>JAPXFQ010002197.1:0-1374312 GCA_028564705.1 Apricaphanius iberus
TGATTTGAATTGTTGTTGTTTTTTTGTTTTTCTTACAGTGAAGTGTTTTTTTTTTTTCAAGATTATAAATTAGACTACAACAAACAATGAGTGTGTAAAATTGACTCAGACAGCAGTGTTATTATTCAGCAAGTAAGTACCCAGCTCTAATTACCGAGGTAACCTTAACTTTACTGGGTACTACTTTGTTTACAACTAAAAACTAAATAAACTAAAGCACGTAAATAATACAGTCTATGAGAAAATGTTTCCAATTATTGCCCTCTGTATAACGTTACAGTAGTTGAAAACATTTTGTCCCATTTCTCCTTATGGAGAAAAGTGTGCCATAATACGGACTAATTGATGAGGAACAGGACGCACGAGAGGGGAAAAAATAATTTTAATCCCACATTTGCCTCACTGGTCTTGGACCTGAGCAGCTCTATCGTCTCTTCCCAAGGTAAGTGTGAAGTTCGTTCAATTATGTGCGTTTCACGTGAATAACGTCGTGTTAAGGAGGTAACTTAGCATTCACTGAAGACAATTAGCTTACTGTATATGAAAGAGAGAGTGTGTCATATAGACTGTAAAAAGAAGGTAAGATAGCCTACTCCTGATTAATGCGTGCATTCCCGGTATGGATTCAAGGAAGCCAGGCTTTGAATACACCATTGTATGTGGGAAATAAAATAAAATAAAACAAAACACTTTACACAAGTCAGCATCACACAGAGAGCAAATTAATTGGCGAGATAGGCCCTCAGAGGTCAAAACGAATGGAACTGTGGAGACTTACGGATTCAAGGCGGCCGACAGCGTCAGGCTGCTGTGACGGTTCAGGTAGAGAGGCACCAGGTGGGACAGCCACAGTGCTGTCCACTGCAGGGGTGCTACAGCTGGCAAAAACGGACACACCAAATGTTTCCTGTCCCAAAGAGCGAGAAGAAGGCGTCGTACTCCATCCACTTGGTGGGCTTCCAGTCCGAAAATACTGAAGGTGCGTCCGTTTAATGTGGCGAAAGAAGGAGTTGAAAACTCTGAAGTCCTGTTCACATCCATCAATACCACAGTAAACCCAAAAATCCGGGCTGCGACTGTGGCTTGCATTAATGTGGCTTAGTAGGACTTTAAGACTTAGAGCAACAAAGACGAAACAAATCATACACCTCCACGCTGCCATGATGCCGAACCGTCTGTGATGCACCGTTGGCGCCAGGTTTGCTCGGCGATATTGTTGCGCGCTGGCTGATGACCCTGAGGGGGAGGGGGGAGGGGGCACTCATGCTATCATTTGTATTTATTATTTGAACACAAAATTTCTCCGAGTATATGTTATTTCATTAATTTTAAGATGGTAAATATTTTGTTTTAAAAATCTTTTATTAACAAGCTAATGTTTACATCCTCAGTTTATGTCGGCTCATGTCCTCCAACTGTCCGACCTCAATGACGTCAGGATTTACGTTACGTCCAAGTGATTTCCCCGCTTGAGAAAAAAAAAAAAAAAATTCCCCGCTTGAGTAACGGAAGGAGGCACGTTACATTCGTGAAGGAACAGCAGCTCAAGGTCAGTAAACTGTGGTTTTGAACTTTTAATATTAGTCGCCAAAATCATATTTTAGAGCAGATTGTTGCTGTGACGGTTACCGTTTCAATTGTTTTTCACCGGGGTACTTGCTTAGCAAGCTAGGTGGTGTTAGCTCATGTGCACTTTTGCATGCTAACTAACGAGCTCTGTTTGGCTGTGTTTTTGCTAGGTAGCCTACCACGTGTTGTGCCTAATTCGTCGGGGAGCCGATGAATCCAGAATGGATATTTAAAAAAAAAAAGTTTTTTTATCCAGAATGGATATTTTTGACGATGCCACTGTATCGGTCTTGGAGGGTAAGTCACAAATAAAGTTTATATTTGATGTATAGGTGCTTTTGGCATGTAGTTTGTAGGAATAATAATAAAAGCTGATAGCTAAAGAAAACCAAATTAGTAAATTTGCTATTCATTATCTGATTCTATCTTTGTGAGATAGGCTTATGATTATTTTTGCTGACTTTAAGGAGGCTTCATAGCACAGACAACTAGTTAAACAGTTTACAAATGTGTTGGAGCTCAGAGGGAGAGATAAATGGCACCTCTTTATGTTGCTTGGTACTGTAGCTTGGCATTGCTTCATCTTAAGGTATTTATTTGTCATATTACAGCTGCCGGTGTTGATGAGGAGGCTTTGAAAGGCCTTAGCCGGGAAGACCTGAAGGATCTTTTTCCTGGTCCTGGACATTTTCTCAGAAGAAAGAAACTTTGGGAGTTCATCAATCAAAATGTAAACACAAATTGGAATAAATAATAGTTATTAAAATTAAATTGTACCATATTTTAATGGTCCTAATGCATTTTGTTTTCATCCTACATAATCCTAATAGTGTGAAAATACCACGGACCAAGATGCCAGCACTTGCAGTGGAAGCGGGATTATGCCCTCAACTAGCTCCATGCCACCATGCCAGCCGCAAGCTTCCACCCCCATATCTGCTGAGAAAACAATGAAAATGCCAGACCCTCCACAGTATGTGGTGTACACAGATTCAGAGTTAGACATGGTGCGTAGTCAGTACTTTGCATTGCTCTGCAATGGAAAGGAAAAGAACTACAAGATGTCAAAGGAGCTATGTTGCAGACTTGTAAGGAACACAATCACTAGCATGGTTGCAATCCTGCGTGCTAGTCCCATGGGTAAACAAGCAAGATACCCCTCCAAACTGGAAATGAGAGCCATGTCACAGAAGATTGTCGACTATTATCCTATGTTACGTGATGCTGACACAAATATGCCATATGTAAGTAATATTTTTCATTTTTCTCAACCAAAACTGTGGACAGGTCAACAACAAGACAAACAATTTATCTAACATTCTTTCACCACAGCTGACCATCTACACCAAAATGTACAAGCGACTCCAGAATATGAGATCTCCAAGGAAGAGGCAGGGCTCCGTACCACAAAGAGGAGCGGCCAAGACAGCTCTCTTCAGCGCAGACAACCAGGACATGGAGACAGATTGGACAGACACAAGCTACTCGAGTGATAATACCATACTTCTTGAGAGCAATGATGACATCAGCGAGGACAACTCTGCAGGTATGCAAATTGTGGGAAAAAAATGAAAGGGTGGCTGTCATACAAATTTGTTTATGACTAAAAATGTTTAATCATGTAATGAAACTATAGTTGTCCACATTTGTTGAACCAGATTTCATGGCTAGACATGCACTGTGTTTATATATGCCTATTTTGCCCTGTCATATAATTGTATTGAGAATTTTTTCATTATTTCTAAAAAAAAAAAAGCATCCCCACTACCACTCCCCTCTGTGCGAAAGAAGCCAAAGAGTGGCACCAAAACATCACTGCTGCCATCCGAGTCAGCCTCATGCTCCGCACCCACGACTGTGATTGCTTCACCAACCACGTCTGCGTCACCAGCCACGTCTGCATCACCAACCACGCCTGCAAAGGATGTTTTTGGTAAGCCCACCTCAGCACACCTCTCAGCCTGTCATCCATGAAATTGGATTAAAGTTTCCCAAAAAATAGTGCATTGTATTTTAACCACGCTTTATTTCCCCTGTGTTGTTGTTAAAGTGTTAACATTGAAATGTCTCGGCTTGGTTTTTTGTCATTTCAGTGGGCCAGGACAGTCTGAAGATGCAGGCTAGGCACTACAGAACATTGAGCAACATGTACAATAAGCCCAATGCAAAACCCAATCAAAATGATGTTGCTCAAATTTTGGACCTTGAGTTTGAGGCCAGACGGGCTTTCATTGATGCAGATGTTACAAAGGAAGAGGACCGACCTGCAAAAATCTTTGAGGCATATCCATGCTTCAAAGATGTTCGAAATGTATGTTGGTTTGTTGTACTTGAGTTACTGTGTATCCATCTGTGTACTGAATTTCAATGCATTGTTAACTGTTGAACTGTGCACAATGCTGTTTTAGGCAATGGATGAGCTGCGGCGCATAGTAGGTGGCACCAACAGCAGATACATTGAGGAAGTAAAAGGAAGATGGGCAGAATTCTGTGCCAAGGTGCAGTTCTACGGTGTGTGGAAGAAAGTCCTGAAACCACCTTTCCCTTTGGATGTCCGCAGTGGTAAGTTGCTGTTCCATACAATATGTATATGTATTGATATTATACAACATTCAGACCATTCTTTTCATTCTTATATTCTTTAGTGGATTTCACACTCGCCCTCTTCAATGCACTCCCATCCCTCTTCCCCTCACCAACTTCACCACCAAAGAAGCTTGGGAATAGCTGTGAGGCACTTCTTCATATCCTGAAGGTGAGAAATGTTTGTGTTGATTCCTTACTGTCCTCTTTGAAGTGCCTTTATTTTCTCACATTATTGTGCTTGTTCACATTTAGTAACAATACACCTAAGTTCAACTTTATAGATATGACCTAATTTATGTCAAAAGGGGAAAACAGAAGTGCCTCTAGTGTCCCTCAAATGGTGTTGACAGAAGGAAATAACAAAAAATGCTTTGCAAAACCTTTAATTATTTCATTCATTCATTCACTGATGAAACATTAGCACCTTGCATCAGCTTGTATCAGGTATTAATCAATCCTAAATTCCTACATCAGTTTAACATGTTCCCCCCTACACTATTGTAAAGCAATTCATCTGATAATAACGAGTGTGAGTTTTTAAACGTGAATTTAAATTTAAGAGTGCTCAAGTCATTGGTTGCAACCTGATAGTTTCATTTTAAAAATGATCATACACTTTCAATACATTTTTATGTCTTCTCACTCTCTACGCATTGTTCTTTTTTTTTCTGTTCCAGTCAGGCGAAGACCCCACCCTGTATCTGGAGAAGCGTCCTCTCTCCTCCCCAGTTCTGCTTTTTGATGGATCAACCACCATCGTGGCTGTTGGTAATGTACCTGTGACCACCCTTCCACAGGAAGATTTCTCAGAAGGGATGTTGGTGCTATTGGCATACTACTACACGTTGCTTTTAACATACCCTAAATGTGTTGCAACGCTCCTCTCTGTTATTCAAACAGAGGTCATTGGTGACACAATCCACGATCAAGATGCCACTAGTGCATATAAGAAAGCAATGGCTGATTGGAAATCATTCATTGATAGCTGAATGTCAAGCAGTATTTTGTCTTGTCATTCATTGACAAGTAGCTGAATGTCAAGCAGTATTTTGTCATGTCAGTTGTTCTTGTTATTGTTACCCATGCCTTACAATGGTTTTGTGTATTCCACAAGTTTATTACAGTGTCACTTAATTATTTGCTTGAATTGTTTTACCTCATCGAGGCCTGCACTGTAAAATGTAACTAATGGTTTCAACTTAAAAATATGAGCGAAAGGGCTGCCTTAAAATTTCAAGTTAAGTGAAAGAAAAAAAGACGCTACGGTCGCGGCCGCACCCCTGTTTCAGTTGAGTTGTCTGAACTAGCAAATCTGTTTAATTTGAATTAAAAATGTAAGTTGTGTAAATATTTTGTGTCATTTGATTTATTAATTGATTGAACTGCTTGGTTGTTATTTGAATTTGCAAATCTATCTTAGTTTAATTCATTTTCAAGATAAACCTGCTTGGATTAAGACAGAGTTTTGTCATTCTTCACTAATAGTGTAGTATTTTTCTCTAAATTTAATATTTTTCTTAACTAATCTTCAGCTAAATTTGCTAAAAGTAAGAAAGATTTTGTTTGTAATTGCTTATATTTAGTATATTTCACTTATTTTGAGGCTGTAAAAAGTTACTTTTTTAAGTAATCTCATTTTAAAACCAGCATTTTATGCTTAAATTTAGTTATGTTTCACTTATTTCTAGGCTGTAAAAAGTTACTTTTTAAGTAATCTAATCTTAAAAACGAGCATTTTATGCTTATATTTAGTATATTTCACTTGTTTTGAGGCTGTAAAAAGTTACTTTTTAAGTAATCTCATCTTAAAACCAGCATTTTATGCTTAAATTTAGTATATTTCACTTGTTTAGAGGCTGTAAAAAGTTACTTTTTAAGTAATCTCATCTTAAAACCAGCATGTTTGGCTTATTTTAAGCCTTCCAAACACCTCTGTAGACATGCTTATTTCTAGATTTAACAATCTTAATTAAAGAAATCTTGTCAAGTGAAATTATCTTGCTGCATGGACAGATAATTTCACTTGTTTTGAGTACATTTTCCCTCAGATTTAGTGTTTTTATCTTGTTTTTAGACCCCCCTTTTTTGCAGTGCATTTGTTGAATTAAATATTATCAAAATTAATTCAGTGCATGTTCAAGCAGAGACAAAATGGAGCCAATTTCCAGTTCTTAACATTTATTTTGAACAGATTAACAAATTGCAGTTTACAGAGAAAGATGCCCTAGTTTCTCTGGGCCAGACGAATTTTCTGACGACGAATGGTTTCCGTGTCATAACTTTTATAGGCACCAGACTTTTGCCAGGATTGTAGGCGTGTCTTCTCCCTCGAGTCTGCTCCAATCAGAACATTTCCAAACAGTGTCTTAGCCATTATTGGCTGTCAGAGAATTATGCAGTCATAAGATGAGCATTCTGAGTTTTATGGTTTATGGTCCTTCTTAAGCAAAACTCTTTGTCTCAGAGATCCTCACAGGTCACACATACTCCCACCAGAACTTTATCAGACCACACGTTAGTCCCAAGGTTTCCTCCTGACCTAATTTATGGCCGTACCATGGAGTAGGCTTTCCTGGCATCCTAAATCTACAGACATCCTGTTTTTACAGCCTGCAATAAAACTTACCCAAGAGTTTTATGACTTAAAAGCTTATCCCAATAACAAATACTGACAGACAATATATTTTTTACAACCATGCAAACTATATAAACAGACTTTTACCTTCTGAATAATAGTTTAAAACATATGTAGAAATATTACCACAACATCTAAGTGGTAGATTTAAAATAACGACAGTTTAAAAGAGAGTTTTTTATTACAAGTCTAAATTCTACATGTTTATTGGCGATCTAAATGTATGTTTTGGCTGAGATGACAAGACAACATGGATTTCAGCTTAAAACCTCTTGATTACAAGCATTCTGTCTTAATTAGTTAACTCCCTGAACATTAAAACTGCTTTCAACATTTCCGATATCATAAACGTTTTGTAGCATAAAAATAATGTTTTTTTTGTTTATTTGATAGCTAAAACTTGAGAGATTATGGGTAAATGTGAGAAAATATTAACACAGTTTTACTGTTCTTTTGGAGGGAAACACATTTTTTATCCAAAGTGTCATTAAACATTCAAGTTGGAATACTGGCTGTGAACTGACACAAAGAATCTTTCTTGCTATCACCAAAGACAAAGTCTGGTTTGTTTCCATTCAATATAAACGCCACTTTTTCAGCATTAATCTTAACTTAAACCAAAACTACTGCACTTAAAAATTGAAGGAGGGCCTTGTAAATCCCTTCTATTAGGCCTATAATACAGAAAAAAGAAAACATCCAGCTTTAAAAGACTCCGGGTCATTTAATCCATTCACCTTCATCCTTACATTATGTACAATTTCCCATCTGAATAAAGGCATTTAATAAAAACACTTAGTGTTGGTTCTAATTTGCAAACATATACTTACCCATAACATTACAAACATTAAAAACATACATAAAAAATAAATTTTCTATATGCTTTATTTACTGTTGCAAAAGTGAGAACAGCTTTATAGGTAGTTACTACAGCATAGACTAGAAAATGTACACCGTGACTTTCCATGTATGAGCAAAACTGTTCCCATCAAAAGAAAAAAAAAGTTATTCACTATGACAAAGTCATATACTGCTTTTTCTAGCTGTTTCCATGGCACCAACATAATTTGTTCATTAGAGGCAACGTTTTCATGTATTTCTTGGAAAGCAGGTTGTTCTTCAGACTCCTTAATGATAATGGATTCATCTCAGAAGTTCCTAATTATCTTGTTTTTTTTTTCTTTCATTTTCCTTTTTCCCCCACTAAATGCATTAGTAATTTCAGAACAAATTATTTGTCTTGTCATAAATGGCAGGCTTCAAAAGCTTCCTTAAAAAGTGACATGAATGGGCTGATGGATATATTTCTTTTAGCACATTGGTAAATGCCTTTTAGATATATTTGTGATTGCACTTAAACCAAATCTGATTTTTTTGTTTGTTTTTTTTGTTTGAGTGGCATTTGCATAATTTCATTTCCTTTTCTTAATTTATAAATGTTCCATTGATTGACAAGAAACCTGTCCTCAAATAAAGTTATCTAAAATATGAAATTCCTCATATACAAGATGTAGCATGAAACAAATGGTTAAAGTGACAAATCTGTTTGGCTGTGGTCTGTGTATATCTTTTGATCCTCTATCTGTATTC
The DNA here is from genome assembly GCA_028564705.1 of Apricaphanius iberus. Lineage (NCBI taxonomy): Eukaryota > Metazoa > Chordata > Actinopteri > Cyprinodontiformes > Aphaniidae > Apricaphanius > Apricaphanius iberus. Next base: position 8,381 of record JAPXFQ010002197.1, read on the forward strand.
CCTCCACATATTTTCTGCTCTGCTGCATGTGGCCCAGTCTAATGGCATCTGTGATATCCCTCGAGCATCTTAAGTGAGGCTCATGACAGCCTGTGTTTCCCTTTCCTCCTCAAGCTAGCTCTCCAATAGATGCACAAGCTCATAAATAGACAAGCTCACCCAGTGAAGTGCCTTAAACTTCACTCCGGCTCCTCCCTCACCCACTGCTGCTCAGAGTCAGAGCCCTGTAAAGTATTCAGCCCCAGGTATTGCCTCAGGGTCTGAGCAGTGTTAAGGGCAGACAAGGGGTAGCTGAATCAAAGCATGGTTGTGGTGAGCATATGTGTGTTACTGCATGTTTGCAGGGAATGTGTGTCAATTAGCATACTCACCTGCCTTCTCTCAAGTCTTTAAAAATCCAACATTTCAGAGCCTGCTCCTTGCTCCCCAGGCTTCAAAAACAATGCAATGAGTGGATTGCATTAACTGAATAGCTAAAGCAAACCTGCTGTGATCAAATCTCACAAAGACTAACCCTAGACTTGACACTTATTAAAAAGACTGGGGTGCAAGCTTTTATGAGATTAGAACATACCATTTTAAAATTCTGGGCGCACGTTCTGTAAAACACCATATGGAGCTTTCAGGAGGTAATACATGCATGTTTTTCAAATATTTGGATTTTGTATGATCTACTTGTGTCTCTTTTCAATGATAATCTGATGTAAATTAATATGTTCCAAGTTATTTATGCATTTCTTTCATTTCCTACAAAAGAAAATCAAAAAAATGCTATTGCTTTGTAGGAAGAGCACTTTACTCTGATACTTTAATTAAAATTCACCAGAAATGTCATTCTTTAGAAGTCACCTAATTACTGAATAATGTCCACCACCGAGTTATTTAATTTTAGTGTATCAATAGTTTCATCCTCGAGGCCTCAGAGGTTTGAAAACATAGTTTGATTAAAAAGTTATCGGTGTTCAAAGAAACCTGTAGAATTAAAATTTATCAAAAAAGATAATTCAGTGCATGTTCAAGCAGAGACAAAATGGAGCCAATTTCCAGTTCTCACTTTTATTTTAAACAGATTAACAAATTGCAGTTTACAGAGAAAACATGCCCTATTTTCTCTGGGCCAGACAAAGAGGTCTGATGAAGAATGGTTTCCGTGTCATAACTTTTATAAACGTTCAAAACCTCCCAGGATTAATCTGCTCCAATCAGAACGTTTTAAACAGTGTCTTAACAATGATTGGATGTCAAGAATTATATGTGTCCTTCTCCTGGATCCAAGTCAAAAGTTCATTCTGAGTTTTATGGTTTTATGATCCTTCCTAAGCAAAACTCCCAGCTTTATGGCCTTGGTTCCCACTCTACAGACACCCTGTTTTTACAGCCTGCAATAAAACTCTTTGTCTCAGAGGTCCTCAAAGGTCACACATACTCCCCATTATCCAAGGCCCAATTCAAATACTGATAAACAGTGTGTCTTTTACCTCTGAATGTTATAAAACAGACCTCTACCTCTGAATTCTTACTAAAGATATTAGCCCCAAAAAATAAGATACAACAACTCTTATCTTCTTTTTTTGAGGAAAAGAGATATAATTTGAAAATATACCAAAAAAATCATTGGCTTCCAAGGAATTTAGATGTTTATTGCAAAATAAATAATTTAATGTCAAGTGAAACTTCTGACACCTATAATGAATATTTCCTTTCAAAAAGGTTCAGTGCATTTCTAACTCAAAAGAAGATATCTAAAGTTGGTCATTTGGGACTAGAAAACTACTTGGATATTTCCTGAAAATTTCATCAAAATCTGTCTTTAACTTTTTGAGTTATGCTGCTAAGTAGTTCAGTCAGCCCCACCCAAAATAACACCCAAAATCCTATCAGTTGTTCCTGGTCTCAATGCGAACATTTCCTGAAAATGGCATCACAATCTGGTTCTAACTTTTTGACTTAGGGGCAGGACCTAACCCAGGCTGTTAGGTTTTATTGTGTCCTGTTGATGACCTAATTATTTGATACAGGTGTGTTGAAACATTAGCAATTTTTAGATATACGTTCTAGAATATTCATGAACAATTCCATCCAGTCTTTAACCGTTTTTGCCTTTTAAACATACCACTTTTTAACCCGATAATTGCCTTTCAGCTGCTTTCACACAGCTAGAAAGGTACCGAAATTTACTGAACTGAAAATAATATGAAAATGAATTGAGATTGTATGCAGAGTAAACATCTAGCGTCGCATTGAGACATGAAAGCATTGTTGGTGATACAAACAATGTCACACTCAGCTAAATGCGAAAGCAGTAAGACTAAGTTGTTCGCTTTTTGATTAACACAGCGGAGAAAAGAAGACAGCGCTTTAATGAGGGAGTGCACGCTCCCACGTCAGTAATCATCATAATCACTTTCTGAGATTTTGTTATTCATATTTTTCATTTTTGTCTTGCACCAGCACACAACTTGTTTAACAAAAATACTAAAACAAAAACTGAAACTAATACAAAATAAACTTAAACTAAGCATTTCCAAAAAACTAAAACTAAACTAAACTACCCACCAAATAGTAAAAAATAACTAAAACTAAAATAGAATTTTAAAACTTAAGTCATCCTAAAACTAATGAAAATGTTAAAATATTAATATTTTAACTGTCTGTATAAAATCCCTTGAGCACATGTCTACTGAGCATACTAGCTGATGCTAGCAAGTAGCTATTAGCTAAGCTAGATAAGGCAGTGGGAGCAGAGTCCTTCTACTCTCAAATCACAGGTGAGGAAATTTTGAATTCAAATTGACTTAAAAGTCAACATTCGCATTGTGAACAAAAGGATCCCTGTTAGATGCACATTTGCTTTCTCCTGTGGGGTATTCAGAGCTAAGAGCTCCACTGTCTCCAGTTGTTTTTCTGCAGTAACTAAAAAGAGTCAGAGGATGGCAGCCACCCTCTCTTACTAATTATTTCTGTTATTTAAACAATACAGTTACACTTTTATTTTAAATAAATTATTTAAATTTGACCATTAATGCCTGAAGTGATACATTACAGAAGAATAATAAAAAATTCTTCACTTATGTCTTTTAAAATATGATTTCCTGTACAAAATGTAATGAATAAAACCAATGATTATAGACTAGTCCAAAAATGACATAGGGCTCTGTTCTGTAAAACAACCCCCCCCCCCCCCCCCCCACCAAAAAAATCAAGAATCGAATCAAATCGTGACCATAAAATCGAAAATCAAATCAGATCGAGGATTTGGAGAATTGTGACAACCCTACTATTCAATGTGTCCACCATAGACTATAAAAAAGAATAGACAGCGCCTCCTCACTCCTCCCCGTTTACCAGAATGACAAACTTTCATGGGGGAATTCATGGCGGATTCACAGACTCCTCCTCCCCAGCTCTGACGAAGCATGTTCCTAAAAAGGGCATAGGGGGCAGGATCTTCACTGTAGACTCTATCCTCACGGGGCGTGTATGGGCATCTAGTTCGGTCGTAATCACGCCCATTCTGCTCCCGCGTCTTTAGCTCTGATGCTAAACTTGGCTCGGCCCCCTCATTAATTATGCAAGATTTCAAAAAATTATCTTACGAAAACCAGCCTGGTGCCCAGGTTTTTTATGAGCCCAGCGTTATATCAGGAAGAATATGTAGCCATAGAAAGTTTAAAACAATGGGTTACCAGGCATTAAAGTTGTTTTTAACGTGTCTAAAGTCCAATGCTTTTCAATGGGGGCCTAGCGGCCAAATGGAGATACTACAGCAAGGCAGGAGCAATGACGGCCTCCATGGCAAGCGGTCAAAAAGCAGAGCAGCCAGCGGCCATTGGTGTCCACTCAAAGCTTTCCCTGTCTCCCCACCCCACTTTCCAGAACTTTACCCAACACTCTGAACGCAACCACCCTACTGCGACAAGTCCACTTTTGTTACTAGGGCTTCAGGCAATAGTAGAGTCCGGAAGTTTGCTTTCAGAATCCAAAGTAAAACAGACAAAGTCTGTAAAATTACAGTTTTTCACGGGCTGTTTGAAAGGGGCTCGAGATATATATAAAATTTGTAAGACACCAGCCCTTAAAGGAGTGGAGTTTGACATCTGTGCTCTAGATGATGGAGTTTGAGATGTATGGAATTGAGGGAATAGCAAATTCCTAATTAAAAAATACCTATATATACTAGTGGAAAATGTGGCCTATGACTTATTGCAGAAAACTAGTGGCGTATCACAAGTTTGTGTGCTAGGACCCAAACTGTTTACGTTCACAGATGACAACAATGATCTGGTCAAAGTATCACAGAAAAACAAAAATGAATCATCCAAATTTTAAAAGGACTGCAGTTAGCAAATTTAATAATAATAATAATAATAATAATAATAATAATAATAATAATAATAATAATAATAATTAAGTTCATACAATGTAATTTACTGAGCTGTGAAGTTAAGCAAATTTAAAATCAAAATAACTTTTGTTAAACATAAATCAATAACTAGTACCAACTGAAGCAATTTATTTAAGATGGAGCACATTTTTTTCAGTGTTAAAACAGCTTCTGAAAACAAAAACATAGTTAGACAAAAATATTATAACACTAAAGTACAGGATGTGTGTAATATTTATCACCATTTAAATGCAGTATATTCCAATTCCAATAGTGAAACCAGAGTTTTCTTGAGTTCTTATTGATTATAAATTATTAAATAGTGTCATTTTAGCACAACAAAATATTTTGAAATGCTTTACATACTTTACTGTTCTTTCTTACTTCTCTAAATTGTGTACTATGTGGACGTATAGAGTAATACATGTAAAACTATTGCTAAACTTATTCATGTGCTAAAAAGAAGCTGAAATAATTATTTAGTTGTAATGGGTCCTGTGATGGACTGGCGACCTGTCCAGGGTGTACCCCGCCTCTCGCCCATTGACAGCTGGAGATAGGCACCAGCACCCCCGCGACCCATAAAGGATTAGGCGGTTAAGAAAATGGATGGATGGATGGATGGATGGATGGATGGGTCATAATGATCCAACTAATAAAATGTTTATTAAACTGCAAGCTTTAAAACTCTACAAATTGGTAGATTGCAATTCCGTACTGATATACACCATGCAAAAAATTATCTCCTCCCTAGCTGTATTCAGAAGTTGTTTGATATTAAAAATGCAATGAATAAACCAAGTGGGGAATGTATGTTTACAGAGCAAAGATAAATATTATAAATAGATGTAAATAATTTTATTGGAGTTAATGTGTTGAATAACTGTCACAAGATATAAAAACTGTCTTCTTTACAATAAAATGTTTAAATAACTGTACAAAAACTGTACAAAAAAGAAGATTGCAATTCAATCCCCCTAATGTCTGCCCTTTTTGTGAGACATGATAATTTTACATTATTGCATTCTTTGGGTATTGTAGATAATTTTATCATATTTTGTCTTTTGTCCTGTTCTATATTGATTTTTTATTTTAAATGACTGCTGTAAAAAGACACTTTGGTCTGACACCTCAGTTTGCACTTTTTGGTGTTTTCCTTATGTAACTATTTTAAACCCAATTTCCATTTGTGTATATTTGTTCTGTAAATCTATCAGTCGTATTGATTAACCATTAATCCCTCCGTTTTTTATGTTAGTTGATTAACTGGTAAAAGACAAAGTAAAAAAAAAATCCAAGTAAGAGTGAAAAATCTATTTTAATATCTGATATACTGCATCTCAAAGCTTGGCTATGCGGGGAGGGAAAAAAAAAGAATGTTTTTACTCCAAAGTGAAATTCTACCTTCTTAGCCTTTGGAACTAGATTACAACATACTGAGAACTTCTTACTTTATTTTTGTTGTCATTACCCACCGTTATATGGAAATGAGAGATTGCTAACATTAAAAAAAAACATTTACACTTTGCAGCAATCATCTATGACAGCATGAGCACAGCATTACTTTTTCAAACTGTAAAGTTGTACTCAGAGTGTCACTATGTGGCAAACATTGTGTTTTGTCAGTGAATTTCTTTAACGTGCTCATGAGAGCTTCTTCAAAATAGTTTAGTTTATTTTCTGTATAAATATGCATGTGTTAAAGGATTGGAAAAAGGTGAGAATAGTTCATAACAGTCACCTCCCTTTGGTATTTACGATGATGTTGTAAATCTTAGGTGTTTTGGCTTTTTCTGCCATGACATGAATCACACTTTGCAGAAAAAGAAAAAAAGTTTACACAGCAGCTATCAGAAGTCTTTGACAAATATAGAGGTCCTTCTGAAACATTAGGTTGTCAGCTGTCACATATTTCCAACATATTGTTTAGGCTTCAAAGCTTCTCACGTAATATTAAGTCTGAGAACCACTTTACTAATTGTCAAAAATAATTATATTAATGTTCATCCAAATTTAATTAATCAGTAAGCTGAATATTTTACACTTACAGAGCATGCGTTTTATCAGTTTAACTTATCACTTTAAAACTAATAATTATTCATTGTCAGCGAAATTATGCTGCCACTATTTCACTTGGGTAATTCACACATGCAAAGCAGTATTTAATACTTGGTTTGTGCAGTGGTACATGTAAGTTGAATTATTTCCATAAAATATTCCATGAGCCTTGTTATGAACAAATGCCATGTCTCTGTTTTCTGTTCAGAGGTAAATAAGCTGGGACACAACTTCCACCCCAATTTGATCTCTTTATAACTATACAACTCTAGTTGATGGAATATTAACAGTCTATTAACTTGTAAAACATGTCTTTGACATTTACCTTTAATGCTTTATTGACGTGTCATATGATCTGTGTAGACGGACGGACAGACAGACAGACAGACAGACAGACAGACAGACAGACAGACAGATAGATAGATAGATAGATAGATAGATAGATAGAGTAAAATAAAGTAAATAAATAAGTTAGACATAGATACTGTTTTATTTGTGTTTTTACTTTATCGCCTAATCATGTAAACAAGATTGAATTACCATGATGCTGAAAGTGTGCTATACAAATAAATATTCAATGAATATTGCCTTGCCTTTTCTTTCCTTACATCGTAAATCTTATCTTATATTGTTTCCCCACTGAAGAAAAGAAGGTTTAGCTGATAATAGGAACTAATATTTTAAAATCATCAGCTAGTCATTATTACACTAAATTTTCATTGTGAAAAGTGAAATAATGTTTCCCTATATGTTTACTTAATCTCTGTTAGCATCACTTCTTGTGGTTCTACAGATTCAAATATACTTCAAAGATTTTCTCATATCAAAAAGTATTTATGAGTAGAATTTCATTGTGGGGTTATTGTAATTCTTTTTTTACAGTGTTAGAATTTGGACCTCATAAAACCACATAAAGAGTTTTCCATTGTAGACTAGTTTTAAAATGCCTTGTGCCTAGTGGTTCTTGCTAATATTCTATCTTCTGAAAGTTAGGCCTTGACCTTCTTGCAACTAACTCTCTTTGACACATGAATCAGTATATTTTTTCTCTCCCAGAATGAAAAATGTGGGCATATTAGAGAACAATTATGCAGGATTCTTGCCAGTTCTGTCTTTGACCTTCCATGCTCACATTCCCTCCACCTCCTCAGGTATAAATAAACACACACAAAAAAACAAACAGATAATAGTAAATTAGGCGAAAATAATCAAACAATAAATCATGCAAAAAAATATGTGTTAACAATACAAAACATGCTGACCGTTTTTTAGGAGATTGAGAATTTTTTATTTATTCTTACTTGATTACATTTACAAATCCTTGAGTCTCGTCATACTTCATTAATACTGTCCCAGCTGGGTTTTCTTATAGATTCATGCAGTAGACATACACTGTTCACGGTTTTCTGATTGAATTACTGAATGCATTCAAAATGCACCATAAACTTTAAAGATTAAACTAATTACATCTGAAAATATTTGAAGACATGTGTCAGGATTTTTATTGTTTCAGTATATGCAACATAACATGCAGTTCTCTAACAAGATCATTACCCCTCAAAATCACAAAAAAGTGTCTGATCTATTAATCAACCACTAAATGTTCTAAAAAAAAATATTTCTATTTTAATAATCTTCATAATGCTGTTCAGATGTTGACATCATGAGACAAAACAAGACACCTAATATTGACCAACTGAACAGGACCATTGCAAAGCTTTACCCTGTATGTTCTTAGAGATTAGATGAGTATGGTTAGAATATTAGAGGGTTACAACAGAGATGCAGAGAGACTGGAAGACATAAAGGTATAAAAGAGGACATAATTTGGTCCCATCCAAATTTGAAGTCCGCTTAAACAAGATGGTAAATTCTACTTAACTTCAGGTTTATTTAAGATTAGTATAACACATCAGAGTGTCACTTGGGACCATTTAAAACATTGGCCACATAGTCTTCATTGGACCAGGGAGCATTTACACAAGACAAGGAACCAGGGGTCTCAGTGGTGTTCTAGTAGAGTCAAATGGAGCAGATATGAGGGCTACCATTGCTGTTGGAGATGTCAAAGAGAAGACTCTGTGTCATCCAGTTTTGTCACCAGATATTTTGGTTTTGTAAATGTAAATGTATTTTATTTATATAGCACCTTCCATCGACCGATAGGTGAACCAAGGTGCTTTACAACAGAGTAAGCAACACACTAGTACAGCAACACAAATACAGTAATAAATGACAGAAAATTAATAAAAAATAGAATAAAAGTAAATTAAAATAAATTAAAATTAAAATTAAAAGTGTCACCGCACTACTGGGAACTAAAAGCCATTTTAAAAAGATGCGTTTTAAGTTTTGATTTAAAAAGGCCCAGGTCAGTAATGGTACGCATCTCACTGGGGAGCTTATTCCAGAGCTTTGGTCCAGAAATTGAAAAGGCTCGGTCTCCCCAGTGTTTAAGTTTTGACCTGGGCACTTCCAACATACGTTGATTCGACGACCTCAAGGTTCTGCTATAATTACGAACCGTCAGCATCTCAGACAGGTAAGATGGGGCGAGGCCGTTAAGAGCTTTAAAAACAAACATTAAAAGTTTAAAACGAATTCTAAAATGAACTGGGAGCCAATGCAGGGAATAAAGAATTGGAGTTATGTGCTCTCGTTTTCTAGTGCTTGTTAGCAAACGGGCAGCTGCATTTTGGACAAGCTGCAGACGGCCAAAAGAGGACTGGGAGACACCAATATAGAGGGCATTACAGTAGTCCAATCTGGAGCTTATCAGGGCATGAATAGCCTTCTCGAGGTTAAGGCGGTTTAAAAAGGATTTTATCTTTGCTAGAAGGCGCAGTTGAAAAAAGCTCAACTTGACGACATTGTCAATTTGTTTGTTGAATTTCAACGAGCTATCAAAAATCACTCCTAAATTTCTTACCATTTGACTGGTAGTTAACGGCCAGTTACTAAATCCGTTTGGTACAGATTCACCAAACACAATATATTCAGTCTTCTCTTCATTTAAATGCATACAATTTTGGGCGAACCACTGTTTAATGTCCGCAATGTAGTCAGATAAGGTGCTTTGCGCATTATCAGGCTTAAGTGGCAGATATATTTGCAGATCATCTGCATTACAATGAAAAGATAGGTTGTGCCTGGCTATAATTGACCCAAGTGGTAGCATATATAATGAAAACAAAATGGGGCCAAGAATGGAGCCTTGAGGGACTCCACAGGAGAGAGAAGCACAAGAAGAAGACAGGTCACCAATCATCACTGAGAAGGTTCTATCAGAGAAGTATGACATAAACCATTTAAGTGCAATGCTATGGATGCCAACATAGTGCTTCAGGCGAGACAGGAGGACTGTATGGTCCACCGTATCAAAGGCTGCTGTTAAATCCAACAGCACTAAGGCAACAGGACATTTGGTGTCAACAGAAAGCGCAATGTCATTATGCACCTTTAATAGTGCAGACTCAGTGCTGTGACGAGGCCTAAACCCGGATTGAAATTTTTCAAGGACAGAGTTGTTTTCCAGGAAGGGCTGTAACTGTGTAAAAACAACTTTTTCCAAAACTTTAGAAAGAAAGGGAAGGTGAGAAACGGGTCTAAAATTAGATAGCACTGAGGAGTCAAGGTTGGGCTTTTTAAGGAGGGGCCTAACCACGGCATGTTTGAAGGCAGCTGGGACGACTCCTAAACTAAGACAGCTATTAATAAAAACCACAAGACCAGGCCCTACAACGTTAAAAAGCTGTTTCAGCACTCTCGCAGGAACAATATCCAGTGGGCAATTTGTAGGCTTCAGAGATTTCACTATGTCACCAAGGGAGGAGAAAGAAACTAACTCAAACTCCTCGAACACAGCAGAATAAGCTGGGGCAGCAGAGTAATCCCTGTTAAGACCTTTCCTGGTACTCTGTCTGACAGAATCAACCTTGTCAACAAAGAAGCGGAGGAAATTTTCACAGGTGGTAGTTGAAACATTAGCCAGAACAGAACCAGGTGGGTTTGCAAAAGTATTAATTGTATTGAATAGAACCCTGGGACAGTGACCGCTGCTAGAGATAATATCAGAGAGATATTGGGATTTTGCCTCCCAAAGGGCTCTCTGGTAGTCAGCAAGATAGGCCCGCAGGATTTCCAGAGAGACGTGGAGTCTATCCTTTTTCCATCTCCTTTCAGCCTGCCTGCAACGTTGCCTAATGGCACGAGTATTGTCATTGATCCATGGATCCGTTCTTGGCTTGGCCAATTTATGCCGAAGAGGAGCAATAGAGTCCAAAATCCCGGTGCAGGTGGAGTGGAAGGAAGAAAGAATATTATCTGGGCAGATAGGAGAAACCATGCCGTTCAATGCAAAAAACTGTGAGTCCCTGAATGCAGCAGTGAATTCATCTACTGTGGTGGTAGTGACGATGCGACGCTGGCACGATGGGGCAACAGACTTTCTGGGTGATGAAGGGGCTATATATTCAAAAACAACAGGAAAATGATCTGAGATGGCAGTCTCAGAGATCTCTTTAAGGGAAATTGGAAGCCCAAGAGAGATGATGAGATCCAAGGTGTGCCCGAGATGGTGTGTAGGTTTATCCACTGATTGAATTAAATTGAAAGTTTCTAAAAGTCTTTTAAAATCAGTGGCTAATTGGTCGGACGGACAGCAGACATGAACATTAAAATCCCCACAAATCAAAAGTTTATCATATTTTGGAAGAACGTCCGCCAAAAACTCAGAGAACTCGTGAATAAAGTCCTTATTATATTTGGGAGGACGATAGACAACAGCACATAAAACAGGACTTGTAAGCTCTATCACAAATAATTGCAGCTCAAAGCAGGAGTAGGTATTTGCAGGCAAGAGTCGGCATTTGAACTTGTCATTAAAAACAGCAGCAAGACCCCCTCCACGACCAGATAAGCGTGGGGAGTTGAAGTAAGAACAGCCGGGTGGGAGGAGCTCAGAAAAGGCGCTGTTTTCACCTGGTTTCAACCAGGTTTCCGTCAACAGGAGAAAATCCAGGGATTGAGAAGTAAAAAAGTCATTAAGGATAAAAGTCTTATTCGCAACGGACCGAGTGTTAATCAGAGCCGTGCGAATTAAACTCTGGTCTATCCGTTCGGAGGCACGAGCGACTGGGCGGAGATTCTCCGGTACGCAGCCCCGTCTGATGATCCTCATGGGTCGGTAACACGGATGTAGGTACCCGGCCTCCGGAGTGGTCGGTAACAGCCATCGGTAGCAGGGATTGGTCGATCCTCGTTTGTTATAGCTGGCGGACTTCCTGGAAAGCCCAAACGATGAGTGGAGGACGAGGCTGTGAGCTCTCAATCTCCAAATTACTCCACCTCTCCGTCCCCGTCTTCTGCGACGGCTGTTGCGCAGCGACCCGCTAGGAGAAGGCCACAGGTGTGGAGGTATGGAAGCCAGCAGAGGCGGTGTGTTTGGTCGTCCACTGAAGCCCTGGATTGGCAGTTTACCCACAGAATCACGTATATTTAAAAGGGTAAGACGATCATACACCAGTAGCGGTGACACATCACGAATAAAAAACAATAAAAACAGAACAATACAGAGCAAAGGTAGCAGGGGCAGACGGCTGGCCACACACAAGGGCACCATCTTGATTTGTTTAGTTCTTGGTTTTTTTGTATGTTTGTCTACTCAAATATAATTTTTGTGTACCTTGTGAAAAGAATGGGGCATGCTAACACTATCTGAATAACATACATTATCCAATTTTTGTGCCTCTGCTTTTGTAAAGCATCCCTGAGATTATCTTCATTGACAACATTGCTGAAGGTCATCACATGTCTTAAATGAAGTCCCCTGTACTTAGTGGCCGCCTATCAATGTACCATACGTTCGGACACACCTTCTCATTCAATGAGTTTCCTTTCTTTCCATGATGAATGAATACATGATGTATGGAATTAATGTATGTACTTAAACAAAAATGGTGAAATAACTGAATACATGCATTATATTTTAGATTCTTTAGCCACCCTTTGCTCTGATTACTGCTTTGCATTCTCTTGAGCTTCCAGAGGTAGTCACCCGAAATGGTTTTCCAACAGTCTTGAAGGAGTTCCCAGAGATGCTTAGTACTTGTTGGCCATTTTGAGTTGACTCTGCGGTTCAGCTCACCCCAAATAATCTCGATTGGGTTCAGGTCCGGTGACTTTAGAGGCCAGGTTATTTCACACTTTTTTATAAAAGTACTACATAATTCAATATGTTTTAATTAATAGTTTTGATGCCTTCAGTTTGAATCTGCAATGTCAATAGTTATGAAAAGAAAGGAAACTAATTGAATGAGAATGTGTGTCCAAACTTTTTGTCTGTACTGTATACATATACACAAAGGACCTGCCTAGGATATAATTTGTGTTTTGACCACTCCTGCATATATAGACAGCCATACTGAAAGTATGACACATGAAAAATGTAATAACTCACATTCTCACACTGTCACAATCTCAGTCTTTCCCACTCTTTTTACGCTGCCTTCATGTCTCACCTGGAATCATCAAGTGATCCCTCTATAATCATGGCCAGGTCTTAATGAATAGCTAGATCAGTGCCACCAGTTTAAGAAACCCTTATTATTTCTGCAAGCGCGACATACCTCTCTGACAAAAAGCCAATGGAGACAAAAGAAAGGAGCCTACCTTTGGATGAACTGGTAGAAGAAGGGAAGGCAGCAAGTTTAGAAAAGATGTGGAAAGAATCAGAGGCAGAGAATTTGTTGATGGACACAATTAGTCTAAGATTATATGAGCGATTATTGAGTTGTCATATGTGTGGTGCATGTGTTGTTCATCTCTCTAATTAAGACAAACAGTTAACCATATTTTGGCAGTTGAGGCACCTGCAAGTATCGCCCTCACTCACGTTGTGTTTTGTTGTTTGCTATTACAAAAACCCTGATCCACAACATAGACAGAAAGAGTACAGACCTTCAAGAGGTTGAGGGACTTTGTCTGAATCTGGCTACTACTGTCAAAACATATCCTTTAATCTGATCTCCCCATGCCCAGCCCCCTTCTTTCTTTGAAAATCTAGGACATTCTTTTTCATCATCAGTGCGTTCTCGGGTCTCAGCGGTATGCTCAGCTTTAATACCGAAAGGAAACTCCATAGTTAAGGAGTCTCTTTCTTTTCACCAGTGTTTTCAGTGGGCGACTCTGTCCTTAGGTCAATGGTTTGCTTAATCTGCCTTTTGCATCACTTTGCATTTCTAAAATGAATGCAAATCAGATGACGAGCAATTTCACAGGGTCATTTGAAGGCTGTATATAAGCATAAATAAATTAATAAAGTCAACTATAAAGATAAATAAGTAACAGACAAATTTGCCGGAACTTGTTTTTGTGTGTATGTGAATGGCACATTTTTAGAACACCATCAAGAAGGAGTTATATAATAGCAGTTCTTAACTGGTTCCAATAAAACTGCATTTGCTTTCAAACAGATAGTAATCACCGGGAATGTAAGAGAAAAAATTGAAACAGAAATAAAGGATTATTGGGATAAACATTTCTGGTTTGATGATATGCCCTGGGGCAAACAAAAAACAACAACAAACATATGCTTGTATGAGATATTTCCTTCTGTTGTGTTTTCCATTGTCCATCGGCTTTTCTAGCTATAATTTCTCTAATGACAATTTCATTCTACACTATTTGGCCTATAAACCATTTTACAATTTCCTTGAAACATACCCAAATACTGTAATAGAAAGACGAGCATCCTCCTATTTTCAAGAATTTTAGCTTCTCACTGCTTTTTCAAGGAGCGATGTAAAGATTTAAGATGGTAACTATTTTCTTCCTAGATATTGAGGTGATATTGTTAGCACAGCTGACTGAGAGTATCTCACCTGCTTTTAATTTAAATAAAGAAAATCTGTACAGGGTCTATTTAAAGGAATCTTTATTTCAAAAACAACCACTAGGTGGAGCTGAAATGCTGTCCTGCTTGTAACACTGAACCCTAGTGGGATTCTTTAGCTGTGACTGAATCTTGTGGTTAAATGACTCCAGCAGGCATATGGCCAGACTTACAGCCTTAGGCTTAATTGTGTTTTAAAGAAAAGAATAACTGTAATTAGGCACGGGACACAATAAAGCTTTGATGGGCTATGATTTTAAATGAAGAGGGAACTACAGAGGGCCCTGTGATGGACTAGCGACCTGTCCAGGGTGTACCCTGCCTCTCGCCCGTTGACAGCTGGAGATAGGCACCAGCCCCCCCGTGACCCCTTGAGGATTAAGCGGTTCAGAAAATGGATGGATGGATGGGAACTACAGAGTGTTGAGCAGCCCACTGTTTTCTACCAGCAGTGATGTGAATATCAGAACTGATGGGGAGCTTTCTGTTCCGTTAGCCCATTTTCATATCAAGTCTTATGATCTATTATTCATTCTGATTATTTCTTTCATTCAAACTGGTTAGTTAAATTCTGCCTTATGACACTTATGTGTACGAACTGTGCAAAGATGATAAACTACAGCTGTTTCTTTGACCCCTAATTGATCAGTATACAAGCAAACAGGCACCTGAGTCAGATAAATTATACTAACCTGCGGAATGATGGAATTACAGTTTGTCTCATTTGTTTTCTATTGATGCATAAATGATGGCAAAGCTGACAAATTCAGAACTTTTGGAGGGAAACCTTTCTTAGGTTACAGTTGTTGCATTTGCGAGAGAAAAAAAGAGATAGATTGCATCTTCATCTATGAAAAGAGCTGAGAAAGGGAAAGACAAATCTGACTCTGCAAAAGCAAACAGATATGTTTGTCTCCACCAGCAAATCTTACCTAAGGTCTGTGCATCATCATTATTTGTTCATCCTAACTTCCCTTGGGATACTACCAATACTGTACCAAAGCCAGAGAAAAGAGATTAACTGGGATCTTTCTCTATGTTGCCACACGTAGTGGTGTATGATTGTAATGGAAAATTAATCAACTCATACGAACATTTTACAGACACATAATGAAAGTTATTGCCCATTTCACTTAATTTCCCTGACCTTCCTATTACTTTACATCTGGGTAGTCAGCCATGAAATGGGGGCTTCATATGATGCAAGTGTGCAACCACACCTTTCAGCAACATCACCTCCGACTCTGTTCTCCCATAGGGTTTTCGCATGGATTATTAAGGCACTTAGACTAATGTGGATGGTGTCGGGTGATGAGGAGGGATGGAAGCATTAGCCTATCGTGTTACATTGTTTCAGTACATTTGGGGATCTGTTTGATGAAATAGCAGCTTCCATAACCAGCTCCAGCCTGTATTCATCTATTTAATGTTCATCCACTTTTTGTCTCTGTTGGATAATTTTGTCCCCGTTGTACAGGAAATTGCTTTTCTTCAATACTTCATTTTGAAAATGGTATTTATTTAAAAACTTCCAAGCAGGTATTACTGAATTTGTTCTGATATGTGTGGACAGTTTTATAGAATGAGTGTTTGTAGAGTCAAGTTAATTTTGGGGCTTTCTGCAACTGCTCAAACAAGATGCCTTGAACATAAATATATTTATCTTTACCAATCTTCAAGGTAACCCAGGTTAGTTAAATCTCTCAGTCAACAGTTGGTGACAAAGGCTGAGCACACACAAAAACCCTACCACATCCCAAACCACAAGCAGAGGAGACAGCAAAAATAAGACTCATTTAGACAAGGAGCTGTATGATAATGTAATATGTAATCCACATTTGAAGAATTAGAACTGAGAAACAAAGAAAGAAAAACTGTGATGATTTCCTGGTAGGAAACTGCTCAAACCTTTATTATATATATTTTTTAATTTGATTAACCAATAAACAAAACTAAAACATATGTAGCTTGAGTAAAAAAAAAACCTGACCTCTAGTCAAACTCTCATGTCTAGCTGAATCAAATAACGTGTATAAATACAAGCCTGTATGTTGGCAAAGCACCAGCAATTTGCATATGTGACAAAAGCAGCAATCAGCTCCTGTCCAGAGAGCCCTTGCTTGGATTTCATTGGTAAGTTGTGTTTTTTTTTTAGCCTGGACCTTATTTATAGGATGCATTACGTTCGCCTATTCACCCAGAAAAGTTTGGTGTCCTTCAAAATAATTTTATATCCATTGTCTATAAGCGTATATCCACATAATGGGAGTCATGGGGACACGTCAAGTGCCGTCTCCAAATAAGGCATTATCTGCCACAAAATCCTTCATTTAACCAATGTTTGATTATTGATCGGTGACACAATTACCCTTGGGGTTCAGAACATCTCGGAAATGCCTCTTTGTTTTTTGCAGGGGTGTTTTGCAGGCTTTTTAATCCAACTACACTAACATGCAATATCAGTTATGTTGCTGTTGTCCACCATGACAGTTATAGTATGAGCAGAACTTGCTACTGTAAAAATGGTTCGCATATTTGTTTTTCGCAGTTGCACAAACAAACTGACCAAGCTGACTGACACTGTCTTTTAGCACAGAGTAAAAGTACTGCTCAGACTGCAACTGGGCATTGCAGTAAAGTCACTGAAATGGCAGCTTGTTCTAAGTTGAGGTAAAAGCCTGCAAAACGACCAGTCAGACAACATAGAAGCACTTCCAAGATGCTCAGAACTCAGAGGTTAATAGTGCTTCCAATTAATAGAAAAACACTGGTTAAATTACGAAATTTTTTGGTAGATAATGCCTTCTTTAGAGGCAGCACGTGACATTCCCCCATGACTCCCATTATATGGATTTACACTGATCACAACTGGATATAAACTTCTCCCGAATTACTCCAAGTGACTTAAAACTTGTCTGGGTGAGTAGGCAAACGTAATGCAAGCTATAAATAAGGTCCGGGTTTAAAAAAAAACAAACAAAAAACGTCCCCTTTAAGATATCACTGAAATATGTAAATAGTCTCTTTCAGCATCAGAAGACAAATAAAGCTCTAGGGCCTGACAATATCTCCCCCTTTTGCCTAAGAGGCTGCGTTAACCAACTGCTCCCCGTTCTCTTCACTTAGACCTTCGATGAGTGTCTGAAGTTCTGTGAGGTTCCCTCCGCTTTCAGGTGTTCCACCACCGTTCTGGTCCCCAGGAAATGAAACACCAAAGGGTTAAAGTACAACAGGCCTGTTTACTTTTCATCTGTGGTCATGAAATCCTTTAAGTGACTGGTGTTAAAGCATCTAAAGGATATTAAAGGTCAGAAAATTCTGTCAAATTTGACTACACATCATCCTACACCACCTCAACCACCCAGGGACATATACAGTACCAGTAACTTGTTTGCAGACTGGTGCCTTCAACACCTTTAACCCAGGCATCCTCCACACAAAGCTCACCCAGTTCACAGTACTGTCCTACACCTGCTCATAGATCGCCAGTTTCCTGACTGTCTGACAGCAATGGGTGAGACCCATCAGCACCAGCACCCCCAAGGGTGTGTTCTCACCCCACTTCTCTCTGCACACAAAGGAATTCACTTCAGTGGAACAGCCTGTTAGACTTCATAAATTTACAGATGACAAAACTCTTATTGGTCTCATCCAGGAACAATAACAGTCTTTACAAACTGTATATACAGGAGTTGGATACGAACCACCGAGAGCTTAACCTGTTCCAGACAATTGAGACAATAGCAGACTTCCAGAGAACACCCCCCACAGTCCCTCCCATGCTCCCATCACCATCCTTAACAATACCATGTCTACTTTGGATCAATTCTGTTTTCTAGGAACCTGAGATGGTCCTCACACATGTAGACTCTTGGAAAAAAGGCCAAGCAGCAAAAGCACTTTCTGAAGTTACTCAAGAAGTACAACCTACCACAGAAGCTGCTGGTCATCTTCTACACTACAAATACTCGCTCTATCCTGGTTTTGTCCATCACCGTGTAGTTTGGCTCATCCACAAAATATAACAGCTTCATACTGCAACAGACAGTCAGGTCTGCAGGGAATAATTATCAGGGCTGACCTTCCCTCCGTCTGAGATTTGTCCTGGTCTACGGTTAGGAAAAGGGCAGTTAAAATTTCTTCACAGGCCACACATCCTGGACACACATTTTTTTAGACTTTTATCTTCAGTTCAGAGCATTATTTCCTAAAGTCAGACTCCAAAGGTACTTCCTTCAGGTTTTCTCTGTGATGAATCCAGACCAATGCCATGCATATTTACACTAATTCAACCTTGTCTCCGTTCTTTGTAATAACACTGTGCATAAACATTTTGCCATATATATATATATATATATATATATATATATATATATATATATAATATATATATATAATATAATATATATAGAATATAGAGAGAGAGAGAGAGAGAGAGAGAGAAAGAGAGAGAGAGTGAGAGAGAGAGAGAGAGAGAGAAGTTGCATTTACAGTGCAGTGCACTCCCCTATTTTAAGCGGTAGATATTTACAAATCATTTAATTATGTGCAGAAACCTCAGAGGTAGAATAATATTGGTTCATTATTGTTCATTATTGTCATGGTAGCAGATTTGTGACCTGGTTGCTGCATGTGGACTAGCAGCAGCAGTGGTAGCTTATTCATAATGTGTTGCTGGTATTAACCTTTGTGTAAATTTTGATGTCCATTAATAAAAGTACAGCGTATTTAATATGCATATATCAAATTGGATCATCCTAGTTGTCCAAACCTATCCTGTGTTGTCCACAGGCTGCAAAAAAGACACATTTGCGTAAGTGCCAAGTACCAATCTAAGGGGATCAGTGGGATATCCTACATTTGAAGGGAGTGGCTGGGAAGTTAAGAAAAAAAACGAGTCCAGTTTTGCTTAAAAATAATCAGAGTCTGATTGTTGCAACAGCCAGGCAGCTTCATGTAGCCCAGGCAGCCTGCCAATTTCTGCCTTAAAAGCCATAACTTTATGATACCTCAGAAAATCCACCATGTAATATTAAGATATCCAGTTAGGATGAATCCAATTATACAGATGTTTCTAGTGTCTCGATGGTCAAAGTGAGAGACCTAAGATCCTCCACAGTAATCCATCAGGACAGCTTGGCAATCCCTTATTGCTTTCAATGGGAAAAGTCATGAATTTGCTTTAAGAGAGGAAAGAGTGAAAGGCAGGCACCACTTATCAGCAATGTATTACGCACTGATAAGGCATCAGCAATACCTTATCAATGCGTGCTATCAACCCAGGAGAGACAAAGAGAAGCGTGGTCTTAACTAGCTAGCCTTAATTAGCACTATGGCTATACAAAGAAATGATTACGACAATGGCCGCCACTTTTCCAGCCTTTATTGATGTGACCACGCCAACAAAATGTAAAAATCAAACAATCAACAAACAAACAACAGGAAACAAGAAACACACTGCTTCTGCTTACAAATAAAATAAAACAAGTAACTAAACTTTACATTAAATACATGCATTTGAGCTCATGCCAATAGGCCTGTTGGTCAGCAATGAGCAACAACGATTCTTTCATAACTTGAGATAACCAATTTCAACAGAAGACACATTCACATGTATTTATATGCTAAAACCTGCTCCACCTAGGAATCAAGAAATTTGAACATTCCTACGTTTTTTTAATTCTTCAGTCTACGATTAGACAACAACAGAGTTGAAGAAGACACCGTTTTGAGTCCTGGGGCAGATTAAGTCATCCACCTTAATGTGCAGAAGAAATAGGACGGGATATCTAGAAACTACTGATCAAGCCCAAACTATAGGTGTGGTAATGGACTCAGAACTGAACCTCCAGGGTCACCCAAAAAGAATAACAAGCCTTCTATCACCAGAAGAACATATCTAGGAAAGGACTAATCTTGCACTGGGACTTAGAAAAAAAATCATCCATGCATTTATCTTTAGTTGGCTTGATTATTGCAACAGTGTCCTCACAGGTCTGCCTATATTCAACCAGACAGTTGCGGCTGATTGAGAAAGCTGCCCCTCACCTCCTCCCAAGAACTAGAAAAGTAGAGCACATCACCCCAGTTCTTACACAGGCTCCCTGTAGCTCAGAAAGTTGTCTGAAAAATAATTTTCCTAATCTTTAAATCACTGAATGGCTTTGCACCAAAGTATATTGAAGATCTGTGGTCCCTATACCAACCCCCCAGACCACTTAAGTCATCCAACTGTAGTCTACTAATTATCCCTAGAATTAGAACCAGCCATGGAGAAGCAGCTTTCAGACTTCTGTGCTCCCGTTATCTGGAGCAAACTTCTAGACCACTGCAAAGCTGTTAAAACACTGTGTTCCTTTAAAGGTCCAGTGTGTAACAAATTTGGTTTTTTATTAATAAAAATCAAGTACTGCTTTAATAAATACGTATTTTACCAAGGTCGAATCACTATCGCAATATCATGAAAGCACTGTCGTGTCTTAAAATACCTTGTTTATAGATACAGAGGGTGCACCACACCCCATATGAGGCTGCCATGTTGCATCGCCATCTTTGAATACATTAGCCGAAAGGGATTAAACTTGTTAGCTTAGGGCGTTTTAGCCAGTGACATCGGGGGGTGAGGGGAGAGGTGAAGATAAGAAACGAGCAATGAGCATAGAGGACCGTGGATCATAGTTTTTAATTTCAATGGAGGACTGTCCTTACTCTTTTCCCCGTGAGAGGGAGGAAACAATACCACAGAAAAGAAAAATAAATAACTGGGAGAAAACAAGAATCTACATCTGTG
This sequence comes from Apricaphanius iberus, assembly GCA_028564705.1. Lineage (NCBI taxonomy): Eukaryota > Metazoa > Chordata > Actinopteri > Cyprinodontiformes > Aphaniidae > Apricaphanius > Apricaphanius iberus. Next base: position 29,504 of record JAPXFQ010002197.1, read on the forward strand.
GAGTATTTACCAGATGGAGACTATTCATGAGGGACACGAACTTGAAGACGGATGCAGAGGTTGCAGGCTTTCTGCTGGACAGGTAAGTTAATTACATGAAACAATGAAGTTTATGTTAACATTATGTTTGACACAAGACAGGTTAGTCCAGCAAATACTTTATCTTCTGTTTAGCTCGGACAGTTTACTCTGCAGCTTCTGTAGTAGTAATGACGTGTTATAACGGTGAGAAGCCAGAAAAAACTCCTCAGTTGCTTACATTCACTGAGCGCACCACTAGTTGGAGGTAATTCTTACACACGGGGGCTTTAAATCAAACCAATCTGTTTAGAGTTGCCTTTTATGCTATTGCTGTTTTATTACTGCTTTTATTTTATCCCCTAATCACTAAAGTAACTTGAATTTCCTTGTTGTTGAAAGTGTGATATACATATAAAGTTACCTTGCCATCGTTTGAACCGTTTATTGGGAAGAATTTAAATTGTATACATAGGCTATATATCTGGAGATTGAGAGAAGTTTTTTTTTTTTTAAGCTTCAGTGCTAATGGAAATGTAAGGATAAGCTGATAAAGAGAACCCCCCGCAGCGTATATTTAGCACTGATGGAGGAGGACATGGAAAATTGCACGAATACCAACTCATTAGTTTAATATAATATAATATAATATAATATAATATAAAACTACATTCTGTTTCAAAGTTTTGAACTAGTAAAGTTACAGTGATTAATGAAAAACAAATATTTTGAAAATTATGGGTATGATTCCTTCTCATTCAGTAAGAAAAGCATACACATTATTCTGGCAGGGTAAAAGTATCGCATGCTTTTAATGCCAGGGTTCTTGTTCAGACACCTTTGTTAGGTCCATTTTTTGTGGTACTGTTAAGTAGAGGAAAACATTAATATTATTTCCTCATAAACAGTAAGGTTAAAAATAATTGTGGACGTACAGAAACTTCCAGTGCATAAGGGAAAATGGCATAAGAAAATATTTGATCACAGGAGTGATAGTGTTAAGGTTGCTATTATCCTTTTTTTTACTGTAATGGGGATCATGGTGACCATGGGGTGGTCTACAATGAAAGGAGCAAGAAGGAACCACAATTAATCAAAGCAGCTAAGAAAATATATATTGTGTGTTCAAAAAACATAAAAGTATTTGAGCACTTCTCTTTAGGTAACAGTGTTTGATCCATTTTCCCCCAAGAGATTACACTGTAATACAGTTCAGAGTACTGAGAGTATGCTCATAGTGAAGTGTTATTTTTATGCTAGCTTTGCATACAGTCTTAAGTTTGTCATGTGTTTCACCGTTCCTTTACACTATAGGTTTCAGCAGTCGAACATGAAATGCCTTGAAGTAGTCAAAAACTTAGAAACTAAATGATCAGCACAAATAGCTTTTTGTGCATTTGATGTGAACACAAAGGCACAGGCATCAATACACATAATACAAAAACCTATACATAAAAGTCAACATCGGCTTTGATGATACTGTAGGAATGGGAAAACGTATAATTTATTTATTTGTTGTTTATTTTGTTTCAAACAAAAGCGTAAGAAAAAGAATTTTTAAAAGCTTGTCCAGAGATAGCACTTTTGATGCAGACCATAATGGAAGGGCAGTACAGAATACTGAGGCAAACGCATTGTGTCACTCTCTCCATGTTCTATTTTCAGCTTAAAAGGATATTGGGGAGGAGTTCTATTTAAACTAAGGGGGATAAAACTAACACCTACATGTCGGAATAATTAAAAAAAAATATCTGTGTTAAATTTAATAGCTACTTAATTTTATGCTATCTCTTCTTTTCTTATATATATATTTTTTTTTCTTCAGATAAGACCGATCCATCACAAGGCTATCTCTGACATTCAAGATGACTCTTCGAATCAATGGCACATCGACTTCCTCAGCAGCAGACATGGACACATGTCTGTCTCCACTGACAGTTACAAAAAAGTAACTGGAATAAAAATTGGACCCTGCTGTCTGACTGAGGGGACAAGAGAATAGATCATTGACAATCATGACACTGATCCATCTCTGATTCTTAAATACCCCGTTCTCTATTGTTACCCATGGTTTCTTCCAAGTCCCCTTACTTGGTAACTGTCAATATGGACAAGCCTGGGATAGCCATTTTGCTTGGCTTTTTCATCAGGAGAGGCAACTTATATACTTTAGAAGACATTTTGACAACGGGTGCAGGATTGAAGCAAATGCCTGTCAGTGGCTTTGCTGTTTATTGATTGCAAAAGTGGTAAGAGCTTAACTGATTCACAATTTGAGATCAACATGATAATCCCTGCGCCAAAGGATCACAGTAGTGTGCTGGGAATAGAACATTTGAATGAGCTGACTGGAAAGTTTGGTTTATGTTTTGATCTGCGTTAGTTTGTAGCGCTGATATCATATAATTGTTGCCTCAGGGCCTATCCAAAGAAATCTCTTGATAACTACACAAGATATGTCTACTTAAAAGCTATTTGTACAGTCATGCAGTAACTGACAAATCTTTTATTAACTACTTTGACTAAGACATCAAATACAGAGCATTTTAGCATTTGAACACAACCTGAAAACCACAACGAAGACAGCATTTTAAAACTGTATTTGTTGCCTCAAAGTTTAGTGCTCAAACATGGTATTTTATCAATCATATATATATTTATATATATATATATATATATATATATATATACATACATACATCCTGGACAGGTCGCCAGTCCATCACAAGTTAGAGTGATCTTTTGGCTGTGGGAGGAAGCTGCAGTACCCTGAGAAAACTCATACATGCACAGGGAAAATATACAAACCCTATGCAGAAATACCATAAGTTATGATCATTAAATCTTATAAAACAGGGTTAAACAACGTTTTGAACAAGGGTTACTCTGTTTTTTTTATCTAAAATTCAAAAGTCAAAATTTATCTTTACTTTTACAGTTAACAACTGTGAACTGTCTATTGTTATTTTTAAACTTCTACAACAGCTACAATTAAATGTCAAGACTTTTTCAGTTTTAATATTTCCTCATAGAGCCACGGACACAATCTACACACTAGATGTCAACAACAGTCCAATTAATTCACACAGTAAATGAAATCAAAGCAAAGCAGTCCATAAATTAAATAGTGTAAAACATTATAACAACAAAGGGAATAAAAAGTGTACATACTTAAAGAAATTTCTTAAATACTTTGTAAAAAAGATTTTTTGATGATTATTTCAAGACTTCTGCTGTAAGTAGAAATAAATGCAACTGTATTTTCCGCATTCACTCACAAACCTGCTTTTTAAAAGTTGTCTGTGCTATAGTGTCATTATTTTTAACGAAAACATTAACATATTCATTAACCAAAATAAAAATAAAAAGGAGAATTTGAAACAAAACGAAAACAAACTGAAACTAATGAGTGTTCACAAAACTAAAACGAACAGAATTTATTGAGAAAATGTGCTTAGTTTTCGCTTCTTAATGTGTCTCATAATATCTAGAAGAATTATTTCCATCTCGCTTCCTACCTTCTGCGCGTTGACACCAGAAACAGATGCGATCATCTGTGCTGTGCCTTTTTAGTTTTAGTTTTTGTTTGGTTTCCAAACTGTCAGAGGAAGGGATTGAAATGATGATTAAACAGTCTGCAGCAAAAACTTCATAACAGGTGAGCTACGGCTAACAAGCATGCTACTACTGCGAATGCAAGCAATAGCAATGGGGAGCGGTGTAGCTGGTGTAGGTTGTGCATGTATCTGCTGTGTTGGTGGACAAATAATCCTTTTCTAGTTTCTGGTTGTTGGTGGTTTTTACTGGCTGTACTGCATTATCCCAACGTGTCAGTCAAGTTGTCTGTGTTGCTGTGGTCCGCCTAGTGTCATGTCAGCAAAGGTTGAGAGAAAGCGCACATGTGCAAAACTATCAAAAGTATCGTAGTACTTAAGATAGCTTGGCTTTTGTTTTGTTGTGTTGTCACTCAGTGTTAATGTTTTTTATAGACCTGCAGCACCTGCATTAATTGTTGGGCTTTTTAATGCACAGGTGCTGTTATTGTGTTTACCAAACTTTGACCGTTACTCTGCCATTTATCTTTTATACTTGCCTAATTTTTCTGGTTGTTAATCTGGCCCATGTCAATAAATTTTTTAAAAAGCATAATCATTTTCTGAGATTGTGTTCTCGTTCATTTTTTTAATATTTCCCAGGAACACAACTTATTTAACGAAAAGACTAAAACTAAAACTGAAACTAATAAAAACTTAATTTAACCTAAGCATTTAAAAAAAAAACTATAACTAAGGTGAACTACCTAACAAATGGTAAAAACTAACTACAACTAAATAGCATTTAAAATCTTAAGTCAAACCTAAATACAAACTAAAACCAATGGAAAATTTTAAAACTATTATAACCCTACTGTGCACACTGCACATTTCTCCCATTCATGCTGTATTTTAATTACACGAGGGGAATCAGAGGATAACAATTGATTGAATTTGAGCTGGAAACATGTCTCCATTCCTCCATCAAATCTTCCATTTTACTTTTTTTATTTATTCTCATGTGAAGGTCCCGTCTTGCACACTATACTCTTTGAAATTCCATTTTTAGTCCCTTCTTTTCTTATTAGAAACTTTCCAACAGTTTCTCCCTACACCTTCAAAACCAACGGGTTAGTTGGTCCCCCATCATAATGACATTCCCAAATGAGGGCTTCAATCCAACAAGAATCAGAAGTTGCTGATAGGATTGCAGCTAAACCTGCAGGCGGTTGGCCAAGCAGCCTAACAAGTGACTGGATGGACACCTTAAAGAGTTTGTCAGAAATGAAGCAGCCTTTCCAGAGGTATTCTGGGGCTTCAGCCAGAAAAAGCAGGATGAATGCAGGGCTACATGGGACCACAGTCATTCCTCTGTGTTCTGCAGATGAAGAAAGTATGTCTGATCAAGAACAGCGGGGAGAGAAGGCCGGGTTAGAGGCCAGAGGGATTTGTGAATATGTTTGTGTGTGTGTATGTAGTGTGCATGAAGCCACTGTCTGGCGTGCATGTCTGGTCATTAAAGTGATAAGATTTTCCACTGAGAGAAAAAAAGGCAATGCTGCCTTTGGCTAAATCTACAAAGTTTGCAAAAAACTTTTTTGTATATCGCACTTTTAAGATCAAAGGATACACTTTTTAAAAAAAATATGTCCAGTGTCTGACTGATATCAGTGTTAGATGTATAAATCATACTGTGATGCAAAAAATGTACAAAAACTTTTTTTATTTTTTCTCTTATTATTTCCATTACTGATATCACAACACAAAAGTGAACACTACCAAAATCATTTTTAGACCTTTCCTGAGATTTGAGTTTAAATCAAACTTAGACAAACTTTGGGAAGTGCAATATTCACAGCAACATTTCATATACACGTTAAAACTTGCCAGTAGCAATGCACATCAATAGTAACTAATCAATATCTTCTCTTCGAGGCCTGAGCCAGTAGGAGTGAACATCAGTAAGGAATTCATTTTCAGCACAGCATGGCCCTGAAGGGAGATATTGGCTAAAAGCCCTAGTCCTGTGGTGGGGGAGCAGATAGAAAAAAAAGGTCTGAAAATAAAGTGCAGGCTGCAATATACACAATATAATAATAAATATTATAAATAACAATATTACATATATATTTATAATATTATATATTACAAATATACAATATTTGCCTGTCAAACTTAATTAGATGTTTTCTTGTGACTACAATATTTCCTACAATAATAATTTAGACAACACCTAATGTAGATTTTTCTATTAATCTTGTCAAAATTATATGTCAAGATCTTCTTATTCATAGTGCCCACTGCGGTTTAGTTTCCTGCTTAACCATTGAACCCAGACCTATGCAATAACCAAAAACTAGGAGACTCCTTAAATGTAGAGCTTATCTGCAATAGGAGCTCAAGATGCATTTCATGCCATATCGCCACAACAGAATTCTTTAGGATTGTGTAAACCTTTTTTCTTTCCTTTATGATGTATAATCTTTGGATTTATGTCAACATGTTAGCTCTGAAATATGGTGAAGTGTCCTGGTGTGCATTTCGCAGCATCTCTGAAGTACATTTTTAATCACATCATGTACACCACCAACAACAATAATATAAGAAGGTTGACTTTCCCCTTGGACCAGTCTGTTAATGTTTATGTATAGTAATTATATATTTTTTATGTCAGCTCTAAGAAATACCGCCTCAATAAGTAGTCATTCTGCTAACCCAGACCTTCATCAGTTACAGCTTTTATACTGAATTTCCAAAAGAAGCTAGTTCAAAATATTATTTTCATTTACCTTAACGTCTTAACACAGCTTAGCTAAACATATTTTATGGAGATAAAAAAAAAAAAAAAAAAAAATTATTAAATGGTCCTGCCGCGTTTGTCTATAAACCTAAGCCAAAAACATTGCTCTGTCTGAATCAAAAGATTTTGTCATCTTGTTGTCTTATTCTGACTCAAAAGTGCATTCCCAAATTTACATGGCTCCTCCACTCCACATTGTGCCTCAGAGCACCACTGGTGAGAGAGGTTCTCCACCCAATAATGGAGAGGCAGATCTGACATTTTTCTGAGCATGAGGCCATCAAGGGGCCACAATATTTATAAAGGAGCCAAGTATTAGTCCAACATCCTTACACACAATACCTGGTTTTGGTAAGGTAAATCACCACACACAGAAATGTGAAGCACTGGATCTTTTTGAAAGGTTTTACCCTGTTTTTATTTGTTTCAAGCACTGTTTAAGCAACGCACCATTGAGAAAAATACCGGTTTGGCACCAGTATTGGATAAAACCTAAACGATACCCATCCCTATTCAACTAGAGTAGTTAAAAAATAAACAGTTTCAAACGAGGACGTTTTCCGGTACTTACAGGTTAGGGATTTTATAAGGAGAAACACTATACTTCTTATCTATCATGATATATAAGATACAGAGAGATTTTTTTCAACCAGTATCTACTTGACTGAGCACGTTTTGCAATGCGTCAAAAAGTCAACATTTAGGGAAGCCGTATACATTTAAAGGAATTGTCGGTAAGGAAACGTAACTGCAACATTACTGATAATGAATGGAATGATGCTTGGAGAAAAGTACAATCATTTACAAAAGTGAATCAGTTTTCCTACTTGTGATTTGACACAATTAACTAACTTCTTTCTATTAATTTAAAAAATAATCCTACATTTTTGGTACTTGGAATATTTGATGCAATTACAGTATTACTGATAAATATAAAATAAAACTCAAGTGAATCCTAATTTTCAAGAGAATGCAAGAAAATATCTCCACCTAAACTGGAAAACTAAAAATAAATCAGCTCTAAGTTAAAATGGCAAAAGTTTATCTTCAACTATGTCTCTCTTGATTTTCTGACAGGACTATTGCAATTAACACTTTTTTTCTCAAAACATGGAAACCATTCTTGTTTTGTTAATATTGGGCTAAATATTACAGGGATCCTCAAAAGCATGTATAATACAACATCAACATATGCTGTCGTGCATTTTCCAATGCTCATCCTAATTGCAATTTTTTTTTTTACTTGTTTACATACATGGAGCTAACACTTGACTGTGACAACTTAATGTATTTGTGGGTCAAATGTTTTGTTCTTTACATTGTCTGTGTTCAATATAACTGTTAAACATGCAATGCACACTACAAGATAAATCAGACATGTTATCCATACCAGTAAATTACTATTTGGCTAATTAGCACCACTAGCGATTGGACTTGGAATTTTACCCACCTATAACCTGATCATCGTGCAAAAGACAGATTAGTGACAGGACAGGCGCACTTCAGGTCACATAGCCCCTTTGGCCCCACACCTAAAAGTGACACTGCAATAATGTTAGGGAAGGAGAAACAGCTTGCTGCTACCACTTCAACTTTAGGACAAACTAAGAGAGAGTCGAAAGGAAAAATGAGTCAGATGTCAGATGAGTGGACTGCAACTGGTGTTTTGTGGTTCCCTAATCTGCTGGGTGTGGTCAAATGCCGTGTTCACACCGGTCAGCGCGTCCAGGAAGTAGGGTAGCTAGGTTACAAGCAAAGTCTATGTTACCTATGCAGCAAGTTGGCATCAAGCAGCAAGTCGTATGCTGGCGCAGCGGGCATCAGCACGTCCATGCAGATGTTGCTCAGACGCGCTGACGGACCGTGTGAGCAGCGTCTTTATCCTTTTACAAAGACAGGAAGACATCAGACCTTATTTGGAGGAAGATATTGGAGGACAATGGAGTGCCAAATAAGCAGTTAAATATTTTCTAGTAACTTTCTTGTTATGTTAGCTAACGCCAGCCAAACCCGGTTAGGCCAACTGCAGTACTAAATATGCACTACTAGTTTCCCAGTGGAAGATGTTGTAAACAACTAGCAACAGAGAAATTTCCAGCCCACGCGCTGACATACCGACATGCTGACATGGACTACAAAGTGTACAAGAAACTGGGTTTTAATTTTAAAGGATCAACTTTCATCCGTTTGAGCATTTTGATGCCTGGACGTCCTGGTGATAGCTGACGGAAGGGATGGGTGTTTTGTGACTGTATGTTTTTTAAACTAGCAAGGTTTTTTTTGATGGTACAGCAGATCTAAGGACCTTACCTGATTCTTACCTCGGTTAATTTGACATAACAGTTTTGATAACAGATTTGATTGTGATTACTTTCCAACATTTATGCTGCCAAAAGTGAGATGAAAAAAAAGATAAACGTATAGCTTACATTGGTTTATGTAGATTCTCAGTTATCCAGGATGTGGTCATCTTGAGTGTTTGAGTGAAGTCAATTAGACAAAAAGTCATTTTGGCTTCATTTAAACTCTCAAGATCATAACTTTATTAAAAAGTAAATTATTAAAAAGTAATGTTTGTTTTTAAAATGAAGTGTTTTTTTAGATCAATCTGCATGTATTTTTTAGATCAATCATGCAAATAAAAGCAAAACAAATTTAAATGGTTTGATAATACTTTTATTGTAAAAGTGAAATTTGGATGGCAGCTTTCAAGCTTGTTGTCTGTCTATTGTTTTCTGATCAATTATTCAGTCGAAGTGTGACTGTTAAAAAAAGAAAGTAGTAGCTAACTAGCAGAAGTCGGCTCATCTTATGTAAACAAAGTTATTCTCTAATGTAAACTAAAGTATTGTACTGAATCTACCATCTTACTATTTCTTTTTTATTATGTGGGAAAAGTTCGGTGAAGTCTGTTCTGATTTTCTTCATTACAAGATGGGTGAATAATAAAGAGCTGTCTTTTAGTGTCTTCTCTAAGATAACAAACCAGGTCATAGTTTAAACCAAAATGTTTTTTAAAGCTTCTGAACATCTCTCCCAAAAGTATGCCAAAGATTTGGGTTCCAGGAATAGCAGAATTACTATATGGACAGTGATGAATGTATGTCAACGTTTAATGAGTATTTCTAATTTAACTGACTTTAAAACATGGAAAAGAGCAGTAAGACCCAAAGGCAATGATACGTGTTTATGGTGTTATGAAGTTTATGTTTCCTTTTTTTGTGCACAAACAACTAAAGAAAATAAAACACTATAAATACACTCCCAACCAACTATCTCTATTCACTGAAGGAACCTTAAACCAAGACAAAACCAGAGAGACCACCTGGTTATGTTTTTCTTTTGAATAGTGTAAGTGGGGTATATTTTATGCATTTTTTTTTCCAATTTGTTTCTTTGCATGGGATAAAAATATAAATGTATTCTTTTTTTAAATCTTATCCTTTTTTCTCTTCATTGCAGGTGTCACAGTGCATCCCATCCTTGTAAAGAAGGATGTTACCCTTAGGTTAGACAATCTCCCATTCTTATGCTGCATGCATCAGGAATTAGGCATACGTGTTTTGGCTTCTACAGAATCAGTTGTTCTTCAACAACTGCTTGACTGCCACAAAGCATTAAGCAGAACCAAACTCTGAATAATTGAGTATCTGGGTGACATGGTCTGGCAGAGAGCTCCGCATTGCTTGATTAAAACGTTATCGCCAGACACTGTGAAAAGTTTCCAAAACAATGAATTACCAGGGTATTAATGGTGGTTTCTGCTATGTAAAACATGATAAAATTGGGTACTTAATTAAAAAACTCATTACACTTCCATTTTCACAATTTTAGAGTTTCAGCTTAATGTAACAAATTTTTCTTTTCCCTATTTTCAGTCCTCTTCCTATTCACAGTGATTCATATTTGCACTTCTCCCTTGGCAGGGAATTATGTGTCATGTTTGATCATTCAGAGTGGGTGTATGAACATCTGCATCCATTGCCAATTATATATTTGAATCCATGCTCTCCTTATTTACTCTTGTTTTTTGTTTTGTTTTTTACCATAAAGAAGCTGCACACCTTATATCCATTTATTTGAATTCTAATGCAGAGTTTTGCAAAGAGAAGCCTCAAGCTCGTCAGTAAGAACATGCCAAGAGATAGACCTTTAGTGTCCGAGGCTCTTTTCTTCAGCAGCCCTTCACACAAAATAGAAGGTAACATCCCCTTATATTTAAAGGAGAACATTCAATCCACAGACAGTCTTTAGGAACATTTTATTGCAGGTGACCTTTACCTACCTGACATAATCAGTCTGAGCGTGTGCCCCGCATTCAAATATCAAGAGATGTGAAAGACTCTTCTTCTAAACATAAAAAAACACCTTCCTTAAAATAGTCTAAAAACATCTCCCGTCACATAAAAAAGGCTCTTGACAGTGCTAAACATTTGGACAAATATATGAGAAGAGATTGTGTAAAGGTCAAAACATTCCCAGAGGACAAAACAAAAACCAACACTAAAGAAGAGTCAACGTGAAACGAAGACAAACAAACTCCTCCGCATGGATTTTAAATGTAACACAAAGTGAGATTGCTGTGTCTTTAGAGTCAAACATAGATTGTAAAAAGGATGAGACACACACTCACCATCATAAGTTAAACTTTAGGCAGATGTATAATTAGGTTCACAGGATGGGGTGATGAATTGGTAGGGCAGGAGTCATATCAAATGTTTAAATATCTGTGCCCCCATTTTGTACTCAGGTTTTGCCATTTCATTCCATTTTATTTATATTTCATTAGTACACACTATTTATCTGACTGTTCATGCATCCATACATGATGTGCTGGAATAATAATACAAATATGGATATAAAAATTAAAACACTACTAAATCCAATGGGATTGTGATTATTTGATACATTCAGCTATCCAAATAAAAAGTAGTAAATTCATTTCAAAAATGCAAGCCTCCTTAGGAGGTAAATTGATTAAGTATGTGATCTATCTTTAGAGGATGGACAGTGTGAAATGATTGATATTTCTAAAGTGAAAAGAATATCCCTTGAATCCCAGTCCAAATCTAGTCAAACAACAAAGTTAACTACCTAACATACGTAAATTGACATCACCTAAGAGAAAATGCCTTCCAGACTTGAAAAAGAAGAGCAATGGTCTGGGGTTGGTTCATTGTCAGTTGTAATATTGGGCAGTAAATATAGATACTCTGCAGGCTATATGATAAAGACCTAGGCCTGCTGCAAAATTAAGTCTTCCTCATGGCTTTCATTTGACTCTCAAACTTGAAATAGGGACATTTTTAATGGTACTTTGAAATTAAAAACAATTTATCTTCTCCTTTTACTTTTATTTCTGCAAGTCCATAGTTTTAGCAGAGACATGTACAGAGCTTTTCTCTAACATGCTACCATCTCACTGGGGGACACTATAGCCATTTTCAGATAGATGTTCTGGAAGAGTCACAGACAATTCCATTCAGTCTTTAACCGGAGTTGTCATTTCAAACACACCACTTTTTACCAGAACATTGTCTTTTGGTTGCTTTCAGACAGCAATAAATGTTCAGGAGGATCCTGATGAATCAACTGGGTGGGGGTGATAGGGGGTGGGGGGATACAACGTAAACAGTGTGGCGGGCATACATGTCATATCCCCCAACAAAGTAATTTTTGCAAGCGGGCTGACAAAACAGCAGAACTCCTCACAGTGCTCATCTTTGTGTTCAATTATGTGCACATATGTTTAAAAGACAAAGCTGAATGAAAAACAGAAGTAAAATGAAAGGAGTATGAAGCAGCCTTTGATGGTTCACCCTCGCGGTTTCACAGTTTTTTTTATACAATTTTAAATGCTTTCTTTACAGCGTGCTAACGAGATTCATCAACAGTCTGCGCTTGTTAATATCAACGCTACTTTAGTAACTATTTTTTAGCTCTTCTGAAAGGCGTGTCTTAACTTTGCACTACCACATACAACATAAGTTTGTTCAATTCAATTCAAAAATACTCTATTGATCCTGGAGGGAAATTAAGTGTTGTAGCTCATTGCTAATAAATTTTTCAAGGAGTTGTTGTAGACCATGATGGCTGTGGGGAAAAATGATTTTCTGTAGCGGTCTGTGTTGCAGCGAAATTGAAGAAGCCTCCGATTGTTGTTCCACAGGTGCCCCCAGAACAGAACCAGCCTTCTTTATCAGGTTGTTGAGTCGTTTTAAGTCCCTGGCTCTGATGCTGCTACCCCAACAGATCATAGATGAAGAGATGCCACTCTCCACAACAGACTTGTAGAACATTTGCAGCATCTTGCTGCAAACCTTGAAGGACCTCAGCTTCCTCAAAAAGTACAGTCTGCTCTGTCCCTTTTTGTACGGCTTCACTGTTGATTCTCCAGTCCAGTCTGTTGTCCAGGTGAACTCCGAGGTATCTGTACTCTTCAGCTACTTCCACTTCTTCTCCCTCGATAGAAACAGTCTTTGATTGGCTCTGTTTCTTCTGAAATCTACAAAAATGTCCTTTGTTTAGTACACATTCAAGGTAAGATGATTGTTTCCACACCATGCCACAAAGCGGTCCACCAGCTCTCTGTATTCAGCTTCTCCTCCATCTCTGATTCACCCGACAATTGCAGAGTCGTCTGAGTATTTCTGCAGATGACAGGTCTCCGTTTTATCTTGGAAGTCTGATGCTGCGTTCAGACCAAGGGCTTTGTCACTGTCAGGCAAAGCTGACAAAGATACTAGTTTGACGCTTCTATGTTGAAGCTTGCAAAGTCTGCCACTTCTGAGCAAAAAAGAGCACATGGGCGGGGCTTCTTCTATTGCCGGGCATTCTAAACTATGGCAGATAGTATTGAGAGAGTGGCTTGGCTTTATTTGCTAAATATAGCTAGACAACGTCGACTTTGGCAACATCAGCGCCGTTTATGGATACACCCTATTCTACGGATGGTTATTTGGGGAGTTTAACCATTTGCTCCAGGAGCTACATATGGATGAGGTTCACTTTCAGCGGTACTTCTGTCTGTCCCGCGCCCAGTTTGACGACCTCCTGGGTCGCATTGGAGCTCAAATTGCCTACCAGGAAACCAACTACAGGTGCTCTATTCCTCCCGAAGAGCGCCTGTCCATCTGTCTTCGGTAAGTGTTATTTATGATTTTTCAAATCTGCGTTTTCTAGACTTAAAATTTAGATTTTTACATTCAAAATACGTGTAGTGACATTGCTACTTCAGGGCCGTCAGCTCCGTCAGCACCGTCAAAAGCTCAACTAGCTGAACTTCTGCGTTGACAGAGCCAAAGCTCACAAAGTGCCGCAGAGACCGTGACGCTCCTCCAATGGCCTCCGCCATAGACTTAACGTGTAATCTTGACGGTGCTCCTGTGCTGCTGACCAGCTGGTTTGACACACAATCCTTCAATCTCACAAAGTGTGGTCTGTTTGTCAGGTAGTCATTGATCCAGCTGATTGCTGAGGCCTCCACCTGTCTTCAGGAGTTTCTGACAAAGCAAATCAGGCTGAATTGTGTTAAATGCACTGAAGAAATCAAAGAACATGATTCTTACCCGGGCTTTCCACTGGACGTGACAGCAGCATGTTACAGGAGCAGCACGTTTTGCTCGCATATTCTGCTGCTTGGCCCTTTCCACGGGGGGCGTCAGCATCACGTAACGGCAGGGAAGCAGCTGTCACCGAGAGAGAAATCATGCGAGCCCAGCAAAATCACGCTTGGTTTCGTCAGTAAACACAACAACAAACAGGAAAAAAGACTACAACATGGCTCCAAAAGGTCTGTGTTTTATGTTATGTCCATTTTACATTCGCCAATAAGTTTATGTTATGTCAGGGAATATACAAAATCCCTCGAAGTGCAAAAGAATAATGGTAGTGGCGTTCCGAGGTAATGTAGACATTTAATGACCCTCCCACAACCTACTGACTTCTCACGGGGCAGCAAAGGTAGTAAAGTAAAGCTACCGGAAAGAAGCACCTTTGTTTTATTTTGAAAATTTGCGGATGCCGAGCTGTCAGACTTCCTGTCTTCCCCTATCCAAAATTTCGAAATGTGCACGTTTCACAGGCGTAGTGCGTAGAAAATAGGATTGCTGCGTATATTTAGAAAAGTGCTGCGATATGACGCTAATGTGACGGGGCAAACTCGTGCTGCTTTCGCCTCCGGTGGAAAGGATTATATTGATTAAAGCGATGCCTAATAGCCGCGTATGACGTGCTGCTGCTGTAACATGCTGCAGACGCGTCCGGTGGACGCATAACTATTCTCTTAGAAAGGCTTTAACATGCTGCCGGGATCAAAGGAACAGCACTAGACTGGTTTAAATCACATCTGTCCGACATATTCTAGTCTGTTAATGTAAATCTTCGTCTTTACACTCGAGGGTTACTTGTGGACTACCACAGGGTTCTGTGCTCTTATTACTATATATATATATGCTTCCAATTGGTAAAATAATTGGACAGCATGGTATGCATTTCCACAGTTATGCTGATGATACACAGTTATATTTATCCATAAAACCTGATGATTTCAATCAGTTAGGTAGATTACAAGCATGTCTCAAAAACATAAAAACCTGGATGACTCTAAATTTTCTGCTTGTAAATTCAGACAAGACAGAAGTTGTTGTCCTTGGACCAGAAGCTTTAAAAAAGAAACTGCTAAGTCAATCACTTCATTTGGATGGCATTAAATCTGCCTCTGGTAATAGTGTAAATAACCTGGGTGTATTTTTGACTAATACATGACATTTAAATCACATATTAAACAGGTTTCTAAAATTTCTTTCCTTCACATCCGGAATATTGCTAAAATTAGAAACATCCTGTCCAGGAGTGATGCAGAGGAACTAGTTCGGCTGGACTACTGTATTTATTATTATCCAGAAGTCCACAAAATACAATTAAAAGCCTTCAGTAGATCCAAAATCCTGCAGAAAGAGTTCTGAGGTGCTCCCATTGGTTCCACATGTTCCCATTTACTGTATTTGCAGAATTTACAAGGATGTGGTATGAAATGAAGTGAACTTCCTTTTTTTTTACCAGTTTCATGCTCATACCATTTGTTTCTGATACATCATTTTAAACTTTTTTTTGTCTGTCCACTGCTGTAGGGTATTCTAAAAATTTATTACACTGTTCTTGCCCACTACGACCAATTTTCAAAGTTAATGAGGAACAGAAAACTTCAGGAAGTGTAATTATGTCATATTATAATGTCATCCCTTTCCACAATTTCTTGATCTCCAAAGCTATCACTAATTCCTTTATTGAGTCCAAAATCTGCAATTAGGTATGTGAGGCTACATCAGCAATGTGTTGGTATGGTGGTTGGGACTATGCCACTGTTGCCATGTCTGCACATTTTTGAACACGTTGCAATAAGTGGCCTGTTCTGTATGAGAATAACTAAGTTGAAACTGTTTTAAGCTTGTTTTGTTTTCTCCAACATTCTAATTGAGGTGGGGTCTCCAGGGATAAAGCATAAAAAGTGTAGCTATATAAAAGTTGGAAACAGATGATCCAATTTTACAACCCCTAGAATTTTAACTAGATGAGCTTAGGGTACTATGTGTTACTGCCTGAGTGTGATATTCATGAGGATGAGGAATGGAGCAGGGGGGTAATTTTCTGCACTCAGTGAGCCAGGCATTCCTCAGGACAAAGGGACTGGGGAGACACATAGATTACAAGGTTGAACAGGAGTGATGAGAGTTCTGAGCACACACATTTATGTAACCACCGAGCACACAGACACACTTAGACAGGACACATACACTTACACAAACTCACTTACTCTACACCCCCATTTTCCCCTCTCACAGAATTGCCAAATACTGCCCCACCCCACTAGCCGTCTGCTCCCTCAAATCCCTCTCTAGTCCTAAATTGCTTGTCAAAAGGACAAAATTAGAAAATAAAACTGTGCAGCTGACAAACAAGATTACATGCTGTTTGCACCTGGCCGAGGCAATTAAAGCTCTGGTGACAAGCGAGGATGGCCTCCTAATGTGGTGTCTCAAGGCATATCAGCATTTTCACAACAAAATTGCACCCCACGTGCCACTGTGGCAGCACTTCAGCCACACCGCCTGTCATTCTTTCCCTCTTTGTGCTGTCCGTTGTATTCAATCTTGAAAATCTGTGTTTTAACTGCTGTAGTAAGATGTACATTGTCATTAGTGGCAACAAAACATCTTTAGTATAAAGTGCTTTAAGACTTATGTTTTTTATTTTTTTATTTTACAGTCCTTTCTTTGTTAGTCAAACACAAAGAGGTACATCTTTAAAGTTGGATGAATATGATACATTGTTTTCAACATAAAAAAAATTAATTGGATTGGATTTGTGCATTTACTATATATTCAACTGCCTGTATTTGGCTAATTGAGAGTCAATCTGTCCAAAAACGTTTTTTTAGAAGTTTGACCTGACTGAATGGTGCGAAAAAAAGAGTCACCCTCTGTTAAAGGAAAGCCACAAAAAAAGTAACAAGTCATGTTGTGGGGAAATGTGTAACAAGGTGCCCTGGTCAGATGACAACAAAACTAAACCTATGCATGAGCTTCCACATACAGGGGACAACTACTACTTTAAGGAAATGTTTTTCCCAAGTAGGACCAGTAAATTGGCTGAAGCTAAACATAGAACAATCCTGGAAAAAAGCTTGTTAGAGGCAAAAAACAAAAATAATTACAAAAGTGACACTGGGACATAGGTTCTATCAGAACAATAGCCATAAATATAAAGCCAGAGCGACAAATGTAGTAGTTAAGATCAAAGCATGTGGACGTGTTAAGATAGGTTTGACAAAATTCAGACCTAGATCCAATTGATAATTTGGGGTAATACTTAAAAAACGTTGTTTACACATCCTCCCCATCCAATCTGATGGAACTAGAGATATTTTTAAAGAAAAATGGATGAAAATGCAGTCTCTAAATATGTGAGGTTGTCACAAGACACAAGTGACTTTAATTCAGTTGATGCAGCAAAGACTACTTTGTATTTGGCAAAACAAATTGGTGATGTGTTTGAATACACATAAAATATTGCTAAATTGGCATATTTGAGTTCAAATATACAGTTCAAATGACTTCTAAATACAGTCTGATTTCCACATTCTGTGTAAACAGCTCATTCTGGTCCTTCCACTTCAAGTCCTTCGTTTGCAGAAGCTACAACTCAAGGGAATTTTGTGAAAGCCCCCTCATCTTAAATAGCCCCCCTTGAGTGATGGCAAACAAGCAAACAAAATTGTTTAAATGCACCACTTATGCTGCTTTCTCTCTTATTTGTGCCGGAATAATAAAAGGGGCCCTCTTTGCGCAGACAGACGCCACATCATTATTTCATAAACTTGCTGACTTGAGCACGGTAAATTATGTACACTTTGCCTTCTTGCATAAAACACGCCTTTCCCTCTACATTAGTGTATAGGGTGCAGTGGATGAGGGTAGCGTCTACAGACCATATGCTGCAAAATTTATTAAACCCCATGAGTGAGTTCAGCATGGGAGGAATCCAAATGGCAAAGACTGACTTCACAAAATTATAACTATTGGTTAAATTTAAATACAAGAACAGTCCTTTTGATAAAAGCGTTAGAAAAGTTCAGCCAGTTTTCTCTTAATTGTTTATATATTCTGCACACCAACTAAATCCCCATTGCATGTCTGAAGTTAAAGATTCAAGTGTTTCTGATTTTGATTAGTAAGAAACTGAGTTGGTTAAAGAACTGTTTTCTCGACTTTGGCATGAATTAAAATGATAATATTGCCTTTGCTCATCTCCTTTTGGCTACTTGACTAGGCCCATCATTGACTGTGACTCGCCTGTAAAGAGCTCAACTCCCCTCATTAGCAGTTGCTGTCCTCCTGCTATGTTGGCTCTGCTTGGTACTTCTCCCTTTAGTGGTTTCCAGTGTATCTCGGTCTGCATGTGGAAGAGTCGTGGAGAGCTAAGGGCCTAGGAGTGACAGATGGAGGCCGCTTTGTGACCCATGGAGATTGGCAAGGCCTTCTGTCCTCTCCTGATTGAGTGTCTAACTACCGGTCGCTCTCCTCGCGTCAAACAATCCTGCTTTATGTTATCTCAAGCCGCTCCCGCTTGGCCCACTTGCTGTGATGGAATTGTCAGATCTTGACAGCTGTTGTCATCTGCTGCTAGCACCGGTGCCAGTGAGGCTTGATGAATGGCACTTTTATGAGAGCAGTCAATAGGCTCAGTTTTTGAATGAAGATATAAATAGTCATATGAAGGATAAGACAAACAGGTATGAATGATATCTCCAAATAGTACTCTGCTCAAATGAGTTACAGATGTATTGAGGTTGTGACAGAAAGAGGAAAAGGGACAAAAGTTTTAAAAGATAAAAGTTATTGTCTGTGTTGGACATGTGAATCTCTAGTTTTAATCCAGCCCTTTGTCCAAGTTCCTCAATTAAAAAGTTGTCTAAACAAAATGTTAAATTCTCCACATCATTTATTTAAATGACAATCGTGAACATAGACTCTACCTTCTTATGAATTTTAGATGCTCAGGCACAAAGGAAACGACTAAGCATGCTTTCATTACTTGCTGTATATGCACATTACATTTGTTCTCAAATGAATTGGTTTACTATTCTAATTAATACTGAATAATGCAAAAAAGAAAATGAAACAAATGTGCTCAACAGAGTATGGGATAAACTTATATTTTTGCGTATTTACCAGGCTATTGGGGCAATTCCCTAGCCTTCAATAGGCTGCTTAAATACATGTCATCCTGGGCTTTAGCTTTCCAGCTTTACTTTCTAAAAAAGCATTACTTTCATGACTTACCCCTCCTTTCCACCGGACGCATTAGCAGCATGTTACAGCAGCAGCACGTCATACTTTTAGCCACCGCTGTAATCAGTATAATCCTTTCCACCGGAGGCGAAAGCAGCACAAGTTTGCCCCGTCACAGGAGCGTCATGTCGCAGCACTTTTCTAACCCGGGCTTTCCACTGGACGTGTCAGCAGCATGTTACAGGAGGAGGACGTTTTCACTCGCGTATCCTGCTGCTTGGGCTGCTGCTTGGCCTGCTTGGTACGTAGCAGCAGGGAAGCAGCTGTCACCGAAAGAGCCCGAAATCATGCGAGATCAGCAAAATCACGCGTGGTTTCGTTAGTAAACGCAACAACAAGCAGGAAAATCCCAAAATCTAAAAAAATCCTATCCAAAATGTCGAAATGTACATGATTCACAGGCGAAGCGCATATAAAAGTGCTGCGACATGACGCTCCTGTGACGGGGCAAACTCGTGCTGCTTTTGCCTCCGGTGGAAAGGATTATATTGATTACAGCGGTGGCTAACAGAGGCGTATGGCATGCTGCTGCTGTAACATGTTTCTGACGCGTCCGGGGGAAAGGGGGATTAAATATATGCCGTGACAGCTGCTTCCCTGCTGCTACGTGCTGTTCACGCCCCCCGTGGAAAGGGCCAAGCAGCAGAATACGTGACTAAAACATGCTGCTGACATGCTGCTCCAGTGGAAAGTTTGGGTTATACTGATTATTTTGTGTTCCAAATTATTTAGTTAAAAGAAGCAACTGGTAAAAATCTCAGAATGACTTAAAACCCAAATCTACCAGGGTTACAGAAAATTCTGATCTAAAGTATTTATAGTATTTTAAAATTTATCTTAAATTAACTATCAAAGAGTGTAGCCCTATCAACTACAGTTTATTGTGAAATTATTCAAATCGGTATTGGAACAAAAAATTCAGACCAGAAAATCCTTTACAGACTTTACCCAGAAACACCATGATGGCATGGAAAACAGAATAATATTTAACTAATAAAGGTCACAGAGTAAAGGAGCTTTGATTTTTCAGTAGGTTGAAGTGGTACTTTCTTTATGTAGGTACTTTATACTTGATTAACCTTATCTTGGGAAAACATTGTTAGTGAATATATAAGACTTTAATTTGCTATGATTTGATTCAGTAGTATATGCAGTAATCTTTTTTAATTTTTTTTAGTAATGCTTTTTTTATTTGTTGTGAATTCTTTAGATGTACTCAAATAACCAACAAGTTTGTCAGTTAGGATTTTATCAGTCTAGCAAAGCCAGGAGCAGTGAATGAAACATCATAAGCAACAAAGAAAAAACGGTGAACAGAGCAGTGTAATGAGAGTATAATAATATGTGCCTCAATTTCTGAAAATTGGGAGAGTACTCACACTCACTTTACTGTGTAATGCAGCACCCAGAACCTGCTGACTTTCCAGGATATTCTACTCTTGTATCTTTATGTGAATGATGTAGATCTGGTGAGAAATAACAGCCATTTTTTTTAAATTTTGGGGAAAGTGTCATCTACCACTGTAGCACATAGATGCATACTTAGAGCTGCATCCATGAATGTTGACAGTTTCTTCCACTCATTCTCTAATGCATTGCAACTTTACCTTGATGTAAAGCTCATTTACAATTAAAATATAATAGCTTTGACATCAGACTTGTATTTACAACCCCCCCCCCAAAAAAATAGATAAATGACTGGTATTATTGAACTACATGTTTTCTAGTTATTAAATATGTTATTAAACTATAAACTCTGGAATATGTGTTTTTATTGCGATTTTATGGGAAAGACAAGAAAAGAGGTGCAGACTGCCAAGGCAGCTCAGTAACCCCATTGTCATACTGGAAGATCCGGCCACATTTTGATCTTCAATCATCTAACTGATGGAAGGAGGTTTGTGCCCAAAATATAATGATACATAGCCCCACTCATCCCTTCTTTAATATGGATCAGTCTTCCTGTCCCCTTTACAGAAAAGCATCCTCCAAAGGATAATGTTCCCACCCCCATGCTTCAGAGTGGGATGTAACTCAGCATTCTTCCCCCTCAAAACATGGCACGTGGAGTTTATACCAAAGAGTTGTATTTTGGTCTTTTCTGACCACATGAAATTCTCCGTATCAATGTCTGGATCCTCCAGATGGGCCTGGACATGTGATGGCTTAAGCAGGGGAACCATTCGAGTGTTGCCGGGTCCTAATCCATGACAACGTAGCATGTCCCTAACAGTACTGTTCAATGACTCTTTTCAGGTCATTGAACAGTTGACTGAAAGTGTACATTTTCTTTTTTATACAGATAATGCGTTCAATCAGGTTCCATTAATAGAGGTAACAAGTGGAAGACAGAAGAGTTACTTAAAGAAGAGTAACAGGCCTGTGAGGGCCAGATTGGTTTTTGTTTCTGAGTGCTAAATACTTATTTTCTGCAACACTATACAAATAAATTCTATAAAAATCATGCAGTGGGATTTCTTGGAAGTTCTTCATTCATTCTGCATTTTGTGTCTCTTAGTTAAAGTGTACCTATGATTAAAATTATTGACCTTTCTCACCTTTTTAAGTGGCATAATTTGCACAATCGTAGGCTGCTAAATACTTTTTTGCCCCACTAGAACTGCATTGAGATGTCGCCTAATTGGTTACATGTACATTTTTATGTAATGTAATCTCAGAATAAAAAAAAAGAGAACTGTTAACACTACAAGACCCAGGATTTTTTGCTCTACCTATAAAACCCAGAGGGCAGCCGATCGGCTGGAAGGCCACCTGTGAACCCTCCTTTTGTTATGTGAACGAGGCAATCACTGGGGCACAACAGGCCGTGACATGAGCCACTTCACTCAAAACACCTTAACATAGAATGGGGGAGGGGGAGAATCAGATAGCAGCAGGATTGCTCTGTTAGAGCTGCTAACTGACTGGGCAGAACATATGAACTGAATCAAAATGTAATATATGTAGAAGGATGTAGAAGTTATCAGGACCCTACAACACTGGGCTTCCAACATCCCCACCAGACACATAGGAAAAGTAAAAGAACAGAACCACCTAAAAAAGCACTCAAAGTCTGTGGTAGCCCCACCAGTCATTTACAGAATTGCTCATCAAGTTGATATCTGTACAAGATAATGATTTATTTTATGTAACATTTTTTTCTAACTGAGATACACCAGAAATGTATTTATATGTTTTATTTTAGAATTTGTATATTGTTTTTGTCTGTTTTGCTCTGTCCCTCTATTTTCTCTTTTCCAGTCTCTCCCTGTCTCAACTTATAGAAAACCACACTGACTGTTTCTGTTTGCCCACACTGTAATGTGATGTTATGTCAAAGATATGACATATGTCTGATTTCAAAATACTAGTTAAGGATTTGAGCTGTGCCAGGTTCTGCTCAACTCCTCAGGTCGCCTTTATGCTGCAATTTCTGGTGTATGGGGATCGTTTCTCACCAACTGCATCACATCCTACAACCCTGGTCGACCCATCACCATTGATGAACAGCTTTTCCCGTCAAAGAATTACTGCTTTTCACTGCAATACATTGCAACGAAACCTGACAAGTTTGGGATCGAGTTTTGGGTGGCTTGCGACTTGAAATCCAAATACATCTGCAATGTCCTCCCATATCTTGGCAAGGACCCCAGTCGTCCCAGTGGGGAGAGGCTATCCGAGAATGTAGTTATGAGGCTGATGGAACCATTCCTGGACAATGGCATAAATGTTACCATGGACAATCTCTTTACATCGCTGTCACTTGCACAACGACTGCTTAGCCGGAAAACAACCATCCTTAGCACAGTCAACAGGATTCAGCGAGAAATTCCACAATCAACAAGACAGAGGGACCACGATGAATTCACCACTCATGGTATTTTCAACCACTGGTGCCATCTGACGGTGTATGCGCCCAAACGGAAGAAGAACCAGTCTACATTCTCAGCAGCATGCACAGTGTGTTTTAGACTGAAAATACCACCAAAAGGAAGCCAAACACTGTCAACTTTTACAACACCACAAAGTGTGGCTTTGATGTGATGGACCAGATGGTGCGGGGGTACACTGCCTGCACAGGAATACTGCGCTGGCCAGTCGCTGTGTTCTATAACATGATTGATATGGCAGCACTGAATGCATATGTGCTCTATCAAGCATGCACCGGGAGGCAGGAGAGACGGGTGGACTTCCTGGTGGAGCTTGCAAAAGAGTTGACTCACTCTCATGTGGGTGCAAAGCAGGCACAAAAGTAACAATTGCTTCTTGCCACTGTGTGATGTATTGACTGCTACAAATACACATGTGGCAAATACAGAAAGGAGACGGCTTGGAAGTGCCAGGATTGTGAGTGATTATTGAAATGTACTCACCTCAATCACTGTTACTTACTGTTTAGTTTTCTCTGTGTGCTTGAAAACTCAAATTTCCCTGAGGGAGTCACCCCAAAGGGATTAATAAAGTTTTAAGTCTAAGTTCTAAGTCTCACTCACTTCCACTCTCTAACACTGTAACCTGATAATAATTTTTTTTTATTATTATTTGTAAATATCATGAAGGCCCAGTTGGGATAACCACAGATTTTGAGTGATTTTGTTGATGTGGTTCTGTTCTTTTCCTTTTCCTATGTGTCTTGGTGGGGATGTTGGAAGCCCAGTGTTGTAGGGTCCTGATAACTTCTACATCCTTCAACATATATTACATTTTGATTCAGCTCATATTCTGCCCAGGCTGCCACCGTGGGAAACTGGTGAAAGACAGACAGTCACTTAGCAGCTCTGACAGAGCAATCCTGCTGCTATCTGATTCTCCCCCTCCCCCATTTTATGTCAAGGTGTTTTGAGTGAAGTGGCTCATGTCACGTCCTGTGGTGCCCCAGTGATTGCCTCGTTCACATAACAAAAGGAGGGTTCACAGGTGGCCTTCCAGCCGATCGGCTGACCTGTGGGTTTTATAGGTAGAAAAGCCAAATGGCTGCTCTCTGGGAGTTCTAGTGTTAAACATTCTTGTTTAAATTGGCCTTACAGCAAGTCTAAATCCCATCCATTCATTCATCCAGTGAGAGACCACTTCAGTTATGTTGAATTTGACTTTAGATAAAAGTCTTGACACATGACTAGTGAACAAAGGTATCCATCGATAACACAAACAAGTATACAGGAATAGTGGTATCTCCTTATCTGTCTTTTAAAGTGACTTTCTTTAACTATAAAACTATAAAAAGTGGATGGGAGTTCTCCTAAAACATGTATATGCCACCTGCTGAAACAACATAATCTGATCAATTTTGAATTTAAACTCCTGCTGCGCTGGGATTGAAAACAATATTTAAAAAAACATGACAGTGCCAATACTTTTTCAGACCTCATTTTTTATACTGTGAAGACAAAAAATATTACTACTCAGTGAGTCTGGCTTTTGAAAAGGAATTTGGAAAGAGATAATAAGAAGATCGTTTTTTTATCACCATCTTAAGCAGACACTGAAGTGGAAAGAGAACCTGGTCTTGTGTCATGTAGTCACGATGTTTATCAGTATTTCCTCCATGTCCTGCTGAGGCTGTGACTCCATGACAGTAACAGGATCACTGAAACTCTGTCCCCTGATTGGTTGACGCGGCGCGATTTGACGCTGGAGTTCAGAGATTTTCAACCTGAGAGGACTTTTTCACGCGCTGCAAACGCCTCATTCGCACAAATCCTCCACGCAGATCAGGCAGAAAAGCTGTTTTGCGACGCAGATCTGCTTCTGATTTGAAGCGGGACCCCCTGCCGCGCTTCAACACGCTCCTCCATTGACATAACATGTACACCTGACTTGCCGCTTGCTTAATTCGTTTTTGGTGTGGACGTACTGTTATTGTGGTTTTTGCTTCAAATAATGAGGAAATTACATTCAATTATCATGGTTAACAATGCATGAGTGTTGCGTAACTTTTGTCCTGAAGGTGTTCTGAAAAACGGACAACATTTGAATAGGACAGACCTATGTTTGTCCATGTCACAGGAAGTGCACATGTTCTTCATCATGTGAAAAAGGCAATGCAATGACCAAATAGTCAATAAAAAGGAGGTAAGATTAATCACAATAAAATTTACAAAAAAAATGTCTCTTTCTAAAGTCCAGAAAAGCACACACAAGATAAACCTCCAGGTCTCTAGAGCTCCTTTTAGTTTTTACTCCTTCAGCAGAAATCTCCTAAAAAAAAAGAAGACAGCACCAGTTACGGCTGTGCATTAAACCGAAAATTAAATGATTTTGAATTAGATGACTATAACCAACATAATGTTGTTGCCCATGTTGGTAAATTTTGTATTTTTGAAAAGTGAAAAGATACGTTTAGTTTTTCAATTGGCTGTGCATAAGATATTTGCCAGTATCTTATGGACTGGATCAGCTGCATTGCTGACTTAAGGACTTCGGTACTGTATTTAGCAAGTTGTTAGACCCCTTTTAAAGGTTTATTAGCAACCTTTTTTAGTGTTCTTGGAGAATTTGGGAGACTCTGAGGTAACAAACATATCCTTGTTACTCTTTTCATCGAGTAGCGGTGCTGCTGTGGGCTCCTCTCCCCTCCCATGACACTTACAGCAGCCGGCAAGTCCAGCTGTAGCCCCGCCAGTCAGAGCAGATGTTAACCCCGCTGCATCTAAAGCTGCTGCTGGCTGATATTACCCACTCTGACTCACTCTGATGTAAATGTAAATATTAGTTTGTTTGTGCTGTTGTGTAAAATGAACTAGTTTGCACTAAACAATTACATAGTTCTCTATTATAACCTCAGTCACTGACCTTGTCCCCTGTATTTGGGCCTCTCTGTGACAGACGTTAAACAGTCATCACGTCTCACTCTAAACTGGACTCTCAAAAAAACATAAAGAGGTGGGAATAGAACTCTGAATTAAAAGGTTGGTTAAACCTGTTTATTGGATATATTACATGTGCCTACTTCCTGAATTGTAAGGCTGATTTATATGCCAACCACACTACCATCTATGATTAATAACACTGAACAAAATATTTTTTTTTAAATCATTGCCCTCTCCTATAGTGCCTATTACAGTTACATACACACTATGCATATGAAGCAATGATGTCATTCAGCAATTTCTAGTGACTTGTGGGACAGCCAATAGTTACTTTTCATGCTGAGGAGTTGCCAACACTGTCATCCAGTCTGTACCAGGAAGGGAAAGACAGTGAGTAAATGGACGAGGATTCCAGTACTGAATACTGGTAGAGCGGGTCAAGGAGGAAGAGGAGCCACTGTGTCCTCTACAGATTTTTTTTTTTTTGTGCCATTTTTTGCTATTGATATGAACTGTTCATAATGTTGTAATACTGATTTGGGGCCATAACTCCCAGCCCTAGCACTACTAATAGACTGGAAGAGGGGAAAGGTTTGGGAAGTTCTAGGTACTTTGAGTAGAGTTCTAGACGCACAATTTCTTTCCACCACTCAGTTTTTGCCAGCCTGCTGATTCCTTATAGGTTGTTCAAGTTACCAGGTGTTGCTAATACTGTTTAATATAGATAATCAGCAGAGTGAAATAAAAAGGTTGACGTTTCAGTTTAAAAGCATGCAAAAAAACAGAGACGAAACCAATGATCAAGAGCAAATAGCTGTATTTGATATAGTTTGTGTCAACACAACTGTAACAACTGGAAAGACAGGTTTGGAAGCTCATATGGATCCAAGCTGTTTAAGAGCTTCTTTTTTCTCACAGTGTGTCTCCCTCCCTGTCTTTTACATATAGACAACTTTTCAGCAAAGCTGACAGTAAGCCCCCAACAGTCCCAGAATGCAAGGCAGTGTGAAATCTGTGCTCATTCTCTATAACCCTTAAGAGGTGCTCCGCATACTGTAGTCACTGAAGTAAGGTAACCTATGAGTAAAGTACTGAATTCAAACAAAATAACTAAACATCACCAATGACATTTTCCAAACTCTTATTTATCTTTTTTAACATACCTTAAGTATGATATAAGTTATATAAAGTGAGTTTTCTATGGGAGTCTTGCTTGGGGTATGGGATCTTTGCTTGTTTCCATATATTTTGCCACACCATTATTTGAGCATCTCCGATATTGAAGAGCATTCACTCTACCTTTTAACCTTCCAGCAATTGTCTGATGTTCTAAAATTGGCAACAGAAAAAGATGGGAAAAAAACAAAATCAATATTTACCCATTAGCTTCTTCATGGTAGGAATGCATTTTCTGTCTAAAGAGACAAAGTTGGATTTAAATATTTTAGATTTTTTTTCTTTTTGTTTCTTTGCACACTTTCTTCATGAAAAGAACCCAAGGTCAAGTACAGCATGTATTGCAAATAGTAAAAGTAAATTTTCCAGACACTAAAATTTATAGGAAAAAACAACTAATATAGAATTTGGGGTAACTATACTTATAATGGCTTATAACTACTTTGTTTTCATTTTAAAAGATGGTGTATTATGCTCCTTCAGGCACATAGTACCATTCTATAGAACACTCAAAATTGTTACATTAAGTATGTTTGAAAATCATATGTATTTATAAAAATCTACATTAAAGGAGTTTGCCTTCTCATTATTTCCGTATTTGACACCTTGAAATTTGGCTTTGTCTTTCTAAGACCCTCCTACCCTTTCTGACACTCCCCCTTCAGTACAGGTCATCATTACAGCATGTGTGCGGAGCCGGATGGCAACATTGTTAACAGACAATTTCTGTAGTTTGCATTTTAGTATTTAAGGGGAAAAAAATATATATATATATATTATTACACTGGTGAACAGTGGCGGCTCCAGACAATTTTGATTGGGGCGGCAATGGGGGGTCTTGGTCAATTTAAACAGGGTCTGTGATTGAGCATCCTCTCACATGTAATTCCCCAATGACAAAATAACCATTTAAATCACCAATGCACAATAAATGGCTTAGTTATCAAAAATATTAATAATGGTTCATATACAGTTATTCATTGTGACGAGCAGCAAGGACAAATAACTAAGATTAATGTCAGTCTCAACTGACTTTTAGGGTCAATCAGGAAAGATTTAACTACAGATTAAAGAAAGACACTTCAAGTTTACGCAGTGACTTCAGCAAATCACAATAAAAATAAAAAAACAACCACAATCATGATAGATAAACTCTTCAGAATAAAAGTACAGGTAATTCAATTAAAAAGGTGAAACTAAAAGATCATAAAGACTCATCCCATGCAAAGTGAAATATTTCAAGCCTTTATTTGTTATAATTATGATTAGGACTTGTGAAAGCTTATGAAAACCTAAAATTCAAAATCTCAGGAAGTTAGAATTATTGTGAAAAGGTTGAACATTTTAGGTATAAAGTGTCATGCTCTAATCAGCTAATTCCAGTAAACACCATCATCCGTGTCTTCCATAACACCCCAGCAGAGCTACAGGCTGATAGCATCCATGCTACGCCTCACTGAGGCAGGAAGTGATGCAAAGATGCCCAAACCAACTACATACTGAGTGCGTATGCTTGATTAGACTGTTCAAAGTTCCATAATTTCTCTATTTAAAGTCCTTGTTCTATTGATTTCATGTAATATTCTAATTTTATGAGATTTAGAATTTGGGAATTCCAAACTGTGTAAGTCATAATGATCGAAATTATAACCAATACTGGCTTGATATATCTCGATTTGCTTCTAATGAGTTTATATAGTATATTAGTTTAATCTTTTATATTGAATTACTAAAATCAATGAAAAATTTGCACAATATTCCAATTTTTTGAGTTTCATCAGTGCATGAATCCTGCTTTATCTAACAAAATACACACAAAAACTTATTTTGGAGTTTGACTAAGAATTATTCTGAAATATCAGTTTTAACTCTATCCTGATACCTACCTGGTTTCTATCAATACTCTCCGATTATCTCCGAATCTGATATTTCCATTAACAAGGGCAAAAACGATTTCTCCCAAATATGTTGATAGAAATGGTGAGCTTAAAATCTACACAGAAATGAAAGAGGACTGGGTTTATGTGTTCCCCCTTCGAGATTTTTCTGAACCTAAAGCGACTCTAGTGGAAAAACGGGGCAAAAGTCTCTCAACCGAGGTAATCTGGCTGAAACCGGCTGCAGGCTACGTTAGCTTCAGTTAGCTCCGGACTAGCTCCTTACTAGCTCTGAGCTATGTTGGGTCGGGGCGTCAACCCTGCGCCCCCAGCCTCACAGTGCCAGTCTCAGCTCTACCTCTTTGCACATTTTTGGAGTTTCTGAGAGTGACGAGGCAAGTGATGCGGACAAGATGGCAGCGGTAGAAACCGCCCAGTTGGCTTCATTTTTGCTCTTCAGAAACCAATGTTGACGTCAACAAGGGTTAGTCCATTTTTTTTTACAGTCTATGGGGAAGACATGTGGCAAAGGTCGCCCAGGACAGGACTCGAACCAGGGACAGCCACATTGAGGACCAAGGCCCTCATTAACCACTATGCCAAACAACGCCCCAGTGGAATTTAAATTCTTAACACAAACTACTTGTCAGATACCATGTAATCATAGCTATTAATGCTTCTATATTGAGACGAAAATGTATTCAATTCCAGTTTATTTATATAGCACCGATTTACAAGCAGTACGTCATTTTGTTGACAAAATATCTTCATCTTTATTTTCGTCACAAATAATGTTGTTCTGACAAAAACCAACCGAAAATTATAAAACATATTTCAGCAAGACGAAGACGATGACTAAATTGATTGACATCTTCGTCAACAAATAAGAGACAATGACAAAAATCCAATCAAATGACAGAAAAGATGGAAAGAACAGACAGAAAAAACAATCAACAAATCAAAGAGGCAAGACAAGCTGAGAAGAGTTGCCTCACTGAGACATCACGCTAACCACTGTTTGAAGAAGCTCCCAGGACTGCAACAGCTGATCACGTTATGATGAAAAGTAGAAACAGCTTGGAGAAAACGAAGAAAAGATTTATGTACCCATTTGACATATGACAAAAACAAAACCAAGGGCAAAAATACCTAGCAGCTTTTCATGGAGAGAGCACGGCTATGAAAGGACGCAGATAAAATATCTATATTCTCTCCATGGTAAATTCACGTAGACGATTTGTTTTAAAGAGATTTAACGTTGCAGACTAGAATGCACTAACACTGCTAACAGTAAATATGACGACCTGACAACTTCTTGCTGGGGAAATAAAATCCCGGCATCACCTTTATGAGGTTAGTTTCGGGCAAGTACCCATTTTTCTCTACCCTGTGTGTCTATAATCTGCTCTAGTTTAATAACTACATAGACCAAGACATTTCAAACTGGCACTCTATTAATTTGCATTACTAGCAGAATAGTTAAAACTAACTATGTGATTTGTGTCACCTTTTTGTTTGATTTGTAAATCTTGACTGAAGGTCATTTTTAGTTTTCTAGATGGACCCACATCCCCCCACCCATGAAATCTGCTTTAGTATTGTTATTTGTACATTTTATTTTGAAAAAAATATTTAAAAAATTGGGGAATGTATTTCTTCTGTCTTTTAGTTAATTTGTAGTTACATATTGGGGCATTTTACTGCCATAAAGCAAGAGCCTGCATTTACAATTTGAAAGTGTGATTATGTGTCTTTACTCTCAAAACCTGTAATGTTTGCACTCAATACTCCTGCTCTTTCTCAAATATTCTCTGTTCTCCTTCAAATTATCTTACTATTAACACAGTGTCCACACCAAGCACGATAAAGTGATCAAAAAAGCGCAACCCGCACCTAGCTGTTCGTGTGCACATTTGCACCTTGAAGCTTGTACAAAGCGAACTGAATGCGCTTAAAATATGGCATTTTTACGCGCGGCCTGGCCTTCAGCAGAGCAGGGGCCAGAGTGCAGCTGCCGGTGGATAATGGATTGTGCTGACGGAGGACAGCGATTTCGGCCTGGTCTTCAGCAAAGCTGGGGCTAGAGTGCAGCTGGCGGTGGATTATGGACTATGGTCTCCGAATCTGACGAAGGACAGAGTGGATTACGTGTTCGGCCTGGCCTCCGGTAGAGCTGGGACCGCTGCACTTGGGGTTTGGTGAGCTACAGACACAAACTAGCTACGGCGGCGTGATCCATAAAAACCGGCAAGCACCCTCTCATAAACACCGCCTCCTCGCTGCCTGGAGAACGTGAGAAGGTCCAAGCTTCACCTGCCGACACACCAACTACATTTCTGAGCAGCTGTCCATCTGTTTGCGGTTCGTAAAAGTTTATAATATTTGAGCAGCGTGGGACGTGGTGCGGGAGCTACTACCAGGAAACCAGGTGAGGAGGCCATTTCAAAGCTCACTTCAAGGCCGAGAGGTGCTTTTACAGCAATAACGGCTCTTTTAAGAGCCACCCACAAACCTTTTAAGAGCATTCCTGTCTAAATAGTTTAACCTATGTATAATATTTATTTATTTTTCCTGTCTCTGTATTGAAAACTGCTTGTGTCATGTAGCTCGGGGTGATTAGCCACGGTGTTTAACAGTATTTCCTCCATGTCCTGCTGAGGCTCTGACTCCATGACAGTCACAGAATCACTGACACTCTGTCCCCTGACTGGTTGTCGCGGAGGGATTTGACGTTGGAGTTCAGATTTTTGCAACTCGAGCGGTAGATGCCATGAACGCAAATGCACAAACTGCACCACATAAAAGGCAGCGCGAATGTTTAATCACATCTGTAGCGCAAATTGTTCACGCAAATCAGGCAAAAAAGCTTTTTCGCAACGCAAATCTGCTTCTGAAGTGTCGCAGGACCCCAAGTCGCGCTTCATCGTAGTCCTCCATTGATTTTACATGTAAACCTGAAGCTGTAGTCGCTCCTGTCGCGTTTGATGTGGACACACCGTAAGAGAGGAATGTCATCGGTTAGATAAAATATCAAGCACCTAACGCTAACATAAGCAGAAGGTCCGATGCTAAAGCTATCAAAACGATGGCTAAGTGGCTAATAATGAGTGTCAAAAATAAATTTACCGTAATTTTTGCGTTATGTTATTCTTAACGCTTTGCTGTGTTCATCATTTCCTTAGTCAGAAGGAACTGACCCTTCATTCTTTCAGCATCCTCATCAATACTGGCGGAAGTTATTGAAGCACGAAACATAAAACTTAACCAGGCACTTTGCAGGGGTTCTGACACAGGGGAATGGTCTAAAGAATTTTGTGGGATAATAATACAACTACCGGACAGTTGCAGTAAGAAATAAAGATGGCGGATTTGCCCCATTCCCGGTGCATTTGGGGGCAGTGCCCGCCCACCGAGAACGCTGTGCCCGCCCTGGAAACCAGATGCAAGCGCCAGGGGCAACTGGGGCAATGTAGTGACTGTAGTACACACTCCGTACTAGTCAGTGTCGGTAGCGCAGACAAGGGAATTATTAAGGTTTTAAAGGGCGGAGCATGTTGGATTTCAGACATAAGACTTGTTTTGGACTAACGATCTAAACGGAGGACATTAACTGGACCATTGTGGATGTAAAATGACAATTTTATGTTTTGAACTTCCTCTTCAAATGGCAAGCTGCCTTTTTTTCCTGAGGGACTTGACAAAATCTATGTCTAAAGCTATGATTCATTTTACAGATAGTGCCTGACATCTGGAAGCCGAAAGTAAACAATATTAAAATAGTTTGCACCAGCAAGTAGTAATAATTCCTCTTGCAACGCATCAGTAACGTTAACTATAGGCGTATTTCCACAACCGGAGCTTCAGCATGATTTTTTCGGACAGTGTCTACATATACAATCGGCCGTTTAGGGAATCCACTTCCAGAAGACATCCACATATCACACAGTTTTAGCAGCAATAACAAGAGATCAACTTGGAAGAAGTAGGACTTATTGCTTGTTTCTGCTTGCTGTTGTCAAAACCGGTTGGTTGGCGACGTCTGCTTTTTCCCTCTCATTTACAACTTATCAGCCCGACTTAAAGGGAAAGTCTGTTTTTTTCAACCTGAACCTTATTTTTAGCCATTTTTATGTTTGTTTTTCACTCACTCTGAGAAGTTGGGAGCCAGTTTGAGCTGTTCAGCAGTATTTATCCTGACAGACCAAAAGTTTGGACACATCTTGTCATTCAATGAGTATCTACAATGTAGTCATGAAAAGAAAGGAAACTCATTGAATGAGAAGGTGTGTCCAAACGTTTGATCTGTACTGTACATCCAGTCTTGATCAGTGTACAGCCGGAGAATGGGAGCGCTCAGGGCAGTCCAAACGCCTCTTGTAATAAGGTTTAATTTGCCCAAAACGGCTTCATTTTACCATGGTTATATTCTCCTTGGATTTACAAACGCCTCGGAAGGGTTCCTTCATTGTGTTCCAAGCTGATTTGGGGGCTTAACAATAAAAATATAATAAAAATCGACAAATCTGCCGCTGCAGCAGCCAGCAGTTTTGACCCAAAAATATATAACCTTGCAGATGGGAGGTAAAAATGTGAGCGGATTAAATAAAACTGTGCCCCCCCGCCCAAAATAAGTCAATGCCCGTCCAGCTAAATTTTCCTGGCCCCGGGTCTGATTCATCCATTGTTTAGCCAGAAGTCCATGACGTTTTTTAGCTGTTAGTATGCAAATACTTTAAAATAATAGTTCAAAAAACGTAATAGAAAATAGAGAAAGCTGAATGTCTTAAAAATATAACCAAAACAGTATACAAACATATCACCACAACACGTGACTAATCTATGCTTTTTCGTGTTCCCAAAGACACTAAATACAGAACACACTACATTTAAGGGCTAAAAATTTGAATTTGAATTTCCATGATGTGTCCCTTCTAAGTGAGGAATGTCTAGTCTTTAAATTATATCTTGACATTTGTATTTGTATTTTATTGTTACGCATAAGTATTTGAACACCTGAGAAATCAGTGTTAATTTTTGCTGCAGAAGCCTTTGTTTGCAATTACAGAGAATACTGAGGTCCAGTGGTTCTTGATCAGGTTTGCAAAAACTATTATGGCCCACTCCTCCACTCTTTGCTCTTTGGTTGTTGGAGTCTGACTGACTGTGGGGTTGACTGGTGACTTTAACAAGACATGAGCTAAAAATTTAGATTAATAAGTGGATTAGATGTGGACTTTTTGAAGACAGAGTAACAGGTATTTAAGTGCCAGGATTTTTACTGATGGGAATTCTTTAAAAATCATGTGTTTTCCTAAATGTTTTTTTTAATACCCAATCTCACAGTGGAAATTCAACTACAATGTGACTTACTGACCCCTCCATAATTTCTATGTGGGGGAATTGTTCAAATACTTATGTTCCTCAATGTAATCTGAAAGCTGGTCATTTCAGGAAACAATGTGTATGAAGCCTTTACTGTATTTTGCATGTGACCAAAATCGTCAGAGGCAGAGATATGCCACACTATGCAGCAAATCTAAAGGAGTGCTCTAAGACATTATAAATCACTGGGAAACTGACAAAAACTAGAAACTGCTTTCTGTTTAGAAGAAAGAAAGGACTTTTTAAAAATATAGGGATAATGGAGCAAAGTTGAAAGCACAGCAAACAATGCCAAGTCAAAGGGAAAAAAGGACACTGGCACAAAGGAAAGCATTTCTGGAGTGAGTAAGTGCTTTTAGCTGTAATCAGATTCTCCAGGTTTGAGCCTTTTCAGATATGTGTTGAAGGATAAGCACCATACTCCTCTATAACTCTACAAAGAGAGGTAAGCATACTACACACTTTGATGATAAAGATGATTCATATTGAATGTCATCTAAAAAAGTAACAGGTTTATGCCAACACGAGGCATAAGATGGTACCTATGTGAATATAAATTAAAGATGCTATCGGTTTTACTTTTAGCAAAAGAGTGAAAATCTAACTAGCAGAAAGATATGAATGGAAAATCAGAGGGTATTGTTGAAGAGGTAACATTCATATTTATAAAATATCTTTTTATGCAGGCTCTAATTTCTTGGGATATTTATAGCATAAGCAGTCCAATTTGGATTGGGAAATTGCATTCACATAGCACGTAACCATTATCTATCGGTCTTAAGTATGGAACAGACAGCACATTCTAATAAACAAAGCTTCTGTCAGTTTCATATGTGGGAATGTGGTTTAATCAATGATAAAGTCCAAGAATAAAAAGTGCTTCCATCCCCATCTTAAAGTCCTCCTGCACTATCCCTGTGTAATTATATATAGATTAACAAAAATAAATCTATATTTACAGAGCTGAACTTACATGTCATTACAGGATAGGGATGGGTATTGTTAAGGATTTATCGATACTACTACACTTAACGATACTCCTTATCGATCCGGTACTTTTTTTAAAAAGACTAAAACAAAAGGGGAAAAACACAAATAAAGAACTATAATTGTTTTCATTTTTTTAATAATTGGTACAGCGAAGCACAGAAAATAAATAACTACAAAATAAATAACCAGAAAGTAAAAAGAAATGAATAACTTTATAAAAACACTATATAAACAAATTTTTCTATATATCAAAAACTAAAAATACTATGTTGTTTATTTAAAAAAGTTTAAGGTATTCAAATAAAAAATATCAAAAATAACTTCCCTATAAAACAATGCAAGAGCCAAAATGAAAGATTTTGAATGCTAAAGTGTATAGTGCAAGCCCTGAGAACATTGAGAACAACAATATAGTATCCACCCATCCATTTTCTGTATCCTAATGCTGCAGCACTCAGGCGGTCAAAAAACTCTCTTGTTTGTTTTGGTGTATTTTTGGTGTATTTTAGCAAGGTGTTTGGTCTAATTACTCATTTTCTGGCCTTTGCAAACAAAGCTTTTATTGTATTTGTGACAGCGTGCATTGTCGGCTTCTATGTTTGTAAAACGAAGCCGAAGTTTGGATCGTTTCGTTTGCTCTGCCATCGTGTCTGTGTAACTACTGGTGAGCGAAGCTTACAGTGGCTCCTCCCACCATCAGTTCCCGTGGCGTGTGTTTGTTAAGGAGGAGCGGGCTGCCACAACAGTGTTTGGCTTGTTTTATATCTCCCGCAAAAGATGAATACGACCTTAATTTTACTGTTAAGAGGACCGATAAAGCTGAAGCTAATCGGTCCGGGTGGACCGTCAGAATCAGCCCCAGGGCTAATTTAATACCGGGTTTCGGTACCCATCCCTATTACAGGACATTAAAAATAAGTAATTCATCTTGAGCCCTTCTAATATATGGCACCAGGTATGTGCCATATAGAGGTTTATTACAAGAAGCTGATATTCTGGGAAATTAAAACATAGCTACCATTTCGGGTGACTACCTCTTGAAGCTCAAGAGAATGCAAAGCAGTAATCGGAGCAAAGGATGGTTACTTTGAGGAATCTAAAACATAACACATGAAATCAGTTATTTCACACTTTTTGTTTAGGTACATAGAGTAATTCTTTACATTATGTGTTCATTCATAGTTTTGATGCCCTTAATTGAGAAGCTACAATGTAGTCATGAAAAGAAAGGAAACTCATTGAATGAGAAGGTGTGTCCAAACTTTTGGTCTGTATATATATATATATATATATATATATATATATATATATATATATATATATATATATATATATACTTATGTGTTTGGAAAAAGGGGAAGCAATATCCAGGGTTTTTACATCAGAGGGCGTGGAATGATAGCACAAACAGATCTTAAGATAAGATTCAGTTTTATCATCAAAGAAGCAAATTTTTGCAGTTTTGCTTCAATGTATTAAGGTGATGCCTACCAGATATGTACCTAGTGACTTATCATGCCCTTTGGCGAAATTATATGTTAGTTTAATTGTAAGTACTCTGGAAATATTTGGAAATCCAATATATAAAGTGAATATAGTATGAGTACGAGTAGTAATAGAGTATATCTTAAATTACATTAGAAAATTAACTAGGATAATCTTTTGTTCATTGACATGGTATTTGGTTGAAGGTTCAAACATTTTTTAAATGGCAGCGGTCTCTATCTTAAATAATAAATCAATACCTTGTGAGTTGTTTTTTTGTTGAAAGGGATGCTAACTTGCTCCTGTTTCAGGAGTTACATTTTGTCGTCAGAGTGGTTGGGAGGAAACGTCAGGATTAAGTGTGACTTTTTATTATTATTTATGATATGCAAACATTTTGCCTCTGATTGTTTATCAGCAATGTGAATCTTATGCTGCTTTCCAATTAATAACTAGCTTAAATTACTTCATGGTGGTGTTCCAAAGACAAATACCAAGTGTTTTCCTCAGCTCCTCTTTCTTGGATGGAAAAAGCTACGCTGATGTGCTAAGTCCACAAAAAACACAACCCGAAACGTGTTCCGGTGTGGGTACCAGATATGCTCGGAGCCATGCACCTAACTGTGATGTCGTATTAAATGATTGGTTGGATGCTGACATTACACTACTTGACTGGCTCAACGTTGGTAGATTGACATGCTATGCAGATTTTAGAAAAACATGAGCTAAATTGAAAAATTAGCAAGAACAAAGCAAAAGAACAAATTAAATATTAAGAATAATTGAACAGATGCAAAAATTGTATGCAAAAATGTTGGTTGTCTTGCACTTCTTCTCTTTCAGCTTTTCTCCTTATGGGTCACCACAGTGAAGTGTCCATCTCCATTTAGTCCTATCCTTTACCCTCACACCAACTAACTGTTGGGATTATCTGGCTGGGTGCTTGGGTGTGTCCTGTTCTTACTCTTATGGTGGGTTCACACCAAAAGCGTTTGGGGGTCCTGCGTCATATCAGCAGCAGATTTGCATTGCGAGAACGCTTTTCTGCCTCATTCACATGCCATATTAATGCGAATGAGGCATTTGCCGCACGTCAGAAAATACGTGTGTCATTTTATGTGGTGCATTTTGGGCATTTGCGTGTGACCAACGTTTTTGCATCTGCTGCTGAAGTTGAAAAATATGAAGTTTAGCATCAATTTGCGTCGCATCAGCTAATCAGGAGCCTGGTGACGGGGTTTCAGTGATGCTATGGCTGACATGGAGTCACAGAATCAGCCTGACATGCAGTAAATATTGATAAACACCATGGCTAATCACCCTGAGCTATATGACACCAGCTGCTTTCTATACAGAGACAGAAATGAAAAAAATAAATATTATAAAGAGGTTAAACTATTCAGGCAGGAAAGCTCTTAATAGGTTTTTGGGCAGCTTTTAAAAGCCAGAGCCTCTGCCGAGAAGTGGGCCATGAACAGCTCCCTCACCTGGACAGCCCCTCTGGAGAAGTTGTTGTCTGCATGACCCAGGCCTGGCAATGGCTCCACCACAGCACCACGTCCCACACTGTTCACATGTTACGCATTTTTACTAACCACAGACAGATGGACAACTGTTCAGCATACTGGTTGGTGTCTTGGCGGGTGAAGCTTGGACCTACGCAGGACAACCAGTGTTGGGGAGAATACTTTGTAAATGTATTTAGTTACAGAATACTTAATACCTGCTGTAAAAAAATATTTTGTAAGATATTCCGTTACTATGCTGAATCCTGGTACTGTATTCTAAATACTTGGAATACTTCCCCTTAAAAACAGCATTTAAGTCTATGAAATGTCACAAAATGCGCTACTAGCTACTTTCACAGGAAAACAAAGGGCATATTAATGCTAAACATTATGTAGTGACTGCGAAAAACTAAAAGTATTTAATTATTTTTGGCACAACATTATTACCTTTCAGTGACCAAAAACCAACCAAGCAAACAAACAAACTGATTTTTAGCAATAATATATCTTTATTTTTTATAAGATTTTATACTTAGTCATTAGAAATGAAGTTTAGATGTCTGGCAGCCACAGCCAATAAGCCTTATTAGGACTATCTGTTATGAATATGCCAAGAATTGTAAACTGACATTCATTGCACTCCAAATGGGAAGCTTTTATCCTTGTAGCCATAATTTTTGGGAAACCCATCAATCAAGCTAACATGTCAGATACAACCAAAACCAACACTGTAACTGTGAGAAATTACCTAACTAGCACTATACAGGCCCTGTCAAAAAAAAAAGGGGGGTAGAGGATTTTCTTTTGTTTTGTACATCGTTGCAGTGTCTTTAAATTTTTCTAGTGACTTCCACATACCTTGAAAGGCTGGCCAGCCGGATGCTTTATGTTTCAAATTTGCTGTTGACATTGTCGATGCGTGGCTTAGCTTGAGACCCGCCAACAAAGTTTACTCAAAAATGTAAGAATTTTCCCACCTGTATTATCACTAACCTTTGCAAAAATGAATTGATACCGAATTACAGCTGCTCCAGCAATCACTGGAGTTTGCCTTCATACTTCGCAATTTGACACCAGCAGCATAAGAGGTGCAATGCTATGACTGGTGTTGCCAGATTTGATCTTTTCCCCCATTTTAACCACCATGGCTTTAGACTGGCTTTTGTCAGGAATGCTTGAATGAAATCTAGCATCACTTTTAAAGAAATGGACAGCGAGAGAGTGCTATTGAATGCGTAA
Organism: Apricaphanius iberus; assembly: GCA_028564705.1. Taxonomy (NCBI): domain Eukaryota; kingdom Metazoa; phylum Chordata; class Actinopteri; order Cyprinodontiformes; family Aphaniidae; genus Apricaphanius; species Apricaphanius iberus. Next base: position 69,172 of record JAPXFQ010002197.1, read on the forward strand.
CTTCATTCACTGCTAGTACCTTTATTTGGCTGCGGTTGTGGCTCCAACCCCCCCAGCTCCAGGTCCGAATCCATACCTGGCAACTCACGTTTACGTTTTTGTTTGATTGTCAGGAGTGTTTCGGCCATAGGATATCTATGTTTTTGGCGGCATGTTGTTTAGTGGTATTATAGGATAGTCTACATAACACGGAACACACCTTTCCCAAAATGTGTAAGTTCATCTTTCAGGTGGAAAGTGGAAAAAACACAAGTACTCCAATGGTATTACGAAAGTAACTGTATTCTGAATACCATGTTTAAAAATTGTAACTGTAACGGAATACAGTTGCTCATAATTAGTATTCTAAAAATGTACCGCCGGTACATGTATTCTGTTACTCCCCAAAACTGAAGACAGCAGGTCCTCAAACTGGGGGTGGGCAGGCCAGGTTCTCCAATGCGACGAGGGGCTATTGTCTGTAGATCTATCCGCCACTGCTCATCTGGGTCTTTACGTCCCCGATCCCCCACTGGAACAGGCCCAGCTCCGCCAGAGGCCATTTCAAACACATAATGCATTCAGCTCGGAGACAATAGTCAACCAGTAGCTGCGGCAGCAGATGCGGGGCTTGATAGAATTCGCACCAAGCTCCTGGCCCTGGAGGGTCGGAAGAAGAAGGAGGAGGCCAGCAGTAAGCTCGGAGCGGTCTCGGTCAGGGTTCTACCGCTGGTTGTGTATGTTCGGCTTCACGTGCGTCAAAATAGCATATTTTAAAGCACGTCCAGTTTGCTTTGGACCTGCGTCAAGGCGCGAATGTTCAAGCAACTAACTAGGGGTATGGAGCATGTTTCTGACTCTTTGGTTTGAGCATTGGATTGTGATTATATTAGACAAACCCTCGGGTGATGTCACCCATAGGTTTCTGAAGAGCAAATGAGGAGCCAACTGGTCAGTTCCCACAGCCACCATCTTGGCCACGTCACTCTCATAAAATACAAAAATGGGCAAAGACGTGGAGCTGAGAGTGGCGCTGTGAGGGTGCGGGCGGAGGGTTGACACTCCAAGCCTACATAGACAGAAGCTACTCTGTAGCTAACTCAGGTTAATGCAGTCAGCAGCTACTTTCAGCCAGAAGACCGCGCTGAGAAAAGGGGAACACATATCGACATAAGACCTGAATGGGTCAGGCCAGTACAGCCTAAAACAGGATGGTTGTGTTTCCGTTACCCTTTCAGAAGCACGGTAGAGGGTGAGGACATGGGCAGGCTTGGCTTAGCAAAAGCCTTAGCAAAAAGCAGTCACAACGCAATAATTACGTTCCTCTCAAAAGTTAAAAGACTTTTGACTCACCTTACATACTCAGATATCGATCCATACATGCATCCAGCTCCTGATCTACGTTCCTCATGACAGTACTGATCTAACCAGCGATCATCAAGTCTGTTGAGACTCAGAATCTGCAGCCAATCTTGGCGACTCTTGCTACAGCTCTCTGATGTCCACGGAGAGACCTCCTACTTCTCTGCTGCTATACCAGCCGTCTTCCTACCCAATACCGCTGACTCACCGCTGCTTCTCGTCTCTGTCACACACCGACTTCGCTGCTCTGGCACTACCCAACCGGTCACCTGCTCTAACCCACGTATGGATGGAGATAACAGCCCCGATCGGGGCTCCATTCCTCTTGGCGACCCGACAGAAATTCTCTCACCCACTGCTGGTAAAGCTTCAGCCCATATCAAGCCCATTCTCACATAGAACACAAAGAACATTAACAAAAGTTTTTTTTTGTTTTTGTTTTTTTTTAAAGGCAGCATAAAAGGAAAAACATCAATTAAGCATAAAACATGAAAATCATTGAAAGAAAACATGAGAGAGCAGTTATAATAGTTTACTCAAAGGCAGCTTTAAACAGATTAGTTTTAAGTTTTGTTTTAAAGTAACTCAGTGTTTGAGCAGCTTTGCAGTCATCAGGAAGTTTGTTACAGATAAGTGGAGTATATAAACTAAAAGCTGCTTCTTCATGTTTGTTTCTGATTCTAGGGAGGATAAGTAAACTGGAGGACCTGAGTGGTTGGGGGGGGGGGGGGTCTGTATAAAGACGGCAGGTTTTCAGCATTGTTTGGTGATAAGCCATTCAATGATTTTTAAACTAGTAGTAGTATTATCAAGTCTATTCTAAGGTCTTTAGAACTGGGGTGATGTCCTCTACTTTCCTGGTTCTAGTGACGATGGAGCAGCAGCATTCTGGATGAACGGCAGCTGTCTGATTGACTTTGAGGCAGAACTGTGAGGATGCTGTTGCAGTGATCGAGCCAACTCAAGATAAATGCGTGGAATAACTTTTTTAGGTCCTGTTGCAACATTAGTCCTGTAATCCTGGAAATGCTCTTCGTGTGAAAGAAGCATGACCTTTCATTACTTCTATGTGAGCCTAAAGGTTCATGTCTGAGTCCATTATTACACATAGAATTTGTGACCTTTCGGTAGGTTCTAGTTGTGTTAATTGAAGCTGTGTGCTGACTGTTGATCGTTCCTCTTTTTGTTCCAAAATAATTACTTCAGTTTTGCTATTGATTTGCTCAATGCATTCATTAAGGGTCTGGATGGGATCAAAATCACCTGGTGACATTGTAATGTACTGTGCAGTGTCATCTGCATAGTTATAGTAACTCATCTTATTGGGTGTTATTATTTAGGTTAGTGGGAGCATGTGCATATTGAAACGAAGAGGTCCCAGGATGGAGCCCTGGGGGACCTCACACATGATTTATGTTTGTTCTGATGAGCAATTGACACAACAAATTGATTGATTGACGTACAGTACCAGAGAGTCTGACCCGATTCTCCAGTTATTCCAGTAGTATTTTATGATCAACAGTGTCAAATGCTGCACTGAGGTCCAACAGAACCAGCATTTTGTTCAGCCACAGTGTGTTTAAGCAGATGTAATTGAAAATATAGTGCTTGCCAGTATTAAAAATTGGGCCCAATGTAATTTTTCCTATTGGTGTTGCAGTGGGACCTTTTTGTAAGCGTAGGAATTGAAAATGGTTAATTCTACTAGCAGAGACTGCTCTGCTCTTGTCTGGCCGCAAATCAATACATTTTTGTAGGTGGTCGGAAGCCAAGGTAGGCAAGATCATGAAAGCAAATTGACATCGAAGGGGCTGTTTTTTCTAACTCAAATTTTGGCCAACTCTTTAATTTCTGTGGCTAATGAAAGCAAAAGGGGCTGAAGAAAATGTTCACGTGCAGCATGCAATTGCAGCTCAGAATGACCGATTGTACATACATATTTATATATATAAATCAATAATTACTCAGTTTCCCTGTGAACAACACCTTTAATGTATGCCAATATTTTTCAGAAATGGAGCATATATTACCATTGCCCCAATACAGCTTAATATTTTCATTGCTATGATGAATTTATTATTTAAGTTAATGTATACCAGGGATGTCCAAAGTGCGGTCCTTGGGCCAGTTACGCAGTTACGGCCCTTGAACTGATTTTGCACGTCCCTTGACCCCCAAAAAAAAAAAAAAAGCCAAAATGTGAGAAAAAGAATTGCGGACTGGTTTATCTTTGGGTATAATTTTCAGATTCCTTTTCAAATTATTACATGCATGCATAAACGCCATGTCTACCTATCACAAAGTTCAAGAAGGATTTGTGCATAGCAGAAAAATGAGACTTCCATATGGGTAGTGACCCTAATCATTCTGTCACATTAGTTACAAAATGGGTTAAGAACAGAAAAAAAACATTTTTTTTGCTGTTTGCTCTGTGAGGCCTGATATCAGGTCTCACAAAAGCCTGATATCATTCCCATAGAACCACCACTATGACATTCTGGCAATGGTTTTGCAGAACAAAACAAACAAATCCATCCATCCACATCTCTATAGGCACTGCTTTATTTTTTGAAGGAAGTTATTTAATTATACAGTAAATTTTTACTCAGATGTAAACCATGGTAAAATGATCAATTACACAGTAATTTTAATCCATATTGCACCAAAAATTAAACATCAATGGCTGTCAACAAATGTAACTGTGCTGGTTGGTAAATTGTGCTCAAACAAACGTCTAAAGCAGAACTGTCCTTCTTCCTCACATTTTAAAACAAAAAAAGTATAAAGAAGATTAAAGAAAAGGAAAGATGAACGAAGAAAGAGAGAATATTCCCTAATGCACTTGATCCTCAATGTCTTCACAGGTCCAGGAGGAGCTCTGTCACATTTATGCCTTAGAAGACAAGAGCTCCCGCAGCTTCCTCTCCTGGGTTTTAAACCACATCCCTCTCTTTGAAGATCCTTTTTTTTGCAGCATCTGCTTTTTCTCCTTCCCCCAACCCACTGCCACATTGCCTCCCTGCCTCTTTTCACACTCTGATTGCATGTATCTCTCATCGGAGTCCTCTGGCTAATTGCATCATTCTAATGGTCTTTTTCATGATCACACTCTGCGCTACGTTGACATTTCATGCAGCTTATTAATTAGAATTAGCAAGGATAGGACAGAAAAAAAAAGTAAGGACATAAAGTGCTGATCAGTAGTTTGGAGGCAGAAATTACAATTGTCTTTGGTTCAGTGGCTGAGACTGCAAAGTGATCAGGAAATGAGCCTCTGATTCCAAAAGTTTACATCATTGCTAACCTCTTTATTTTAATCCTACACCATCCCTGCTATAAATAACCCTCTATTTTATGTTCATTACCAATAAACAACCAGCTGTAGTGGTGCTTGAATGTCTATTGACATGTTATCTCAGTTGGCTCTGCTGCCATTATCAGTAGCACACACACACACACACACACACACACACACACACACAAATAAACAAGACTTGGCCCTGCTGGTGGAAGTGTAGGTGTCTCCTTCCTCATCTTCTCCTGGCACGCACATTCTCACACAAACACACACACATACAGATGCACATAATGGCAGCAGCGAGGATGTTGGATGTCTCCTCCTCTTGCTGGAGGGCTTACCTCTCTCCCTCCTATCTCCATCTCCCCTTCCACTCTCAGTCACTCTGTGATGCTTCCACGTCAGTGCAATTTAACAGTTCTTTGATCCATGTCCTGAGAGTGAATGGCAACAAATTAAGCAAATTATCTGAACCACCCACGGGCCTCGGGCAGCGAAGGAGGTGGAGGGGGAGGGAGGGGCTAGTGGGTGGATGCTACAATTGTCAAAAGGAGGGTCGAGTGTGACTACCAAGGCTGTTTGGGAGGGAATGAATAAATAAATTTGTACGGATGCATATTAAGCGAGAAATGACCTCAATCAGGCTAGATATGCTCCCCTCCGGTCCTGTCTACCTGAAAGAGTGAGGGCTTGGTGGAGCAGTTAGTAAAAAGGCTAGCTGAGCAATTTGCTTTCACACAAGCAGCTGGATGAATTACAGATTTCTAAAAGCATCATCAGAAAAACATCAAATGAATTCATGCAAAATGTAGAGCCAGACATTTTTTTTTTTATTATTATTATTACTCCCTGACAATTGTGTTCTGCCAGAAAGCCGAAAGTCCATTATATAACTTGGACTGTAAAAGGTTCTCTTTCAACTTACAATGTAAAAAAAAAAAAACCCTATTTAGATTACTTCTGTTTAATATGTGTTGCACGTACATAGGTCAGATGATTAGTAGAATAAGTTTCATTTATTAAGGTAAAAGAACAACAAAATCTTGGTGACCACCCTTACTGTTCTGTACAATAATTATCAGGATGGTGTTCAATTTCAGTAGCCACACTTTGCTTCCTCAAGACCTGGAAGACTTGCCATAATTAATGTAACCAGGAATTTTGCTTCGTGGACGAAAACCTGAAGGAGAATGTCTGCCTATCAGTTTGTGACCTTAAGCATATGGAATTGAGTTTATAAAACAGCAGGACAATGATCCAAAACACACCAGAAAGTTCCTCTCTATAGCACTGGATTACATCAAGTAAGAATATTTGATTGTTCTGTTTTTTGGTTGTGGATCGACAATGAACACTGCCTCACATTCCTTGATCTGGAAACTTTTCCTTTGATTTGCTTAGAAGATAGTTGTTTCATAATCATATTATCCTGTTACAAAGATGTACATCCCATTTTGCAGTAATTTCAGAATAGGTTTTATGTTCTCGGTATCCTATCTGCTGAAAGAAAATAATGTTTCATTAGTTAGAAATGTGTTCTACCTCTTCTACCTTCTCTTTACAAGGTGAAATAATGGAAGTGATGTAAATCTTTTAGTCGGTCACAAATCTTTATGCTTTAAACGATACACGGTCCAGTGGAAATATGTCAATCATTCCTCTCCATTACCTTCCTTCCATTGTGTCCATTCCTGAAATAACTGCTGTAATATTCTCCACTCCAGCCATCATGTCTGTGTTGCTCTTAGTGTTCAAATCTATTAAAGCATCCTACATTATATCTATCTTTACAGTCGTCGGAATTTTGGCTTAAGGACTTGTCTTCATCTTGTGTATTCTGGAGGAACTGGGCAAGGGGAAGACATGCCTTTTCTGTTCATAATGTGATTTCAGAGCTCATTACAGGCAGACCTTTGCTTTCAGATGGTGTGAGCAATGATATTGTATAGATTTTAGCTGGTAGATGTGGGTCACTTAATGCTAGCCATTTTTAACTTCTTACTGCATAAATGTTAAGGTAACTGTGGAAACACGTTCTGCAAACTTTCCCAGTTAATGGATAATTTATTTATTTTTGCCATTATTGATAACAGGGCACTGGCGACCTGTCCAGGGTGTACCCAGCCTCTCGCCCGTTGACATCTGGAGATAGGCACAGTCCCCCCCCCCCCCCCCCCCCCCCCCCCCCCCCCCCCCCCCGCGACCCCTGGTGGACTAAGCGCTTCAGAAAATGGATTGATGTATGGATGATAACAGGGCTCACCAAGCTTTGTGGTGGGTGTTTTGAAAGCTGAACAAGGTAAAATCAAAGCAGTTATATTTTCGCAAAAATAAATAGGTCTTATTTCATACTTTGGCTTGTGTGATGGCTCAGACAAATGTATGATTTCACTTTAAATTGGTGAATTTAATTGCTCACCTCACCAAAGCATAAACTCTGGATGAAAACTTTAATCTTCACTCTCAAATTTCATATAATTCTGTGGACAGTTACATTGGATGCATTGTTTTCTGAGACATTCATTAAAACATTTCAGCAGCACATATGCTGGTTTCTCTCCTTGGAAACACCCAGCTGAGCAGAAAGTGGGGTAAAATCTCATGGTGACAAGTATTGTTCTTAACAAAATACATCAATTGATTAAAACTAAAATCTGGATATGGACTACAATCTATCATTGGGGATGTCTACATAATGGCATTATATTCTCAAAAGATTATCCTTGAACTTGAAAAAATACAAAGTGGGAGTTTTTTGGACAGATAATGCATGATCACACAAGTGTATTTTCATTTCTAACATTTCACAACGTTGAGATCCAATTAAAGCTTGATACCATACATTGCTGTATTAGGCCTAAATTAAGCAATTTCCTAGAATCAATAAGATAAAGATCATAATGATTCAGAATGCAGGTGTGCTAGCATTTTATCACCAAATCAATAAGTTCCCACAGTCTAAACTGTAATTAGTCTCACAGACTCTGATAAGGGTCACGCTGAACTTATATTGTGAACTCAGTAAGTACTGTATGTGTGCCTACACACACTGTGCATCCACTGGTGCCTCAGATCATATGCCACCAGGCTAGCTGTCTTTGGAGCAGGCTTCCTAAATTATCCAATTAACCTTGTAAAACTGAGGGCAGTTGTTAATTAATGCTCTGGGTGCAGTCGCATTATTAGTTTGCATAACAATGGAGACAGACATATGTAAAGTGTTTTAATTGAAGCGGTTATAATATATGAGAAGTACTGTCTGAACCTTGCAAACTAGTAATGGAAGCTTCATTGAGCAATTTATCCTGCGCATAAAGCAATGTTAAAAATATCTTAAAACACACAGAATGGCTCCAAGTAAATTCTGTTTAAATATTTCTCACCAGATTTATAGAAATATTGTAATTTGAATATTTTATGATTCTTATATTTGTCTTTCATTATAAAAACAATCATTCCCTGTTTTACAAGGTGAGACCCACCAGGCGACCTTATTTTTTTAAATTTAATTAGGACTTTTCTTACAGCTCAAGAGAAACATTTTGTACATTATTAAAACACTCCTATATGAATACAGAGGACCATGAATGAGTCATTTCAAAGAAATCTATGGCTTTGAATTAAATATTTATACTGGACGCATGCTGCAGGCTTTTCTTTTAGGAAGTTGGCAGTCATCTGACACCCTTGATTTTCAAGGGGCCATTTACTTCATATCAAATGCCTAATAGAAATGCGAAACAGAGAAATAGAGACACAAAATAGTTTAGCCATATGGCCATAATATTAGTGTCCATGAAAAGCCAAATAAATGAAACAAAACTGTACATTCTTATAAAAATGAATAAACTTATTTGAATAACTCATATATAGAATATAATAATCTGTTATTGTCCCACAAGGGGGATAATTCAGCTGTAACAGAAGATTCACAAAAAAATCGTATAAAAATGAATCAAAACTAATATATGCACATTGAGGGCAAAATTGCAAAAAAAAAAAGTGCTGTGCAGTTATTAAAAAAATCAAATGTTATACCCAGATTTGAATATGTAATTGAGTAAGATAACTCTAAAGAATTACAAAATATTTACAGAATTTGCACGTTTAGATGTACATTAAATCATATTATTATATTATTATCAACATTATTTAGAAGTTATGAAAAAATATTAATTGTGAGAAATGGATGATCAGGTGACACCAGCATAAATGTTACATAAAGTGAGATGAGCAGTGCAAATGCATATAACTGGAACTAATTCTATTTTAAAAAATTAAGATGAATTGACAGTTTATTGTACTGTTACTACATGAAAAATATCGTCAGAAAAAAAATGGGCTGACATGAATACTATGTTTTCATAGTAAGCATCAATGTTGCGGGTAATTTTTGCTAAAGTAGTTATTTTGTTGTATCAGGTTAGCCTTCAATTTCCATTAGCATCTGTGAGTTCAAACATCTGTTTGCAACTTTGAGCAATGTCATTTCCTGGACCTCTGCCGCTTGATTTCCACCACTTCTTTCCAGTAACTTCTGACAGACCCACTCAAAAAGCATTCATAATCTGCCATTGTTTTTTGTTTGGACACTTACATTTACAGCCTTTTGCTTGCTTCTGAAGGATTAACTACCCCAACCATTTAGTTTTTTAAAATAGTGCCTTAGGTAGAGGTGTGAAAAGACATGTAGCACGGCAAGCAGTGCAGAACCGACATAATATCCAGTACTTTGTATAACTTTTTTTATTTATTTACTTATTTATGAGTAACAGTACAGGACACGTTATGACAGCAACATAAATTGTTTGCAGTCTGATTCAGTAATAGACTCGTTTTTAAATCCTCAAAAGAGAAGCAAAGCAGGTTTTTCTGTATCAACTCCTAATCCCAAAAGTATTCATACTTCACATAGACTTAGAACTATTGTTTTTTTTCCCATAACTTTGTTTCTTATATAAAATGACACAGTGGAAATTGATTTTGTAGATTGTTTTGTTACCATACGAAGTGTATTACTAATGTTAGGTTCTGCAGGTGAGACTCTCGTACTGTGCTCCTTTGCAAACTCATGACTTGCAAACAAGTTTGCCTGTTCATGATCAGTAAGACACAGCTTTTTTTTTTTCTTGTTGAAAAAAATGCCACAAAAGCATAATTCTGTTGCCCTACATATTGCTTGTTAAACTCCTACATTTATAAACTTGTTTAAAGGTAGGATAAGTGATCTTGGAAAAGCTGTTCAGCAAGCTGTATTTAAAGAAAAAGTCCAACCTCGTTTCTACAGTCCTTCCCTAAACCGTAGCTCCGAATTAGATGAACGTGTAATTCTTGTTCCCGAGGGTTCCTGTGCAGAGTAGCACTGTACATCTTCGATGCATATGTACGCTCATGTACGAACGGTTTATGGCTAATTCTCAGGTAATTGAAAAAATCTTACATTATCATCAACATAAACAACAAATGTGATTGCTGGTTAAAGTTATATATATCAGTATACTACATTACAATCAAAATTTTTTGCTGCTATTTTGAAGGTCTGTAAAGTAATTTTGGGTTGTCAGGAACAGCTAATTACAGATAGACTGATGACAAGCTAGCATCCAAGTAGCAAAAGTAGGCTACAGAGAGGTAAATTTGGGTCTATCTGTATTATAAACAATTTTTTTATATTTTAGATAAAATTAGATCAGATATATAGAGATAGATTCCATGAGAAGAGCCTTTCTGGTTCTGATATTGAAAATACTTTGGATCAGTCCACATCCAGAAGGCAACCCCAGCGAAAGCGCCGCGAGGAGGAGGCAGGGCACGCTAAGGTTATCATTCAGGGGAGTCTAGGCAGAAAACACATCCAAGGAGTTGAAGTGCTACAAGCCTATAGGGTGTTACTGATTTGCAGTTATTTATTTCATTCTTTTAAAAATATAGCTTGCCTTTGACAGTAAAAAAAGAAATCTAAATAGTTAGAACACTGGCAGTGACCTGGCACACACAGTAAACACTTGATAGTTCAAGGACAGAAGAACTGTTCTTCAGTATTTCTGTTGCTTTACAGAACAGGATTCTGTCACCGAAGTAGGGTCATCATCCACTGGAACTCAGCTTTATCAATGACCCCAATCTGATGTTCAACCTGCTCTGTCTGACGTCTGGTGCTCCTCCATCAGACCTCCCAGCTGTAGGTCAACCCACCTGATGACTCTGCACAAGCTGCCGGGAGATCCCCACCAGACAACAAAAGGATATGTTCAATAATGTATTGGCAATAAATATCTGTTAGGTTCAAATAACTCTGATGTGCCATTCTGCATCAACACTTTATCTTCTATTCCCTCTTCGTTCCGAATAATGACAAGCAAAATATTTAACCTTTTTTTTTAAAGATCTTTTGGGCCTTATAACTTATAAACATAAGTAAAAAAAAATATTATAGCTGATCATAATGGTCAGTGGTGGATAGAAGGTTGGGCCCATCCTACAAACCAGCAAAGCCTAGGATGTGGGTGGTGAAGTCAGTGCTGTAAAAACAACATAATCACAACCATACATCTGATTTGCTTCTAAAACAGCTCTTCTTGCTCTGCACCATCCATTTTGGAACAACAAGTCTTTGGAACAGAATGGCAGTCTGTAGGTCTGATATGTAACTGTAGTTATTTTCTACCAGAGGGCACAGCCTCCATCTTAAGGACATCTTCCTGTTCAATGTTTCATTCCTAGCAGAAGTGATGAGTACACAATGATTAATAATTGTGTTGCAGCAAAACTGTGGAAGCCTTTGACTGAAAAAACTCTGTTGTTGTAGGATAGTCCAATGAAGAGGACAAACAGGGTTGTCCAATATTAATAATAAACTGTCATTTTTGCATTCCAAAAATGTTTACCAGTTAGTTTGCCTTAGCAACTGGCTAAAAGATAAATAGGTTGAAAGGGCCATGTGTGAATGTATTTGTGAAGTTCTAACCAAATCTCTCCTGTATTTCACAAAAAAAGAGCAGTGGCATCTGGATTTGTCAGTTTCTACACCGAAAATTGTAGTTCCCTAGTCAAATTTGGGAATGTTAATTAATCGTGATTAATTCACAGCCAACCTTCGATTAATTAGATAACAATTTTTAATCGTTTGATTGATTGAATTGGAGCATTCAACACGGAGAAAACCTCTAAATATCTGACCATGTGGAAAGTAGCAGCTATGTCGGGGGTAAAGCAGTCGGTGGAGTGAGAGCCAGCATGGAGGAGAAGCTCTACAAGCTCTATGTGAATGTTTTACGTGCTATAGCTAGTGTTAGCTCGTGTTAGCCAATTGGTGTCATATATGCAAATTCTGACTCCTGATTTTTAGGCATTTTAAATGCGAATTTTTACACTCAAATAAATCCCAAATTACTGGACAAACACATTTGAAATGTTCATCAATTATCATTTAAGTCGAATATGTGTGATTTAGGACGTAAGACAAAGCGGATCAGAAAATAACATTTATCGCTCCATTGACTTCCATACATTATTTTGTCAGTTTGTGGACCCACAGGCCGACCGGAAGGGGAAGAGACTTAGGCTCCCCTTAAGTGACAGTATTGTTTAATACTAACGGAAGCTTGCTGCCATCTAGTGACTCTTTATAGTTACTGCAGAAATACGACTGTGAGATATGTTCCAGATAGGACCGAGCAAAATGCAGCTAACAGCGGTACTCTTGTTTACAATGCGAATGTGGACATAACTCGCTGGGAACTCAAAATTTACTCAAGTGATTTGAGAGTAGAAGGAGCAGCTTTAGCTCCGCTCCTTCCTCCTGTGAGATGTGATACAGGGAGTTAAAATGTTACAAGGTGTTGTTGTGAGTTGTATGAGAACTGGTGAGAGTTATTTCTTAGGGAAAATGCAATGTCTGGTTCCTTGTGATTAGAGGTTGTCTGCTAAATGTTGCTATGGCGTTCCGAGAGGGATGCACAGTATGTACATGATCCTCTGTTGGATTTCGATGTGCAAGGTCATAATATAATTTCGATCAATTTCGATACAAAATCGAGAGATACCCCTAATATATATATATATATATATATATATATATATATATATATATATATATATATCGTTTATTTTCTGTCTAAAATAAACGACTGCACACTAAAATCACCTATTTTACTCAGCCCCCTCACTTTCTCACCTAATCTGGGCTGTGTACTCACTTCTGGGTTTAAAAGTGGACTAAGAAATACAGAAAGGAGCAGGAATCAAACACTGAATTTAAAGACTGTTTGAAGTTGTTCAGTAGCGAGAATCCAGCATGTTGTGTTTTTTTTGAACTTCTAAACAGAGTATACGCATGGTCTCAGCTCTATATATATATATATATATATATATATATATATATATATATATATATATATATATATATATATATATAGCTATCCGGAGTCACAGCAGAAAACCTTGCATCACTAACCCAGGTCATGTCCTTCTAGCTGACAGAAACAATAGTTAAGAGTCCTGATTCTAGCAGCATAAAGTACATCACATAATTTTGGTTTGTACAAGGTATTCTACAAAGTATCCTTACCAGATGTCACCAAAGAATAAAAGACAAAAACAAAGAAAGAAAAACACCCTAACTAAGTCAACTTTTTATATATGTTTTAAGAGCAGCAGCACCAATTAGGCAGGGGAAATTTTAACGGGTTTAATAAACCAGCACTCTTAACCTAGAAGTGAATTAGAAAGTATCAGTGCATGCATCATGTACTTATCAAAGTACTTAAATGAGTTTTTAGCGATTCAAGTAATTTGTTTTTGTTGGGGGGAAAACAAATTCATAGCATGCACACTCACCACTTCATTCCTACTCTTTGGGGCTTAGTCAAGCATTATGAGAAAGGCAGTAATTACATGCTCCCATAATGAAGATGTAAAATATTCATTGAATTCATTTTTAGTGCTGCTGTTGTACTCAGGATCACATCTACCTTTTTTCCCCCACATAAGTTCATAAGGGCTGCTTGGTCTGTGAACTGACAATAGCTACAGGTAGACCTGTTTCTGGTCTATGGGCATATGTCTGAATCACAAAGCATTTCTAATTGGTCATGACAGGAGCTTCTGGTTGCCAGATTTGATCTACAAAGTCCCTGGAATATATAAAGTCCCATGTCAACCTACAATGTGCCCCTAAAAAATGCATTATTCGAGACACAGCGGATGTCTCAGCCAGAGGCAAACATGACTAGTACAACAATTGACCATTCAAATAAAAACTCAACTAAATATATAGGCACAAACCTATATGAATTAAACATTTCCTTGATCTTTTCTATAATTTTTTTGTGTACAGCCTAATGTTACTCATCCAGTTAAAGTTAATTAGAATAACTTAGTGGGAAGAAAAGCACATTCCTCTTTCGCTTTGCATTTCTTGTTTTTTTTTTTAAGTTTGGAGATAAAACCACCATTATTGGACTCATCTCGGACTGGGATGAGTCTGGCGACAGGATGGAGACTGAACGTCTGGTGTCCTGGTGTAATCACAACAATCTGGTGCTGAACTCCCAGAAGACAGTGGACTTCAGGAAGCACACAGCCCAATACCCTTTATCATCCTGACTGACACCCCCATCAGCATTGTGGACTCATTCCATTTCCTGGGTACCACCATCACAGAAGACCTCAAGTAGGGGTCAACCATCACCTCCATCATTATGAAGGCCCAGCAGCTGAAGAAATTCAAACCTGCCAATACAGATGATGATGCAGTTTTACACTGCAATCATTGAGTCCATCCTTACCTCTGTCACAGTGTGGCCTGCTGGAGCCAATATCAGGTACAAACAGAGACTGCAGTGTGTTGTGTGCTCTGCTGAGAAGTTGATTGGCTCCAGACTCTAATCTCTACAGGACCTGTACACCTCCAGGACACTGGGGCGTGCAGGTCGGATCACAGCTGACCCTTCTCACCCTGGACACTGACTTTTTAACCTGCTCCCCTCAAGAAGGAGGCCAGAACCTCTCGTCATAAGAACTATTTATTCCTCTCTGCTGTCGGGCTCATAAACAATAACCCTAATACCGTTCCCACCACCTGCTCTGTATCAGTCACATTAATCATATTGTGTTCCTCTGCACCTGTCTGATGTGCACTGATTATTACCTGCACTCATTTATATATCAATCTGTTTAGCAGATTTTATTTTTATTCTTATTTAAGTTTGTGTCTATTTTTGTATGTTTGCACAAAGTACTGTAGCAATTACCTAATGTTGTAAATCTGCCCAACATTTGGTAATAAACCCTTTATGATTCAGATTCTGGAAAAAAAGCCTTGTTAATAAATACTCCTGTTCTTTTCACTTAACTATCAATTAAAAATTGGAGTATCAATTACTATATTCAGTGGCAAAATGAGATACCCTTTCAACCTGAAAATACTGAATCAGTTGTTACTCATTTATTGTATTACTTTTTTGCTTTTGCAGTTTGTGTATTTATAATAATCTAATAATGCAAGGGGCTAGGTTGCATTTCATACAAATAATGCTTGGATATAAATAGTCTGCTTACCACACTTTTTATTTTTTGCAACATGCAAAGAATATAGTTATGCATTTCTGGGAGGCAACCTTCAGAAAAATGATCCACACTATATCGAATGATGGTTAGTAACAACATCCCTGGTCAGCTAATGTCAAATTGAAATTCTGATTGTATATATCCATCCATTATCCTTACTGCCCATGTTCTGCAGAGTTCAGGGGTCTTCCAGCAGTGACAGGCGGGGTACACCCTGGAGAGGACGCTAGTCCACCGTAAAGCAAGAAAGAGACATACAGGACACACAACTAAGCAAACACATAGTAATACCTAAGGGCAATTTAAAGAGAATGATTATACATATAAGCCATATTTTTGGACTGTGGGAGCAAGCTGGAGTACCCAGAGGGAAAAATGCACAGGGAGAACATGCAAACTCCATGCAGAAATATCCCAGGGCGGGATTCACACCTAGGCATTCTTGCTGCAAGTCAACAAACAACTGTGCAGCCCCAAACTCTGAATTTCACCTCAGTAAATTCTAGAACCAGGACTAAAGCAGTTTATGCATAACAGCACATTGTGATACCTGCCCCTTTTTTAATCAGACCTCATTTGAAAATATCGAATACTGATTACTGACGTTTAAACATGGAAATGTGACATTCGCTCATGAAAAATGTGGCATTTGAAGCAGACTGCTAGTTCATTAGCAAAGTCAAAGAAATTCAGTGCAACGCCTGCTTTTTACGAAAGTTAAATAGGCTTTGGTAATGTAATGTCAAAGAATGTCTTTCATTAGTGGTATTTCTCATCTCCTGTTTTTACCTTTTCACTATGACTGACAGAAACAATTTGAATATGTGACAGAACATGTCCCCTCAGAGAAACCTAAGGCATTTCTCCCAGAAGTCCTTATACACCTGGGTTTTAAAGGGGTGAAATACTCTGTTTTACAGATCAAAATGCATGTCAAATATATGTTGAGTTTTTATAAATGGAATGAACGGGAGAGTAAAGCATATTTTATGAGCAGTTCCTAGACTACAAATGTAACAGTATGTTGAATAACAATCAATTTTCTTCACTTATTTTGCCAGTGTATGTTCTTACACTGAAAAATGGAATAAGATAATGTGTAAGCTAAAAAGCATGATATAGGAAACAACTTTATTTATTTTGTGCTAATGCTCTTTTTTCAGTTTGGTAGAGGGTATGAATCCTCTGAGGTGGGTTTCAGCCCCACTAGATCAGCTTGTTGCAGCAGAGCCAGTTGATTCAGCCTACATTTCATATAAGAAAGAAAAGCATTTACTCATTGGGAAGAATGAAAAAAACAAAAGTAAATCAATAACAGAAGAGGAGTTCTGAACTAATTTCTTGGTTGAGATACCCATATTTCATTATATCATTTATTAAATATCACAAAATAATTATAAATACTATATGACTATAGTGTATGTTTTACATATGTAAATAAAAAATATTATAATCTAATATATATATATATATATATATATATATATATATATATATATATATACACATACATACATACATACATACATACACTATCATCACTTGGCTTTGCCCCATCCACCACAACGGCTTTTTGCTCCTATCTTTATTACCGCCACGATGTCCTGTTGGTTCGCCATTACCATCCTGTCTGTCTGGATCTGGAAGTCCCACAGGATCTTCGCTTGGGCATTCTCCAACACCTTTGGAGCTGTTTCGCACATTGACCTTGCGGTTTCCATCCCATACTCTGCACCGATGTTTCTGTATACTATGCCAGCCACTTGGTTATGACGTCCCATGTATGCTTTCCCTGCAAACATTTTACACAGTGCTGTTATGTGCTGGTTTGTCTCAGATGAGTCTTTGCACAGACTAAACCTTGGTTCTGGTCTGGTGTGGTAGATCTGGGCCTCTATCGCTCTGGTGCTCAGAGCCTGCTCCTGTGCTTCCAGGATGAGTGCCTCCTGTAGGCCAGCCCTCTCTAGCCATTGGTAGGATTTCTTGAGATCAGCCACTTCAGTTACTGTATGTTCCGGTGGTACTTCCCATGTAGGGGCTTGTCCTCCCATGAAGGTTCTGGTTCCTCCTCCAGCACCTCCTCATCTTGGCATTGTCTCAGGCATTCAATAATTACATAATCCGTTGAAGCCTTGTCCTTAATGTACTTATGAAGGTTTGATGTTTAATCCTGGATATTGGCTCTTACGCTCATCAGTCATGGCTGTTTATTGCCTTGGACTTGTTATTTCCATTGTGCTGGTTTCTTAGGACTTGCCTCACTGTTCAAGGTTGCCATTTGCCTGTGGTATTCCCAGGTACTTGTAACTGTCGTCAGTGTCTGCTATTGTTGATCCATGTGTGGGGCATCGAGTTGGAGGCTTTTTTGTAATCGATCCAGGCAGTGCACAGGTTGGTCTTTCGGGATTTGCAGTCTTGGGCAACTGTTCTGTCAATCAGGAGCTGGTGTTTAGCGCCTCTGGTATCTCTGCGAATGCCTTTCTGTGGTTTGCCCATGTACTGATCCACGTGCCTACTTATCTTAGCCGTGATGATGCCTGACATGAGCTTCCAAGTTGTGGAGAGACAGGTTATTGGGCGATAGTTGGATGGGACTGCACCTTTGTTGGGGTCCTTTAGGATCAGGATCGTTCGCCCTTCGGTTAGCCATTCTAGGTGAGTCTCATCTCTTAGCTGGTTGTTCATTTGTGCTGCTAGGCGCTCAAGGAGTGTTGTGATTTTCTTTAGCTAGTGGGCATGGATCATGTAAGGAGCTGGTGCTGTCCAGTTTTTCATACCTGAGACTCTTTTTTGGATGTCTGCCACTGTGATGGTAACTGGATTCTGCTCAGGGAGGTTGCTGTGTTCCTTTCTTAGAGAGGCCAGCCATTGAGCACCTATGCTATGTGCTGTCTCCTTTTCCCATATGCTCTTCCAGTTTTCAGCATTGGTGGGTCCACTCTGCTGCTATTGCCCTGCCACTGAGCGTACACCTTTGCTGGTTGGGTTACAAACAGTCTGTTTATTTGTCTGGCTTCATTGTCTTTCATGTACCTCTTTAGGCGGCTGGCCAAGGCTTGGAGTCTTTGTTTGGCAGTTTTGAGTGCTTCAGTTACTCTTTCCTAAGTAAAACTAACATGTTGAATTAACATGATATTTATTGATTGCTATAACATGAATTCATTACATAATGTAGTCATGTTATTTTTAAGTCATTAAAAAAATATTTAAATTTTGACACCAACTTACTTTTGATTATTACTCTTACTTAATGGTGTTGTCTAATGTGACTACAGACTAATAATCCCAAGGCCAGGTACTGAACTCTGGTCTCCTAGCACCACATTACCCAGTACCCCACTGCAGCCACATTTAACCCATCAAAACTCAACACATATTTAATAATGACAAGATTACTCTTTTCTTATAGAACACATTTTTTAAATACCCAAAATGATTTAAATCACATTCAGTATTTACTACTTTTTCATCTTATGGTTCAGAGGTCAATACTGTAACAACTGTTTTTTTATATTACTCAAAAAATATGTTTAGTCAATTAATAGGAAACAATTAATGCTATATCAAAACCTTTTACTTTAATCTTTCATAAAAAAGAGGCAATGTTTTCCAATATAATTTTGTTAAAGTTTCAAAAAAGTTAAGAATCATTCATAATATTTTCAGTGTGGAGTAAGAAGAAATACCAAAAACAAGAATCATGAAACTTCAAAATTCTTGCTTTTTTCCCAAGGTTTTGTGGCCACAACAGCCTTTATTTGACAGTGGATTGTACATAGAGGCACAAAGAGATAAAGCAGGGGTTGGGACTCAGAAAAAGAACCTCTGTATACATGGGCTTATTACGATATCACCTTAACATGAAACTGAAAAGAAATATTGGCTCTGAAAATAATATTTGGCATTGAAAAATATAATTGTAACTGAAAATCTTATTTTTGAATCTGAAATAAATTTAGTGAAAATGTCTGTATTGAAAGTGAAAAGAAAATGTCAATAAAACTTAAAATGTATGCATTAAAACAATTAACTGACAATCAAATTTTTACACTTTGATATATTTTTTCAATGCCAATCTTTTTTCACTGCTGCTGCTTTTCACCTTCATTCAGCTGATACTCATTTTAGGTCATGCAAACTCGCGGGGGGCAGGGCTTCAAAGCCGCAGGTGCTTGCTTTCAGCTGTTAGTTAGTCATGCCGTTTTATACCCGTTAAACCTAGTAAAGGTCCCTCGTAGTTCCTTTATATATTTTTTATTCTAGAAATGTGCACATATTACAACAACAACATCCTTTGATTTGGCTTAAAGCGCGCCACAGGGGTAGTGAGACATGATTGCCATGGTGGTCTTTAAAGGGTCTTTCTCAGTAAACCCTATGGTTATGGGTTCGACTCCACTAGACTGCATTGTCCTTCTGGCTTTTTAATCATTCTTCTTTGACCAACTGTCCTGATCCCTCAGTCAGCTGATAGTCTGCAGGCTGCACAAAACTTTTACCTTTATGAGCTCCATCAGCAGTATCTTAAACCTTGTGCATAAGTGTGCTTTACTTAATGTAAAGCACACTTAGTGTACGTTAGTATAATGCTATTTTACTAAGTAAAGCAAACTTAGTATAAGTTAGTATAGCCTAATGTTATAAAAAAAATAAAGAACACTTATGCACAAGGTTTAAGATACTGCTGACGGAGCTCATAAAGGTAAAAGTCTGTGCAGCCATGCAGACAATCAGCCCACAGGACATTGCACTCTAGTGGAATTAAACCCACAAACATAGATTTTCTGAGCAAGACCCTTATACACTAGACCACCATATAAATCACGTCTCACTGCCCCTGTGGCGCTATTTAAGCAAAATCATGGACGAAAATGGCGATTGACTTAAGAGTTATACCAAAATAAACATTACAAAAGGACTGTGTAATCTTTTCTGGTCCCCTGCCCATTCGGACCAGTGACGACATGTTTTACATGAAAACGTTTTAGGGAAGGCCTGGTCTGATCCTGAGAGACAGCGCCCATCGCACTTTGGATGGAGCAGCTCCTCTATCTAATCTGGACAGATTCATTAGTCCTTTAAAACACTGACAAACTAGGGTCCAGACCAGGAAGCAAAGTCGTAGTTTAACCCGCCTCTCTGCAGCTTCTCTGCGGTTATCCACTCAATACCCCATTGAGACAGTGTCTTGCCCACGGCCAAAATTAAATAAACTAAAAGTTAACCTGACAAAAGCAAACTATGAAAATCGAATTAAAATAAATATGACTCGGACCAAACAAGGAAATAGGGCAATTAGATGTGGTTTACTAAATATACGATCCCTCTCCTCAAAGTCAAAGAGCATCCTCCATGCTGTCTCTTTTCTGTCTTCTCAGACCCCCAGACTGTCATGGCAGATGACTGCTTATACGGAGCCAGGTTCTGCAGGAGGTTTCTTCCTGTTAAAGGGGATTTTTTCTTCTGCACTGTTGCTACATGCTTGCTCAGGATGAGGGATTGCTGAGGAATTGCTGTGATTGGAGTCTGCATGATCGATGACTCTTCGTAGTCTGCTGGGATCCCTTACATAGAAAACTTTTAACTGATTGGAATGTTTGTAAAATTGTATTGAAATGACTTGTGTTGTAAAGTGCCTTGAGATGACATTTGTTGTGAATTGGCGCTATATAAATAAATTAATTGAATTATAGCAGTGGATTTTGTTGTAATATGTGGATATTTTTAGAATAAAAAATATATAAAGGAACTACAAGTGACCTTTACTGGGTTTAACAGGTATAAAATGGCCTGACTCTCAGACAGCTGAAAGCAAGTACCTGTGGTTCTGAAGCCCTACCCCCAGTGCATATGCACAACGTGAAATGAGTATCAGCTGAATGAAGCTGAAAAGCAGCAGCAAATAAAGAGATTGGCATTGAAAAAAAAAATGAAAGTGTAAAAATTTGACTGAGTTGTTTCAATGCATATATTTTGAGTTTCATTTACATTTTTTTTAACTTAAAATTTTTATTTCACTTCCAATACAGACATTTTCACTAAATTTATTTCAGATTGAACATTAAGATTTTCAATTACAGTTATATTTTTCAGTGTCAAATTTATTTTCAAAGCCGATATTTCTTTTTAGTTTTTTCTTAAGGTGATACCGTTATAAACCCATTATGTACACTTATGGCATCTCTCCACTAGTACCTTTTGCCAAGCCGGTACTTCGGTAACGCGACTTGACACGGCTCGACTTGTTAAGTGTTGCTTCACAGTAGCAACAAAACAGAGCGTCTGAAGTGAGCGGGTGCATCATATGGTGGGCGGCCCCAAAGTACGTAGCGGGGAAGTAAACAAAGGCTCAGAGAGAAAGAAAAACAATGGCAACCTCACTAGCGATCGTGACCTTGTTGCTCAGTTTGTGGATTTCTGTAGTCCCACGTTGAAGAGAAAGCCTCTCTTATCAAAGAATACAGACCCCTGAAAAGCTGCACTCTGCAAGGAAAAACATGGTGGAGTAGTACAAACGAGTGTGAGAAGCTCTGCAGGAGAATGATGCAACAGGACCCCGGCAGCTTGTTTGGGTAAGCCAATACAAATACTAACCCGGTGTGGTGGGCTATAAATATGCTCTGGGTTTTTATTTATTCACTAAAGCCCAGCGTAAAAACCTATGTTAACAAGTTGGCTTTATTAGTAAGTACTGTGTGTGTGCGTTTCAGATGACTGCTCTGTGAAGTTGTTGCAGCCAACCTTCGGTTTGGTCGTTTAACTGGGCCTTGCAGTGATGAGACTGACATTCGTCTGACGTCGCTTTTCAGTACCAGCACGGATGGAACCACAACTGAGGTGGTACGAAAAATAGTATCGGCTCGGAGAGGCTCAGGCAGACTTCTGCCAGTCGAGAGTAAAAGGTACTGAGGTCGAGTCGAATCGTACCGGTGGAGAGATGCCTTTAGCGCCTGCACTATCCACTTCGTTACCCAATGACTTGAAAACCTTGTCATGCAAAATCAAGTTTTTGGAGTTTTCAACCAATGCTATTTAATAATTAAAAAAACCACCAGAGTGGTTTTTGGCTTAATTCACGCATCTGAGTAATTCTCCTGAATTCTGCTCTCTGAGCAGCTACCCCTCCCTCTCCTAGAAAATGACTGTGCTCAACTAGTGACATCACTAATTGAAAGTTGAGTGCTAGAGGTGTCTGCACCGCCCCTGCAGGCAGAGCACCTTACCTCTGCTAGAGTTCCAAACACAATCTCCTCCTTCTCACACCTCATGGGTGCTTCGTTTTTTGGACACTTAAAACACTTTTTTTGTTGGATCTTTTACTTTCTCTCTGAAAACAACCGTTTGGCTGCATGGGTTACAGGATTTTATTCTACATTTCTAAAGAACAGCAGCTGAATCAATGAACAAAGACAAAGACACCTGATGAGAAGGGAAGTGGCTACATTCTGATGCTAATTTGTGTTAGCCATTTATCAAGCTGCTTATGTAATCTTATATCAGCATTGTGTGGTTAATTAATTGATTTGTGGCATCTCAGAATGTTCAGTAAACGGATGCAAACAACACCCACGGCTTTTTTTATATACGGAGCTGGAAATATCTGCTTAATGGACTCAGCTAGTTATTTTCGGCTCTGTCGAAAACCTGGAGCTTTAGCAACTGAAATAGGCTTTATTTACTCAGTTTTTTACAAAAAATAAAAACAAATAACCAAACATCTGAGCCCTTAATATAACAGAGTTTCATTGTGTGCTTTTCAAATTCACTCTCCGAATACTGTTTGATGGTGATGCAGGAGGAGGGATAATAGAGAAAAAAAAAACATTTTACTTTGTTGTCCAACATTAATTACAGGATACCAGTTAAATTTCAGGACAAATTAATACTATATAACACCAACGGTAACATTTTAGCTTTTATATATATATATATATATATATATATGTGTGTCTATCTCAAAAGTTGAAAGCTGTTAAACAGCATGATATAGTCCCTTTAAATAACAAATATGACTTTATTTCCAGTGTTAAACATGATTATAATGGTTTAAGTAATACAATTCATTGACTTTCCACCAATGCAAGACAATTGTGTAAATTCAGTATTGTTGATAATTACTTAAATTGTACTTACTTAAATCATATAAATAAGACAAACATGTATAAATTGTGCAGCATTTACTAGAATATGTTCTGTAAATTCAAAGACCTGCCAATTCCCTTTTTTAATTGTATAAATTCTACCTAAGGGTTTTTTATGCAGGGTTTGACCTGTCTATTGCATACCCTGCCTCTCGAGTGCTGGGAAAAATGGGTGCAGAATAACATAATGCAGTTATCATTTTGCTCCGTTTTTTCTGACAATTATTTTAATTGTAAGTTGGTTCACTGCAACATTTTGTTCAGTTTGTCTTGGATGATTAATTACAATGAACTGGGTAGCACTTACTGTAGAAGATGAGGGGAACCAACAGGGCGCCCACCCTCCAGCGGTGATGCACAACTCCTGTCTCTGGTGATGCCCCCTGGTGAAGCTCACAGGAAGAAAAACTGCACAGAACACCACACTGACACCCCAGTCTCAAGATATGCTACCCTCTCAAAGACCACAACCTGGCAGTCCAGACATAATAAGGATCCAAAAAAACAACAACTAAAAATCTACCACAAGGAAACTCAGGAGACTGGGACATACAAAAAAGCTGAGAAGGCTGGGATCCATGCTGAGGCTTGGCAGCCTTGATCCCATGGAGGGAATTTATGGAGTGAAACCCACAGAAAGCCTCTGCAACCTGGGAGGACCCAAGGAGGGAGTCCACAATAAGAGTCTGCGGGCTGGAACCCACAGAGAAGATCTAAGGAACAGTGTAGCGGCCGTTTGACGCCATTGAGGAGCTCTAGAGAACGACACAGTAGCTGTCAGAACCCATGTAGGAGCCCTAGAGAATGCCGTGGCAGCCATCAGAACCCCTGTTGCAGCCCTGGAGCAGCAGCGTGCCAGTTATTGGAACCCATAATGGAGCTCTGGGGAAATAGCTGCTAACAGTCGAAAACCATTGCTGGACCTTAACATTAGTCACAGAACTCTGAGGGGCTGTTTTTGCAGCAGCAAGCTGAGGATCTTTAGCTGTGGTGGCAGTAGGGCTGAACGATTAATTGCATATGCAATTAAATCGCGATTTGGTAAAATGCGATTTCCTAATCGCAAAGGCTGCGATTTGACTTGATGTAAACATATCTGCTAAAGTCACGTGACTTGCAAACAACGCAGGGAGAGAAGGAAACGCTGCCTTTTAACCCGTTATAAAATAGTTTAAAGCTTAACAGAATCCAACACTACACAATATTTGGTACCAAAGAGGAACAGTACATCAGCTGTGAGAAATTATATCTGCTATGAAAACGTTGATGCTGCGCAACACCAGGTATTATGCAGAATCCGTCTTGGTATTGTTGCTGCCTCACGAGGTAGGCTACAGTACAAACCTTTATCAACACCTAAAAACATCACACCACCATATATGAGAGTTGCACGGCTAAACTGAACGCCACCAGTGTTTAAATTTCCAGTAAACAATATTGAGGCGACAGGGATCACTGACCTAGCTGTTTGAAAGAATCGCTCCTTACGAGCATAAAAAAATGGCACACTAAAATAATTCGTGCTATAAACGGGTTTTATAGCCAAAAGTATGCTTTGTTAACCATGATGAGTAAGCTAGGATTCAATCTCACACACACATTTTAGCCACATTTTACCTGCACTGTATCAAAAATGCCGACAGAAAGTTAAAGCCGCACCGAAAACAGCAGAGTATTTTGCAACAACTGACCTGAGATCAAACCGCTCTATGGACCCATCTGCTTCAACCAGGTGGCCATTCCTTTCCGGCTCCCAGTGGCAAAACATGACATAGATGTTTACCACTGGTTGCTAGATCCATGGCAGGATTCTCCAGCTAGGGAGATGAAAGGTAATAAGGTTGTTATGGTTTTAGAACTGGAAGTTGTGTCTGCTGGAACAGACCTGCCCTGAATGTTCTGTCATGAAGGCTGACTGTTTCCTGACCCACATGCAGAACACAAAACACTGTCTAAAGTAGATTTAAAAGCTATATTGAAAAAGTGGCTGGGGGATAATGGCAAGAACCTGTAACAATGGAGAGAGGTTGTCTGGAGGTGAATAAGAGTTTTTCTTGGATGATTAATGATGATAACTACGTATCACTTACTGTACTATAGAAGATGTGAGATGAGACCAGAGATAGGAATGAGTCCAGGAGTGTCCGTGGTTGTTGGCAGGTATAAAGGCAGGGGCTGGGTAGCAAGAGGAGCTGCTGGCTGGAGGACCAAGTGGATGCCAATGAGGACTTGAAACCAGGACAAAAGAATGATCACAGAAGAGTTGGAAATGAGAACGATGGAAACCTTGGAAGGAGCATACAGAGAAATTAGTCTCAGATAAGCACATGGGTAACTCACGAAAGGCAAGAGGAATCACGAGGTAAACTGAGGGCTTTGGGTACCATTTAAGGCAAACACTCAGGTACTGGATGTCTGGCTGCCAGCTCCCTATAAAGCCTTATGATCACTGATGTGAACCAGGTGCCCAGTTAAGCAAGTATATGCTCCTCCCTCTGGTGACACCCTCTGGAGGAGCTTGCATGGAGGAAAACGGCACAGAACACTACACAGACACCTCAGACTCATGAAAAAGAGAGATGAAGATTAGTTTCAAGGCAAGGAAAGATTCCTCCATCTAAGACTGATCACAATATACTGATCAAGCATGCATGTGTGCAGACAGCAAAGAGTTATTGAATGTGATTTCTGTGTAGTTCAGTTCACCACATATTGATTAAAAGGGCCTAAAAATATTAACATTGTTTTTTCTTCTTTATATCAGTCATTATACATGTATAGTTGATTTATTAGATTTATTATAGTTAGGCAATATATTTTGAAGTACAGAAATTAATCTTCTGAAAGCAAGTCTCAGACAGTTTCTTTAATCTGGTGGTGCCACTGCTGTCCCAGCATGAGCAGGGCATATGACAAATCAAAGGACAAGAACATATTCTGTGCTGATGCATGAAAACAAATGACATGACTTTTATTTTTATTTTTTATTTTATTTTATTTTTTTTAGGGGGGGGGGTCACCACAAAATCTATAATAAACTGCTTATGCTGTCAGAATTAAGGAGATTTGTGACCTGAAATATAGAACAATACATGAACCATAATGCAATGCAAACATAAAAAAAACAGCAAGTTGGAGGAAGTTAGTGAGAGGCAGTTACTGCAGAAATGGCAGCTGTTCAGCTGGGCTGAATACTGGGAGTCTGAGAACAAAGGAGGCATCTGAACAGATTCTGCACTGGGAGTTTGAACTGTAAAAAAGGGAAGGGGACCGCTACTGTTTCCTTTCCTTCTATTACCCAAAGGTCTTAATTAGTTTTAGTTAATCATGCACTGCTGTAATTGACTACTGTTGCTTGCTGCTTTCATGTATCAATTCACAGCCTGGAACCAACCTGTGGTGGTGCACCTCATTTCACAAAACAACACTGATTCACCCCAATTCCCTAATATGATTGTTCTATAGCTTCCTTCTCCCTCTTGGTCTGATTTCTTTCTTTAATCTGTTTCCCACACTTCTTATTTCTTCACACATGGACCTAATTACACACATCTATCGGACCAACATTGCATACTCATTTCCAACAACTTGTTTTTAGGTTTAGGCAGTGAAGCAAAATGTCAATGAAACAAGATCTCAGGCTGTGTGATCAATAATCAGGAGCTAGGCTGCTGTAATTAAAATTCACATCTTCTACGGAAAAAATGTGATGTTTTGATGCTTAGTGGATGTAATCTAGTCTCCCACAGACTAATGCATTTTTTTTGCAACACTGATTATTTTATAATAAGAGCAAGGACACTTTCATATACAAAATCAGCCGGAGGGTACTTGTAATCACAAGGTGCATCTGAAAAACATTAATTAGAAATGCTAATTGCATTTAGCTTTCAAGAAGTGTGCTTCTTACTTTGGTTTAATTTAAGCTATTTGTAAAGTTGATGATTTTCAGGATGCATAAATTCAACAAAGTTTAGAATTTCAACTCGAAGCTGTTTGTTGTTTTAGCACTGAGTTTGTTGAATGACTTTTTGAAATTGTTGACATGGTTGTAATTGTAGCGTAGAGTTTAATACATTTTTATCGTGTGACCCTAAATGTCTAGTACAGTTAAACAATAGCTAGGATAAATTGTTATCACTGACGTGTAAGCTTTTTAAAAATGCTCTTTGCTGGAATAACTGATGTGGAAAGTTCCTACTGGCAGTTTTCAGAGAGCTCCTTGCAAAAGAGGTAACCTTCGTTTCAGTAAAAGCCATTAACACAGTATATCTAAATGCATGCTCAAAAGTTATGTGTTTATTGGTTTTAATGAAAAATAACCAGAAAAGCTGAAGTATATTTAGCTGGTTCTCTTTCATGATTAAAATTATTTTTTGTCTTGGGTGAGACTGTCTTTTAAATTCACACAGAAGCTCTGTTTAGTTTTAAAACAGATCTAACACTCTAATATCTCAGATTTTGATCAACATATGATCAAATTCAGTCCCTTTTTCTTTTGTACTCAGAAGGGTTAAAGAAAATGGGAGAAACACAACACAACAATCAAAATAAAACATATTAAAGCTGTAGCCTAAAACAGGTAACCAGTATAAGCTCTCAGACATTAACAATGGTTAATTTTAGGTGTGAGTTCAGCCTTTATGAGCTTCACTCACAATTGAGATAATGTGCTAGTTTCACTATGGACATTTTCATATGGGACTCGAGTCCGTATTAGGGTACCGTATTTGGTCAAAATCCACTTATTTCATACAATGTGGATGCAGCCTGGACCGTGCCAGGATACGGCCAGAGTGACCTGCCTCGGAGGTAGTCCAGGTACGAAAGCATACAGATCACGTGAACACAAGCCATACTCTGGCCGTATCGAAGACAATAGACACGCTCCAAAAGGAAGTGACGACACCGTTGACCGAAGTTACCGAATCATCACGTGACCATAAAGAGATCAAAACAACGGGATTCAAGCATTCCACAGCAACACACCAGGTTACAAAACGGCGGGTTAACTACAACACTCACCCTGTAGATGGCTTCAGGTAGCAATTGAACAGTAGAACAATTAATTTTATGAACTCTGTACTTCTGACTCCCTTGTTTGTTGGATAGCTGGAGAATTTTTTTCTACTGTTTTGGTGTAGTCTGTCATGTAAAACACCAACCGCACCATGTGAACAGAAAAAATTTGCACTTTTCTCTGGGCGTTTTCTGGCACGGCCAGACATGTAAAAACGCCCTAACTCACATCAGATCAGCGGCAATCATATGCTGATTGAGAAACTCTACAATGTATAAATGTAACCACTGTCAGATATCCAATGCTGTAAATATTTATTTGATTCTGTTAAAGACTAATATTAGGGACGCTCACCCAAATGTTCTGCATCATGCCATTTTCACTAAACGGAAGTAGCACAGGGCGGGGAAGTTAAACGGGAAGGAAATCATCTGGGCTTTGTTAGATCAGTCAGCTTTTCCCAAGGGACTACAGAAATGTAGTAACAATGTGTTTCAATGAAAACTTCCAAAATATTTTTTTTTATTCTTAAATTACTTAATCTATTGTGACAATCAATTATTTTCAACACATGAAACTGTACTGCAATTGATTAGTTATAATAATGCACTGGGATATTAATATTTACAATAAAAGTGTACGTATAAAAACTACAATTTTAGACACGGAAAGGCGTAAATGTACAACAGATCAAATGGTGAAAATAACTAAACTAAAACAATCAGAAACAGCTAAAGCAATATTCCGAACTAAATAAACAACCCTGGTTTTAAACAATGGCGTCAACAATCCTATGAACTGGCTTTAAACATTAACAAGACTAAAACTGAGGTAACCAAACTGCCGTACATGCTACAGTTTGTTCGGTGGAAGCCAGGGCACCACATGGGAAATCGGTCTAACCAAAGAGTCCAAGGATATTTTCTCTAAGACAGAGAGGGCAGAGGGGACAGCAGCACAGATATGCGCTGCCGAGCATCTGATGTCTGGAGCCTCATGTAGTTGAGCCAGATTTGCATGGTCATCAGTGTGATTCGAACACCTGTGTGAAACACACACACACAGAGGAAGGCGGGGCAGCTCAGCCTGCAGGGTGCTGTCCCTGGTAGAAACTTGCATTTTCCTGAAGAACAACACCACCAGCACCAACTGTGCTAGCCTCTATCTCAAGCTTAAATGCTTGCTCCAGCCTAGCAGCAGCAAGCACTTGGGCACTTAGCACTTCAAAAGCTGCTTGACATTCTGGGGTACACAAAAATTTCTGTCTTAGACTGAGGAGCTGTGTGAGGGGATGCACAAGTGTAAAAAACTGTAAAAGTTCCGACAAAAATTGCAGTAATATCCTACCAGCCCTAGGAATCGTTGGAGCTCTCATCGGGTGGTCGGTGTAGGAATACTGAGAGAGCAGAAGCATGAGGGGTGAGTGGAACTTAACAATATCCTTTTAAGAGATCTAATTTACAGACAGACTTAGGTCCTACATTGTCTACTCAGTCATCCACTCAGGGTAGGGTGTACAAATCAGGAATCATCACGGAATCATCACGGAATCAAGCCTTCTATATTGGCATTCTATCAGCTTTTTGTTCGAGAAGACGCAGTGAACTGGATGGACTTTTACAAGGTCATGTGAATCCATTCTGGATCAAATAGGTAGTTTCTAGTCTAATTTGTTTTCTTTTTAAAGGGTTAGCTCTGTTTGGATTCTGCTGTATAGTTGTATTATCTCGGACTTCCAAATAATGTGTAATTAAGTTGGTCTGAGTAGGAATATTAGAAAACAAATGCTTATTGTTCTGAATTAACTATATTAAAGGTATTGTGGAGGATCATTTTCTTCCGGGTGGACCATCTACACTATTGGTCCTACTAATTGTCAATCATCCTGAGAGTCTGCATACCCATGCACACTGTCACTTGTTTATCTATAGTCCTACGCCATTATCTTTTTGTTCTGCCTCACGGTTCTCACCGGAATGTTTTAAAATGGCTATGAGTCGCTAGAGAAAAACATTCTTTGAGATGTATGGGAAGAAGAGAAAGGGTTCAGAAGAGAGAAACAAGACCAGTGTTCTTAGGAGATTCTTTCCAACAATGGCGTGTGCTGACAGCACAGGTTGGGCTCCCCACTGAGTCCTCCGTTGCAAAGTTTCTACTCGGCAGGTAGGCTAAAGTTTGGGGTTCATTTGTCAGGAGTTTGCACTGGTATTGATTTCTTTTCTGTGATGTGTGGAAATTTAGCGATGGTCCCTATTGAAACCACCGCTTTCAGGAGCGAGCTTTCAGCGAACTGCAAGAGTGAAAACTTCAAAGCAGGTTAGCTTTGGCTAATAAATAAGATAACATTGCTAACCAACACTGCAACTGCAAGACAACTGCAAATAAAAACAATAAAAACCAGAGCTCTCTAAAAGATTAGTTTAGGTTGTGCCTGCATTATGTTAACCCTTCCCCCAGTCAATCTATTTTTATTTTATTTTATAAAAAAGCCTAACCATTTCATAAGATTTTGTTACACATTTTTGCTTTTTTCCTTGTCTTGCCCCTGGTATGCAGCTTGTAATAAATAATGAAAGACAAACTACAATCGGAACTAATAAAAACTTGACAGAAACTAGACCTCATTCAAAAAAAGAAAAAAAAAAAGAAATAAACCAAGCTAACAAAAAAGAAATAAATAAATACAACTAAAATAGAAGTTCAAATATGTCAGAACTATTTAAGAAATAAAACTAAGGGAAATTAAAAAAAATAAGTTAATTAATTAAAGTGGACCCCTTCCTATTTGTGATTCAATGTACATGGATTCATTTATCTGCGGATAGTTTTTCAAATAGAACATATTTCCTTATTGTTTGTGGAAAACTCATTCATGTGGTGATCAATTGGTATCTAAAATATTTGAAGACAAAAACAGCTTTGGAAGCTGAAATACCAAGGCATTATCCTACTTGACATGATATTGGCTATGGTTTGCAAATCAGACAATCCATGATCTCCTGACTGAATGTACACCCACGAGAGGAAATAATGAAGACTGTAGATATCAGCATTTGCAGTTGTGCCAAGTTTGTATGCTCTTTGTGTGTTAATGCATTTTTAAGGTATATTTGGTATTTGAACTATATAATTATTTTCAGAAACTGACACTTTTTCATCAGTAACTTTCCGGTCACAGCCCAGTCATTACAATGTGGCAGGGTTTTCCTCTGTAGCTTATTTGTTAAAAAAAAGTCAAATGTACAGGATATTCAGTGGTTATTTCAAATTGATAAATCTGTTGGAGAAACAATCCTGTTTCACACAGACGTCTTGAAGGCACAAGTTAAGTTTCAAGTGATTATACAGGTCCAGCTGCAAAAGTGCAGCAAGGGTGGAAAAAATACATAACAACAAAGTAAGCAAAGCTCTAAAACAATTACTTAATTCCTGGATTCTCTTATCAATTAGTTTTTCTTGTATATGTTGGTGCTTCAACCTTGCCAGAATAAGTTTAATAATTACCAGAATAACTAAGAATAATCTGTAGAACAGAAAAAAAATGCAAGAAATAGAAACTTTCCTTGTATCTTAAAATGCATTGAACTTTGTGGACTCAATTTAAATTTGCACTTATTTTTTTTTCAGCATCTCAAATACACAACAACATGAATCCTAATTTAAAGTGTTTTTTGTCCAGCAAAATAAACAAAAACAAAAAATGTATAAATCTGTAACTTTCTGTATGCCATTTAATGGTTATCCGTTCATCTGCAAAAAACATTTTTGCACTGCCCGCTCTTTTAGTTGTTAGTGAAGAATTTACAAATAAGTCTTGAAGTCAAAACATGTCATATGTCAGGGTACATTTTTTTAAGGGTACTTGTTTTTTTATTATTTATTTTTCTCTTTTGTTGTTTTTCACTGCCAGTTCCATGTATAATAAAGTTTCATCATTCGGTCAGTCTTTACAGTATATATTCCTCATAGATACTTTCAGAGCTGCCAGTTTGTCTTTATAAATTCCTCATGAGATACTTCAACTAGTTCCCAGTGTGATTCTGCCTGAAAAAGTGGAACTCATGTTATGCATGTCTAGAATTTATTATATCTAAAAACATGCACTACTTTGAGGCAACTTTTGAACATATTGTGATGGTCATGGAATCTGTGTGGTGTGAATGAAATGCACAAAATAGCTTAAGACTATTGGATATGATTAATAGAAATATTCATAAAGTATGAGGGTTTAAGCAGAAGAGCAGGAGGGAATTTCGGAATGGGAATATAAGGTTATTGGAGATTAAACTGATGGGTTTGTAAATACTGAACGTGGATATGGAGCTTACTTGACTTGAGATTGTTACTTGGACAGAGGAAGTACAGTGATCTGGCGTGGTTGGGTTAAGTGAGGAGCAGGTGGACACTGATGGGTGAGTATTTTTCCTGGCAGGATGAGGAAATACTTTTTGTTCAGGGGGAGAGGGATGAGCACAGGGCTCCTTTAGGCTTAGGTCTTTTTTTTTTTTAGATGAGTATTGCAGTAATTATCAGATGTTGGAGATGACTGGATAGTACATTCACAAAAGTGAACATATTAACTCACAATGTGTGGATCTATTTGGGTTACATGCCTTGCCCAGGGACCCAAAACTACAAGATGCTTAAAGGTACATCTCTATAAATTTGAATATGATTATACCTGATTTATTTTAGTCACTCAGTTAATTAAGTAAAACACATTATACCATTTCATTATGCACAGACTGAGGTTTTTAGCCTATATTTCTTGGAATTGTGATGGTTTACTGCTTACAGCAAATCAAAACAAAAAGATTAGAATATTACATCAGACCAATTAAAATATTTTAGTGGACAAATGTTCACTTAAAGGACAACTAAGCACCAAATCAACTTTTTGTAGCTTATAAACTGCATAAATATGCTTCTTATAGTGCTCTCTACATGTCCTGCGTCCTTTTTTGACATTTTTGTGCAAATTAGATAAAATCTCACTTTTGAGCCTAAAACCGTCTGTGTGGCGCCATCTGTGCATTTTCGGTTGCACTACATTTGAATTTCATTCCTGTCCTCCCCATTTGCTCTGGAGTTTGTGTGAAGTGATTTGGTGGTGTATGACGTCTGTCGCTCTGCCGCTTGGGGTATAAAAGCAGTCAAGGCTCGCACGGCTCACACACGCCCTGTAGCGAGTTGGAATAGTGAGAGAGCGTTTTACATCGATTTTCAGGTTAGCAAGTTAATATTAGCATAGTATTTGGTTAGTTCTTTAGTGTAGCGTTTCTAGTGTAGTTACTTTTCTTTTTACTACGGCTCTGTATAAGAGAGGGGAACTCGGCCACACCTCCGTAGCGAGGCGCTATGAACTGCTTGCAGCACAAAACCTGAGTGCTCCGTTATGCAGATGGTTACCCCTACTTGCTGACATTTGCTCATTACCTATGATAAAGGTAATGATAAAGGATAACTAACATCAGTGAATGGAAAATAAAATCTGGGCTAAGAGTTCGTTTTTAATGGAATAATTGTGATGGAGTTTCTTTTTTTTTTGTGCACATTCCTGAATGATTATCTCGTCATTCTGGAAACTTTATACCGGGCATCTCTCTGTAACACATTTTCTGCTGCAGACAATGACATACAGTGGCTGCAGGTGCGCCTGTCAAGGCAGAATCACACGAAATTACTCGAGCTACTCGATATTTAGCATTAGATTTGGTAACAACAATGTACCACTCCGAGATGGCGCTCATTCTATGCTGCGATGCCGTTACAGGTTTGGCACCTGCTGCTGAGAACGAAACATCGGCCCGAAATGATATGACTCAGAGCAACTCAATTACTCCACAGAACTGGAAAAAACTCAACCTACAGATTATTTCCCTTTGAGGCAAAGGAGCTTGCGTTGCTGTGGCTCTCTCCGTCTTTCTGGCCGTCTGTGACTCTGCACTGCTGCCTGTCAGTCAGTCACAGCCCAGACCACGCCCAGCCAGTATTCCCCCTGCGTTTTTCCTGGTCCGCCAGGCAACGCCTTCTTTTGAGCCGTTTTTCAAAAATAAATGTGGGCGGGATTATACTTTGGTAGGGTGTTGAGTTACTCTTTAATGAAAAGTATGTTTAATACTTCCTTATGGGTAGTTATTTTGCAAAGGTCCTTTGGAAAGGTGTGGTTTTCTTTCTTCTTACCAAGATGTATTTGTAAGTGTAGAGAAGGGTGATAATGTTCCAGTCAAAAGGTCACCCATCTCTGAATTAGTGGAAAATGTATAAAAAACCTCACTTTGAAATAACACCTGCATCAAGAAGCGTGCATGCGGTTAACAGGTCAAAAGGTAACACTGTTTCAGAGACGAGGGAGATCATTTCGGAGAAAAGTCAACCATCTACAAGAAACCACAAGATTGATGTTGATGGACTGATTCTGTGAAACTGTCTGTGCACATGTCAGCAGAAAAAAAAGACACAACCCATCTCAGAGAGCAGCCTATATATTATGTAATGACTTAACAAATGTTTGTCAGACTTTTGGGGGATTTTGACACTGAGATTGTTAGACTCAGATGGTTAGAACTTGGAATGTTAGACTTTGAGACTTCTAGACTTTGAGACTTCTAGACTTTGGTTTTCCACCTGTTACTATTGTAAGCTTTTGAATTTTTGTATTCTCTTTTTTGAGTTAAGATTAAACTTTTTAAATTTAACAAGTCTTTTTAGAGAGTATTAACTTAATTCTGTGAGGAGGTCACATAAGGACCCCTGTATTTGGGGTCTCCGATATATGATCGGCCTGGGGATTGACCGACAGCTCAGCTAAGAACTTATCAGACGGCAGTGTTAACCGTGATCAACAGTCATAGGGGGTTCGGGAATTCTAAAATCCAGGGACAAGGAGACAGAGGTTCTTTTTGACTTTTCATTGTGGCCGAAGTCAGATGATAAGAAACCCACCCTGGGACCTAGTTAGCCCGGCCCCGTAACTGTGACACCGGACGTAGAGCGACCGCATACAACCCGGCCGAGGACCTTCTCAGTGAAACCTATTTAAACAAACATCTGTGATGAATAGAAGCATGGTTATATAGAAGGTTGTGTAATCTCTTTTTAGTTCAGCGACACGAATTGGACAATCTCTGAAGAGGTCATTTAGATGGCTAGAGCTCAGGGTAGCTTTTGACTACATCTATTGCACCTGCATATATATAAATATAAAATATATTTATTCTTAGAAGGTTATAAGTCGAAACTGTTCTCAGTATCCGGAGCTGAAACGAGTTGTAGCGAACTGTATAAGTAATCAGAACGGAGAAGTTTTTACTATACTAGGACAGAGAGGACGTAAGTCAATAGACCAAAATAATTAGGGGGTGTTTACGCACATTTTCTAATTAAGTAAGTTGAGACCGAAAGCTCTGTTCTGTATAGAGCGTATGCAAAATTATATTCATTATAGAATCTAAAATATACGCTTTAATGCTAATATATTGATTCCTACTCTGTGACTGACAAGGGGGAAGTAAGCCAATATATGTTGCAGAAAGAATCAGTGGGTAGTACGTTATTCGCGGATTAAGTATGCTGAAGCTGAAGTAGTCTTATTGGGTCAGTTATGGAGACTAGAGGTGTGTAAAGTAAGTCTGTTGTAAGAGCTGAAAGATCCTCTAGTAAAATAGGAGTACAAATCTAAAAATCAGTCTAGCTGATCATCGCCTATTGAAGGTTAACTCAAAATAGTTTCCTTATAATAATAAACATTTAATTTAGTTACCGCTGATTGAACAACCTGACAAACGAGCCTTATCAGAACACATTTTCCAAGTTGCTAAGATGTGCCTGTAGTCTACCAGCTGAGCCAAAGTCACCACGGTCCATACACTGCTATTGCATGCATTACTGCCCAACCAGAAGAAGTTGACAAAGAATTTCTTCAATTAAATAATCACACGTCAGGCAATATGACAGATGTCTAAGCAGTGTACTAATGGTGCGTTCTATTTGTCTTGTAAGAGCGACTTCCAACTCGGGAGTGACGTCACATCTGTGTTGGAAAACCAGTTACAGCGGGGTTTTGCGTTCTGTTTGTACACAACACGGCAGATCGGAGAAAAGATGGCCGCCTCCAGGAAAGTTGCTGTTGCGCTAGCTCTAAAAGAGTACAGAGAGCTACAATCAAAGTTTGTGGTTCATCAGCAAAATATGGAAGAAGATGATAGAAAGCGGAGAATGTAAGTTCATGTTTCATCTTATTTGATTGTAGTCTATGAATGTTTTAACCGCTGTTTAAGCGAAAATTCCGCTGCTAAAGTTAGCGCCACCGGTAAATGTTTGCCTAATATGCTTTATATATGTTTAACATACGTATTTAGATGTACCTAAGAGGCTGAAAGATATTAGTGGAAGTTTATTCTGAACGGAGGTTTTGTAAGCCGAAGGCTGTACTACAATACGTTACAAAGAAAGGACAACGAAACAAAGAAAGGTTCCCCAGTCTGCGTTCTTTGATAGACGTGCCTGATTGAATGATGTATGGAATGTCCCTCTTTAATTAGATTCTAGCTATATGTTGTATAAGAAATGAAACAATATAACAGAGCAAAAGATTTTAGACAACATTTATTCATTTTAGTTTTTTCTTTTCCTCAGGGCACTGATCTCAATTGTGCTGCGCTCCAGATCACGATTCATCCTCAAGACGGGAACAGAGTGGGAAATCATGCTCAACTGGAGTGATGC
Organism: Apricaphanius iberus; assembly: GCA_028564705.1. NCBI lineage: Eukaryota > Metazoa > Chordata > Actinopteri > Cyprinodontiformes > Aphaniidae > Apricaphanius > Apricaphanius iberus. Next base: position 106,268 of record JAPXFQ010002197.1, read on the forward strand.
CACCTTTGCTTGTCATTTGAGGATCTCAAAACACCAGTTTGAGTACCTCTTGACAAAGCTGCAGGAGAATAGCCTACACACCTATTACACTCAAGGAAGGCCTCCGGTGCCTGATACCAAGAAGCTGCTAATGTTCCTGCGGTATATGGCCAATCAAAACAGCTTCACGGAGATGTATGACAAGTTTGATGTGTCACAGTCAGTAGCGCACAGAATCATCCTGCAATTGCTGGCCATCATGTCAGGCATGGGGAACACCTTTATCTCCTGGCCAAATGATTGTGAGAAAGCTGCCTCTGCTGCCGCCTTTCACCACACATGTGACCTTGACGGGGTTATTGGGGCGATCGATGGCTGCCATATCAGGGTCCAGAGGCCCCCCATCAGAGGAGGGGATTACATGAACCGCAAGGCGTACTACTCTGTACTCCTTCAGGGGATTGAGGATGATCGGGGCCGCTTCATCGACATCTTTGCTGTCACTCCAAAACGTGACAATGGGGCTCTAACGGTGGAGGAGCTTGAGCACAATGCAAAGATCAGCCAGGGGCAGGTCATTGTAGAGAATGCTTTTGGAAGAATGAAATGCAAATGGACTACGTGACCTACAGAACATCCACATTAACACTATGGTCATGATCATTATGTCTGCTTGTTTCTAACACAACGTGTGTGTTGCTGCTACAGACGTATGTGCAGAACACCGACATGGCTGCCCAAGGCAGGAAGATCACAACGAGTAGACTCATTTTCACGGTGGAAAGCTTGTAAATACATGTTACAATGCAATTGCTCTTTCTAACATGATAAATGTTTACTTTTTTTTTTTCTGTGTATAAATAAAAGTGGTTTCCCTACATTTAATGCTTCACCTTTCTCTAGCACACAGTTTTATTTATTTGCAATTGTAAATATAAAATGAGAAACACAGAATAAACAATTGAATACAAAATATATTATATATACAACTTAACAAACTATAAAAACTTTGAATTATAAACATAAAAATGGTTTCCCTAAATTGATGGCTTCACCTTTTCTTAGCCCACAATATGGTTTTGAGAAAATGAAGGCAAATATATAAATGGCTGCAATCCCATATAATATCAATGGAAAGATAGACTAATGACAGTGTACTCGATGGAAAGAGTAGCAGTAAAACTCCAGGTGTAAATGGACTTATTCGTAAAATGCTGGGACAGTTATTGCTTATTTTAGATTATCAGGCCAAGACTGACATTATGGTTAAAATGGCTAAAACTAACACTTGTCATCTGAAGTATTTTCCCCTTTGATTTCTTAATTTATTTTATTCTTACTGGGTGATTTCCCTACTAAACAGTGTACTGTTTACTAGTTTGTTTTGCTGTGTGTTTGAATGGCCTTATGAGGCAGTAGTGTACAATTTGAACATGTAGAAGTATAAATAAATTACTGTCTTCAAAAAACGAAAAAAAATAAGGCTTGGGTAAGAAACAAGCAAATATTTAATGGCAATAAAAAAATATCAAATTAGATAAAGAATTAAAAAATTGAAGACAAAAGATATTATACATACAACTTAACAAACTATGAAAATTTTGAATTATTAATGTAAAAATAGAGGGAGGATGAAATGACACTCAGAATATATCAATCAATCGTGACATAAGACTTTCAAAGCCCTGCTGGGAAGACCACATCTGGTCCATGACCTCCTGGTGGCACCGCTGGCTGACAATTTTGGCATCCCGCATGATAGCGAGGAGGTCATCGTCCCGTGGACGCTTGGGGTGGTGCAGGGTGTCTCTGGTGGTGTGGAGCTGGATGCTGTGCTTGTTGTTGGGCTGGGTGACGATGTGTGAGGAGGTGGTGGCTGAGACGGTGGTGTGGGAGGTGGTGGCTGCGGCTATGGGGACAGTGGCAGTTTCACTGCAAACCAATGCTCCCTGTCTTCGGACATCCACCCTGTCTTTAGTTCCCACAACAGGGAACAGGACATCATGTTGGGCCCCAAGCAGCTCATCCATTTCTCTGTAAAACTGGAAACGCATGGTGCCGTTCCCTGTGCTTGTGTTATTGTCCTTTACTTTCTTATAGCCGTCCACCAAGGTGGATCACTTCCTGGCCACCTTGTCAGGGCAGAATGTTTCTTTATACTGTTCTGTCAGTTTGGAAGCCATGTCTGCCCACATCTCCTTTTTGTTCTTTTGGCCAAACCTGAGTCGGCTGTTGAGATCCTTCAGAGACTTTGGAGACCCTCTCCCTCCCTCTCCAGATGTAGCCTCATCAGGTCTATGAGGAAGAGTGTGTGCTCCTTTGTGAAGCAGTTATGCTTCCGCATGGGCAAAGCTGTGGGGGTGTCGGCAGTGGGTGCCTCAGGGCAGCAGCCTATAACACATAAAAAGCATCCTTTTTACCAGTAAGGCTTAACATCCTTACTGGTGTTATTCTAGTGATTATACTATGATGATTATTTCTGTTATCTTACCAGCTTCAAAAAGGTTGACCTTGATGGTCAGGTCATCATCCGCATAGTAAACTTCGGGGTCATCTGCACGCTGGTACAGCAGGGTCCTCTGGGAGTTCAGGAACAGTTTCATGTTCTCATCTAAATACACTAAAACACAAACATACATATTAGCTTGAAAGAACATGTAGTACTGAAAAATACAAACTAAAAACGATTTCCTTTGTAATGTGTTAGCAGCTATGATGTTTCCTTTGTGTCCTTTGTGTAATAGGCTTTGAAAATAGTATCTTTATGTTTTTAAACGTTTTAACGTTAATCAAATATAGACATACATACATTGATCACATAAAAATATAGTCTAAATACATACAACACTGAGAAAAACAAATGCCTATGAGCCATGAGGTTTCCTTTGTCTGTAGCAAAGCTACAAAATAACTTATTAGGCGGTATTTAGCACGTAACAAGATTTAGCACGACTGTAACAAGACTGTAGCGACATGCATATAGGTAACCGTATACACTGCTATGTGTATGACTTCTGCATTCCCTTACAACAAAGACAAAAGTGCCTAAAATAAAAGAAAACCACAATGTTTACTTACGTGTGATGCTCGTGGTAGCCATCTTGATAACTGAACTCGGGGTCCTCTGACCCTCAACGAGTTGACGACTTGTATTCCGGGTCGTAATCCCGGAATCCGACTTGGAAACCCAGTTCGTTGGACAAATAGGACGGGGTATAAGAGTCTTGAAGGTAGAAAAAAAAACATCAATTAAAAAGAATGGAGTGACAGTTAACAGGTAATGCTCAAAGTGATGCACATCTAGAATTGCATCTACGTAAAAAAACAACTGTAAGTTTAAACCAGATTTGATGCTGAAATGTGTTTACACTTAAGATACTTCAAAACAAAAGAATACATTAACTTGGCAATAAAACATGAATATCAATGTCTTTACCAGAGTTCAATTGCCATAATAGTATAATAAAAATATCTAATAGAAAACATATCTTATTGTACAAATCATACTTTTCATGTTGTTTTTTTTTAATAATTGAAGTTGTATTAGCTCAACAATCCACTAGACCGTATCAGCTCAATCAGAATGCAAATCTAATCCCACCTTGTTGTTTCCCTCTATTTAACGTGTGATAGAATAGAACAATGAATTGACAAATGGAGTACTTCTTCAATATTGGAATTTAATGCCTCAATCCATCGACAATCAATTTAAACATTGCTAAAACAGACAAACATGCTGGGAGACACATGTTTGCAATAATGGCTACTGTCTGTGCACACACCGCATGAAAGAACATAATCATCCCTGTCAGTGCCTCATGTCGATCTTATCTGGACTAATGGCCATAGTAACACTTAAGTTATTTAGTTTGTCTCCAGCAGAATCTAAAAGAGTAGTTTCTAAGGTTCTTGTTATGAGATAATCAAGTTCACTCTTATCAACAGCTCGTTGGCTTTCTAAGCTTTCTCTATGAAGGATAACAAACTCATCACAGAGAGTCTGCTCATTCTGAGCACACCTAGAGCTGCTGTAAAATAAGTACAGGAATTTCACACCAACTGTGCAAAGCAAATGTGTTTGTTTGCTGCTGTCACATTTTAATGTTCTCTCTCCCTCAAGGGGGGAGTCTCGCTGTGCGAACCTCTTTCCTGATTAAGCCGTATCTAGGTGGGTTTTCATATTCTTGTTTAATGGTGCCCTCAAATTGTTTGTGCCTAATTTTTGCATGCCACTTTCTGTGTTTGTTCAGGGCTAACAGCAAGTCTTGGATTGGATGACAAACCAAAGAGACAGGCTGACACTGTTCTGTCAGGGTGATGCCAAGCCATCTGCTCCACCAGTGCTTCCAAGCAGGAGCGAAGTGGGCAGAAGCACGGCAGAAAATAATGCAAATCACCATGCTAAAACTGCTCAAACTGTCTTTTGGTTCTCCTGTCATTTACATTGAGTTAACGTCGTCCGACAGTGCCGCAAAAGGCAGGGTTTTCTATTTGCAGGCTGCTTGCATGTCCAAATGAGTAAAAATTTCTCAGATTTCATGTTGCTCATTGAACCCTGGGGAGAATCCCAGATGGCAGCACCTCAGCAGCCCTGAGTCATCTGGTGTGAAGTGAATAAAGGTCACTCCACAAGAAGAAAGACCAGACAAACACACTCAAGTAAGAAGATCAGGGAAGGAAAGATCCAAAATTAAAGAAATAATTCAAGTACATATTCCACCATATGTGGTGAAGACATTTTCACTTATTTATTTAGTTAAAATTTATGAAGAAACAGTTTTGAAAACATGTGATTATTAGTTTATTAATAATAACAATCACCCCCAAGACATTAAAGACAACACATTCCACCAGTAAAATCTTTGGGGTAAAACTCTATAGATATAAACTGCTTTATTTTGATGTTATTATGACATGTTTTCGTGTTTGTCAGTCTACAGGTATGTGTGTAAGATATAATTAAAAATCATTAATATGATTTATGATGTTATTTGAACACCAGTTTAAACCTTTTATTAATACTCAATTATGGAACATTTTGTGAGTTCTTAAATGTAGCTATTCATCTAACATAAACAGGTAACATAAAATAAATTCCCTAAAAAAAATATTTGACAATAGTGTTTGGTTTCCAACTCCACAGATGGATAAAAAAGTTATTGGTATTAAGCATTGGTGACGGAGTTTAAAATGTTGTGTTTGCACATAAGTACATTACATAACATTGCATCAAAAACAAACCATTAATATTCATCAATTTCTGCATATGTAATGTGTTGTTAATAATCTTTCTGTTGTATAATTTAAAGCTAATAAAAAATGTGAACTGTGGAAGAGATTTTTGAAGATAAAAGCTGAGGAAATTCAGGCAGTAAGAAATCTTTAGCACAATTTAGCAAAGAAAAAAAAACCTCATCCATTGGGCAGGGTATATCAAAAATGTAAATCACCTTACCAATGAAGTTTTCTGGGGTTTATTTGTACACATGTAATCTTCCCCTGGTTCTTACTGTGAAAAGGACAGCGTACATAAAAACTCCAGGAAAACTATGTTGATAATGCGATACCAGCATAAAAACTGAAAAGATATATTTGCTTGGGAAAAAAATGGAATTGAAAAATAACTGGAACTGAAAATATTAACAGTGGGGGGACAAATTAAAAATATGTAAGCATGACAATTTTATGGTAAATTATTTGTTTTTATTATTATTTTGTATATATTGTTATTAGTATTACTTTTGTTTTGTTTAAGTTTCACTAAAAAATCAATATTCTAAAAATGTTTTTACTTTATTTATTTCAATGTTTCATTCAACATTACTTTTGTTTTTATTCGTTTATTATCTTTTTTTCCGTTGCCCATGTGAGTGTAATTTTTGTAATGCCCATTTTTATTTTCAATGCCAATAATTTATTTTCAGTTTTATTTTAAGCTGGCATTGTTATGCTGCCTGCCCTGGTTCTTGGCAAAGGTTCCTGAAGTGGAAACATCTTATGTAATATCTATATATATATTGCCCCATAAATAAAGAGGGGGTTATGGATTCCTCACTAAATGTTCTTTGACAGTGTGATCATCTTTAAAATGCATTCGACTATTTGTGACACCAGTGATTTTATATATTTTAATGTGTGAAATTCAGTTTCATTCTGTTTTCATTTAATAATTATTCAGTGGTGAAATAAATTATTGTACTTTTTTGTTACACATGTTTTGTACAGTCTCCAATTAAAATGCTATTTTAAATATTATATATGTGTCTGAGGTTTGTTGGAATCATGAACAGCAAAAACACTCACCAATTTAAAAGAAATTCAGCCATTATAACAGCATTCAGGCCATTACTCCTCATGTAAGCCATGATGTTCACACATGTTTCAATGCTAAATAAAGCCGTCTTTTTTCTAATTGCATATGACTAATGGCTGTTGTTGGGTTGATAGTTCAAAACAATTAGACTTTTTGCAGCAAGAAGAAGGGTCAAAGATCTTAGTCTTGATTATCACAACTTCTGTGTTTCTATCAAAGAATACATAGTAGTTAGGGTTGAGCTGAAAAGCGGTTCAAGATTGACTGACATGAAAAAGATGTTTGGCTTTGTATGGGAAACACTTTCAATATAATCTGAGAGTAAAAACACGTCCTGATGACAATATTTTCATCCTGTTTTATCTTCCTTTGTTTGCAAATAGGTAGCCATATATGTCGCCTTCTCAAGACAAAAAAATGTCTCGTTGAAGACACAAGAGTGCTTTGTGGTTCTATTCTGGTTGCCTATTAGTAGACATGCATTTTCCATTTCACAATGTCCTGGAAAACAGAAGTGCCTGTTTTACAAAAGGCTTGGTATCAATTACCATCAATTCGATGCAACAATCCTCTTTCTTTTCAGTTCTATGCCTAAGATGGAACTAACAGGGACTCACAAGCAACGGAAGTTCTGGTTCAGTGAGGGAGTGGATGACAGGAAATAGCAGGTATAAAACAAATGCAGCAGAACAGAGCCACGACACACAGGGAATGCACAGAGAATGTGATTGCAGGCTTACACAGTGAAACTGTTCCCATTGTTAAATATAATCCTCCTCAGTTCTACAGGCACACTCAAGAGAAATTCCCCCTGGAGTTCATTTAAATGAAGCTCTGCAAAACATAACATCTTTACCGCTGTTTTTGAGGTGAATATTTCCCACTAAGTGCACTGGGGACATCTTTATTGGACATGAATCATTGCATTTAAAATTAATTGAGGATAGAAGCTTTTTGTATTTGATTCTTCTACAAGTTCTATGTTATATTGATAAGTACATATCTACTTGCCAACATTGTTGCATAAAAGTATAACTGTTTCTCTATCTCACTCTCTTTCTCTCTCTCTATTAGGATAACCAGTCAGATATTAGGGTGGATTTAGGCACAACAGCAAGTTAAACAATGTCTTAATGTACTTTATAAGAACCGATTATTCAGTTTCAGCTTTCCTTTGGTCTTTTTAATATCTACAGTCTCAAATCAACACAGCCCAGCAACATCGTCTCAACAACAATGTTGTAAAAAAAAAAAAAAAATGCTACTTTTGCTTTGCATGGTCCCCATCTGATGATATTGCAATATTATGTTCCGATTCCCTATAAGATTCTTGATGAAAATCGCTTGTTTTTCAGGATAGTATACTATAAATTATGTTGTTTTAAAATGTGTTCTATGTGCCCCATATTGACTTTGAGCACCTGCCTCTCTAAAGGTCTCTGCATGGCCATGCCCTGAGCCGTTGGATTTCACCTGGACCAGAACCTGCACAATATTCGTAATTTTTTTTAAAAAACCTTTTAGTCATCAGTCTCCTTAGTGGATAATTTTTATTCTGTAAAGCACTTTGAACTGAATTTACTTTGTATTAAAAGCACTTTATAAATAAATTTTGATTGGATTGATTGATTATGATACATAATCCCAATTTACATGATACAAGATTATTGCTAAATTGTACTCATATGTGTTTAGCACACACCAAACTCTTTCTATCATGATTCATTTTAATGCCATTTTTTTTCTGCCTAATGTTTGAAATATCAATACAATATATGGTGCCTATTTTTCCATGTCTGCATATAAGGAAACCTGCCTCCTTTCAACATAAGGAATTGATGAATGTATCTAGGAAATGGTGATATGTATGATAATTCACCCCCCAAAAAACATTTTGGTCTTCTTCACATTTCCCTGCTCCGTCTAACTTGAAGTGGATTTGGAGTAGATGTTGTAATTGTCTAAATCAAGGCAAAAGCAGTTTGTTCTGGTTTTCTTTTTCTTTCTTTACCAACAGCATGCATTTAATCATTCTAAGCCTTATAAAAGATACAAGGTGGGGATTCATTTCTATATGAAAGAGAAATTACAGTGCCATGCTTATCCTACCAAAATTAACTTCAAAATTCTTAATCTGGAACTTTTTGGTTTAAATCTCAATGCCTAAGTTAATGGATCCAGTTTCGAAGTAAAAGGAATTTTCTTTATACCATAACTAGAAACAAGCCAACTAGCTTTGCAACAAGTCTTATATTTAGAAAGGCATCCCTCCTTGAAAGTATTTTTTATATTCAGTGACTACAGAAAAACTTAAATCTAATTAAAAAAACTTTCCAGATAGACTCTGTTAATGTCAGGTACATTTGACTTTTTTTACTATTTGACAAAAAGGTGAAACTATTTAACAGGAAAATCAGTTATGCAGATTATGTCACATCAACATACCGGTATTTGCTCTAGTTCTGCATGAAAATATAGAATAGAAATATGCTTTAGTGTTCCACACTAAAGGAATTTGGGAGTTCCAGTAGAAGCATGCATATTTACAAAAAGGTAAAACACACATGACTTGTCAGTTTTGTGATGCTAAAGAAGATAACTAAATGGAATGTAAAAGATAACAGTAAAGTTAAATAAAAATAAAGGATAAAAGTACTAAAATTTATAGAAAGGATTAAGATAAAATAATTTTGTTGGCCTCTAACTATGTACTACAGTGCAATTGATCCTGAAATTTTAAACTTTTTTATCAAATTGTCGGTAAACCAAGACACAGGGATCTTATTTTTGTTAGGAAACATTATTTGCACCATGTATCTTACAAAAATATTTGGATCCAGGCATATTTTTTGTCTCATGCTGTCTTACACAAGCATACACACACACACACATCCTGATCTAACCTCGCTTTTAAGTCTTGTGGCTTGACACAAAGGAGATCTTTCTTTCCCCACACATCTTGAGAATGGAGAGAAAATCAAAAAGACACAAAGAGCCGTCTCTCTATTCAATGGGGAGAAAACTCATTCTGTCACTTCTGCCGTTCGGATTACAGTGGGGACCCACGGCCCGAGCTGCCTTCACTCCTCTCTTGCAACGCAGCACTGACTGTACGTGTGTGCATAATGAAAATATCTCTGTAAGAGATGTCAACAGCATGCTGTATTTGTTGTAGTTGCTCTGTCTATAATGTTTGCTCCTAATTTTACATTTTTATATCATGCTTGTTTTGCTGACCTATCGTTGATAACGTGGTACTGCAGACAGCTTATCTTTCAACATTTGCCTGTACACTAATGATGTTTATTGCTCTGATATCAAAAGCTATATTTAGCCAAGGAAAAACTCTGCTTCAGGAAAACACAATGTACACTAATAGATAAATAATAAAAAAAATTTAAACAGTAACATTACAATAACAATAATTTTTTTTCTCCTGAATTTTTTGTTCGTCTCGTTAATTTGTCCTGCTGTGGCCAAACTGCAATCAAATGTGCTATTGTGATCTATCATGCCTTTTTTAGTTTAAAATCAAATCACATACAAGTGACAGTTGGTACTGCAATCAACTGTCTATCCCTGAAGTTTTCATAACACCCGATGTTTTAGGTCTAAATACTAGCTGACATGTAGGGACATTCGTGTTAAACCTAATCCTACAAAAACATGTGGTGAGAAAAAGAAAGCACCTGCTGTTTAAGTTTTAAGATTTTACATATAAAAATGACCTGCGGTCTCATTTATAAACGTTGCGTACGCACAAAATGGGGCCTCAAACTGGCGTACGCCACTTTCAAAGCAAAAGTTGTGATTTATAAAAAACAGACTTGACGGGAAAATGTGCGCACCTGTACGCCAACTCTGACCCGTGCGTACGGACATTTTGGAGACAGGGGGGAATCAACGACGCAGTTGGTGAGGTGGTGAACTGCAGCCAGACTGCATATTACTCCTCTCACACATATCATTTCACCTCACACCAAACATTAATGATGGATCAATGTTATATAAACATCCAAGCCAGCAATGATATCTATATTGTAGCTTTGCAGTGAGCTATAGCTCTTCTAAAAACATTTTTCAATATTAAAATAGATACATAAAATTTATCTCAAAACCTTCAACTCAGATAAAAGGGCCGGGACTGTGTGCCAATTAATAAATTGAATCATCTGCCGTCCCTGAGCGCAATAATGCCTGCAGTCTTGGATGGGATCATTAAAATGAGCAGGCAATACATCACGTTTCCATATACTGTGGGGGAGCAGGCCGAAATTAAGATGCAATTTGCAGCAATGTCCGGTTTCCCAAACATAATCGGTGCAATTGACTGCACCCATATTACTACAAGGGCCCAGTCCAAGGACATTCCCCTCCCTCCTGGCCTACCTCCTCCCCAGCATGAGAACCCCGACCCACAGCCGCCTCCTCCTCGACAGGAAGCCTTCACCCAGGGAGCAAGGATCGGCCAGGATGTAAAATTGTTTTATTGTATCATTTAAGGTAGCAGTGGCTGTCACTAGACGCTGGGCAACCTCATCTTCCTCAGCCCCCTGATCCTCGCCACCTAAGAGCTGAAAAGACATGGCATCTTAGTCTGTCTCCTTAAAATATGCTCAAATTTGGTGTCAGCTCAGGTATACACGTACCCCCTCCAGTAGCAGACCCACTCTGGCGGTGGGAGGCACAGCATTTATTTTTTCTCAAACTTCTAAGAAGACTGTGATTTATAAAGGGGAAATTGCTTACACCTGTGCGTACGCATGGTTTTATAAATCAGAAATCTTTTTGGCGTACGCAAACTTTTTGTTTTGGTCATACGTACACTTTTAGTAGGGATTCTACGCAATGTTTTATAAATGAGACGCCAGGTCTTTAACAAATTCAATAGTTATTTAAATGTAGCCTTGTGTGGTTAAAAGTACAAAATAGATTTGTCCCTGGGATTGCTTTTCAGTTAAAAAGAAAGAAAAACAGATAAGCTAAATTGCCGATTCCATACAATTTAGCTGGCCAAGAAACAGCTTGGGGCTGCCAATTAGAAAGCTGAATTTACTGATTAGCAAGTGTAACCACTGCTGTAAAAGGAGGTCTTTGGGTAGGTTGCTGGTGTGGAGAATGTAACTATGTGCTAACAAAATGCCAGGACTAAAAGACGTCAGTAATAACTTTAAAGAGACAAGTGCTGCTGTCCATCGACATGGGGATGGTTATAGTATCATTGTTATTATGTCATAAAAATGTAGTGATTGCTGAAGTATATTAAATGTCTATTAATGTTAGATTAAGGTGTTTTAGTTACCATACTTTGTAATTATACTTTTAAGATTGTTTTAGAGGTATTTTGCAGAGTCAGCTCTTGTGTGGGTCACAGAAAAACAGGACATTGAGCAGGAAAGCACAGGCAAAAAGCATCACCATACAATTGATAATGGAAGGATGTGAAAAAGAATCGTCGGCCGAAAATCTAGTTAGAGAGGAGATAGGTCTGTCATTGATCCATCTATGAGCTATTCTGTTCTTTTGATTGAATCTAGCATTTTCATTATACTGTTTCTTGTGAGTGATTAAACGTACCATATAGCACAGTTGATTATATCATTAAGTATATGTGTAGTGTGTTTAAACAGGATAAGGATCCTGCTGACTTGAGTTGATGTTTGAGTGCATATCTATGTCTCAGATAACATCTTATTTGAAACAGTCAAAGAGGAGGATCCCAGATATGTTAATTGTAAACATGTTGGAAGCTATAAAATGAGATGTACCAAAGAAGGAAATTGTCATTCCTTGGTAGGGTGACCCAGAATGTGGGTAACTTATACCACTCTGTAAGCTAAATATTTGATCTGTTTTAAGGAACTCTGCGAACTAGTATTTGATTTTTTGTATTAAAATAAAATAAAATAAAATTACTCTCGTCTCCTCTCTGATAAAAATGAACATGCATGGAATTTATAGAGTTAAGGTTTAAATTGAATAAAGATTAAACTCCTTCACGGCCTATCATTCGGGACAAACAGTATGGGAAAGGCAAAACATTTGGGAATAAGCAACCATGCAGATAACATGCTTTCAATGTGAATGGCTGTGAATAATGATTACCTGTGCTAACAAGGTATCCTATTGATATGGTGAAATACAAGATGGCACCACCAGTTTGCGTAGAATTAGGTAAGAAATGTGCCAAAGGAAAAAACATCTCTATTATTATGAGCAATATCATACGATTTTGTGGTTATATTTTCCTAGGTTAATTGCATCTAATCATGAGTTATGAGTAAATTTGAAGTTGTAGTGCAGCATGCTTGTAAATGTTGTAAGTCCCATTTCAAAACTTGTACAACATGTCTTAAACAATAAGTCTCCTCAGCTCCTAGATTGCATAAGTGGTTGTAGTTGAGGGTATATACTTATTTTTCTCTTCACTAATCCAGACACAAAGACCAGTGCTCACATTTCTCAGGCTCTAACTGGATGCACTATAATCACTGAATAAGTTTCTTTACCCCTATTTTCATTATAAATCTTGGTTGAGAAATTTACAATCATCTCTTGCTTTTATGTTGTGCCAAAAGATCTTCAAATAAGATCACAAGCTTAAATTTCTATTAAAACCACTGCCAGTCTTTTCAAATATTATGCAGGCAACTGAAAGTGTCTCTGTAATTTATGAATTCTGATTAGGTTTTCTTTGTTTGTTTGTTTTTTTGTTATTTGCAGAACTTCCAGTAATCAAATCAAATCAAACTTATTTATAAGGCACTTTTCATACATAAACAGTAACACAAAGTGCCTTACACAGGCTAAAAACAAAAGCAACAACAACATTAAGAACAAGGGAAAGAAAAGACTCACCCCTCCCGCACATATCCACACCCCAAAACAAGCCCACGTTCACACCAACACACGCTCACACCAACATACACTCACACCAACACGCCGGAACATCAGTACTCACACACACACACATGCTCAACCCCACTTATACTAGCTGACACTAGAGAGACATGGCTGGGCACCGACATATTGGTGAGAGAAGGCCACGTTTGGGGGCCGACCCCACCCTGGGAGACCCTGACCACCGGGAGCATCTCCGCTGAGGGCCAATCCGGCCACGGCAGACCGAAGGCCCCACACCAAGGGGCAGGGGCCCACCAGTCACCCAGGCCAGAGCCCTCCGCGATACAGCTCCCCCGCCGGCCAGCCAGACATCGCACCCGGTGTGGCCGTCCCCCAAGTAGGAATACAAATGTGTCCAAGTAATATTTAAAGCCATCTAAAGATAAAATATATAGATAATGTTTGTCTACAGAAAAACTAATTTTTTCTTCTTAAAGTTCCTTCCTAAGTGATATGCCAGCAACATTTATTTATGACTGAGGATGTCCAGCAAGCCAGTGATTCTGTTTAAACAATTCCCTCTAACACTAGTTTGTTTAACAAAAACTTAACATAATGGCTAGTATAAATTACCTTTCACTTCTGCCAATCAGTTTGGAGCAGATGTCAAACATTGCAATATTTATTCCTCCCAGTATATTGCAAATGAATTACTTAAATGTGACGTGTAAGAAGATTGTTTTTGCATGTTTTACAATCTAAACTGGGTCTTCTGTATCTTACTTTTATGGTGTTGCTGTTGTGCCACAGAAAAATCCTTGTTCCAAGGTATGAATAAATATTGTCTAATACATCATTCATGCATCTGAAAAAAGAGAGATCCCGTTGCAAACAGAGGATTAGTAAAGTGTATTTAATAACACGGAAATTGCTTAGCAGCATTTTAGAATGTGTGGCAAAACTGACTGAGGACTTAGGGTGACTTGGGACTTAAACTAAAAATGTGAGAATGAGGAGAAAAGGGAGATGCTTACCAAAAGAGGTGAGGGATAGAAAGCTAATATTCAGTGACTTATTTTAAGATTTTACAGCAAATAAATTTGGGATTTAAAAATAACAGAGGTGCTGTTATTTAAATAATGGAGTATAAAAAAACACATATTATTTCTGTTTTTTAAACAAGAAAGAATCACACTCTTAAAAGTACATTCTCATATCTAGACACCTTAGTCCAAAATGTAAATGGTAAAAATCAAGACGACACACACATTTCTTCATGTATTCTTTTTGGAGTTTCTGATTGCAAGTGAAATAAAAAAGATAATTACAAATAATCACAGCACTAAATTCTGCTGCATCTAGAACTAAATCCCATGGAACATACGCTAGAGAGAGAAGTAAGCCTTTTATAAGCTTGTTTACGAGTTGTAAGTCCGCAGAAAAATGTTTTAATGTGCAGGAAGAAAAAAAAATGAATGAAATGTACTTTTCCAGAGAAATCCTTCAGAAGAAACTGAGCAAAGGGATTCACTTTCTAATCCTCTTTCAAAATATCTGTAAATACTTTGGGTTTGCTTGTAGTGGTCATGTATGTCTAATCTATATGAAACTTGTGATGCATGTGTTACAGGCCTTACCCTGTTCTCCTTCCGGTAGTAACATTTACTTACTGGTAATTCCATCAAATCTCACAGTCTGGCGGAGTGGTCAGAGCTTAACCTGGGCCATGTTAGTTATCAATCTAGGCCACATTGCTTTGGAGGAGCGCTTTTTTTTTTCTCATCCAAAAAAAATGAAAAAAACCCTGTACATTTAGACTTTAAAGAAAAAAAAAAACTTCATTTTTTTTATTTTGCCACATTAATAGGGAAGAAAATGGGTTTAGTCTCACCCAATGATTGTTAGCAAGATTTGATGTAGGTAATTTCTGCTCATTTAAAAGAAAAAATCTTGGTATTGTATTTTACCTGAAGACAGAAAGGATAAAACAGTTTAATTAACCATCAAATATTTATGTTTGCATTGGGTGGTTATTTACACGGTTGCAAATTATTATTGACATAAACTAGGGAGGTAGGAGGTGTTTGACCAATAGTCAAATTTACATGCAGCAAGAGAAAGTCGAATTATTGCCTTAGTCCGACTGAAATCCGACTTTTAAAATGAATCTATACACCTTAGCTTGACTTAATGGTTGAATATGGAACATTTTAATAAAAAGCTATATAAAAAGAATAATACATCCACAGGGCTTTTAGAGGGGTACAAAATGAAAGTATAACATTTTCTTTAAAAAATATATTTTAATTAAGGTATAAAAAAATTTACATTTTAACCAGGTACGACAATGATGTTATGTTTACATCTATCAGCCACTAGCTTTTTGCTGGTTGCAGATGTGGTCTCTATGATCCAACTATATGGTCGGCAAAGCTCGGCTGGTGCTGGAAAGAATGGTGGAGTCAGCAAGTCAAGCATCTGCTTCAGAGACCTGGAGATATTGTTATCCTTCTCAGGAGAGAAATGACTGCAGACGAACAGAAACTAGAGTAATTTTAGGTGAAGCCTACACTAGATGGACCCACCTAAAACATGTCAACGGCATCAAACAGACACAGAAACGGTGACTTTCCTCCTGGATCGGTGAGCTAGGTAATTTGCTAACTTTGCTAACAGTAGCTGTCAGTTATACTCCTCTAAAATTCATTCCTCACTGGGCACAGTTCAGATTGGTCACTGGGTGTATCTGCTGCAAGCCAGGCAACCCAACAGCTGTTATTATGTTTTTGTTGTTATAACTAAAACCTAGATAAACTAAATGTCGCTATCAGGCTCGTGTTCCATATCCAACCTTTAAGTTGAACCGAACTGGAGTTGGAGAAATTAGACTAAGGTACCCAGATAATTTGAATAGAGAATCGAACTTCTCTGCATGTAAAAAACAGCCAGCAGTTGCCAAGCTTTTAGCAGCCTAGACACTCCCCCTTCAGGCAGTGATGAGGTAATGGAAGAAGGCATAACAACAAAATAATGAGCAGCAGTGACGAGTGTGACATAATCAAACAACACAGTACATACCAAATGGTACTATACTGTTGTTCTATTCTTTGCACACTGCACATTTCCTGCTTTACTCCGTCAAAGTGCTAAAGTCAGATTCACTGACTTTAGCACTTGTTTGTTATCTGGGTGACTCTAGTCCAGGG
The DNA here is from genome assembly GCA_028564705.1 of Apricaphanius iberus. Lineage (NCBI taxonomy): Eukaryota > Metazoa > Chordata > Actinopteri > Cyprinodontiformes > Aphaniidae > Apricaphanius > Apricaphanius iberus. The sequence continues at coordinate 122,609 of JAPXFQ010002197.1, forward strand.
ATCCCCACCTCCAGGCCTCGAGGGCCGGTATCCTGCAGGTTTTAGTTGTTTCCCTGGTTCAACACACCAGAATCAAAAAATGGCTCGTTAGCAGGCCTCTGCAGAACTTTGCAATGCTGAGGAGGAAGTTAGATAATTTGAATCAGCTGTGTTGGAGCAGAGACACCTCTAAAACTGGTAGGACATCGGCCCTTGAGGCCTGGACCTGAGGATCCCTGCTCTAGTCCAACAGAAGAATGTCAGCGCAAAAGGGTGCATCACTCCACCTTGCATAGCGGTGTCGAACGCACTTCATTCAATAATGCGATTTTCTGTGTTACGTGTAAACTGAGACAGGACTTTAAACTCTGATTAAGCCAATAGTCCAATTACTGCCAAAACCTCAATCTAGATGTAAATGTACTGAGTGATCTCTGAGTATCAAACACATATTGAGCATTGCTGACTACTCAGTAAAGAAAGTAGTTATTGTTCATCTTTCAAGTAGCTAAATGGTGCAACCTAAAAATTTAGGCAGCCAGCCATAAGCATTTAATAGAGCTTTTTCCACCAAAAAAGAACTGATACCAGTTTTGTGCCAGAGTTAGTGTTTAATCAGTTCTTAGGTGGATCTTTCAATGAATTGGTTCTTTTTCCACTGACATGGGCCCCATTCAGTGATGCACCATAACGTCATCCAAAGCATTGCAGCATAACTGTATATGTCAACATGTGGAGAAAAAACAAAACAGTAACACAGTAACCATAAATATAGCGACAAATTTACCATGTTTGCAGCAGCAGTACTGAGAGGATTTTTTCAATAAAATCAGTCTTCACTTAAACCACTTATAACTTAGACATTTTACTCCACCTTACATTTATATCATACAGTTCTCGGACAAGAAATGCTAAACATTTTAAGTTCTCATTACATTTTTTATTAGGAAATCATTAATGACTCACCAATCATACCTCCATTTCCTGAGCAAATAATCTTTGACTGCTGTATTACCCCAGAATGCAAACATGACAGTGGTTTTACAGCTTATAAATTTGTGACTATAACTAGAATGAATCCTTATGAGACTAGAGCTATTTCGCAAAGAGAAACTCAACCGTTTGCTTGGCTCCTTTGGACTAGCTTTTTGTCATTATTCAGATGATGAAAATTTAGCTCAGGTAATTACATCAAATTATTTACCTAGTAATTTAACTGATTTATCTGGCTCATCTGTACTCAGCAAAATGTTGCGTTTGCTTACTGTTGCTTTTTAGTGTGTGGAATTTAGCATGTGGAATTGGTTGGGGGGGTATAATTGTGATCATGTTTTTATTCTGGGTTGGTATAAGGGGGTGTGTTGGGGTTCGTGGGTTCATTTTAATCTGTAGAGCACCTTGACAAGCTATGTAGTTTGAAAAGGGCTTTATAAATAAAGTCTGATATGATTGGATAAACAGAAAATGTACTACAGCGTTTTAACAGTACTTCACTTAAAACATGTCAAACAGTTTTAGATTTGCATCCAAGTTAACCTTGATATAACTTCTTTTAATGCATTCCAAATCCATTCTCCTCTTTAGAAACTCAGAATAAAAAAAATTTTTCTTTAAAGCTAAGCGCTGTTCTGACTGCATGTCAAAGAAGGTTAACACAAAAAAAGCATTCTCTTTACGCTCTATTTATGTGTAAATTTGGGTCATCATGTCACCTCAGGTATTCTCAATACCATCAAGATATAAGTTAATTCATCACTTTTACCATGGATATCAAAGAAGAGTAAAACTGGGTATTTAATGCAACTGCTGACAACTTTAACTTGGATGATACGGCAAAAATTTCACATTTTAAGGTTTTCTGTATAACTATAAATGAGACATTGAGTGCAATAGATAGCTGTTCGTTAATGCATAGACGGAGGATATAAACGATTTTCATTTCACGGTCTGGTGAGCACATTCACAGTGGTCTCGAGGACCAGGATGAATGATCTCCAGAGATCACTTCATTGTATACAAATGTTACAATGCTGACCATCATCTTGTCAAAGCTACAGCCCATTAATGTTGTTTTTCTGGAAAAGATTGCTCAGTTGTTGCTTTGGTACAGAGGGACATAATTATAGTTTTCATTTCAGTGCTTGACTGTGATGGACTGGTGACCTGTCCAGGGTGTATCTCGCCCGTTGACAGCTGGAGATAGGCACCAGCTCCCACGCGAACCCTGGAGGACTAAGCGGTCCAGAAAATGGATGGATGGATTTCAGCGCTTGAGTTTTATTCTGTATATACATTATTTGTACACAAGAGGGCAGTGTGGTGCCAAAAGCAACAGGTGTGGTTACCTTGCCTTCACGTTGAGAGGTCTGGATATCCTCCTGGTCAGCCTCTGCACTGTTGCCTCTGCTGGTCTGTCTGTCTTTCCTCCGTTCGCATGCCCATCTGCCCGCTCCACCTGCAAACACACACAGCTAAAACCTCCATCAGTCTCAACCAACCTCTGGTACAGGATCCTACTTACCTCCTCCAAGATCTGAACCCTCAACCGTCCTGTGAGTAAAGCCACCCATTTCCTGACTCACCACACCGTCTTCTCCATCTAACATCTCTGTTTTCTACTGCAGTTCTTCCGCCTCCATGATTCCGTTTCCTGGTGATCTACCTGACACAACTCATGTTTTACCATTTGTAAATAAACATCATTTATCATATCTAACCAGCTACCTGGTGTTCTGAGTTTGTTGCTGGTTTTGACATTTAAAAACCCCGCAAACATGACAGATTTAAGAAATGTACAGATAAAAGCGTAAGTTTAACTAGGTTTTCAATTTTTTTTAATAAGGTTATTGAATTTGTTAAATGAGAGTATTTGCATTTAATTACTGTAACTTTGGTTAAAGTTATCAACCTTTGACTCCTAAACCAAGGAGACAATGCCAAGGAACATTTTCGCACCAAGTCACTGAATCTCTGACTCAAAGAGAAGCTTGTATATCACCCACTAATTTCACCAGACAATTCACTCCCCTTCCACCAGCAGCATGTTGCCATTTTCAAAATCTCATTCAATATGGAAAATTCAAAACCACAGTTTGGGGGGGGGGTACTGGATTGATCTTGCTTGACTCATTTGCAAAAGGGTTATAAACATTCAGATAAAATGTTTACATTATTTCTTGAGACTGTCTTTATTCTATTTTATTTTTTCCCCAAGTAAATCAATGTAATTTTCCCTCTTGATACACTGAAGTAGAGGAAAGACACACTCCAGTACTGGTGCAGCTATAACTAGATAACTATTTCTTTTCACTCTCTGTGTTGTGGCCTTTATGTAAATTTATAATTTTTATAAAACCCTAAACAACCACAAGACAAGACTAAATATTATGTTTATTTGGCTTATAACCCATGGAGCAACTTTGCTTTGCTTTTACATGCAGGTCTACTGTGAAAACAGCATAATCATTTAAAACAAGACATTTGAAAATCATTTTGACATTTTTGTCAGAAAAATATAAATCATTATTACATGTTATATATACTAACCACAACCGCCAATGTATTTTATTGGGGTTTTATGTAGTACAGACAAAGAGTATGAATTCAAAATCGAAGGGAAACATTTTTTTTATCTTCTGCTGATGTGTATGGCATGAGTTTGTATTTTGCTCTTCCTGATTAAATATTTTCTAGAGCCACCTTTTGCTACTTTACAAGTCTTGGAGGCATATCTTTGCCAGCCTTGCCAAGAGCAAGTCTGACATTTTTGCCCTTATTTTTTGGTAAATAGCTTAAATTCTGATTGCATGGAGAGCATCTGTGAACATCGATTTTCAACTCTTCCCCCACATTGTCAACTGGATTTAGGTATGAATTTAAACAGTGTCATGCTTTGGTCTAAACCATTTTATTGCATGTGTAGGGGTTTTAGAGCTGCTGTTAAACATTGAAGCACAAGTGCTTTGGAGTTCCTAACTAGGTTTATTCCAGAGGAGCCCTGTATGTAGTCAAATCGATTTTCCCATTCACTGTAACTAGCTTACCTGTCACATTATAATGCCATTACCACCAGGATAGTGTGTCCACAGTGTTTTTGCATGACAATCTTTTGCATCTGGGCTAAGTAGTGTAGTTTTTCTCTCATCCCAAGAAAACCTTCTATATGTGCGGTGTCAGGTCTTGATGGCAAGCCACACTTAGTACGATCTACACCTCATCAGTAGGTTGTTTTCACTTTAGTTTACTTTGCAGTCAATGCTTCAGTTATATTTAGCTCAACACCCAAAATAGTGATTTTTTAAAATAAATTAGTTTACTTTTCATCCATACTTACAATATGTATATGTTAAAATGAGATCAAATTTTATTTGATATCTATTAATACTTTTTTCTTTGGTTGAGTTACCTGGGGTTTGGCTTCTCACTCCTAATCAGCAAGGTTAAAATTGTTTGTTTTTTCTATTTACATCAGGTTTCTTTAGTTATGAGTCTAGTTTAATGGTAAATGGACTGAACTTATATAGCGCTTTCCTAGTCATACTGACCACTCAAAGCCCTTTACATTGAAGCAGCATTCACCTATTCACACTCATACACTGATAGCCAACATGGCTCGGTAGGACGATGTAGAATTTTTGGGGTTAAGTGACTTGCCCAGGGGCACATCAACATGTGACTGGAGGAAGCTGGACCCTCCGATTGCAAGCCAACTACACTACCACTGAGCCAGTCGCCCACAGTTGACCTTTTTGATTGGCCTGCATGAATACATTTTGGATCTGATGATATTTTACACATTTTGGGGTAAATTTACAAGGCAAGCAAACTTTATTTGTATACTACACTTTGGACAAGTCAATTCAAGGTGCTTCACATGATTCGGGGAGAAAAATAAAATATAACAGAGACAAAACACATTGCCATGGAGTTGGTGTTGAAGATGCCATCATTAGCCTGCTTCAACCAACTCACTGTCATCTGGACAAAGCAGGCAGCACTGTGAGAATCGTGTTCTTTGATTTCTTCAGTGCATTTAACACAATTCAGCCTGACTTGCTTTGTCAGAAACTCCTGAAGACACAGGTGGAGGCCTCAACAATCAGCTCGATCAATGACTGCCTGACGAACGGACCACAGTTTGCGAGACTGAAGGACTGTGTTTCGATCCAGCTGGTCAGCAGCACAGGAGCACCACAAGGGACTTTACTCTCACCATTCCTTTTCACTCTGTACACCTCAGACTTCCAGTATAACATAGACCTGTCATCTGCAGAAATACTAGGGGTGTGAGGAAAAATCGATTCACGTCTGAATCTCTATTCCCATTTAACAAGATTCAAAATCGATCCAAAATGTTTGAGAATCGATTCTCAAAAAATATGTTTTCTGAACCTTTTTACATTTGTGCTTCGTGTAGTGTTTGTCATGCAACGGCCACCGTCATATTGACAGGTCTGATGCGCTGTTGGCTAGCACTAGCATGACAGATGAAAAAGAAATCCCCCCCCCCCCCCCCCTTTGCTCAAGGTAAATGTTTGGGCCTTCTAAAAGGTCTTTTCCATGCTAATTACACCCTTGGCTAAATTTTTTATTTTTTTTATACATCTGCAAGTATGTAAGAGCAAACTTTCTTTATAAGCTACTCATAAACATCGTTAGGACTTTTAAATTTCTAACAAAAACAACGAAAATAATAACATAAGCCATAACTTTCTGTTTAATAATGGTTGATAAGCAACATTTGGAGCATACTAAATATTTTCAATGTATTTTCTACTACGTACCAAAGAACAAACAAAATACATATAATTTTTTTTTTTCTTCTTAAAATATATCAGCATTTTTCTTTCAAGACTAGAAATTTTGTTTAAAAGGTCTTGGATGTCCAGTTGCAATTTCATGTCTTGTTACTTTTGAACCAGTTCCCTTCTCTCAACATAGATTGTAAAATCCATTTTGTGTTGATGCCCTGTTACATTCATGGCTCACTTCATCACAGACACTTGGCAGATCAAGTTGTGTGTATTACAAACACAAATGATGAATGAAAGAGTATTGATTAAGAAAAAAAATTGATTTGAATCGAGAATTGCTTCTGAATCGAGAATCGTTTCTGAATCGAATCGTCACCCCAAGAATCGGAATCCAATTGAATCGTGAGATGTTGTAAGATTCTCATCCATAAGAAATACTCAGACGACTCTGCAATTGTCGGGTGTATCAGAGAAGGAGAAGAAGCTGAATACAGAGAGCTGGTGGACTGCTTTGTGGCATGGAGTGGAAACAATCATCTTACCTTGAATGTGAACAAAACAAAGGAGATGATTGTAGATTTCTGAAGAATCAGGGATAAGTCAGACTGTTTCCATCATGGGAGAAGAAGTGGAGGTAGAACAAATACCTGGGAGTTCAACTGGACAATAGACTAGACTGGAGAATCAACAATGAAGCTGTTTACAAGAAAGGACATAACAGACGGTACTTTTTGAGGAAGCAGAAGTCTTTAAAGGTTTGCAGCAAGATGCTGCAAATCCTCTACAAGTCTGTTGTGGACAGTTTCATCTTTTCGACCATCATCTGTTGGAGTAGCAGCATCAGAGCCAGGGACTTAAAACAGGTGTCCTGTTAGTGTAACATCAGTGGTTGCTATTCACTACGACAGATGTTACTGAGTCGAAGGACACCACTTGTCGATGCCGGTCTCCAAACATAGTAATAAACAATAAGAAGACTGAACATTAGACTGCATTAATGTGTATTAAAATATTTCATTGATGATCGACCATTGTGTTTTGATGCAGAAGAGCTGAAAAATGAATGGAAGGAGCACCACCTACCACAGTGTCTCACATGAATTTCAAAATTCTTTTATTTTCTTGGTAAACACTCATAAGTTCCACAATGGTATGAAAAGCCAAATAGTAATAAAAAAACATGAAACCAAGAGAAACCACAGGGTGACTAAACCATTAGACTAGCAGTGCAACACAGTCATATCCACCTCACCTGTTTAACACATGCAGCATTCCATCATCTGGCTATGGTAACAGTTTCCCCAGATGAATTTGTTCCCACTCTTCATATAGAAAGTAGGACAAGCTACATATTCCAGTTATTTCTTTATTTACATCAGGAATCTCAATGACACATTAGATTTACTTTATTTTAAGGTTGTCTCATCAGTTAAAAATTGTGGTAAATGTAAACATATAACTAAAAATGTTTAAGGCTGATCTGATCTGGGACTCCGATAAGATGTTTAAAATGTGCCCTTTCAAAACAAGAGTTATTATTCTGAACGGAGCCTGTAAGGAGGAAAGCACATATAAATTTATATGGCCCAGGGCCTTTCTGTATGGAGTTTGCATGTTCTCCCCGTGCATGCATGGGTTTTTTCCGGGTACTCCAGCTTCCTCCCACAGTCCAAAAAACATGACTGTCAGGTTAATTGATCACTCTAAATTGTCCTTAGGTGTGGGTGTGTTCGTGTATGGTTGTTTGTCTCTATGTGGCCCTGTGATGGCGACCTGTCAAGGGTGTACCCCGCGCCCGTTGACAGCTGGAGATAGGCACCAGCACCCCCGCGACCCCTAGAGGACTAAGCGGTTCAGAAAATGGATGGATGGATATATATATATATATATATATATATATATATATATATATATATATATTTTAGCGCGGATGTATACCTAGCCGTGTATGTCAACTGCAAAACTGCCACATCAAACAAAATGCACTGACATGGATGCAGCAAAGCCACTGGGTTTACTAAAGAGAAAATTTATTTTTAAGAAGCGGCAAGTCCGGAAAACACAAACGCTGTTTACCTTTCTGCGTCAGGTAATGCGAGTGAAGAATAGAGGATGGAGGGGAAGCAGAGCGAGACAGATGACAGGAGGAACTATGGAGGAGGGGGGCGCAGAAGCTACGCTCGCTGGACTAGTTATTGCTCAGATTTGTAAAGTCACCAAACTTGACCGATTAAATCTAAAATATGTTTTGAACCAGGATGAAAACATGTTTTTTTGTACTCTGAAGTTGGCATAATTAACATGAGAGTCAATTGGAACTTGCTCCTTTCTTAGTGGATGAGGGGAGAACTATATTTTCTTTTACCTCCGCATTGGCCTCAATTTATAACCTAACACATAATTTCCCCATTAGTTTATTCCTGATCTTTCTAGTACCTTTGTGATTATTTGGCTTTTCACTAATGTATTCTTGCTAGTCTCTTTTTATTTGGTTTTATTTAGGTTTATCACAGTAATAAAGGCTGAATACAAATGTATTTCAAACCTTTCAAATTCCTGTCTGCAAAGACTAACTTCAATATTATATACCATTTAGCATTTTACTTCACAGTTATGCACTAATTTGGTTTGTATTACATATAATCTCAGTAACACCGTGACATTTATTGTTTTAAGTTGAAAAATTGTGCCTAAGTGAAGAGAATATATAAACTTTTGCAGGCACTGTAATTTTTTTTTCAAGGAGTTTAGATTACACATGCATATATTCACTGTATATGAACTAGTGTATTTTCCTCACTTAGTGGCATCCTCTTGGTGTATATAATTATTTTTACCATCTGTGTCGCATGCATTGTTATTACTGTTAACAAAACAACTATTCCCTGAACTCCAAGGATGGAATCTGGTCATGGATGACTGCTCACTTCCTCACAATGGATCTCCAAGGAACTATTAACCCTAACAACGACAATCTGTAAACACATTTTCATTTAACAAAATTAAGGAAAATCAGCAACATGTAAACAAGACAAAAGTGACTTTTTGTGTTATTGAAGTGTTTTGATGATGTTTTGAGTCTGATGCTTGCATGGTCCCAATAGAATGGCTGGCAGTTATCTGCTATTTACCCTGCTTAATTAAGCAAATTCCCCTGTCTGCCTCTACTTAACAGCCACCTGTACAACACACCTAAGAACAGATGCAGATTATGGTTGCGAGTCCCGAGTGCTCCTCAAATCACAGCCTGTAATGCCTTCTCAGCGGGGACACTGATATTTGCTCGAAAAGCCAGGAAAAGTTGCAGCAAATATCTTCCGACTGTCACACGGACAAAGAAACATGGACCCATGACGGAAATGTTAGATTGTCATTTAAATACAAATTGTCTCACACTGTTGAAGTCTAAATGTCTCTGTAAATAAACTGAAGATATAAATTAATACACAGAATAATGCAAAAACTGTGTAATGATATTTCCAAAAGCAAATTTATTGTAAATAAAACCCTGATTTCTGAGGAAACATCAAGAGTCTTCTAGCAGCGTTTGTACTTTTTGCGGCTTGTCCCTGCTGAGAATCAATATTCTTGAAGACTGTAGGGGGCGGCGTATGGCTCTACAGCATGCATACAACAATACACCATAGTAGAACTAGTAATCACTGCTGTTTACAAGATGGCGACACCTGTGAGCTTAAACAAAGCAGAACTTTTATGCTGTTTACTTAGGAAAAAAGAAGAAAAAGGAGACTGTCCACACGTCCATTAAAACACAGTTGATCACAGTGATCTCTATCGGCCAAATCATAAACATGTCTGTATTTATGAACCTCCGGCATATTTTTCCGTGTGGGACCGTCCGCGTTGTTACAAAATTTTCTAGTTGCTCGGTGCGGAAATTAGGGTCTCCGTGGTGGCGGAGAGGCGTGGTTGCTGAAATTATATAATTTGGCAGGGTGGTCCGCACGGCTCCACGCGGATGCGTCATGCATAAACCAAGCTTTAGTAGAAATATACATTTTCTACCAAAATACGTTAGTGGAGTGCCCTCTTCAGTTTAAAACTTTACACTGCACTTGAAATTAAATTGGCCATTGCTACTTGCTCAGCCTTTACTGTAGACCTCAGCCTTTATTGCTGACGACAACCATCCTGCCCCTGTGGAGTATAAAACAAGCCAGTCTTGGCCCCAACTCCGTAGCGAGTTGGAATATCGAGGAAAAGTTAACCCAGCTCCTGCCCCTACACGCCCCTGAGTCTGCCAGACAATGCCTCCTTTTGCCATGTTTTTCAAACCGGAACTCTGGAATAGGGTGAGTTGCTCTTTAATTCCAAACCAAACACACAAGGCTGCACTTAATACTTAGAGGAATTGCTTGTGCTCTATTTAGACTGGCATCTGTTCATTTTTCTTGCCCTATAACATAGCAGATTATGCAGTGGCTAAGAAGCCTAAACCACATGTCAAGAAGTCCATTAATGGGTTTAGTGAAGACTTTTGTAGATGTGAATAGATCAGTGCCTCAAGAACCCCAATATATATGCTGCCAACTCATTTTATCTCCACAGGATGTTGTTTCTTACCTGCCTGCATCTTGTGTTATTGTCACAGAAAATTTGCACTGGGATTAGGGTAAGTATGCCAAAAGTACACACACATACAGTACAGACCAAAAGTTTGGACACACCGTCTCATTCAATGAGTTTTCATGATTACATTGTAGATTCTCAATAAAGGGCATCAAAACTATGAATGAACACATGATGTATGGAATTACTGTATGTACTTAAACAAAAAGGGTGAGATAACTGAATGCATGTGTTATATTTTAGATTCCTCAAAGTAGCCACCCTTTGCTTTCTCTTGAGCTTCAAGAGGTAGTCACCCGAAATGTTTTTCCAACAGTCTTGAAGGAGTTCCCAGAGATGCTTAGTATTTGTTGGCCCTTTTGCCTTCACTCTGTGGTTCATTACACCCCAAATCATCTCAATTGTTTCAGGTCCGGTGACTTTGGAGGCCAGGTTATTTCAAACTTTTTTGTAAAAGTACTACATAATTCCATATGTGTTAAATCATAGCTTTGTGAATCTACAATGTCAATAGTCAAATATATATATATATATATATATATATATATATACATAGACTCCTGTCTAGACTCCTCTCTAGATGCTATGTACAGACGTGGACAAAATTGTTGGTACCCTTTATTAAATAAAAGAAAAACTCATAATGGTCACAGAAATAACTTTAATCTGACAAAAGTAATAATAAATAAAAATTATATAAATGTTGACCAATGAAAGTCAGACATTGCTTTTCATCCATGCTTCAACAGAATTATTTAAAAAATAAATGCATGAAACAGGCCTGGACAAAAATGATGGTACCCCTAGAAAAGAATGAAAATAATGTGACCAAAGGGACATGTTAATCCAAGGTATGTCCACTAATCAGCATCCTAGGTGTCTACAATCCTGTAATCACTCAGTGGGCCTATATATAGGACTCCAGGTAGTCACTGTGTTGTTTGGTGACGTGGTGTGTACCACACTCAATATAAACCAGAGGAAGCAAAGGAAAGAGTTGTCTCAGGAGATGAGAAAGAAAATCATAGACAAGCATGTTAACTGTAAAGGCTATAAGACCATCTCCAAGCAGCTAGATGTTTCTGTGACTACAGCTGCACATGTCATTCAGTAATGTACGATCCATGGGACTGTAGCCAACCTCCCTGGACGTGGCTGCAGGAGGAAAATTGATGACAGATCAAAGAGACGGATAATCCAAATGGTAACAAAAGAGCCTAGAAAGACTTCAAAATAGATCCAAGCTGAACTTTATGCTCAAGGAACATCAGTGTCAGATCGGAACATCCTTCGCTGTTTGAGCCAGAGGACAAATCATTAAAAAAAACAGACTGGAGTATGCCAAACTACATGCTGACGAGCCACAAAGCTTCTGGGAGAATGTCCTGTGGACAGATGAGACAAAAATTTAACTTTTTGCCAAGGCACATCAGCTCTATGTTCACAGACGGAAAAATGAAGCATATCTAGAAAAGAACACGGTCCCTACTGTGAAACATGGGGGAGGCTCGGTTATGTTCTGGGGCTGATTTGCTGCATCTGACACAGGGTGTCTTGAATCTGTGCAGGGTACAATGAAATCTCAAGACTATCAGGGGATTCTAGAGAGAAATGTGCTGGCCAGTGTCAGAAAGCATGGTCTCAGTCGCAGGTCACGGGTCTTACAACAGGAAAATGACCCAAAACACACAGCTAAAAACACCCAAGAAGGGCTAAGAGGAAAACACTGGCCTTCTATGAGCCCTGATCTCAATCCTATTGAGCATCTTTGGAAGGAGCTGAAACGTGCTGTCTGGAAAAGGCGCCCTTCAAACCGGAAACAACTAGAACAGTTTGCTCATGAGGAGTGGGCCAAAATACCTGCTGAGAGGTGCAGAAGTCTCATTGACAGTTACAGGAATCATTTGATTGCAGTGATTGCCTCAAAAGGTTGTGCAACCAAATATTAAGTTGTGGGTACCATCATTTTTGTCCAGGCCTGTTTCATGCATTTATTTTTTAAATATTTCCGTTGAAGCATGGATGAAAAGCAATGTCTGACTTTGATTGGTCAACATTTATATGATTTTTATTTATTATTGCTTTTGTCAGATTAAAGTTATTTCTGTGACCATTATGAGTTTTTCTTTGATTTAATGAAGGATACCAACAATTTTGTCCACGTCTGTAAAACATATTTACCACTATTTTTGATTTGATACCAACTGGCTTTGCCGCTGTTGACCATGTGTACCTACAGATGGTCAAATAGCACTCCCCACTCCCCCCAACTGGTTACTCACAATAGCGCTTGTAAAATATATGCTATTCGGTTCTCGTCTGACCCTTTAAAGCATATAAACTTCTAAACTAGAGACATGACTCCTCTTTTTGGTATTACTTCATCAGCATTGGGTGCTTCGCTCTGACAGCTCCTGCCAACCACTGTACTTAGTTAAAAACATTACTTTTCTCACTGTGGTAAAGAGTGTGTAGTAGTGAAATTGTTCCCCTCTGAAACACTTCCCCACATTAAATATTCCGGAAATTGTCTGAGCTATTCACCGGTATACTGGTATATTAAAAATGTATATCATAACGAAAATAAATGCTGGTTTTCAGTATGAACCAGTATACCGCCAAGGCCTAATTAAAAGCCTGTAAAAGCCCAGCAGCCTAAACTGCAGTACCTAAAAGAGACTCCAAACTCACAAAGAATATCGCTAACCATTTATAACTAAACATTGGTTAAATGATGGAGTTTTGGGGCAGATAATGCCTTATTACAGGTGGAAAATCACCTGCCACGATTGACTTCCTTTATATGGATGTATTATAGGCTGATTTCGAATATATATAGACTTCTTCCGAAGGACTCCAAGTGGCTCAAAATTTGTCTGCATGCAAAAATGAACATAATAAATCCTAAAAATAAGGTCCAGGTTGAAAAAAACCCTTTCCCTTTAAGGAGAGTTTGTGAAAGGTTGAATTATGTCACTTCTTTGGAGATAAAGGGGCTTTTTGTTAGATATTATCAACAAAGTATCTTAAAAATATCATGTTGTTATACAGTAGTTTGTATTGATTGGAAGGTCCATAATTTTCCCTTAGCAAAACTTCACGATGGTAGCCAGAACCGGCATTGAGCTTCAGCACTGATGGATACTATAAACTGGAACAAAACCAAAGTTTTGGGTTTTGTTATTGGTTGTTGAACAGAGATGCTGGAAATGTTGCTTGTTTTACCCACATTCTCCCTTGGTTTATTGATGGTGCTTGAGATGTAGTCTATTGTGTGAGTCTGTTCTTGTTGTTTATGGTGGGTTTGTATCTGCAGGCTGGCTCCAGAACGGTGTGTAGATGATATCTGACTTCAAAGATAGTGTTTTTTTTTGTTTTTTCTCTATGAACTGCTGGATTGAACATGATTCATTTTAATCCATATAGTGGGGAATGTTATGTTTATGTTTAAACAGGAAAAGTCCAAAAAGAATATAATAAATGTTTACTGAAAAACATGTCTTTATTGCATGTGTTGTCACAGTACAATTTATACCATGAATCAAACCAGAATTAAAAATAAATCTCACAGGGAACTTATTTGGATGTTCAAGCAATCATCGGTTTATTGGAAATATTACTATAAGTATAAATGCAAACACTGCAATCTCCTGTATTTTTTAACATTTCTGCTTTGAAGTTTCCCTTCAGTGTTCACCTGCATTCAGTCACTACTCTATTGACTTGCTAATACCCTTGACTGGTGCTCTAAATGTCACACTGGAGATGACCCATGAAGTCCAGATAAAAGAATGATGCATTGTCCAAGGGTTTTATTGTAGCTTTTGTGGAAGTTTAAGTTCATAAAATTACTGTTTTTGTTGTCCTTTTTTAATTTAATTTTTTAAATTTAGTTTGGAGGATATTCATTAATAAACTTAGAATTTAGGAGTAAATGGTGAAACATTTGAAATTTGTAAGACATGTCCAGAGATGTTCATCAATAATCCTGATTTTAACTTAACTATAATTATATCAGTAAATATGTTTACATGTATGTGGTATATTTTAGTTAAGTTAAAAGTGTGTAAAGTTTTCATGGTAATTCACAGGGAATTTTTGCATGCAGTAGAAAACACACAGCTGATCTCAGACTTGTATCCACCATGCACTCAGGGCATAGTAAACGTCTCCACTGAATACAAAACACAATTCATTTTTAACCTTATTCCCATTGGTTATCATCTTAAACAAACACATGTTTGTGTGGATGATCATTTTTATGTGTGTCATCTTCTGTTTGTTGGTTTGTCCTGTGCAGTTTAGCATAGAAATTGGAAAATACCTTATAGAAACAAAGCTGGCATGGTGAAACAATTCAATCTGCTGCCTTTTAGACAAAAAGGGAATACAATTTTTTTAGTATGCATTAATTGCATGCATTTAGCCTCAAATACTATAAATCTCCTATCCATGTCTAAAGTCTAACTAATGTCTGCTATAGCGGGAATATTAAGAATAATACGAAAGCAGATGTAGCATCAAAGATATTTAATCAGTTTGTCTCATCCAGAAGGAGCTGGTGTTTCAGGAAATTGTAAACGATCATTTTGAAACCCCAGAATGGAGCAATCTCAAAACTCCAGCTCAGTTGTAGCGATTAGATATAGAATATGATTTACCTTCCCTCCTCTATACCCAGCAGCAAAGAAATTGATCCAGAAAACCACGGACAACATATACTTTTGTATAAAGCTCTCAGAGAGCTTTTTGTATAAAGCTCTCAGAGAGATCATTATGTAGAGATATGGAAGCAACATCTAAAGACGAAAGCCAGGTAAGGTTTGGGCACAAAGAAGTCTTTAAAATGGACCCTGATCCAAAACGCCAAATTAGTTACCAAGTGACTTTACAGTAATAAAGGAATTGTATTAAAGATACAAACCTCTGATCTCAGAGAAATTTTAGGGGCTGAGATGAAAGGAAGTGAGTCAACAAGGTGGCCTACACACTTGACTTAGTTACACTCGTTCTGTCAGGAGAAGTGGACATAAATACTAAGCAAATGTAGGTAAACTAATGAATTTGAAGATTTTTTTAAAAATATAAAAAAAACAATGTATCTTTCATCATTCTAGCATGTAGCAAATGGAAATAATTTTTGTAATACTTTTTGACTAACACAGACAATGTTTAGTCTTATATACAGTAATGTCAAATAGTGACAGAAAAGCATCTTTCTATAAAGTTTATGTAAATGTATAGCGTCAACACTACTTATAAAATGTCTGCTCATATTGCTCTAAGTGTTGACTTTTGTCTTGAGTTGTTGGACAAAGCTGCAAGCAAGCAATTTAATGTAGCTTCAACTCAATGGACCTTGGCACCAAACCCTTGCTGCAAGATGAACAGGGCACATTGCAAACTCTCTGCCAGCTTTATAACTGACAAAGCTGGTGGGGAGTGTTTGCCTTGTGAAAACATGACATGCACAGCAAGACCCAACAGGTCATTTGTTCACTCTGCCACCAAATCAATGCCCTGTGAGCCATAGACAAACCAATGGGTCCTCTCTTAAAGGTCACAAAACCTTGTACAAATGAGTGTTGATTAAAGTAACAACATGAAACTTTTGGACACGAAAGAGTCCATATCTAAATGCATAATCAGATTTAGCATGACGTGTACACACACCCCCGAGCATTCACCACACTGTACCACATGTAACTATTGTTCATAGACTGTTTGTGTGCAACCTTGTCTCCCAGGAACTACATGTGCACCAGCATCTATCTTGTTAAAGGTGAAATGGGCAGAGCAGGCAGTGTGCTGTCAGCTTATTTCTCCAAAACCATAAATCCAGTACATAAAACGTAGTGAAGTAAAACTCTCAAAGGGAAAAGTACATTTTCTTTGCAGCTAGCGGGATTATGTTCGTGCAGACAGCAAGATTTAAAGTGTCAATAAATGTTCAAAACAAAACCTTTCTTTCCTGTCTTTTACCGCCAGCAGAGATTAATCTACATTCAACATTTATGCTTGCATTACAAAGCAAACAATAAATAAACTTGGTGGCAGTGAACTATTTTATTTATGTTTCATTTAGAGAAAGTAAGTCATTCAGCTTTAAGAGGCATTCTTGGAAGTACAGTGCAGCATCGATGCCATATTCTGCAATAAAATTAAAAGTTTTCTATTTTTATTGCCTTTTATTCAGGATGTCATCAAAACAATGCGGAAAAAAGTAGACTCTTTTGTTAGTGAAAGTTATTGGGCCGTTTAATTCAGAGGTGTGCAATGGACTTTAGGGGCTGGAAGTCACTGAAATAGATTATGTGCGGTATGATGTCAGCTGAACTGATAGAGTATTATCATTCGCCCATGACCCGTGATCAATCACTGCATTCAATTTGAAGTTGATGGCAGAGGAGGGGTCAATGAACTAATGATGAAGCAAGGTACATTCAGGACACCCGCTGCTGCCGGCTGAAAACAGGTGACCTCGAGAGGATAATGTTAGAATCAATGCCGTGATAACAGGTATAGATTGTTTCTAGCCACCTGAAGGAGTGGTCAGCTAAGGCATGTTTTTTTGCCTTATCGGATGCCAATAAACATTCTGAGTTGTGACTGTGACATTGTTATGTTTCCTTGCAGTTCTCCCGGCTTGAGACTCATATAATGATTTTCATTTTTACATTACAAGCCCTATGTGTAAATCATTCATAGAGCCTTAGTCAGGGTTCTTTCTACCCCGCCAACAATTAGAGGAAAGTGAATGGTAATCATTAAATGCCGCTCCTGTAGCACACTTATGCCGAGAGGTAATGAAAGGCACAGACTGGAACAAGAAGATGGAGTGCTACAAGAGGACCCTCAGGACTTCATCTACCTTATGACATCTGTCTCTTTCTCTCTGTCTCCTTAACTCAGTTACTATATCTCCCTCTCTCCCTCTCCACTTTTTGCCCGTCTGCCTCTTGTCCTCTCCAGCGGAGCACAGTGTAATCTCCCATTCTCCCGTGGGTATGGAGAGTAAATCAGCACAGCTGGATCACAGGCATCAATCTCAGCCGGCCCCCAGGATGGGCCACTTGTGAGCCCACGGGGAGGCATTTCCTCTTAATTTCAAACGAGAGACAAATGTTGCAGGGAGAACGCAGCCCCATACGGTGGAGGGGTTGGAGGATGACAGAGGGAGGGCGGAGACTAGGTTGGGTGAACACAGAAGGCGGTGGGCAGTCAGGCAGTGAAAGTAGTGTTGAGAGCGAGAGGGAGGATAGTTTGGATTAGTACAAAAGCGACAGAGTGTGGAGATGAGACAAGTGCATAAAACAGCAGAGTATATAACCTCCACCAAAAACGTACAGTGTAATAAAGCTTTTTCTTCACTTTTAAAAAGGTGACTGTGAGGAAACATTGCTGTACATTGTTTTTTTTGTTATTCTTTGAAACAGAAAAAAAATGCAATTTGAGTTGTCAATAAGCAATAGTTTATAGGCAAAGGTGATTTTTAATCTAAGATACAAATTGTTTTTTATGTTGATATGAATTTCATTCTGTCTAGGAGAACTGAATAACGGACAAAACAATTGTACACAACAGGCAACATATACATTTTTACTATTAACTAAAAATGCTACCTTTATTTGAAATTTGATGTTAAGGATCTATATTTGAGGATTATCACAGGAAATTTTGTGAGCATGTGCAAATCTCCTCTCTCTGCTACAAGAGCATAGCAACAGCATGAACACAGCCAGGCGTCTCACTAACAGATTTTTTATTTTTTTTGGGAAACGTACCCAAAGTTAGAATTAGATAACAACATTGGGGATGGGGATAAGTGACCCTTGTGGACGTCTGCACTCTCTGAGTGTTTTTCTAGCCTTTCTAGCATGAGTTCACAACAGATAGGTTCTCAAGGCACTATACAAGTAAAGTAATTTCAGTTCAATTAAATCATATATACATTCCAACTAATCCTTTGGTAAATTATTCCAATAAGTTTAAATTATTTATATCTAAGGAAACACAGAAAGTTGCATTGATTCATTGACTTGGAGCGTTCACTCCTCCTGAGCGACCAACAAAGACTTGCATCTAATGTTTTTTGTCGACTTTACAGCAAATCCTCAAACTGAACGAAGCACGTAGCAACAGTGGAGAGGAAAAACTCCACTTTAACAGGAATAAACCTTCATCAGCATCTGACTCAGTATGAGTGGTCATCTGCCACTGTGGCTTTAAGAACACAGAGCCGAGACACAAAGAGAACAAAATAACAAATTTTAACTGTTCCAGTTTATTTTTCTTATTTTAAGTTTCATTGCATCCAAATTGTTTACAATATTTTGTAGACAATTAGGCTACCTTTTATATCAATTTGGTTAAAAAATGAGAATTTCCATGTTGGTTTTAAGCATGACTAACTACAGTATGTCAGCAGCGTGCTATCGGATTGAGGAAAGGACTCAGGCGCATACTTTAATTAACAGTGTAGATGAGTGTTTATTGCAGTGAACAGCAGCAACAAGGCAAAAACCATTGATGATCAGGCCACTAAGTGAGGGGGAGTGACAGTTTATAAAAGGTGGAGGTAAGGAGGATCAGGTGTGGACGATGATTGAGGACACAGGTGAGAGTGGTGATGATAATGATGATGATGAAGTCCGGGAGTGAATGAGGTGAGAGTCATGACAGGACCCTCCCTTTTAAAGGCAGAGTTTCTGTGGGCACGCCCCTGGAGGTCGGGCGGACGGCCCAAATGGCGTCCTTTCACGGGACAGGAGTCGGGCGGGCGACCCAAATGGTGTCCTTTCACGGGACAGGAGTCGGGTGGGCAATCCGAATGGTGTCCTCTCACAGGACGGAAGTCTGCCGGATGTCCCCTGGCGGGACTTGAGTTGGACTGACGGCCCGTCAGTCCTCCTCTGAGGCCCTGAAGATCCAATGGACAGCTGAAAGGGATATCCCCACTCGGGACAGGAGTCGGGAGAACTGCCCGGTGGTCCTATCCTGAGAACGAGACGACAGCTGAGGAGCTTGGCTGGTCGGGCTGGGCCTGAACTGGCTGCAGCTGGGGAGCTGAGAGGAGCTGGGAAAATAGGAACTGGAGGCGGACTGACAGAGGCAGGAGCTGCAACGGCATCTGGGCTGAGGGATTTTGTATCAGTCAAACCAGTATGGAGTTTATGAATTTTTTATTTTAAGTCTGAGCTTAGAGTACTTCTAGACCACTCAGTTTTGCTTGGACTGATTGTCATATATTTCTAAAGCATGGCTACAAATGACTCAGGTATTAATGAGGTCTAGGGTACAGTAGCATCAGTGTTGCTTTTTATGGTCCCATTTGCATCAAAGATATTTTTAGATGCAAACTTGAAAAAATAAGTTCTTGGGGATTGTCCAAATATTCACTTCATATCAAATTTCAACTTACTAAAGGAGTGTTCCATTTCCCATTATGGTTTGTAGAAAAGTAAATAAACCTCTTGGTGGTAAAACCCTAACAGTTATTCAGATATAACACTGGTTTAGCTGATTTAGCTGTTCACATCCATTGGTTACAGTTTATTTTAATCGTTAACCATTTTTAACCGTTGTAACCATATTAACGCTTCACATATTAAGAAAGAGCAAATGTTTAATGTGCTAATGGTTTTCTTAGCCAAACAATGTCCATGTCCTTACATGGTCAGTACGTTTACATACACATCTAAAATGAGCTTTTGGCAGTATTTGGACTATTACAGGACACGGAACCCCAAAATATTCAAAGAGCCATTTTGGCCCCAAAAAACTGAAACCATACCTGTCTGGAGCCGCAAAAAATTAAAAGCCTTATATGAGCCTAATATGAAGGCACAAAGGCTGTCAGTAAATTAGCTATATAAGCCTACTATTAAAATGACTAAGTAGGGTAAAAAAAAAGACCATTAATGATTAAATGCTTATTTTCCCTGCAGAGCATCCTGGAGAGAATGACGCACCACATGACTATGCTGCTGTATGATATTTGGTGCTTCAAATTTAACTTCCATTACAATATTAATGTCTTATGTTTTTTTGCATTGATTAAATTATAGGAATACAAGAAATAGAAATACAGATTTTTTCGTCATTTTTTATTTATTTTGAGGATTCGAGAAAAAAAAAAAACGATTGTATGTGCATAATATGCCTCCTTTAATTTCAGACCTTAGTATGGAAATGAAATGCAGTCCTCTTCGTAACTCAATAACAATACAACTGTCATGCTGCACAACCCACTCACTCTCCTCATTTCATCTGTCTGTCTAATCATTGTTTGCACCTGTGTTCCGTGAGTGTCTTCACCTGTTCCTCCTTGTCTCCCCTTATTTAATATCCAGCGAGCGCTTCAGTCCTTTCTGGATCATTGTTGTGCTCTTAGTGTATATTGTCTCGCCTTATGTTGCTGCTCATTATTAAAAGATCACCTTACCTAGTACTCTACTTCTGCGCCTACACTAAGTGCACAACAATGATCCAGCCAAAAAAGATGGACCCAGCGGAAGCTGTCGCCCAGGAGATTGCCGCCCTGCAGGAGGACGTCTGGGCTAATCTGTCCAGGATCTCCGCCTCTCCACACGCGCCTCTGCGAATCTCCGGAGCTGAGGAGATCCTAAAGATGCTTCCTCATTTTCGGAGGGTGTTCTCCGCCCAGGGCCTTGCCGCACTGCGGAGGGAGGCTGAGCGGACTTACCAGGAGGCGTGGGAGGAGGTCGTCTGTCCACCCTCTCGGTCTTCGCCTTCTAGCCTTGGGCGGAGGTCCTGCCGCGCTAGGGATGTGTCTGGAGGCGGGGAGCAGAGTGCAGTCCCCGCACCTATTGCCAACGTGGGTGCTACAGCTGCGGGCAGTCCTCCGCTGCACTCTCACCGTCTCACCGCAGACAGCGGCGCCGACATGGAGGAGTGTTTCCCGCTTTGGAGGAAGGAGCAGTCAGCTCATATCTGGTTCTCCCTGCTCCGAGCAGTGCATCGGCTCCACCCCTGTCGTCTGCATCAGCCTGCTCGGCCACGAAGTTGGCATCTGCATCAGCCTGCTCGGTCACGAAGTTGGCGTCTGCTTCGGCCTGTTGACTGCCGTTCCCAAAACAAGCAGAACCCCTTCAGTCTCTGCTCCCAGAACCACCAGAGCCCCTCCAGTCTCTGCTCCCAGAGCCCCTCCAGGCTCTGATCCCAGAGTCCGCAGAGCTAACAGAGTCCTCCTCCACCAGAGCTGCTGGATTTGCAGCAGCCTCCACCAGAGATGCTGGATTTGCCTCCGCCAGAGCTGCTCGATTGGTGGCCGCCGCCTTCTGAGCCGATGGATTCGCCGCCCGAGCTGCTGGACTGGCCGCCGCCGCCTGAGCTGTTGGAGTCGCCCGCCAGAGCTGCTGGGTTGGCCGCCTCTGCCGCCAGAGCTGCTGGATTGGCCGTCAGAGCTGCTGGATTGGCCGCCAGAGCTGCTGGATTGGCCGCCAGAGCTGCTGGATTGGCTGCCAGAGCTGCTGGATTGGCCGCCGCCGCCACCAGAGCTGCTGGATTGGCAGCTGCCGCCGCCGGAGCATCTAGTCTCAGGCCCAGCTTCACTAGCAAGGTTCCTTCGTTCCCGTCAGTGGGAACCAACCAGGTCCTTCTCTCTCCGCCGACAACCAGCCAAGCTTCTCCGCCGCTGCCTCGTCCGCAAGAGAAGACCGCCGGGCCGTCCGCCCCTCTCCCATCCCGCCAAGGGTCGTCGGTCCAGCCTCCCGCTGGACTTCCAGGTTCCCAAGAGAGGACCTCCGGGCCGGCCGCCTGTCTCACGTCTCTCCAAGGGATGTCCGCCAGTCTTTCGTCAAGCCAGAGGACGCCATTCAGGCCGTCCGCCCGAGTCACATCCCGTAAGGGGGCGTCGCCAGTCCTTCGTCCAGCCAGAGGACGCCATTCGGATCACCCACCTGACACCCGTCCTGCCAGGGGAACCCATCCGGGTCGCCCACCTGACACTCGTCCCGCAAGGGGCCGCCTGCCCGTCTCCCGTCCAGCCAGAGGGCGTCAATACAGACACTCGGACCCTCCTTTTTTTTTTTTTTTTTTAACGTGTCCTGTCTAGCAGTATGCTACTCAGAATTGGTGTCTGAGTACCAAGTACAAGCCCAACAGTTTTACTTTCCCAAGCAGAGTATTACAGCTTCGCTGTAGTATGCCACTTGATGTATATTGTAGAATTTAATTTATCAAAAATAATTCAGTGCATGTTCAAAACAGAGACAAGAAACAGCAGTCTCCCAACTCCTTGAGGTGAGTAAAATATCTGAAAATAAATCAGTAAGATCAGTAGGCTCTATGTTGATGTCCTACAAAATGGTGTCTGAGAGCATACATAACATAATGTCTATTCCTCAGATATAAACTGCATTGATACCATTCACTAATTCTTTTCTTCCAAGTTTAGTGGTCTGTTCACAAAGTAAATAGACAAATAAAATTAAATTAAAAAAACAAAAAACAAAAAGGCTGGATTTTTCTGTTAGATATTGCTAAAGCACCACTAAAACATTGCAATAACAAAAATAAAGTCAATAACCATCTGCAAAGGTTCTATCCCCTTTTTTCTGTCCCTCTTGTAAATAGTCTCTATGGAAAAGTGGCTCTCCTGGTTCCGCTTCACTGAGGTTGAGACGAATAGCTCCTATTGAACTAAACCCCTTTGAAATTCAGACTTCACACCACTTTTCCCAGACTCTGTCCCTTTAATCAATTAATAATTTCTGCTAATATAAGTATGCTACTTACAGTGAGATAAAGATGTCCAACTAGGTTCCCCTCCAATTATAACTGTCGTTGGTGTTATCAAGGTTACCTGTGAAGCTCCTCCCATCTGAGCAATTACCAATAACGATCCAGTCTCCAAACTCCCCCTCACTTAAGTACTGGATCTCTATCAAGCTGGCTCAGACAAAAAAATATCAAAATTAAAAACATCAAATGTTTAAAACAAAATCAGAGAATAGTACTGACTTATAAACACAACATAGTTTACAAAAATATTCTTCAGTTTGCTAAACTTCAAATTCTATCCATATTTCTAAAGAAAAATCCAAGATTTAAATCACTGACAAAACAGCTTCCCTATAGAAATTGCCAAACCTAAAATACTTTTTTTTAAACACAATCCAATCTAAATTCAAAGTACTTTTGCTTATATGATTCCTCTTTAAACAAACCCAAATGTGCTAACTTGCCCAAATATTCTGATTGTAAATAACGAAACAGTTCATACTTCAAGAACATTTGTCAGATGCTGTGAAGTGAATCAGACATAGTCAAACTGATTTTTTCAACTAAAAGTCCTCTTAAATTTTTGTAGGATACATAGTAGTCTAATTCCCCTTAGCAGTAGAACAAAAAAACAAAAAAAGAGGTTCAAGAGATAAGATTTCTCTAAACACAAACTAGTAGCATTAAAATAAAAACAAAAACTAGCATTTTTCAGTATCCCAATTATCCTCTCAGGCTTCTTTTTTGTTGCTCCAATGATAAACACCAAATTGAATTGAAGCTTCTAGAAATGTCAAATAAATTACCACTGAATCATGTTTTCTTTAATCCAGCTTCTCAAATTAACATTTTCCAAAGTTCTTGTTAATAAGCAGACCGCAATTCAGAAATCTGGGTCAGAATCCAAATCGATACAAATATATAAACTTTGAGAGAGAAAGAGAAAAAAATAAAAATAAGAAAAAATAAAATCAAAACAATCTAAATAAATCGTCAGTTACAGAGTCTCCACTAATCAAATGATATATTATGCCATTATTCTATGATCAGAACTGTTCTAAAATGTTTTAGGACCTGTAAATTTACTCTCAGCATCAAGTAGACTAGCTAACAATCAATGAATAACATCTGAAAGATTAATCTTAAACTTTTAAAACTAAAACCAATTCTTATTTGTCAAAACAAAATGTGCATTCAAATATATGGTAAAAATTATTTCAATGTAGCTGGTCCAATCACATTTTGCTTCTACACGATCAGAATAAATGAATTAGAATTTACTTCTTACTTCTAAATTAAACCATCATTTCGATCACCGCTGATAAACAAATCTACCAAAGAATTTAGTTGTTACTTTCAATCCTTAGACCAATTCCAAATTTATCCCCAGCCTGTTTAAAAACAAACTGATGCCTTAAAAATGACTCTGTGTTTTAATGTTTTCTTTTTTTCAAACTCAAACATTCAAATCCCACTAGTTTAGAGAATATAACTATGATAAGTATTGTTTTGCATGGTAAAAACATTCGATTTGTAACGGAATTGAAATATGCTGGGTTACTCCTTGAGCCCCCGTTGAAATTTGATAAATCCACTAAGCATTTAGTGTCCAGAAAATCCTTAAGAATGTTCAATTGTGTAAATAATTTTACACCAGTCTCCTTTAGGTCATTCATTCAGAGACTAAGCTATATTTCTAAAGTCTATAGAGCCATCAGAAATAAGCCAAACATAATTTTAGCATAAATGATACTTATTTAAATCACAGAAAGAATTCATTCTCTGTACCATTCAACACGGTGCTTATTAACATAATTTAAACCAGTTTGTTGCTTTCCAATTAACACCGTTTGCTTTTCGTTCCATTCTTATAATTACTGCTCATAGTTTTATCTTTATTTAGGCCAACTTAATCAAATCCTGCTTAGATCAATCAAAAAGCAACAAATCCACCTAATTAAAGATTTAAAAAAAATGCAACTTTTATGTTTACTATACACTCCCCTCTTTTTAATTTTAAAGATGAAATCAAAAATTAAAACTTCACCAAGTCAGAATCGACTCATGAGTAACTGTTCTCAGTCATTTGCGTTTAATTGTAACATGCATAATTATCCCAATAACTGTACATGCTCTCCTCATGTGATCAATTGAGACTTCTCAGGCAAAACCAGTTAACCAAATTCAGCATGTACTTCTTAATTTTTAATCTCCGTACCGTAACAGTTCAGTTAAATGTGAAACACCTTAAATTGCCCTTCGTAGAAAATGTGCTAAAACATTGCCTAAGGGAGTCCAAATGAGCAGCAAACAAAATTTATCTGAACAGTTATTTTGAGTCCGTTTTCTAACAAACGTCCAGTCATGTAAAATATGACGACCTAATTAATTAGAAAAATTTAACAAAATCCAAATTCGTTTAAGTCTTAACAAGGCAATCGTCTGCAGGAGTCTGTAATCACTTTCTATCCAAAATCAACTTTTAGCTTGCAACACACAGAACATGCATTTAGTTTCAACCACAAAACATATTGACACACAAAAGCAACAACCGCTAGCATAGCACAGCAGCCTGCAGCAACGTGCTACCGTAAACTCTCTTTGTGCAACGAAACCTAAAACAGTACAAAACGTACGGCGAAAACACTCAAGAAAATCGCAACACACACTTTAGAAAATTACTTACCGCAATACCAGGACTTAATCCGCACAATTTATACCACTTTACCAAACTTTAATTCGGCATGAACAAAACAATCTCCTGTCCGTCCAACACGGACTGAAACATATGTTTCCTAACAGCCGTTCCGCACAGAAAACACCGAATCTACAACGTCCGTTACAACCCAAAACCATTAACAAAAAACACAACATTATAAGCGGTGATTTTAAGACCTTATTAATTATTTTATCGCGGAGGTTTAGACCAATCTGTTACAATTTTCGTAGTCCGCTTTGAGAAATTTCCCGGCGCCGGCCTCCAGAAAACCACTCAAAAGACTCGAACAGATGGCAGAAAACCGCCTATTACCACTAATTTATTTATCAAAACATATAGTCAAAGCTGTTGTATGTTAGCCGTGCTATTAAGCAGAAAATCACACAGAATTAGCTCCGCCATCTCACCACCTAGCTTTGGGCGTCCGCTCTGATGGCCTGTTGTAAATGTTCACAACTAATTCTCATAGATTTTTAATTTCAGTTATCCATCATATTTAGTTAGATATTTATTTATCTATTTTAATTTATTTATTATACTCGAGTTCATTATTTATACTATAACATTTTAACACAAACGCAACATCTCCAGCACGTCTCGCAAAGCGCCTGCGTAAAAAACCATCACACACACATACGCACATGCGCAGCTCGTCACCTCAAAACACCAAACACAGTACTTTTATAATATTATTAAAAACTAACCTAACAACACTAACCTCAATCGGACCACACCAAAAGTCGGACCATCACTCAAAACCCAATTTGCTGGGCTCAATCGCGCATTTGGGGATACGCCGGCTTCAACAAGGTAATCCGTCCAGATTAACAGAGGGCTCCCCAGGCTCTTCTGCAATCTTTACCGTTTGCCAGCCCTGAAGAATCTTACGAAAGCGTCCTTTCGTAATTGAGATTGCCAATTCTCAAGCCCCGATCCGCACTTTGGTTCCGATTTTTAGTCGTTGAAGGGACCACTCCATCCGGTCCATCTGCTCCATTGTCCTGCAGAGTAACAAACTCCATCTCCCAGCAGGCACCGGTGTTTCTCTGCGGAGCGCAAAGCAGGTCGCAGTGATGCGCAGAACAGAGAGACAGACAGATGAGCAGCTTCAACACTACGGGCCCGCAACAGTTAATCTGCTCAAAACAAAAAAAACATAGTTAACTTGCATGACAACATTACCCAGTGTTAGATTAACCAATCAACAGAATTAAAAACTACGCAACTAAGCGCAAATTGTCAATAGAGCAAATACATGTCCGTTAATTAACTTAAAAAATAACTGGATTTTGGTCCAAAACTCTGCACACGGTCGAGGTCACCATTTGTAGAATTTAATTTTATCAAAAATAATTCAGTGCATGTTCAAAACAGAGACAAGGAACCAATTTCCAGTTCTTAACATTTATTTTGAACAGATTAACAAATATGCGGTTTTACAGAGAAAACATGCCCTATTTTCTCTGGGCCAGACAAAGATTTCTGACAAAGAATGGTTTTTGTGTCATAACTTTTATAAACGTCCAAAACCTCCCAGGATTAATCTGCTCCAATCAGAACGTTTTAAACAGTGTGTTAACAATGATTGGTCCGTCCCAAAATCATGCAGTCACAAGGGACGTGTCTTTTCTCCTGGATCCAAGTCAAAAGTTCATTCTCCCAGGCTTTATTGACACAGTCCTAAACAAAAGCTGGTTAGTGTATTGACCATTGTCCTGCTCCTACATCACAAGATCCGAGGTCTGTCCTGTGAGTCCATCCTGAATTTTATGGTTTTATAGTCTAAAATAAAACTCTTTGTCTCAGAGGTCCTCCAAGGTCACACATACTCCCACCATATCCAAGGCCTCTGCTGCTGGTAAACAGTGTGTCTTTTTACCTCTGAATAATAGATGTTTATAACATATGTAGCCCCAAAAGAATAGATACAACAATATGTATGAAAAATCTTTATTAGTGATTACTGTGGGTTCAATTTCCTGACGTCATGGACATTAAACTGAGACAAGAAGGGAGAAAGGAAGAAGGTGAAGAAAAGTAACCGGACCAACAGAGGCGCGAACCGACGACACAAGACAGGGAGGCAAACAAAGAACACAAGAAAACATCCCAGTCCTCCACCTCTGCCGGACGGCAGAGAAACAGTAATACAAAACAAAAACAACAAACTGTACAGAACCAAACCAATAGCTCGGATCTAGTAGAATAAACTAAGAATTATACATTCACTACACACAAGCATTGATTAATGAACATAATACAAATGTTTCTGGTAAGCTCCTGTGAACAACTAACTAATGATCATAGCTGATGATAACCTCAGCTTAAGATATGTCCGTCCTCACCAATGTCCCCACACCTATGTGTGTGCGAGCATGCAGGTCTGAATAAGGTTTCCCCATGCAAGTGATTGATAGCTGGTGTAAGGAACCGTCAATCCGTCCTACAGGAATCGGCACAGACATGGAGGAGGCAAGAGATGTATGCATCCAGGGTCCCACAGAGTACAGAGTCCACAGGCGGATCAGTGCAGGGTCGATCACCCACCAAGAGAGGAACAGATGGAAGCCCCAGGGGAGCACCCACCAGCCGCAATGCTGGGGCCCGAGAGATCGCAGTGACGAGCCCACGGGCTCCGCCGGTAACCGGCTACGCCAGGGCGGGCCCGGATCAGGAACCGGAGGCCACGGGGACCAGGGGCACCCCGCCCCCCAGCGGGGCCCCAACCAGGGACCAGCCGACAAGGGCCCCCCACCGCCGCCGTAGGCAAGGAGGATCCGCAGCCAACCGACGGACAACACACGCCGCCGCCACCCCGGACCAATACCCACCGCCAACAACCCGGCCCGCCTCCACACACCCACACGCCAGGGAGCTACAGCAAGAGCCACAGCGGATGTACGCCCTCCCCAGGCCGCGCCCAGCCGGCACCTGGACATCCAGATCTTCCAGCTCCAGGGTCCAGATCCCGCCCCACGTAGGGCGCCAAGATCAGGGGCCCAGCCAATGCCGGACAGCCCCACCAGGTGAACAGACCAGCCAGCAGAAGTCCTGGAACCGGCAGGAGGACTGGGCGCCAGGCACGGTCCCCACCGATCCACCGGACGGCACCAACCTATTCTACAACCCCGGCACCCCCATAAGAGGTGCCCCAGTCAATCCAAGGAGGACGTCGGCCCGAAACAGCGGCCGCCCGACACACCGGACCACCCAGGACCCGCCCGACATGCACCAGGACCGAGCCGGGCCGCAACCGGGACCCCCGGCCCCAGGCATCGAGAGCCATCATCAACCAGCGGGCAGGAGCAACCATCACCGACGGGGAGTGACGGGGAGGGAAGAAGATGCATCAGGCCAGAGAGCAGCCAAACACCCAACCTGACAGGTAGACATAGACAGACAGAGACACTCATACGTACCCTCCCTCTCATGCGTACACATTCTTACAAATACAGGACATACGAAAAAAGGACGCTATACACTCATTCATACCCCCCATACGTACACTATACTCCATACTCCCAGGCCCAGGGACAGACGCCCCAATAGAGAACCCTGCCCCTGCACCCAGGAGACAGACCCCTTTGCCCACCAGGACGGGGACAAGCAGACCGCCAAGGCCCCCACACCGGCAAGAGCAGCCCACCAGCCCAGGACCCCGACCAGACGGCGTGATGTTCTATCCGGGCTCCGACCCCTGATGGTCCAACGAACAGGGGTGTGGAAAGACCCCCCAGCCTCTCTCCCCCAGCTCAATGTGGTGTTGTTGCGTGTTGTTCTAATGTGCACTTAAAACAGAGGGGGGGGGACATGGGAATACTGCCGGGTACCCCCATCTCCCCCCCCTGGCCCTCAGTGTCTAGATGCGTTTAACCAGTGGGTGCCGGCACCACAGGCGAGGCCCCCACAACGGGCCCCTATAGGGGGCCCCCCCATGAGGGGTCCCACGGCAGCGGTACCCCCGAGCCCCATGGGGGCCCCGGCAATCCACCAGTCCCCATGCCAGGGGCATACCTAAATCCTTCCCAACATTCACACTGCTAACAAAACACATGTCACTAGACACCCAGGTTGAGTTTAGCCCCCCCTCACCCTCAACGCCCTCCCCCCTCCCGTCCCAAGCGAACCCCGTTAAAAAGAGCGCCTGTGCTAGATGGTAAAAAGCCTCCCCGCCAATAGGAGACGCCCCAGGCAACGCCAGCGTCCGAGGGTCCCCGCGCCGAGGCCGGAACCCGGCGCACCACCGACTCGGGTACCTCGGACATGCCGCGCCAGGCCCGTGAGCAGACCGAAGTCCCGGGCGGCCAATCCCCAGGCCGACATCCTCCAGCCTTGCTACTACCGCCCAATGGCAATAAAACCTATTCTTATTCTGATTCTGATTTCGTGCAGCCAGGGGACGCCATTTGGGCCGTCCACCTGACTCACGTCCCGTAAGGGGACGTCCGCCAGTCCTTCGTCCAGCCAGAGGACGCCATTCAGGCCGTCCGCCCGAGTCACATCCTGTAAGGGGGTGTCGCCAGTCCTTCGTCCAGCCAGAGGACGCCATTCGGATCACCCACCTGACACCCGTCCTGCCAGGGGACCCCATCCGGGTCGCCCACCTGACACTCGTCCCGCCAGGGGCCGCCCGCCCGTCTCCCGTCCGGCCAGAGGGCGTCAATACAGACACTCGGACCCTCCTGCCGTAGGCCACCTCCACCCATGCTGGAAGAGTGCTTCTCCTTTGTTTTTTTCTCTTCTTTCCATTCCACTACGTCTGAAATCCGCCTTTAAAGGAGGGGGGTGTTCCTGTCATGGTGCACAACTCACTCACTCTCCTCGTCCTGTCTGTCTGTCTAATCATTGTTTGCACCTGTGTTCCATGAGTGTCTTCACCTGTTCCTCCTTGTCTCCCCTTATTTAAGATCCAGCGAGCGCTTCAGTCCTCGCTGGATCATTGTTGTGCACTTAGTGTATATTGTCTTGCCTTATTTTGCTGCTCATTATTAAAAGATCACCTTACCTGGTACTCTGCTTCTGCGCCTTGGTCCTTCGTCCTCCATGCAGCATAAACGCGTGACAACAACTCTTCTCTTTCCCCCTTAGCTGGGCAACAGAGTGCAATAACATGCAGCCTGCAATTATTAAAATACAACAGCTTTTTGAAAAGGTAAGTAGGCTATGTTAAAATTGAAATAAGCCAGTTTAATTTCAATTTCTTTGCATTCTCCTATTTTCTTTAGTTTTCCGCACATGCCAAGTTAAGTAGCCTAAGTCAGTGCAAATGAGTAAAATAAAACAAATTATTTTTAATTCCCACCCTTACGCAGTTTCAGACACAAATTAATTGGCTACATTTGCAAATGAGTTATAAAATAGCCTGCAATTAAAAGGCAGCTTGCTTAAAAAATACAACACAGTAGAATAGCAGAAATTAATACAATTAAAATAAGACAGTTAAAGTTCAATTTCTGTGCATAATCCTCTTCCCTTTAGTTTTCAGTTTTCAGTGCAAGGGTCAAACGGGTCAGTAAAATCCTCTTCTCATTTCCCCCTCTTATCTCAGCAACAGACACGCACAATACATCCTTGGACCTGAGTGATAAAACACAATAATAGTGTCATTCCAAAATATATACTGACAAAAATCAGAAATCCATTCATTAAAACAGCCACTTTCTTATTAAATTTGCGCCTATGATGGGATTGTGTTCTCACCTGTTCAATGTGACTTCTGTTTTGGGACATCACTGGACCGCTTCTCGACCTACAGTTCGGTTCTACTTCAGTCAGACTAATATGTAAACATCCATCCATCCATCCATCTTCTTAACCGCTTATCCAATTCAGGGTCACGGGGCAGCTGGAGCCTATCCCAGCAATTATCAGGCGTTAGGCAGGGTACACCCTGAACAGGACGCCAGTCTGTTGCAGGGCCAACACAGAGAGACAGACAACCATTCACACTCACATTCATTCCTAGGGACAATTTAGAGTGATCAATTCACCTATCATGCATGTTTTTGGACTGTGGGAGGAAGCCGGAGTACCCGGAGAGAACCCACGCATACACGGGGAGAACATGCAAACTCCATGCAGAAAGACCCTGGGCCGGGATACGAACCCACGACCTTCTTGCTGCAAGGCAACAGCGCTAACCACTGCGCCACCGTGCAGCCCTAATATGTAAACATGCATTTCAAAAGTCCCATTTCAATTGACCGAAGACAATTATTAGATTTTCTCTTTCTGTATGTAAATGCCTCCTTGGGCTGCCACCTTACCGTGGTGGAGGGGTTTGAGTGTCCCAATGATCCTACGAGCTATGTTGTCTGGGGCTTTATGCCCGTGGTAGGGTCACCCATGGCAAACTGGTCCTAGGTGAGGGATTAGACAAAGCGCAGCCCAAAGACCCCTATAATGAATGACAGCGTTGGACCAAGTGTTCCCTAGCCCGGACGCGGGTCACCGGGGCCCCACTCTGGAGCCAGGCCTGGAGGTAGGGCTTAGCCCGAAGAGGAAACATGGGCCCCCTTTCCCATGAGCTCACCACCTGTGGGAGGGGCCATAGGGGTCGGGTGCAGTGCAAGATGGGCGGTGGCCGAAGGCGGGGACCTTGGCGGTCCGATCCTCGGCTGCAGAAGCTGGCTCTTGGGACGTGGAACGTCACCTCTCTGGTGGGTAAGGAGCCGGAGCTGGTGTGCGAGGTTGAGAGGTTCCAACTGGACATCGTCGGCCTTGCCTCGATGCATGGCTCTGGCTCTGGAACCCGTCTCCTCGGGAGGGGTTGGACTCTCTTCCACTCTGGCGTTGCCCCCGGTGAGAGGCGCCGAGCTGGGGTCGGCATACTTGTTGCCCCCCATCTCTGCGCCTATACGTTGGGGTTTACCCCAGTGAATGAGAGGGTAGCCTCCCTCCGCCTACGAGTGGGGGGACGGGTTCTGACTATTGTTTGTGCTTATGCACCGAACAGTAGCTCAGATTACCCACCCTTCTTGGAGTAATTGGAGGGGGTGCTGGAGAGTGCTCCTTCTGAGGACTCCCTCATTCTGCTGGGGGATTTCAACGCTCACGTGGGCACGTGACAGTGAGACCTGGTGAGGCGGGGTTGGGCGGTATGGCCCCCCCCAATCTGAACCCGAGCTGTGTTTTGTTGTTGGACTTTTGTGCTCATCATGGATTGTCCATAACAAACACCATGTTCAAGCAAAAGGGTGTTCATGTGTGCACTTGGCACCAGGACACCCTAGGCCGCAGCTCGATGATCGACCTGGTTGTCGTTTCATCTGACCTTCGGCCGCATGTTTTGGACACTTGGGTGAAGAGAGGGGCGGAGCTATCCACCGACCATTACCTGGTGGTGAGTCAGCTCCGGTGGTGGGGAAGGACGCCGGACGGACCTGGCAGGCCCAAACATATTGTGAGGGTCTGCTGGGAACGTCTGGCGGAGTCTCCTGTCAGAAGGGGTTTCAACTATCAACTCCGGCAGAACTTCAAACACGTCCCGGGGGAGGCGGGGGACATTGAGTCCGAATGGGCCATGTTCTGTGCCTCCATTGTCGAAGCGGCTGACCGAAGTTGTGGCCGTGAGGTAGTCTGTGCCTGTCAGGCGGCAACCCTCGAACCCGCTGGTGGACACCAGCGGTGAGGGATGCTGTCAAGCTGAAGAAGGAGTCCTATCAGGCCTTTTTGGCCTGTGGGACTCCAGAAGCAGCTGATAGGTACCGGCAAGCCAAGCGGATTGCGGCTCGGATAGTAGCTGAGGCAAAAACTCGGGCGTGGGAGGAGTTTGGTGAGACCATGGAGAACGACTTCCGTATGGCTTCGAAGCGATTCTGGTCCACCATCCGGCGTCTCCAGGGGGGGGGAGGTCTGCCACCAACACTGTTTACAGTGGGGGCAGTGTGCTGCTGACCTCAATGCGGGACGTTTTGGGCCGGTGGATGGAATACTTCGAAGACCTCTGGAAGCAGAGTCTGAGGACTCTGGGACGGGCTCTCCAATCTCTGGTGCTGAAGTCACCGAGGTTGTTAAAAAGCTCCTTGGTGGCAAGGGACCGGGGGTGGATGACATTCGGCCGGAGTTCCTCAAGGCTCTGGATGTGGTAAGGTCTATCCGGGGGTTCGAGGGATAGTCGAACCTCGGATTCAGGAGGAACAATGCGGTTTTTGTCCTGGCCGTGGAACACTGGACCAGCTCTACACCCTCGGCAGGGTCCTGGAGGGTGCGTGGGAGTTCGCCCAACCGGTCTACATGTGCTTTGTTGACTTGGAGAAAGCGTTCGACCGTGTCCCTCGGTGTGTCCTGTAGGGGGTACTCTGGGAGTATGGGGTACCAGGCCCTTTGATACAGGCTGTTAGGTCCCTATATGAACGGTGTCAGAGTCTGGTTAGCATTGCTGGCAGTAAGTCGGACTCACTTCCAGTGAGAGCTAGACTCCGCCAAGATTGGCCTTTGTCACCGGTCCTGTTCATACCGTTTATGGACAGGATTTCTAGGCGCAGCCAAGGTGTTGATGCGATCCGTTTTGGTGACCTCAGGATCGGGTCTCTGCTTTTCGCAGATGATGTGGTCTTGTTGACTTCGTCTGAACGTGATCTACAGCTCTCGTTGCAGCAGTTCGCAGCTGAGTGTGAAGCGGCTGGGATGAGGATCAGCACCTCCAAATCCGAGACCATGGTCTTGAGCCGGAAAAGGGTAGAGTGCCTTCTCCGGGTCGGGGATGAGGTCCTTCCACAAGTGGGGGAGTTTAGGTATCTGGGGGTCTTGTTCACGAATGAGGGAAAAATGGAGCGGGAGATCGATGGACGGATTGGTAAGGCGTCGGCAGTTATGCGGGCGCTGTACCGGTCTGTCGTGGTGAAGAGAGAGCTGACCCGAAAGGCAAAGCTCTCAATTTACCGGTCGATCTATGTTCCTACCCTCATCTATGGTCACGAACGCTGGGTAAGGACCGAAAGAACGAGATCGCGGATACAGGTGGCTGAAATGAGTTTCCTCCGTAGGGTGGCTGGGCTCTCCCTTAGAAATAGGGTGAGAAGCTCGGTCATTCGGAGGGGTCTCAGAGTAGAGCCGCTGCTCCTCCACATCGAGAGGAGCCAGTTGAGGTGGCTCTGGCATCTGGTCAGGATGCCTCCTGGACGCCTCCCTGGTGAGTTGTTCTGGGCACGTCCCACCGGGAGGAGACCCAGGGGAAGACCCAGGACTCGCTGGAGGGATTATGTCTCCCAGCTGGCCTGGGAACGCCTCGGGATTCCTCACGAGGAGCTGGCCCAAGTAGCCGGGAAGAGGGAAGTCTGGTTCTCTCTGCTTAGGCTACTGCCCCCGCAACCCGACCCCGGATAAGCGGAAGATGATGGATGGATGGATGGATGGATGTATGTAAATGCGCTTACTGGTATGGTAATTGAGGTTGACCACTGTAGAAGTATACTTGATCTACTGACTCTTGTAAATCCATGTTAAGTACTGTACATCAGGAGTTGAATACAAAATTGATGAAGTTTATAGGTTAATGTGCTCCTTTACACTTCATAGTTGCTTGGCAATTAAGCTGGGTTGATACAGCTGGGGCAGTACAGTGTTCCAGTTGGAAGCACTGTTGTCTTGTAGCAAGAAGGTCCAGTGTTCTCCCTGTGCATGTGTGGGTTCCCCCTGGGTATTCTGGGCTTCCTGCCAAGTCCTGTAGATTATTAATGTGTCATACCCAGCGTTGAATAGGATGGATATTATAATTTTTGGTTGAATGTTAGATATTTGCTAAAATCAGCCAAATCTGACTAGTAGTTTTCTTTCTGATGAAACATTTTTTTCTTAATTATGTCAAGCTCACAGTGGTAGGACATCTGTTCACAAGTAAGGGAAATATCACTAATATTACCTTTACAAAACCTTAGGTCTCCTTTACTGAAAATCAAGAGAAACATTTTTTTTCTTACATACAATTAGTCACTCTGAGTTGTATAAGCATGCTGCATGTGAATTTTTTTTTTTCAAACTCCATTCCCTGGATCAGCTACAGAAAGAAAAGACCAGAAAATGTTAGAGTCTGGAAAAGCCACTTGTAAGTCACTTTATAAATTAGTATTCATTGGCTCCTCCTGTGTGGCTTAGGACCGACCACAGGAACGTTGGATTGTTTTGGTCAGGAGCAGAGCAGAGCATCACAGACACTAGAAGCTAACAATTAGCAACTCCACAACACCGTAGAACACGTTCAATATTTTTGTAGATAACAAATCCACGCTGCATTTTTTAACGCACGGAAGACGAGCTAAAGAAGAAATCTTTGGAAATTATTTTTGGAACACCACCGGCAAAATAGAATGCTCAGTTATTCATTCTGTCACTTTGAGCACAGTGACTTTATTATTACAGACCTTACTGGACTGACTTTGCCTCAAAGTTGTGTTTAAAACCAGGATCTGTACTGTCACAACGGTGGAACACCAGCTCCCTGGTTGTAAGTAAAAAATAAATTGTTCAGCCAATCTTTCAATTCTTAAGTATTCTATTAAAACGAGCAATGACAATGCCTCTCCGCTTATCAATGGGGGCTCTATCTGACAAGGAGCTCAGATCAGACAAGATGACCCACTGAATTTAAGCATATTACTAAGTGGAGGAAAATAAACTAACAAGGCTTACCTTAGTAGCAAACAGCACAGCAAAGAATCCCCATCTGACTGGTGCCCGTGTGGCATACAGAAGACCGTTTCCCCGGTGTCGCTCAGGAGCTTGTGTCCTCCTGATCGAGGCTCATGGTCTGGTCTTGTTTGGAAATGCACCCTACGCTGGGATGGTAAACTTCATCTAAGGCTAAATACCGACATGATTTTGGTCTTAATTTTCTGATTTTAGTAAACATAGACAGTATAAGAGCAGTGTTGAAGTTAGCTAGTCAGAGGACAGAAAATTGCTTGTCATTAATGTTAATGAGCAAGCCCTCAAATCTTTTCGTCTCTACCTTCCCGCGCCTGTGAACCGGCCCAAACTGAAAATACAGACTGGAAGGATTTTTTTCACAGAAACCGACTCAGACGGCATTCTTAATACCAGAGACTACTTAAAAGTGTATAAAAAACAACAGTACAATAAACCTTTAATAAATCAAACTTTCCCTTTAAGTGAAAAAGGTCAGTGGAGGGCTTAGGTCAGGAGTTGGGTTAGGGGTGACTCTAGGAAGTGGAGGTCTGCCTTAGGCTACGTCCACACTAAGCCGATAAGGTTATACGGGGAGTTAGACGCCTAATGTTATCCACTCACCACGAGCATTTACGCCCCGTTTAAGGTCCCATGATTGGCCAATCCCATACTGACCTGTGCGAATACTGGGCATGCACGAAAAGACGCACGTAACACTCGTATAATATACGTGACGCCAGCGCCTACTTAATTATGCAAGAAGCTCTACAGCACAGTACATATCTGCTTGTCCTGTTAACCGAAGAGAACAATAGGTGCCCAGAAGAAGAGAGAGTTTTTGGTGTGGACAGATGACGAGATCGATTTATTACTCTTCGCTGTTGTCTTTGTCTGGAGTGTCGTATTGTTATTGACGCAGCATTCATTGATGCGACTTTCTTTCATTATCCGGGGAAGCTGTCCACACTAGGTCGTTTAGCCGTTGAATTAAGATTTACATGGCTCTCTTACCCGGCCAATAGTTATCCGGCCACAGACCTTAAACGACGCCGGGTTAGTGTGGACGATAGGGGGTTGTAGACTAAATAATTATAAGTTTAATGCAATTTTCTGGCTCAGTGTGGACGTGGCCTTAGACTAGCACATTCAAAAAAATATACTCTTTAAATCCACCATGGCTTGATTGACTCTTATCATTTCCTGGAACATAGTATTACTCCCTATGGTACACATGCAGTTGTGTTGCTGGAATTTAGGATCACCTCATTTTGTCAAGGTTCATATCAATTATTTATGAATAAAATGGAATGTAAAAGAGGGTTGTGCTCTGTGTCTACCTATTTCAACATTAGCAGAAAATTAATTCAGAAACCTTACCCTCTGTGTGCGAACATGTTATAAACCAAATAAAAGTAATGCACATAGTGAGACCAGATTGGTGAAAAAAATGTGAGAACCTCTTGCACATTTATCTTAGTCTCATTTCATATGTTGCCTATTGATCCACTTTGTTATTAAAATTCAGAGCAGCTCTGGTATTTGGACTGGCACAACTGATGCACAGCTATTACGCTAGCAAGTTTAAATTGCAGGCTAAAAGATAAAGGCCAGCATAAACCCAAAGTCAGAGTCTTCATGGTATTTCATCAGCAGTGCCTTATCATTACATTTCCCACTGCCTGGGAACAGAGGAAAAGCAGAGATGGCACTTGTAATCAGCTGTGCAGTATGCGGCTGCAGAAATCTGAAGCATTGCCTGAACTGAAAGCCAGCAGGATTCAAGAACATCTGGCCTGCTTTTTTCTAATATTATAAGTCAGGATCTAACAGAGTCCTTCTTATTTCATTTTTGTCAGGCTTAATCATCTGCCGTAGAAGTACATCCATCCATTTTCTCTGCTCAATCAATCTTGGTGTGGCTTGAGCCTATCTATAGGGTTTTGAAATGAAAGGAGACTTCCCTAAGGAAGTACCCATCATAGACTCTCCAACCTACCGTTCGCTGCAGTGCCACAATACCAATTAGTTATTTAGTTTGTTTTACATCAGTTCTCTCCCTTACTTACTGTGAATTAGTGTTCGCCTGTCCCCTCTTTGGTGTTGCTGTTGCTTTTCTTTGTGCATACAACGTTTCAACGTGTCTTTGTTTTCATCAGGTACATTTGTTTTTCTTTCTTTCCTTCTGTGTGCAATATGTCCCCCTTCATCGATGCCAATTTTGTTTAGGTACCCCCTTATCTGTCCTGTCCCTCTCCTGTTTTGTACTAATTTTAGTGCGCGGAGTGTGCTCCAATATTTAGTTTTTTTTTTGTTATACTTTATTTAGTTTGCTTATACTTCATTTAGTTGAATTTTTGTTATATTTAACTTAAATGGGGTGGTTTAGGCTTAGGAAAGAATAGTGGGAAGGTGTAGAAATAATTTGGGTTAAAATTAAACTGGGGCTGGGGTTAAATAAAAATGGCTAACTAGCCTTTTGAAGGGTACTGCAGCTACTAAGTAGGAGGACCTGTCCTCAGTCCAGGGACACACATGACGAACAACGATACAACTTCAAATTCACACCTAAGGCCAATTAGAGTGGCTATTTAACCTAACATGTATGATGCCCTGTGGAAGGCAATTTGAGTACTGTCAGGGTTAAAACTCCTTCAATCAGGAACTGCTATCTGTATGTTTTAGAGGACCCGACGCTCCTCAGCGGAACCTTTTCAGAATAAGACTCAGGGACAGAGAGAAACAACACAACCACACAACAGAATTCTGTTTGGGGCAACACACCTGTTCAGATGGAGCCAGAACAGAGGACTGTTCTGACTAAATTCTAAACAGGGCATCACACTTTTTATTTGCAGCCTCAACCACACAGATTCATAGTTGAACACACCCAGTATTTTTACACAGTTTAGAGTCAGTGACCCGACCGTCGAAATTTCTTGTATCCTCCCTAAGAAGAGTTTCTCCCTTATCTCTTCAAGTCTCGGCCCAGGATAAGGGAGGGATCCTGGTACGATGCTTCCCTTTAAAAAACAATTTCCTTCAACTCTGTGTAACCAGCTTGATCCTTTTTGAAATAATAAAGCAGGTTATATGAACATGCATATAAAAATGTTTACCCAAATATATGTAAAGCAGGTTATACAAAAATCCATGTAAAAGTGTTCACAAAGATATGGTATTCCTCAGTACCCAGAAAGAACCCATCCATGCAAACTCAAAAAAAAAAAAAGTTGGGATTAAAACACAGGACCTACCTGCTGTGAGCGAACAACCATTCTACCTTAAGGTCAACTTTAGAGAGACGACAACATAATTATTTCTGTCCATTAACCAGCTTTTATAAGTGCCCAATTTTGCTTTTTAAAATTTACCAACTTAGAATTTATTGAGTAAGGTTTCTTTTATTTAACAATAAATTTGACGGCACAGAAGTCAGAGTTGTTTTATGCCATTATTGTGTGGCTATAGGTTGTTATTCTGCATTATTGGTGGGGAACAGCTGAGCAACTTTTGCATTAAAGAACAAGTAAAGCTGCTTACCTTGATCTACTGATTATCTTAAAGTAGCAGTATGTTCTATAACCTCCCTAGTTTCTAAGAAGCTAGTCTGTATTTTGGTGTCGATAAGAATTTATTTATTTAGGTCTTCTTATTAAAAAACAAAAAAACACGTTCAGAGTTGCAATGGAATATAATTCGACTTTTCCAACTTTAAGCAAACTATGTCTCCTTATTCTATTTCCTCACAACTGTTGCATGCAAAATGTTTTCATGTTAGCCAGAAATTATCATACGTTGAATCTCTTTAATTTATACCCCATAAATAAATTACCTACTTCTGTTACCAGTCACAGGCTGAGGACCCTGATTATCTACTTATCAATGAGTGTGGAAGGCACAATAACAGTAATTTCCGTTTGGAATTACCCCATTAATTGCCCAGGTTCAAAATGATCATTTATAAACAGTGAAAAGGGAGAAAAGGTATATTGTGTTCCATTAAAAGCGTGACTTGTTTCTGAATTCAAGCTTGTGTTGTAAATTGTAAAAGAAAAACAGCAGACTATACTGATGTTCTTCAAGTCATATTTTGGGGGTAATCTCAGTGTATAGGACCTCATACATACCTCAGTGAATAGAGAAGAGAAATTGAATCTCACTGTGCCACTTAAAATCACAGAACAGCAAGGGACACAGATGAGAAGATAAACACAATAAGAATTTTGATAACTTGTATGTTTCAACAAGTGAGTATTCCTTCTAAAGGTCATAAATTGTTTTTAAAACGTAGGGCAAACTTTATTATCTATTCATACATTATAAGGATTAAGGTTTAAGGATATATAGTAGTTCAGTCATGCTTAGTTAGCATTGCTTTACATCCAACTACTTTTATCTTAAGATAGAACATACCACAGCACTTCTGTTTTCAGACTGCAGGCAGGGCCGGTGCTAGCCATTTGGGTGCCCTAAGCACAAATGCTCTGTGGTGCCCCCCCCAACCACCACCAAAAATAAGAACAATACTAAAGTATGTGCAAGCACATCTCTCTAGTTATTATTAGTAATGTGTCTTAAAAAAATACTATACGTAAGTACAAAGACCTGCTTAATATTTACATAATATAACATACTCAACGCCAGAATTTCACCGTCTTATGGTGCTTAGACACCGAACGCAATAGACATGACCAGAGAGTCCGGTTTACATGTAAGGTCAATGGAGGAGTGCGATGAAGCGTGACTAGAGATCCTGCGACACGTCAGAAACAGATTTGCGTCGGGAAAAAGCTTTTCCGCCTGATATGCATGATCAAGTAGTGTGGTTGGTGCATTTCAGGTGCGACCGAAAATACACGCTGCATTTTATGTCTGCCGCAGAAGTTGGATAAATCTCAACTACCGATTCAAGTCGCACTGCGACAACCAATCAGCTGATGGGTGTCAGTGATGCTGTGACTGAGTGAATGGAGTCGCAGGATCAGCAAGACATGTAAACTGATAAACACGGTGGCTAATCACCCTGAGCTGCATGACACCAGCTGTTTTCTATACAGAGACAGGAATAAAAAAATTAACATTATAAAGATGTTAAACTATTTAGACAGGAGTGCATTCATACGTCTCTGGGTGGCTCTCAAAAGAGCCATTGTGGCTGCAAAACAGCTTTCTCACCCGGACATCCAGGCCTGGTAATGTCTCCACCAAAGCACGTCCCGCGCCGCTCACATATAAACTTTTTCCCACAGCAGATAGATGGACAGCCGCTCAGCTTGGTAGTTGGTGGGGCGGCGGGGCAAAGCTTGGACCTTCGCAGCACAAACTGGGCGAGGAGCAAGGGTGTTTATGGATCCTTCCGCCGCTCAACTTGGTCTACCCCCGCAGGAGCGGTCCGGACATTTAATGGGGTCAGCTCATAGGCCAGAGTCCACTGGAAGCTCCTGGAGGGTCAGGAGAAGGAAGGAGGGAGGGAGGGAGGAGGGCAGAGCAGCAGTCCCGGACAGGATTTTTCCATATTTCCGGTTCACGCGCATGAAAATTGAATATTTTAAAGCGGGACACGCTTTGGACACGCTTCAAGGTGCGAATGTGCAACCAGCTAGGGGAGTGTCACGCTTTTTGGTCGTGTCTATCGCATTTGGCATGTTATTGTTCCACATAGAATATTTAAGATTAAATATGAGCAGTTGGCTTTGAAAAAGTCCTCACCTCATTTAAATCCTTAATTCTCAAAAGAAACAGCAACTAACAGGACAGGAATCACAAACTATTAACGACTGTTTCAGTATTTATGAGTTTTTTCAGGAATCTGGCTGACAATATACAGTTTGAAATCGAAACACGGGCGTAGAATTAGCATGGACGGAGGGGACATGTCCCCACCAATATCCAGCAATTAGTGAATTTCCCCACCAATCAACAGCGTCGCTACCACATATCCAACCGCTGTTGATCATGGCACACAAAGGGTTAAATGACGGTCTCTGCTAGAAATCAATATAACCTAAATATTGCTTCCTGATTGGCTACCGGGTTCTGGCTAACTTACATGTGATTGGCCGTCCCCGTTGTCATTCCATCTCCTCTTAAACCGAGCGCGGTCAGCTTATCAAACGCATAAACACGTATAAACATAAACGTGTGTGCCTATGTCTGGTCGAACGTCTGACTGTGAACATCTCAGGCTACAACTGCTAGTCAGGCTGCA
The DNA here is from genome assembly GCA_028564705.1 of Apricaphanius iberus. Lineage (NCBI taxonomy): Eukaryota > Metazoa > Chordata > Actinopteri > Cyprinodontiformes > Aphaniidae > Apricaphanius > Apricaphanius iberus. Next base: position 165,228 of record JAPXFQ010002197.1, read on the forward strand.
TGAGAGGCACCTGCGAGTGTAAGTTGTCAATACATTTGGCATTTATTCTGTCCGGGTCACGTCAGCTAGATTTTACTAGTTTCATTTACACTTTGTGTTTGTGTCTGCGTGCGTGCGTGTACGTGTTACATGCGCGTGCACGTGTGTGCTGTTTAGGATTTAAAGGATGGGAAAGAAAAGTAAACTCAATATAAGAGACTTCTTTAGGAGTCAATGTGTAAGTTACTTAAAATTGAAATAAAATGAAAAAAATTAAAATAGAATACGCCAAACAGATACACTTTTTAAAAATTATTTTCTATTCTTATTCTCTTTTTTTTCTTATTTTCATGTATTTTTATGGAAAACAGCAGCCTTTTTAAAAACAAATAAAATGTATGGTGTAAATAGAATAAAACGTCATATTCTAGATGATCATGTGATTTTATGTATCCATATTTTGAGGCGAATTAATTACACATAAATAGTGTGAAAGTAAAGGCCTTTTTTCTCAGGTAATAACTTTACCATCAAACTCTATGATCATTCTATCCCTAATCTGTCATGCATCAACATATTTTTTAAGGTGATAGACAACAGAGAGGCTGGAGGAGATGGAGAAGGAGAGACGTGAGGAGGTAGAGGACGATAAGCAGATGAGGAGAGAGAGGCTTGAGGAGGTAGAGGAGAACCTAGACTAGATGAAATTAGAGAAGCTTGAGGAAGTTGAAGAAAAGGAGAAGCTGAAAAAGAGGCTGCAATTTCACAGGTGAGGTTAAAAAATGCTGGATGTGTTAGTCATGAGATTCAGCACTGTGACAGATCAAATCAAATATATTTATCATGAGCTTTTCATGCAAACAGAAAAACGAACTGCTTTACATGATAAAACAGTTTAAACATTAGAATAAAACAAGCCTTCACACACAGAATATAACAGCAGTTGAAAAATTTTAGTATGATGATGATCCGAACAAAAATCCCACCATTTAGCTTTAAAGGCCTCTTCATGTATTACTAGTGTGTATTTGTTTACAGTAGTTGCTTAATGGTTTTCAATTTTATATTGTGGTTGAGTCCTAAGGAATCCATTTGGAGAGCAGCAGGGAGAGTGGCATTAATCAGGAGGATATTCTGGACAAGCCCAACCAACCTGACACAAATAACATTCCAGCTCAACAGCTAATTGACATGATGCACAGTTTCACTACAGCCCTGCACTAAAGAGTAAATATTAGAGCTTTTAGAATTTGCCTTTATGTATTTCATTAGTTACTTTAACCTATAACATCTGCATATTATGATTGCTAAAGCAAAAAACTTAAACTTTCAAGAGTGCTGCATTGGAGCACTTCTGTGTCCCCACCAATCTCAAAATCAAATCTACTCCCTTGCATTAAAATTCTAAAATACCCAGACAGGTTAAAAATGGATTGATCAACACTAAACACAGATTCGTATAAATATAGGTGTTAATGTATGAAGCCTTTAATCACTGCTTTTGGGGATATTAGGACCACCTCACATAAAGATAAATAATAAAACAGCAATGTATGGACTTCTCAAATCTGGACTGGAATATTCTCTACCAATTAGTTTGCGACTTCGGAAAACTTAGTTCTATTTGTTCAATAAACAAAATAAATGTGTCAGTTTTATTCAAAATTGTCTAAAAGCTTATCTCAAATAGTGAATCTCACATTGTAAACTATCTCATCGTGTGAACTCAAGTGTCAGAAAACCCTGAATCTAATCTAGAACAGTATTAAGCTTTATCAAATAACGTAAAAATAAAGCACACATTTCAAATTAAACTGAAACATCTATCCATTATTTTTTGTTTTTATTTCTGCTTTTCCAGGTCCCGGCAGTCTTGGTGCCTATCAGCTGTCGGTGGACAGAAAGGATAATCGCAGGGACAAACACAGAGACAAGCAGTTATAATTTCAAATGAAACAAAAACATAATGAAAATGAAGCAAACATATTTCTCTTCTATATAAGTGAGCAAAAACAAAATGCTCAGAGGCACCAATACACATGTATGGTGAACTACCTTGTATCAAGGGACTACTGAGCCTCACTAAAACGAGACTTCTGTTCACTGGACCAGTTGGTGTTGTTATAAGCCCAAAAATCTCTTACAAGGATGACACACTGTTTCACCGATGCTCCAGTGGTGAGACTGATACTTTAAAAAGGTGGAGTCCGCTCTTTGTCTTCGATTTGTTCAGAAGGGTGCCTGTTCAAACCTGGGAGGGGGAACTAACCAAGTAAAAGAAGAATATAATCTATTTTAGTTTAAATCATGATAGAGGTTAAGAATAACTCAGAGACATTGAGCACAGACTCAGGCTTTTCTGAGAATACTCCCTGATTTACCCCTCATCCCCCCACCCCACCCCATTTTTGGGATCGTAGGCGGCCGGCCCATGTGATCCTTTAGAAGTGTCTCGAGCTCATCAACTTTTCTCTCTCCGCGCGCGCAGAGGTCGTCCACTAGCGGTATTTACAAAGCTGACCCAATCTCAGCGTTTTTGCGTGCCTCACGTGCATGGACTATTCTTTTTTTTTCTCCCTTGGGGATCCAAGATCTCAAATTGACACCAACCTATTCGTGGACTTTAAAGTAGGATAAATCCTTTTTCTAATTCTAAATCTGGGTTGGAACCGATTGTTAAGATCATTGTGCATGCATGTCTCTTTGAACATTTTGTTAATTGATGTTGTGTTAAAGTTACTGGGTTTTTCTTTAATTAGTAAGCCAGCAGTGTGTTGATTGTAGGTTTGTGTATTTTGTGTTAAACTCCACGCTAACGGGCGCTCACTCTGAGCCGAACATTGGGCAGAGATTAGAGTTCCATTCCGCCTTTTGTCTGATCTCATAACCTTTTGTTAGACCCCTGGCTAGTAGTATCAGCGCACGGTCCCCCTTTGTTGTAGAGCTGACCACGTGGTTTGTTAAGATCACCCTTATCGATAAGTGACACACCTTCTTTCTCTATCTGTCCTGTGTGCCACTCCCCACGTACAGACAGCGCGAGCACGCAAGATTACGTGCCCGCGACGTGAGTGTGCTGGCAGAAGCACCTGGGTGACATGGTCATTGTTAATTCCAGTTATCAGCCATTTTTGTACAATGTAGCCTAGCCATTTAGCTTAACCCTTAGAAGGAACCAAATTACCTGAGTTTGACCTCAATTAGTTGGTTTGTGTGAACATTTTAGTAATTAAATCCTTTAAATTGAGTTAAATATCTGCTTTTTTTTATTAAGTGTGTTTCAATACGTCGGTCAAAAGGGCTCACCTTTCAGATAGACTGGGTTAAATAATCCAATTACTTTATATAAATCCAAATTTATATGAAGTTGGTGCCCCATTTAAAATTAATCCATCCATCCATTTTCTGAACCGTTTAATCCGCAGGGGGTCACTGATGCCTATCTCCAGCTGTCAACATGTGAGAGGCGGGGTACAACCTGGACAGGTCGCCAGTCCATCACAGGGCAACACAAAGACAGACAGGACAAACAAAAATGCACACACACTTAAGGACAATTTAGATTGATAAATTAACCTTACAGTCATGTTTTTGGACTGTGGGAAGAAGCCGGAGTACTTGGAGGGAACTCATGCATGCAAGAACATGGGGAGAACATGCAAACTCCATGCAAAAAGACCCTGGGCCCACAACCTTCTTGCTCCAAGGTAACAGTGCTAAAACTGCACCACTGTGCATCATTTTCCATAAATAATTAATTCTGGGTTGCTTATGGCAAGCCAGGATTCATAGCCAGACAGCATAGCATTTCCACAACAACTTGTAAACACCCATCTTAAACAACAGTGCAAAGGATTATGATTCACTTTCACCACAAAGGGCATTTTACCTGTTGTCCTTTTGCCTGACACATAAAAAAAATCAATGTCAAGATCTTTCTTTGTTTGTGCATGCATGAGTTTTCCTTTTTAATTCTGGTTTCCCCCCACAGACCAAAAACATCTATTTTACTTGATTAGTGACATCAAATGGACCTTGGATCACTGTGTACATTACTGGTCAGTAAGTGTTTAAATAGGCTCCAGCATTTATTTAACTTGGATTAAGTGGATGGATAGATGGATGGATGGATGGATTGAAAATTGAGTAAAGTGTCCAAATGTATACCTAGTCATATACCCTCTGCTAACATATCACATTATTTGGAATAATTTTCATATTGCATAAAGTGAGAGGTAAGGTTAAGTATGTGCACTCCAAGTTCAGCATTTTTAGATGAAGAACTCTGATTTAACAACAAACTTTTAAAGTGATTTGTTCCTTTGTAAATCTGTATTCCAATCTTTTTGGTTGTGCTGTGTATTATTTCCATTATTTGGCTCTTAGATCTGAGATATAATTTCCCAGAAGACCATACAAAATGAGCAACTTCCATATTCAGTTTACTAGATATGTACCAAAATATAAATCCCATTGTTTCAATATAAAACTAATATGTGACAAAAATAACAAGACCAGTTGCTCGAACAAGGCAAAAATATTGGAGTAGAGTCTATGTTTCATAATCTGATCAGAGCCTCTCTAAAGCTATATTTTCAGGACAAAATTAGAACAATAAAGTGTGGTGCATGCATGTACTGGAGTACGTGAAGATACACTAGTGGTCAGAGAAACATTTCCACCTTTCAATGAGTTTGAGAGGCTGGGGGGATTGCACATAATGATCTAGACAGCTACCCTTCAGTCAGCCACTCTTAGGGATCGTCCACGCCATGAACCACAAAGCTACCCCAACATTGCCCTAGGTTTATAACAGCACATGGGAACTAACAGGGGCCTGTGCAAGTGGGAGAAAAAGGGCCGTTGAGACCAACACACCAGCACCACCTGTCAAATCAAATCAAACTTTATATTTAAAGCTCTTTTCATACAAATATTGCAACTCAAAGTCTTTACAGATTAAAAAGGACACATACAGTACAGACCAAAAGTTTGGACATACCTTCTCATTCAGAGAGTTTCCTTTCTTTTCATGACTAGACAATATAGATTCACACTGAAGGCATCACAACTATGAATGAACACATATGGAATTATCTAGTACTTTCACAAAAACCTGTGAAATAACCTGGCCTCCAAAGTCACCAGACCTGAAACCAATCTAGATGATTTGAGGTGAGCTTAACCACAGAGTGAAGGCAAAAGGGCCAATAAGTACTAAGCAACTCTTCCAAGACTGTGGAAAACCATCTTGGGTGACTACCTCTTGAAGCTCAAGAGAATGGAAAGCACTAGTTAGAGCAAAGGGTGGCTACTTTGAGGAATCTAAAATATAACACATGTATTAAGTTATTTCAACCTTTTTGTACATACAGTACATACAGTAATTCCATACATTCTTTGTTCATTCATAATTTTGATGCCCTTAATTGAGAATTTACAATTTAGTCATGAAAAGAAAGCATGATCACCTTTTTACCCCTCAACCCAACACCAATGAGTAAACACACTCAAGAGCAACATTAAAATGGACATTGGGCAGAGTGCAGATGAGCCAGGTTAGGTAAAGAAACCCAAAGGAGCCATCTGCAGTGGCAGCAATGGATCAACAGCAGCAGGGGGGGCATTGACCCAGGGTACCCAAAGGAGACAAGGCCAAGATACCGACCCTGGAGAGCACCCAGGTTGCCACAGCCAGTTCTCCTGAGGGAGAGGGGTCCCAAAGAGGAAATACTGGAAAGAAGATTAAAATAAAAGGTTAAAATATAAAAATAACAGTGCATAAATCTAAGATTAAATCGTAAAACACTGATAAAATACAAGCAAGTAAAACATGCAGAGCAAGTAATCAGACAATAATAAATAATCTGTTAAAAACTAAGCTAAGGTGTTCATAAAGGACATGATGTGATGGCTATTCCATGTGAGCTGCCCTAATGTTGCCCTACCTCAATAAACCAGCTTTGAATCCCAAACACCTCTGGTGATTGAGTTACTTCAGAAAGTGATAAGAGTATTGTTGTATTTGCTGCTAGGTTGAAGGTCCCAGGGTTTAGTTTTTACAACCTTAAGAAAAAGACTGCAAATGTTCACACTAATAAGCACATGAACTAAGAAGCATGTTTAATAAATCAAAGTACCTGTTAATGTTCCTCCAATGTGTTTTGTTTAACAAGGTATGTTAGGTGTTTATAAAAATGTCTGCACACTGCCGCAAACTTTGGTCTACACAATCCCCTGGACAGAAAGAAATGCTTTTCTTGAATATTTATGGGTCTTTTTATTCTACTTTAAAAAAGCCATGAGCCGGCTAAGTCACCCAAATGACACGTGTCGGGCACATATGACACTTGTCAGAGGTTCACACTCTGCAAAGTTTTGTTTTGTTTCTTTTCCTTTTGTGAGGGGGTTGATTCTCTGCGTTTTTGATGGCGTCTCAAAAGAGCTGAGGTGTCTTAGCCATACACAGCTAAAGGACGAACTGACAAATCTTACAAAGCGCACACCTGCAAGCGAGAGATTAGACTCCTCAACCCAAAGAAAATACTGAACGGGTGAAAGTAAGCAAACAACAGGTAAAACTGTTAAAAGCTACATCAAAACTTGTCAATATTATACAACTGGAGAGTTGTCATTCGTATGGAGGAGGGTGAAAAAAATCAATTTAAATGCTGAAGTGTTATTTATTTATTTACGATTATTCCTTCTATAATCTGCTAGTAATGAAAGGTAAAGAGGAAGAGGTGACTGCCATTAGAAAAAAAAAGTTTCTGATATTTCTCTTGTTCTCCTTACTCCTGTGTTTGGGTCCTTTGATGCAGCCTTTGAGAAGTGAGAAACAGCAGTGTCTAATGCTGTATGCATTAAGACATTAGTCAAACCTCCTAGAAGCTGTGATGAATGCCTATTTGGAAAATACTGCCATTGTACCAATATTAACCCATCAGTTTCCCTGAAGCCTCCCCTGAATACAAGTCCTAGTCAGAATGTAAGGCAGTGCTTTGAGGGCCCTTAGAGGAATCACAACAGGCAAGATTGTGGCTCTTCACTGAAATAATCAGCTTGTACAAACTGGGAATGAGCAATGATTATTATTTTTTTTCTTTGAAAAAAGAAACTCCCAACAGAGAACAATACTTTTGGAATCACTACATGTATTTTTTGGTCAGTACATTAATACCCCAAACTATGTTTCTGCATTATAAACTACTGAAAAGATCAAACTCGTCTTCTCTGAGTGATATTTACCAGTCACCCAATTATTTTTAGCATGCTGTCAATGTGCGCCACACACACCCACATACAGGGAGATGTGCTTGTGGAAGCTGTTTGATTGCGGCCTTAATACAGGAACCTTTGCGTCACATGCAACAGCTGTCAAAGGAGCAGCTCCTTCATTAGCAGTCCCACCTGTATTCCAGCAGCTCCCCACCAAAAGCCAAGAGTTGTGCTGGAAAACGCTGTAATCTTACAGCATGGAATGATGGGGAAGGAGAATGAAATAGAAGCTTTGGAAAGGATTTAGGCAGGGGAAAAGATTAGAAACCCATATCGGCCTTATCGCGCAGCCTCCACACTGGGGAGTTGAATGAAGCAGCTGTCAAATATGAAACATACAAAAGGAGTAATCCTACAGTAAACAGAATGCGGGGTTTCTAGATTTACAGTGAAATCTAGAGAAGGAAAGAGCAAAAACACGGAGTGCAAGAAAGCAAAGGCATCTATCAGTGTCTAAACAGCCTGACTCTGAGGAGAACACTCTGCTTGGGGTCTTTCAGTACACGGGGCTAACTGTCAGCACTGGCAGAGAGGAGCTGGCCACATGGGGAGTGGGTGAGACTGAGAGCGTGTGAAGATGCTGAGAAAGTCTTCAACAGAGCAGAGTGTTTGGAGAGTGTTGGTGTGTCACCCTCAGAGGCAGTTGGTCAAGACACAGAGCAAATTTTACATTATGGAGATTAGGAATGACACTCAACTCCCACTGTGTGCCAGGGAGCGCTTGCATCTTTCTTTTTCCCAGTTACTGGGCGAAAATAGGTATCATTTGTTTGCCAGGAGGGCAAGGGACTCATCTAGCATGGAGCAACATGTAGATGTGATGAAGTGTTTTCCCGATAGAAATGATGTTTGAGGCTGCCATCGGTTTCTGCAAAAGATCTGAATGTTTGTGGCAAAAACGGAAACAAAAAATATTTTGCATTCCCTGCTCTATCAATTATGAAGACTGAAAATGAGAATACACCTTCCGATGTGTCCTTGGCAGAAAACGGGCAGAGGAAAAAAAAAAAAGCACAGTAGATATTTTCATACTTAATAAATTGTTCATCTTTCCCATCTTTACTTTGTCACACCCTCTGTGACTCATCATCACTCACTGATAAAATCTGTGATTTTGAGACACAGATATCTAGAGATTTAATATTAAAAAAGCACAAATGCTCATTATGTTTTGCACTTATTGCCAACAGATTTTTAACTTGTTTCCCCAGGTTTATGGCTTAAGGCAGTGTTGCCTCTTTAGAACTTTTAATGAGGTTTGAGCAATCTTTAAATCTTTAAAGAGGGTAAACAACAATTCTAGATTTGCACTATGCAAGTTGGACCCCATGCAGTTGCAGAACTCCAAAATGAAACTAGATACACATAAGTTAGGATTACCACATAATCACTATTACCTTAAAGCCAAGCTAATGATAATTTTTTTCTCTTATTCAAATTCAGACGTTTGCTTACACTATGCTAAACATTAAAATAATTATGTAAAGCCTAAATTATGAAATTGTAGACATCTGATGATGAACTTTCTACATTTGATTTAAAATGAGGCACACCAGTGGATGTAATTTAATGCAAAAGGCTGGTTCTTAGTTGACAATATAGAACAACAAAACTGTTATATATAAGTATAAATACCAAGGGAAGGTCCATAATACCAATCAGAAATTATTTGGTGTGAAATGGGTGCATCAGCCCCAGAACAAAGGCTAAGGTGGTGAAGATTCCAACTTGGTATAGTAGATGAATGCCATAAACAACAATGTAATGAGTCTTGTATTGACATGTTCTGAAAGGCCACTCAAAGAAAAATGCTTATTTTAAAAGCAACATAAAAAAAGATGGATAATTCTTTCCTGTTATACATATATTTAAATGTTAGATGATAACGACCATTACATTTGAAGGAAAAAATGTGTTAGTATAGAATAGAATAGAATAGAATAGAATAATCCTTTAATAGTCCCACCAGGGGAAATTATGGCGTAAACAGCAGCCAAAGAAACAACACATATACAACATATGTAACAGAAGAGAAAAATATATACAAAAAAATACAATAATACACAGAATATGTACATCAACACAGAATATGTACATCAGGTGGAAATAATGTGCAAATAATAGTGGTGTGGTTGTTTAGTGCAAAATGTAAGATACAGTGCAGGTGTAAAATATTTATATTTGTTGGGAGCAGTTTTGGTTGTACAGTCTGACAGCTGCAGGGAGGAAGGACCTGCGGAAAAGCTCCTTTGTGCATCTAAGATACAGCAGTCTGTCACTGAACGAGCTCTGCAGTTCAGCAACATTTCCATGCATGGAGTGGGAGACTCTGTCCATCAGAGATGTTATTTCAACTAGAGTCCTTCTGTCTCCCACCACCTGCACTGGATCCAGGCTGCATCCTAGAACAGAGCTGGCCTTCCTGATGAGTTTATCCAACCTCTTCCTCTCAGCTGTCGATAAACTGCTGCTCGTACATACAGTACTGTAAAAAATGACAATGAGTATATCTCAGTAGAATGATGTTTGAAGCTGAATCATCTGCCATTAATGCTCCTCATCATTGTTTTTTTTTTGTGAGAAGCTTGAGGAATGATACCCAAAACATTTGTCTAAATTCATACAGTTCACAAGACAATTATAGAAAATACCGGGAAATGTGTAAAAACGTCTGAATTAGAAGATTTTTTATGTCATTATGCTGTCATTGTACAAACAGAAATAACATAATCCTACATGACATAACCTAATGATGGGGTGAAACATTTTGTTTCTCATCCGAGAGGCTTCTTCGGTTCCAAAAGACTGGATTGGACGAAGCCTCTCGGATGAGAACTCCAGTTGCCTTCATTTAAAACCTGGAAATGGGCTGCTAAATTCTTATTGTCTTAGATATAAATCTGGTCCCTTCTGTTTTTCCTGCTCTGTGTCATACACTGTTTTTTTACGTTTGTCTTTGCTTTCTGTGCAAGTATTTATAAATACATACATACATACATACATACATACAAATAGCTTTTATTATAACAAAGTATTATTTGAAAACTTCACAACCCTGACCACTTGTTTCAGAGTCACCAATATTTTCAACTTTACACACAGTACAGGAAACTACATCAATAAAAAAAAGATTCCCATGCCAGCATCTGAGCATAATCCCCAACCTGAATAGGGTACTTAATGTATCCCTTTCTGGGAGCTGACAGCAGAGAAATTAAGTGCTGTTGTAGTTCATACTATTTAATTTTTCAAGGATCTAATGTTTGTCGGCAAGAAATATCTTCTGTAGCAGTCTGTGTTGTAGCAAAACTGAAGCATGTTGTGGCAAAAAGCGAAGCTGACCTGCAGCTACTGGAAGCTAACAATTAGCAACTATACAACACGGCAGAACACGCTAAGTATTTGTGGAGATAACACATTACTGTACATTTTTCACCCACAGAAGAGGAGCTGAAGAAGAAATACTTGTACTTTATTTTTGAAACACCACCAGCAAAATACAACGTTGAGCATCTACGGATCTTTTAGCAATGGCTTTGCTTCGAAGTGGAATTTAAAACTAGGACCTGTACCATCCCAATGGTCGAACACCAGTTCCAGACTGTAAGTAAAAAAATAAGTTGTTCACCCAATGTTTAAGTTTTTAAATTGGAAAATTGGAAAGTTCCACTCAGATATCCACAAAGTTACATATTCCAGACATTCATGCCCATATTTATCCCTCATCAGTCGACATAGTGCGCTGTCTGGTGGAGGAAAACTTGAGTTCGCAGACCCCATTGTCTGCCCCGAACTTTGATTATTTTTTTGTATTTAACCTGCAGGAAAACGTTCTTTTTCGGCGACAATTGAGATTGATTAACAGTCACAGTGTGTTCAGAGAACCACACACAAACACCCAGTGCTCTTTTTAGACCGAAAGCACAGTAACACACTGTATATATATACTCTTTTATTTCTAGCGAAAGTATGAAAACGCTACCTGATACTTTGTTTAGAAAGTACCAAAACACTGCAAAATCTTCCCCCACCAGAGACTAATTAATTTTATGGAAGGAATCACTCACCGTTTCCCTTCTCTCAAAGAGAGAGAGGGTTCCAATCCCAGGCTGCGTTTGGGCTGACAAGAAAACCAAGTCCCGCTTCTCCAAAATTGCTACAGAGGTCCGGGGCGGAGGCTGCTCCTCTGGGTCTGGCCGTGACTTCTTGGTCCCTCTCGCCAGTCCTTCTGCAGACTGGAATCTGTGTTAGGCGCCAAGATTTTGTCGAAATTCTTTTTAAATAAAGGATGACAGAAGATATCTTCAGATTTAGGAGATTTTAATACAGACTTGTTGATTTACAAGGAGGTACAGAGTCATACAGAACTGACCCACTTTCCAAAACCTGACACAGACTTATATAGATTCAGTAATCCTGACAACTATCAATATCATATCAAATAAATTTTCTCCTGGGAGAGAACATTAGACTTGCAGGTAGGGCTGAACGATTTTGGAAAATAATCTAATTGCGTTTTTTTTTTTTCAGTATTGCAATTGCGATCTAATTAAATTTCTCAAGCATTTTTTTAATTAATGCAGGCAAAAATATTATGTATTATAAACAGATTATTTCATACATAGTTTATTCTATTCCATAGACTAGACTTATTGTAAGACAAAGACAAATGAAGCATGGCTGAATATAAACAACTTTATCTACTTAAATCATCACACTCGATGGTGATCGCCGTCGTTATGCAATCAAGGTTTTCTTCCTATTGATCCCAGCTGGTAAGCCCCTCTCAGGCCGGCTGCAATGTTTTCCTCTGTGGGGTTATCCGGGAAGTAGGACACTTGAAGCAACAAGGTCTGATTTTTAATTCTCCATCGATCTAATGCATTTTCAGACTCTGGTATGACGCCGTAGTGCGGTTTGATCACAGGTCAGTTTTTACAAAATATTCCACCGTTTTCGGTGCGGCTTTAACTTTCTGTCAGCATTTTTTGTACAGCGCAGGTTAAATATGGCTAAAATGTGTTCGTGAGATTAAATCCTAGCTTATTCATCATGCTTATCAAAGCATACCCTTAGCTATGAACCCCATTATAGCACGAATTATTTCGGTGTGCCGTTTTTTTTATGGTCGTAAGGAGAGATTCTGTCAAACAGCTCGGTCAGCGATCCCTGTCGGGTGGAAGTTTGTTTACTGGAAATTGAAACACTGGTGGCAGTCATTTTAGCCGTGCAACTCTCATATATGGTGGTGCGATGTTCTTAGTTGTTGATAAAGGTTCGCAGTGTACCTCTTGAGGCAGCAAGGCATGTTCTGTGTTACCTGTCGTTGCGCAGCATCAACGTTTTCATAGTCGATATAATTTCCCACAACTGATGTACTTTTCCTCTTAGGTACCAAATATTGTGCAGCATTAGATTCTGTTAAGCTTTGGGCCATTTTATAACAGGTTAAAGTGCAGCATTTCCTTCTCTCCCTGCATTGTTTGAGCTGTTTGCAAGTCACGTGACTTTAACTGATATGTTTACGTCAAGTCAAATCGCAGCCTTTGCGATTATAAAATCTAATTTTGTCACATTGCGATTTAATTGCATATGCAATTAATCTTTTCAGCCCTACTTGCAGGAGTCCTGGACTTAATAGTGAAGGCATAATCTACCTAATGTCAGGGTGTCCTCAGATCTAAGAGGGGTTGCTATGCCAACCTCAGGATGTAGGAGGCTAAAGCAGTAGATTTGACCTTGGTAAAACAAATAGACCCAGATCCTGAATGCTTTCCAGGGGCAGCGTAATGCGTAATGACATCATGTGCGTTAACACTCAGGTGTAGTGTTCAGTGTCTCCCTCATAAACACCGAAGCCACAGAACAAGATGTAACTTTTGAAGGATTGATTCAGCAGAGCATAAGAAGAAAGTGGTTTCAAACACCAGCAAAAATTCCAGCCCAGACCCGAACTAAACCTACACCACAGTAACATTTCTTAGTTCAGTTGAAGTCATGCCTGCAAATTTGTAAATTGTCCAGGACGGGACTCAGATGTTTTTTTCTGATACTTCATGCTCATACAGCACACACGTCTGATGCACAAGCTTACCATTGAGGCTGCAGCTACAGGTTTGGCATGAGGTGGCAACCATGAGTACAAACTGTTCAAACTCCACACAGTTCCTTTAAGTATCGCGTTAAAAAGTTCAGTGAGAATAAAATGTACTACCTCAACTAAAATGATAATATCTGTGAACACATCCACCCAGTGATGTAGCTAGTCTAACCAGGGGCCATGTTTGTGGGTTCTGTAACCCACAAACTAAGTCAAAGCACTCCCTAAAGTTGTATATATATATATATATATATATATATATATATATATATATACTTTTTTTTTACTGTGCTTTTTTTTGTTTTTACAAAATAAAATACTATTTTTTTATTATATTTTTTCAAAAAACGTAAAAATTGATGCTTTGGTTTAGGCATCAGAAGTCAGCCAAACTCCAGTAGAAGATTGTTCCTATGAACTCAATCCTGATTTTAACAGTAACTCACATATCGGACTTGGACCTTACCCTACTTCATTCATACCTGTTATTGTCAGCAGAGAGCGAAGAAATAATCATAAACTAAGAAAATGCAACCCAAATAATCATAAACAGTTACTAAAAATCCCACCTACAGTAAGTCATACAGTCACTCCATCACCAACCACTATTAATATGGCTCTTTTAAATGTTCGCTCTCTGCTGAATAAAACTTTTATAATAAATGACTTGATTTTAGATAATAACCTTCAGTGTTTATTTCTAACAGAGACATGGCTGAGTGCAGATGCCCCTGCTGTTCTTACAGAGGCCTCTCCACCTAATTATAACTTTTCTTATTCAACGAGGAGTAGCCAGAGGGGAGGCGGAACTGCTTTTATTAGTTCATCAACTCTTTCTGCCAAACCTGTTTTATTTAATAATTTTACCACGTTTGAATACACTGCCTCTGTTTTTAGCACTCCTCAGATTTTATGTGTCACAGTTTATAGGCCTCCGAAAAGGAATGCACTTTTTATTCCAGAATTTTCAGAGTTTTTATCAATTTTACACAACTCGTATGAGAAGATAATTTTAGCTGGTGATTTTAATCTACATATAGATAACGTTTTAGATCCTTTATCAACAGATTTTTTAAATATTTTAAACTATATGGATTTTAGCCAACATGTCATGCAGCCGACTCACAACAGAGGACACAACCTGGACCTGGTCATCACGTATGGCCTGTCCACCAGTGTGTCCTCTGTTGTTGACTTGGCTGTCTCTGACCACTACTGTGTGTTTTTTAATATCACCAGTTTTATCCAATCACGGACCTCTGTGAGAACTGTCAGGAAGCGTCATCTAACCCCTGAAGTGGCTGCAGGTTTTCTTGAAGTTTTTAAAAAATTTCCTCCTATGCCTTTACCTGCCCCCTGTGATTTTATCGTTAATGATTTTAACAGTAGGCTTAAATCTGCTCTCAACCTGCTGGCTCCAATTAAAGTTATAAACCCTCATTCAAAACGTACAGTACCGTGGAGAAATGCAGCTATTAGAAAATTAAAGAGGAGCTGCAGGGTGGCAGAAAGGAAATGGAGGAAAAATAAAATCACAATAAATCATCAGATATACAAAGAACATCTCAGATTATATAATAACGCTTTAACAAATTCCAGAAATACATACTTTTCCAGAATCATCTCAGAACATAAAAATAATCCCAAAATTCTGTTTTCCACCATTGACAACATTTTACATCATAATTCTAATACTTTTCAGAAAACCCCCTCAAACAGTCTCTGTGAGGAGTATGCAGACCACTTCAGAGGGAAGGTAGACACCATCAGATGTAATATTTTATCCTCTCAAACAAACATGGTTTTAGACAAATCAGAGTGTCTGCCTTCACCAGAGGAAACACTGGACAGTTTTGTACTGGTAGAAGCTGGGACCCTTGATAAAGTTTTCTCCTCAGTGAGGCCCACCACAAGCGCTTTGGACCCGATTCCCACCAGGTTTTTTTAAGCAATTTTATGGTTCTTTTAAAGATGAGATTTTAAACTTTATGAATTGCTCCCTTCAGACGGGTTTTTTCCTGCTGCCTTTAAAGCGGCGGTAGTGAGGCCCCTGCTGAAGAAGAGCAATTTAGATTTTAATGATTTAAACAACTACCGACCAGTATCTAACTTACCATTTTTAAGCAAAGTTTTAGAAAAACTTGTTTTTATTCAACTTAATGATTTTATTAACGCTCATAATGTCCTAGAGAAATTTCAGTCTGGTTTTAGGATGAACCACAGCACAGAGACAGCGCTTTTAAAGATTTAAAATTATTTTAGATTAAACTATGATGCTAAAAAGGTGACAGTGTTGATTCTTCTGGATCTAAGTGCTGCCTTTGATACAGTAGACCACACTATTCTTTTAACTCGTTTAAAACAGATCGGCCTCTCTGGTGCTGTTCACAACTGGTTCACATCCTACCTCACAGACAGGACTTTTACGGTAAGTTTAGATACCTGTTCCTCTAAGGTCCATAAGATCACTTGTGGTGTTCCCCAGGGTTCAGTTTTAGGCCCAGTGCTTTTTAACCTGTATATGCTCCCTCTTGGCAGTGTTATCAGGAGACATGGAGTTAAGTTTCACAGTTATGCTGATGATACACAGTTGTACATCTCCATGTCTCCTGATGAAACACGGCCAATGGATGCACTTTTTAACTGCATTTTAGGCATTAAATCCTGGATGGCAGAAAACTTTCTCCAGCTCAACCAGCACAAAACTGAGGTTTTAGTTATCGGTCCTGAGGCTCAGAGATAAAAACTTTTACCAAAACTACAATCATTGTCTTTTAATTCTTCTTTACAAGTGAAGAACCTGGGTGTGATTTTTGACTCTGAGCTGACTTTTATTCCTCACATTAAAAACATCACCAAAATAGGTTTTTATCACCTAAAGAACATCGCCAGAGTCCGCCCCATTCTCTCTCGGGCCAATACGGAGACGCTAATGCATGCTTTTATCACCAGTAGAATTGATTATTGTAATGCCCTGCTTTCTGGTCTTCCCAAAAAGACTACCTCAGGTTTACAGCTTCTACAGAAATTCAGCAGCTCGTGTCCTGATGAAGACTAGGAGGCGGGAGCACATTACACCGGTCTTAGAATCACTGCATTGGCTCCCCGTATGTTTTAGGATCGATTTTAAGGTTCTTTTAATGGTTTTTAAGTGTCTTAATGGTCTTGGGCCTTCGTATCTGTCAGAAATGCTTTTACCGTATGAACCCTCGCGGTCTCTGCGCTCCTCTGGCAGCCGTCTCCTTGTCATCCCCAAAGAGAACTTTAATGTTTTTAAGAGCAGACTCAAGACTCACCTTTTTAGCTTAGCCTTTAACTAATTATTATTTATTAATATATTTTTAATCGCTCAGCATGTTTTACCTGATTTAATTTTTAGTTCAGCTTTTAACTGTTTATTTATTAATCTGCTTTGCATTTTTATTATTTGTTTTACACTTATTGTTTTATACTTTATATACTTTATATTTTATTAACTTTATATTTTAATGTATTTTAATCTTTCTTGCCAGTGTTTCCTCTCTGGGGGCCCCCTGCATCGGGGGCGGTGGTCGGCTGTGGCTGCCTGGGTGCCCCCCAGGTAGCGCTTGGGTGGAGGTGGGGGTACCAGCCCTCCCTCCTCTGGGCGCCCTGGGTCGGGGCTTTGGCTGCTGCTGTTGATCTGCTGCTGCAGATGCAGATGGCTCCCATGATGGCATTTCCTGGCTCATCTGTACTCAGCCCGCTTTTTGTAGCTTCTAAGTGTGTGTGTGAGTGAGTATGGCTGATGGGTTGGGTTGGGAGGGGGTTCTATTTGCACTGATGACTTTATTTTTGAAGGTGGGGGTTGTGGGGTTATTTTAAATCTGTAAAGCACTTTGAGTAACTTTCTTTGTTTGAAAAGCGCTTTATAAATAAAGTTTGATTTTGATTTGATTTGGAAGAAAAGATAAACAAATGTCTTAATATTTCAAAAAGTTTTCTAATGTTTTAAAATGTTTCAGATATTCCTTATCACTAAAATAAATCTGCCAAAGAGGTTATTATTTTGAAGATGTTTATCTTTTTGTGTTTGAATGAATGAATGAATGAATGAATGCATGCATGGACAGCCTATTGATCCCACAGTGTTGCAATTTACGTGTTAAGGCAACACACACATAAAATGAATAAGAATAAATGACAAGTGAAAACAGACAGTAAACTATGGAGTAACATATTATAAAATTAATGAATAAAAATAACACTGTCTGTTAACAACTCAAAGTTGTTGAGTTGGATGCAATATTGAGGAAATGCCATGAATGGGCAAAGGAACAAGTAATAACATTTTGGGGATGATCAAATATTATGGAGCAATCTGAACTGTACTGAGGTGCTTGGCAGAGGGCTGAGTTCTCTGCTTTTCAAGTTATTTTAAGATAATTTCTGATTGATTCAGTCAGTTTGTGATATTTTTATGAACATTGACTTTCAAAGTCTTTTGTTAGATGCATGTGCTGATATCAAAGCCAAGGTGGTACTGACTAAGTGACTGAATGCCCATTGACATATATCCTGTTGTGTATGTGTTAAAATGTACAAAACAGTCAAATGTGCTGGGCAGCTCTCTGGGTGCTCAGCACCCCTAAATATTTGATCCTAGAATCGCCCCTGAGTTTAATTATCTTCAAACCTAACTTAAGCTTCAAACCATGAATTGGAATATACCCGGAGCTTTTCTTGAGCCATCACGCTCATCAGCAAATTTAACAATATTACTAAAAAGAGGGGGGAAAAAAACAAGAATTCCCTCAGTACCAGCCTGCGAAGAGGGAAGAGCCCTGTGGCGAATCCCTGTCCGACTGGCGGGTGTGTGGCATACAGAGGAACACCTGACCAGTATTGCTCTGGACCCTCACTCATCCTGATACAGGCTCAGTGGGAGCCTGTTAACGCCTCCATGATGCCGCAGTCCAGTCTTTTTTGGGAACTTGTTTCAAAATGAGTAGTAAACTACATCTAAGGCTAAATACCGACACAATTAACTTTACACTTTACTGATTTTAGTAAACAGAGACATTGTAGGGGTTGTGTTGCAGTTAGCCAATTAGATGACAGAAATGTGCATGTCATTCATTTTAATGACCAAGCCCCCAAATCTTCAGTGTGTCTCCCCACCCACTCCCACACTAAACTAGAACACATTGAAAACACATTGTTTTCACCCTAGAAACCTACTCAGACAGCATCCTTTCATATAGAGGAGACGGAAAGATTTGTAAAAACACCAGTAAATGATACCTTTATCATAAGAAGCTGAATTTAAATGCAAAAAGTACATTTTTGGACTCCAAGGTTGAGTAATCTTTAGCATTGTAACTAAATTGTTCATCATCAAGGGTTTTAAGGTCCACAAACTAATTAACTCTGTTTTGCAGAAACAACTTTTTCTTAAATGGAAGTCCTTGTTCTTGATGCAACAAATTAAGGAAATTCTTCCTTGAATCATAGCCACCCATCTTGAGCACCATAATGCACTGGACTCAGTCACGCCTTGTCATGGTTTCAGCTACTGCAAAATGCCACCTCCCTTCTTCTAATTGAAACACGCCTAGCTCCCAAATATTGTGCCTGGACATAGTAATAGGTTATCTTTACATATCAGTCAAATAGCTTTTGTTTAGTCTTTTTGTATAAATTACTTTATACACTTTTGTAGCTTTTAATACAATGTGAACAATTTTATGTTAAAGGGACTATATCATGCTATGTTACAGCTTTCAACTTCTGGGATAGACATATATATGATAAAATGTTATTGTTGGTCTTACACAGTATTAATTTGTCCTGAAATTTAACTTGTATCCTATAATTAATGTTGGACCACGAAGTGAAATGGCTCATTTCTCTATAAACCCGCCTCCTGCACCCCAACACTACGCTCCGCTCCCCTGCTGCAGAACCGGGAGCAGATCACACTGAGCTTAATCTCAAACAGTATTCTGACAAAGAATTTGAAAATCATGAAGTTCCACAATGAAACTCTGTTATATTAAGGGCTCAGACGTTTGGTTTACTTTTTGTATTTTGTAAAAAAAAACAACACAGTCAATAAAGTATATTTCAGTTGAAATATCTCAAAGCTTTAGACAGAACCCAAACCAACATAGCTAAGTGCATTAAGCAGATCTTTCCAGCCCAGTATATAAAAAAGCAGTGGGTGTTGTTTGCACCCATTTACTGAACATTATGAGATGCTGCAGATCAATAAATTAACCACACACTGCTGTTATAAGATCACATAAGCAGCTTGATAAATGGCTAACACACATTAGCATTAGCATGTAGCCGATTACTTCTTTGTCCATCAGACATCTTTGTTCTTTGATCCAGGTGCTTTTCTTTAGGAATGTAGAATAAAATCATGTAATCCATGCAGCCAAACAGGCATTTTCACAGAGAAAGTAAAAATTCCTAAAAAAAAAGTGTTTTAAGCTGCCAAAAACTGAAGCAGTCATGAACCTTGAGAATGGGGAGGGGGGTTTGTTTGGAACTCTAGCAGAGGTAAGCTGCTCTGCCTGCAGGGGCGGTGCAGACACCTCCATACCCCCTTGTTTTTAACTAGTGATGTCACTAATTGAACACTCAGTCGTTTTCTGGGAGAGGGCAGCTGCTCAGAGAGCAGAATTCAGGAGGATTACTCAGACATGTGTGAATTAAGATAAAATCCACTCTGGTTTTATGAGAAGATTGCATTACCATATGGTTGAGAACTCCAAAAACGTTATTTTGCATGATACAGCCCCTTCAATACAGTTTCTGTGTTTTAATGATGACTCTTAACTTCTTGCTTCTGAATTCTGATAAAACAGAGTTTGTCGTCTTTAGACCAGAAGCTCTGAAAAAGAAACTACTTAGTCAACCCCTTCAGCTGGACTGCATTAAATTAGCTTCCAGTAATAAAGCAAAGAACGTTGGTGTTATTTTTGACCAAGATATGTCATTTAGATCTCACATTAAAATAGTCTCTAGGATTTCCTTTTTTCACCTTAGAAATATTGCAAAACATAGAACCATCCTTTCCAGGAATGATGCTGAAAAACTAGTCCATGCCTTTGTTACTTCAAGGCTGGATTACTGTAACTCTTTATTATCAGGTAGTCCACAGAATACAATTAAATGTCTTCAGTTAGTCCAAAATGCTGCTGCAAGGGTTCTAATGAATAAAAGAAAAAGAGATCACATTTCCCCTGTTTTGGCTTCTCTTCACTGGCTCCCTGTAAAATCTAGAATAGATTTCAAGATCCTCCTTCTGACATATAAAGCTCTTAATAATCAAGCTTTATCATAGATAAGAGAACTGATTGTTCCATATGTTCCTAACAGAGCCATTTGCTCTCAGAATGCAGGTTTACTGGTAGTTCCTAGGATTTCTAAAAGTAGAATGGGTGGCAGATCTTTCAGTTATCAGGCTCCCCTCCTATGGAACCAGCTCCCAGGGTTGGTTCGTGAAGCAGACAACTTGTCTATCTTTAAAACTAGGTTTAAAACCTTCTTCTTTGACAAAGCTTACAGTTAGAGACAAGTTAATTGGTAGTTAGAGACAGGTTAGACAGGTAGCTAGGAAGAGAAAGGTTAATGTTAGTAGACAGCTAGAGTGTCAAAAGCTAGGAAGAGACAGGTTACTGTTAGTAGTCAGGTAGAGTAGCTAGGTAGAGATAGATTAATGTAAGCCAGGTAGAGAGTGTTAATAGCTAGATCTCCTAGTAGCTAGGAGACAGGCTAATGTTAGTAGCAATGCTGCTTTAGGCTAGGCTGTTGGAGGACATTGTTAGTCAGTTCCTATTTTCTCTCCTAGTTCTCCCCAACTGCATGATGTGCTGTCAATTCAAGCGCTAACCTGTTTGCTCTTAGTCTCTTCCTACAGTAGGTGCTCCTGACCCGCCCTGCTTGACGACCCTGACTAAGATGGCATTCCAGTGGAGGAACGTTCTCCACGTCCTGCTACCAACTTCTGCATCAGTTCTGTTGCTCTTTCTGTGTCTCTGCTGCCTTCTCCAAACCCCAGATGGTCTCGGTAGATGACCGCTTATGCTGAGCTTGGTTCTGCTGGAGGTTTCTTCCTGTTAAAAGGGAGTTTTTCCTCTCCACTGTCGCTTCATGCTTGCTCAGTGTGAGGGATTGCTGAGAAGTCACGACGCAATCTTCTGTGGTTCTCTAATTACTAAATTAAACATTGTATTGTAATATCTCTTCTTGTAAAGTGCCTTGAGATGACATATGTTGTGGAATGGCACTATATAAATAAACTGAATTGAACTGAATTTAATTAATGTTACATTTTTATTTATTTATTTAATTTTGCATTTTCAGCTTAACTTTAGTCTGTCTGATGTGTTGTAGTCATGTTTTAAATGTCTGGTACAGCACTTCAGTCAACTTCATGTTATTTTAAATGTACTTTATAAATAATTTGACCTGCCTAAATACGTATTCCTTTTTAGGGAGGTATTCTTGGTCCCTTGTACCATCTATAATCATGCAGCCCAGCTCTCACCCATTTAATCAACATAGCCCTGCCATCCCAGTTGGTTAAAAAACAATATCGGATTAAAGGTCAAAAAACCCCACTAATTCTAACCAAAATGTTACCTAATTACTAATCTGGATTATTGCTTTCAATCCATTCCTGAGTACTGTTATTGTCAGACCAATTTTGGGTTTGAAACTTATTCAGTAAGGTGGGTCAAACCCATTACCCAAAGCTGGTGATTTGAATCAACCCAGAACTGCTTTTATGTAAATGTCACAATTAACACGATCAACAAAAGAACGCTGAGCATGTTGTTTTTAGCACAATAGTGTTTAGAGAGATTATTTTTTGGTTTTGGCCATGCTTTTTACATAAGGAAATGTTGATGCTGCATGTATCACCATCAAGCAAGAAAGTTTATTTATAGAGCACTATTCATACACAAGGCAATTCAAAGTGCTTCATAGTTACATACATTAAGAACACAAATAAACATAAAAACACCAACCTAGAAAAAAGATAAAAATAATTAATTACAATAAAAAACAAGAGGGCAGATAAAATACTTTCATTGTCATATGCACGGGTAAAAATAACTGTTGGATTTAAACACTGTTAGAGTTGAGGCTTGTCTCACATCCTCATGAAGACTGTTCCAGATTTAAGCTGCCTGAAACTGAAATGCAGCCTCACCGTGTTTATTGTTGACACTGGGAACCACCAGGAGACCCCTCCCTGAAGTTCTCAGTGCCCAAGATGGTTTATATGTCACTAAAATGTCAGAGATGCACTTTGTTGCCAAACCATGAAAGGAATGGTAAAAAAGCAGAGCTGTTTTAAGTTCTATTCTCTGAGCGACAGGAAGCCAGTGCAGTAACCGGAGCACTGGACTAATATGGTCGTATTTCCTGGTTCTTGTCAGGACTCGAGCAGCAGTATTCTGGATGTACTGCAGCTGTCTAACAGCTTGTTTAGAGAGGCCAGTGAACAGGCCGTTACAGTAGTATAACCTGGTGGAGACAAATGCATGGATAAGTCTCTCTAAATCCGGTTTCAACACTATTCCTCTGATCTTAGCAATGGTTGTCAGATGGTAAAAAGCTGTTGATGTCATTGCTTTGATGTGGCTGTTTAAGTTCAGGTCCGACTCCATGATTACTCCTCGATTTCTAACCTGATTTTTTGGTTGAAGACAGAGAGACTCAAGATGACTGATAACACTTTCTCTTTGTGCCTGTGGGCCAAAAACAATGATCTCAGTTTTGTCTGAATTGAACTGGAGAAAGTTGCTTTGCATCCAAACACTGATCTCTTCAATACAGTGAGTGTATCTATAGGCCCATGTTCACCTGCCGTCAGTGACACGTAGATCTGAGTGTCATCTGCATAGTTATGGTAGGACACATTATTGATGCTAATTAGCTGACCCAATGGAAGCATATACAAGTTGAATAAAAGTGGTCCCAAGATTGACCACTGGGAGATTCCACAGGTCATGTGAATTTTGTCTGAGACATAGTTGCCAATTTGGTCAAAGCACTTCCTGTCCTTGAGATAGGACTTGAACCAGTTTAGAGCAGTACCAGAGATTCCCACCCAGTTTTCTAACCTGTGAAGTAAGATCAAATGGTCCACTGTATCAAAGGCAGCGCTCAGGTCCAGCAGAACTAAAACTGAGACTTTGCCTGTGTTGGTGTTCATGCGCATATCATTTGTCACATTGATCAGAGCTGTCTCAGTGCTGTGGTGGGGCCTAAAGCCTGACTGAAAAGTGTCAAATAAATTGTTAGGCAGGAGAAAGTAAGTGAGCTGTTGATATACTACTTTTTCTAGGACTTTTCCTAAGAATGGTAGGTTTGATATGGGCTGGTAGTTGCTCAGTACTGTGGCATCAAGGCTGCTTTTCTTTAGAAGAGGCTTAATGACCACAGTTTTTGAGGCATTTGGGTATGTTCCAGTCTCAAGTGAAATGCTAACTAACTGACTAAGTTGTGGTAACAAGCTGCTCAGCACAGACTTTAGAAATCTAGTGGGTCATTCATCAAGGCAGCATGTACATGAATTCAGACCAGAGATAACCTCTTCGATTGTTTTGTCGCTGATAGGTGTAAAATGTGTCAACTCAGTTGTACTTGTATTTTAATTTCCCCTTGGGAGTGAATAAAGTTTATGATGATGAT
Organism: Apricaphanius iberus; assembly: GCA_028564705.1. Lineage (NCBI taxonomy): Eukaryota > Metazoa > Chordata > Actinopteri > Cyprinodontiformes > Aphaniidae > Apricaphanius > Apricaphanius iberus. The sequence continues at coordinate 189,259 of JAPXFQ010002197.1, forward strand.
GATGATGATGATGATTACTAATTAATGAACACACAGTGTAAATCAAATTCTAGTTTTGCAAGGGGATTGACGGAAAATAGATATATTTCCATCACTGGAAATAATTTGAATACACATACATATTACATTGCTTTGGCTTTACATCTATACATCTTTTTTTGAGAAATGTTCATTAAACTATCTGTGAAATAGAACACTATAATGCAGAACAAACAGGCAAGCAATCAAAGGTAGCACACTAAATGCAAAATGCAGTACAGCTGAAGCTTTGCATAAGCAGAATATTAAATTGTTATCAGAGTTTGTGACCCTTTGAAGAAACAAACTCTACATCAAGCCTATGCAGGAATGAAAGCGCTTTGCTTGTAGAACACAATCCAGATTTCCCCACGCATGTGTACAGAAATGCCTCCAAACCACCAATATGAAAGACATATTTGTGAGACTAATGGGGCTATGTCCCAGCAGTGTCAAAACAGCCCCTAGAAAAGCTGCTGCGCGGTTGTTCATGATTACTGAGCAGGTCATTTATATATGCATATTCAGCAACGTGTTTGATGCCCCCTCTCGACTTCTTTGGACGCTTGCTTTTAAAGCTGCCTCTTGCTACTTGGTATGCAACCCACACATGCTCTCCTTCAGGGCATCATCAGAGCGGGCTGAAGTCTGATGGGGGGAAGAAAGGAGAGGGTGAAGAGGGAAAGAGAAAATGAAAGGGAGAATTCTGTACACATTGAACCAGAAATGCACAAGAACTCCAAAAGGCATCCATGTTTTGACCACACTTGTGATTTCAACCCTAGCTCAAAGGCTCTAAGTCATTCATCTCCAATCATTTATTTTAACCATCGATTGCAGAGTAACTTCTGCCACAAAACTTTCTGGGAGGTCCTTGACTGGGACACAAAATATATTTTTGTCTTTTATAAAGCCTCTAAACAGTTAGCAGGAGACAGCTAAAAAAAAACAAGTACCTTGGTTTCCTTTATCCTTTCTAACTTTTCTACATAACTCCTTTGGGAAATGAAGCAAGCTGATTTGCCATTCCTGAGCCAGAGCCTTAATTATGTACTAAGTCATGCCTGGCATAGAATTCTCATCTCCTTCTGCCGTATTTGGCTGACACCATGTGCTCTGTGTGCAGATTGAGGATTGAATACAGAGTGGGTGCAGTTTGGACTTGGCCCTTGACAGTTTGTCTATCTCATCAACCCTGATCAGTGAAATCTGAGGTAATTCAAGTGCCAGTTTGTAGTTTATCTGTAGAGTAGCAAGTACAATATATAGTAAAAAGTAAAAAAGAAAGAAAACAGCTTGAAAGACTATGCATGTGTAATGACTTGCTGAACTAATAAAAGGAGTCAATCTGTTTTGTAAATCCCACTTGTGCAATTTCAGAAATAAAGCAGAATTAGAGTGCAGGAATGATCGAAAAAAATTGAGAAGAGGAGGAAAGAAATTAGATTGCCTCCCATTGCCGGAAGCTTTCCAAAAAATCCTTTCTTTACCTCTGTACATTTTTTTCTCTCTTTCTGAGCTTATTGGTATCTTATTAGATATGTCTCTGCCTTACAAAGTTATTGTGCTGGGAGTCTTTTCAAGGTCCAAATCCCAGCAAAGCCTGCAATAATCTGTCAATTGAGGAAGATGCCCCGCAAAGACAAGGGCTTCCTAATCCGCACAGATGAATAGCAGACCGACTGGCTAGTTCTCAAACTATCTGTCCCACTGTCCACCAAGTGACAGCAGCTCTTTTTTCTATGAGGCTTGTCTATGCCTCCTCACCATAGATCATATTTTAAAATCCCATTATTCCATCACCAGGTTAATGAGTGGAGTAATAGAGACATATTCCAGTCGATATCTGCCCTTCAGATAGACGTAGGAGGAAGCAATTATCAACACACCAAAGGCTATGCCTAAATATTAGTTTTGGTTTCCAGATACAGAAAGAGGTAGCAGATACCATATTCCCAGGCTGGATTGGAGCTGCAGGGGTGGTACACTTTCCTCAGGCTTAGATGTAATAGCTCTCAAAAGTGTACACATGCCTGTTAAACATTACTGTGAAGTGTTGTCTCTGCAGCCCAGATACTGGACACTTTACAGTAAATTTGGTCCATATTGTTTACCAGTTGAGGTCACCAGAGTTATTTTTGGCAACCATCCACATTCCACCTTAAGCCGTTGCCAACAGACACAACACCGCAATTAATTTGTGGCAATATCTGGTGATTTCAATCTTTGCTTGCTCTCTACTACACTTCCAAAATTTTAACAGTTTGTCAACTGCTCTAAAAGACAAAGCGAGATGATGATTTTTTATTTTATTTTATGTAAAATATTCATGGATGTCCAAACCAAGACCTCCTCTGGGACAATCAGATCACAATCTTGTTTTTCTCTGCTGACGATAGAAACCACTTGTTCAGAGCCAACCTATGACAACGATAACTGTGAGGACGTGGATCAGAAAGGATCAGAATAAGACATCAGGAACATTCTTTTAGGACATCTTATTTTTATTTTAGGTTAATTAGATTCATTTATCAAAGAAAATTCCTGAAAGTGTTAAAAATATGCTTTAAAGTATTTATTTTAAGGTTGTACAAATTTTTTGCAACCTTTAATATTTTGTCCTTCAATAAACTTTATTGGTACATGATACATGTAACATTACATGCCGATATGATTTATTACAGTCAAAGTTTTAAAAAAATGTATTACACAAATGTAATGTGTAATGTGTATACAATGGTGTGTATACTTTTAGGTACAAAAGAGAAACAGTCTCTTTTTTCTTCCTCCACCACAAAAAAAAAGACTACAGAATAATTTCTCTTCAATCTTCCCTTCTCTTTTGCCACCCTCTGAAAAACAAGATCCATCTTCCTGTCCTCACCCGTTCATTTCTTTCAGCTCGAGGGCAGAGTGGACAGTTAATGCCAGAAGAGAAGGACTTATAACGGTGAATGATGGTGATTTGATTCATTAGATTGCTTGAGATCACTGCTAGATTATAAACTCAGACAACCGACTGTCATCTCGCAGACAGAAGGCCATTGGTATTTTGGTCCTTAATATGGCTATCTCTAGGGATGTCCAAGCCAATCATGGTTCTAATGAGGAAGTCAGAAGTGAGGAGAAGTACAGGATATTGTTCCCTCAGGCTGCTTGGGCTGCCGTACAAATCAGTCACTTGGTGACTGAAGACATGTCAAGTGCTTACAATGCTGTGGTATAAAAAATACTTTATGACACATCTCATTGTTTAGCACCACAGACAGTGATTACAACACCCGGTGACAAAGAATGTAGGCAATTTTAGTGCAATTTGGAGATAACATTCTGTTTAAGCTTCACTTTATTTTAAAATGTGTTTTATTCCTTGTTATTTTTTTATATTTTCTTCCTGGCACAACTGACATGCATCTGTGCCACAGCAATAACATTTCACCTTTCTGATACATCTGAAAAGTAATTTTGAGTTTATCTACCCAGCTGTGAGAACTAAAGAGTTAATAGACAAAATAAACAGAGAATTTGTCACTCAGGGAAAAAAAAACAACAGTAAGAAATACATACAATATATTCAACTGAGCGTTTGAGAGAAAGGTTTATTCTTGATGATTATTCATAGAACAACATTTCTGGTACTACTAAAACATTCAAGTTGCAGCTAATTCAAATCTTCCTCATTTTGTCATGAGTCCTTTTCTAAAAAAAATTTCCAAAGTTTTGTGTGAGTTGATCTCCATTTCTAAGGGGACATATAATGGAAAGTCCACTTTTTTAGCCCTTAAATGCTGTTTATTGTGTATGTAGACTCTTTAGGAATGCAATGACATACAAATGACTCACCCCAGATGTTTTGAAGATATTTTTGTATAATATTCTTGTTATATTTTTAAGCGGACCAGATTTTTCAATTATATATTACTTTGTTTTTACTTTTACATCACAGTACTAGCACTGGGACTACTAAACAAGGTAATAGATATCCAGCTAAACATTGAGTGAATATGTCATTACTTCTCATTACTTTTCACTGTGAGTTTGTAGTCCTAGTTCAGAAATGCCAAAGGTAGAAGTGGAAAAGTTAAAATGCTTGGTTGCTGGATTATTAAAAAAGGGGCATAGGCTATAGACCAATAATTTAAAACTCATAGTATACCATCCTGATTAACTATAGAGAATTGCAACATAATATATTAAAGTCATCAGATGGGAATTCTGCAAAGCAAAGTAGCCTGTTTTTTTATTTTATTTGATGGTGTCCACTGTTACTGTTGAGAGTGTGTTGAACAAAGAACATAAATATTAAAAAAGACCATAGAAGAGCTGTTAGCAAAATAGGCAAGTGTTACAAAATACATTATGGCATAATTTCACTCAGCTGCAGACAGCTTTAAAGATAAAAACAGCTCCGAGGGGCCAACTCTAATTTTCTATAGTAGTTTTACCACCTCTGAGAGATTTACATTTGATAAATTAAGAGATAAATAAATGAATGATATCTTCAGCACACAGTAATTAGGTAAAAATATCAATAACATTCAATTCATCAAAATATAACAGTACTATATATTTATGTTTAAGAAATCCTTTCTATGTACTTATATTATACATTATTTGAAGCTAACCCGGGCTTTCCACTGGACTCATCAGCAGCATGTTTCACTCGCGTATCCTGCTGCTTGGCCCTTTCCACCGGGAGCGTATGAGGCGTGTAGCAGCAGGGAAGCAGCTGCCACCGAGAGAGCATGAAACAGTATTTATTTTGCTAAGTTCATTGTAATTTAATTATTAAAACTTCAAGGCTCATTTATTTAAGCTTGCATAACAGAAAAGGGTGCAAATAGAATGGGGTGGGGCGGGGGAATTCTCGTTCATAAGTAGGAAAAACTCACCATCTTGCCCCATTACAGCAGATATGTTACTCCCTGCTTCAATCTTCTTGATGTTTTCTTCATAAAAAGTGTAACTTGGGTCATACAGGATTGAGTGCTTCTCCGCTTCAATGATCAACCGGTCGTCGTCATTGATGAAACACAAATGAGACCCTCCCGTGAGGTACAGGCTTCTCACCGGGACGCACAGGTAGTGAACTCTTTTTAAGTAAAGCAACCGTAAAGAAGGAAATATTTTTTATTTTTGACAATTTCCGGATGCCGAGCCATCTGATTTCCTGTCTTGCCCTATCCAAAATGTCAAAATTTTGGAAATAGGACTGCTGCGTTTATTTAGAAAAGAGCTGCGACATGACGCTCCTGTGACGGGGCAAACTTGAGCTGCTTTCGCCTCCGGAGGAAAGTATTATAGTTACTAGACCGATGGCTATCAGCTGCGTATGACGTGCTGCTGCTGTAACGTGCTGCTGACACGTCAGGTGGAAAGGAGGGGCAAGTTTTCCCAGGGGGGTGTTGGCTGTCCAGCAAGATCAGTGGCCAGAACCTTTGTTTTTGCACTCCAAAAGCAGCCGTGGTGTATCTTCTTGTGTATGTAAATGAGGCATCTTCCTTTGTAGAAGAGCTGTGTAAGTGTTACTGGTGCAGCTGTGGATAATTAATACATCTTGTTGCTCGTTCCATTCTGCTGTCAACTATTTTAATATTGTTTGATTGCTGCTACCAGAAATCAGTAGCTCTTTTCTGCTTAGAAAGGAAGACCACCAAACCTCCCAGTGCTTCAAATATAGATCAAATATAGATATTCATGGAAAAAGAAAAAAGGGAGACCTAGAAAATTTCATCCATGCATTTATCTCTAGCCACCTTGATTACTGGAACAGTATCTTCACAGGTCTGCCCAAAAAATCAGACAGCTGCAGCTGATCCAGAACGCTGCTTCTCGTGTTCTCACTAGAACTAAGAAAGTAGAACACATCACCCAGTTCTAAAGTCCTGAAACTGGCTCCGTGTAGCTCAGAGAATAGATTTCAAAGTGCTTTTATTAGTCTATAAATCATTGAATGGGTTAGCACCAGAGTACATTACCGATCTATTATCACGGTAAAATTCATGCAGACCACTCAGGTCCTCCAGTTCTAGTCTCCTGATCGTCCCTTGAACTAGAACCAATCATGGAGAAGCAGCTTTCAGTTTCTATGCTCCCTACATCTGGAACAAACTGCCAGATGAATGCAAAGTTGCAGAGACACTGAACTCTATTAAATCTAAAATAAAAAACATATCTATTTAGGCTTGCTTATGAGTAATTGATATGATTTGACTTTTATTCTTTTTAATTACTATTATTGCTTTTAATCAATCGCTACATGTTTTCATTAATTGATTATCGTGCTTTATCTGTTTTTAATTTTCATACTTTTACATACATTTCATCTTATACATTGAAATTTTTTTTCAATTACTAAATGTTGTCTTTTAGTGATTTTCTTTTTTCTTTTACACATTTTTGTTATGTATTTGGTTTCTTTATCACTAAATCATGTAAAGTGCCTTGAATTGCCTTGTGTTGAAAGTTTGCTATATAAATAAAATTGCCTTGCCTTATTTATGGCCCACCCAAGATAAAGAAACGTCCACGCTCTCCAGCTGAATGTCAACACCAGTTTATCCTTCCTTTTGATTCCAATTAATTATGCCAAACAACGATACAATTATAACTGTATACACAGTACAGGTCCTTGTCAAACCACTTAAAAAGCAAATCAATGACACTTACCGTTTGAAGCCACATCACAAAACATATGACAGCGCCATTTCAAACAAAAACTGTCTTTACATCCACAGCTGTCCGGTTAATGTCCTTCTTTAAAATATTTAGGCCATGTCCACACGTAGCCTGGGTTTTTAAAAATGAAGATTTTCCTCTACTCCTTAAAAAAAAATCTCCATCCACACGTAACCGGATAAATGCATTTTTCAGCACATTCATGGACGTGGCAAACCTGTAGGGGGCAGTAGTTCTCCCAAATCCTATCTGCTCAGAGTAACTTTCTATCCTCTATCTTCAGCACGCAGCAGTCATAGAGCTTGTAAAAGCAACCACCAAAGCTGTGATGGCATAAATGCTGTTTTTGAGTGTAAACACAGGTCGCACAAGTGATGTTTGAGCATTTTTTGTCGTGGATACTGACGTTACTGCTCTTAAAACTCTGATTTCGGCCGTCCACACGCAGATACTGAAAACGGGGAAAAGGCAAATCTCCACTTTGGCCGGAGTTTTTAAAAAAAATTGTTTTTGGTGCTGAAAATCTCAGTTTACGTGTGGATGAAAGGCCAAACCGTAGAAAAATATGTCAGTTTTGTGAGATACCCGGCTACATGTGGACAGGGCCTTAGTCCACAACAGTTCGAATATCCAACATCATTTGCCACTCAAAACATTGATTATCCCCTTCCTTGTGAGTATTTCTCAGAGTTTAATCAGTAGCCTGATATCATTTGCATGCAAGTTAGCCTTACAATAACACAGCACACGTCTTCTATGTGTTTATAAATGACCTGCAAGTGTAATAGAGTTGATATGTTGTATGATTCCATTTGTCTTTACTTTTCATTTGGGTTCATATAATTTGAGGAAAATAATGCCCTCATTGGGTGGTGGCATGTGAGAGGTGCTGTGGGCTCTCTGATCACATTGCCATTCTGTAGGAAAGGGGTACGTGATAGGTTAAGCTAAAATAGCACTGTGGTAAACTGTTGTATATTGCTCTCCATTGTCTGTAATGTAATCACAGATTTGTTCTAATATGTACAGATATAATTTAGGAAATTATGGAGTTACATATTGTAAAATGTTTTTATTTTAAAGTAGAGCATTGAAGTAATAATGAGAAACTGTCACGAGAGCGCAGTGAGTTATGGTGCGTCTTTTTGGGGGAAAAACGGGAAAATATTTACATAACTGTCAGGTTTATGGCAATGAGAGTGTTAATTACTCGTAGGGTATATTGTCTGTGAATCACATTTTTTTGTTTGTCGGTAATAAACTTATGTTGAATATTGTGGTGAAAAGTTAAGACATGCGTTTCAGAAGCGTTAAAAATAGACACTAAAATAGTCGCCGCAAACATTTTTATGCTTAGTAAATCACACTGTGCCTAGAACGCCTATTTATTTGGCTGTTCTCCCAATATTCAGCGTCTTCTTACAGAAACGCCCATATTGCATATTCAGATTAGGGAAAAGCACTAAATGGGTTGCATGTGTTTTGCTCGGGGTTTAACAGCTGCAATGCTCTCTGCCTCATGTACAAAAATCAGGTACGGCCTGTTTTTGCGGCGCTATCTAATTTGCGCCAGTATTAACAAGTGCAAACCTTTAATAAATCAGGCCCTGAGTGTTTTGACTTACTTATTTTTTTGTTAATAAACTCTTGTAATTTGCAAAGTCGTTCGTTATTGTTACACATACATGTGTAGTAATTTGCCGTTCAACGAACATCAAGATCTCATTCCTTCATCTATTGTTTAATTATCTCAGCTTCATCAGGCAGGAAATCATAGCCTAACCCTGGTTAGCCTTCAATTGTAAACCTTTGCACCCCCAGCACATCAACTTCCAAGGCACCTCCGTTTTAGTCTATTGCTCGCAGGAGTCCTCCATGTCAAGCAGAAGCATGGAGATGAACCAGTATTACTCTGACAGTGAGATTCAAGCAGCCGGATATCTCAACTCTGTCACAGACACACATAGTAGCTAGCTGATGCTAACGCTCCTCCTCATCCACTTCAGTGTACATACAGAGACTTGAAGCTGGCCAATCAGGCTTTAGGCCAGTGTTATAAACACTTATTAGAATACACTAATGTAAATGTGTAAATAAATCCCATCTAGAAATGTGTAAATAAATCCGGTTTAGAAATGTGTAAATAAATCCAATCTAGAAATGTGTAAATAAATCTGATCTAGAAATGTGTAAATAAATCTGATCTAGAAATGTGTAAATATATCTGATGTAGAAATTTGTAAATAAATCTGATTTAGAAATGTGGAAATAAATAAATGTGGGAATGAATAAATAAATACATTTGGAAATAAATAAATAAATAAATAAATAAATAAATGTGGAAATAAATAAATATGTGAATTTATTTTCCGGATGTATTTCCAGATTTACTTATTTTCAATTGCATTTATTTATTTATTTATCTATTTATTTATTTATTTATTTATTTATTTATTTATTGTCAATTATGGCAGAGATGGTCATCCATAAACATGGTGCAGGTTGTCACAGTGGGTCAAAGTATATTTAACAGGTAATAACTTTTCAATGGTAATAAATTGTAAAAAAAAAATAATAATAATAAAATAAAATGCAATAAAGAAAATACATATTTCATAAAGTCAAGTTTTGTTCAAATTTTGCTTGTATTCTTGTGCAACTCAAACTGCAAACAAGAGTATCAGTAAATATATTCCATCTGAAGAATAGAGAACATGAAACATACTGTAAAAATTTAAATAAGCTTGCCCAGTAAATGGGGTTTTATAAATAAAAAAATGTAAACTAATTAATGTTTAGCATATGATGCATACAATTACACTTTTTTAGTTGGTAAGCAGCAAGATAAAGATTCCAACAGTTGCTGAGAGGAACAAACTTTAGCATAGCTATATTTTCATTTAGAATTCAGCAGTTCGTCCATTACAGTGACATGCATCGGGTGCGAAACTCTATCCAGGAGGGATAGGGGGTCAAGTTAGTGTGGTCTTTCTTCAGTATTTACGTACAGTATATAAAACACTCTTCTCTGTATCCTGGCATCTAAAGTAAAGTAAGGAGAGTTTCTCAGAAATGAGAAGTGATCACAAAAAACACATTGACAGTTCTCCAGGGCATGAATCAATTGCTAATGAGATTAACGTGTAACCATCTCACCCGAGGTTCTTCTTCTCAGTATTACTCTGCCCCTAGGCTAAATAACTGCCATTCTGCTGGGTGCTATGGCTGAGATGTGACCGTCTGTATGTGTGCAAACTGACCTCTATATTTTCTTTTTGTGTGCTTTATAAAGAAACAAATAAATAATACAAAAGAGTACATGGGGATCTTACAGTAATCATATTAAATTTGTTGACTTTTTTTGTGATAAAATAAAAAAATACATATAGAAATTATTGTTCTACAACTGCTACTGGTAAATTGTTCAAACACATTATGATTCCAAAATAGTAATGAAACTGAAGCCTAGTAGGGACTACTTTAAGAAGCTCGTTGGAGCAAAACCGGTGACACGTTTATGATTAGTGAACTAGTATTAACTAATATTGCCAGTAGCTCTTTTGGTACCACAGAAAATAGTTTTAAGCCTGCCACACACAAGCCCAATCTACTGAGCTAACAGTTATTCAAGGCCGTCTGCTCAGCAGATATCTCGCTGTGTTCGCCTAATTTTTGGTGAATTTTCTGCCTCATGAGGCGCTGCGGTGAAAATCAAACAAGTTTGATATTTTTAACCTGGAGAGGTGAAAAACTCACTGTATGCGCTCGACATGAGCTGTTTGCTGAGCCTAAATATTCAAGTGACCAATCAAAACCCGATCTCCGCTAACATGATTCCAATATGGCAACCCATTGTCCTTACCTCAGAAATATGAATGAAACTGAAAATGAGACCGAGATGGATCTGGAGGAAATGCTGCTACCATTTTGTTGATGAGTCATCGTGTAAAGAGGTGTAGTCTGGGCAAATTTCCACGTGTCTGTCTTCTAAACTGTAATCTTCTATATGGACTGCATTCTTGGAATTATGTGAACGGAGACCACGTTTTGATTGGTCACTTGAATATTTGGGCTCAGCAGACAGCTCGTTTTTTGCTTCGCAAGGCCTACATTTTGTGCTATGATGCCATAGCTGATTTTAGCTAACTTCATTGAATGAGCTCGACCTATCTTGACGATACTATTTGACTTTAACATATATGCTATTTTTGTCATGCTATTTAAAATCTGGTTTCTCTGGTAGTTTAAGAAAAATACTTAACAAACAAATACTTGATAAGCAGTGATTCTGACACCAGAAGAAAATAAATAAATTTGGCTCTAAATGTTGTTACTCTTCCAACAAAATGTACTTAGTAAGGTGCAACTCCATTTCCTCCGCTGCTATGCGTCATGTGGCACATGGAGCAGACACACTCTCTCTCCCCTTGCAGCAACACTTCTCTGGCAAAGTGTGACAGGTTCTTGGATGGAAATGCCAGAAAAATCTGAGGTTTGGCTGCATTTTGTAACACGCCATTTAGCTCAGCAACTGACCTAAATGCAACATCTGCTAGAAGATCTGTGCAGCAATTTAACAAAGCACCTTGTGGTGCATGACATTATCTTCCGAGCTAAAGCATGTGCCATTTTTGACCGCAAGCAAAAAGAGACCTGAGTCCACAACCTTCCTCCTCCCCTGCATGAGCAAGAAAAACACTAGAGGTGACTGAGGATGAAATGCTAACAAGAACAAAAATATTCCATAAAACAAGCTTCCCTGTTGTTTGTTTACCTAGCATTAGAAAATGCAGTATAGCAGGGTTATTGTTGACATGAAGTGCAGATGGAGTGCCACTGATTGCTGGCTGGAGCCATGGTAGCCTATATACTGTCCGTCTATGCATTGCTTTTGTTTACTCTCAGATGGCTTGAAGTGAAAAAACGTAGTTTCCCCTCAGGGATTAATAAAAGCATTTATTTGTCGGATTCTGAAGTAAAGAATTGATATTACTGAAAAGTTGTTTTATTTTTAAACAGGTATTTTATTTTTGTACCTTTACTGTTTACACAAAATATCTAAATAAGATATAATATAATAAGATATAATACATTTTTAAATTATATTTAAAAATATGAAATAAAATTTTTTTTAAAAACCTATCACTTTCGTTTTTATGTTGGGTTGGGTTGAGGTCAGAATTTATATGACCTGTGAAGGAGTGATGAAAGCGTTAGCTGATTGAAGTTGCACAACACTAGTCCATGCATTAACCCTCGGATTTCGGAGGTGTGGCTTAAGGAGAAAGCCTAAAGAAAGGGGGATGACGTTTTCTTTTTTTTCCAAATACTGCTTGCTGAACAGCTTTTCCAGGATCACCTTTAGCATATTCTCATTTTTTTGGTGCTATATTCTATATTCTTACACTTTCTTTACTAGATGAAGTCTGATGTGCAGTATTGAATGATTTTAACACAGCTGCCCTGTGGCAGACTGGAATAAGTGAGGGTGCCATTTTGCAGTCCGAACACTAGTAGCAGGCAAAGCAGGTGAAGGGTCTTGCAGAAGTGATTTGAACTGGCAACCTTCTCCTAACACCTGAACCATTGCCCATTATTAATAGTGCAAACATTTTGTCATGAACCCACCTCCTCTCCTAAGTATAATTCTAAGGAGTTATAAGCTAGGAAACTCAATTGATCTGACTGGCATATGATGTCATTTGCTTGAAAAATATAGTTTAAGTTATGCTCATTTTGTCCAAGACTGAGCTTTTTCTGGATTGCACCTAATTCTAAGATGCATATAGCAATGGAACTTTGAGCAGGAGGAGAAATACACATACATCAGCGGTGGTCGGCACTGATCTCACAAAGGGAAAATTGAAACTTTGCAGGGATGCTAAGAGTAAAGAAAATACAATCACACAGTCGCGTCAAAACAATGGGATATGGAGGAGACAAACCAGAACCTGGCATAAAATTCCCTGCCAAATCTACAGGTGCCCTTACAAATGCACAACCCCCTGTAACCCTACTTGAAGCATTGCCAAGCCTTTGTTTTAAATGTAAAAAAATTGTGAAAATCATGCAGGCTTACCCATCCTATGAGGGAATATAAAATCAGTGTATGTGCCATAGATTTTAGGGTCTGTTCTGGTCCTTGTAGCAAATAGGAATGGACCAAGTTGAAACTGACTGCTGCCTGTCTTTCCCTATCTGGGAAAACAAAAACCTTTTCACCATTCTTGAATGAAAACTTAGTCCCTCTCCTATTTTCACCATCCTTGCCTCACTTCGAAGGCAAGATGATAAATCGGTCAAGTGTGAGCTTGCGACTGCATTGTTCATGGACGATCAACCTTCGCAGAAAAGTCTGAGGCAATGATGTGTTAGCACATCCTCCCGAGATGAGTCACCCTGATGTCTTCTGACAGGCCTCATTCCACTAGTGAGAGAGGCTAACCAGGAGTGCAGCTTTGCCCCCAAACACATGCTTCAGGGCATACTCCATCTGGCCCAAATGAGACCAAGGGAATGGATGTTAAAAATAACCAACTGGGAAGGTACTGCAGACAGACAAAGCAGGGATGAGATGAAAGCGTGTGAGAACGGCAGTAGGCTCCAACTGAGGCAAAAACTCTACAACGCCTAGGTTGGGCAAGCAAGCTTTATTCGTAGGCTTTTCTGTCAGAATAATGTTAACATGAAAACATAATCCTATTCAAAAGTATTCAAAAAAATATGGAAGCAAATGTTAATTCCCTGGTCAATCCACTGAACTCATAAAACAATGTTTATGACATTTTAATGCTTTATGGGTTTTTTTCTTGTTTACAGTCACACAATACGATCATGGTATTTTGACATATGAATGACATTCTCATAAAATTGCCAGGATTAACATCTAATCTTTCATTTGAGAGGGATCTATGCTATTCTCACCATTATTGCTATAATTTATTGTGATAAAAATTATTGCTTTTCTAACTGAAGAAAGAGTTTAAATATAAATGTGTTTCTAAAAAAGAAGAGTAAATCATGAGTATAACATACAGCTGAAAACAATTACTACTGCGAGGTGGGAGGGGAACAATGCTAGTTATCATACTCTGATGAAAAATTGCTTCTTTGACTAGGAAAAATAAATAAAAAGTAACTTACGGCTGACTTTGGATGCACAACCCTGAGCTTTAAGCCTGGCTACATCCTCACAAAGCTCTATTGGTTGGACCTCTGCCCTTTTTCTGCATTCTGGTATGTTTGTGTATGGTTAGAGGGACTTGGACAGGGGGTAACGGGATGGGTGAGGGTAAGATGGTTGGCAAGGGATGAACTGACAGGTTATTACTGGCTTTGTGGGGGATTAGTCCATAAAAGCCCCCTCAGCCCCATGACCAGTACAGCTAGAACACCAGCATATGAGATAAAATAATCCCTGAAAAAATTAACAGAGAGAAATAGACTAGAGAATGAGAGAAAGAAAGATACCCAAATATCCCAATGTTTTTCAATGAGAGAATAAAAATGGTTTTCGATCTGTCCTATTTATTTTTTTTTTTTCGTCTTTTTTTTGGAAAAGAAAAGATGCCTGGGGATATGTCAGTGGGAACAAGATTAAACTCCCACTGTACAGAGATTGGAGACTAGAGTGGGATACATCTAAAATGCTCAGGGCTCATGTTTAGAAAAGCAGTATGCTCCCCTCTGGTTCAATAGATGGGAATCTGACTCATGTGTACTCTTGCATAAGTAGGTGCAATCATTATCAGGGACGTAGCTCCGTTCGAAATTCTGGTGTCACTTTTAATACAGATTTCTGATTATATTCTTTGGTCTGAAACAAGTAGTAAATAAACCTTACTGGCTACACCATAGTCAGTGATGACATTCACGTCACCTCAATGAAAAAGATTATTCTGGAAAATTGACTTGTCACCTGTTTAGGTGGTAGACGTTCTAAACAGCATTTTTAGTATAGGAGAAGATTCAATATCCTTTGGTGGAGCCTATAATGAACATTTTGTCTTTTATCTAAAACTGGATCCCTTTTTATCTGTAGTCGTCCGTACCTTTCCTTAACATTAAACATTCAGCCTTCAGAGCTGCTAGTATTTCTTTAACATAACCATAACTCTCTAGTCTGCCTTGGCTGCATGATGTTGGCATAAAAATGGAGCGCTGCTACACTGATAACTGGAAAAAATTTTGGGGGAAAACCTGGACGGAGAGACGCTTTGAATGGAGCAACTCTTCTTTCAAGGAATCTGGCTGGATTTATTAGTCCTTCAAAACACTGAAAAACCAGGGTCCAGACCAGGAAGAAAAGTCATAGTTTAACCCACCTCTCTACAGCTTCTGTACTGCTACTCACCCAAAACCCCATTGAGTGTGTTGGCCATAGCCGAAATCAAATCGATTAAAATAATTAAAATCTCCTCAAGATAAATATGTCTTGGACTAAACAAAAAATAAATACAAAAACAATTTAAAGTGGTTTATTCAACATAAGATCCCTCTCCTCAAAGACTTTATTAGTCTGCCGTCATAAAGTGAAGATCGGACGCAGACGCAGAGTAAAAAAAAAAAAAAAAAGTCCAACTGGTGGCGAGGAGGCCAGCGACGTGAAAATGGGTGACGAGGCCAGTGACGTGAAAATGGGTGACGAGGAGGCCAACGACGTAGAAAAAGGGAACAAGGAGGCAACTTTCAGAGGCTTATTTCCCCTGTTCATTAGCATTTTTGTTTATTGAATGACTTTATTCGGACCCTTGTAAGTGTAAAAGGACATTTTTTTTATTAAAAATGATCAGTTTTGACACGGATATTGGATAATGATGGGGTAGGTTGCACATTTATCCAATGAAACATGTATAAGTTTATAGAAGTCAGAATATATCAGTGGATTTGGAAGTTGGTGGGGTATTGTTATAGGACATTTTAACGCTAACGCTGTGCAATCAGCTGCAACATATAGGCGAGAGTGTGCTCTACTTCTCAAAGCCTGGAGCAGAGCAGGAGCTGCTACGTCCCAAAAGCACTCTGTTTTAAACTGCAATTCAGTGTCTGCTACATATGCATAGATTTGAATGCAGAAATACTCAGAAATGTAATTTTGAACCTAATTTTCCTCTAGCATTAGAAACAATTCCACAAAAACAGATTAACAACACGCAAAACCCGATTTCCATCAGAGTGGGTCTTTGAGAAACCCTCCCTTACAGATCTATTTCTAACCTTCCTTTCTTGTCCAAAATTCTTGACAAAATAGTTGCTATCAAGTATGTAAGCATCTAAACAGCAACAACCTGTTTGAAGAATTTCAGTCAGGTTTTAGAGTTCATCATAGCACTGAAACAGCCCTAGTAAAAGTTATTGATATTCTCAACTTGACACCTGAATGTCACTCTCTCTCTCACTCACTCAATCAGTCATTCGGGGGCCATGCACTGCGGTCTCATGAGGAAACGCAGCTTTTTGACAAAAGCTTTTTATTGCTCCTAAATAAAAATATTTGTTCAAGTATTTGTTAGTAATAAGTATTCGTAAAAAATGTTAAGTAATTTGACAGCATGGCATTAAGTTCCACAGCTATGCTGATGATGCACAACAGTATTTATCCATTAATCTAAATTAATCCAATCAGTTAGGTATTTTACAGGCGTGTGTTGAAGAATTAAAAACTTGGAAGACTCTAAACTTTCTGCTTTTAAATTCAGACAAGACAGAAGTTGTTGTCTTTGGACCAGAAGCTTTAAAAAGGAAGCTGCTAAGTACATCACTTCAGCTGGATGGCATGACATTGATGTCTCTGCAAATTGGTAATACTGTAAAGAACCTGTGTGTAATTTTTGACCAAGACATTTAAATCCTACATTAACATAATAACAGCACCTGTACATTAGAAACCCCAAAATTGATGCAGCTTCTACATTTCTATAAAAACAATGACTGGAAACACAAGAAAACAAACGCCCCGCTACCAGGAGGATACTTCATGCTTTTGATCATTTTGAACATATTCTAGTAGTAAGTAATCCCAAATTGGAGTCTGCTGTCTTTTCTCAACCTTTGCTGACATGACGCTAGGCCGACTGCGGCTATACAGGTGACTTTACTGACATGTTGGGATGATGCCATACAGCCAGGAAAAACCACTAGCAACCAGAAACCAGAGAGGGATTATTTTTTTCCTCAACACAGCAGATACACGCACAACTTACACCAGCTACACAGCTCCAGCTGGTGTAACAAGGCTCTCATTGCTATTGTTTCAAGTTTGCATTCACAGTGATAGCCATAGCTCACCTGTTATGAAGTTTTTGCCGCAGACAGTTAGATCATTGTTTCAATCGCTTCTTCTGGTAGCTTATATTCGAAAATATGTCGTTTATTTGCCTTGAAAGGGGCAGAGTCGATGGAATTGTATCCAATGTTCCCATTCTGTTGTTTTTATCTAAGTGATTTGTGCAACCAACAGCACAACACATGATCACATCTGTTGCTGCTGACAGAGCGTAGTAGGCAGGGAGTGACATAGAAGTAATTCTTCTAGATTTTATGAGACACTTTATGAAGTGAAAACTAAGCACCTTTTCTCAATAAACTCAGTTTGTTTTAGTTCATTTTGTGAACACTCATTACAATTTCAGTTTTTTTTTTTTTGTTTTGTTTCAAGTTCTCATTTTTATTTCATTTCAGTTAAGAAATATGTTTTTTTTACTTCTAGTTTTCGTTATTTCGTTCGTTTCCATTAACAATAATAATAACCCTGAGCTAGGTTCTGCTGGAGGTTTCTACCTGTTAAAGAGGAGTTCTTCCTCTCCACTGCCACTATATACTTGCTCAGTATGAGGGATTAATGAGGGATTGCTGTAGTTGGAGTCTGCATGTTCTGGGAACAACCCTACGTTAACAACTCAATGCAGTCTGCTGGGATTCCTTAAATAGAAAACTTTTAACTGTTTCAAATATGCAGTTGTATTGAAATGACTTTTCTTGCAAAGTGCTTTGAGATGGCATCTGTTTTGGATTGGAGCTATATAATTAAATTGAATAGTTTGTGCTCGGTTGTACTGAAACTGAATATCCCCTCGGGGTAAATAAATTGTTTCTGGTATCTGATTCTGAAAATAAATTCTGATTCTGAAAGTTTGGCTTTCCTTGAGTCTCTTTTTAGTGTCAGCTCATTCTTGAACAACATGTACTACATTATATACTATCCAACAGTTGCTGAAGAGAAACTTTATCTCCTTAATTTGTCAAAGACACTGGAAGAAATTAGCTTCTAGTGCAGGTTTTTATTGTTGCCAGAGAGAAGTGTGTCAAGAGCAGTGTTGAATTAAATAATTATCATAAGTAATTCAATGTATGTTCAAGCAGAGACAAAATGGAGCCAATTTCCAGTTTAACATTTATTTTGAACAGATTAACAAATTGCAGTTTTACAGAGGAATTTTGCCCCCGTCAGTTCCTCTGTGGTCCAGACTTAAAGAAATCTGAACCATTAACTGATCTTCATTTCACAGCTTTATAGACAACCCGGCCTCTAGGCGTTTCTAATCTCTCCAATCAGAACATTTTCATACAGTGTCTTAGCTCTTATTGGCTGTCAGAAAATTATACAGTCATATGGGTGAGACGTTTTTTCTTAAAAGCTCATTCTGAATTTATGGTTTTATGGCAACACCCCAACTCTACAGACATCGTGTTTTTTACAGCTTGCAATAAAAACTCACCCCAGAGTTTTATGACTTAAAAGCTTTCCTGCATAAACAATAGTGACAGACCCATAACCATGCAAACTTTATAAACAGTCTTTTACCTTCTGAATGATAAAAGTTTAAACCTTATGCAGAATTACCACAATTCCCTCTTTTCAATCCATTTTTAAAAATGGATTGATTAAAGATCAAAACCTGTAAAGCTTTTTGAGAATGCAAAAAATCAAATCCAAGAAATTTCATCAGTTTAAAAACATGAAGTATTCCAGACTAAAATTCAAAACACAAACTATTAAAGTACCTTTTTTAACCTTAACTCCCATTAAAAATGTAAATCTGTTAATCATAGATTCACCCTCTTTTGGCATTAACCAAAAAATTTATTTTAACAATTCCCACAAACTAAATTCAAAAACCCACAATGTATAAGAATGTCTTACATGTGAAGAGATAATTAAATCTGACTTGATACATGTTAATACTGTGGAAGAAGCTCAGAAAATTCATGAACATAGACATTATTACTATATTATATTCTGAAAGAAATCAAACTTAAAGTGTTAAGAAACCTGTGAAATAGAAGGTATTAAGAACCCTTTTAGGCAGTGTTACGACTCTTCACTTGTGAATAAAATAGTTAATCAAATAGTTAAACAACCTGTAAAATGCAAAAAAAATTATTAATAAATGTTCAGTCTTTATTTGTATTCTGTTCCTCTTTCTTCACTCTCATTTTATCCCCCTCAATGGCTCCTGGCAGCTGGAGAGCGATATACAGAGCTGATCAGTGTGGAGGGCTCCTATTTTTTTAGTGTTCCAGTTTTTACTCCCATATTTGCAGATAACCACTCTCTGAAATGCCAATTACTTCATTAATTGAGCATTTCCCCCAATATACACACATGCACAGACAGGCCCCGCTTCCTATAGCTTAGCCCACCGTTGTGGGCTGGTCAAAACCTGCTGTGCAGCTGATTGCTGAGTTGTGATCTTCTTCTGTAGATCCCTCTTTTGAGATGGCAATTTCAAATTGCCCATCTCATTCATTGGCACATAGATCACACTGGATGAGTAATATCACCACCCAAACAACCTTCTGGGTGAGCTAGGCCCCGCCGCCTGTGGCCCCAGCTTCCGATTCAGCTTGGTCAAACCCTTCACGACCCTCCTTAGGCAGAATCCTGCCGATCCTCGACCAGGTTCGTCGTTGGCGTGGAGCTGCACTTTGTGTGTGTTCCCAGCTGTCATCTGGAACTTTGCTGAACCACTGGACTCCTCACGCCTTCGACCTGGAGCTGTACTTTGGGGCATAAGCTTGTAAACATCTAAAAAAGACAGTTGTTTTTTTTTTTTGATCCGGTCTTGTGATCACTCCTTTTCAATCTAATTCAACTGCATTGTGCCAAGAAATTAGTTCACCCATCTAATTAAAAATAATCCCTGGGGAAAGAGCAAATCCATATTATTTCGATACAACACCGTTGTTTTTCCTAAAAACCAAACCAAAAACACCTCCCTCATTAATGGATTTAAAAACAAGAGCAGGCTCAAGAGTTTACTTTTTGTGTACAGTTCAACTGATTACTATCCATTTGCTTGTTCACCCAAATTGATTCTTAAATTTACTTATTTTATTTATCCAGTTTAAGACACTTATGTCTGTTCCATTACAATATATCCTTTCTTAAATTCAGTACATCCCTGTGGATGAAAACGTAAAAGAAAAAAAAAAAAATGTTTTTTCTCTCTCACCAGCCAGCAACCCCCTGCTATCGGCCCAATTTTTCCTGCCAAATTTTGTTCCCGGTAAATGGTGGTATTTTACCCGGAGATAATCCTGGGGAAGACATGGGGTTATCAAAGTACGTAGAACCTCGGTCACCTTCGATCAGACAAACAGAAACTCTTGTGGTTAATTCAGCAACAGTGACATTGAATCAACAGTCTTTGATCATCACTTCTCACGCCAGCCAAGTGAATTCACACATTCCTTGAAAGTTCAGCTCAGCATGAGGAAACGTGCTCCCCCCTAGGGTGGCCTCCAGTTCACCCCTGAAAATATACAGTCACCTGTGCCTCCCTGTGTTTGGGAGGAGAGCACAAGAGAGTCGTAATTCTGCGCTGGTCGTAAAGATGTTTCTCTCTGTGGCCGTTACGGCGGGCGCCTGGCACTATTGTCATCAGCCCACGCACCCCCACCCATCTCATCTCCCCAGGATCATAAATTCCATCTCAAGAATGTTTATCTGAGGGGTTTTTCTGTTGCAGGATGAGAAAAAGAGAAAAAATATATAATTAGAGTAAGAAGAAAAAAAAAAAAACAGACAGTCGATCCTCTCAGCTTATTCAAATCAAGTTACATTCAAACATTTTATTTTCATATTCATTAGTCTCCTTCCTCGAATGCTGAATTTAAATATCTTCCACACTCATACTGCCTATGTGGGCTCTATTTTAATTTTACTTCAATCAGTTATACTAGTAATAATTTCTTCAATATTAATTCTGGTAAAAATATACCAATCAACAGGTTTGCTCTCTCCACCAGGAATAATAATCAATCCTTATACGTCTAATTAAACTGTTGTTCTAATACTTCCCCTGCGTATTTCAATTAATGAGTCCTTCATTTTTCATCCAATTTATATTCTATATTTCATCAATGCAATGCCTTCCTCAATTTTTTCAATTTGATAAATGTCTCTTTCATCTCATGTGTAAATTAAACATTTATAAAGATGGAGCATCGCAATATCTCATCAACACACTTAGTTCTTAGCAAAACAAAATTAAATCAAAAAAGAAACAAACAAAAAGGCTGGATTTTTCTGTTAGATATTGCTAATACACCACTAAAACATTGCAATAACAAAAATAAAGGCAATAACCATCTGCAAAGGTTCTATCCCTTTTTTTTTTTTAAAGTCTCTATGGAAAAGTGGCTCTCCTGGTTTCGCTTCACTGAGGTTGAGACGAATAGCTCATATTGAACTAAACCCCTTTGTAATCAGACTTAACACCACTTTTCCCCGACTCTGTCCCTTTAATCAATTAATAATTTCTGCTAATATAAGTATGTTACTTACATTGAGATAACTGTTGTTGATGTTGAAAAAGGTTAAAAACATCAAATGTTTAAAACAAAACCAGAGAAGAGTACTCACTGATAACACAACATAGTTTACAAAAACAGTCTTCAGCTTTTACTTCAAAGTCTATCTATATTTCTAAAGAAAAATCCAAGATTTAAATCACTGACAAAACAACTTCCCTATAAATATTTGCCAAACCTAAAGTATATATTTTTTTTTAAACACAATCCAATATCCATTCAAAGTACTTTTGCTTATATGATTCCTCTTTAAACAAACCCAAATGTGGTCACTTGCCCAAATATTCTTGATTGTAAACAATGAAAACTTTTCATACTTCAAAAACATCTGTCTGATTCTGTGAAGGAACTGAACATAGTCAAAGTGATTTTTGCAACTAAAACTCCTCTTAAATTTTCGTAGGATACTCAATAGTCTAATTCCCCTCAGCAGTCAAACAAGACAAAACAAAAAATTCAATAAAAAAGGTTCAAGAGATGAGATCTCTCTAAACAAAAACTAGTCGCAATAAAATAAAAAATAAAAACCAGCATTTTTCTTTTCAGTATCCCTCTTTTCCTCTCAGGCTTCTTTTTTATTTTCTTTTCTCCAATGATAAACACCAAATTAAATTGAAGCTTCTAGAGATGTCAAATACATTACCACTGAATCATGTTTTCTTTAATCCAGCTTCCCAAATTAACATTTTCCAAAGTTCTAATTAAGAAACAGACCGCAGTTCAGAAATCTGGGTCATAATCCAAATCAATACAAATATATAAATTTTGAGAGAGAGAGAGGAAAAAACAAAAAATAAAAATAAAAATAAGAAAAAATAAAGATAATAAAATCAAAAATCTAAATAAATTGTCAGTTACAGAGTCCCCACTAATCAAATGATATATTATGCCATTATTCTAGGATCAGATCTGTTCCAAAATGTTTTAGGACCTGTAAATTTACTCTCAGCATCAAAAAAAAACTAGCTAAAGAACATCTGAAAGATTAATCTTAAATTTCAAAACCAAAACCGATTCTTATTTGTCAAAACAAAATGTGCATTCAAATATATGGTAAAAATTATTTCAATGTAGCTGGTCCAATCACATTTTGCCTCTACACGATCAGAATAAATGAATTTAGAATTTACTTCTTACTTTCAAATTAAACCATCATTTCGATCACCTCTGATATTCATTATTTGTTCTTAAATAAATCTACCAAAGACTTTAATTGTTACTTTCAATCCTTAGACCAATTCCAAATTTATCCCCAGTCTGTTAAAAAACAAACTGATTACCAAAAGATGACTGTGTTTTAATGTTTTCTTTTTTAAAACCAAACATTCAAATCCCACTAGTTTATAAACTATCACTATGATAAGTGTTGTTTTGCATGATAAAAACATTTAATTTGTAACGGAATTGAAATGTGCTGGGTTATTTCTTGAGCCCCAGTTGAATTTTGATAACTCCAATAAGCATTTTTGTCCATAAAATCCTTAAGAATGTTCAATTGTGTAAATAATTTAACACCTATCTCCTTTAGGTCATACATTCCGAGACCAAGCTATATTTCTAAAGTCTATAGAGGCATCAGAAATAAGCCAAACATAATTTTAGCATAAATGATACTTATTTAAATCACAGACTCATTTTCTATACCATTCAACACGGTGCTTATCAAAATAATTTAAACCAGTTTGTTGCTTTCCAATTAATACCGTTTGCTTTTCGTTAAATGCTTATAATTACTACTTATAGCTTTATCTTTATTTAGGCCAACTTAACAACTCCTGCTTAGATCAATCAAAAAAAGCAAAAAATCCACCTATTTAAAGATTCAAAAATGCATCTTTTATTTTGACTATAAACTCCCTCTTTTTAATTTTAAAGATGAAATCAAAAATTAAAACTACACCAAGTCAGAATCGACTCATGAGTAACTGTTCTTAGTCATTTACGTTTAATTGTAACATGCATAATTATCCCAAATAAATTTGGCGGTGTTACATCCTAATTAACCAGAAAAATTTAACAAAATCCAAATTCGTTTAAGTCTTAACAAGACAATCGTCTGCAGGAGTCTGTAATCACTTTCTATCCAAAATCAACTTTTAGCTCGCAACACATAGAACATGCAGTTAGCCACCACCGCTAACTTAGCATAGCAGCCTAGCTCCACGTGCTACCGTTAGCTTTCTTTGTGAAACGAAAGCTAAAACAGCACAAAACGTACGGCGAAAACACTCCAAAAAATCACAACAAACACTTTAGAAGATGACTTACCGCAATACCAGGACTTAATCCGCACAATTTATACCACTGTACCAAACTTTAATTCGGCACGAACAAAACATCTCCTGTTCGTCCACGCGGACTGAAACATATTTTTCCAATTTTAGCCGTCCCGCACAGCAAACACCGACTCAACTACGTCCTTTACAGCCCAAAACCATTAACAAAAAAACACAACATTATAAGCGGTGGCTTTTAGACCTAATTAATTATTTTATCGCGGAGGTTTCAGACCAGTCTGTTACAAGTTTCGTAGTCCGCTTTGAGAAATTTCCTGGCGCCGGCTTCCAGAAAACCCCTCAAAAGACTCGAACAGATGGCAGAAAACCGCCTATAACCACTAATTTATTTATCAAAACATATAGGCACAGCTATCGTATGTTAGCCGTGCTATCAAGCAAACAACTCACACAGAATTAGCACCTAGCTTAGGGCGGCCGCTCTGATGGCCTGTCGTAAATGTTCACAACTAATTCTTATAGATATTTAATTTCAGTTATCCATCATATTCAGTTATATATTTATTTATCTATGTTAATTTATTTATTATACTCGAGTTCATTATTTATACTATAACATTTTAACCCAGAACGCAACATCACCAGCACTTCTCGCCAAGCGCCTGCGTAAAAAACATCTCACACACACACATAGACACACACTTGTACAAGCAGAATTCAAAACACTATCCTCGTCGGAGCTCACCAAAAAACCAATGCCGGACCATTTTCACAATTCAGTTCGTGGTGCTCAGCCACGCGTCTGAAGTAAACGCAGCCCCACTCCCAGGTAATTCGATAGACTTAACAGAGGGCGACCCAGGCCCTTCCTGCTGCTATGTCGCTCGTAGCCTGGGAGCGTCCAGAAAAGCGTCCTATTCTGGGTAGAGTGGCCAACTCGTCGAGTATCGATCCGCACGTGTGGCTCCGATTTGAGTCGTTGAAGATATCGGTCCGTCTGCTCCATTGTCCTCTCCGTCCTCCCCGGAGAAAGGAGTAGCCTGCACCGGGCACGCAGAGTAAAAAACTCCATCTCCCAGCATGCACCGGTGTTCCTCTACGGAGCGAAAAGAAGGAGTCAATCCTGCCAGAAACAGGAAAACAGACAGACAGCTCCAACGCTCCGGGCATGCAATAGTGAATCTGCTCAAAACAAAAAACATATTTAACTTGCATGACAACATTACCCAATGTTAGATTAACCAATCAATAGAATTAAAAAACTACGCAACTCTGCGCAAATTGTCAATAGAGCAAATACATGTCCGTTTATTAACTTAAAAAATAACTGGATTTTTGGTCCAAAACCCTGCACACGTCGAGGTCACCAATTTTGTTGAATTAAATAATTATCATAAGTAATTCAATGTATGTTCAAGCAGAGACAAAATGGAGCCAATTTCCAATTTAACATTTATTTTGAACAGATTAACAAATTGCAGTTTTACAGAGGAATTTTGCCCCCGTCAGTTCCTCTGTGGTCCAGACTTAAAGAAATCTGAACAATTAACTGATCTTTATTTCACAGCTTTATAGACAACCGGGCCTCTGGGGTTGTAGGCGTTCCTTCTCCTCGAAATCTTACTCCAATCCGATCATTTCCAAACAATGTCTTAGCTCTTATTGGCTGTCAGAAAATTATACAGTCATATGGGTGAGACGTTTTTTCTTAAAAGCTCATTCTGAATTTATGGTTTTATGGCAACACCCCAACTCTACAGACATCCTGTTTACAGCTTGCAATAAAAACTCACCCCAGAGTTTTATGACTTAAAAGCTTATCTGCATAAACAATAGTGTCAGACCCATAACCATGCAAACTTTATAAACAGTCTTTTACCTTCTGAATGATAAAAGTTTAAACCTTATGCAGAATTACCACAGCAGGTATATCTATTTAATAAAATAATCTGATGAAATCAGAAATTTGGCACTGTCAAGTTGTTTTTTTATTATAAAAAATAAATTGTAAAAAACAAAATACTGTGGGAATTTTTTTCAAGTTTTGGCTGTTTCTTTTCTTGAAACCTAATTATTAGTTTTGACATCTGGGTTATCTTTCATCTTAGTTGAAAAAAGTTTCTTTATTCTGTTACTTAAAAGAAATGGCTCAAATAGATAGACTGCTTTGTGGCTAAGAGACCCTCTTTTACCAATTTATTTTGAGATCAGGTGACTAAAAATGATTTAGTATGTTTCTATGATTTGTTATTCTTTTGGTTAACCCTTTGAAGTGTAACATATTCACACCCCTTCTAATGCACAACATGGGTAAAAAAACGATCCACATTCATTTTCCAGGTTATTTTATGCTAGTCTTTTGAAATAAATTTGTTTCATGATTGAGTATTCCAACTATTCTTTAAATGTCTTGTTTTTGATTACCACAGATCATTATTTCCCTTTTTCCTTTCATACTTTATGAATAAAAAATGTTTTTTATATTGCTGCATCAAAGTTACATGCAATCACACAGTCTTCCAAGTGTGGTTTACAATTGAAGCACTTAATACCTAATGATAATTTGTTTAAAGTAATTATTTTAGCACTGAGTGGGGGCAAACATTTATGTATTTAATACTTGCAACATGTTTATTTTCATTTTGTCACACATAACATAAAAGTGCTATTGAATTTAACTGTATCAGTATGACGGCCTTGTCAATTTGATTTTGCTACAGATCCACAAACAGCACCCAAAAGGCCACATCCCAGCTCTCCCCTCCCCAACAATGGAGGAACAAACCAATAAAGGCCATGAATTCTTCTTTGTCAAAGTTTCTTCACTCTTACCCTTTGTTGTGGTTGTGCTTCGCCCCTTTGTGCATTTTAGAACCTCCTCAATGATGTTGCTTATAATTATATCCTAGGCATCTTTCGATCCAGAGGGAGGGCCTTGGCAGCTCCTGAGAATGTGGCTGCATGTTCTTCCATGAGTGAGGGGATTCTCATCCTGCTACTACCCTTTTTAACGCAGACTACTGGACTGAGTTTCCTCTTCAGAGGATTCGTTAGATGAGTCCTATGAATCTTGAGGGGACTCTTCTTCTTGCAGGAAAGATGGATTTCCAGACACCTGCATAGCACCAGCTTGATCCTGTGGCAAATATTCTTGGTCTTCATCATCGGAAATGTCAAACTTTGAATGTGTAAAAAAGTCCCACTTATCTTTATCTGGCTCTTGCTGCAGCAGCTTTGCAACCTTCTCAGCAGTAAATCTGCAAACAGCTATACTCAGGATAAAGAAAATCAAAAGCACAATATTTTCAGATGCAAATTAATATACATACACATACATATACTTTTATTTTGCTGACTTGGCTAAGTAACTACTAATTATTTAGTTAACTACTTTGCTAAGTAACCTAGAAAACTACTTGGTTGAGTATGTCTTGTTATTTTATTAGATAAATCTGTCAGCACCCACCACTACCACTAGCAAGAAACCCTAGCTTTTGACTAGCTTACTTTCTAAAATAATGTTTTCACTATCAAAGTAAGCTAAACCTAATAAAATAGTTCACAACTGCCATCAAATACGATTTGAGGTAATGTTTAAATGATTAAAAAAACAATACTTACAGAGAGAGAGTGCGAGAGAGAGACAGAGATATACTGTCTCTCCTCTCCAAATGCTAGCAAAGGCATTGGGGTCGTTTCTGACCCATGTGTGTAAAGCTGAGGTATAAATACAAAAGCTGTGCTTATCTATACAGTAAGAAAGGAAAAAATGAAAATGATTATTTGTGGTGAACAAAAACATGACATTTACCACATACTTGGAAGAGTAACTGATAAAATTCATTTATTTCAAAGATATGTCAAACACTGAGCTTTTCAAGAAATAACATAGAAAATGGATATGGGTCAGTTTGGACCCATGTTGTGCATTACAGGGATACTGATATAAAAACCTTTTTTATTCAAAAAGTAAGAAAGTAAAAAAAAATAATCATGTTTGATGGTCTAAAACAAGTTAATTGAGGAATGCCTTGACTACTGAATGATGGGAATAATTTATTGCAAAGATATCAAAAATAAAAACTCAGCCAGGTCACTTTTGACCCATGTTGTGCATCAAAATGTTGAGTTTCAAAGGTTGAGTTTCAAGATTGTATTCTTAACTTTAACTACTCTCTGCAGGACTTCTTCCAAATGTTGAGATATGATTTATGATGCGAAGATAACATTGTTTTTGTCCAATATTTCATTAGTTGAATATAATACACAATGAAGTTTGAATGAAATGTGTGATAATTTTGATTTAAAACCCCTTATCATTACTTTAGTAATTTAATGGAGATTAATTCAAATCGCATTAATATTTGCTGCTGGCATCATCTTCGATGGTTCCCTTTTACAAGCCACATGATGTGTTTTATGATGAATAATCCCAGGCAATCTGCATCCCAATTAAGAATATCGCTGCAGACAGAGAAGGATGAAGATTCATTAAATATCCTTCAAGTGAAAGTCACTTTACAGGTATGCATCATTATTACAGCTCATTAATCTTGATCTGCAAGTAGATGATAAGACTGTTCATTAGCAAGAGTAAGATTCATTCCAGCAGCTAATTTTAGAGGGAGTGACCATCAGTGTCCTCTGATCACCACTAAGGATTACATCACAACATGGTTTTGAAAAGGACTTTTTAATTTACTAAATGTTAGTTTTTCCCATTGTTCCTCTACTGTTTGATATTTCTCTCATACTTTCATACTATTCTTACTTGTCTTTTCTTGTCTTACTTGTCTTGACATAAACCATGTGGCAAACTGACTAAAAACCCAAACCCTGAAATTAGATTCCTAATTCATAAAGTTTGGTGACACAAAAGGCTCACGATGGGATTTCATATTATTGAAATAAAAATGAAAAGCTGTGGTGATCACAAAATGGTCCCAATTTTGAAAAGGAACAGGTGAAAATGAAAGAATGAGTGAATACACAGAGCCATACAGCCATACACAGGCAATGGCTCACTTATTGTATTAGAAAGCGATTTCGTAGAGAGATGGATTATCTCATATCTGTTTCCTGTATTATTGGTTAAAATCTGTTTCCTCAAAAATATTTTGTGGTTTTTACATCTAGCTCCATTGATACATCCAGCTCACTGGATGATATTTAGTAGGAATAAGGTAAAGTACTATTTTATTACCAACTTTTTTTGGGAAAACTTAAAATTCAAAGCTTATTTATTTTTCAAAACTACAGAAAAGGATTAATAAATTACAACATGTTTTACATAGAGTTAAAAATCTCTGTAGAATAATTCAGTCCAACTCTGACCTGGTGATTGTGGTTAAATATGTATGCTTTTGTATTTTAAAGGTGACCTTAATGTCCTTTTCTGTTTCTACAATTACAATAAATGTAATCGTTTGAAGTTTGATCGATTTAAGAGTTGCTGGTTTTTGTCCAGTGTTAATCAAAGCCAATACTGTCTCCAAAACTCTGATCTAACACTTCCTTTTAGCGACAATAGATGTTTGTATTTGAACTTAAAGCTTTATGATAATATTTTGTGGCACTATAATGAGCTATTTGCCTTTTTTTTATTTTTTTACTTTGCAGTCTTTTCTAGGTAAGTGGGTGTGACTTTGTGGCATAGCCCCAATGGCCCTACAAAAACAATGGCCCTGCTCTTGAAAAACTTACCCTTTATTAAATGGGCTTCTTCAGGACACTAGTCACACATTGAAATGTGATTTACATACTTAAAGGGCAAACAGTCATGGCATTAAATCATATTTTCAAATTTACTGATATTTATTGACACGCTTTGTACATACAAAAAAGTACCAATAATTCTAACACTACTATGGGTGTGTAAAAATTTATAATATGCATTTTTTCAGTGTCACCACCATCAATTTAGTTTTATTGATAAATGAACAACCCATGTAATCCTGGAAATCAAATAAATAATAAAAAAAACTGTGTCCATAAATTATGCATATTGAAAGGTATACAGGATTTTATGGCAAATGAAAACAAATAGTTTTATGCTTACATCAATAAATTGTTCATTATAAACCTTTCAATATCAGTTTATAAGGAGTTTTGACTTCAGTTTAGTCAAAATTGAGAATGCGTCCTGAAAGTCATCTCACTCTGAGCTGGTCGCATGACTGACAGAAAAGAATAAAAAGTGCTGCAAGGAAAAAAAAAAAACAGCATGATTGGTTACTGGAGGAAGGCTGGAAGTGGTGATGCCTGATGCCAGTGACATGCTTAAAATAGCATGCAGCCATTGTCAACCTTTTATGTCCGGGACATAGTGCCATTGAAAACATAATATTTCCAATAATTTCCTTCTCTCTCTCTCTCTCTCTCTCTCTCTCTCTCTCTCTCTCTCTCTCTCTCTCTCTTTGACAAAGTTCATGCAAGTCAATACAATATTGAGAGTCAGCCTTGGGCTAATGGTCATGTAACTTTGTCATGAAAGAGAAGTAAAATACGACTCAAGACTGATATACACTGGTTCCTTGAAAAAAAAAAACATATGTGGGGGAGTGAAACTTTTTCCTTCTCTTGTAGTCAGGCTATTAATTCTGACTGCATGGTTCATTGGCATGACAAAAGGTTTGTGAATTTAACAGTAATGAAAGTTAGTCTTGTTGACAGAGAAAATTTATTGTGTTTTCTTCTTTAGTTTTCCTAATTTTTTAGTATCTAAAATAGTGATTGACAGCCTAGTCAAGCAGTGCATGTGTGGGAGGTATTTTTGCTGCATAACTTTATTGTTCAGAGAACAAAGTCAGCAAAAGCTGGACATAATTGTTCTCACGAAATTGCTCTGTTGCATGACCTGTGACGCTTTGAGAAGATTAGAAGTTTCCATCATTATTTCATTAACTAGTCTGGAAAATCTTAATGCATTTTAACAATATTGTGGTAGGTATTTTTATCAGACAGATTGGTCGGATGAAACGGTCACTCTCTGTTTTGTCCTTGAAGTGAATCTCAGCTGTTCATCATTCCTAAGCTACTTAACAGACAGCGGGATGAAAATGAGCTAGATGTAGCCCTGTCAGTAGTTTCCATTGCATCAGAGTAGTTATCATGTGATTAAGGTGTCCACATGAGCTTCATTGACATATGCGAATGCTGACCATTATCTTTTAATTAGACCAGCAAATTAGAACTGTCCCTTGATGCTTCCATGAGATCGGGATGAGGAAGTGATGGGTGTGAGACAGAAATTGCCACACAGAGTACAAATGCCAAATTGACTTGACAGTGAACGGGGGGAATGCAATGATTGCACTTAGACTTTTTTTCTATAAGCTCCCATTTTAATCTAATGCCACTCTCTTATGAATTCACTTCCTTATCCGCTATTTTCTGTGCTTCAAATGGATTTTTTTTATTTTATTTTTTTTACCAGAAGTCAAAAATGTTTTATTTTATTGTTATTTTTTTATATTCGTTAACAGCCAATACCAAAGTTCTTATAGTAAGGAATGAAGAGTATTTGGTTAGTTTCCTTGACTTTATTCAAACATGCCACACAAAAAATAACTTCATCTCAAAGTACAGTGTAATTACAGCAGCACTGGGCTGACTGGGCTTGGTAAGCCCAGAGTAGGAAAGGCTCTTGAGTAAGGCCTTCCAAGTAAAAAGCCATCAGAAAATGGATACACTGTGGTTCATAAAGGGATAGATAAGGGAGGGGATTTGGTCAGCAACAATACCCAGGCTGGCTGTGAAGTTTAAGCAATGCGGAAATAGCACTAAGAGGTCTGAAGTGTGCCAAGAAAATATCCCCCTCTCCAGTACAACACTGAAACATTACACGGATGTATCAATGCTTTCATGTTGTTAACACCAAATTCGGACCATACTATCTGAATGTAGCAGCTGAATTTAAGACTCAGCAGACCAGTTGATGTTTTCACAATCTGTTGCTGTCCAGTTTTGATAAACCTGCACAAACTATTCAATTCAATTCAATTCAGTTTATTTATATAGCGCCATTTCACAACAGATGTCATCTCAAGGCACTTTACAAAAAGAGTTATTACAATACAATGTTTAGTGTAGAAATTACAGAACCACAGAAGATTGCGTCGTGGAATTCTCAGCAATCCCTCATACTGAGCAAGCATGCAGCGACAGTGGGAAGGAAAAACTCCCTTTTAACAGTAAGAAACCTCCGGCAGAACCAGGCTCAGCACAAGCGGTTATCTGCCGCGACCGTCTGTGGCTTGGAGAATACATAACAGAGACACAGAAAGAGCAATAGAACTGATGCAGAAGTTTGTTGCAGGACGTGGAGAATTTTCCGTCACTGCAATGCCATCTTAGTCAGGGTCGTCAAGCAGGGCTAATCCGGAGCACCTACTATAATAGAAAACAGGTTAGTGCTTGAATTGACAGCACATCATGCAGTTGGGGAGAAGTAGGAGAGAAAGTAGGAACAGACCCTAATAATGTCCTCCAACAGCCTAGCCTAAAGCAGCATAGCTACTAACATTAACCTGTCTCCTAGCTACTAGGAGACCTGGCTACCAACACTCTGTCTGAGTCCTCCTGATCGAGGCTCAGCCCGTGGACGGTGTAGGGCCGGTAACGGCCCCCGTCATGCCGGGGTCTTCTCGGAGTCGGGTTGTTTGAGAATGCAGCCCAAAGTGGGTGGTAAACTCCATGTAAGGCTAAATACCGGCACGAGACTGATAGTCGAGAACTATCTTAAGGAAAAATAGACAGAACTGAGAGGACAGAGTTGAAGAGGGCGAGAAACGTTTAAGAGATAAACGGGTGGGGTCCGCACAGTCTGCCCGGGGGATTCAACCCGGCAGGTAATGGGTGGCCGCACTGTGCGGGAGGATCTATATATACCTTTGATTTCTTGTTTTTAGCTGAAAGGAGGGTTGTTTTATGCGGATGTATCCTATCTGCTTCAATGTGTTGTGCCTTCAGAGATGGTGTTCCACAAAACCTGGTTTTAATTGAACATTTACTTTAATTGAAGATTCAATTGGGCTACTCTTGTCTTCCCATCACCTCAAACCAGTGTGTCCATTTTCCTCTGATATCAACAACCCATTTTTGTCCACACAATAGCCTACTAGATATTTTGTGTTTCTCTAGAAACCCAACTAAAGTTTTGAATAATACTTTAAAAAAATAGATCATCCGTTTCTAAAATTGCCCAACCAACCCCTTTGTCA
The DNA here is from genome assembly GCA_028564705.1 of Apricaphanius iberus. Taxonomy (NCBI): domain Eukaryota; kingdom Metazoa; phylum Chordata; class Actinopteri; order Cyprinodontiformes; family Aphaniidae; genus Apricaphanius; species Apricaphanius iberus. The sequence goes on from JAPXFQ010002197.1 coordinate 222,227, forward strand.
CAAGCATTTGTTCCGCATTCAATTTTCTGAAATTTTCTTTTTTACCCATTCTAATGTTTAATTTGGACTTCACCACGTCTACTTTGTGATGTGTAGTTTCCTAAATGAAACTGAGAACCATCATGTGGCTGGCTGATCAATGGTTTGTTAATTTGTTATTTTAAAAAGCAATTGAACAGCTGTTCATAATGAGAAGTCAGGTTAGTGTGTTTATCAGTAAATTAAAATGAAAAATGGAACAGATATTGTTTAGTAAGAGCTTTTCCGCTATCACGCAAGATGCTGTTACACTGTAATTAAAGATCCGAAAAGAGTAAAAAATAATAATAATTTAAAGGTTGAACACACTTACCGCTTGGTAAAGTACAGTATAGGAGCATATTTGCACATGCCTGGAGAAAGCAATGCAATGAATTAATATTTCTTTAATACCTTTGGTCTGGCCATCTTTTCTAGTTTAGTGTTATATATGTGACAGTCAGGGGTGCCACCAAAATTTCTGGCCCCCCTACATTTTTCATAGATAAAGTTTAACCCAATAAGCATGCCCTGTATACTTTAAAAATATACTTATCACATGGCATAGTTAAAATATCTAAAGATAAGTACAAAGGCTATAAAAACAAGAAAAGAAACTACGGAAATATGTACTTGCTTACAGAAAAGGGAGAACATTTATTACATCAATTGCAATTGCAAGTGCAACAGAACATAATGTGCACATACTGACATATACTTTATGTGAACTGGGTCAAACTACTCAATCAGGAAACATCAGCTAGAACTAACCCATTACTAAATCAGTCAAGGACTAAAACTAGCTAGGGTTATATAGGTCATATATTTTGGTTAGCTCTATGTTAGTTGTATTGATTTTTTTTTTATATAGGAGACCATACATACATTCATCTCCCTCCCCACATGTACACCATCCAAACCTGTATCAGCAGCTGTGTGGAAATAATAAGTAACAAAACAAATATAGCATACTTTTCTCCGAATCAGATCTTCTCGTACTCTGAATGGCCTTAAGTGGAGCTTTGGCAGGTACTCCCAGTGTGAACAGAGTGATCTCACCCTGAATCAGTACTTTAATAGACAGCTTGATTCCTCTATCACAGTAGCAGTCTGTGTTTTAGCAAAACTGTGGAAGTCTTTGACTGAAAAAAACTCATGTTGTAGGATAGTTCCATAAAGAGGATGATCAGGTCAGCTTTACATACAGAATATGATAACCAGTTAGTTTACCTGAGCAATGGCTAAAATATAAATAATTTAAAAGGGCAGAATGTGAATGTGATAGTGGAGTTCGAACAGATTCCTTCACAGCTACCCTGTGATTAATTAGATTAACATTTTAATCATTTGACAGACCTAAAATTGTATATACATATATATATATATATATATATATATATATATATATATATATATATATATATATATATATATACGTGTGTATCAATGCGTGTGTGTCAACAGACTTTCCATTAAATAAAAGTACCCATACAAAAAGTAGGATGTAACAACCAGTAGCTACAGCCTAAAGCCATTTTTGAAAGACACATTGTTGCCGCATATTTATTTATCGTCTGCACCATGTGTTGTTGCAGGTATATTGCCGGCATTAATGCTGGCATGTTTGATAGTCATATTACTGCAATATTACCCCATTGCTGGATTTATGATTGAAGATTATGCCTTGGAGCAACAGAGGGTGATGTCATTATGATAAGTGGAATGTGCGCTGAGCCCCGGGCTAGCAACAGTACTTAAAATGTTAGTAAACATTGTGAAAAACACCTGTTGAGACTTCATTGCTGCCACAGGCTGACCACTTATGAATGACCAAAAGACTCAGTGACGCCAGCACTGATGCCGACATTGTCTTTGGAAACAGGCTTAGATGTGAAAAACCATGATACCCACTGGTGCACTAAAACCAAGGCAACAGTTATTTTGCAGAAAGAAATTCTGAAGTACACTGGTTAAAAATCAGTGCAAGTAAATGAAAGGTGAGAATACATTTAACAAATTCTTGGAGAATCTCGCAGTGCTAAGGCGCTCAAGCAATTTTTTGTATTTGCTGATAAAACTCCTCTTTTCTTCCTCGTGTCAATTTTGTGTTGTTCTCAAAATAGAAGCCTCACTGACTCCTTATCTGAATTTCTGTGCCTTCCAAATCTCCCCAAAATTGAATGACTTTCTGAACCATTACTACATCACTTTGATTTTTTATTTTTTTTTTATGATGGCAGAACAGTTCAATAATGCAATTCATATTTAAGACTAAAAATGGTGAGCTAGAGGTCAAAACAGAGATGCATTTTACATAGAAAGTGTGTTTACAATTTGGATTAAGAAGCTTTCAATTCTTTGTCTCTGAGTATATCTCTTTGGCGGGACTCGTATGGCACATGTGATTGTTTGTGACAGCTCATAGTCTTTGTTGGATACAACAGTTGGCCGTTTGGGAGCCTACTCTGAAGTGAGTACAAACAAGTTCTGTGATGTGCTGCTGACAAAATAAAAAGGACTCAAGCTTTGAAAACAGTAGTGAGACAGATGTGTTAAATACTCACAAGAAGTAACAATGAGTTAGTAAGTTTTTCAATAAAGGTTTAAATGATCTCTCAAAGAAAAAAAAATAATACATGACTGCAGGAGGCTAGGTAAAGCATTTAATTATATAATTATTATTATTACTGTAGATAAAGTTGTGCAGCAGTCAATTGTAAAAGACTGCTAATGCCAGTATATATTCCATTGCAAGGCAAACACAGAGACACACAGGACAAACAAGCATGCATGGACACACTTATACCTAAGAGCAATTAAGAAAGACCAATTAACCTAACAGTCATGTTTTCGAAATGTGGGAGGGGACAGGAGTACCTGAAGGGAACCCACCCACATACAGGCAGAATATCAAAACTCCATGCAGAAAGACCTTAGGTCGGGAATTGCACCTATAACCTTCTTGCTGAAATGTGACAGTGTTACAAACTGTGCCACTATACAGCCCATTTATAGACTAGTCTCTCATTTATGTCTAGTCTTTGAGGTACAGGGAGTCAGTGTAACGACTTTAGAACTGGGATGATGTGCTTTTTTTTTTCTGGTTCTAGTGGGGATCCAAGCAGCAGTGCTTTGGATTAGATGCTCCTCTCTTTATCGACTTGTTAGGGTGAACTGAATCCATGAATCTGACTAAAGATAAACTCATGGATAAGTTACTTAAACATAGTAATGTTTTTCCGGTGATTAAAAGGCTGGCCCTCAATGTGGTTAGAAGGCTGGCCTTGTTATTACTTTTAATTGAACCTCAAAGTTTATGTCTGAGTCCAGTATTACAATTAGATTTCAGGCCTCATCAGTATTTTCTGGTTGTATTAACTGTAGCTGTGTGATTACTCTTGATAATTTTTCTTTAAGTCCAAAAACAACAACTTAAGTTTTGTTCTAGAATGGTTCTAGAATGGAGCCCTGGGGATCCCAAATGTGATTTCTGTCCGTTTTTATAAAAAATTGCCTATGTTGCTGTTCTTAAGGTAAGACTTAAACCATCCAAAATACTGTAACTGAGTGTCTGACCCAGCCCATTTCAATAATATATGGTGCACTGAGTTGCAAAAATCCTTTCACTGTGGTTCTACTATAGTCTGCATTTATGGATATGTCATGGAACCCTTTGAAAAGAGTAGTCTCAGGGCTGTGGTGTCCATGGAAAAATTTAAATATATAACAGTTGGTAATTATTGCGAACCTATTAAATTGTTGAAAAACAGCTTTTTCAATAATCCTGCTGATGAATTGGAAAATTAGAGATTGGTTTTACATGCAAACATTGGAAAATAAATCTCAAATTGGGCACCTAACTACACTCTGCTCCCATTTTTCATGAGATGGACTTAAAGATCTAAAATACTTTCCAGATACACAACCATTTCTCTCAAACATTGTTCACAAATCAGTCTAAATGTGTGATAGTGAGCACTTCTGCTTTGCTGAGATAATCCATCCCACCTCTCAAGTGTGCCACATCAAGATGTTGATCTGACATCATGATTAGTGCACAGGTGTACCTTATACTGGCCACAAAAAAAGGCCACCCTGGAATGTCCAGTTTTGTCTCACAGCAAAATGCCACAGATACCACAATCATTGAGGGAGCATGCAATTGGCATGCTGACAGCAGGAATGTCAATCAGATCTGTTGCTTGTGCATTGAATGTTCATTTCTTCACCATAAGCCATCTCCAAAGGCGTTTCAGAGAATATGGCAGTACATCCAACCGGCCTCACAACCTCAGACCACGTGAAACCACACCAGCCCAGGACCTCCACATCCTGCAGGTTCACCTCCAAGATCGTCTGAAACCAGCCACTCAGACAGCTGCTGAAAAAATCGGTTTGCATAAGCAAACAATTTCTGCACAAACTGTCAGAAACATAACTAATAACTATTAAATCAATAAACCTAAAGAAAGACAGCTAGTAAAAGAGAAGATGATGTTGATCTGACTTACCCTTCTCCTATTCACTTTGCAAAAGGACAACACAGAAGACTCAAGAAAATCTGATGTCAGACTCTGGAAATTACTTGTCATTAATTTTACCAGTCAGAAATGTGACCGACTTGAGCTGTAAATTTATAAGTCTATCTTGCCTAATTCATCTTATGTTTTTTTCTCTAGCATATGACCTTTAATTTACGAGTTAGAAACGTTGAGTTTGAAAATGATCAAACACAAAGTTGCCAATGACAAAATATCACAGAACAATAAATTATTTTTAGGTTCAAAGGTTAGCTTTGTCTGATCCAGGAAGTTTGATGTTAAGGAAAAGATGCAAAAAAAAGCTTAGATTAAGAAGTAGAAAAGCCTAGCCAAGCATGTGCACAACACTGTTAATCCACCATTTCTGCTTTTAGGGGTTCTAATTAATTAAGGAACGTGTGGAAAAAACCAAGCAGTAATCTTTAAAGCTGTGCCTTTTTAATTCCGGCTTCACGTTTTATGACCAGTGCCTTAAATGACTACTAATTCTTCGTTGGCAAGCACTGATCGTTCCTTTTCCTCCCCTTTTAATCACTCATACACAGCAGTGTGTACTTAGACCAATAACGTCATCTATCTTACCTTCTTCCAAAGTCACTTCCACCATCACCGACATCACTCTCACTCCCACTCCTAGTCTAGTGCATTTTCACTATTTATTTAAGGCTTGGTGTCTTTTATTGTACTGATGGTACTTTCATTAATATTTTCCTTTCCACTGTTGTCTCATCAAGCCACTTAAATACTAAATAAAAAACAGATAAAAAACTGTAGGTGCTTTTGTTGGACATAAATTACAAATTGTTGTATAGCACAGTTAACCAATGGCTGGTCATTGATCTTGTCAGTTTTAGGTCTTGGATGGCTTCATTAGTGATTAGGAATGTGTTCAATTTGTTAACCTAAAGCTCCTTTTTGCTACACCCAAACAGAATTAAATACTAAAATTGAGGAAAATGTACTTTTTGAGTGTCAGTTCTTCAAAAACTGATCAAATCCAAATGTAAAGTTTGAATCTGATTCTAATCTTGCTCAAATCTGTTTCAGAATAGTTTTCCAAAAACTGTAACACAAATAACTTTCACAATGACTCTTGCAACATTTAACTTCATTTTCACATATGGCAGAGTGAAGCCATTACTTCTGTATTTTTTTGTGCTGATTTTCTTGATACAATAACAAAATCATCTCAATTCTCAAGAAATGGTTGTCTTAAAAGTTTAAATGAAGGCAACTGGACTTTTTTTTCATTTTGAAAGCATTTAATCTCTAATTCAAGAGGTTTCTTCAATTCTGAAAGACTGGATTGGGATTATCTGATATATAAATCTAAAAATGATCGTCATTAGGGCTCGCTGATGAGGCTATTGTTATTCCTAATGAGGGTATCACGGTTATATAAACTCTAAGCAATGTTGAAAAGGTAAGTGTTGCTAACAGTGACAACGACCCTAATTAAGTACCTAAGTGCTGTTTTGATCACCTGCCTTAAAGTGTGAATTCTGTTCAACTTTTTTGGGTAAACAACTCAAAGCTGCTTTATATTTGTTGGAGAAGGGGAATCTGAGGCCACCTCCTCTGTTCAAGATTTGTTTCTTATGATTGACATAAATGGCTCCTTACAAACCTCTCCCAAACCATCTGTCTTCTCTAACTAAAATATGTACATCATCTTCAAAAGTGACATTTGTCCTTCAGATGTAGATGGACTCTTGGCCTTATGACTCTGCTCTTCTGTGTTGAGCCATCATTTTGTGTAGTTGCTGTTCAGTTTCTCCAAAGTACAGCTCTGAATATTCTTCGCTGCACTGGACTGCATATACCATGCCACTGAGCTACTGTTTGGTTGTTTTGTACTTGGGATGAATAAGGCTTTGCCTGAGAGTGTAACTAGCTTTAAAATGCACTGGGATGTTTTGTTTAGAAAATATCCTACGTATTTTGTCAGAAACTCCCGTCACATATGGGATGACTATGTTTTTCCGTTTCCTGTTCTCTTCTGCTGCACTTCCTGGATGCCTTAAGATATGCCCAATTAGGGTATCTACAAGCTTGAAGTGCAATCTTTATATGTTTGTGCTTCTTTTCCTTCCCTTCTCTATTTGTGGGGGCATAGGACATGTTCGGCTCGATGATGTAGTGTTCTGATGGCCGATAGCTTATGTTCCAGTGGGTGGTGTTAGTCAAAAAGTAGGCATTGGTCTGTATGTGTGGTTTTCCTAAAGACTTCTGTGGTGAGGCTGCCATCTTCTTCCATATGTACCAGACAGTCCAGAAAAGGTAGCTTGTCTTCTTTAGCATTTTCTCTATTGAACCTGATATTATGGTCAACCAAGTTGGCTTGGATGTTGACCCAGGTGTCGTCCACATACCTAAACCAGTGACTGGGTGATGACCCCTTAAATTAGTTAAATGCTCTTCTTTTTACATCGTCCATGTAGAGATTAGCCACAATCAGAGAAACGGGGGATCCCAAAGCACATCCATGTTTTTGCCTTTAGAATTTATCCTTTTAGTTAAAATATGTGGTGGAAAGGCAGAGGTCAAGTAATATTCGTTTGAGTATTATTCGGTCAAGTAATTAATATTTGCATGTTGTATTTATTTTTCCATACACACAGGCTTCTGTTTCGTCACTTTAATTGGCCTACCTATTGTAAACAAGGATACCCGAACACTATCATAATTGGCTCCCTTTTAGCTACCTAGCCAGTGCCGTTGTTCAAATGCAGGTTGTTGCTATGAGTGTGGTAATCATTCATTTGAAATGTAGAACAAAAGGCCCATGTCTGATCTTTCAACCATTTTTCTTATGTTGGACAAAAGTCCTGTTGCTTCCCTTTTAATAAGCTAATTCTTTTAAAAAACTGTACTTCCTGGGTGAACTCATACCACTAGATACCCCCTGCTTGCATTACGGAATTTATCATATTTCATAATTACTCTGTAACATTGTTGTAACAATGCCAGTCAACCAACAGAGGCAGTATAAAAGACAACACCAGAAAGTGAAAGCTAGAAATACAAGAAAAAAAAGTATTTTTACAGACTAAATGGAATCTAGTGAAGTCTGTCTGTGGAAAGGTAGTCAGTGTTACCCTAATGGCTGCCACTTTAACCCCGGCTGGGTCAGTTTTCTGCCAGTGTGTAATGAGCCCCAATGAGGGTGAACTCTCTGTTCCCCTATGCCCTGCTCTGTCTTCACTAATGAGCTTCTGAATAAATCTGAGTTGGATCCCCTTTTACCCAACCCATCCCCTGGTCCATTCTCTATCCCTTTTCAGTTCACTAATCCTGCCTTGCCTGTTTCCAGTCACCTAGCTGTGTCACCCTCTCCTCATAATGAGCAGTCCAGAACACCTTTCATCTCCTGCCAACATCGTCTGTCTCCTAATTGTGAGTGTTTGTTTGTGGTATGCCTTTCCCATGGTCAAAATCTCTTTAAAGTTGACAACTGAAGTTTTCCTGGCCTAAAGTTGATCCTGAGCTTCTGCATTTTTGAAAACTGATGTGCTATCTGCAATATGCAACTATATCATTGTGCACCAGCCATTACTTTGTTCATATTTTGATTAATTTAGTGTCAATTTCAGAGTTTTTTTTATTAGATTATCATACTTTGTCTTGCAAATAACAAATGAGAAAATAGTATAAGCAGGCTAAATATGTTGCAAAATGAAATGTTCAAAAAATGTCAATTTAGAACATGTCCACAACCGTTATTATATATTGAAATATTTTTTTTGGGAGTCACTGGGATATGAAAGGACTTAAAACATTAAAACGTTTATTGGAAAAAAAATTAACAAACAAGCAATATGTTGCCATTGAGAATAAGGCTGTGTGTCATGATAGTAACATTCCAAAAGACAAACTGTAATACAAGCAAGAAGAAAACTCTGTTTCAAAGCAGATTCCTGGGAACCCCTTAAAAAAGAAAACCCAGAGGTAAGAGCATTTGCTTTACAGTATAGTCACCACATTTACTCCCCACAGATTGCCTTTCCAAGGTGACTGACCCCTGAGCAAATGTTACTCGTCAGATTATTGCCCCCTATACATCAGGTCCAAACATTGGTTTTCTTTCACCTAGGCTGATTCCTTTCTGCACAGATTGCCTCCACCAGGAAACTTATCAGTTAGCTTGTGGAAATCAATCACAGGGAGGTACTATTCAAGGCCGGAGTGTTGTTTTTGTGGCTTTTGTCTGTGATGCCTTTAGAACCACCGTTGCAATGTCAAATCCTCTTGATTTTTTTTTATTGTAAGTCATTTTTCTTTGCCTCCTTGGTTGAAGCCCTCATTCCCCTTCTTTCTCTCTGTGTCTCACTTTACTGTTGCTCTTTCATCTTTTATTTCAAACTGTAGAATGCACTTAAGTAGGAATGTTAGGGCTGTTGGTGCAGGCCCCATCAAATAAGCCCTAAAAGGGATAAAAATAAAAAATAAAACATTTTAGTGCCTAATCTTCGCAACAAGATAGTAAAGATGGGCAGTTGGGATGTGAATCTTACAACAACTCACAATTTGATTCCGATTTGTGAGGTGGCCATTCGATTCAGAACTGATTCTCGATTCAGAATCGATTCACAATCAATACTATTAGTAAACAACGGTGCCAATTTGTAGGGCTAGGACAATATGCTATTCTCCCAATTCAATTCTTTTATTACTTTTTTTGTTAGTGCAAATTAAATTTTTATTGAGATTCTTCAATATTGCATATTTTTTATTCACTATAATATTCAAAAAATATATAATTTTCTACTTCCCACATCTTAAACCTTTACAACAGAATGAATGAAAAGTAAGGACTTTCTAAAGTAAACTGCTACATACTTAAACATACTTCATTATAAAGTGAACTTAATAATTTTTTCCAAGCCTGGGCTGCATGTAATATATATATATATATATATATATATATATATATATATATATATACACACACATATATATATATATATATATGTATATATAATATATATATATATATATATATATATATATATATATATATATATATATATATTTATTGTATTTATTTATTTTATTTTATTATGTATCTATTTATTTTTTTTAATCCTGATTCAAAATCTTTAAGCAAAGAATCTAGATTCTTGTGTGAATTCATTTTTTTCACCCACCCCTAATGGGCAGCATGGAGGTATCTAGAATCAGGTTGGGTATAATAAACTGAAGTAATCTTTGAAACCCCAAACTAGCAATCGTATTGTATTTAATACTTTCCTTAAACAAAGTAGCCGTGTCCAGAAAAGTTTAAACATATTACGATTGAGTGTAAGGAAACTGTAGTTTGTAGATAGGCTACATATGCTATTACATATATTATTTAGCAGTAGCATCTTCTTAACAAAGGCTCCTTGTGTTTTATTTTTCTCTAGTAGGCAGCAACATTATTGGAGCACCTACTACAATGATCTCAGTAATAATTGTATTCAATAGAATACTGAATCAGTTTTAAAGTTTTATGGTTTTTTATCCACATTTTCTTTCTGTATTCTCAACCCTTAGTCTGTCATACCAGGAATTCACTCACATTAAGCCTGGTTCAGCAAAGGATTACCCTAAACTAAAAAGGTCATTATTTCCCACTATCACCACTTGCTGCCTCTATTGGAGTTTTTTTTCAGTTGAAAACAAGTGTTTTCAGGAAAGTCACAGCCCCACCGTATCCCCTCACCCTGATGGACTCTCCCACCCCCATCTCCATCGTGGACTCCTTCCGTTTCCTGGGCACCACCATCACCCAGAACCTCAAGTGGGAGCCAACCATCAGCTCCCTCATCAAGAAGGCCCAGCAGAGGATATACTTCCTGCGGCAGCTGAGGAAACTCAAGGTGCCGACCGAGATGCTGGTGCAGTTCTACACGGCCATCATCGAGTCCATCCTCACCTCCTCCATCACCGTGTGGTTCCCCGGAGCCGCAGACCGGGACAAACACCGACTGCAGCGCATCGTGCGTGCTGCTGAGAAGGTGAATGGCTGCATGCTCCCATCCCTCCGGGACCTGTTCTCCTCCAGGACCCGGAGGCGTGTGGGTCGGATCACAGCTGACTCTTCTCACCCTGGACACCGACTATTCTCCCTCCTCCCCTCAGGCAGGAGGCTACGGTCCATCCAGACCCACACCTCCCGCCACCTGAACAGTTTCTTCCCCTCCGCCATCAGACTCATGAACAATAACAAGACCCGATAGTTCAGTTAAAGACCCATGTAGGATAGAACCATCTGCACTACGTAACTTTATTTTACTGCACTGTGTGGTCTGACCACACTTAGATCTGCTGCTGTCATTCACCTGCACATCTGTGAATGGAACCCTGCTGCTGTTCTTATGTTAAAAGGATGTTTATCTCTTCATAGTTCTTTTATATACATATAGATTATAATATTTATAAAGACTTTAGCCTTATAGCTCATTCTTTTTATTTTTATTTATTTTATTTTTATTTATGTTAAATGATTCTTTTGGGTCGGGGGTTTGCTCATAACTGCTACTGTATTCATAATTTGAGAAACAGAAATGTTATGTTTTGTTGATTTGAGGTTGGGCCAAAATGCAGACAGGAGCTTGGGATGATCATGGTACATACATTTTAAGAGATAATAACTTAGAGGCAGTAGCACTTCTAGGCAAGGACAGACCGGGCAGCTGCCCAGGACAGCCATTTTTTTCATGACAAATGCGTTTGGAAAAGAAATCTACGCCCCTACATGGTTTTCTATTATCCGTCACTGTGTCTGGAAATTGGTGTCCCTACAGCTGCAGGCACTCCTGCTGGCTGAAAGGGTGCTGGTGAACCAAGCTGTTGGAGGAAGAGAAAGTGGCGGGTTGCAAGCGAAAGTTCGGCTCTCGATCTCTCCAAAATTAAACGGACAAGGGGACGAATCTACTGTAGAAAATGTCTAGTTAGTCACACTATGGCATTCTTCCATGTAATGCACTGCACACACAGATCTGCATTGTCAAGCAGCCCAGATGCGGTCCATCTGCATGGTGAAAAACAAAGTCCAGTACACCATGCAGAATCCCATAATTACTTACAATCATCATCACCGGGCATAATTTGGCACGGGAGACAAGGGAGGCACGGTTAAACGAGCTCCTGTTAATGAAGGAATGAAGAATGACATTGGATGTAGGTGAGGAAATCAGGTGATTGGAAACAACTGAGAAAGCTAGCAAACAGGCGGACTGAGAGAACGTAGAGAAAAAAAAACAGAGGCTGAACTTGGTCTCAAAGCAGTAACAAACTGATGGGAGGAAGATAATACTAAAGACTTGCTTGCCATACCAACTTCAACTCGCTAAGCGTGTCTGAGAGACGGCTGTTTTTACGTCCCAAAGCAGCACTGCAGCTGACATACCAAATAACATCACATGTCACCGCTTAGCCAATGGAGATGACAGATTCAAATTCAAATGTTAGGCAGACTTCGAGAGGCTGCGACACTGACAGAAATTAATATTTTAAATAAGATGTAGTAAAATGACAAAAATAATGACTACATATTTAGACAGCACTATTAGACACTCATTTATACAGTTTATCAGCAAAAGAAAGGTTGATTTGGGGGTGACTTGCTCATTAAACTTAAGCAACCAAGAACTGAAGAAAATATAAACTAAATTTACAGGTGAAGGCCTGTCAGTTTAATAAATATAGAGATAAGTCTAAAAATGGCAAGCAAACAAAACTATCTGATCACTTCGACCTTTAGAACTCTCACCCCACTATAATGACTATCCTGCAATTGTACTGTATAAACTGGGTCATATTTTAACAAATGCCCTTATTTAAAGGCAGTAAAAAAATTACATCAGTGGCTTGCCAAGGAATGATGATGTATTTCATCATGAGCTTAGGAAGTGGGGTAGCATTCGAGGAATGGTGTTAAAAATACTGGCTGCCTGATTTGCTTTTCCATGTTTGTTCTTTGTTTATTTATTTAGGTTCAAGTAAACCGTGTTTATCTTGATAATTAAAAAGGCTTTGCCTTTACAAACTGGTTCCATATTACAACAATCTTTCCAAAATATTAATAGGAATTAAATTGTTTCATTTCTTCTTACCAAACAATTACACAGCCACTAAGTGAATCGACTGCACCACTTCTAGCTAGTGGCAGCCTTGCAGGGATAGCTGATGAATCCCTTTTGATTTAAATAATTAGATTTTAAGAATAACAAATGATGTTGGTTATGCATTTACCACAGAAGGAGGGCAGTTAGTGGCTGATTGAGCATCTATTTATCCAAATGTATTCTTTGGCTCTAACACCCAGAATGTCCATTGAACACAGCCCACTCTCAACAGCAACAAATACAACACCAAAATATTTTCTCCATACCTCGTAGCTCTGTATTGCCATCCTTCAACATAATCACTGCTGTGGTTCAGCTGGTCTATGATATCCTCATGCATATAATATTCCTATGCATACTAAGGTGTTCCACTAGACAGAACTGGGAAGGCCTTTGATGGAATGCACACACATGCTTTTATGGAGAATAAAATACATATATATATAAAACAACCCAGCAACTTTAGCCCTGGTCCTTGGGTTACATGCATCTCATATTTAAGATACCAGAAATAAAAGTGCAGATTTATAAATGACAACAGGGAATTTTAATTTCCTTCACTTCAGTTTTGCCTTTACTTCAGCTCAGTTAATCAGATGATTATCAAATTAATTAGAAGACTTAAAATAATTGGAGCACAATCAGTCTGTATTTCTTTTGCATCTGGCATATCATTAAAATTCAATGAGAGATCAATTAATCATTTTATCATACCAGATTAAAGTATGTTGGATCGCTGGGTTCAGGTTACTCTTTTGAATATGATTTCTTCCTGTTGTAAACCTCAGCTGCTTTAAGGGGGTTCAATTCCCTTGTTGGACTGATGTTTTACATACATGAATCTGTTAGTGATGTGAGTGGTTATTTTTCAGGTAACAAGACATTTACTTTTATTTTATTTTTACTGAAATTATCAAAGATAAATGAGAAACAACACTTTGACCTAGGGTTTATAAACCATATAGTGTTAAAACCAGAAGGTTACATAGACCAAAAACGACGCATGCACCTTTTTCACTATGTGAAGATAAATCAAAACCAACTTCTACTGCTTTAGGTCACTTAGAATGATCAAAAATATTTATATTTGCTAAATGAAATAATAATAAGAGAAAGGATATTCCAGAGATTTATTTATTAATGTCTTCTCAATTATACCTTTACATACAGAAGGATTGTATCTCTTAACAGAATGAAAGAAAACTCAGATTATGTCATGGCTTTGGAACGTTCTGAACGGTTAACTGACCCAATATTAATTAATAAGAGGCACAAATTTGGATGTTTTTTTGTCAGTCACACTGTGGCTGAATTCTTGTTTTCAAAAGAAATCCCCTAATATGTCAGGGAGAGAATTGTGGAACTAAACAAGTCTGTTTCCAACAGAACTATTTTTAGATGCTTGAAGATGCTGCATTCATCCATCTAAAAAAAAATATGCACAGTTATAGACAAAATGGGAAAGTCCAACTATTATACCGCATATATGTGAAAATAAATCCCAGAACAAAAGCCAAAGACCTTGTGAAGATGCTGGCTGAAGCTAGTGTCATTATCCACGGTAAGACATGTCCTGTACTGATATAGGCTGAAAGGCCACTCCACATTATTACTCCAAGGGAAACATAAAAAGACGGATTGCATTTTGCAAAAGCACACAGGGACAAACCCTTCAGTTTTTGGAGACATGTCCTGTGGTTTGATGAAACAAAAGTGGAACCATTTGACCATTAAAGCGGCATCTAAAGACATCAGCCTGGAAGTTAAAGCTGAAAGCATGGGTCTTCTAAATGGACAATGACCCTACCCATACAGCCAGAGTGGTTACAAATAGACTTAAGGACAACAGAGTAAAGGTTTTGTAATGGCAATCACCAAGGCTTGATGTCAAACCTCTAGAAGATTTCTGGACAGATCTGAAAAGGCATGACCAGGTGAGGTTGCTTTCAAACCTGCTTCAGTTACAGCAGTTCCATCTGGAGGAATGAGCAAGAATTCCAGCAAACTACACCCTTAAAAAAAGGTTCAATTTAGAACCAAAGGGGGTTCTTCGCAGTGATGCCATAGGATAACTTTTTTAGGTTCTACAAAAAACCTTTTGCCAATTTGTTCTTCAAAGAACCATTTATAATTGGGTTCTTTAAAGAACTTTATTAGGTTCCTTATGGAACCTTAACTTCCACAAAGCCACAAGCCTCTCACAATATATTGTGAGAGGCTTGTGGAAAGAAATTAAAAAACAACCCAAGTCATACAGTTCAAATGCAATGCGACTGAATACTGAGGAACTGTAGGTAAACATCTGAATTTTGAAAACAATACGTACAATTTCTGGCATATTCCTTCTCATCTTTGTAGCATTAAGTAAATATAAATAATTTTGGTATTTCTAACTAACCTAAAGAAAACTTTTAACAGTTTTTGTTTTTGTTTTTTTTGTCAGACAGAGTTTAAAAAGGTATACATGTCTTATTTTTCAGTGTATGTAAACTTCTGCTTTCAGCTACATTTTTCAGGTTTCAATTTGCCTATGAGTATAGGAACGGGAAAACATTTAGAGACATAACCTTTTCGTCTTAGCAGGGTTAGAAGGTCATTACAATGTAAGCACAGATTTCAATAGATCCCAATTCTTTTTGCAAGATTAATAGACAAGTTTTTGCTGAACAGCACAAAGCATGGTGGCAGTAATATTTGTACTAGGAAAAGATCAAATGTTATGGGGCACTTTTCATCTGACTGACCAGATGTAGAGCCCTTTCTTCTATTCAGTACTTGTATTGCTGCTACTTGCATCTTTCATCCTCTCCTTTCTTCTGACTTCCACTACCACTACTAGTTATTCCACCTTTTCGATTGCTATATTTGTGACTGTATTCATTGATGTGGAAAAAGCCATCATCTGGGCCAGTAAATCTGGAAATAGAGTACTCGCTGGGGTCGGCCACAGAAAGGGCTTCTACTGTGCAGCTCACCCAGCCAAGGGTCTTAGGGGCAATGAGTTCCAACTTGGGAGAACCAGAGGTTGCTCCTGGCTATTTTCTCAACATTCACTCTGGGGCTTCAAGTGCTCTAAAGCTAAGACAACACTTCCCACTGACTGAGGGCTCCCCACGCTTCTATTGCTAGTTTGCTGTAAGACATGTTCAGAAGCACAGTGTGGTAGACACTGGAGATTCATTCAGAAATTTACATTTATAAATGATTATTAGATTAGATACAGAGGAGGGATAAATCAATAATGCTGGCAAGACGCAAGGCACGCATCCGATTAGGCCAACAGATCACTTTTGACAAATCCAAAGAAGACTAAGAAGAAATTGTCATGGTCAAAATCATAGTCCTTATTGACAATCTGTCTGGGTAATTTTTTTTTTTTTTTGCATTATATTGCCTATATATTAATGTTACATATAAGCTATGCTTTTAATTTTTTTAATACTTGTCGCTTACTTTCCACTTGTTATTGCTATCATTAATGCTATTTTTTTAGATTTAATTTAATTTCAGTTCGCTTTATACATATAGCACCAATTTACAGCATATCATATCAAGGCACTTTAAAAGAAAAGTCAACTGTGTGAGACAGATTTTATATTTTGTTGCATTGTTTTGACTTTGAACACCCTCAACAGATTCAGATTTTGGATTGAGGTTTGGAGACTGGCTAGGCCACTTCAGAACCGTGAAATGCTTTTTAAGTAGTCACTCCATTGTTGCCTGGTCAGTGCGTTTGGGATCATTGTCATGCAAGTGCCAGGCATGTTTCATCTTTAGTGCCCTCACTGATGGAAGAATGTTTTTGACTAAAATCTCACGATACATGGCCCCATTGCAGAAAAGCAGCCCTAAAGCATGTTTCCTTTTTTTTTTTTTTTTTTTTTATCAGTAATTATTGAGGGTTCAATTTCCTGAAGTCATGGACATGAAACCGAGAAAAGAAAGAAGAAAGGAAGAAGGTGAAGAAAAGAAACCGCACCAGCAGAGGCGCGAACTGACGACACAAGACAGGGAGGCAAATAAAGAACACAAGAAAACATCCCAGTCCTCCACCTCTGCCGGATGGCAGAGAAGCGGTAAAACAAAACAAACAAAAACAACGAGCTGAACAGAATCAAACCAATAGTTCAGATCCAGTAATGAAAATTAAGAATTACACATTCACTACACACAAGCATGGATTAATAAACACAATACTAATGTTTCTGTTAAGCTCCTGGTAAAAGCTAACTAATGACAATAACTTCAACTCAAGATATGTCCGTCCACACCAATGTCCCCACACCTATGTGTGTGTGTGTGAGCATGCAGGTCTGAATAAGGTTTCCCCACGCAAGTGATTGATAGCTGGTGTAAGGAACCATCAATCCGTCCTACAGGAATCGACACAGACATGAAGGAGGCAGGAGACGCATGCATCCAGAGTCCCACAGAGCGCAGGAGCCGCAGGCGGACCAGCGCAGGGCCCCCCGCCCACCAAGAGAGGAACAGATGGAAGCCCCAGGGGAACACCAAGCAGCCGCAATGCTGGGGCCCCGAGAGATTTCAGGGAAGAGCCCATGGGCTCCGCCGGAAACCGGCTACGCCAGGGAGGGCCCGGAACAGGACCCGGAGGCCACAGGGATCAGGGGCACCCCGCCCCCCAGCAGGGCCCCAACCAGGGACCCGCCAAGAGGGGTCCCCTGCCGCCGCCGCCGGGCAGGAGGCGCCTGCAGCCGATCGACGGACAATACACGCCGTCGCCACCCCGGACCAATACCCACCGACAACAACCCGCCCCCCCCGACACACCCACACACCAGGGAGCCACAGTAAAGCCACAGCGGATGTACGCCCTCCCCAGGCCGCGCCCAGCCAGCATCTGGACATCAAGATCTACCAGCTCCCAGGTCCAGATCCCGCCCCATGCAGAGGGCCAAGATCTGGGGCCCAGCCAACACCGGACAGCCCCCCCCCCAGATGAACTGACCAGGCAGTAGAACTCATGGAACTGGCAGGAGCTTGGGCGCCGGGCACGTCCCCACCAATCCACCGGACTAAAGCATGTTTCCACCGCGTGCTTCACAGTGGATATGGTGCTCTCAGGATGCAACTCAGGATTCTTTGGCATTGGCATTGTCTCATCCTACCACATGATATTCTCCAATTCCTTCTTTGGATTACCCAGATGTTCTCTGGTAGTCTTTAGATAGGTGTGGACAAGCACTGGTTTGAGCAGGGGGACATTTTAGGCGCTGCAGGATTTTTATTTATGACGATCTAGTGTGTTACTTAAAGTAACCTTTGTTACTGTGGTCCCAGCTCTCTTCAGCTCTTCGATCAGTTCTCTCCATGTAGTTCTAGTTTCCTACCATTCTCAAAACCATGTGTACACCACAAGACGCGATCTTGCGTGGATTTCCAGGTTGAGGGAAATTGTCACTGATCCATTTGCTATTAATTACTGCCACAGTTAATCTCTTCTCACAAGGCTGCTTGTCTATTGTAGATGTGCAAGCAATCCTTGGTCCTTGGTGTTTGGTCTTTGGACAACTCTCTCCTCTTGGCCATGGTGGATGTTGGAGGCTGACTGTTGCTCAGGTGTTTTTCATGCAGATACATTTCAACAGGTGCTATTAATACAGGTAACAAGAGGAGGATAGAAGAGCTTCTTAAAAAATAAGTATTGTCTGTGAGGACAATTACTTGTTTTTAGGTGTTTGATACTTATTGTCTGCACTATTATACAAAAACATTCTTTAAATATATACATTGTGACATCCTGGATTTTTCTTTACATTCTGCCTCAAGCGATCATATGATAAAATTACAGATTTTTCTTTTCTTTTTAAATAGGACAACTTGCAAACTGTGGCTGCCAAAAATGTTTTTGCCTCACCGGGAGGTTTTATATTTTAGGAAACCAAGCAGACTGTATGAAGTCATTTACTTGCAGCGTTCATTCCTGAAAAAAAACATGTAGGGAGCAGAGGGTTAAAACATTTAATCTCTCATAATGTGTTTAAATGGATTAAATAAATCAACAGGCTGATGTCCGGATGTACACTGAATTGGAAGTATTCACCAGTTAAAATATCAAGGTTTATCACATTACAACTTTTAAATGTAAGCTTCTTTTTTAATATTGGCCATCTGCTTAGGATTTTTGTCCTGCTGGAAGAGGACTCATTCCAGTATTGCCCTTTTGTGACCCTGTATTCAGGTTCATCTACCTTCCCATTCTCTCTGAGCACCTTCCAAGCTACTGCTTAAGAAAAGTATCCCCACGGCATCATACTGCCAATAGCATGTTTCCCCTTAAAAATATGTTACCATCAACATGTTTCCCCACACCACCAGCACCATGAGAGCTAATCCGGCTCCTTAGCTCTTTCTTTAATTAGTACTGTTCTTGTATGTCGGTTACCTTGAAAGCTAATGTCCAGTTACATTTGTAGTTTTGCCAGACTCTCAATCTTTTGAATGTTGGATTGAACAGCACTTCAGGAGATGTTCAAAGAAGGGGACATTATAAGATTTATGACCTATTCCTGTTTTAAAATCTCCACAAGTTTATACATGACCTATCTAGTGTGTTCATTGGTCCTTGTGATGCTGTTTGTAAACTATTGCCTCTTAACAAATATCTGAGTCATTCACAGAAGATCTAGATTGGTACACAGTTTGAATAAATTACAGATGGATACTGTTTAGTCATTAGACAACCACTAAAAGCAATTATTCAAAGTGGATTTTATTTCAGGGTTTTAGGGTAAAGGGAACAGGAGACAGAGGCATGTCACACTTTTAATTTTTATATTGTGAACATTTCTGAACCCCTGTTTTAATTTCCTTTAATTTATGTACTGCTTTGTGTTGGACTATGAGACAAAATTCACAACATTTTAAGAATATTTGTCATTGTAATGAGTCAAAATATTTTTAAAAATTGGAATTGGGATGCTTTTGCCACACACTGCATATTATCCATTGAAATATTTCATGGAATTTGTTAATATACGATTAAACAAAACAACTTAATAAAAAAGACAGTTTCAAAAACAAGTCATTCCCCTTATATGTCTTTTTTTCCATATCCCAGCACCCAATCCCCATTCTATCTTGGTAATTACAGGTCCACTTTTTAGGCCCAAGAATTCATTGGATATCAGCACTTAGCACGCTGTGGAGTGAGCTAACCTCTCTCCTCCATCCCACTCTGAAATGGCCCTCAGGCCAATGCTGTGGCATAGTTAATGGAGTGTGCCTACATGAATTATTAAAAGTGCTTACATTCCCTTTATACTTGCCATACTATCGATATTCAACCCTTTCCCAGGCTCATGAGTGTGTGGGCGAATTTTTACACGCCAGGACGAATTGCCCTTTTCACTTACATGCTGGTCCCTCTCACATAAATATCTGTTATAATGTGGAATGAGAAGGCTATGATAAATAAAACATTCTACTGAACTGTGGGTAGAGAAATTTAAAATAAGTAAATACTTCCCTTGGTACAATCCAGGCTCTGAATTCAAGGTTCTGGGGGCACCAGTTCTTAAGACACTGAAATGTAAAGATTATTACGGCATGTTAGAGCTTATACCAACATCCTCCAATGGGAGGAATATAAAAATGGTAAAATCAATAAAAAAAACATAAAATTATTCTTTGAGAAAATACCTCCAGTTCTTGTCCAGATAACTCATACCAAATTCAAAAAATCATACCTACCCCCTCAAAAAAAGAGGGAAACAACCTTGAAAGCTTAAGAGGGCATACCACAACTATAGGGGAGGTATTATAGTGATTGTATCTTCTGTTGAGGGGTAACATATAACTACATGGCTCCCTTTTCAATCTAATATGTAGAGATCTAGAGGGAAATTATCATTTCCAGGAGGGCTGGATGATAATTCAATAACAATATATATTAATCAATAGACTTGTGTTGAGATACTAATAAAAAGGGTTGATAAAAAGTTCCATAAGAAATCTTCTCTTCCTTTTATCATAGCCTGTCGGGTAGCTAATTACTACTGTACTATCATTACTTGTAGTAATTTTGTACTGACTTGCTGACGGATAACAACACCTGCGCTTTTAAAGATGACAGCCCAGAAACTTCACCATGTCCCCAGAAGCAAAAACCATTTCAAAACTACATACACTGAATAAAAGACCTGTTGGCTTCAACATCCAATCACTGGACTCAGCTCCGATATTTAGTGTACCATCTACACTCAGCCATTGGTGAGTAGCTTGTCAACTGTAGCTTTAACAGCTAAAATTAAGTAAAATCAGCTTTATTGGTGCTCTTTTTGCAAACCAACTGAACAAAGGTTCTAAGCCATCAATATAATAGCTTGTTATAACACCACGATAACCTATACAAGAAAATAAAAAGCATCAAGATAAGGTTACCTTTTAAATTACAATTAACAATCAAAATATATTCTAATCGGTACTACAATGGTTAATTACAATAGTCTTTTCTTCATCAGTATTTACTGATTTCACAGAGGTCCCTTTGTCAGGGGTGTTGGTTGCAGCATAGACCCAGATGCACAATAGGAGCGAGAGTCAGAATGGCAGGGAATGGTAAATGGTAAATGGACTGAACTTTCACCCATTCACACTCGCATTCATACACCGACACCCAACATGGCTCGGTAGGACAGTGTAGAATTTGGGGGTTAAGTGCCTTGCCCAGGGGCACATCAACATGTGACTGGAGGAAGCTGGAATCGAACCTACGACCCTCCGATTGCAAGCCAACTACTCTACCACTGAGCCACAGTCGCCCAAGAAGACACTTCATGCAGAGACATCAACATGACGCTAACACAATGATCCAGCGAATTGTGATAGAAGGTGAACGGTAATAGTAGCTGGGGAGGGAATGAGGATCAGATGAGAAAGATTATACACAGATTAAGACAACAATAAGCTAGTGGCAACTTTCAGTTGTGGTTAAAAAATGTGTTTGAATAAATGGTTAAATTGAATTCAGGTTTTGTGTGTACTTTATTAAAGCAGAAAATGACCAGGCCTTCAGTTAAAATAAATGGTCTACAATAAATGGACTACATTTTTTGATAATTATCAATAATTTTCGTAATCCATCATATGATTTTTCTTTTTATCAATATTCTCTTCATCTATATTGTCCAGCCCCACTCTCCAGTAAATATCTTGGATTCTCAACTATTTCTTACATTTGCAATTGTGTATATGTAGAAGGAGTTTAGTTTGTTTGAAGATATAGACTTAAGAGCAGATGGCAACTCATTTACTATAGGCAAAGAGACAGAAACCCTTTAAGCCATTTCTTGTAAACAGATAGGGTGTAAGCAATCAAGAATTAGGGCATTTCTGGAGGTGCCAAAGATGCCGCTGCATTTATTATGCAATATCTATAGTGCAGGAGGTTGAAGGAGGGGAAATGAGTTTGATCAATCCTGTGCAAAGTTAAATGTTTAAATAGTTCTGAAGGAGCTAGACATTAGAACTGTTTTTGTTACTTTGTCATTTTAAGAAGCCTGGTTGCAAAAAGAGAAGACTTATCATGCCATAAACAACATTTATATATATACACAGTATATATATATATTTTTTTTCTATTACCTGTGTTGTGAGTCCGTATACGGACCCAGAACACAGTTTAACGTGCACTGCCCAACAGTGACTTGGATCTGTTTGTTGACGACAGGTTGTACTTTAAAACTGAATTTCCCCTCGTGTGACAATAAAGGATTATTCAATTCAATTCATATATATACATATTCATTTGTATTATTATTAGCAGGGTCAAGAATCTACATTTTCACATAAATTTTAGCTAAACAAAGTTAAGTTTATTTTGTTTCTACCATAGACCGTAAGAAAAGAATAGACAGTGCCTCCTCACTCCTCCCTGTTTACCAGAATGACACACTTTCATGGGGGAATTCATGGCGGATTCACAGACTCCTCCTCCCCAGCTCTGACAAAGCATGTTCATTAAAAGGGCATAGGGGCGGAATCTTCACTGTAGACTCTGTCCTTGCGGGGCGTGTATGGGCATGTAGTTCGGTCGTAATCGCGCCCATTCTGCTCCCGCATCTTTAGCTCTGATGCTAAACTTGGCTAGCTAAGCTAAAGGATAATAGCCCCATGCCTGACTGTTGCCCTATCTGCGCTCCTCCGACGGTTCTCCTATTTCTCAAACCTCAAAAGGTAAGAACTAGTTACTTGAACTAATTATTCAAATGTAGTGTTATTATAATTAAAGTCCGAAACAGCTTGTCAATCAAAGTCGAGCCCCCTCATTAATTATGCAAGATTTCAAATAATTATCTTAAGAAAACCAGCCTGGCGCCTATGTTTTTGACGAGCCCAGCATTATCTCAGGAAGAATATGTAGCCATAGAAAGTTTTAAAAAGAAATGGGCACCAGGTATTAAAGTTGTTTTTAACGTGTCTAAAGTCCAATGCTTTTCAATGGGGGCCTAGTGGCCAAATGGAGGTACTACAGCAATGAAGGAGCAATGGCGGCCTCCATGGTATGCGGTCACAAAGCAGAGCCGCCAGCGGCCATTGGTTGCTACAGTCTCAGACCCACCCTGGGCCCTTTTAGCCCCCTCGTCATTATCCAGGATACGCCCCTGCAGGGGAATAGTCACTGAATCGTTCTAAAAACTCACAGGTGTCTCTAAGGAGAGATACTGAGAAATTACTTTTTTCTCACTTTGGTCACAGCACAGTATGGAATCTTTTGAGGTTGACGCTGCTACTTTAGTTTCCAAAAGCCCGACCAGCTGCGTTCTCAGGTGAACAGCAGAAAAGACAGCCATGGTCCGCTGGCTGGCGAAGGTATGCAGCCAAAATAAAAGGAACCTGAATCTGATGTCGGTCGAAACAGTTTTGAATCCCATAACTAAGTAGATGCAAAAAGTACTTGAAACTACATGTCCTGTCATTCCCATTAAGAACATCTGCTCTCCTGAAAACTTGCCCATCGCTGCTGCAGTCTGTGCGTCACTGTTTACAGCTGATTGTTTTCTCTTCAAACATACAGGAATCGCATAGGTGACCTATGTTTTATTCAAAACGGCAAATTTCACCAAAAGTTGAGGGTTTGTCATGTCTGTCATGAGATATGTTCTGCTCAACTAACAAACGCAGTAACGCAGCCTACTTGCGCGGAAGTAGTTTAATTACTTTTTTTACTACTGTAATTCCTTACTTTACCCGTTACTCGAAAAAAGTAATTGGATTACAGTAACTCATTACTTTTAATGCGTTACTGCCCATCACTGACTAAATCAGCAGGATATATTTGATTTAGCCCTAAATTATGTTTGCATCTGTGGTTATTCCAAGGAGACTATAGGATTTTATTGTTTCTTAGACAAACACTGTGTGCTTGGGTTAGAAAATGTTCCCGTGCAGCATGAGTGACTGATCATATTTCAAAAGAAATTTGTTACACGGCTTTTCAGTGAACAAGACCTTTAATTCTACTTCAGACTGTTTTGTGTTCTGCATGTAGGTCTGTAGGCTGTAGTTTATCCATCCAGTAACAGGTCACGGGGGCAGCGGCTTTAACAGAGAGACCCAGACTTCCTTCCCCCCAGCTACTTGGGCCGGCTCCACGGGAGGAAGGTGTTCACAGGCCAGCTGAGAAACATATTTCCTGCAGTGTGTCCTCAGTCTTACTATGTCGTCCTTTGGAAGCAGAGTCTGTGGAATTTGAGTAAGACTCTCCAATCTCTCGTGCAGAGGTCACCAAGGTAGTTAAAACGCTCATCAGTGACACGGCTTTGAGGGTAGATGAGATTCAACCGGAGGCTCTGGATGTTGTGGGGCTGTGTCGAGTAACATGGCTCTGCAATATTGCGTGGACATGGGGAAGTTCTCTTGGATTAGCAGACCGAGGTTATAGCTGCCATTTTTAATCAGGGGGACCACAGTGTGTGTTCTAACTACAAGGGGAACAAACTTCTGAGCTTCCCTTGATTAGGTCTATTCGGTGCTTCTGGTGACGGAGAGTCAACCTAGGATACCAGAGGAACAGTAAAGTTTCGTCCTGGTCTCAGCAGGTTCCTGGAGGGTGTGTGGGACTTCGCCCAACTGGTCTACATTTCAAATCAAATCAATCTTTATTTGTATAGCGCTTTGCATACAAAATAAAATTTCAAAGTGCTTTACAGATTACACGAAACCCTGAAATAAAAACATGAACACAGTTTAATGATGGGAAATTGGAGCAGGAGATTGATAGGTGGATTGGTGGGGCTTCAGAAGTGTTGCGGGCCCTGTACCCATCTGTCGTGGTGAAGAGAGAGCATAAGCCGAACGGCGAAGCTCTCGATTTACTAGTCGATCTATGTTCCTAACCTTATCTATGGTCACGAACTCTGGGTAGTGACTAAAATAATGAGATCAAACATACAAGTTTTTGAAAACGAGTTTCCTCCACATGGTGTCTGGGCTCTCCGTTAGACATAGGGTGAGATGCTCAGTCATCCTTGAGGGCCTCGGAGTATAGCCATTACTCCTCCACATCGAGAGGAGTCAGTTGAGGTGGCTTGGGCATCTGGACAGGATTGCCTCCCTGGTAAGGTGTTCCACTGGGAGGAGGCAGAAAAATCCAGGCTGTTGTCTAATGACAGAAAAATCCAAATTAGAGATTTAGATTGATTTTTGATGGGGATGTTTATGGGTACAATAAAATCAAACTGTAATGAGAAAAAAAAATAATTTCCTTTTTTTGCAGCCAACAATAAACATATTTATTATAATATAAATGTTTGTAGTTGTGTTCTGTTTATTTATCATCAAAGATGGCCTGTGGGTTTGAAATCAAATCATAACTCAAAATGGTAATCTGTGAAAAATGATGAAAAGTAATTAAATAGTAATTAAATAAATAAATAACCAAGCAGTGTATTGGGTCTAACATTGGTTTCTTTATAGTATAACGATCATTATTCGTGTCCTAGAGTTATTGAAAATTGCTTAGCATTTTAAAATGTTATACTTTTATTTTTATTTTTTGTGAGGTCAGTAAAATTTGATTTCTTTCATCTTAAAACATCCTTTAAATGTGCCACACTGTTTCAAGGACAGAAAGGAATATTAACGAAATGCAAAGTAAAGAAAGCAATTAATATATTCCATTCTTTTAAGTCACAATAATATTAGATGCTATTTTTGGGGGAGTTTGCTAAAGTTCACTGTAGGATTATAATGACTTTCTTTTTTATCAGATGGGAATGTGTGGTTTTTCCCTTGATCTAGGAGTATGAACTGAGTTAGCAGCCAAAACCATTCTTAACTCACAGTGGGGAAGAATTGAACTATTTCTGTTCTTATGCTAATTTGCCAGTAATTGTTGAAGCCACACACTGACACACCAATTCAAGTGTCCATACTAATGTGCTCATACTGTAAGAATTTCTATTTCCAGCATGTCAGTGCCTCAGAGATGCTATCTTTAAGGAGGAATCTCTCATCCTCATTACTGCACACAGAATAATAGAAAAAGAGTTTTACAACATGAAGCTACATCGGCAGTTATATCATCATTAAGACATATTTATATTTTGTTTTGAGAACATACTGAAAATGAAATTGTTCTTATGTAGTCAAATTAGTATAGATCTTCCCATTTAGCAGGGTGAAAACTGAGCTCAAAATGATCATTTATTTTATTTACTAATTATCCAAATCCAATCCAAATTTATTTATAAAGCTCTATTAAAAGCCAAATCGACCAAAGTGTCTTACAATACATAATACCGTTGCACACAATGCAGCAATTGTAGTAAAATTGGCATGTTTAATCAAAAGCAAAATAATAAAAATTAGCCTTAAGACAAGATTTAAATTGTATCGATTCAGCCTGTTTAACACTTTGGGGTAGGTCATTCCACAATATTGGGCCATTAACACCGAAAGCTCTGTCCCCTCTTAAAATACATTGTTTCTGCGGAACAAAAACCAAATTAATTGATGGTGCCCTAAGATAACACAAGGGGAGTTATACCTAAAACAGGTTATCCAAATCATGAAGGACTAAGCCATTTAAACATTTTAAAACAAATAAAAGCACTTTAAAAGAAATCCGATTCCGGACAGCAAGCCAATGAAGGGCCACCGAGGTTGAAGAAATATTATCATATTTCCATGAACCAGTGCGCAAGCAGAGACTGACTAGCTGTAGCTGTGTAATGAATCACATGAGCAACTGAGCTGAAATATAACTATCTCTTACACCCCAATACTGTATTAGTCAGTATGTTTACATGCACATATAAATCGAGGTTTTGGTAGTAATCAGACTAATCAGATTTTAAACGCGGGGATATGATCTTTTCACTAATTAAGAGAAGCATTAGATATTTAAAACCCTATCATATTTAATCCAAACTTGCAGTAGGTTAACCTTTACCACTATAATTACTTTGTGTATAACCTCTACTCCATCCTTCATCAGCCAAGTTGGATAGTGATAAAAATATTATACTAAAAAATGGGTTTCTGCTTTAGGAAACAGACTCACCATCACTTGCTCCTGACACTTTCTACTTAAACACGTGTGACCTCACACTCCCATGTATGTCATATGAACACCCATTCTCATTCTGGAAACAATAACTAACATCTGAATATAACCTTGGAATTAATATGGGTGTAATGTTTTATTTCTTACTAAAATATTTTCAAACAGAAAGTTGTGACACTTTTTTATTATGTATTGCTTATTGAAAAGAATTGATAATCCATTCAGAGTATGAGAAGATATGATTCGGAGAAAAGGCCGTTATATTTCTTATATTTCTTCTGCCCTTTATTATTTCCACACAGCTGATGATACAGGTTTGGATGGTTTAATTGTAAGGATGGAGAATGATGTATGTGTGGTCTCCTTTAAAATAATAATAAATACAACTAGATGTAGCCAAATTATATGAATAAGCTTAACATTTGGATATCACCAGTCATACATTATAGATCAAATGTAATTTAGACTTAGCAATCAAATGTCACAATTGGAATGAATGCTCTTATTGTGAAGGTCTATACAGCTACTTCTGCTAATGAGTAAGCGCTAATTTATTTCCAAACCCCCCCCCATAACTTTACCTGATTAATGCCCTTCTAAACTCAACGATAACTTACTATTAAATCTACTGAAAATATACAGTGAATCAACATGCATAAAGCAACATAAATACGGCACATTTATACTCTTTGCACCGGGACAGGGGGGTAGGGGATAGGTAGCTTTTAGCAAGACAGAGCCAATAGCTGAAGTGGATGGAATCAAATAAGGGAAATTCCCACTGATAACTAATTACCTTAACCATGTCAACTCAAACCGAACATGTTATTAATGATATACTCACTTGTCATTTACACACACACACACTTACACACACACACACACTTGAAATTTATTGTGGTGCTGCAACACCGTCTCCATCCAGATGCAGTTGAATCTACCATTGTGTTTTGTGAGGAGAACTGAACAAATATTCAAATTCCACTGTGCCATGGAGGTTCAATGTTTTGTTCAATTTGCAACTTTTGTCCTAAAATCATAGACCTAGGAGTTTGTTTCTGTTTCTGTCCTGTACTACACTGGCTCTTGGAATATTTGATGCAATGTTTCACATGAAAACAACATGCCACAAGTCATTGGATACAACTGAAAATGTTTACCTTGGGGGAATTTAAACCTGTAACTAAGACCACTGGTGCCAGTAGGCAATATGGAAACAGATTGCTTTTGCCTTAGGTTGCAATTAGGCAAGTTGCTGGATCCATCCATCCATCCATCCTTCCATCCATCCATCCATCCATCCATCATCTTCTTCTGCTTATTCAGGTTGGGTTATTGGAGCAGCAGCTTGAGCAGAGAGACCAAGACTTCCCTCTCCGCAGCTACGTGGCCTAGCGTATTCTGGGTCATCCTCTAGGTCTCATCCTGGAGGGTTGTACCCAGATAACCTCATCGGGGAGGAGTCCAGGAGGCATTTTGACTAGATGGCCAAGCCACCACAAATGACTCCTGTGGATGTGGAGCAGCACCGTCTGTACTCCGAGCCCCTCCTGGATTACAGAGCTTTTCACCCTATTTCTAAGGCAGAGCCAAGTCACCCTGTGGAGGAAACTAATTTCAGCTAATTGTAAGCCATGATTCAGTTCTTTCGGTCACTACCCAGAGTTTGTGACCATAGATGAGGGTAGGAACATAGATGGGCCGATAGATCAAGAGCTTCACCTTTCGGCTCTGCTTAGTCTTGACTACCGCAGACCAGTATAGTGTGTGTATCAGTGCTGACACCCTACCAATCCGCCAATTGATGAAGCAGCATGCTGAATGAAGCAGAATACCACAAAAATGTGTTAAAATCATTAAAGAATGTTATGTGTGAGTGAATGGCTCACCTTCAACCCAATAGGCAATGGGTTAAGATAAGTGTATTTTGGGCTATGGTAGTATTACTCTAAAGAAAAGCAATCCCTGCAAATGTTGTATATAAAACTGTTGGTAATCAGTATCTTTGGCCAGTGGTAGCTGGTAAAAGCATCAGAGCTTTATCTAGCTCAGTAAAACAACACAAACAGATTTGGCCTGGAGCAAACTATAGTGATCCACAGGAAAGACATATTTCCATCTTATTCTGAAATGGAAAGTCTATTTTAGGCAGATGAATGACTGAGCACAAATCAAAGGAGACAGATTGTGAAACAAAGAGAATTTTGTTCGGCAAACATAACACAGAGGTCAGCACTGCTGCTGCTCATTGCAATTGTTGCCAAGGAGAGAAGACAAGCTTTAAAATAAGAAATGGGAAGGAAGGTATTTGAATACTTCCAGCTTCAGTGCTCATTGTGATTTGGCGAGGTATGTTAATTAAAATAATAATCATGAATTACAGCAATTACTTACACTGAGGAACAACGCTCAGATATTTAAAAATAGTATGTTTTCATCAATACATATTTAGTTCATGTGTGGGTTTTTTGTAAAAGGAGGAATAAAACCTAATGTTTCTCTTCCATTATTTGCCTTTCCTCCTCACCCCAAACTCCCTTGGAGGTGATCAGACAAGTCTGTTTCTCTGAGATAAAGTGCTGCTCACCACATCCCCAGAGCTGGGAGAAGTTGGCACATCACATACTGGCAGTCGACTCATGTAACAGACCCCTACACTGACACTGAGGCACAGACATTCTGAGGGTTAGGGTGAGCTGCTGCGTAAGGT
The DNA here is from genome assembly GCA_028564705.1 of Apricaphanius iberus. NCBI lineage: Eukaryota > Metazoa > Chordata > Actinopteri > Cyprinodontiformes > Aphaniidae > Apricaphanius > Apricaphanius iberus. Next base: position 252,137 of record JAPXFQ010002197.1, read on the forward strand.
GAACGAGGTTGAATGAGAGCATGAAGCAGAGGTGAGACGCATCTAAGGATGTACTTTGGCTCTGTATAAAAAATAAAAAAACATAATCCTTTGGCATTGCTTTAAAAATGAAAAATCAATATGCATTCAAAGATTAAGTCTTTCTACAATAGAAAGATAAACATAACCCCTCTTAAGTGACTTACATTTTGGATTGTTTTAAGAGTTTTTCACACAGCTACTACTGCGTCCAAGGTGCATGGAGATAAAGAAAAGCACATGGAGCAACAGTCTCTGGCACAAATTTCGTTAAATAAAAAGCAAAAAAAGCTAAGCTTCTTTCATATTGGAGATTTTACATTCTCAGACATGAGAAAATGTTTTTTAACAAACCTCAATTGTGGGGGGGGACTACTTAATTTATAGTATCACTATTTATTACAGAGATGCTAAGCCAAGATTAAAAACCTGTGTGAAAATCCTTGCTTTGCGCGAGTTGATTCCATTATATTTTTGAAAGGAAGTTTAAAATTCATACAATTTCCCTCCTACATTTTAAAGATGACATATGATGCCTTAAAATTCTTCCTTTTTTCATCTTAATCATTCAGTATAATGAGTAGAACTGCAATTCATACAGGCTCCCCCTCCACCCCTGTTCTGAGATGTCTGGGTAATAAATAGTTTTGGTGGCGTCTCTAAAGCCTAGTTTATACTTCTCCAACAGCAAATTTGCACGCAAATGTATTGATGAAGACGTTTTTCCTTTACGGTTCTCCGTTTCTTTCTCTCCATTCTCGATTGATTTTTCAGTGTTGCAAAGCAATTCTTGGCAAGGACAGCAGGGCCTGCTAACTTTTCATTGCGGCTATGCCTCCTACCTGCCTACTATCGCAGTGTCGTTTCAGTTTTTTTCTTTGGCCCGTGAACACACTTCTCCCTCACGGAGCAATGGGCGACAGAAAGTAAGTTTGATTAAGCTGTAAAGCTTTTTACTAGAAGTGCAGCTCACTGAATACTCTAAAAACACATGAAAAAAAACAGCCTTTTTTGCTGTTTTCCTATACCTCTTTGTGTTCAAAATTGCCAAAAGACCAGTGGTCTCATTTATAAACGTTGCGTACGCACAAAACGGGGCCTTTCAAAGCAAAAGTTGTGATTTATAAAAAACAGACTTTTTTCGGGTACCGTGCTGTCAGTTGCGCTGACAGTCTGCAGCCACATGCTGCCACTCGCAGTTCTTTCTTTTATTTGTGAAACCGCTGCTGTGTCCACCAAATAAAATGTCTCTTCTAGCCTCCACTTCACCCACTAGCACTTCAATAAACATCTCCGTAAAAGTTTCTCTGCTTGTTTTTCTTTTGTTGTTGCCATATTTCCCCTCTTCTTCCTATGCATCAATATTCATGTCCTGCTTTGCATTGACCTTTTATAGCCAGATTTGGGCGAGTTCAGGGGGGGATATGAGCCAAATTCACGTGCGCAAACTTCCAAGAAGACTGTGATTTATAAAGGGGAAATTGCTTACACCTATGCGTAGGCATGGTTTTATAAATCAGAAATCTTTTTGGCGTGCGTACACTTTTAGTAGGGATTCTACGCAATGTTTTATAAATGACACCCCAGATTATATCAAGTATCCTTTCAATATAAAGCATGTAGTGCCCAAGCGCTGCATTAGCTACTGATTACAGTGACTATAGAGCCCCTTTTTGGTGAAACAATCCCTGGCTGTTGCTGAGCTGACCAATTACAGGCATATGCTTTACATTGACAGAGACGGATAGTTAGAAAATGGACCTCTACTCTGTCCATCCTTGCGTCGATAGATAATGGTGCTGCGTCAATTCATCTCCATCAAAACAGAGTAGTATTAACCTGGCTTAGATCCAGTTGAGGCACAGCATAATCCACAACCCTCCAGGTCTCAGAACCTTCCACAACCCCCAGTCAGCCATTGTTGTAGTTTGATATGGTATGACAATCAAACCATGCAGAAATTTTATATTGGTAAGGTGTCAGAAGAGTTTTCCATCCAGTCTCAACTTTTAACCTAAAATACCCACTAACAATAAATAATAGGTCAGTTTATTTCGCCCATAACATAATAAAAAAAACAGTAATGTGCTATGTTTAGCAAACTATCTGAAACACCATCACTATCTCAAAAATAATGTGAAATGTAAAAGCTATAATAAAAAGGGTTTTCTTAAAAAATATTGAAAAAGATTATTGTAAATAATGACAATCGTATATTTAAGCAAGTAGACAACATGAAAAATACATCAAATAAAACAATCAGCAATCAACAGTAACATGCTGTAGTCCTTTCTAATATTACTGATAACACTTTAAAGTTCAATTCAATTTTTCAATTCACTTTTAAAATAAAGTGAATTGAAAATTGAAATGAACATTAGCACCAATTCACAACAAATGTCATCTCGAGGCACTTTACAACAAAAGTCGTTTCAATACAATTACACAAACATTCCAATCAGTTAAAAGTTTTCTATGTAAGGAATCCCATTTGATTGCCATGAGTCATCGACGTGAGGTTGTGCCCGGATCAGGCAGACTCCAACCACAGCTATTCCTCAGCAATCCCTCATACTGAGCAAGCATGTAGCGACACTGGAGAGGAAAAACTCCCCTTTAACAGGAAGAAGCCTCTGGCAGAACCTGGCTCAGTACAAGCGGTCATCTGCCATGACCGTCTGGGGGTCTGAGAAGACAGAGAAGAGACAGCATGGAAGATGCTCTGTGACTTTCAGCATCATCTGGACCGATGTTCCCCATCCAGCAGGGGGCATTGTAGTTGAGCAGGGTACCAGACTATGTGGAGCTTCTATGGGGAGAGAAATAGTGAGAGAAAACTGGGTTAACAATCGCATTAACAGCAGAAAAAATATATCTGGAGAGTATTAGAAGAGAAAAGTAGAAAATAGAAGATAAGTGGTCAGTTTGTCCTCCAACAGTCTAAACCTATAGCAGCATAACTACAAAAATAGCTCAGGATAACCTAAGCCACTAACCATAAGCATTATCAAAAAGGACGTTTTTAATTATCTGCCTCACCGACTAAAACTGGGAGCTGGTTCCACAGGAGAGGAGCCTGATGACTAAAAGATCTGCCTTCCTTTCTACTTTAGAAATCCTAGGAACTACCAATAGACCTGCATTCTGAGAACAAAGTGCTCTGTTAGGGACATATGGAACAATCAGATATCTGATGTATGATGGAGTTGATTATTAAGGGCTTTATAAGTAAGGATGTTTCTGATTTTAGCAATATTCTGGGGTGAAAGAAAGAAATCTTAGAAACCTGTTTAATATGGGATTTAAATGTCATGTCTTGGTCAAAAATTACACCAAGGTTCTTTACTTTATTACCAGAGGCCGAATTAATGCCACCCAGATAAAGTGATTGATTTAGCAGTTTCCTTTTTAAAGGTTCTGGTCCGAAGACAACAATTTTTTTCTTGTCTGAATTTAAAAGTAGAAAACTCTGAGTCATCCAGGTTTTTATGACTTCCAGACATGCTTTTAATCTACCTAACTGATTGGTTTTATCAGGTTTTATGGATAAATGTGATTGTGTATCATCAGCATAATTGTGGAAATTAATTCCATGTTGTCTAATTATTTTACCAATAGGAAGTATATATATATATACACAGACGTGGACAAAATTGTTGGTACCCTTCATTAAATAAAAGAAAAACTCATAATGGTCACAGAAATAACTTTAATCTGACAAAAGTAATAATAAATAAAAATTATATAAATGTTGACCAATGAAATTCAGACATTGCTTTTCATCCATGCTTCAACGGAATTATTTAAAAAATAAATGCATGAAACAGGCCTGGACAAAAATGATGGTACCCCTAGAAAAGAATGAAAATAATGTGACCAAAGGGACATGTTAATCCAAGGTATGTCCACTAATCAGCATCCTAGGTGTCTACAATCCTGTAATCACTCAGTGGGCCTATATATAGGACTCCAGGTAGTCACTGTGTTGTTTGGTGACGTGGTGTGTACCACACTCAATATAAACCAGAGGAAGCAAAGGAAAGAGTTGTCTCAGGAGATGAGAAAGAAAATCATAGACAAGCATGTTAACTGTAAAGGCTATAAGACCATCTCCAAGCAGCTAGATGTTTCTGTGACTACAGCTGCACATGTCATTCAGTAATGTACGATCCATGGGACTGTAGCCAACCTCCCTGGACGTGGCTGCAGGAGGAAAATTGATGACAGATCAAAGAGACGGATAATCCAAATGGTAACAAAAGAGCCTAGAAAGACTTCAAAATAGATCCAAGCTGAACTTTATGCTCAAGGAACATCAGTGTCAGATCGGAACATCCTTCGCTGTTTGAGCCAGAGGACAAATCATTAAAAAAAACAGACTGGAGTATGCCAAACTACATGCTGACGAGCCACAAAGCTTCTGGGAGAATGTCCTGTGGACAGATGAGACAAAAATTTAACTTTTTGCCAAGGCACATCAGCTCTATGTTCACAGACGGAAAAATGAAGCATATCTAGAAAAGAACACGGTCCCTACTGTGAAACATGGGGGAGGCTCGGTTATGTTCTGGGGCTGATTTGCTGCATCTGACACAGGGTGTCTTGAATCTGTGCAGGGTACAATGAAATCTCAAGACTATCAGGGGATTCTAGAGAGAAATGTGCTGGCCAGTGTCAGAAAGCATGGTCTCAGTCGCAGGTCACGGGTCTTACAACAGGAAAATGACCCAAAACACACAGCTAAAAACACCCAAGAAGGGCTAAGAGGAAAACACTGGCCTTCTATGAGCCCTGATCTCAATCCTATTGAGCATCTTTGGAAGGAGCTGAAACGTGCTGTCTGGAAAAGGCGCCCTTCAAACCGGAAACAACTAGAACAGTTTGCTCATGAGGAGTGGGCCAAAATACCTGCTGAGAGGTGCAGAAGTCTCATTGACAGTTACAGGAATCATTTGATTGCAGTGATTGCCTCAAAAGGTTGTGCAACCAAATATTAAGTTGTGGGTACCATCATTTTTGTCCAGGCCTGTTTCATGCATTTATTTTTTAAATAATTCCGTTGAAGCATGGATGAAAAGCAATGTCTGACTTTCATTGGTCAACATTTATATAATTTTTATTTATTATTACTTTTGTCAGATTAAAGTTATTTCTGTGACCATTATGAGTTTTTCTTTGATTTAATGAAGGGTACCAACAATTTTGTCCACGTCTGTATATGTATATAGTGAAGAGAATCAGTCCAAGCACAGAACCCTGTGGTACTCCACAGGTAACCCTTGAGTGTAAAGAAGATTTATCATTAACATGAACAGACTGGAATCTGTCGGACAGATATGATTTAAACCACTTAGTGCTGTTCGCTTGATCCCTACAACATATTCAAGCCTTTCTTAGAGAATTATGATCGACTGTGTCAAAAGCAGCACTGAGATCTAACAAGACCAGAACAGTCACAAATCCATTATCTGAAGCCATTAGAATATCATTAGTAACTTTTACCAGTGCTGTTTCAGTGCTGTGATGAGCTCTAAAACCTGACGGAAATTCCTCAAACAGGTTGTTGCTGTTTAGATGCTCACATACTTGATTAGCAACTATTTTCTCAAGAACTTTGGATAAGAAAGGATGGTTAGATATACAGTGCATCCGGAAAGTATTCACAGCGCTTCACTTTTTCCACATTAAACCAAAATGGATTAAATAATTTTTTCCCATTAAAATTCAACACACAACACCCCATGATGACAATGTAAAAAGAAATGTTTTTATTGCTGCAAATTTGTTAAAAATAAAAACCTGAGAAATCACATGTACATAAGTATTCACAGCCTTTGATCAGTACTTTGTCGATGCACCTTTGGCAGGAAATACAGCCTCAAGTCGTTTTGAATATGATGCCACCGAGTTGTTCTGTAGCCACTCCTTCAATATTTTGGCTGTGTGCTTAGGGTCATTGTCCTGCTGAAAGGTGAACCGTCGCCCCAGTCTGAGGTCAAGAGCACTTTGGAGCAGGTTTTCCTCCAGGATGTCTCTGTACATTGCTGCATTCCTCTTTCCCTCTATCCTGACTAGTCTTACATTTCCTGCCGCTGAAATACATCCCCACAGAATGATGCTACTACCACCATGCTTCACTGTAGGGATGGTATTGGCCTGGTGTTAAGCGGTGCCTGATTTTTCCAAACGTAACACCTGGCATTCACTCCAAAGAGTTCAATTTTTGTCTCATCAGACCAGATGATTTTGTTTCTCATTGTCTGAGAGTCGTTAAGGTGCCTTTTAGCAATCTCCAGGCGGGCTGCCATGTGCCTTTTACCAAGGAGTGGCTTCTGTCTGGCCAATTTACCATACAGGCCTGATCAGTGGATTGCTGCAGAGAGGGTTGTCCTTCTGGAAGGTTCTCCTCTTTTCACAGAGGAATGCTGGAGCTCTAACAAAGTGACCATTGGGTTATTGGTCACCTCCCTGACAAAGGTCACTCAGCTTAGAAGGCCGGCCAGCTCTAGGAAGAGTCTTGGTGGTTCCAAACTTCTTCCACTTACAAACCTTCAAAGCAGCAGAATTTTTACTGTAACCTTCCCCAGCCCTGTGCCTCAAGACAATCCTGTCTCGGACGTCTACATTCAATTCCTTTGTCTTCATGCCTGGTTTGTGCTTTGACATGCACTGTCAACCCAGGAGCCTTATATAGACAGGTGTGTGCCTTTTCAAATCATGTCCAATCAACTTAATTTACCACAGGTTGACTCCAATTAATCTGCTGAAACACCTCAAGGATGAAACAGACACCTCAGTGGAAACAGAATGCACCTTAGCTCAATTCTGAGCTTCAGGTCAAAGGCTGTGATCATATTTTTAGGTGCAGTACATGTGATTTCTCAAGAAGTTTTATTCTTAATAAATTTGCAAAAATTTCAAAGACACTTTTTCACATTATCATTATGGGGTTTGTGTTAAGAATTTTTTTTGGAAAAAATGAATTTAATCCATTTTGGAAAGAGGCTGTAACATAAAAAGTGGAAAAAGTGAAGTGCTGTGAATACTTTCCGGATGCGCTGTATTCAGTGTATATGTATTGCATAACAACTTAAAGTAATATGTTGACAATTGTCATTATTATGTGACAACATTTGGAAAAATGTAAAGGATAATTAATATTTATAAGCACCTTGGTACTTTTTTTTTTGCTAAAGGACTTAAAATATCTAAAGTCAGCCAAAAGCAACCAAGAAAATACATGAAAATATGTTCAGGACAACTTTATAAATAATCTTAAAAATGATTGTTCACACAGAATACATATAAAATCCCATAGAGCTTCCTTAAAGCCCCCGTGTGTAAGAATTACGTCCAACTAGTGGTGCGCTCAGTGAATGCAAGCAACTGAGCAGTGTTATCTGGCTTCTCGCTGTTATAACACATCATTAATACTATGGAAGCCGTGGAGTACATTGTTCGAGTCAAACGGAAGATAAAGTACAACCTCCGCATCCGTCTTCAGTGTTCATGTCCCTCATAAATAGTCTCCATTTGGTAAACGCTCCACGGACGTAGATTCTTGTTTTATTCTTCCTATTTATTTTTCTTTTCTGTGGTATGGTTTCCTTCCTCTAAAACACGTAAAAATAACAAGATCTTTAAAAGTAATTTAGGGGAAAACCTGCATACACTAAACACACCTTTAATAAATGGTTTTCCTTTCGGCTAACGTATTCAAAGATGGTGATGCAACATGGCAGCCTCAGATGGGGTGGCGGTGCACCCTCTGCATCTGTAAACAACGTATTTCTGAGACACAGAACCCTTTCATGATAATGTGATTGTAATTAGACCTCGGTAAAATACATATTTATGAAAGCAGTACTTGATTTTTATTGATAAAAAGCTGGATTTGTTATACACTGGACCTTTAACTGAAAAAACTTTCTTCATATTTGTATTCAGCGTTTTACTTGCAGCCCATCCTCCCTGTCTTCTGAGCAGTCATATATACTTGTGACCAATTTTACAGTGAGCAACATCCTTAGTAGAGATTTAGTTATTTGGTGCTTGAAGGCTGGAAAACCATTTATTAAAGGCGTGTTTAGTGTATGCAGGTTGTCCCCTAAATTACTTTTAAAGATCTTGTTTAATTTTTCTGCTTCAAGTGACATTCGAAGAAAATTGCGTGACTAGTGATTTAACACTTAGCCTAACAACATGCTGACAATGCGACATTCCATAGTAAATGCCAGGCCCGCCATCTCTCTTATCAGTCAGTTCTGGGCTTATTTTGCCGGATAAAGGATCCTGGTTTTACATATTTGGCTGCCTTACCCTTAAACATTTTTTTTTCTTTATCAGTGGTTTCTAACCTCTACAGGTCTCTGTGCTGTATTTTTCCTCCATCATTTTTCTTTTTATTTCCATGTCGAAGGATTAATCAAAGTAACTTGTGAAGTTGAAGTCAGACTCTAAGGGTATTACCAAGTTTGACAATTGATGGGGGTGGGTTGGGTACTGTCTCAGGTGGTAACTTCTGGCTGCAAATGTAGAAAGTGAAAGGTGTATACGGCGAGCTGATTAAGTCCTACCATGAAAGGCGATGAAGTCCGAGTTGCCACTTCAAGTTTTTCTGGCAAAAAAGAAAGTGCCTTCAGAGAGCAACAGAATATTTCATCTTAGTGCCTCATTAAAGCACATCTTACAAAAACAAGTTTTCAACTCACATGATAAAAGCCAAACTCTAACTTAAAACATTTAGTGTGTCTGTGATCCTCTTCTACAAATGGAGCTTTCTATGCTTGTTGTAATCACTTTTCTCTGACAGGTAAAAACACCTTAATGGGGTGATGCCAGCCATATCCAAGTATCTTAAAGAACAGACAGTGGGCAGACCTCAGCATTGCTAATCACTCAATAGTAATTTGTGAGCTCAAAGTTAAGCCAAATGTGTTTAAAGCTCTAATGGCTACATTGAACATGCTTCAATACACCATACCACTCTCAACTTTACTTATAAAGTACTTGAAGATAAACAAAAATTCATAAAGGGATGTGCACACGTGACTGTAATTGTTAGGCATTTGCCTTTTAACCAGAGGGTTGCCGGTTCAAGGCCCGGATTTATCTGTCTCATTCGTTGTGTCCTTGGGCAAGACGATTCACCTACTGCCTGCTGGTGTTGGCCAGATGGACCGATGGCGCGATATGGCAGGCTCGCCTCTGTCAGTCTGCCCCAGGGCAGCTGCTGCTACAATCGTTGCTTGCTTTCACCAGTGTGTGAATGTGAGAGTGAATGAATTATGGAATTTGTAGTGTCTTTGAGTGTCCAAAAAAAAAACGCTTTATGAGTTTGATGCATTATTCTTATTATTCACCTGTGAATGAGAAAAAAAAAATACAATATGCTGAAAAATTGTATCAAAAGCTTTAGCAAAGAAATGTGTTGTAAGAAGATTATTAAAAAAATCCTTTCTGACATATAAGGAAAGATAATTCCACACGTTAGCTCCAACTGCAGTAAAAGCATGGTCACCACTTGGTCTTAGGCACATTAAAGCGCTGCTGGTTGGTATAAAAGGTTGCAGTGGCCCAGATGGGCATCCCGCCCGTAAAAGCACTGGTAGCCAGTGGAGAGGAGTTAAAACCATTTAAAGAATCTAGTTTGCTCTAGCGTTTGCTCAGCTGCAAAGGTTGTGTGTCATATTCTCTCCTGAACTAGCCCACTAGCTACTATACCAGCCCACTAGGTACTGTACTACAACCGGTCTCTGTACATGTGGTAGATTTTTTTGTTTGTTTGGGTGCACAGCACCCAAAGGAACGTTTACAAAAACCTCAACTGTTATATTTGATGTTACATATTAATGCTAGTTGTGATTCTGTTAAATTTCCATTATTGCGAAGATAATTTCTTTAAAGGCTAAATGTTTAAAGTGGCTACATAGGGTTCTGATCTTTACTTCTACATGAAAACTTTCTGCATGTGTACAAGTTCAAACACTTTTCAAACACCGAAAGACCCATGCCAAAACTTTCAATATAAAAAATGCATGCAACTTCACAGGCCTACCTTTGGGGAATGGTGAAATCAGCTATTAGTAGTACAAGATGTTGAGTGGGAAAGCAAAGCTGTATGTTGAGGAACGACTAGGTCAGTTCCAGCCTAAGGGCCCAACAGCAGGCATATGGGAAAGCTTTAGTGAGGGGAAGAAAATGTTTAAGAAACATGCTTGAGAAATCCGCCGTGTTCTTCTATACTGGGAGACATAGATAATGCCATTGTTTCCACTAGCATTTGGGTCAAGTAATTGTTCAAAACAGCTCAACTGCTACTCAAATAATTAAACTTAAACAGTTTTACTTCAGCTGGCCACTGGTCATAATAAACTCAGATATTTGAGGAGGTCGTTATCTGTAAATATTTTTAATCTGTTAAATATAATTTTGCATGATAACAAGTATAGTTTCACAGGATTAATCTGAAATTGTACATAAAAGTTTGAACATTTCAAATGTTTAACTCAATTAGTTTGTAACATTTGTTATTTATTTATTTTTTAACAATTTTTTTCTAAATTTCTACTTGAAACTGATTTGTGTTTTGGGAACGTCAAAAGAGAAACATTAATTTAATGCTGTAGATTTTGGTTAGTGTTTAGGAAAAATGCATTTGATTTTTGAAAACGTCCTCCATGTAAGTTACTAGGTAACACATCACCTATATGCCTATTGGAGTCAGTGGATGAGCAGGCTGCCTGGGTAGGCATTCTGCCCCCAAGGCTCCACCCTAACCCCCCTCAGCTACTATGTGGGCTTTAGCGGTCTAATTGTCTCCATCCAGGTGAAAGGGAACACTTTCTGGGTCTGGGAGCTGTTTTCCCTAATGGGGTGTCAGTACCTGGACATGGAAGCATAGAGTGTTTATGGAGAGTACAGGTGGGTGTACAGTCTCCATCCTTCTGTGTCTTTGTGTTAGGCATGTGGGTGGGAATGAGAGTAATGGAGTCTGTGTGTCCCTGTGTACCTGTCAGGTTGGTTTGGTTTCGGAATGTTGTTTGTCTCTTACGACTATTGGTGTGGCGCTTTGGCAAGAGGTAGGGGGCATTGGGCAATGGGAATTGGCCAGGGGTTTCGCATGTTGGCCTCTTCAGCTTGGCAGTGTGGGTCCTCATGTTACTCGATCTCTGGTCAAGTCTCTAGTGGGGCTAGTGTGCCCTTGGGTCTCTTAGTCGATGGCTGGAAATGCCCTGGCGTAGCAGGCTCCCGTCAGCTGGTCAGTCCCGCATTGGTCCACTTGGGGCTGCGATGTTCTGAGGGTACTCTGTATGTCTGTGTTTCGATCTCCTTTTTGTCTGTATTGAGTCCTGGGGGCGGATCTATGGCTCGTGAACACTCATCTTCAATTCCCGCTCTCCCTTATAACTTTTTGTCCAAGCGCTGTTCCTCTTTATTCTTTTTTTCCTTTTCATAGATAGATAGATAGATAGATTATTATGATAATCTGAGTTTTAAATGGAAATGCCTTAGAAGCTCTCAAATAGCTACAGGCAACAAAGAAACAGATAGAAAAATCAACATTTATTTCCGAAATTATGTTTAAAGGGTATAAACTTCTGCGTCAGCTTAATTAAGATAAGATAATAAGAGAAAATTGGAAAACATTAATCTTTTAATTTGTTTCCTATTTAAAACTGTGGTAAAACTAATTAGGTTTGTATGCTCTTTTACTTGTAGGCCAAATATGCTTTTTTTTTTAGGTAATTGGGGCTTCTTAGCAACATTGAAATTCTGATATGTACATATGCTAATTCCAAAGCTTAACATGCAGCCCCAAAAAGACAAGGTTCTATAACTGTTTATGTACAGGCCTTACACCACAGCACTCTGGCCTTTTCCTCAAAGTGTGTTCTGTCCTGTATGCTTCACCTTATGGGATATCAATAGACCAGATATATTGTATTTAGAAAGATCAATGCAGCAGAATATTGGTCCTTCCTCTTTCTGTTCATTTCCTTGTATTTCTATTCAAATCAATAGTAGTTATTTTAGAATGTCACTAAGACAGCAATTTCGCCTGTTTCCCCTAAAACACCAAATTTTGAAGGTTTGTGACCCCCCACCCCGCCCAAAAAAAAGAAAGAAAGAGCAACAACAAAAAAATCCTGCCCTTTATAATTTGGTCTTCAGATTTAGGTCAGCATGTAAAAAATGAATCCCTTTAACAACTTTAGATCATGCTTGATATAGTTTACAAACCCTAATTGTTATTTTATTACATCATTTAATCTCAAAACACCAGTTTCTTAATCTTGATGCAAAATGTTCTGAGTGAAAATTGTGCAGAAGACAAATTATGTTTAGGCACTGTTTGCATCCAACTGAGCTTCCTTTTTTTTCATGTGTTAATAAGGCATTGGTACAAATGCAAAACTGGAGAAGAAAATAAAACTGGTTAAGATGGAGATTTACTTTGGCACTTTAATTGAAATTATTTTGTAATCACAATACATCTGTTTCCGTTGTTGAAAATTCATAAACAACAAAGATACAAATTCATGAAATATGATCTATTTTTAAAAGTAAATAGTAAATCATACTAATAAAAAATACTTTTAATACAGAAATGTGGACTTAATTAAAAAAATATTAAAGCAGGTTTCAACTAGGATTTCATGGTGCCAAAGGAGGGAAAATATAACTATGCTCTAGCCAGCTGTACTCCATTACATTTCAATGTCAAGTATCTGCTTACTTTTGGGGAGATGGTGCAAACAATTGTGTCTATCTGAGAATGGTTTTAAGTACATTTACCAACATCTTTCGAAGAGAATGCACTTTTAAAGACTAAGAAGGAAACATGTATGTATGTATGTCAAAGGTCAAAAACCAAACTTTTACTTTTGCATATATCAGAGGTGGTCAAATCCATTGGTCATTACTAAAGATGTACACAAGATAACTTTGTCTCTTATATCCATTTTTCAAATCCACACAGATAAAATGGGAAAAAATTTACTTTTAATTTAATGCATTAATAAGTGGGGGAAACATTTGATTGACTAATATTTTACAAGCCCTTTTGGTCAATTAAATGGCAGTCAGCTTTCTCCTACAACATTTCATAAGGCTTTGGCATTCGAAATGGCCATTTATTGTTCTCGGGGGCACTTCATATCAGCTCTAGGTTGTAACGTTTTCTTGCTTCTCTTCACCTCACTCCACATTTAGTATTTAAAGTGTTTATTAAAGGTATTCACTGCTCAGATTTTTTATTGGTTCTACGAATCGGTCATAATCAAGAATATAAATCATTTCACAAAGAAAAAAACAACAACTTAAATGCTAGTGTGAAAACCGATTTCTACAACATAAATAAAATTAAATAAAAATATGACATAAGATAAATGATTGCATAAATATTCACTCCCTTCAAGGCACTATTTTGTAGATGCAATCAAAACACAAAGCATGCTGATAGGTCTCAATCAGGCCTACACATCTGGAAAGTGCAATTTTCTTTCGTATTTTTTGGAAAACTGTTCAAGCTCTCTCAGGTTGTGTGTGAAAAGCTCTTTTCAAGTCATGACACATATTTTATATTGGATTGAGTTCTGGGCTTTGACTTGGTGTCACAGCAACTTTTCTGGTGGCCAAAAAGATCCATTTGATCTCATCAGACCAAAGATATTTTATCCACTTGACCACACAGTCTCCCACATGCCTTATGGCAAACTCCAATAGAGCCTTGATATCAGTTTTCTTCAGTGGCTGTTTCATTTACACTCTTCCATAGAGCTTTGACAGATGAAAAACATGGCATTATTGTGTGCAGAGTATCTCCCAAAGCTGCTGAAGCCTGTAACTTCTTCAGCATATATATATAATATAGGTGTCCTGGTGGCCTCTATCAAAAGTCTCATCTTTGCAATGTCACTCATTTTGTGAGGAAAGCCTGATTTAGAAAGATTTACACATGTGCTAATTCTTTCCATTTCTTGATGATAGATTTACCTGAACTTCAGGTAAAGTGCTTTGTACTTCAGAAAAAATATGTTGAAAGAGTACTGCTTTTACTTGAGTAAAACCTTTGGCTACTCCACCAGCCACTGTTAATAAACAATTTGAACCTGGCGTGCAGAAAAGACTGATCAGAGTAGTCAGTGCAATTACATGCAGCTAGAAATGTTTTTATTATTGTCTTACTCTGACTGAAATCAGATTTTCAAAATGCATGTATACACCTTAGCTTAACAAGTAGAACTGAACGGGAGTTTGAGAAGTCAGACCAAGGAGAACCAAATTTATCTGCATGTAAACACAGACACCACTAGGCGAACTTCTAACAGCCTTGGCACTGCCCTTTCAGAAAGTAATGGGACCGTGGAAGCAGGAAAAACACAACAGACTGAGCAGCAACAAAGAGTATAACACAATCACACAGTGCAGTACTTACATAACGTACTGTGCAACGTTGCAGCTTGTTGTCATTTTCTTTGGTCATTGTGCATATCCTGCTTTTACTCTGTCTGCTTCACTCACTTTATAATTTGTTTACTATCTGGGTGACTCTAGTCCCATGGATGCATGTCAGTGCAAACGGGAACATGTCGCCACCTACTCAAATATAATTCATTTAATAAAGCAGTTTTCTGAGTGACATGTAAACTGGGACATGACTCTCAACTCTCGCTATTCCAATTGTCCGATTTCTGCTAGAACCTTGATTTAGATGTGCATGTAAACATGCTGAACATCATCTGACTTAATCACATACTATACATGGCAAAGTTTAGCAAATTCCACAAGTTTATGTTTACGAAAGCAGGGCTGAAAAAAGGCATGCTTTTAAACTACCCATTGTTATGTAGATGTAAACTGAAGGTTACCATTGTGACCTCTTTGCTGCACAATCAAGCCACTCTTTGCTGATGTAGGCTTTTCAACGTCAACGGCTTTTACTCACAAACATTCTAGGCTCAGAAACAAAATCCCACCAAACCTCATTATATGAAACGTGATCTATGTTAAAAGAGTAAATAAAGATCGGTGCAGAGGATGAGGCATTGACAATAGTTTATGGACTAGTTTTAACGGAGAGAGAAAAAAAAAATCCTGCCGTTGAATAAAGGAGTGGACACAGCAGGAGCAGGATACTTCCTATACAAAGATATTGAGTTGAATTAATGTTTGTCGTTTTGCATTTTTTCCTCTGGGAAACATCGTTATAGACTTTGCTATGAATGATCACTGTTTCTATGCATGTATGACACTTACAAATAATAACATACATTTCGAAAGCACATCCACTACTGTCACCTCGGTTTCTGATTGGCTACACGCTGCATTCAATGGGCAGCATACCCGTTTCTCATTGCAACCCACCCCACACGCTGTGATATCAGGCAAGACAATCCAACATGTTGAATATCCCTGATTTCTGGTCGGAGAGGTCCCAACGTCCTTCCAAGCAGACCTGAACACTCTAAACAGACCACTCCAGTCAAGAATATCTGTCCAGATTATATTAAGAGCCATCACAATAATTGGGGCATATCAGAAGGGGAGAATGGGGGCATAATGGGGTAAAAATCCTGTTGTTTAACCAAGCCACATCAACACTTTAACAGTTTGACTGACCACTGCATTATAGACTTGAAACTTACTCATTTGTATGTTTTGCAATACCTATTTTCTTTTTTGTTGCAAAAGGCACACGTTCAACTCTGTTTTGAGGCCTTATACTAGCCATACAGCTATGAAATTACTTATTTGAAAAAAATAATACAGAGAACATTCTCTACAATAAGGCAAAAAAATTAAAATATTTACCCAAGTATATTTCTTTCTAATTTTTGCATAAATGTGAAGTTTGTCATATCTTACTTATAATTTAACTGACCACGTTTTTATTATAGAAGGAAAAAAAAGCAATGCTAAAATAATGAAACATTAGCAAACAACTATCCACACTGTAAAATATCAACGTTTTCTCTGCATAATTTGAATAAGAATAAGATGTCTATAAAACTATACTAAGCAAAGTTAGGCAGGAAAATGCAACACAAGGCATTTAAAATACCATGTTATTGTTTGTCAGCAAAGCAATAACTAGATGCATCTGGTAATCAAATGCCAATAACAAAACAAAAAAGAATTGTGCATTAGAAAAAAACAAAACTAATTAAACTAAAATGAAATTAATATAAATGGATCATTGGTCTTCTGTATCCACTTTAATCCATGTGTGTGTACAATTAATTTTGAGCATGATCATTTGATACACTGATCAAAGGATCTCTGTGGGGCCTCTAATACATGGGATACACATCTCCCAGCTAGCTATTGATTGGCTGCAACACTCTGTAACAGGGAATTCTTTGTGCAGATCAATGATGATGGGCAAGGCATTGTTATCATCACTATGTAATTATGACTTTGTTATGATATTTTGTAAATGAGTCCCCTTTTTTTTACTTGTTAAAACTTTTAATGATTTGAATTGCATGGCTGTTGCTTTTGAGGCTTTCATGTCACAGTTCCTCAGTTAACTTTCCTCTCTTGTTTCAGTCAATAGCCTATTATATGAAGTTCATTAGAGCCAATTATTTGACTGTATACTCATGCAATTAAATTATCCACCCAGGTCACAATTTTAATATCTCTTATGAATGTTGCATACAATACTATTTATTTATAGGTGCTCTAAAGGAATGCTTCAGAAATATTTGATAATTTCTGTTGGATTACTTTACAATATTCTTCAATTCTTCAAATGTAATTTAGATTTGGTACTTTTTTGAATTTATGTATTAATACCTCTTGAACTTTTGCATATTCCGTCATATTCAAAACAATAATTTCTATGAATTCTATTGGGATTTTATGAGATGAATGTAAAAACAATATATGAAGTGAATAAAAGTGATACATGGTTTTAAAATAAAACTTGAACCCTGAGGTGCAATTGTATTTATGCCCCTTTTACTCTAATACATTTTAAATAAAATACAGTGCCTTTTCAACCTTATTACTTACCTTATTAGAAAGTAATTTCCTCTTGTGTGTAATGTAAGCTGTTTAAAGTCAGAGATTTGCTAGATAACATTAGCGATTAGCGATAGCGATTATCAAGTAACATAGCAGGCAGATCATGAGTAAAGTTGTAGCAAATTTTAAAATGGTGATAAAACGGCATCCCAAGCTTTATTCATTCCACCCTTCTTAAATGAAAAATGTGTGACACAACTGCAGACCTACAAAAGCATTTAATCCAAGCCAATGAGAGCATTGATAGAATTTGTCAGTGGGCCCCAGCCCTGGTCCTCAGGGCTCACTGCCTACTGTCTTGCCTGTTTTGTCTCTGCTAAAACACAACTGATTGAAATGATTGGATTACCTCCAACTGATACAGAAGCATGTTAATCACCCATTCATTTAAACTACGAGTGCAGCAGAAGGAAAACACCTAAAACTTGTGAGACAGCGGTCTCTGAGGAGCACAGTTCTGGAAACCATCTACCTCTCTTCTTTGTGTTTTTTACAGAATGACTTGCAATTGGTCTAGTTGGACCAGTGAGAACTACCATGCCTTCACCTGCAGTACATTTGAAACAACCCAATCATTTCAGCCACCACCAGTGGGAAGAAGTAAGAAAACCAAATGTAAGTTAAAATGATTAAAGGTATGTGACTTGATTTCACCATAAAGATAGAAGTTTTTATTTGTTATTTATTTATTTTTTTGTATAGCACACTTTCAACAACAAGAACATTGAAGATGCTTTACATGATTTGGTGGTAAATAAATAAAACATTGATAAAAACATGGAAAGCATAAAAAAGTAGAACAGCAATCAAGTGCAAAAGCCTAGAATGCAACATTAAAGAAAACAAGAAAATGATCAATCAACTTTAATGCAAACAAAATTATAGTAGAGCATTACTCAAAGTCAGCTCTAAAAAAAATGGGTTTTTATCCTTGATTTAAAAGAGATAAACGATTCAGCATCTTTGCAGTCATCTGGAAGATTGCTCCAGACTTGAGGAGCATATAAACTGAAACTTGCTGCACCATGTTTGGTTCTAATTCTAAGGATGTTTAGTAGACTAGAGCTGGAGGATCTGAGTAGTCAGGGGATTGGTATAGTGACAGCAGATTGAATATTTTGGAGATAAGCCATTCAATGATTTATAAACTAGTAAGAGAAAGTCATGACACATAATCCATCCATCGATGCATTGACTTAATGCTTGGATGGGTTCAAAGTCACCTTGTGTTATTGTAAAGTAAAGCTGAGTATCATCTGAATAATTACAGTAATTAATCTTGTTGGTTGTTATGATCTAGACTAGAGGGAGCATGTAGCTATTGAACAGAAGAGGTCCTAGGATGGAGCCCTGGGGGACCCCATAAGTTATTTTGGGTTGTTCTGATGAGAAATTGCCTATCGCCACAAAGAATTTCCTGTTCTTAAAGTAAACCCAAATCAAAGACTGTCACCCATATCTCCAGTTGTTCCAGTAGTATTTTATGAACAACAGTGTCAAACGCTTCACTGAGGTCCAACAGAACCAGCACTGTGGTTCTACAACAGTCTGTATTTATGCGGATGTCACTGAAAAACTTGACATGACAGTCTCTGTGCTGTGGTGAGCAAGGAAACCAGACTGATAAGTATCAAAGCGGTGAGTCACTGTTAGGAAGCTATTTAACTGTTGAAGCAAGTGACCAAGCTGTTCTACTTATGCACTTTGCAGTATCTACATGGTATATTACATTGGATTTGTAATTCATTTGGGAAATTTGGGAGAGGAATAATAACAAACAGGAATATAAATAGATTTGTACCAGTTAAGTTCCATTTGCTCCAGCCTCCCTCTGACTGGTCAAAACGGCTCAACAAGCTGCATCAAACTCTATCAAAAGTTGCTTGATCGGCATAGTGTCAAGTGAAATTCATCCATAAAAATAATATTGAAATAACTACTACTATTCTTACTGTATAGTGTCCTAACAGCTGTATTTTTTCTAGCTTAAAAATACATTTTAAAACAGAAGCTATGTTTTTCTGTGAAATCTTGAATAGAAATTAAGAATTTATTATCCTGTTGTCTTGGTATAATTGTATCATTGTTCAGAAGGAGTTGCATCTCTGGTTGATTGCATAAAAAAAGAAGACCACAAACCTGACAGATTCAATATTATTAAGTTGAACTACCCATGTTTTCAAAGAAGTCAGGTCAAATTACTAATACACTGTTCAAATCTATTAAAGTTAAATTCAAACATAGTTTATTGATCCAAGAAAAAAACAAACATATCTGGTAAAAAAAAGATACAACTGTTGAGTATTGAATATTGGTGCTTGTTTTGACATCATTAAAATTATGTCATTGGACAAAAATAAAAAAAATAAGTGAAATGCTGAAGATTGAAATAAATATAATTACATGACATTATTTTGAAATAACAAATTTGAAGAGAAGTATTTTTCCAGATGTACGTTTTTTTTTAGTTTTTTTTTAGTGAAACTAATGAAACCAATACCTACAGTAGGTCATGTTTATATTTGCTATCTTTTTAAGGTACCCTCACTTGACCTCCAACTGGCACATCAGCGTCAGCAGATAAGAAAATAATGCTGAAATGATGAAGCTTGTGTACTGTTGTTGAATTAAATAATTATCATAAGTAATTCAATGTATGTTCAAGCAGAGACAAAATGGAGCCAATTTCCAGTTTAACATTTATTTTGAACAGATTAACAAATTGCAGTTTTACAGAGGAATTTTGCCCTAGTTTCTCTGTGGTCCAGACTTAAAGAAATCTGAACAATTAACTGATCTTTATTTCACAGCTTTATAGACAACCGGGCCTCTGGGGTTGTAGGCGTTCCTTCTCCTCGAAATCTTACTCCAATCCGATCATTTCCAAACAATGTCTTAGCTCTTATTGGCTGTCAGAAAATTATACAGTCATATGGGTGAGACGTTTTTTATTAAAAGCTCATTCTGAATTTATGGTTTTATGGCAACACCCCAACTCTACAGACATCCTGTTTTTTAAAGCTTGCAATAAAAACTCACCCCAGAGTTTTATGACTTAAAAGCTTACCTGCATAAACAATAGTGACAGACCCATAACCATGCAAACTTTATAAACAGTCTTTTACCTTCTGAATGATAAAAGTTTAAACCTTATGCAGAATTTACACCACAATTCCCTCTTTCAATCTTTTTATTAAAATAGATTGATATCTCCTCTGTACGTAAGTGTTTAGAACTTAAGATCATAACCTGTAAAGCATTTTGAAAATGCAAGAAATCAAATCCAAGAAATTTCATCAGTTTAAAAACATGAAGTATTTCAGACTAAAATTCAAAACACAAACTATTAAAGTACCTTTTTTAACCTTAACTCATATTAAAAAATGTAAATCTGTTAATCATAGATTCACCCTCTTTTGGCATTAAGCAAAAAATTTATTTTAACAATTCCCACAAACTAAATTCAAAAACCCACATGGTATAAGAATGTCTTACATGTGAAGAGATAATTAAATCTGACTTGATACATGTTAATACTGTGGAAGAAGCTCAGAAAATCCATGAACATAGACATTATTACTATATTATATTCTGAAAGAAATCAAACTTAAAGTGTTAAGAAACCTGTGAAATAGAAGGTATTAAGAACCCTTTTAGGCAGTGTTACGACTTTTCACTTGTGAATAAAATAGTTAATCAAATAGTTAAACAACCTGTAAAATGCAAAAAATTATTAATAAATGTTCAGTCTTTATATTTGTATTCTGATCCTCTTTCTTCACTCTCATTTTATCCCCCTCAGTGGCTCCTGGCAGCTGGAGAGCGATATACAGAGCTGATCAGTGTGGAGGGCTCCTATTTTTTTTTAGTGTTCCAGTTTTTACTCCCATATTTGCAGATAACCACTCTCTGAAATGCCAATTACTTCATTAATTGAGCATTTCCCCCAATATACACAAATGCACAGACAGGCCCCGCTTCCTATAGCTTAGCCCACCGTTGTGGGCTGGTCAAAACCTGCTGTGCAGCTGATTGGTGAGTTGTGATCTTCTTCTGTAAATCCCTCTTTTGAGATGGCAATTTCAAATTGCCCATCTCATTCATTGGCACATAGATCACACTGGATGAGTAATATCACCACCCAAACAAACTTCTGGGTGAGCTAGGCCCCGCCGCCTGTGGCCCCAGCTTCCGATTCAGCTTGGTCAAACCCTTCACGACCCTCCTTAGGCAGAATCTGACCAGGTTCGTCGTTGGCGTGGAGCTGCACTTTGTGTGTGTTCCCAGCTGTCATCTGGAACTTTGCTGAACCACTGGACTCCTCACGCCTTCGACCTGGAGCTGTACCTGGGGGCATAAGCTTGTAAACATCTAAAAAAGACAGTTTTTTTTTATCCGGTCTTGTGATCACTCCTTTTCAATCTAATTCAACTGCATTGTGCCAAGAAATTATTTCACCCATCTAATTAAAAATAATCCCTGGGGAAAGAGCAAATCCACATTATTTCGACACACCGTTGTTTTTCCTAAAAACTAAACCAAAAAACACCTCCCTCATTAATGGATTTAAAAACAAGAGCAGGCTCAAAAATTTACTTTTTGTGTACAGTTCAACTGATTACTATCCATTTGCTTGTTCACCCAAATTGATTCTTAAATTTACTTATTTTATTTATCCAGTTTAAGACACTTATGTCTGTTCCATTACAATATATCCTTTCTTAAATTCAGTACATCCCTGTGGATGAAAACGTAAAAGAAAGAAAAAAATGTTTTTTCTCTCTCACCAGCCAGCAACCCCCTGCTATCGGCCCAATTTTTTCTGCCAAATTTTGTTCTCGGTAAATGGTGGTATTTTACCCGGAGATAATCCTGGGGAAGACATGGGGTTATCAAAATACGTAGAACCGCGGCCACCTTCGATCAGACAAACAGAAACTCTTGTGGTTAATTCAGCAACAGTGACATTGAATCAACAGTCTTTGATCATCACTTCTCACGCCAGCCAAGTGAATTCACACATATTGTCCTTGAAAGTTCAGCTCAGCATGAGGAAACGTGCTCTTTTGAGGGTGGCCTCCAGTCCACCCCTGAAAATATACAGTCACCTGTGCCCCCCTGTGTGGGAGCAGAGCACAAGAGAGTCGTAATTCTGCGCTGGTTGTAAAGATGTTTCTCTCTGTGGCCGTTACGGCGGGCGCCTGGCACTATCCGTCATCAGCCCACGCACCCCCACCCATCTCATCTCCCCAGGATCATAAATTCCATCTCAAGAATGTTTATCTGAGGGGTTTTCTGTTGCAGGATGAGAAAAAGAGAAAAAAATATATATAATTAGAGTAAGAAAAAAAAAACAGACAGTCGATCCTCTCAGCTTATTCAAATCAAGTTACATTCAAACATTTTATTTTCATATTCATTAGTCTCCTTCCTCGAATGCTGAATTTAAATATCTTCCACACTCAGACTGCCTATGTGGGCTCTATTTTAATTTTACTTCAATCAGTTCTACTAGTAATAATTTCTTCAATATTAATTCTGGTAAAAATATACCAATCAACAGGTTTGCTCTCTCCACCAGGAATAATAATCAATCCTTATACGTCTAATTAAACTGTTGTTCTAATACGTCCCCTGCGTATTTTAATTAATAATTCCTTCATTTTTCATCCAATTTATATTCTATATTTCATCAATGCAATGCCTTTCTCAATTTTTTCAATTTGATAAATGTCTCTTTCATCTCATGTGTAAATTAAACATTTATAAAGATGGAGCATCGCAACATCTCATCAACACCCTTAGTTCTTAGAAAAACAAAATTAAATCAAGAAAGAAACAAACAAAAAGGCTGGATTTTTCTGTTAGATATTGCTAATACACCACTAAAACATTGCAATAACAAAAATAAAGGCAATAACCATCTGCAAAGGTTCTATCCCTCTTTTTTTTAAAAGTCGCTATGGAAAAGTGGCTCAACTGGTTTCGCTTCACTGAGGTTGAGACGAATAGCTCATATTGAACTAAACCCCTTTGTAATCAGACTTAACACCACTTTTCCCCGACTCTGTCCCTTTAATCAATTAATACTTTCTGCTAATATAAGTATGCTACTTACATTGAGATAACTGTTGTTGATGTTGAAAAAAGGTTAAAAACATCAAATGTTTAAAACAAAACCAGAGAACAGTACTCACTGATAACACAACATAGTTTACAAAAACAGTCTTCAGTTTGCTATACTTCAAAGTCTATCTATATTTCTAAAGAAAAATCCAAGATTTAAATCACTGACAAAACAACTTCCCTATAAATATTTGCCAAACCTAAATTATATATATTTTTTTAACACAATCCAATATCCATTCAATCCATTCACTGAACATAGTCAAAGTGATTTTTGCAACTAAAACTCCTCTTCAATTTTCGTAGGATACACAATAGTCTAATTCCCCTCAGCAGTCAAACAAAACAAAACAAAAAATTCAATAAAAGAGGTTCAAGAGATGAGATTTCTCTAAACAAAAACTAGTCGCAATAAAATAAAAAAATAAAAACCAGCATTTTTCTTTTCAGTATCCCCCTTTTCCTCTCAGGCTTCTTTTTTATTTTATTTTCTCCAATGATAAACACCAAATTAAATTGAAGCTTCTAGAGATGTCAAATACATTTCCACTGAATCACGTTTTCTTTAATCCAGCTTCCCAAATTAACATTTTTCCAAAGTTCTAACTAATAAACAGACCGCAGTTCAGAAATCTGGGTCATAATCCAAGTCGAACCAAATATATAAATTTATATTTGAGGAAAGAGGGGGAAAAAAACAGAAAAAATAAAAATAAAAATACGAACACAAATAAAGAAATTAAATTTCAAAAAATCTTATTAGTATTGTCAGTTACAGAGGTCCCAATAACTCTAATGATATATATTAAACATGATTCAACCTTTTCAGAACTGTTCCAAAATGTTTTAGGACCTGTAAATTTACTCTCAGCATCAAATAAACTAGCTAAAGAACATCTGAAAGATTAATCTTAAATTTTAAAACTAAAACCGATTCTTATTTGTTAAAACAAAATGTGCATTCAAATATATGGTAAAAATTATTTCAATGTAGCTGGTCCAATCACATTTTGCCTCTACACGATCAGAATAAATGAATTTAGAATTTACTTCTTACTTTCAAATTAAACCATCATTTCGGTCACTGTGATATTCATTATTTGTTCTTAAATAAATCTACCAAAGACTTTAATTGTTACTTTCAATCCTTAGACCAATTCCAAATTTATCCCCAGTCTGTTAAAAAAAAAAAAACTGATTACTAAAAGATGATTCTGTGTTTTAATGTTTTCTTTTTTAAAACCAAACATTCAAATCCCACTAGTTTATAAACTATCACTATGATAAGTGTTGTTTTGCATGATAAAAACATTTAATTTGTAACGGAATTGAAATGTGCTGGGTTATTTCTTGAGCCCCAGTTGAATTTTGATAACTCCAATAAGCATTTTTGTCCATAAAATCCTTAAGAATGTTCAATTGTGTAAATAATTTAACACCAGTCTCCTTTAGGTCGTTCATTCAGAGACCAAGCTATATTTCTAAAGTCTATAGAGCCATCAGAAATAAGCCAAACATAATTTTAGCATAAATGATACTTATTTAAATCACAGACTCATTTTCTGTACCATTCAACACGGTGCTTATTAAAATAATTTAAACCAGTTTGTTGCTTTCCAATTAACACCGTTTGCTTTTCGTTAAACGCTTATAATTACTACTTATAGCTTTATCTTTATTTAGGCCAACTTAACAACTCCTGCTTAGATCAATCAAAAAAGCAAAAAATCCACCTATTTAAAGATTCAAAAAATGCATCTTTTATTTTGACTATAAACTCCCTCTTTTTAATTTTAAAGATGAAATCAAAAATTAAAACTACACCAAGTCAGAATCGACTCATGAGTAACTGTTCTTAGTCATTTACGTTTAATTGTAACATGCATAACTATCCCAAATAAATTTACATGCTATCCTCATAGTTTTCGCTCTCCTCGTAAAACCAGTTAACCAAATTCAGCATGTACTTCTTAATCTTTAATCTCCGTACCGTAACAGTTCAGTTAAACATGAAACACCTTAAAAAATTGCCCTTCGTAGAAATGTGCTAAAACATTGCCCAAGTTATCTTGAGGCCGTTTTACATCCTAATTAACCAGAAAAATTTAACAAAATCCAAATTCGTTTAAGTCCTAACAAGGCAATCGTCTGCAGGAGTCTGTAATCACTTTCTATCCAAAATCAACTTTTAGCTTGCAACACATCGAACATGCAGTTAGCCACCACCGCTAACTTAGCACAACAGCCTATAGCAACGTGCTACCGTTAGCGTTCTTTGTGAAACGAAAGCTAAAACAGCACAAAACGTATGGCGAAAACAGTCCAGAAAATCGCAACACACACTTTAGAAGATGACTTACCGCAATACCAGGACTTCATCCGCACAATTTATACCACTGTACCAAACTTTAATTCGGCACGAACAAACATTCTCCTGTTCGTCCACGCGGACTGAAACATATTTTTCCAATTTTAGCCGTCCCGCACAGCAAACACCGATTCAACTACGTCCGTTACAGCCCAAAACCATTAACAAAAAAACACAACATTATAAGCTGTGGCTTTTAGACCTAATTAATTATTTTATCGCGGAGGTTTCAGACCAGTCTGTTACAAGTTTCGTAGTCCGCTTTGAGAAATTTCCTGGCGCCGGCTTCCAGAAAACCCCTCAAAAGACTCGAACAGATGGCAGAAAACCGCCTATAACCACTAATTTATTTATCCAAACATATAGGCACAGCTGTCGTATGTTAGCCGTGCTATTAAGCAAAAACTCACACAGAATTAGCACCTAGCTTAGGGCGGCCGCTCTGATGTCCTGTTGTAAATGTTCACAACTAATTCTTATAGATTTTTAATTTCAGTTATCCATCATATTCAGTTATATCTTCATTTATCTATGTTAATTCATTTATTATACTCGAGTTCATTATTTATACTATAACATTTTAACCCAAAACGCAACATCACCAGCACTTCTCGCCAAGCGCCTGCGTAAAAAACATCTCACACACACACAGTAATACACCCTTGTACAAGCAGAATTTAAAACACTAACCTCATCGGACCTCACCAAAAATGCCGGACCATTTCTCACAACCCAATTTGCGGTGCTCACGCGCACGTTTGGGGAAGACGCAGGCAGTTCAAAGTAATCCGTTCAGATTAACAGAGGGCAACCCAGGCGCTCCTTAATCTATTTTCCGTTTGCCAGCCTCGAACAACCTTACGAAAGCGTCCTTTCGTAATTGAGATCGCCACTTCTCAAGCCCCGATCCGCACTTTGGTTCCGATTTTGAGTCGTTGAAGGGACCGCACCATCTGGTCCATCTGCTCCATTGTCCTGCAGAGTAACAAACTCCATCTCCCAGCAGGCACCGGTGTTTCTCTGCGGAGCGCAAAGCAGGTCGCAGTCCTGCTCAGAAGAGAGACACATACAATGGAGCCGCTTCAACCACGGGCTTGCAACAGTCAATCTGCTCAAAACAAAAACAAAAAACATATTTAACTTGCATGACAACATTACCCAATGTTAGATTAACCAATCAATAGAATTAAAAAACTACGCAACTCTGCGCAGATTGTCAATAGAGCAAATACATGTCCGTTAATTAACTTAAAAAAAATAACTGGATTTCGGTCCAAAACCCTGCACACGGCGAGGTCACCAATTTTGTTGTTGAATTAAATAATTATCATAAGTAATTCAATGTATGTTCAAGCAGAGACAAAATGGAGCCAATTTCCAGTTTAACATTTATTTTGAACAGATTAACAAATTGCAGTTTTACAGAGGAATTTTGCCCCCGTCAGTTCCTCTGTGGTCCAGATTTAAAGAAATCTGAACAATTAACTGATCTTTATTTCACAGCTTTATAGACAACCGGGCCTCTAGGCGTTTCTAATCTCTCCAATCAGAACATTTTCATACAGTGTCTTAGCTCTTATTGGCTGTCAGAAAATTATACAGTCATATGGGTGAGACGTTTTTTCTTAAAAGCTCATTCTGAATTTATGGTTTTATGGCAACACCCCAACTCTACAGACATCCTGTTTTTTTACAGCTTGCAATAAAAACTCACCCCAGAGTTTTATGACTTAAAAGCTTACCTGCATAAACCGGAGCAACTTAGACCCATAGTAACCCATGCAAAATACCCACTTATTGTCTTTTACCTTCTGAATGATAAAAGTTTAAACCTTATGCAGAATTTACACCACAGTACAAACAAGAGGTCTCACTTCATCATATACTCTATATGTGAGTCTCATGCATTTTTGGTTTTAAACATGCCTTCAGTTTCATTCAGTAAAGTTAGTCACGTTGAACAGAGTAGCCAGAATTTTTACTCAAGTAAGAGAAGTGATGGTTCATGAAAATTTTACTGAAGTAAAAGTAAAATCTCGTAAAACTCTAAAAGTCCATTTTAAAAAAGTTACTCAAGTAAAAGTAACTAATTATAACTACTTAAAATCTGCTTCTGCATGTATAAAGATGAACTAATTTAGTTTGTTGGTCCCAAAAAATAAGCAGCTGATCCCCCATGTACTTAAGCTAGACAAGTAAACTGGGACCTGGTGTTAATAAGACAACATATCACTGAATCAAAACATTGAATGATGGAACTCTACATTCCAAGAAAAGTATTCCTAAAAATCATCTTACCTTATTTCAGCCAACCCAAACCTAAAAAATTTGACTTGCAAGGGAGATGAGCATGAAACCTATGATGAGATCGGCAGCAACCACAAAGGTGTACATGTGAACACGTTCAGTGCAGCTAACAAATGTTTAGGTTGTATTCAGTCTGAGCAAGAAAAAAAAAAATTTGTATTTACTTTCTCATTAGTCAAAATGGGTTTCTGCATTTTAGCCTTGCACTATCAGTGCCACAGAATGTTCTGATTGTGCCGCCAGGTTTTGGGACGTGATTCCTACTTAGTTAAAAAGCCTTCAGAAAAAAAAAGCATGGAGATTCTTGAAACTTGACAGACGCCTAACAAGGAAGAATTGTTATTTGATATGGTGAGGTAAATATGAGCAGTACACTTCTTATCGTACATGCAACTGGTGCTTCCTGAGAAATGTTCCCAGCACTAATCAGTTCAAATCACAGTGATTGCTCTCAGCAGAAAATTAATCTAATTTTCTGTCAAAGCTGCTGCCAGTTAGTTAAGATTTGATCTCTTTCATTATTTCACACTCATTTCTTTCCTCTCTCACTTTTCCACTTACGCTTTAGGCCGCGGTTAATTAAAATGGAAAGGAAATGATTTACAGTCAGTTATTCAGGACAACTTTGAGTGGAAGTTAATTATAGAGCCCAATGAATCATGTGAAGAACATTTTCAGCTGGTTTTGGAAAAAAGTCAAACATCTAACCTATTACTGGGATAAAATTAACATACTATTCAAACATAACTTAGACCTGGTATTTTATCATGAGATAACGGTTTTGTTCGGAAATAAAGCTTCTAGTAGTATTACAAAGTGACAGCTCTGGTATTATTGGTTATCCAAGCAGGCTGCACATTTTACAAATAAACCAGCCATAAATAAAATGAATTTATTTACAATCATTTGAAATAGTACACATAATGACAGTTCTGTCTCTCAGCAAATACCCTTATCAGATCTAACAGAATTTTGCCAATTAGATTTTAGTTATAAAATAATTAAAGAAATTGTTACTTCAATTAACTCTGTCCCACATTCATTCACATTCTTTTTTTCTGCATTTCTTCCTGAACTAAAATGTGTCTCAAGCCTATACCAGTAGTACATGAGTAAGCTGTGATCAGATAGTGGACATTCAGGGCCCCAACAAATCACAGAGCCAACAAAAAGAACAACCCTTTTACAGCAGAGGTGACTGACTAGTTACTTATACTCAGTTACATTTACTAAAGTAACCTTTAGAAAAAAAATAATTTTATGAATAGTTTTACTGCACTATTACTTTTACTCAAGACACAGTTTTATGAAGTATCGCTACTCTTACTTGAGTAGCAAAAGTAACTTTACTTAATGAAGAACAAACATATTTTAACAAAAAATGTACAAAACAAAGACACACACCTACAATTTGTGTTAAAGTAAGACCTGTTTCTACAAAACCTTTTTGTAGCCTCTTTACCAAATATATTTTTACACTTTCGTGAGTTATTTGTTTCTATTGGTATTATTTATTATTACTTAAGTTATAATATGTCGAAGTAGTTCTAGTGCTTCATTAGTACAATTTTTGGGTTCTCTGACTACCTCTGATGTATGCACACATATACTAATGCAATTTAGAGCAATCTGTTAACCAATGATGGGTGAATTTGTAGCAAATTGAAGAGTAAAAGGCATGAGAAAACTGTTTAGGTTTTTTGAAGAACAATAACCTTATGATAGAGAAAGTTAGCAAAACTATATGAACTCTGGGACTAAAACCTTAAGTCAAAAAAAAAAAATTAGTTTAAGCTTTTTATCTCACATTGAAAATGTAAAAAAAAAAAAGTACATCCCTTGAAGATCATTGCTTATGTATTACATTTTGTCTCTTCTTTGAACGAAAGGGAGTTTAAGGCATAGTTTAATTATCTGTAGAGTGGAGTGGTATAATCTTCTATCTAGTATTTCTGAAATCAAAACAGCCTCTATGAAATCTCCCACATTAAGCTGCACAAATTGGTGAGTTAGAAGGAAAATTCACATTACATCTCAATACTAAAAGTTTTATATTGGTATTACTTATATTAATTACTTTTAAGTCTAAACCTATAGCAGCATAACAAAAAACATAAAATAGCTACGGGATAACCTAAGCCACTAACCACAAGCTTTATCAAAAAAGAAGGTTTTAAGCCTAGTCTTGAAAACAGAGTATCTGCCTCATGGACTAAAACTGGGAGCTGGTTCCACAGGAGAGGATCCTGATAACTAAAAGAGCTTCCTCCCAATCTACTTTTAGAAATCCTAGGGACTACCAATTGACCTGCATTCTGAAAACGAAGTGCTCTGTTAGGAACATTTGAAACAATCAGATCTCTGATGTATGATGGAGACTGATTATTAAGGGCTTTAAGTAAGTAGGTAAGGAGGATGATCTTAAACTCTATTCTAAACTACATTTCTTCTTTTTTTTTGTCTTGCCCTGGTATACAACTTGTTTAACGAAAAGGCTAAAACTGAAAGAATAAAAACTAAACTGAACTAAACTACCTAATAAATAGTAAAAACTAATTAAAACTAAAATAGAATAAAAAAACCTTAAGTCAAAACTATATAAAACTTAAAACTAATGAAAATTTTGAAACTATTATAACCCTGTCTTGCACTAATGATGGTAGAGTCTGAACACTGCACAAAGCTTTCTCCAGCACATCCCAAATATTCTCAATGGGGATAAAGGTCTGGACTCCGTGGTGGCCAATCCGTCTGTGAAAATGTTGTCTAATGCTCTTAGAACCACTTTTTCATAATTTGAGCTTGTGAATCATTGCATTGCTATCTAGCCTGTGCCTTTAAGAGAAAAAAACTAATTGATGGAATAACCTGGTCATTTAGTAACTGTAGACCAACTGCAGCAACCTCAGATCGTGGTACTGCCCCCAATGGTTTGTACAGTAGGAACTAGGCATGATGGGTGCATCACTTCATCTGTCTCTCTTCTTACCCTGATGCGCCCATCATTCTGGGACAAGATAAATTTGGACTCGTCAGACCACATCACCTTCTTCCGTTGCTCCAGAGTCCAATCTTTATGCTCCCTAGCAAATTGAAGCTTTTTATCTTGGTTTGCTTCACTGATTATGTTTTCTTTTTTATGGCTACACAGCTGTTCAGTCCCAATCTGTTGAATTCCATTTGCATTGTGCCTTTAGAAATGCTCTTACTTTAACTATCAGACATATCCCTGAGTTCTGTTGCTGTTTTTCTCTGTTTTTCTTCTTTTTCTCAATTTGATTTCACTAAATGTTTAAGTGATTGCCGATCAAGATCATTCAAGATTTTTTTCTTCCTCACAGAAAATGGGTCCCCACTATCCTTCCAGTTTTTCATAATGTGTTAGACAGTTCTTAACCCAATTTTAGTAATTTATTTAATCTCCTTAGATGTTTTCTCTACTTGATGCATGCCAATCATTTGGCCCTTCTCAAACACACTAACCTGGGCTTTCCACTGGACGCATAAGCAGCATGTTACAGGAGTAGCATGTCTTGCTTGCATATTCTGCTGCTTGGCCCTTTCAACCAGGGGCGTATGAGGTGCGTAGCATCAGTGTAGCAGCTGTCACCAAGAAATCATCAATACTTGTTAATTTGGTAAGTTCATTGTAGTTTACTTATTGAATTACTTAATTAATTAATTTAAATAAATACAATTATTATTAATTAATAAATTAATAATTATTAAAACTTCAAGGTCCATTTATTTTAGCTTGCAGAACTGAAAATGGTGCATATGGAATGAAAAAAAAAAAATCATGTTTATAAGTAGGATGAACTCATCATCTTGCCCCAAAACATCACTACATGCTTTATCCTCCTTGACGTTGTCTTTATAAAAAGTGTGACAGGGGTAAAACAGGATAGACTGCTTCTCCACTTCAATGACCACCGTTCGTCATCCATGATGAAACACAAATGAGACCCTCCCGAAAGGTACTGACTTCTCACTGGGTCGCGCAGGTATTTACCTTTTTTTAAGTAAAGCAACAGGAACGCAGCATGTTTCTTTTATATTGAAAATTTCCTGATGGTGAGCGTCGGATTTCCTGTTTTCCCCTATCTAAAAAATTTTGAAGTTTACGCCTTTCAGAGGTGTACCGCGTAGAAAATGGGACTGCTGCGTTTATTTAGAAAAGTGCTACGACATGTGATGGGACAGACTAGTGCTGCTTTCGCCTCTGGTGGAAAGGGTGCTAACGACTACAGCGGTGGCCAGGAGCGCTGCTAAGAATTGTGGGCCCCATGACAAGAATCTTGGCAGGGCCCCCAACACAGCTGAGATTTTTTTCATATTAATTTATTTAAAATCGTGCACTTTATGGTATTTTTACTATCATTCTCATATATTTAAGTCAATCAGACTTTATGTGAATCATAAATAACTGCTTCTGTAGTACTAGACCACCTTCAATACATTCTTTTGTGCTTGCACTAGCAATGTAAGTGGATTACAAATTATTTACTCTTATTTTTGCAAATTGTTTGAAAAGTTGTATTGTATAGATGGTAAAACACAATCAGGATTTATAAAAGATAGCTCTATACATAATAAAATCAGATTAGTCCTTGATTAGGTAGATTATAATTCTTTGATTGAAGATACGGGTTTCATTTTAATTTTTGGATCTTTAAGTAGCATTTGATTCTGTTGAACATACATGTATTATAAAAACGTCAGAATATTTTGGATTCTGTACAGAGTTTATTAAAGCGATACATATAATGTATAAGGATATAAATAGCTTGGTTTCTCTCCCCCAAGGAACACCTAAAGGATTCACTTTCAATCGTGGAATCAGGCAGGGTTGTCCCTTCTCTCCCTAATTATTTATTTTAGCTGCTGAGTTATTAGCTATATATCTAAAAAAAAACTTGTCCAGATCCCTTTGGTAATAATAACAAAATGTGAATATTTGTAAAGCATTGGGATTCTATTTACATTAAAAAAATGTGAGCTTATGTCAATACATGATATGGAGCAAACTGACTTATATGGGATTCCAGTTAAAATGAGGTAAAATCTTTGGGAATTATTATAACGATATAAAGACTTAAATATTTTACCTATAATAAAAAAGTTTAATCTATACTCTTGCAGGCAGAACCTCTGATAGAAATCCCCTGCCAGCTACTGTACAAACTACTTTGAGCTGTTTGAGAGGTTTCAATGCATCTCTTGAAGATGATGTGGAATTCTGTTACTACACGATCCCCTATGTTGTCAAATACAGTATGCTCCATCTCTGCCAACCACCCTTCACAGAATACTTTCATATTATCTGATCCAGAATGTTTGCAAACTAAATTGAAACAGCGCAAAATCCTTTGTAGAAATGATCATATTATTATTCGCATTATAAATATTCAAAGTAGTTTTATTAAAATTCACATAGTTTTAGGAAAAGCCAGGGACCAACAAGGCTTCATTACTTAATTTGACAAAGTTATTTAACGTGCTAACGTGGAGAAATTTGAGCAAAGCTACTGTATCACATCACCATGACGTGAAGATCTACAGAGCTACTCCGCTAATGAGTTAGCACTAGTTTAAGTCCGAAAACATCACTTTAACTGAATAATTCGCACTTTAATGCAGCGGTAACTCACTACGAAACGTGCTGAAACCAAATAGTGAACCAAAACGCATAAACAACCATAAATACAGTGGTTTCTTACTATTTGCTATCAGCAAGACCGAGCCGACAGCCAAAGCAGATGAGGGAATCTCTATGGAGCGCTTCTGAACAAGTTAACAAATACAGTCAAAAGAACAAAACATCAAACTGACAGCATGTCAGTTGGTAAACCATCAAACCATTTTCCTGGCACTATATCGTATCATCATGCCCAAATAACCAAGCCTTTATTACTTACCAGTCCAGTAGCAACGTGGCTAGTTCAGCATCCATACATCCTCCTGTATCTCACAGTAGCTGACACACAAAACTGAAAAGTTGTAACACTGGGTTTTAGAAGCTAATCCTACTTTCACCTAAATTAAGAAACAGTTTGACAGAAAAGATCTTCCACAGCAGTGAAGGGAAGGAATTGTTCACGTAGGCAAAGCGTGCTGTACACATTTTGCATGTGCCCCTGCCAGTGTCAAACGATACCATTCAGTAAGGGAGAGGGTCGAAATGATAATATCATACATAATTCAAGGATTTTTTTACATCGAATCCCAATTATATGTAATTTACTTATTTTAACAGATCAAATTAAATATTTCATTTAAAAAACTTACACAAGACAATACATATTGATAGCCCTCAAAGGGCCCCCTGTCTGTGCCAGGCCCTCAGAATCGTCCTAACCCCCCCCCACCCCCCGACGGAGCCCACGGCGGTGGCTATCAGCTGCGTATGACGTGCTGCTCTTGTAATGTGCTGCTTAGGAATCCGGTGGAAAGGAGGGGTAACATCTTTTCCATGACCACAAGATGTGTCTTTTGACATGGTTTTTTATGAAAAGCAGAACCAACTCACATAACACCATTGATAATCGCCCATGCAATAATTATCCATTAGGAGGCTTATACCTATTTGCTTAGCTAAATCCAAGTGGTGACTTTTTCTTTTGGTCAGGCAGTGTAAATTAATTTTTGACAAATGAAAAATGTTATTCACACACATTCTAACCTAATAAAAACGAACACTCTAATGGCCATAAACCTGACAGTTATGTCGATATTTACCTTTTTTCCCCAAAGACGCACCATTACTCACTGAATGCTCAGCGCATCTGCACTTTCTGCACATGCTCTGACTCTTTCACCAATTCTGGTTCTTCTTCAATTTTTTTATGTGTTTTTTCAATGATGCACTAAATGTTCTACTGGGCAGTGAGCGGGCGGGGGTTTCTCTGTTGCTAGTTGTTTACAACATATTCTACCGGAACTAGTAGTGCGTATTTAGTACTGTAGTTGTCCTAACTGAGTTTGGCTAGCGTTAGCTAACATAAGAAGAAAGTTAAAAGAACACATTTAATTGCTTACCTGGCACTCTGATATCCTCTGATATCTTCCACCAAATTATGTACTATCTCTTCCTGAGACTCCGACTCTGCAGTCTTCCAGCTCGCTCTAGCCGACTCCAGCTCTTTGATCGCCACGAAGACCCCGCTCTTTGAGTCGCTCCAGCTGGCATCTGGTCCTCTGTCTTCCCACCCGCATCTCATCACCTTACGTTTGCTGGCCCACAGTTCAGTTTTCCCAACTTCATGCAGCAGCTTCTTCGACGCTTTGATGGACCATCCGAGTAGTTTTTGCATGGCAGCTTGCCCCAGCCTTGATGAGTAGGTACCATAGACTTTGCATGTAATCTAGCTAACATCTGCCTGGACGCGCTGGCCAGACTGAACGTGCAATTACAGTTTAATGTTATAAAAAAAACTCAGTGCAGCTAACACCTTTGTGTTTAAGGAAGTACGTGTCCTTTCACCTTGCAGCAGCAGTTTATAGTGGGGCTTTGTCGTAATGTGGTCACAATTCTAAATTGTCTCCTGCAATTCCTTTGTGTTACTTATTGTAATCTGCAATGGATATGATCATTGAGGTCACTAAGAATAATTAAGGTCATCATTGAGTCATCATTAGATCTAAGATGGCGCCGCGGATAGACGCCTCGGTACTTCGCTCTCTAGTACTTGTTACAATTTTACTTTTTTGCGTAGTTTTCTGCACTCCCTCTGCTATTAAAATGAGCAGAGAGGAAATCCTACAAATAGGGCTATCCAGTGCCGGACTTTTTTCACCGGTTTTTAATCAACCAGACTACTTTATGGAGATTCTGACTGGAGGAGCAGCAGTGCTCTGTGGATTTAGACGGAGACGCCGACGAGGGAAACGAGCTGGTGTGCTCGTTAAATTGCGACAGCGGGGATTACGCACCGCTCTCCCATCCATACACCTGGGGAACGTTCGCTCTCTGCCTAACAAAATGGATGAATTGCTCCTTCTCCTATCCAAGAACTCCGACTTTCGTCGTTCTGCCGCCTTTTGCTTCACTGAAACCTGGTCCAGTGAACACATCCCGGACAGCGCACTACAGCTGCCGCGCTTCCAGCTGTTCCGAGCGGACCGCTGCGCGAAACTGTCTGGGAAGTCAAAGGGAGGAGGAACGTGTTTCTACATTAACGAAGGTTGGTGTACAGATGTCACAGTGTTAAAGAAGACATGCAGCCCTCACCTAGAGTCTTTCTTCATAAACTGTAAACCATTTTATTCACCGCGGGAGTTCGCCTCGTTTGTGCTGGTCGCTGTATACATTCCACCGCAGGCGTGCGTAACGGAGGCGTTACATCACCTCGCCGACCAGATCACAGACGTGGAGAAAACTCACCCGGACTCTCTACTAATCATTCTCGGGGATTTTAATAGAGCAAATCTCAAACTTGAACTGCCTAAATATAGACAACACGTGACGTGTCCCACCAGGGACATGAACACTTTAGACCACTGCTACACCACAATAAAGAATGCATATCGCTCTGTCCC
Source organism: Apricaphanius iberus (assembly GCA_028564705.1). NCBI lineage: Eukaryota > Metazoa > Chordata > Actinopteri > Cyprinodontiformes > Aphaniidae > Apricaphanius > Apricaphanius iberus. The sequence goes on from JAPXFQ010002197.1 coordinate 288,528, forward strand.
CCGTGCTGCTTTGGGACTTTCTGACCACTGCCTGGTCCACCTCATCCCATCTTACAAGCAGAAGCTGAAATCTGCTAAGCCTGTAGTAAGAACTGTGAAGAGATGGACAGATGAGTCAATGATGCAGCTACAGGCCTGCTTTGACTGCACTGATTGGAGCGTCTTTGAAGCAGCAGCCTCAGACCTGGACGAACTGACTGACACTGTGACATCTTACATCAGCTTTTGTGAGGACATGTGTGTGCAGACCAAAACCTTCTACACGTTCAACAACAATAAACCATGGTTCACTGCAGAACTGAGACGGCTACGCCAGGACAAGGAGGAGGCCTACAGGAGTGGGGATCGGCACCTGTACAAGCAGGCCAGGAACAAGCTGACAAAGGAGATCAAGGCAGCAAAAAGGAACTACAGTGCAAAACTGAAGGAGCGTTTTTCTGTCAACGACTCTTCTGTGGGGAGCCCCCGCCTGGCTGAGGACCTCAATGACTTTTTCTCCAGGTTTGAAACAACTTTCACACCTTCCACCTCCCCCATCATCTCCATCACAAAAGGCCTAGCATCACCCCAAACCATCCCCATACCTGACCCCCTGCCTGTGCTGACGATCTGTAAAAAGGATGTGCGCCAACTATTTCAGAGACAGAGGATTAAGAAGGCATCAGGTCCTTATGGAGTGTCTCCATCCTGTCTGAAAGTCTGTGCTGACCAGCTGGCTCCCATCTTCACTCGGATCATCAATAACTCCCTGGAGCTGTGTGAGGTCCCCTCCTGCCTCAAACGCTCCACCATCATCCCGGTTCCCAAGAAGTCACAGGATTAAATGACTACAGACCAGTCGCCCTGACATCTGTGGTCATGAAATCCTTTGAGCGACTGGTGCTGTCCCACCTGAAGGAAATCACGGATCCCCTGCTAGACCCCCTGCAGTTCGCCTATAGAGCAAACAGGTCAGTGGATGACGCAGTCAACATGGCTCTCCACTACATCCTGCAACACCTAGACTCTGCACGTACCTACGCTCGGGGTCTGTTTGTGGACTTCAGCTCTGCATTTAACACCATCATCCCAGAGCTCCTCCACCAAAAACTGTCCCAGCTCACCGTGCCTCCCTCCACCTGTCAGTGGATTACCAGTTTCCTGACTGACAGGAGGCAGCAGGTGAAACTGGGTAACTTCATATCCAGCACCCGGTCCCTCAGCATCGGCGCCACCCAGGGATGTGTTCTCTCCCCACTGCTTTTCTCCCTTTATACCACTGATTGCACGTCAAGAGACCCTTCTGTGAAACTGTGAAAGTTTGCAGATGACACCACCGTCATTGGACTCATCCGTGACGGCGACGAGTCTGCATACAGAAGGGAGGTGGAACAGCTGGTCCTCTGGTGCAGTCAGAACCACCTGGAGCTAAACCCGCTCAAAACTGTGGAGATGACAGTCGACTTCAGGAAGAGACCCCCATCAACATCTCCTCTCATAATCACCAACAGGCCAGTCCCCACAGTAGAGTCTTTCAGGTTCCTAGGATCCACCATCACACGGGACCTGAAGTGGACCTCCCACATTGACTCTATAAGGAAGAAGGCCCAGCAAAGGGTGTACTTTCTGCGTCAGCTCAGAAAGTTCAACCTGCCTCAGGAACTGCTGACCATATTCTACACAGCAATAGTCCAGTCTGTCCTGACCTCATCCATCTCTGTCTGGTTCAGATCCGCCACCAGGCAAGACAGGGACAGACTGCAGAGAACAGTCAGGTCCTCAGAGAGGATCATATGTACTGATCTTCCCTCCATTGAGGACCTATTCCGGGCCAGGGTCAGGAAGCGGGCCAGAAAAATCACCACTGACCCCTCACACCCTGGCCACAATCTGTTTAGGCTCCTCCCCTCAGGCCGGCGTTACAGAGCGTTGTACGCCAAAACCACCCGACACAAGAACAGTTTCTTCCCCCAGGCTGTTGCTCTGATGAACTCTGAATAGTCACAGAGTGTGAGTCCATTCACATGAACAATAAACTATAACTCTGCACTGCTGTATATACTTACTGTACAATAACCCTGGTTTGGTGTATATATTATCCTTTATTTTTATTTGTATTTATTTTTATTTCCGTTTTAATTTCACTTATTTAAGTTCTGTACTGGAGAGAAAAGTTGCCGGAGTCAAATTCCTTGTATGTGTCATACTTGGCCATTAAAGCTGATTCTGATTAGTTTTCCTCCCTTTTGCACACAACAGGCTAGCTGTTACCATTCACTTACATTATTTATGTTAAGTTAAAGTAATCGGTTTGCTGCCAGATTAGTAGATTGGCTTGGCTGGTTACAAAATGATTTTTCTCATTTATTTAACTCTGTGGAAGATACAACAGACTTAATCTCACTTAGTGGAGGAATGTCCATCTAAACCTAAAATGAGCATACCCTAAAACAAAGGACTGAACTGGTTCAGATTGACTTCCATTTGGTTCCAGGTCAATCTTTATACTTTGTGATATGCAGTTTTGTCATACTCTTTTCTTCTTTCATATCCATTTTTTGTATTAATTACAGTAATTTAATTTGACTCATGTCTTCTACTGAATCTTACATTTCTCTGTATTCTGTGAATCCAGAAAAATATTTTAAGGATAACATTCGGAAAAATGTTTTGTACAACACAGCAAAATAAAATAATATGTTACCCTTGTGCCAAGACATTTGTTCAAACAGTATTTACAAAAGATTATGTGTATTACACTATTCAAACAAACCTAATCATTTTCAAAATGTTGTATTTGTTGTCTGCTGAAGTTATTTAAATGATTTTACCACGTTGATATTCAATTATTTATTATTTATTCTCTCATTCTCTTCAGTTTTCACATCACTACCATGCTAAAGCTTCCTGAATGCCTAATGGATTTTGTACTAATAGGAAACATGGAAGTCACAAATGTGAGAAAGGAATCATTTGCTATTCAAAAATAAAGATATCTACTGTAAACGTGAAAATACATTTTGCATATATTCTTCTACACAGGAGATATGTTTCACATCTTAGATTCACTATCCCAGCTTTCATTGATTCATTGGAGAAAGTGCTTATCTAGGAAGTCGGGGTCCATTAACTGTGATACTTTTCTGGGATGCTTGTTGTTTAGACCATTATTAAACTCCTGTTAACAGCTGCAGAGGATCGCATTAGCCAAGAACAGATTCTTTCTTCATGACACCCTCCAATATTCTGGCGAAGCAAAAGCAGTAAGAGAATCTGCTGCTGTAAGACATCTGTTTTCAAACATTAGCAATGCTTCAGGGCTTCTAATGGAGTCTCCAGGGTAAGCAAGTCCATCATTAAGGAGAGATACATTTTACCTTCTCTGTGTTTGTCCAGTCTATATTTAATTTATTTATTGACACAATTTAGATATTTAAAGAATATTTTAAATGCACTCATCTACTCATCCCTCTCTCCATTCATTCATTTTCTACTTGCATCCTGTTCAGTTGAGTGGTGCAAATGGAGCCAAACATACTTGGTCGTCAGACAACACAAGACAAATAACTGTGCACATAATCCTCCCTGAGGTTATGTTTACTCTTACTTTTTGGATGGCTACTTTATACAGCCATCCAAAAATATTTCCCTGAATATTGTTTCTCATTCTGATCACATGTGTGCAGTTACCTTTGTTTTCTGACAGCAGGAAGAATAAAAGAAAGTGGAAACAGTATATTATGAAAGTATTAATAACAGAGAGAGCATCTGGAGGATAACTTTCATATTGCTGTCTATATTGGAAGGTCTAAATCTGCCTTTAGTAACTAATAGAATAAATATATTAGTATGCAGGCATGCAAGAATAAGACAGGTTTTTTTTAGGTAAAACAAGAAGGGAAAAAGAACACTGCAGATCAGGGGATGTAGATTAGTTACTTCAAAATCAAGTAGGAATTAGATTAAAATGAGAAGAGTAAATGCAAGCTGTGTAAACCTTAGGTCCCCAATTAGACTAGTTTTATTATTGAAGTAAGCGTCAGTACTTCACTTCAAGAAAAGGATTTCAAGTTCCATGCATTTTAAGACATAATAAGAGTGCAGGGTATTACTTTATTCAGTACTTTATTTGGTCTTGCTGTATTTATCTGCCTTTGGTATTGCTGTATTATGTACTAAAGTACTTTATGTTCCTTTAGCTCATATGATTATAATAAATTATACAAAAGTTTGTGGCTGTAACATCTGAAAGGGGGAAAAAGTTAAAGGAATATGTAATTTGGTTACTGTCCTTCACAAACATGATGCTTTTTTTAAATGATATTGTTTGTTTTATAAGTAAAATTAAATTTCCCCATTGTGGGACAAAAAAGGGGAATATCTATTATACATTTCAAGAAACTTCTCTGATAAGAACCACTGTTTATTACCTACCAGAACTCAGAAAACCTCTGAGATATAAAGTACTGAGGTAAAAGAAACTTCAATTGTGGGACGTTATTCATTCAAACTCATATATGGCTAATGCACTGTCAGACAAATATATGACAATAGTCGTTAGAGTAAAATAATAAGGCGGAACAAGACTTTACAAAGTCTTTGACTTTATTCATAAAACAAGACAGAGTACAAAAACTTTGTAGATAAGGAAATTATGCATCAATTTGAGACTAACCTTTAGAGCCACCTTGTTCTGCAGAGTTAATTACCGAGCTGGCAAATTCGCAGGAAAGGCAGTTCTCAAGATCTGGCCACAGGTCACTGGCTTCAAATAGTCGATTAACTGTTCTTGAACATCACTTCATTTCAGGCTTTTTCAGATGTCATTTATATGTGAAAGTTTATAATGAAAATTAAAAAAAGATACAAAACACTATCTATCTATCTATCTATCTATCTATCTATCTATCTATCTATCTATCTATCTATCTATCTATCTATCTATCTATCTATCTATCTATCTATCTATCTATCTATCTATCTATCTATCTATCTATCTATCTATCTAAGAAGCTTTCATTCCATACAATTTAGTGGTATGGAAGATTACAGACAAAAACTCCATTTGTGTCTTGTAATCTGATAGTTAAAGCTTAAATGTTAAATATGGAACATGAGCATGATAGCAATAACTACTTCATCTAGGTTGTAGTTAAAACAACAAAAACATAATTCCAGCTGTTAGATTGCCTGGTTCGTCTAGTGACCAACCTGAACTGTTTCCAATAAGGAATATATTTTTAAGGAGTTTAACTGACAGCTAACGTTAGCAAAGTTGGTAGCTAGGTGGAGCTAGCTTACCGATCAAGGAGGAAAGTCGCTGTTTCTGTGTGTGTTTGATGCTGTGGAAATGTTTTATGTGGGTACATCTAGTGTAGGATTCACCTAAAAATATCTCTGGGGCTCTGAGCAGCTGCTTGAGTTGCTGACTCAACCATTCTTCCAAGTGAGAGGCAAGCTGCGCCAAGCATAAAGCTGGATCATAGAGACCGTATCTGTCAACTTGCAATCCACGGCCGCTACTGGCTGGTAGATGTAACCATAACATCTTTGTCGCGCCCAATTTAAATGTAAATATTATTAGATTTTAAATATATTTTTTCTACACCCATCTAAAAGCCTTCTCTATGTTTTTTTTTAAAATGTAACTTTTTATGAAAATGTTCCATACACATTTGATGGACTGGCGACCTGTCCAGGGTGTACCCTGCCTCTTGCCCGTTGACAGCTGGAGATAGGCACCAGCCCCCCCCATAAAACAAATATTTTAAGTGAAAAGTAAACATTTTCTTAGAAATTATTGCAGAGTTTCCACATTTTAGATATCAATTTAGGTATCAATTAACTTTAACCGATACAAGTAAATTAGAACAGTGTTGGCGCCAAAAGCAGCATCAGTATTGGTGCATCCCTAATTTTAGCTATACATTTTCATATGATTGAATGGTAAGAGTGAAATGGCCTGTGCTTGTATAGCACCTCATCTGATCTGAGGACCTCAAAGCACTTGGCACTCTGCAAAGACCAAATTTACGATCCATCAAATGTCTTCCAGTTATCCAGGAGTTCGGAATACCATCAGAGAAAAATAAGAGATCCCTTTACACCCGAATGCTGTCCACCATAGTCTAGGGGTCATAAGGCATTCCAAGGTTAAAAAGGATTTATAGTTCCTCCAGCAACTTCTAGACTTTCATCAGATTCACCTTCCCGTGAAATGAGTCTGGAAAAGAGGGAGGCACCCAGGAGGGATTCTGTTCAGGGGCTCAAACCTCCAACAAACCAGAGCACCAATGCATTACATCAAGGGAGAGCCAAACTACTATTATCACTGCACTTTAGATAAGAACCAAACATAGTTTAATGCCTTTTCTTTTGCTAAGTTAAAAAAAACAACATATATGTATATATATATATATATATTTCCTTTTGAATGACTGTTGCATTTTTTTTCAACTTTGCAAAAGTTTTTTGTATCTTATTAGATCAGAATGTATGCATGTAACGCAGTACATTTGTAAGCTGAAAGACATACACATTGTTTAGAGGTATATTAGTTGGGTAAAATACCCAGGGGGTCCTTGGCATTCATCTAAACGTGATTAAACAGACAAAGGTTAAAATAAAACTGTCTGCATGAGAACATCTTTGGAACCCAAATGTGGTTGAAATGTTTGGTTGAGCAGTTTGATCTATCAAGCTTGACTTTCAGGCTGAAAACTGGCACAGCTTCAACATATATTTTTTTTGTTTTTTATCAGGGACAATAGTGTGTCAACCTAAAATACCAACAAAAACATTCCTTTAAGGATGGATAAAGTAATCTGGCTATGCCACATACAGTATATGGTTTAGGGATAATTTTGCAGTAATGATGACTCAGCAAGGCATATTGATGGAATAGTGCCACAGAGTCAGAATGGAGATAAAAAGACTACTTCTTTATTACCAAGATCTCAGATACAATCTGATTGTCAAGATTTGTTTAGAAACAAGTTTAGTATTTCTTTTTTTTCCTTTTCTTTTTCTAAAAAGTATTTCAGCAATTGTGTATTAGTAAATTAGTCAATTGAGTAATACATTTAACATCTTTACATTAACAACATTAACAACTTCAGTTTAAAATGTCAGTGTGGAAATTGTTTGGTATTTTTTAAAATAATATTTTATGTACAATTTAAATAAAACATATGCTCTCAAACACATGAAGTACCATGTCCTTGGCTTGACTTAAATTAGACAATAAATGAAAATGTCGAACGCTGCCTCACTTTATAGCTTCCTCTTGAAAGTGCCTTTAAGTGCAGGGGTGCCATAAACAATGACCATTTTTTTAAATAAGAAGGGGATATGGCATGGAGAAAGCAATGTCTCTCTGTGGTTGTGTGCACTTGGCTCATTTATTAATTTATTTTAGTACAGAAGAAAGCCCCAGGGAGCTAAATGTTTTAAAAAAAATCCATGATTAATGAAAGATTAATCATGAATTTTGTAGAGGAACAGGAAGAGTTGTCACTCTCTATTTGGGCCTGTTTGGAGTTGGGTGGATGGAGGAGACAGGCAAAGGGGAAAAGGGTGGGAGATTGTGTGGAGAGGAAGCGTTGGAGTGGATCTGGGGGTGGATGTCAAGGAGTAAGAGAAAGGAAGGGGGAACTGCCAATGAAAATGACGGGAAAAGGGTTTTGGAATTCATGAGATGTTGACATAGCAAGAAGCCTGCAACACTGCAGCAAAGCCTTTGTTGTGTGACCCCATTAAATCAGCCCACTGTGGGCAGCACATCCTCAAATGTGATACAAAAGGCCTTGCTTTATTTTTGGACCAATGCAGATACTATAGTGAATGTACCTAGCAATATGTATTTTAGAAAACAATTTGATTTCTAAATTATATACAATTACTGGTGTAACATTGTAATCAACTTCATGTGTGAGGCCACCTGATATAAATTGGTCCCAACCATCCTCTTCAAAGGGACTTCAAATGGTAAAGTAAGTCTAAGGTAGTAATTTGAAGATATGAGGTAAGATGGTAATCAAACTCTTATTATAAAGTAAAGATGATAATAGTTCTTCAAACTGTATTGTTGTGTAGATGAAGCCTACACATCAATGAAGGCTGCCTATCAGGCTGGCTGACAACACTAAGTCACTAAATTATCGAATAAACGTCTACTTTAAAATTATTTTTGAGGCAACATTTACTCTTTACTTACCTGTTATCGGTTAGTAAAGAGATCGATAAACAAGATTCAAACTATCTGTAAACTTTGTTCCTACAGCTTTTAGTCAACTATTAGATGCTAAAACAAGCTAATGCTGACATCCTATTCAGCACTTTTATTTAGCTTTAAGTTGTATTTTTTTCTAAGTCTGGACTGTATTTTATCGGCACTTGTGGAAACAAAGGAGTTTTTAGTATAAAAAAAATACTTCTCAATTCTTGTCTTGTTTTTATGAACCTAATAGCATACATTATCTTATCTGCTTAAACGAATGTATTGCTACACCCTTGTATGTTATGGAAATGACTTTGCTTTTAACAGCAGAGTCATGTGAAATTACACAAGTCTGATCAACTTTAAAATTATGTTGCAAGAACAACAAAGAAATAACTTGGTTATTCTTTGTAGTTTTGTAAACTACCTTCATGAGGCCTCAGTTTGTTATTACCTTATTAAAAGATTTGCAGCACCTATCAAAACAACTGTTAAGCAATAGCACCAGGCCATGGAAGCAGCAACAGTTTAAGCAAAATAAAATGTCACAATTGTTCAATATAACCTTTACTTACATAATGTGGTAAATACTTGTGCTAAGTGTAGTTATTTAATAGGATAAATTATATAAAAAAGAATAACATTTTCAATACTTTGCCTTTTATCCATGCCTACTGATGATTTTTACTAGATTAAAGGAAAATGATTACTTAAGAAGAGTGAAATATGTCATTCTAAATTGACAGGGTGCTTCAATAGCTTTTCTTTAAGGTCCCACGTTAGCGCACAATCCTCTAAAAAGCCAATATGCCCACAAACTCTTTGCCGGAAGCCTGGTTATTGTCATAATGGAGGGCGTGAGAGCAGCCTCACAGGTTGGGTGTAGTGATATGTGTTGGCAGTTGTACATGTCAGACTATTGACAAGGAAAGCTGTTTGTCGTGATGCTGCTAATATTGAGGAAGGGAAGATGCAATGCCAGTGTAATTTCCAAAACTTAAAAAAACAACATAAACATGATTGAGAGTTGAATGAAATAGTGTTGCATCTAAATTTTCTATAAGATACATTTAGATCCGACATCTGGATGAACATAACTAATTTAAATTACTTGATTATTTTATGCTAGAGTGAGATATTCACCAATGAAGTTACTTGGGATTTTATTGCATCTAATGACAAATATTTGCTAAAATGTCCCCTAGATATTTTTACACAGTTTTTTAGCAATCAAAAAGCTTCTGGCATAATTTTGGCTGGATATTTTACCAGTCTTCTTGGCAGAAGTGGTAATGCTTATTTAATGTTTGTTCATCCCGGCAAGGACCTGGCTTTCAAGCATAGCCCGCTCTGTAGGATTGATGCAAAGGCTTTTTGTAAACTATTCCAGAAATGTAATATTAGCCTGCTTTTTACATTGAATCAATCAGTTTTAATCTTCGTGCAGACTCATCAATCTTTTGGATAATTCAATTTAAAATTAAAAGTAAATGCAAAAACTAGACTAGATCTGATAACAAACATCATAACCAGTTAGGTTTAACTATAGGGTAATATATAGATTTTTTTTCATATTTTAAAAATAGAAGTTATAGCAATTAATACAAGATACACTAAAATACAATATAAATAAGAGGCAAGACACTTTTCTTAAAATAACTTCACATCAGTACCCATCCCAACCTTTACAATGCTCTCACATGTTTATGCCAGTCATAAGTCTAATAGAAATACAATGACATTTGTCAATATGTGTGTCAGGTATCACAATTCCCTCCTGCATAAGTTACTGCTGAATTTTAAGTGGCCAAATTAAAGTGAGAAACAGGATGAACAGGCTCTTCAACAGCACTCTCTCTTGGGTAAACATTTTAGAGCATAATAGATAGGGAAATGATGCGTGGAGTGAAGGAACACAGTGAATTAAACAGGCAGCTGCTTCTGCTGGGAACTTCAGTCATTTCACAGTTTTTGGAATTCGTCGCTGGCAGCGCCATTGAATGTGGCTGATATCAGTCGTGAATGCTTTCAATAAACAACTGAAGTCAGTGGTGTTAACTCTGCATGCTAATCCACTCTACCTTCAGTGTGTCATTCTTCAGCTTTCTGGGGGCTGGATGTGGTTCAGGTGCTGTTTCAGACTGAATCAGAATGCATTGCTATTTTTCTCATTTGGGCATCCATCCATTTCCTATGTCTGTGTGTGTGCTTGACCTTTCAGTGTCATTGAAGAGGTGGTCCTTATCATTTCCAGCAAAGGTAGGCTACCCTGGACAGGTTGCCAGTATATACAAGTTAAACTCGAAAAATTTGAATTTTGTGAAAAAGTTCATTTATTTTAGTAATTCAACTTAAAATGAAACTAATGTATGATATATAATCATTACATGCAAAGCAACATATTTTCAAACATTTATTTGTTATAATTTTGATGATTATGGGTTAAAGCTTATGAAAACCTCAAATACAAAATCTCAGAAGATTTGAATATTTTGTGAAATCAATAAAAAATATTAAATAAAGGAAAATCATACATATGTACTTGGTTTGTGCCAAGTTTGCATCAATTACAGCCTCACTGCTGCGTCGCATGAACGCTATCAGCCTGTGGCACTGCTGAGGTGTTATGGAAGACAAGAATGGTTCAATAGCGGCCTTCAGCTATTCTGCATTGTTCGGTCTCATGTCTCTCATCTTTCTGTTGGCAATGACCAATAGATTATCTTTAAGGTTCAGGTCAGGTAAGTTTGATGGCCAATCAAGGACATTAATCAAATGGTGATTGAACCAGGTTTTGGTACTATTGGCAGTGTGGGCAGGTGCCAGGTCCAGCTGGAAAATTAAGTCAGCATCTCCATAAAGCTGGTCTGCAGAAGGAAGAATGGAGGAATTCGAGCCTACGCCTTCTTGGTTGTTGATCACCTTGCATTAGCAACCCACAAACCTGTAAGGATGGGGCAAAACACACTGGCTGCCCATGTGTACAGTTGCCATATTGGAAAAGAGTGTCAGTCATGGGGAAGTCGCTCATCTCTAAAATGTCAATAAAAGAATACAACCGGGTGATGTTTGATAGCGGTTGCTGTTTTCCTCTTTGACCTGCTGTGACAACATAGGTAAAAAAAACAGGTGGCCATAACAGTGTGCACAATTGTTGACGTAGGGCTAGAGGAAGCGGAAGGGGAGGGGGGAAGGAAGTTTTGGGAAGGGCCTTGAGATTGGGTTTTAAAAAATCTCTTTCTCTCTCTGAAAACCTCTGCACAGTGGACCAACTCCAGCAGATGACATGGCTTAAATGAACACAGACTGTGGATATTTCACACTGGACTTCTAGCATCTTAGGTTGTGTCCCTCTCCATTCCTCCTCCAGACTGTGGGACCTTGGTTTCCAAATGTAATGCAGACTTTTATTTCATCAGAAAAGAGGACTTTGGACCACTGAGCAATGGACTAGTTATTTTTTTCTGTTTAGCCGAAGTAAGAGCAAGAGTAAGTCAGCAAATCCCCTGCCCCAATTGACTCCTATTATATGGATATACACTGTTCGCGACTGGATATATACTTCTCCCGAAGGACTCCAAATGCCTCTAAACTTGTCTGGGTGAGTAAATGAACATAACATTTGGTAAAAATAAGGTCCAGGTTGAAAAAAAAAAAAAAAACGTCCCCTTTAATACGCTTATTAGCACATGACGTCATCTGGCAAAATTGATCGGCTCTGGGTCAAATTCAGTTACTTTCTTTTGGAGACAGTTGGCAACACTAGAGCCCAGACCAGCAAGATTAGATTTGTATTGACAAAAGTCATGATACTGCCCAAGAAGAACAAATCAGGCGATCAAAAGAAGGAGAGGGAAGAAAAAGAAAGAAGGCAGAATGAGAGGAGACAGCGGTTGACTGCTTTCTTTGAGAGAGGTCAACTAGTTCGCTTGTTGTTATGCAAAATCCCATTGAATTTAATAGGTGTAGCTTACACGTGTTAAGTCTTTAGGTTAGCTAGTTGCCAACCAAGCTTTGCGGCTGTAAGCATTAAGAAAACTAAACTATGGGCCTGCTAAAGTTCAATTGTCGACTTCATGGACATGAATCAGCACAATCCATTGATTGGTATTAGGCTTTGTTAGCCAATGGAATCAGGCTTCTAGTAGGGACAACATTTACTAAATAATAACCATGAGACAAGATGTAGTTTAATGTGTTAAGCATATGAGAACAAGTTAGCCAAATGCATCAATGCATGGTGTGAATGACAGAAATACTCATCAATATGTATTTAGATCTAATTGTTGCATAAAACCTTATTTATGCTTTTTTAATTAAATACAAAAATGCTACTCTCTTTCTCATGTGCCTAATAGGAGCCACTGACACTGGGAGTGTACAGAGCCTAGAATTTGTTGCTACGCCCCTGGTTCTCAGTGACCTCGGTCCTTATCAGTTAAATAAAGGTAATTCCAGCCTGGTATTTGAGATCAGATCTTTGTATCCACAATCTTTACTTCCCCATAATCTTTTTCACTGACCTATTTGAAGTGTTGATTGATCATTTTTGTTGTGTTGGCTTGGTGGTGCTGCAGACTAGTTTACATATAGATTATAAAGACTTACTTGGAAAATCTTAAGGGCATGGACACCAAACTTTTGTCATTTGTTTGCAATAACTTATATTTGAGCTTGCCTTTTATAATATTTTATGTGTGAAAGAAATGTAGAAATATGTAAAACACCATAAAAGGACAAAAAAAACATGCATAAAGTGTTGAGGACACAGGTGAAGGTTGCCAAACAACAACACGGGCATCAGTGCGTAACACATGGCCACTTGAGAGGATAAAAAGAGGATGGTGAAGCTTCCAACCAAAAAAGTCCCAATTCGCATGGTTATTTAAGGAGTAGCAGGTTCTGAAAAATGTCTGAGAGCAGTAATTTGATGGAATTTAAAAGTTATGTGAGGAGCCCAGTCTTTCTGCATTTTACCTTAGTGGTGATTGACCACTTGGGCCAAAAACTGTAATTACACAAAATAGGATTTTAGCAAATTGTCACAATTTGTGTTCCAGGTCAGAACAATGTTGTTACTGTGATGTGCTTGTCTGAGTGCCAGTTTTTAATTTCTCTGAACTGTGTCAACAGAATTGTTTACATTGGGAGCGTTAGGATAATTGCATATGTCTCTCTTTTTAATAAATAATCAGTCTTTTTTTTTTTACATGTGAGGGTTTAAATGTATTACATTATTATTAGTGTCTGTCAAAATATTTTTGACCTCAAATTTTGCAGTCTGTTCAAAGTTACTTTTCTCCCAAAAACCTATTACCCCTTAAAAGTAACTTAATACAATTAGTTCACATGGTGCTAATGGAAAGTGTGTTAAAATAGTCAACCAGTAAGTGTAGTCAAACTTTCTTTCCTGCATTTATCTCATTAAACTTTCTTTCCTGGATTTATCTCATTTTACTTTGACACTGACAAACGTGTCCTATTACAGTTAATTACTATTTATAAAAAAAGCAGTTAGCAGATGTGCTGTACTGACTGAAGACATAAATGAAATTAAAAACTGTGGAAAGACAAAACAAAAGATGTTGCCTCAATGGTCTGACAATAACTGTGTCCTCAACCCTCGGCTTTGGGTTTTTTTTTTCTCTCTTCCTACATAGATTATTGTTGAGAAAGTGATAACCACATCCTTTTTCTGTGTTGTCAATAACCAGCTACACATCTATTTTAAATATGTGTGTAAAACAGGACTATTGTCGAGAGAGAAAAAAAACATAACCGTGGGGCTTTTGTCTTTATTCATGCTTGAATGATGAACAAGTCTCCAGTGACTAGGTGACGGCAGTCCTCAAATCAATCAACAGGCTGCCTGGTTAACCTGTCAGAAGAGTTCCAAACAGTCAAACTGGTGTACAGAAAGACAGATTAGGGCTCAATAAAGTTTGCAAAGTGGGAAAGGCTGACGGTTTCACTAAATGAATGAACAAAATGGAATCCAAAATTAAAAGCTGTTGCTATAGTGTTTTGGCAGTTGCAGCTCCTGTAGCTGTTATTATCTGGTTAGACGAGGTCAGGTCAGCCATCCTCTCCACATAGGCAGAATAAACCAGGCATCTATTGCAAAAATAATGGAGAAATGCTTGAACAATATATTTATGAAAATATTTGTGAATAACAGTAAATGGGTCTCTGGGTATAGATTTGTTAAAATTATTTCATTCTCTTCATAACTACTCTTTTGTGTTTAAAAAAAATGTCAGAATGGAAAAAGTGGAATTAACAAAAATAATTTTTTTTAATTTGGAATGTTTGGAAAAAAATGAAACAGATTTTGGAAAATAAAATATTATGGTCCAGATTAATCACTATTTCAGATTTTTTTTAAATGCTAAATTGTGTGTACCGCAAAAAAATTATACCCGTTTTCCTGGCTTATCTATTAAGATTGTGTATGTAATTCATAACATCTGCAAAGAGTAGTATTGAAATGAAGACTTTGTGGCAGATGCTGTTTGTGAGCCACAGCCAAAGCAAGGAGCAATAAGCGCAATGGATTTATGATGAGTCTTTGGCAAAACAAAAAAGGTGGGGTGGACATATACTAGGGATGGAATCTTACAACACCTCACGATTCAATTCGATTCCGATTCTTGGGTTGACAATTCGATTCAGAAATGATTCTCGATTCAGAAGCGATTCTCGATTTAAATCATTTTTTTTTCTTAATCAATACTCTTTCATTTATCATTTGTGTTTGTAATACAGACAACTTGATCTGCCAAGTGTCTGTGATGAAGTGAGCCATGAATGTAATAGGGCATCAACAAAAAATGGATTTTACAATCTATGTTGAGAGAAGGGAACTGGTTCAAAAGTAACTAGACATGAAATTGTAACTGGACATCCAAGACCTTTTAAACAACATTTCTAGTCTTGAAAAATAATGCTGATATATTTTAAGAAAAAAATTTATAATAATATGTATTTTGTTTGTTCTTTGGTACGCAGTAGAAAATACATTGAAAATATTTAGTATGCACCAAATGTTGCTTATCAAACATCATTAAACAGAAATGTATGGCTTATGTTATTATTTTAATTGTTTTTGTTAGAAATTTTAAAAGTCCTAACGTTATTGAACTCAGCATATATTTCGGACTTCCTTGAAAGCGCCACAGGTGTGCAGCGCTGCTGGTGCTGGATGTTTATGTGTAGCTTATAAAGAAAAATCGCTCTTATATACTTGCAGATATATTAAGAAAAAAATTAAAAAAAAATTAGCCAAAGGTGTCATTAGCATGGAGAATACCTTTTAGGCGGCCCAAACATTTACCTTCAGCAAAGACGGGGCGAGCTGGATTTCTCTTTCGTCTGTTCTGCTGAAGCTTCAGCCTAGCGTCTACAGCTAGCTAGCAGCTAGCGCTAGCTAGCCAACGGCGCATCAGACCTGTCAATGCTACGGTGTCCGTTGCATGACATACACTACGCGAAGCGAAAATGTAAAAAGGTTCAGAAAACATATTTTTTGAGAATCGATTCTCAAACATTTGGGATCGATTCTGAATCTTGTTAAATAGGAATCTAGATTCAGACGTGACGAAATCGTCTTATTTTGCTGGTTCAAGTCTGCATATTACTGTCCAATCAAAAGCCTGAATGTCACTTTCAAACCTAAAACCTCACCCTGTTGGGGCAATCTCAGTCAGATTGAAAATCGCCCAGCGTGATTTCGCAATACGCACTGATGCGTGCTTGGAGACGTAGAGCTATAGAAATACATTTGGTTGTATCACTCAAAATAATACCGTTTGAGAGAAAAACAGCAGGAAAAGCTTGAGGTAAAATATCTGAGACTTGATTATCAGCCAAATATCAAGATCAATCAGCAGTAAAACGAGAGTGGAAAGCACTGTATTTATATGTATTTATATATGTAAAGGAATAAGTTGATGAAAGTGACAAGTAACCAATCTTTACAGTTTGAGAAAGTTTTGAATTTTACTGTTAAAAAATGTACATCCCAGTGAGTCATTTGTACCTTTTCTGTTATGAGAATCCCAGACTTAGGAGTCCAAGTTAAATTTTACCAACTGAGCTAAAAAAAAGTGGGCTTGGAAATAGTGTAAAGACTTAAAATGATTAAATGAGCTCTAACAACTTAAAATTGAAATTTTTGCCGCTCATTTTATTAATCTATTTCGATAATCACGAGATTGTATGCAGAATGCTGGTGCCAGTTGTTTGCAAAGAAAAATAAATATTAATAGGCTCTCAATAATATTTCATTTGGGGGGCTGTGAAAAAAATAAAAAAAATAACTTCAAGTTAGAGGTCATGGTTCTCAACCAGGAAAGGTGGAATGCCTCTTTGGGTTTGAAGGTTTGAGATCCCTGAAACAAGTAGGATGGGTACATTTCACATTTGAATCGATACGGTACCAACTCCCGGTACCAAATTTCTACAGTTTTGAGTGTTTAATATTGAATGAAATCTAGTTTTTAATTAAGTACATTTATTTCTCTATACATGACAATATGTAACAAATATTGCTATAAATAACATACAGTTTTTTGTATTTTATCATCATAGTGTTGTACAAAACTCTTCAATATGAAAACCTTTAAACATACAGTAACTGGTTAGAGTTTTTTAAATGATCCAAATATTAAAACCCATCTCCATGTACTCCTCCTCTTCTTTACCCTCCGGAATAACTATGATGAGGAGACTATGTATTACAAACTACAAATGAAAGTAATACAATCTTAGATACCATACAACTGTTTGTATTTTAACATTGTGGTGTTTAACAAAACTAAACCCCAGCTCCATGTACTCCTATTTATTTATTTCCCCTCTGGAAAAATGAGTAATGGGGGTCCTTGTATTATAAACTGCAAATTAAATTGAAATTTCCTGAGAATAGACGTGTTCCTGCCGCTGGCCCTGTACTTCGTGTCACACAGGTTGCAGCGGGCGTAATCTCCATTTAGTGAAGTGGAGCCAAACTTTAGAGTGCTTTCTCTCAGCTATGTTGCTTGCTTTGTTTACGGCTCGCTCGCAGCTACCAACGTCATTACAGTCTTGTACATGCAATGCTGTCTGGTATCTTGGCATATCACTATCTTACAACAAGTTGTCGTTAATGAAGGACAGGTACTGAAACAAGGCACCATTTCATACCACACAAATCGGTCCTCAGTAGATACCACAGAATTTGGTCAGTGCCTTAAAAAGTACCAAATTTGGTACCCATCCCTAGATACAAATGGCCAAAATGATCTTTCTATGAGGGTGGCTGGACTTCAAATTAGAGATTGTGAGGAATTCTGTCATCAGAGAGGGGCTCAAAGTAGAGCTGCTGCTTCCCTACGTTTAAGGTAGTCAGTTGAGGTGGTTGGGCTATCTGATCAGAATTCTCCCCAGACACCTCCCATTGAAGATTTTCTGGGCATGTTGCACTGGGATGACACCAGTCAGAAAAGACCCAGAACTGCCTTGGGCTACTATCTTGGAAAAAGCTCAGAATTCCCAAGAATGAGCTGGAGGATATTGCAGGGGGGAAGGATTTATTCGTCTTTCATATAAAAAAAAAACGTTTTCTAGTACTTAAATCGAATATTTTTTGTCTCTAAAGTATACAAAGATGGACTTAAAAATGAAAAATTCTAGTCAACAAGCTACTTTTTTTTTCTCTCTAAACTAATTCAGTGCCATTATTTTGATTTACTTAGAAATATTGACAAAACTCATGCAGCTTTATCCATGTTTCAAATGAAAATATTACAAAAATCAGCATATAGAGAATAATCTCCTTTGAACATACATACATACAGTACATAACTGCATGCACATAACCATATTCACATATGCAAACACTCCAAAGTAAATGAACAGCATCACACTGGAAATGTGTTATTTAAAGTCTTAACCTCATATCTGGTGTGAAATTAAAATCCATGAATGCTGGCTAGATCTTGCAAATGAAAATGGAATAACATTCTGATTGGTTCCTTTCCGCCGGTAAGGCAAAGCATTGGTGGTGAGTGAAGCAGAAGACGTGCTGGGCAACAGCACAGATGAGAAATGAAGGTAATCGTGCAGTCTCCACTGGCAATCAGGAGGTGCAGAGGGCCTCACGGTGGAATGGATGCAAAGGTGGTCGGTGGCATGAGCTTAAGTGGAATTTTTCTTCTGCCTGTTCCTGCCATCGCTTGCTGCTGGGCCAGCTAAGGTACAAAGACATACTGTGGCCTGGAAAGTCAAGTCATTTCCTCCTGCTGCCCTCATTCTGCCTGTGGCATAGCTCAAATCTGACACTGATTCCATATTTGTCAGAGGGTAAACCCTGGATACTATTTGATAGCAAACCTCTGGCACTCTTTTTGGTTGACTCCTGACTGGAACTCAGGCTTTTCAACAACAGCATTCACAAACCTGAGCAAACTGAAGGACGTCTCCATTTCAGCGTTTTTCTTTTGCAGCATAAAAGAGGAAATTTTTTGCTTCAGTGCTCCGTTTGATTTGAATACAACACAGTTTTGTGTGAATTAACCTAAAAACTGCAATATAAAAATAAAATAAAACAAAAATGTCTGGACAGTGGAATGTTCTATTACAAGAAAACAGAGCTGAGAAATTAGTCTATCAAAGGCTCCTCACATGTTTTATTAGCAGTATTCACAGCCAGATATATACGCCCTGCTTCCACTTGCAGCCCCCCTCCATCATGTTGCTTCATTTATCAAAAGCTGAAATAATGTGGCAGGGATTTATTATCTTGTTCAGAAGCCAGGACTCATTTGCACAACAGAGGCCACAATCCCCAATCTGGCATTGATTTCTTTTGATTTATGTGAAACAAGAAGTGTTCATTGAGCCTGCCCCCACCCCTACATATTATTTGTTTAAAATGACAGAGACATGGACTCCTGTGACACATGGAGGCACAAACAGAATTCATTATTTTACTGCATTAACTAGCCTCGTTTCTTGTTATTAGTGGGCACCTTAGCATATTCTTAGCTCGCTGTAATGCACTCCTTGAAATATTTATGAGTTGGGTATGTGCATGAGAGATCATTCAAGGCACTGGTGAAAGACAAACATATAGTAGTTTTCATTTACAAGTGACTGAGTTATTGTTTGAGAAAAAAAACATATTCAAAGATGTAATCCTATGAATATCAAGGTGAGGCTGGTAGTAGTAACACAAAAAAATCCTGATCAGGCATGTTATCAGTTTATGTTGTCGGCTTTTTTGGGCTTTCAACCAGGGGTGATTCTAGTATCAGATATTTATGGGTGCTGAGCACCCAGAGAGCTGGTCGGCCAGGGAAGACACATTTTACCTTTTTGTAGATTTTAACACACACAACAGGAGATATAATGTCAATGGGCATCCAGTCACTTAGTCCATAGCACCTTGGCTTTTATATCAGCACATGCATCTAAAATAAGACTTCAAAAGTCACTGCTTATGAAAATATCACAAACTGACTGAATCAATCAGAAATTATCTTAAAATAACCAGAAAAGCAGAACTTGGAAAGCTTATCCCGCTGCCAAATTTTTTTACATGCCAAATCCATTTAAATGTTTTGGAAGAAGATCAGCAGACCAAGCGTTATGTATTGGTTGAAACAGATGTTGACAACCTTTCCTTTGGAGAGAGTGATGTACATACGAAAAGGATAGCAAGGTATATTCGAAGAGATCTGGAAATCGTTTAATGCTTTTGTTAATGGTAAAGATTTAGCAAATGACAAAGATGAATGAGTAGTCATGTAAACCTTGCATCAGGAATAGTGAGTTAAGCTACCCGTAATTGTAATAAGCCCTTGAAATATGCACATAATTGTTTGTGGGGTTTTTTTTGGGGGGGGGGGCTGAGAAGTGTAGGTTTGTGAAGTATATATGTAATATTTGTTTGTTCGGTTTGCTCTGTTTACAACACTTGTACCATAACAGATGTCTTCGTTATTGAAGCATTTGAAATAACTACATATATGTAAATGCAAGTATATGTAAGAAATTTTTAATAAATATATTGTTTAGAAAAAAAACACACAACTTTTGAATAACGAAAAAATATTTCACATTTTTTGAAAAAAAATTTTTTTTACAAAAAGTATTTCATAACCAGGTGTTTTTAATTGGTGATTTACTAATAGAAAATAAATTTATAAATATCAACACAGTGTTTTTACTAGATGATCTGTATGGAATGCCAAAGTGTTCAAACTTAAATAAATAAATAAAACATTATGAAATAAATATCAGCATGAATTAATATTAAGTAAATATTTAATGTGACAATGAAATAGGCAAAAAAGGAATTCTGTTAAAATGCAATGCGCAATATTTATATATTTTAATTTTAGAATATTAGTATTTTTTTACATATATTTAATTAAATATATATTCCACTGCCATTTTTTTCATACTATAATTTATTTTGAGTTTTTTTTATTTGATATAATCAGTTTTTATTCAAAAATCTCTCTTTTTTTTTTACAAAGTTAGCTTTTATTTCATAATAGGGTTTTTTCATAATGGTGTATTTATTTCAAAATGCCATTTAACATAATGTCTTAGCCAGCCAATCAGAATTAGCTGTTGGGACCTGGATGCTGATTGGTTGGTGCTTAAACATGATGTTCCTGCAGGAGGAAAATGACAAGGTCCGGTTAAAGTCGTTTAATACTGTTATTGAATTTAATGCCTTTAGGATTTTATGTATGGCTTTATAATTCTTATAATACTGGCAAAATATTTGATCACTTTTGTAATGGGGATGTCTAATCCAAACAGCTGCTCCAGTGTTCTAGGTGTAAAGCTGCTCAGGGCGCCATGCCTGTGATTAGACTGGGGAAAGAGACTCAGGTCGGCTGTTTTGTACGATCATTAAAACATTTCAGAAATAACACAGAACACATTTAAATAATCAATCTTTAACTGACTGTAGCTAACAACCAACCAGGGTTTCCTCTCCCGTCTCCTCCTAGTTGTGCTGTACAAAACAGAAAAGATAACAGCAGAACTTCAGTGCTACTGTCAGACAGCTGAGAGCTGAACCTGGGATCATTTCAGATTATATCATCCAGACGAATCAAGATGGGTCTCTGAAACGGTTTATGATAAGTTATTCCTCTCAATATGAGCTGTTAGAGCAACTAGAGCTGAACAAAGTTCCTGCAGCTCCAACCCTTTACTTACAGTAGCATGCTGCTAGCTGCTCACAGAGCCACAACAACGGCTATGCAGGAAGACTAATCTTAGTTTCAGCCAATCAGCGTCCAGGTCTCAACCGCTGATTCTGATTGGCTGACGGACGAATTCAGTTATTAAATGGCTTTTTGAAATAAATACCATTATGAAAAACCACATCATGAAATAAAACCTGACTTTGGGAAAAAAAGAGATTGTAATAAAAACTGATGGAATTAAATAAAAATGTCTTGAAATAATTTATGTTATTATGAAGTAAATTGCAGTGAAATAAATATTTTATGAAATATATATATTTATATATATATTATACAAATGTATAATCAAAAAAAATAATTATGAAAAATATTTTAAAAAATGGGCGTTGCATTTGAAATTATTTCAGTTTTGAATAACTTCATTGTCACATTATATTTGTATTCAATATTTATTCATGCTGATATTTATTTCATAATGTTGTATTTATTTATTTAATTTTAAACACTTTGGCGTTCCATAGATCTGTAGGTATAACTAAAGCTACCTAAAGTGTCTACGTGCAGTCCAAGGTGAAGA
The DNA here is from genome assembly GCA_028564705.1 of Apricaphanius iberus. NCBI lineage: Eukaryota > Metazoa > Chordata > Actinopteri > Cyprinodontiformes > Aphaniidae > Apricaphanius > Apricaphanius iberus. The sequence continues at coordinate 310,510 of JAPXFQ010002197.1, forward strand.
ACACACCTCGACTCAAAGAAGCAGGAACTAAAACATGTCCTCTTTGTTTAGTTAAATTCACCTTTACTTTGATTGTAATTTAGATGCTGAGAAATACTCATCTCTAAAGTATGTATATAGTTTTTACTGTTGCGTAAAATGTATCTCGTTTATATTGTTAATACAGAAAAGGTGAGCTTTTCTTTTTTATCATTTTGCAGTACACTTCAGTAGGATGTGAAAGGTAACAATAACTATCTTAACACAATATATTGGCATGTATTAACTAATTTTCAGCGAACATTATCTGCATGCAAAAAACACGGCTCAATGTACAGTTTGTTAAGTAAAAAACAGCAAATCCTCTTATCTTTTACAGGTTTGCTGAAAATTCAGCTCACTGCAACAGACTCCCGCTGGAGATTCACCAGACGCACATTTGTGTATGATGCGTTTAAAGACGGCTCGAAAAAATATAGTTGCATAAAAAAATTTAAATATTACATTTCAAGCAATGATGTATGTCTTTTCACACTTTTGTATTTTGTAAAACAAAAAAATGTAAATATTACATTTTAAGCAATGATGTATGTATTTTCACACTTTTGTATTTTGTAAAACAAAAAAAATTTAAATATTACATTTTAAGCAATGATGTATGTCTTTTCACATTTTTGTATTTTGTAAAACAAAAACAAAAAAATCATTTTAGGGGGTGCTTTGACTCAGTTTGGGGGTGCTGTAGCACCCCCAAAAATGACCTAAAATCGCTCCTGTTTTCAACCCCTTACTTAACTTTCTGAGGGTACAAGAAAAACAATGATTAACATATTCACTGCCTTTCCATCCATCCATTATCTATGCCACTTATCGTTGTGGGGTCGGTGGGGAGCTGGTGTCTATCGCCAGTGATCATTGAGTGAGAGGCAGGGTACACCCTGAACAGGTCGCCTGTTTATTGCAAGGCAAAATAGAAATGCAAAGAACAAAAAAAAAACATACACATACACATGTGTATGTTTTTAACCCAAAAGTCATGTTTTTGGACTTTGGGAGGTAGCTGGAGTACCTGGAGGGAACCCACACATGCATAGCGAGGACATTCAAATTCCATGTAAAAAGACCCCAGGCTGGGTTCTGAACCCAAGATGTCCTTGCTCCAAAACAACAGTCCTACAAACGGTGCAGCCTCACTGTCTATCCCGTCAATATAACTATCTTTATATATATAATGAACAAAAATATAAGCACAAAACTTTGGTTTTGCTCCCATTCTGTGGTCCATTCTGTAAGTTCCAGGACTGACCCAAAGACTCCTTCTACTGAGATTCACTCTGCTGGGACATACTTATAATCCAATAGGAGGCATCTTGGTTTCATGTGCAATCATTTTGTTTCAGAATAGGAGTGGTTCTACCATCCACTCTAGAGATTTCTCATTATAACAGCTTGTATCTGGGATTTGGTTGATTTGGGTGTGATCCATGTATCATGGCCAGCAAATCAAAAGCTTTTCGTTTCAGCTAATTTCTCACCCTGAAAACCTTGCCTCCAGTAATGAAAATATGTACAATAAAATCCTTCCCAAAAACAAGACAAACATCCAACATCTAAAATAGTTCCTGGAGCCTAGGCAATGTTTAAGGGTCCCTATTGTTTATGAATATTAAGTTGATTAATCTTAAATGTAGAATACATTAAAATAATCATCCGTTCACTGTGCTTCAAGAAGTGAACCATGTTAAACTTATTTTAATGCACTGTGTCCCTACTAAAAAAAAAGGATTAAACAAATGAAAACAAATTCAATGATTAAACTATTGTTTTTTCTTGTTAAGGTCTTCTGTTTTCGGTGCTGGGTATTTTGTATGTGAGTGTAAAGGAGTTGCCTTTTATAATGTGTTTTATAAAGATCTTATTTCTCCTCTGGCAGGTCAAGAGTTTTTTTTTCTTAACCTGTTGTCAAACTCCCACATTCCTGTGTGGAAACTTTACTAAAGAGATTACAACCGGCTGCCAGTTGCAAATGTAAGGTAATCACTTTGCTGTAATCATATTTACAGACTTCTTTGTTTGTCTTATGCAGATGTAGAGGTTATGAGTTCAGTTTGAAAGCATAATTAATACTATCCTGAACAGTTTATAATATATACAGTAGGAATGAAAGATGAAATGACCAATACACCATCCCAGTTTGCTGCAAATTAGGAATGCAATAATTCTTCTTTTCAAACCAATACGATACCGATAGTTGGATCTGAGTACTTGCTGATACCAAGTACCAATAACGATACTTCTACAACACAAAAAATGCAATGAATTGAAAAATAGGTTTTACTTTATTATCTTCTTGTTACAACAAATTACGGTGAACTAGTTAAAAAATAAAATATTTACAAAACTGACCACAAAACTAAAATTTCAAGTGAAAAATAAAAATTTTCTGTGATATTATTGCAGAGTTTCCACTTCATGATATTGGTTAGCTTTAACCACTACCATGACATTAGGACAGTATCGGCCACAATGCTCGATACCAGTATATGTGCATCCCTACTGCAAATATAAGCAGATGCTGTGAGAAGAAAGCTGTTGAGACCCAAGTTCAATAATAACTTGCTCATGACTGAATTATTAAAACCTGGTTTCTATGCTTAAAACATATTGTTTGATCAATGAGGTTCGTTGTTTGAATATATGCTGTATTTCATACTGCAACAGACTTTGAGCCTCATTTGGAATTTACTAAGAAATATTTCTATTTTTACGTTGTTTCAAATGATATAGTCAAAATACCATATAAAATGTAACTAGATTGTGCTGATTCACAGGGAATGACTCCTAAAATATTTCAATAACCCTTGCATACAGCCACCCAACAGGACCTATTAAGGAAGATCCACAGGCACCCAATGTAAAACAGGGTCAGATTAATGTTCTTGCAGTTTTACTGTCAAATACTTACTCTTCATATTACTGTTTACAGTTAAGCCAGCTAGGTGGCTATGTTTCAGTTTTGTTATAGAATATACAATGTTCAAGCCTCACTTTAAAAAGCCTCAGGTTGTTTCAAAAATCTCAGTGCAAACACAAACAATAAATAATTGTCTGAAAATGACCAGGCAAACATTCCCATGTAAATATGTAAGATCCTCAGTGTAAAATTGAACTATTTCATTTTTACAACATAGAGTTTAGAATTGTTGCTCATAAGATTCAGTTTCAAGCAATAGCAATATGCTGTCTTTCTTTTTGTTATACCTTTGCCCCTATTGTGGTATATAAATCTTACATTTCTGTGACACATGAATCCACGTGGCTTTAAGAAAATAATCTTTTGCCATTGCCAGGAGTTATTTGGGAAAAAAAATATATATGACTAAATTCATTCTACCTGACTTTTTAGCTATGCCAAACAATTTTTTTTTATTAAAAAGAGAAAGAAAAATTCCAACTCAGAGATACTGTTGTCACGACTCATGTTACCAATTATAGTAAAGTATGCAACAGGAATTTCTAAATAATAGTGTTACGTAATCACATGCCAGAAAACTGTGTAGATTCTATTATATTGGTGTTCTAATGCTTGAAGTTACTGACACGCTAAAATTCCAGTCAAACATAAAACAACCTCTGACAGTTAATACTCATAAATTTTGCTATCAATGTATAACAGTGACTAATCGTGACTTAAAGCTGCTAAAAAAAAATAAAGATAACATGGGAGAAAATATTCTGAGATCTTACTCAAGCTAAGCAGTGAGAACGTGTAATCATCACCCACATACATCTAATTGAAATTAATCAGTCAGATCAGAAACTACAAAAAAGAAAACAACTTTCACACAAAGCAAAATCATTGTAAGTTGTCATTTTCACTGATGTAAGGTAAATAGTGTACATCAAAGGTTAAGGGATGCTTTAAGTTTAAACTTAAGGGAGTTTGCGTAGATTCCCCGTCACACTTCCCAATCTGATTCCTCCTCCTCCTCTTTCTGTATCTTCAAAGACACAAAACTACCAGATCAAGGTCTTAAAAAGTCCTCAATTACTGAGGTTTTCAAACAGCTGTTTTTGATATTTTAAACTTTAACTGGTTGGGATGGCAGGTAAAAGAGGATTAGAACACACCCTTATTGCACATATCAAAATTTTGTATTTAAATCAAATAAACATTTTGTTATTTAAAAGTTGATGTTATGGATTCATCTATGCTGGCATTGTTTTAATATAGATTAAAATGAGAGATATTGAGGACAGACTGGGTTGATTGGAAGACACATCGAAAACAAGTGTTTTTTAAGATTTCTAAAAAAACAAGTGAAGTACCTTTTTGACACAAATTTTCATTATAAGACCCTAGTCTATTAGTGTTTGTTAATTTTTTCTTTGAGATAAGTTTCAATACCTCCTTGCTCCTTCCCAATATATGTCTTGTTTTTTAAGTGTTGAAGGAAAATACTCTGCCGAGGAGAAAATCACTCCAGCTTTGCCTTACTGCACCTTCAATACCACAATGGGATCAAAAAGTAAGCCAGACTTCCATTTTTATTATTAATTTAAAGAATCCCAAGGTCTCTTTATATTATTTAAAATTAGTCAAATTGCCATAGTTAATTGACAAAAAAACAGAACATAAAAAAATCTAATCAAAGGGTGAATTTGAAAGTATGACTATAGAAATTGTTTTGAATAAACTAGTCATGAAGGATGGGTTTTTAGTAGGTATGTCCCGATCAGCATTTTGGGCCTCTGATCCTGGTCCGATCTTTTAACCTCAAATCTGATCCGATTTCGGGTCCTGATCCAGTTTTTTGCCTTTATTACTGAAATTTATAAAACTGAAATCAATAAGCAGTATAGTAAATACCTTGAAATAAAAATCTTACAAGTTTGTGCGTTGCAGTGTTATTAGTGAGTTTTCACTATGAGCTGAAATATCCTATCATCCTGAACTCAGCATACATTTGTATGCTATGTATTACTATGCTATTTGAAGGCAGCAAAGGTGTTGATCAGAGTCTGGCTTTTTTGTCAGAAGTTGAGTTTTTATGCTTTTATTATATAGTTTAAAATATGGTATAGCATATTTGTTGAAGTTTACCCATATATGAACTGTGTTTAATCTGCCATGCTGTGGTAATTAAGAGTCTTTGTTTGCACCACTTTGGGGGTTTGCATTATGGCACAGTCACTGTCAAACTTAACTGGAAGATACTTTCGTAAAAATCCGGGCGACTCGTCAGCTAATATAGCTGATCTCCGATCAATGAGAAATATGAAAATATCGGCCAAACTTGAGATCGGTATTGGGACATCCCTAGTTTTGAGTTGTACAGACCTCCAGATGGAAGGAATTCCAGATTCGGGGAGCTGAAAGATTTGAGTCCTGTGAGTGAAAACAGGACTTAGGGAGAGGTGGACTTGTGTGTAAATGAAGATTCATAGAATGTACAGTTTTTGGCATGTCAAAAAAAAGTCAACACCATGAGCATGACAATGTTGACAACCCCTGTATATCGTTTATCTACTGTGCCATAATAGAAGCAGGTGCTTCTAGACTGTTGAGGTGATGAGGCTAAGATAACAATACTCTATGATCAATCTATGCTGATGAACATTCACACCGAATACAATTTTACGTATTATGTATAAGGACTTCATCTCCAGATAATAAAGTCAGGGGGAAAAAAAAGAGTAAAAAAACATTGTGACTTTACAGCAAAACTAAGACCTGCCATTTTGAGACAGTCGCTCTTTTCTTGGTACATTTCAATACTGAGAGAATAAACGATACAGAAGCCAACTGAAACCAGCACAGACGCTTTATAGATGTCTCTCTTCAATTTATTCAAACTTATAACCATGTAAGATGTTTTTAATATATGCCAGCATACCTGATAATATCAAAAACATATTTTTTGTTGACTTACAGGTAACAATAATAATAATAATAAATAATAATAATAATAATAATAATAATAATAATAATAATAATAATAATAATAATAATAATAATAATAATAATAAGGCTGCACGGTGGCGCAGTGGTTAGCGCTGTTGCCTTGCAGCAAGAAGGTCGTGGGTTCGTATCCCAGCCCAGGGTCTTTCTGCATGGAGTTTGCATGTTCTCCCCGTGTATGCGTGGGTTCTCTCCGGGTACTCCGGCTTCCTCCCACAGTCCAAAAACATGCATGATAGGTGAATTGATCACTCTAAAAATTGTCCCTAGGAATGAATGTGAGTGTGAATGGTTGTCTGTCTCTCTGTGTTGGCCCTGCAACAGACTGGCGTCCTGTTCAGAGTGTACCCTGCCTAACGCCTGATAATTGCTGGGATAGGCTCCAGCTCCCCCGTGACCCTGAATTGGATAAGCGGTTAAGAAAATGGATGGATGGATAATAATAATAATAATAATTATTATTATTATTATTATTATTATTATTATTATTATTATTATTATCATAATTAAATATTATTGTTTAAATTAAAAGTGCAAATAAAAGTGTACATGTTGCAAACATAAAAGTAGTAGCATCAGAAATATGTACAGAAATTCAAAGGCTTATACAACCTCTTTGTTAAAAATGAGTCATGTTTTCTTTTCTGTATTCTTTTGTATTTTGTTTAATATATATTTATAGTTTGTTCAGCTGGTATCTGTCAGTGGTTTTTTCAAATGTCCTCAGAAAAGACCGTGTCACCTTTTCTTCCTCTTGTTCTTTTTCCAGAAATCTCCATCTAGCTTCACAGATATCAGTCCTGTCTCATTTCTTTGTTGTGTCTCACTTTGTGGTTTAGAGTTTTGTGGATTTGGATTCCCTGTGCTGGCAGCACTTTTGGTCTTGTTGGTGTCAAATATTGTTTTTTTCTTGCCTTGTCACCTGCCTGCCTCCTACATATCCTTTTTGCTTTTAGATATTTAACCTTATACCACAGCTACTCTGAATCACTCTTTGCTTCAGGCACCAAAGGGGAGACTTTGTTTTGCTGGATTTTTTGAAATTATCATATTGAAAGACACATAGAATGTTGTTTTGATGAAGCACATCGCTAATTTGGTTTTGATTATGACAGAGTATTATCTTTGGTATGGATGATTAATTTCATCATTTTAAAAAATCTATTTACTTATAATGCTGTCAAGGATGTTCCAAATTAATGTTACCTGACTCCCTACAGCACCGAGGGACATGAATGAATAGCCAATGCAAAGGGATAGGCAATTGAGGGAAGGGCAGAACGAAATTAGAGGGCACATTCGTGAAGCATCTCTGACACTGGCAAATCAGTTTTCTCAGCAATTACAGAAAGATAGCTTTTATTTCCTCTAAGGAAGCCATGAGCAGGTTCAGCTCCACCAGCTTTCAGCAAAATTAAGTTAAATTTACAGCCTAAAGTAAATCTTGTAGGTTTTTCAGGAATCTTTTAATGACCTGCCTTGTCCTTTTACATGGTTCACAATCTGATTATTAGTGGTGGTGTAGAAGAGGCTAATTGAAGTGTCACTCAGCTCTTAAGTATCATCCTTTTTTTCCCCCTTTTTCTATGTTGAGAGGAAAATTATCTATTTGAATAAGTCATCAGCACTTGGAAAATGGAGATGGCTATTGAACATTTTCAGAAGGCACTCCGAGGAAAGAACCTCTAGTAATAAGTAGCCGAATGTAAAACCAGACTGGTGTCTACATTTCATTCTCTACAATTAGAATACAATATATGTCAATATATTTTTTAAATATACAGTACAGACCAAAACTTTGGACACACCTTGTTATTCAATGTGTATTCTTTCTTTTCATGACTACATTGTAGATTCTCAATTAAGGGCATCAAAACTATGAATGAACACATGATGTATGGAATTACTGTATGTACTGTATGCACAAAAACGGTGAAATAACTGAATACATGTCTTATATTTTAAATTCCTCAAAGTAGGCACCCTTTGCTCTGATTACTGCTTTGCATTCTCCTAAGCTTCCAGAGGTAGTCACCTGAAATGGTTTCCCAACAGTCTTGAAGGAGTTCCCAGAGATGCTTAGTACTTGTTGGCCCTTTTGCCTTCACTCTGCGGTTCAGCCCACCCCAAATCATCTTGATTGGGTTCAGGTCCGGTGACTTTGGAGCCCAGGTTATTTCACAATTCTTGGAAAAATAGATGTTTTCATTCATAGTTTTGATGCCTTCACTGAGAATCTAGAATGTAAATAGACATGAAAATAAAGAAAATGCACTGAATCAGAAGGTGTGTCCAAACTTTTGGTCTGTACTGTATGTCTGAAACACAGTTTTGAAAAGTTATTTGAAATATTCCAATATTTTGGTCCATATTGACATTATAACATGCCACTCTAGGTGCAGATTTACTGACATTACATCAGAAATCAACAGCTGCACAACTTCCTAAAGGTTTATTGTATTGAGATTTGGTGACTGTGGAGGCCATTTGAGTACACTGAGCCCATTGTCATGTTGTAGAAACCATTTTGAAATTACTTTAGGTTTCAGCAATCCAAATAGTGCCATGAAAATATTATCTACATCTTTACATCACCATCACAAGCCTGAAACAATGACTCAAAGCATTGGGTTCTTACTTGCCTCACAAAGGTATATCTCTATTTTACAGCTGAAATCTCAATTCTGCTGTTGTCCATGTTTGATGAGCCAGTTTTAATCTTAGCTGCAGTGTTTTACTCTTAGCTGACCTTAGTGACAGAAACATTCATTTAAGCAAATTATGTTTTTTTACTCCTCTCAAACCAGTCTACCTAATCGCATTTGATTTCTAACATGAACAAGGCATTGTTATGCAAACAGCTGTCACTCAACGGATGGATTATCTTTTTCAGACCATCCTCTTTACACCCAATTGATGTTTGTGGGGAAAAACCCAAGTAGATCAGCAGTTTATGTAATACTCAGACCAGCCAGTACGGCTTATACAGTAGTAACTTCTATCCACTTTCTTTCCTCTCTGCCCTTAAAGGCACAGTATGTAATTTTCAACCAGTAGGGGGCAGTGCATACTTAAATTATCACAAGCATGCGGTATCTGTGTCTTCGATTAAGAAACTCAACAACGGAGTTCCAACTAGTGCTGTTTTCAAATGCTCAAATCCCTGAGAATCATCTATTTGCAGCAACATGGCAAGCACATTAGTCTCTGTTTCATCGCCTGGAACTAGCGAAGAGGTAAAAATGTATTTATGGCGAAACCTTTTTACATTTTGAGGGGAAATCAATGTTTTATTAGTGGGCTTGGTCCATCTGGGCTCTTGTAGAAGTAAAGACGTCATCTAATATGGTTTTCCCCTGAAAAGAGGACCCGCGCCTATGTATTTTAAAACTGATTTTTAAAGTCATATTTTACAATATCGCCAATATTTTTCAATCAATGTGCTTTATGTAATTATTATTACATAATATTTTACTGGCTATTTTCAAAGATGTACTGCAAAAAACTACACACTGTCACTTTAAGCAAATCTTCTCTACCATGTCTCAATGCCTAAATGCATAGAGTTGTTGCTATTTAATTGGTTGAATCTTGGTTGAATTAATCCACTTAAGCAATGACGATCTGCAGTATTTCAAGAGTTATCCAACTGCTTTACTCTATTCTTTGAAAAAAAAAATCTGAAGGGTGTCAAACTCCTGATCAATTGGTGAAAATTTACTCATGGAGTATAGGCAGCTAAATAAATTAATCAAAAAAAAGATCCCCATCTGAGCATCATCTTTTAACTGGACACCATACTTTATGCATGTCACTAACCGGGAGCTCACAGCGCATTGCAGAGCGATTGAGGCAGCAAAACACAGACTGAGGGTTACAAATCGCTGCAGTTTAACTACAGATGCAAAAAGAGCACATCCAGGGGGATTTCCTTCTACTAAAGGAAACAGAAAAGCCCCTTGTTGAGACAGTTTTGCTGTATACTGATATATTCAAATGGAATCAATGTTCCCTGAATCCAAAACGATTACTGAAGTAGCGCTTCAGCCTCCATTACACATTTAGGCATTTAAACATTTATTTCAAAGCAGGCGATATGTTTATAACATGTGTAGCTTATTAATCTACACCATGTGTGATGGCACAACGTGGATTCTCAGTTTAGTTTGTGAAAATTTAACATACACTAAAATAAATGTAAATCAACAACTGAATATGGTATAATTAAAAAAAATGACAAACAATATTGACTGATCAGATTTTTGACCACGTCAGTCAAAATGCCCGACAGTAAAAGATTGTAGCATCACTTCTAATATAAATAATTCATATATACAGTATATATCATATAAATGTCAGTCTGATACATATCAGACTAACATTTGTGCAGAAAGGAAACTGAACTGCAGCTATATTGTTTAATTCTATTTCCATCAGACAAAGGCATTTTGTATTAGAATGTTTGAAATTCAGCCATTGATGCCTTTTTTAAATGAGGCATGGCCTGTCTTGATGATGAAAACATGACTGGTGTAGAGCTGTAAGCCCCCATGTTTGGAAAGCAAGTGGATCTCAGTCTCGCTGACTACCCTCTTGTTGGTTGTTAACATTCTAAAGGATTTTACATGTGTCTTGAGGTTAACCTACACTAACATATTTCAGCCAGATTAATATGCAACCTATCATAAATTTAAATTATTATTTTTTACTCATCCATAACTTAAATACTTTACCTCTCAAAGCTGTGGTCCGTAGAGCAACGTCTTCAAATTTGACTGGCTATAAGTCCCGCACTCTTCCCCCTCCCCTTCTGGTAGTAGCTGGAAGCCACATCTCATGCTGCCCACAGGCAGGGAAAGTAGAATCAACATAGAGAGCATACCTGCATTAAACCCGAAAAGACCTACTTTTAACAGTGGAATTTTTTGATGTAAGGATGTTTTTTTGTGTTTTTATTAACCATAACTGACTGACCCGTGTCATTTAGGAGTGTACACTGGGGATTACTATCCTTTTGGTCAACACTCTTGACTAGACTAGGTTAAAGGATTTGTTTTGCTGTAGAGACCAGGGAAGATACATAGGGGAAATATACATTTTGAAAAATGACCTACTTTATATCATAAAACTGGGTCACACAGTCAAATTAAAACTTTTTTTATTACTTTAATTATTTCAGATTGCATACCCCAACCATGGAGTTAATCTGAATTTCACAAGTCTTTACAACAACAATCAGTCAATCGATCCTTTGACAAAAACAATCTTATCTAAAAACCTAAAGCCAATTGTAAAATCATGGTAACCTGTTCCTTAAAACAAAATAAATGATGGATTTCAGAATACTATTATACATTTACATTTTTCTCTGCTAATGTATTTAAAAAATATTGGCAGAAAAGGCTGGGAAGCTGTACAAACAAACTGATTTACTGGAAAAAGAGGTTAAGGTGTTAAAACACATGGCCTCTAACAGGATTGCCCACACCTGCTAAAGAAACATTTGGCATCCTTCAAACTTCTTCCTTCGTCTTCTATTACTTTGAAAATGTGATTAGCTTAGTATCAAGACCGAGTAATTCCTCAGTGCAGGCAAGCTGGAAAGCAATTGCCTTGGCTTTGCATTCAGTACAGAAACAAAAATATCAAAACATAACTACACTTAAAAAATCCACAATATTACTTAAGCATAGAGACATTTGTGTAATCGTCTGAAGCAACACAACGAAGTATACTAGGTAAATGTAAATTAGTGTTTTATTGTGGTAAGCTTCCTGGTTTTTCAGGGTCGTGAGCTTGAGAAAGGTATTATGTGTTCAGGCAAAGGAAAATAAAAGTTATCTTGTTTTCTGTCCATACAGTCAGTCTGAGGTTGCACTCATTAACAACTTAGACAAATCCTCAAATAAAAACATGACATGGTGTCGGATGGGCTGCTGCTGTGAAGATTCCAAACAAGAAAGGAGTAATTGGAGAGTTTATGTCTTTACAGAGAGATTGAATTAAACTTTCCTTGCATGTCAGCTACCACTATTCCTATAGGGAGTTAATGTTTGCTAAAGTGCCACATTCACCATTCAGGCTCCCAGACTGTTTGATTTAACAAACTGGATTTAAAGCACTTTCCAGCCAGTCAGCTATCTAAACTTAAGCCCTGAAGCTAATCAAGTTATCAATCTTATCTACTTCGTGGTTGATAAAGCAGAGGAGAGTAGCCAGGGTCTTAGAATGGAGAAACAATGAAAATGCACCTCAATGTAAAAAGTAGATGGTGCTGATAAAACTACAAGAAAAGGGTTGTTCATTTGGTTCATTGCAGCAACTGTGCTTTCAAGCACCTATGTTCTCATAGCGAGTCAAAATGGAAAGTATTTTGTTATGGTAATCTTAGAGGTGAGCGACTTCTCCATGACATACACTCTTTTCCAGTATGGCGACTGTAAACAGGAGTGGCCTGTGTGCCCCATCCTCACAGGGTTGTACGATGCACAAGCAAGCTGATAGCCAACTGACAAGGCGGAAGCTCGAATTCTTTTGGACAAAAACATTTGGCGGTCGGTGTGAAATGCATAGGGCTCTATTTGAGAGAGGTGGGGCTTAGGAAGAAAAACAAATGTTTTGCATCACTAGCCTTTTATCATAGTACCTAATCCCAGTAGCATTTTAGGGGTGTCTAAAACTTTGATACATGAGTAAATCCATCGTACTGCAGCTGTAACTGAAATTTTAAAAACCAAAAGTTATACCTAAGACTGAGCGGGATTTTCAGGTAGTCAAACGTAATATTAACAAGTGATTTATATCTCACTGAAAATGTTGGACGTCCATACTAGCAAATTTAGTTAATTCAATTTAGGAAAATATGGTATACCTAGACTTATCTTATACTATAGAGGGGGGAAAAAAATGAATATCATGCAAAAGTAAATCTTTGTTGCATGCGCAACTTTTTCTTCAACCCTTTCCGTATGACTTTTTATTAATGTGCTTTGATACTGCAATTTTGGAACTTCCAACTTCTTTTGCAATTTACCTTTCGCCAAGCCCCGCCCCCCTTAGTTACTGTTGCTACGTCCGACAAACAAATGGTCAAACACAACTAGCGTTACAACGCTATTACCATTACTGGGGATGTAAAGTAGCTGTGAAGTCAAACTAGAGAAATGAAAGAGTGAAAAAAGATAAGTCACGGAGCAGCCGGATATGACGTCACAACGGAACAGGATCATCGTGAACAGGGAGTCCTTGGGTCACACGGACCGAATAAAGCAGCGCACGGTATCCGGTGGAAAACGGCTACAGCAGGTGAGCAACAGACTGCTGTGATTTATAAAAAAAAAAAAAAAAATCTGTTTACAAAACGGGCCTGTGCAGCAGGGTCAAATAAGGACATCCACAAGAAAGCAGAGAGGCAGCCGGTAAGGCAAACAAACTGACTAATTAGGTGGGGACTGCTCCCGTATTGTTGCCGCTAGCATTAGCTTAGCCACCGGGCTAAGCAGAAGTGGCTTGTAATGTAATTTATGCCTGAGTTCACCAAAATCACAGCCGCTGTTTAGATGATTACATTAAACATTTATATCCTAATTAATTTATAGTAGGCTATTTATATTGATGTGTGTATTTATAAAGATAGGTGTGTTAAAATGTTTAAAATGTCTAGATGTTAAAATTTTGGGATTCATTAATTTAAAACTGCACTTTGAAATGTTGTGAATTGTGGAGTCAATCATGGGAATGTAAGAAGTTATTTACATTACTCACTTTACTTTTCTAAGGTTGGGATTCTGAGTTAAGGTGTCTGTCTTCAGTATATTTTACAACATTCCACAGTGAGTTAAAACTGTATGTATAAGAAATGTAATTCGATTGTTTTTCTGTGTTTTTTGTTGAAGGTTTTTACCTGCATAGGAAACAAATCAAAAACGCATGTCTTTGAAAGTATATGGAAAATAAAAAGATAAAAGAAGAAACTTGGTTTGGTCTTTGAGTGGAATCCTGTTGGCTATTAACTGCGTGGATGTACCGATCCCTCTCAAGTGGGGAAGCTGCAAAAAGTCAGGCAGAACTTGACAGTAAAAACCGGCACTAAAAACCGGACAAGAACTGAGACAAAACGCGGAAATACTTAAAGGATTAAAGAGACCGTGTCTAAAGATGGCAGACCAAGCTGCTGAGAAATCTGTTGAGCAACTAAAGGTGGAGAGAACAACAACAAAGAGGTCATTCTCTCGTCTGGTCAACAGTATAACCAGGATGTATAAAGACATGTCTGAAGAGGAGCTTAAAGACAATCTTGACAAACTCACCTTGGACGCTGGAAAAGTCATGACAGCAAATGATGACTTGGAAGCTGGCATTATTTCTCAACTGGAGGCAGAGCTGGATACAGAGCTGGGCACAGATGAGGCTGAGTTAACTGAACAGCAACAAGCCGACTTGGAAAAGACTGCAAGCGAGTGTGAATTGAAATTAAAGGAGGTCAAAACTTTACTCCAAAACACTCTGTGGAGCAGCTTCGGAGATGGTGAGATGTCAGTGGCACTCCAGGTAGCAGAGACTGAATGTGAGCGTGCTGCTGGTGTTAGTCCAGATATGGATAAGGAAGCATATGTCTTCATCCTCAACCACCTGAAAGAGCTTGTAAAAGATGCAAAGGATGTTCATAGCCGTTGGAAAAGGTGGATGCCCCTACATGTTCAGAGGGACATTCAAGATAAGCTGAGAGGATTCGACCGACATGTTCCTCGGATGGTTGCTAGGACGGCGGAGTTCATACAAGCGAAAATGAAGGAGGATGAAAATGGACAAGACCAGGAAAGAATTCAGTCCAATTATCCCCCACCAGCTATTAAACTGAAACCAACAGCCCTTCCAAAGTTTGGTGGAAGTAAACGGGATTTCTTCAGATGGAAAAAGGACTGGGAAGCACTGCAAAGACAAGGAGAACCAACTGGTTCGAGAGAGGTAAAGAAGGTCCAACTACTTGATAGTCTGGATGAGAAGATCACAAGAGACCTTCGCCTCACCTCCTACAATAATGCAGATGACATTTTCCGTGTCCTCGAGAACAGGTTTGGGAACCAGACCGTCATTGCCATTGAGATAATAGAAGAGTTGCAGAGAATTCCAGCCATTAGAGGTCATCAGCCAAGAAGGATAGTGGAGTTAATTCAAACTGTGGGAAAAGCGCTGAAGGACTTGAGTGATCTTGGAGACACAGGCGCCATCAAGAACCCGCTTGTTACAAAATCGAGAGCAAACTTCCAGAAACTCTGAAGAAGGAGTGGCTTGTGTATGCAGCAGACAAAAGAAATTCCGTGGCACCAAATAACCGTTTTGACAATCTCCTGGAATTCCTGAAAGAGCAAGAAAGCATTTATGAGCAGCTTGAGCAATTAAGAGAGGAGGAGCCAAGCAGGAGAGAAATCAGGATGGAACCAAGACATGCCAGAACTAAGGCAGCTAAAACAGGCAGTGACCCTGGAGGATGTGTTGTCTGTGGTGATGGAAATCACAGGAGAAGACTCTACTTTTGTAAGCAGTTCCGAACACTACCAGTCGCTGAGAAGAAAGCTGCTGTGAGGAAGTTGGGAGCATGTCGTAAATGTCTGGAGGTTCATGATGATGACTCATATTGTAAACCTGGCTTTCTGTGCAGGAACGAAAGCTGTAGAGATGGGAAATATCCTGAGCATCATTATCATCTGTATCCAAATTCTGAAGTGAAGAAACACGGAGCAGCTCAGAGGAGGAGCAGGGTTGGTCCAGAGGAGAAAAAGAGCATCCGGAAATGCACTGAGGATCAGGAGGATTTCCTCAAGAAACTGTCACCTGAGCTGGCAAAGCAGTGCAGAGATGTGTTTTCAAATACTGCATCCAGAGCTCTCAACACTGTCAGAGACCACCCAAATCTATTGGTGCATAGTGGACTACAGGAGCTTCCAGTGTTGATGATGCTTCTTCAAGTAACAGCAAATGCTGGCCAAAAAGTTGGGACATTGATCGATTTGGCCTCGGACACGAACTACATATCCCACAAAGCTGCAAGCAAACTGAGCCTGAGAGGTGAGGAAATCACACTCGTCGTCCATGGTGTGGGAGGAATGAGGGTTCATGTTGAAACAAAGCGTTACCTCTTAAAGATTCGGGTAAAGAACCCCAAAGGTGCTCTGAAGCCTCATCAGTTGGTTTGTTACGGTCTTGATAGCATTGCTGATATCCACAAGCATGTGACGGCAAAGCAGCTTCAGAAATTCTTTCCTGAAGTACTTCTGGATGAGCTTGTGAGACCAAGAGAAATAAGCCTTCTCATAAGCCATCGAGAAGGTCAGCTGACTCCCCAAAGGATCAAAGTTGTGAGAGACCTTGTCTTGTGGGATGGCCCTCTGGTAAAAGTAGTCGGCGGGACTCATCCAGACCTTTTTGAGGAGGTTACGGTGTCAGCCCATATGACCAAGACACACTTTGCAAGGTCAATGAGGGCGGCTGCAGTAAAGTACGAGGAGTTCACCCATGAGATTCCACAGCAACCCCTATCGGATAACCGGACTACTAACCGGCTCCAGGCATCAAGGACAGCAGCTACAAATCGAGACTTCCTGGAGTGGTGGAGATGGGACAGTATTGGTGCTGCCTGCGAACCAAAATGTGGAGGGTGCCGCTGTGGAAACTGTCAGCCAGGTGGCAAGGAGATGACTCTTGCTGAGGAAAGAGAGCTTGAGGTAGTAAAAGAGGGCCTCACCTATATCACAGGAGACAGCCACACAAAGGAACCTCATTGGCATGCCAGATACCCATGGTTGGATGAGCCAGAATCCCTGCCAAATAACAGAAAGGCGGTAAAAGCCACATTCCTCAGAACTGAAAAACAACTGGCCAAAGATCCGGATTGGAAAGCAGCGTACACTGCACAAGTACATGATATGCTTAAGAGAGGAGCTGCAATCAAATTAAATGAAGACACCATCTCCAAGTGGAATGGACCAGTATGGTATGTGAGTCACCTCATTGCTCCCAATCCACGTTCAGTGACAACCCCTGTACGACTTGTGTGGAACAGCAGTCAGAAATTTGAAGGTGTGAGCATGAACGACCTGCTAATGAAAGGGCCAGATGTCCTGAACCAGATCCGGGCTGTCTTGCTTAGGTTCAGAGAAGGAATTCATGCTGTACTGGGAGACATAAGGAAGATGTATATCTCAGTCTGGCTGGATGAGAGAGAAGTACACCTGCACAGATTCCTTTGGCGTGACTTGGAGGATGAGGAAATCGGGGATTTCGCAATCACAAGAGTCAATATTGGAGACAAACCAGCAGGATGCATCGCGCAGTTGGCCATGCGGGAAACTGAAAACTTGCCTCTCTTCACTCACCTCAAGGAAGAACGACGGATTCTCCAACAGGACAGTTACGTTGATGACATTCTCACATCCCACAATGACCCTGACCGGCTGAAGGAAATTACAGCGAATGTCGAGCACATCCTAAAAGCTGGAGGGTTTGAACTCAAACCTTGGATCTTCTCCGGGCAGAATGTGAGGAAAGAGTGCAATAGTGAGCCATGGGAAGCAAAGACAAATACCATGGTCCTACCAAACCAGATGCGGGATGAAGATAATAAAGCACTGGGCCTGGGCTACATTGTAGAGGAGGACAGATTACATGTCATGGTCGCAATAAATTTCTCAAAGAGGAGAAAGAAGATGCGGTTGGGGCAAGACCTACTGTTGGAGCAGATCAGAACCCAAACACCAAACCCATTAACACGGCGAGATCTCCTCAGTCAAGTGTCGGGACTGTATGACCCAATTGGTTTGGTGACTCCTGCTAAACAAAAGGGAGCTATCATGATGAGAAAAGCCTTCCAAGAGACGAAGAATACGGGTCACCAAGTGAAAGATACCTGGGATGTGGCACTCTCCGATGCCCTAAGGGAAGATGCCATTAGCCTCTTTGAAGAGCTATGGTTTTCAAACATTCTTCGCCACCCGGATTGGAGAAATTCAAAGTAACACAGGAGTCCAAGACTGGTGGTGGATTTCTGGCCAGCACAATATTGCTGACATAATCACCAGAGGTGCCAGCCCTCAAGATCTCGATGCTGGCTCCAAGTGGCAGGAAGGTCCACTCTTCATAAGATTGCCAGTAAAAGAGTGGCCTATTAAATCAGCAAAAGAACTTGCAGCCACTGCAAGGGAAAACATAAACAAATTGCAAAAGAAGGCATTTGTTGCTGCAATGACAAGGGCCAAGACAAAGGAGAAAGAACTGAAACAGGAAACAATGCAATGTCAGAACACAGTCCCAACACAGAAACGGAGACGCCCCACATCTTTAAATGGCCTTCTTGATGTCAAACGCTTCAGTGAGCTAGCACGACTGATCAGAACAGTTGCCTGGATGTGGAGAGTCGTCAAAAAGTTCATCTTCTCTCTAAACCGAACCAGTAATGATCCAAAGTGGGAGGCGGTCTGTTCAGGAGGAATCATCTCAGTAACAGAACGAGAAGATGCTTTGGGGGACATTTTCTGTGCTGCTCAAGAGGGTGTGGTTTTTCCAGCCATTACCATGGACAGGTTGGTGGTTTATCGGGACCAAGAGTCTGGGTTATTGGTGTGTGGAGGCCGAGTGCAGCTCTTCAGAGAAGATAAAATTGCGGTTCCTATCCTACCCCATGATGCTTGGGTGTCCACATTGATAGCTCGGGAAGCCCATAATGATGGGCATGATGGAGTCGCTGGAACTCTGCTAAGAACGAGACGAAGGGCTTGGGTCGTAAGAGGACGAAGGCTTGTCCAAAAGGTGGTCGATGGCTGCATGGTCTGCAGGAAAGCAAGAGCAAAGAAGTGTCGGCAAGTAATGGGAGATTTGCCATTAGAAAGAAAAAACACAAAGAAAAAAAAAAAAAAAAAAAAAAAAAAAAAAAAAAACAAACAAAAATAACACCCCCCACAAAAACGGACTGAACCTGCTGTACCCTTTGAGTTTACATCCGTTGACTTTTTCTGACCTTATCATGTGCGAGACGACGTCAAGAAAAGGGTGACTCTAAAGGTTTGGGGAGTTGTCTTTTGTTGTATGGCCTCCAGAGCAATTCATACTGAGCTGGCGAACTCATTGTCAACCGAGAGCTTCTTGATGGTGTGGTAGTTATTTTTGACGGGGCTAAATATGTTTTAAATATCTTCAATCCGAGGTCTGTTTTTCTTTAAATTCAGGCCTGGGAAACATGGGAGAATGTGTGACTTTTGAGGACCTCTGAGACAAAGAGTTTTATTGCAAGGCTGTAAAGCAGGATGTTTAGCTAGATCTCGGGAGAAAAGTTTTAGAGAGCAGGCAGCCATGTAACCATAAATCTTTATAATGAAACCTTTGATGAACAAGAGAGACCCCTCTTCTGATCCAGGATTCCTGACCGCAAATAAGAGCTCAGACACTGTATGATAATGTTCTGATTGGAGAGTATTAGAAACGCTAGAGGCCCGGTTGTCTTATAAAAGTTTTGACATGAAAATCATTCAATGGTCAGATTCTTTAAATCTGCCCCAGAGAATTATCTTTGTTTTCTCTGTAAAACCCGCATATCTGTTAATCTGTTCAAAATAAATGTTAAGAACTGGAAATTGGTTCCTTGTCTCTGTTTTGAACATGCACAGAATTACTTATGATAATTATTTAATTCTACAAAATGGTGACCTCGACTGTGTGCAGTGTTTTGGACCAAAATCCAGTTTTTTTTTTTAAGTTAATAAACGGACATGTATTTGCTCTATTGACAATTTGCGCAGAGTTGCGTAGTTTTTTAATTCTATTGATTGGTTAATCTAACATTGGGTAATGTTGTCATGCAAGTTAAATATGTTTTTTGTTTTGAGCAGATTCACTATTGCATGCCCGGAGTGTTGGAGCTGTCTGTCTGTTTTCCTGTTTCTGAGCAGGATTTAGTCCTTCTTTTCGCTCCGTAGAGGGGCGTGCATGCTGGGAGATGGAGTTTTTTACTCTGCGTGCCCGGTGCAGGCTGCTTGTTCTCCGGAGCGGACAGTGGAGCAGATGGAAGGTCCCTTCAACGACTCAAAATCGGAACCAAAGTGCGGATCGGGGCTTGAGAAGTGGCGATCTCAATTACGAAAGGACGCTTTCGTAAGATTGTTCGAGGCTGGCAAACGGAAAATAGATTAAGGAGCGCCTGGGTCGCCCTCTGTTAATCTGAACGGATTACCTTGGACTGCCTGCGTTTCTTTCAAACGTGCGCGTGGCACCGCAAATTGAAATGGGAAATGGTCCGGCATTTTGGTGAGGTCCGATTAAGGTTAGTGTTGTTGGTGTTAGTTTTTAATAATGTTATAAAAGTACTGTGTTGGTGTTTTGATGTGACGAGCTGCGCATGTCTGTATATGTGTGTGTGAGATGTTTTTTACGCAGGCGCTTTGCGAGACGTGCTGGTGATGTTGCGTTTGTGTTAAAATGTTATTGTATACATAATGAACTCGAGTATAATAAATAAATTAAAATAGATGAATGAATATCTAACTAACTATGATGGATAGCTGTAATTAAAAATCTATAAGAATTAGTTGTGAACATTTACAACAGGACATCTGGGTGGCCGCCCTAAGCTAGGTGCTATGGCGGAGCTAATTCTGTGTGAGTTTTTTGCTTGATAGTATGGCTAACATACGACAGTTTTGACTATATGTTTTGATAAATAAATTAGTGGTAGTAGGCGGTTTTCTGCCATCTGTTCGAGTCTTTTGAGGGGTTTTCTGGAAGCCGGCGCCAGGAAATTTCTCAAAGCGGACTACGAAACTTGAAACAGACTGGTCTGAAACCTCCTCGATAAAATAATTAATTAGGTCTAAAAGCCACCGCTTATAATGTTGTGTTTTTTGTTAATGGTTTTGGGCTGTAACGGACGTAGTTGAATCGGTGTTTGCTGTGCGGGACGGCTGAAATTGGGGACATATGTTTCAGTCCGCGTGGACGAACAGGAGAATGTTTTGTTCGTGCCGAATTAAAGTTTGGTACAGTGGTATAAATTGTGCGGATTAAGTCCTGGTATTGCGGTAAGTAATTTTGTAAAGTGTGTGTTGCGATTTTCTGGAGTGTTTTCGCCGTACGTTTTGTACTGTTTTAGCTTTCGTTTCACAAAGAAAGCTAACGGTAGCACGTGGAGCTAGGCTGCTATGCTAAGTTAGCGGTGGTGGCTAACTGCATGTTCTATGTGTTGCAAGCTAAAAGTTGATTTTGGATAGAAAGTGATTACAGACTCCTGCAGACGATTGCCTTGTTAAGACTTAAACGAATTTGGATTTTGTTAAATTTTTCTGGTTAATTAGGATGTAAAACGGCCTCAAGATAACTTAGGCAATGTTGTAGCACATTTTCTACGAAGGGCAATTTTTTAAGGTGTTTCACATTTGACTGCACGGTTACGGTACGGAGATTAAAGATTAAGAAGTACATGCTGAATTTGGTTAACTGGTTTTACGAGGAGAGCAAAGCCATTAGGAGAGCATGTAAATTTATTTGGGATAATTATGCATGTTACAATTAAACGCAAATGACTAAGAACAGTTACTCATGAGTCGATTCTGACTTGGTGTAGTTTTAATTTTTGATTTCATCTTTAAAATTAAAAAGAGGGGAGTTTATAGTCAAAATAAAAGATGCATTTTTTGAATCTTTAATTAGGTGGATTTTTTGCTTTTTTGATTGATCTAAGCAGGATTTGATTAAGTTGGCCTAAATAAAGATAAAGCTATAAGTAGTAATTATAAGAATTTAACGAAAAGCAAACGGTATTAATTGGAAAGCAACAAACTGGTTTAAATTATTTTAATAAGCACCGTGTTTAATGGTACAGAAAATGAGTCTGTGATTTAAATAAGTATCATTTATGCTAAAATTATGTTTGGCTTATTTCTGATGGCTCTATAGACTTTAGAAATATAGCTTGGTCTCTGAATGAACGACCTAAAGGAGACTGGTGTTAAATTATTTACACAATTGAACATTCTTAAGGATTTTGTGGACACTAAATGCTTATTGGAGTTATCAAACTTCAACTGGGGCTCAAGAAATAACCCAGCACATTTCAATTCCGTTATAAATTAAATGTTTTTACCATGCAAAACAACACTTATCATAGTGATAGTTTATAAACTAGTGGGATTTGAATGTTTGGTTTTAAAAAAGAAAACATTAAAACACAGTCATCTTTAAGTAATCAGTTTGTTTTTAAACAGGCTGGGGATAAATTTAAATTGGTCTAAGGATTGAAAGTAATGAATATCACGGTGACCAAAATGATGGTTTAATTTGAAAGTAAGAAGTAAATTCTAAATTCATTTATTCTGATCGTGTAGAGGCAAAATGTGATTGGACCAGCTACATTGAAATAATTTTTACCATATATTTGAATGCACATTTTGTTTTGACAAATAAGAATCGGTTTTAGTTTTGAAATTTAAGATTAATCTTTCAGATGTTCTTTATTGATTGTTAGCTAGTTTATTTGATGCTGAGAGTAAATTTACAGGTCCTAAAACATTTTGGAACAGATCTGATCCTAAAATAATGGCATAATATATCATTTGATTAGTGGGGACTCTGTAACTGACAATTTATTTAGATTTTTTTTTATTTTATTTTCTTTATTTTTTCTTGTTTTTTGTTTTTTCCTCTTTCTCTCTCAAAATTTATATATTTGGTTCGACTTGGATTATGACCCAGATTTCTGAACTGCGGTCTGTTTATTAATTAGAATTTAGGAAAAATGGTAATTTGGGAAGCTGGATTAAAGAAAACATAATTCAGTGGTAATGTATTTGACATCTCTAGAAGCTTCAATTTAATTTGGTGTTTATCATTGGAGAAAAGAAAAAAAAAAAGAAGCCTGAGAGGAAAAGGGGGATACTGAACAGAAAAATGCTGGTTTTTATTTTTATTTTTATTTTATTGTGACTAGTTTTTGTTTAGAGAAATCTCATCTCTTGAACCTCTTTTATTGAATTTTTTGTTTTGTTTTGTTTGACTGCTGAGGGGAATTAGACTATTGTGTATCCTACGAAAATTTAAGAGGAGTTTTAGTTGCAAAAATCACTTTGACTATGTTCAGTTCCCTTCACAGAATCGGACAGATGTTTTTGAAGTATAGCACACGGAAGACTGTTTTTGTAAACTATGTTGTGTTATCAGTCAGTACTGTTCTCTGGTTTTGTTTTAAACATTTGATGTTTTTAACCTTTTTCAACATCAACAACAGTTATCTCAATGTAAGTAGCATACTTATATTAGCAGAAATTATTAATTGATTAAAGGGACAGAGTCGGGGAAAAGTGGTGTTAAGTCTGATTAAAAAGGGGTTTAGTTCAATATGAGCTATTCGTCTCAACCTCAGTGAAGCGAAACCAGGAGAGCCACTTTTCCATAGAGACTTTTAAAAAAAAAAGGGATAGAACCTTTGCAGATGGTTATTGCCTTTATTTTTGTTATTGCAATGTTTTAGTGGTGTATTAGCAATATCTAACAGAAAAATCCAGCCTTTTTTGTTTTTCAATTTTATTTTAGTTATCTATTTACTTTGGGAACAGACCACTAAACTTTGAAGAAAAGAATTAGTGAATGGTATCAATGCAGTTTATATCTGAGGAATCGACATTATGACATAAGAGTTATGTTTGCTTTCAGACACCATATTTTGCGGGACATCAACATAGAGCCTACTGATCTTACTGATTAATTTTCAGATTTTTTTCTCACCTCAAGGAATTGGAGACTGCTGACACTGAAATGTATTGCCCAGGAAGGAAGTTGTGGGGGTGATGGAAGAATTTGCAGAGTGGGTAAGACTGACTGATAGAGGTTAACCTGCGTTTTTCTATACTTTTGATTGTATTTGTGATCAGACCATAGATTTACCAAGTCTGGGCATGTTTGCTAAAACTAAATAACATTATATTGATTTGCCATATTAGGGCATGGGACATGAATGGCTGTTTCTCCATTGTTGACGCACTCCAAAGGCTTGTGTGGACTGGATGAAATGTCTGGTCTGCTTATCTGTGGAAACTTGTCATAACTGCCTTTCACAACAATGCAGGAGACAATTTGCTGAGATTAACAAACGTTCTTGGCTTTATCTACAGCAGGCACTGAGGAGAATGGGGAGAGCACAGAGCTGCTGCCCCAGTAGAACAGGCCTGTCAGGGTGCTGGATGGGAAAACCTGGCTCTGGTCCCATGCTCAGGTTTGGAGAAAGAAGATAAATTGGACACTTTAAATTTATAGGTTTAGTTTTTATTAATTTATACTTGGAAAATTTACAGGGTCTGACAGCTAAAGTGTGAAAAACTCAGGCTAACTAAGTTAGTTTTGCGTACTTATGGGATATATTTCTGGCTATTATGACACATGCTATGGGTTTTGTTAAGCTGTAAGGAAGAATTTAGGAATAATGAGTAAATGTTAAATTAATCATTTGATTCCATACCAGGTCTTCTTAATGGCATCAGATCGCATCTTCCTGCACCTGAATGGATTGGCTGTGTTTGGGAATGGTCAATTACGGGAGTAATTTACCATTAAAGAGGGATTATTATTGTAATCATCTGATTGTGATTTGATTTGGAAAAGACAATTCTTTTATAGACATGGACTGAATGCAGCTTCACGGAAACGACGAGCCTGGTCGAGGATCGGCAGGATTCTGCCTAAGGAGGGTCGAGAAGGTTTTGACCAAGCTGAATCGGAAGCTGGGGCCACAGGCGGCGGGGCCTGTCTGTGCATTTGTGTATATTGGGGGAAATTCTCAATTAATGAAGTAATTGGCATTTCAGAGAGTGGTTATCTGCAAATATGGGAGTAAAAACTGGAACACTAAAAAAATAGGAGCCCTCCACACTGATCAGCTCTGTATATCGTTCTCCAGCTGCCAGGAGCCACTGAGGGGGATAAAATGAGAGTGAAGAAAGAGGATCAGAATACAAATATGAAGACTGAACATTTATTAATAATTTTTTGCATTTTACAGGTTGTTTAACTATTTGATTAACTATTATATTCACAAGTGAAGAGTCATAACACTGCCTAAAAGGGTTCTTAATACCTTCTATTTCACAGGTTTCTTAACACTTTAAGTTTGATTTCTTTTAGAATATAATATAGTAATAATGTCTATGTTCATGGATTTTCTGAGCTTCTTCCACAGTATTAACATGTATCAAGTCAGCTTTAATTATCTCTTCACATGTAAGACATTCTTATACATTGTGGGTTTTTGAATTTAGTTTGTGGGAATTGTTAAAATACATTTTTTGGTTAATGCCAAAAGAGGGTGAATCTATGATTAACAGATTTACATTTTTTAATGGGAGTTAAGGTTAAAAAAGGTACTTTAATAGTTTGTGTTTTGAATTTTAGTAAACTGATGAAATTTCTTGGGTTGGAGTTTTTTGCATTCTCAAAAAGCTTTACATGTTTTGATCTTTAATCAATCCATTTTTAAAAATGGATTGAAAAGAGGGAATTGTGGTAGTTATTTTTGACGGGGCTAAATATGTTTTAAATATCTTCAATCCGAGGTCTGTTTTTCTTTAAATTCAGGCCTGGGAAACATGGGAGAATGTGTGACTTTTGAGGACCTCTGAGACAAAGAGTTTTATTGCAAGGCTGTAAAAGCAAGGATGTTTAGATAAGAAAGTGGGAGAAAAAGTTTTAGAGAAGCAGATAGCCATTTAACCATAAATCTTTATAATGAACCTTTGACCCAGAACAAGAGACGACCCATCTTCTGACTCCAGGATTCTCTGACCGCAAATAAGAGCTCAGACACTGTATGAAAATGTTCTGATTGGAGAGATTAGAAACGCCTAGAGGCCCGGTTGTCTATAAAGGTTTTGACATGAAAATCATTCAATGGTCAGATTCTTCAAATCTGCCCCAGAGAATTATCTTTGTTTTCTCTGTAAAACCCGCATATCTGTTAATCTGTTCAAAATAAATGTTAAGAACTGGAAATTGGTTCCTTGTCTCTGTTTTGAACATGCACAGAATTACTTATGATAATTATTTAATTCTACAAAAGCTTACCAAAAGGTTCACAGCGATCCGAGGTCACCCAAGGAAGATTTGGTCAGATGCAGGCACAAATTTTATTGGCGCAAGACCGGTCTTGGAGGAGCTGTACAGATTCCTGGACAATCAAAAGCCGGCACGTCTGGAAGAAGCTGCTGCGAAAAATGGCACAAAGTGGATGTGGAAAGTACTTCCTGCTGACTCACCACACAGGAATGGAGCCGCCGAAGCAGCTGTTGGTATTGTGAAGAGAGCATTCCAGTGTCTTGGCCAGAAAACTGCATTCAGTTACAGTGAGTTTCACACAACCCTGTGCATTGCCGCCAATCTCGCAAATGAGCGACCAATAGATGCCAGAGTACAGAGTCGGGAGGACTGCATCCAGTACATCACACCAAATAGTCTTTTACTCGGCCGAGCATCGCAGAGTGGAGATGTTAAAGCCTTTGAGTTTTCCAGCTACCCATTCAAACGGCTCAGAGCTATGCAGACTGAGGTGACCAAGTTCTGGAGGAGCTGGACACAACTTGCTGGTCCAAACTTATTTATAAGGAATAAATGGCACACTGCACAAAGAAATGTCACTGTTGGAGATATTGTCTGGTTGAGTGATCAAAATGCTTTGAGAGGTCAGTTTACGCTCGGAAGAGTCATCAGCACTAACCCTGACAGCAAAGGCATTGTGAGGGATGTAAACATCAGAGTTGTCCCAAGCCACTATATTCCTGTGACAAGGGCTACCAAGAGAAAAGCAGCCTATCTAGTGGAACGAGGAAAACTAAAGGCCACCATCCTTCATAGGGATGTAAGGCGGCTCGTCGTCCTATTACCCATGGAGGAACAAACGGATGACACAGGGCTGGATGCCCATCAAGTTTGACGCGAAAGCAGGCGATCTCCCCAGTGGTTCATGGAAAGATCGAGTGGGAGGTGTGAAGTCAAACTAGAGAAATGAAAGAGTGAAAAAAGATAAGTCACGGAGCAGCCGGATATCACGTCACAACGGAACGGATCTTCGTGAACAGGGAGTTCTTGGGTCACACGGACCGAATAAAGCAGCGCACAGTATCCGGTGGAAAACGGCTACAGCAGGTCAGCAACAGACTGCTGTGATTTATAAAAAAAAAATATAAAAAAAAATAAAAAAAATCTGTTTACAAAACGGGCCTGTGCAGCAGGGTCAAATAAGGACATCCACAAGAAAGCAGAGAGGCAGCCGGTAAGGCAAACAAACTGACTAATTAGGTGGGGACTGCCCCCGTATTGTTGCCGTTAGCATTAGCTTAGCCACCGGGCTAAGCAGAAGTGGCTTGTAATGTAATTTATGCCTGAGTTCACCAAAATCACAGCCGCTGTTTAGATGATTACATTAAACATTTATATCCTAATTAATTTATAGTAGGCTATTTATATTGATGTGTGTATTTATAAAGATAGGTGTGTTAAAATGTTTAAAATGTCTAGATGTTAAAATTTTGGGATTCATTAATTTAAAACTGCCCTTTGAAATGTTGTGAATTGTGGATTCAATCATGGGAATGTAAGAAGTTATTTACATTACTCACTTTACTTTTCTAAGGTTGGGATTCTGAGTTAAGGTGTCTGTCTTCAGTATATTTTACAACATTCAACAGAAAGTTAAATCTGTATGTATAAGAAATGTAATTCGATTGTTTTTCTGTGGTTTTTGTTGAAGGTTTTTACCTGCATAGGAAACAAATCAAAAACGCGTGTCTTTGAAAGTATATGGAAAATAAAAAGATAAAAGAAGAAACTTGGTTTGGTCCTTGAGTGGAATCCTGTTGGCTATTAACTGCGTGGATGTACCCATCCCTCTCAAGTGGGGAAGCTGCAAAAAGTCAGGCAGAACTTGACAGTAGCATTAATACAATGTTGCTGAATGAAGGACAGCACAGCGTTGTCAGGCTTTCTGACAGTCACACTGCAGCTGCAGGAAGAGAGTGCAGGTGTCATGATGACGCCGCTGCAAATGTGATGATGATTTGGTGAGTGGGCAGATACTCTGAGTGCTCTTGCTGTCTGCATGCTATAAGAAACTTATGGTGCATTCAGACCGCACACTTTTTCAGAGTCAAGCAACGCTCCCAATGCATGTAGTTTGACGTATATACATTTTTAAGATGAAGCTTGCAAAGCACACAGGCGGGCGTTCCGGATGATTTAAACACTAGCGGATCGTGATTGGCTAGACATCGTCGACCGACATCACTATAGTGAGACACTGAGTGGTTGCCGCACTGCGTCAAGTGCATCAAATTTGTCAAAAGTTCAGTTAGCTGAACATCTGCATTGCTTGCGTTTGCTACGTTGCCGCTTGAAACACAAGTAACGCTTGAAAAGTTGACGGAGCCAACGCACACAACACACCACAGAGACTCTGACGGACTCGACCATAGACTTTACATGTAATCTTGCCGCAACTGACGCTGCCGTTCGGAGCGATGTGAATGCAGCATTAGTTGTGAACTTAGTTTTAAGTTGGATTTTAGGCGGACATTCCTTTAATTAAAGCGGACACTCCCTCCAATGTTTCACCCAGAAATGTGTTAATAAAACTGCTTCATCGCCGCTCGCTCCTGAAGGCCATTGGGTTTGGTTTTCAATAAATCTCCATACATCCCAGAAAATACCTATGAGATCTACCAACTCGAAAATATTAATACTCGCTTGACACCCGAGGAACTTGCACACTGAGGTTTCTTATTAAAATGTTACTGTAAAGTAAGAGTGGGAGTGGGGCTGTCCACACTTTTTCTATCCATTGTAGGCATCGCTCATGTTTTTCTTTGGCTTTGGGAATGGAAAAACACGTGGAAAAACCCCCCACAACTCCTCCAGAAAATCTCTGTGAGGTATCTAGTGTCCGATTTACAAATGCAGTGGAGGCAGCTCTTCACCATCTGGCTTGGAGTCAATGTTTGTCGGACCTGCTCACATAGTAATGGTTGCTCTGATTGGACAACGGCTGTTTAGGGGCTGGGGTCGGCGAAAAGTCAATTACCTTTGGAGGCTTTACCCCCTTATGGACAGTGTCAATTATGATTTTCTGCTCAAATGTCAAGTCAGCAGTCTAGTTTTTACTTCTCCCGCTGCAAGTTTGTACTAATGTACAAGTATTAACAGAGATCTTTACCTTTCATACTTGGTATGGCAGTGTTGGGAAGCAATTCCCCACCAGAACACCAGGGGAGGAAAGCCTTTTGTTCTGGATCTGCTACCATGGCAATGGTCTGATCACTGACCATTTATTTCAATTACTTGCAATTTAGTTTATTTATATAGTGCCAATTCACAACAGATGTCATCACAATGCACTTTACATGAACAGTAATTTCAATACAATTATACGAACATTCCAATCAGTTAAAAGTTTTCTATGTTAGGAATCCGAGCCAGTCATTGATGTGAGGTTGCAGACACATGCAGACTCCAACCACAGCAATCCCTCAGTAATCCCTCATACTGAGCAAGCATGTAGCTAGAGGAAAGACTCCCCTTTAACAAGAAGAAACCACCAGCAGAAGCTGGCTCAGTACAAGTGGTCATCTTTCACAACCGTCTGGGGGTTTGAAAAGACAGCCAAGAGACACAAAAAGTACAAAGGAACAGATGTAAGAGTACATTATTTATCAAAGAAAGTGAAAAGTTGACAACAGAATATGGAGGATGTTCGGTCACCGGGAGCATCAGCTGAATCGATGCTTCCCATCCAGCAGGGCGTTGTACCTAAACAGGATACCAGACCAGGTGTAGCTTCTATGGAAAGAAAAACACAGAGATAACAAGGTTGACAATCAAATAACAGTAAAAAATACATCTGACAAGTAGTAGAAGAAAAAGTAGAAGAGTAAAGAAAAGTGGTCAGTCTGTCCTCCAACAGTCTAAGCCTATAGCAGCATAACTACAGAGATTGCTCATGGTAACCTAAGGCATTCTAACTATAATAGTTTATGCTTCTCCATTTTGACGGAGACGGATTGATGCAACGGCATTATCTGTTGACGCAAGGGCTGTCCGTCACCTACGCAAGGACGATTGGAGTAGAGCCCCATTTTTTTTAACTGTCTCTGTCAATGAATAGCATGTGCATCTGATTGGTCATAGCAAGAGATTGCTTCACCAGAACGGTGCTCTATAGTCGCTGTAATAAGTAGTTAATGCAGCGTTTGGCCACTACATGCATTATATTAAAAGGATAATTTATCTAATCTGTTTTTTTGGCGATTTTTAACACATGGAGGTGTAGGAAAAAAATATAAAAGAAAGTTGTGTTTATTTCCATGTTTTTTTAGAGTATTTTGTGAGCTGCACTTCTAGTAAAAACACTGATAGTGATAGTAGCCAGAGACGCCATGAAAAGTTAGCACCCCCTGCTGTCCTGATCGAGCAATGCTGAAAAAACAATTGATGAGACACCGTTATGCAGGTGGTTACCCATACTTTCTGACATTTGCTCATTACCTATGACAAAGGGAATAACTGATATCAGTAAATGGAAAATAAAATCTGTGATGGTGTGAATTTTTTTTTTGCACATTTCTGAATAATTTTCTCGTCATGCTTGGATACTTTATACGTTGGGCATCTCTCTGCAAAACACATCTACTGCTGCAAACAATGATGCACAGTGGTCGCAGGTGCACCTGTTGAGGCAGAGTCACACAAAATTACTCAAGATAATCTATATTTAGCATTAGATTTGCCCAATAACAATGTACCACTCAGAGACAGCGCCCATTCTATGGCGCGATGCCGCCACAGGCTTGGCATTTGCTGCTGCCCTGGGCATAGAACGAGACAACGGCTGGAAACGATATGGCTCAGGGCTGCTCGACTCCTCCACAGAACCTATCTCCCTGTACTCTGTTCCCTCTGGAGAAGGAAGTGGAGAAAAAAACTCAACCTCCAGTTTATTTCCCTCTGAGGCAATGGAGCTCGTGTTACTATGGCTCTCTCCATCTTTCTGGCCGTCTGTTGCTGTTGTAACATGTCAGTCACAGCCCAGACCATGCCCAGCCCTTCATCCCCACGCATGTTCCCTGGTCCGCCAGGCAACGCCGCCTTTTTGACATTTTTCAAAAATAAATATGGGCAGGGTTATACTCTGGTATAGGGGGTGAATTACTCTTTAAGTAACAGCAAATTTAAATTCTTGTGGTACATTTCCACTTATTAAAGGTATTGTGAAACCACTTTCGGGTGGATCATCTAAACTATTGATCCTCCTCATTGTCAATCATCCTGAGAGTTTGCATGTGCAAGCACTGTCACGTTTGTCTATCTCGCTATGCCATTATCCATTCGTTCTTCCTCACAGTTCTCACCGGATTGTTTTAAAATGGCAGTGTGTCGCTAGAGAAAAAGAGACTTTGGGGTTTATGAGAGGAAAGAAAGGGCTCAGAAGACAGAAACAAGACCAGAGTGGTTTTAGAATATTCTTTTCAATGATGGCGTGTTCTGAAAGCACAGGTCGGGCTCCTCACTGATTCCTCCGTTGCAAAGTTTCCCGGCAGGTAGGCTGAAATTTCGGGTTACTTTGTCAGGAGATTACATAGGAATTTATTTATTTTCTTTGATGTTTGGAAAATTTAGCAACGGTCCAAACCAAAACCACCGCCTTCAGGAGCGAGCCTTTGGCTGTGTTGTATCCACTCCATGAACGCAGCTCTCGGTGAGACATTGAAGGGAAGCTTTGCTTTAATGAAATTAATGTGTGTCTTATATCCAACTAACTTCACTACGGTAAGTTCGGCATGTTATTTGGAGAAATGCATTTCAGATTACTCGTACAATAAGTTATCTGCGTCTATATGGTAATTTCACGGGAACATTCGTTGTTGTGACTGACAGAGCTTTTTTTCTTCTAAAAGTGGAAAGGGCGGTTCATTTGTAAAAATGCTTCTCTATACCTATAAGGATAGATTAATCGAATCTAAAATAGCCCCAGTGACCAGAGGGAACATGTCCTAAATAATTTTGTTGGGATTGGGTCTAACATAGAAGTTGAAGGTTAAGATGAAGCTAATATTTGTGATAATTGTACAGTTCAATGGAATCAAAACAGTGCAGACAGAAACATGGTTCTACAGGTTTCTCCTACACTGCCTCATTTACTGAGAAAGAATTAATCCTGTTTGGGAGAATACCAATGATTTTATTTTTAATAGAATTTATTTTACTTATGAAGAATCCCATAATGTCATCACTACTTAGCGAAGGGGAATTAGTTGGCTTAACAGATATATGACTGTAAGTTTGGCCACTGTACTAAAAATCAACCTAGCATTCTTATTATTTACTTCTAGTAATGATGAAAAATATGCTGTTTTAGCCTGTAGAAGGGTCTTTTTATACAATTGTACACTATTTTTTCAGGTTAAATAGGAATCCTGTAAGTGTGTAGAGTGCCATTTTCTCTACATTTTCCTAGTATTCTGTTTTAAAGTACATAACCTACTAGGGTTGATTACCTTCTTTAAGGGGGCTACACTATCTAACGCCAGACGCAGTGAGGAAGTAGTGCTTTGAACCAGACAATCAATTTCTGAAGGGTTAGTGATGGAATATTGCTGCTGTCCACTGTGTTATTCTGAGAGACTGAAGGTTGCAAGAATGGAACAGATTTTTTAAAACTTGTTACAGCATTGTCTGATAAAGTTCTACTGTAATGAATTTTATTCAGATTTTGGGAAGGTCAGGTTCAGTACATTCAAAAGTTATTCATAAAATGGTCAGATAGGACTAGGTTATGTGGGAGGACTTTTACCTCCTCATACTCAGTGCCGTAGGTCTGTACAACGTTTAAAGTATGCTGACCCGAGTGCATGGGTCCCTTCATCTTCTGAGTAAAGCCAATAGAGTCTATTGAATTCAGCTTGTAAATACATTTCCACTTAAAGAGCATTGGCCGACAGAGAGCGAGTTATGATTGAGCTGGAAGACTTTTTAGTGGAAGTGCAACTCATAGAATACTCTAAAAATGTATGTAAACAAACAAAAACAGCAGTCTGTGTTGTCGTTTTCTACATCTCCTGGTGTTCAAAGGCCACATTAGATTAACTGGCCTTGCAATATAAAGCATCTAGTGGCAAAAGCTGTGTTGACTACTGATAACATAAACAATAGCGCACCGCTCTGGTAAAATGAACTAGGGCTGATGTTGGGCTGACCAATCACATATGTGTACTCTCTGTTGTGTCCAACAACAACAAAAAGTGTGCTCTCCTCCTCCGTCCCCTTGTGAGAGACAGAGAGCCCTTGTGTCTATATTGGCACTGCGTGTCTCCACACCTACTCAGACAGAGAAGTATAAACTAGGCTTAAGCCATAATCATCAAAATTATAACAAATATAGGCTTGGGATATCTGGCTTTGATTTTAGTGATTATATACCATATGTTAGTTTCACCTTTTGGGCTGAATTAATTAAATACATTACATTTGCATAATATTCTATTTTTTTTAGTTTCACCTGTAACTCTGTTGTTCTATTGTTCTATCCGTCTTTCTTTTTTTTTTTTTTACCCAAAACAAAATATGTACTTAGTTAAGAATCAAATTCAATTCAGGTACACAACTATTTTCTTAACATGAAATATATATTTATCAAGGTATTGGACTCAATTCAATTATCAATACTATACAACTTTGGAGAGTTTTGTTTTTGTTTTTTACCTTTATATGTAACTTTTATCATATTCATACACAGAAAATCAGCTTTTAATATACCAGTTTTTAAAGGTTTTCTCAAAACAGAAAATGAACAGTTACAGAGATTACTGAAAATGATTAAAAATGAAGAATATGTAATAGATTATAAATACTAAAAATTGTTAAAATGAACAAAATGTGTGAATTCTTAAAACATGAATCACATCTTAAATTAGAGAAGAAAAAATCCTAATGCATTATATGTAATTTCTATTTTCCATATTTCTTTTGTTTCAAATAATCAATCCAATCTGTATTTGGAAACATTTAGCAAAGTTTGGAACATTAAAACAACAAATATTTCAACTCAGTATGATACTTACACTGACAACAATGAGGCAAATATCACTTATGTGTTGAAAATAATCTCACTGCACTTCAAAAGAACAGTGTTTTGTGAAGTTCTTCTGTAACTTTAACAGTAGGATATCCGTCCTCTTGTTTCTACTTCTCTTTTCATCTTGTTCTGTTGTTGCCTCTGAATAGGTTCAAAACACTTATACAACATCAAGCTGTGGCACACCATCATCCCTAGTCAGACAGGCCCTGCATCTGATTTAACTCAGCAGAGTTGTTTTGTTTTTGTTTTTTATCTGCAAGGGGGGTTATGTTTTATGGGATCGGCTTAGCTGACTGACTGTTGAGCTTTACTTCATTCCACGTTTTGTCTTTTAACATTCAAATGCAAATTTGCATACTGTGTATTGTGGAAACAAATCCGAGACTCAATAGTCAGTGTGTTTACACACAGCAGGATAAAGTTTAATTTTTGCCTTAGTCTGACTAAAAATCAGACTTTTGTAATGCATGTATACACCTTAGCTCAACCTAAGTCAAACTGAAGTGGAGTTTGAGAAATTGGACAAAGGTACCCAGATAATGCGATTGAAGAATTCAATTTCTGTGCTTCAGGAGAAGCCGAGCTTTTGGCAGTCTGGACACTCCCCTTTGGTTGAAATTAGACAGAGCAGAGTTCTTGTCCATTTCTTCCCTTATTGTGCATATCCTGCTTTTCAGTATTGTACGAGTGACATATATACTCTTTGGCCACTTTATTAGATACACCTTGCTAGTATCAGGTTGGACCTACTTTTGCCTTCAGAACTGCCTTAATCCTCATGGCATAGATTCAACAAGGTACTGGAAACATTCCTCAGAGATTTTGGTTCATATTGACATGATAGCATCACGCAGTTGCTGCAAATTTGTTGGCTGCACATCTATGATGAGCATCTCCCATTCCAAATGATCCTGCTGGAAGTAACCATCAGAAGATGAATACACTGTGGTCATAAAGGGGATAGATATGGTCAGCAATAATACTCAGGTAGGCTGTGGTGTTGCACATATGATCAATTGGTACTAAGGGGCCCAAAGTATCCCAAGAAAATGTCCCCCACATCATTAAGCCAGCACCATCAGCCTGAAACATTCATGCAAGGCAGGATAGATCCATGCTTTCATGTTGGCAATGGCAAATTCTGAAGGAGACTCATCAGACCAAGAAACATTTTTCCAATCCTCTTCCAATTTTGGTGTTCCTGTGCAAATTGTAGCCTCAGATTCCTATTCTTACCTGACAGGAGTGGCACCCGGTGTGATCTTCTGCTGCTGTAGCCCATCTGCGTCAAGGTTCGAAGTGTTGTGTGTTCACAAATGCTCCTCTGGATACATTGGTTGTAACAAGTGGTTATTTGAGTTACTGTTGCTATTCTATCAGCTTGAACCAATCTGGCCATTCTCCTCTCATCAACAAGACATTTTTGCCCACATTACTGCTGCTCAATGGATATTTTCCCTTTTTTCAGGTTGGAGGTAGAGGTTTAGCCCGTAGGTGTAGAGGTTTGGCCTGGGGGGATGAAAAGAACGATTGGATTGGGTATGTGTGTGAGGACTGCCCTGTGTCTGAATGATGGGGGGGATTCCCAAAGGGAAAAGGAATTTCTAATTCCAAAATGTCAATAATAAAAAAAAAAGTTAAATTTTTTTTACACAGGTCTTATTACATGGATTTTAACACCCTATACAACAATATACAGACATAAACCCTTACTTATTAGCAAAGACTAACATTGTGGTAACCGATAACCGGTCTTTAATGATTAGTTATAAATAGACAAAAGATAACTATTAATATTAGATAATATTACCGTTAACTTTAAGTTACTGACACCCAAGGTGGGGGATGCAGCCTTGAGAGTGGCAGTATAATTTTCACTATTTCTGAAGTATAAATAGAAGTCCAGCAGGTAGTCCCTGAAAATGGCCATGTATTTTACATTGTTGGATGAGTGTTTGCAGGCCAGGGCCAGCCTATGGGTAGTATAGGCCATGGTCAAACTTCCCTCTCTCCAGCAACTTGGGCCAGCTCCTAGGGAGGAATCCTGATGCGTTCCCATGCCAGCCGGGAGATATAGTCCCTCCAGCAGCGAGTCCTGGGTCTTCCCCTGGGCCTCCTCCTGGTGGGACATGCCCGGAACACCTCACCAGCGAGTCCTCCAGGAGGCATCCTGACCAGATGCCCGAGCCACCTCAACTGGCTCCTCTCAATGTGGAGGAGCAGCGGCTCTAATCTCATCCCCCTCTGGATGACTGAGCTTTTCACCCCATCTCTAAAGGAGAACCCAGCCACCCTGCGGAGGAAACTCATTTCAGCCGCCTCTTTCCGTGATCTCGTTCTTTCGATCACCACCCAGAGTTTGTGACCATAGATGAGGGTAGGAATACAGATCGACCGGTAAATCGAGAGCTTTGCCTTTTGGCTCAGCTCTCCCTTGACCACAACAGACCGGTACAGCGCCTGCATAAATGCAGATGCCTTACCAATCCATCTATCGATCTCTCGCTTCATTTTTCCCTTATTCGTGAACAAGACCCCAGATACCTGAACTCCTCCACTTGAGTAAGGACCCTATCCCCAACCCGAAGAAGGCACCCTACCCTTTTCCAGCTGAAGACCATGGTCTCGGATTTGGAGGTGCTGATCTACATACCAACCGCTTCAGTCTTGGCTGCGAACCGCTTCAGCTCAAGCTTTAGATTACGTTCAGATGAAGCCAACAGGACCACATCATCTGTGAAAAGCAGAGACCCGATCCTGAGGTCAAAAAAACTGATCCCCTCAACACCTTGACTGCGCCTAGAAATCCTGTCTATAAATGTTATGAACAGGATCGGTGACAAAGGTCAACCTTGGCGGAGTCCAACTCTCACTTGAAACGAGTTCAATTTACTGCCGGTAATGCGAACCAAACTCTGACACCAGTTATACGGGGACTTAATCACCCTTATTAAAGGGCACGGTACCCCATACTCCCGGAGTACCCCTCACAGGACTTCCCGAGGGATACAGTTGAACGCCTTCTCATAGGCCACAAAACACATGTAGATCGGTCTGGTGAACTCCCACGCACCCTCCAGGACTAGGGCTGGGACGACGCGTCGATGTAATCCATTGCGTCGACACGTAAACTACATTGACGCAAAAAATGTGCGTCGATGTATCATCACTTTCAAAACAAACATGGCGGGAGCCGGTAGTTGCAGGATGAGTGAGTCAGTTGACTTAAATACCTCCATCCAAACTAGCAGTTCAAAGGTAAGGAAACCATTTACCAAATGCCTGTTAATTTGAAGATTGTCGTCTCCCTGGCAACCCATAATGCAGGGATTTTACTATCAGTTAATTTGACCTGACCTAAGTCATACAGTATGATTCAGCAAGACTAATCACTAAAATAAAGAATTTAGCACACAGTGACTATGAGTTACATTAGAATACACAGAAGAGATGATTCTTAATATAAATGTTTCCATAACAACTGCAAAACTGCTAAATTGTTAGATTCTTTCTAATCAAAGATTAAAACTATCCTGTTTAGATATGCCATTAAGTAATATTCTAATATAGAGTTTTGACAATTTTTTTTTCTTATAAATGGTTGTTTTTAATCAAATGCTTAATGTTTTCTTTAATTGATTCTCTGTTTTTAATTTTCATACTTTTATCATATATTTGGTTTCTTTACCACCAACTCATATAAAGCACCTTGAATTGCCTAGTGTTTAAAGTGTGCTATATAAATACAGTTGCCTTCCCTTGCCTTTAAGCATGTTGCAATATTTTGCCAGTTCATTCCAAGGGATATTAAATGAGTTTTTTGTTCTTCTGAAATGAAGAACTGAGGTCGACCTTGTTATCCAATCATGATCCTTGGAGACTGAATGACTTATGTTATCTAACTCTTTCCTTTGATTGGTTTTACATGCAGTGTGAAATGCAAAATGTGTAGATATCTATTCAAAGTCGCAAATGAAATAACTAGTTCTTCCTTTCTTAGTCTTAACTTAATTTTGATAGAAATCCAAATAAAGTGTGAGTATGATCACAAAATTGTCAATGGTACCTCTCATGAGCAAAAAAAAAGTGATCTTTATTACTACTTACAAACTAAAACAAAGACTAGAAAAACAAAAAACAAATGAGGATATATTTAAATACATTCATGGTTTAGTTCCGAATTGCATTATTAAAATTATATACGTGGGTCTTGAGGAATACCATATATTTGTGAACACTTTTATTTACATTCTTGTATAATCTGCTTTACGTATATATTGGTAAACATTTTTATATGTAGTTTCATATAACCTGCCTTATTATTTCAGAAAGGAACAAAGCTGGTTTCACAGTGAGGGACAACTTGTTTTCACAGAGACGTATTGTACCAGAACAGGGTTTGAAGTAAAAACAATCTTAAATGAGTACCAGGCTTTTAAAACAGTCATAAATACCAAGTTGTGTTTAGGAAATTACCCATTTGTGTAGAAACAGGAAGAAAGATAGTTTAGGTTAAGACCCCCATAAAAGCGGGTGTCTGTAAATCATTTTGGGGGAAAACCAGACTTAGGGAAGTGGATGATAAGGGGCACACAATGAATGAGTATGTACTGGGAGTGACCATGTCATGTGATTCTTTTTGTCTTTGTGTTCAATAAAAAGAGATGATGTCTGTCAGTCAGCGCGCACACTTGGTGAGCCGTCCTGCAGGTCAGTCTCTTGACAAACAGATCTGTGTTGTTGTATTTTCTGCTTTGTTTTCTGGAACAGGAAATCACTCTGTCGACCCTGCGGAGGAAAGCTGGATCCTCAACCGTGAATAGAGCTAATTGACAGTTTTGGAGTTAATCCACAATAGAGGAACACTTTAATATAGAATAAACAATCCAGCAGTCTTGACACTGAATCTTTGAATCAGGAAATAGATTTGTGTAATTTGTGTGTAAAATTAAAATGTTGTGTGAGAATTTATATATAACTTGAGAACTTGAGGTGACAGGTTTGACTTGAAAAACGTGGAAGGCAGGGTGAACACTGAGATGGGATGGAACCATAAGTTTGATGGCTGTTGGACTGATTACCTTTCTAATGGGGAAGGGACAGAGGAACCGGGGAGTCAGTTTTCTTGGGTGAAGTTTGAGAGGAAAGTCCTTCGAGGTGAGCCATACCTGTTGTCCTGGTGAGTAGATGGGTGCTGGTCACCTCTTCTTATCTGCCAGACGTTTATTTTGGGCGGAAGTGTGTTGGAGAGCAGCACAGGCTTGCTTTCAGACATGTCTAATGATACGTATACGAGCACGGACCGACGGCACTACTGGGTCTAGGAATACAGGAGGTTGGTAGCCGAGGGAGATCTCAAAGGGTGAGAAACCGGTAGAAGAGGACACATGGGAGTTGTGTGAATATTCGACCCAGGGAAGATGGATGGACCAGGTAAGTTGGTTATTGCTGAATAGACATCTAACATCTGACATCTGACGGACGGTTTCAGTGGATGATGGAAGCTTGGGGAGAGCAAATAAGTGAGATAAACGATCAATGATGGACATGATAACTGTTTTACCTTTTGAAGGTGGAAAGCTGGTGATAAAATCCAAAGCTATGTAGGAACAGTGTCGAGTGGGAGAAGAGAGTGGTTGAAGAAGACCAGCAGGAGGTTTATGGGATGGCTTGTTTTGAGAGCAGACATGACAGGCGGAAACATATTCGGCGACATCTTTGTTGAGAGATGGCCACCAGTACCTTAGAAGTACCTTCTAAGAAGGGCGATGGTGCGGCTAGTTCCAGGGTGACATGAGAATTTCGAGGAGTGGGCCCAGTGGATGGTCCGTGCTTGAATGGCAGATGGCACATACAGACAGCCTGGAGGTGTGCCGCCTGGGTCTGGTTCATCTTGTAGTGCGTTCTGGATGGACTTCTCGATGTCCCATGTAAGGGAGCCAATGAAGCAGGAGGGTGAGAGTATGGTGGTGTATTGGGGAGTGGCTTCATAGGGCTGATGAATCCTGGAGAGAGCATTTGGTTTCTAATTCTTAGAGCCAGGCCGGTAAGAGATGTTCAGGTTAAAGCGGGAGAAGAAGAGGGACTAGCGAGACTGTCTGGGATTCATTCTCTTGGCAGATTGGAGGTATGAAAGGTTCTTATGATCAGTCCAGACGATGACGGGGATCTCTGTACCCTCCAGCCAGTGGTGCCCTTCCTCCAGAGTCATTTTATTAGCCAGTTCTCTGTCTCCAACATCATAGTTTCTTTCCGCAGGGGAGAATCTCCTAGAGAAAAAGGCACAGGGGTGAAACAGGGGACCTCTGGGAAAGGATGGCGCCCACGGCTGTGTCTGATGCGTCGACCTCTAGGATGAACTGCTGTTTCGGATCTGGCTGGGAGCTTTGACTAAAGCCTCTTTCAGATGCTGGAAAGCGTGATCAGCCTCTGTGGTCCATAGAAAGGTATTTTATGAGGAAGTGAGAGCGTTTAATGGTCCGGCAGGTTTACTATACTTATTGATGAAGCGCCTGTAGAAGTTAGCAGAGCCAAGAAAGCGTTTTAGCTGTTTTCGGGATTCTGGAATGGGCCAGTCCTGAATGGTCTTGATTTTTGCTGGGTTTGCCCTCACCTGCCCGTCTCCTAAGATGAAACCTAGGAAGGTTATGTTGGGAACGTGGAATTCACATCTCTCTGCTTTTACGAATAGTTGATTTTCAAGGAGCCTCTGGAGGACCTGCCGGACGTGTTGCTTGTGTTGGTGGATGGACGGAGAAAATGAGAATATCATCTAAATAAACAAATACAAATTTATTAAGAAAATCACGGAGAATGTCAATAACCAAGTTTTGAAAGACTGCTGGGGCATTGGATAAACTGCATGTCATCAGAAGGTTCTCAAAATGACCTATTGGAGTTTTGAATTCGGTTTTCCATTCGTCCCCCTCTCAGATAGGCGTTTCACAGGTCTAGTTTGGAAAAAACGGTGGCTTGACTGAAGGGGTCCAAGGCAGATTAGAGTAGTGGAAGTAAGTAATTTTTTTTTTATGGTTATCTGATTTAAATCTCTGTAGTCAATGCAGGGACGGAGTGAACCATCTTTTTTGGAGACAAAGAAGAATCCGGCTCCGAGAGGGGAAGACAAAAGACCGATGACACCTGAATTCAGCGAGCCCTGAATATATATCTCCATGGCATCTATTTCCTTATTGGATAGGTTGTACAGGTGGCCTGAGGGGAGTGGAGTACCAGGTAACAGGTCTATTGCACAGTCGTACGGTCGGTGAGCAGGTAGAGAAAGGGCTAGATCTTTGCTAAAAACCAGACTGAGGTTGTGATATTCAGGAGGAACATTGGATAAATCTGGGCTGGACTTGGTAGTTGGTTCAGACTTAACTTTAGTTGGAACGGCTGATTTAAGACAGGTCTTAAGGCAGGTGGGACTCCAGGAGTCAATGCGATGGTGGGTCCAGTTTATGTGAGGATTGTGGGAGACTAACCATGGGGAACCGAGAACAATTAGGCTTTCGTTATTTGGGTAGACATAAAACTGGATTGCTTCTTGATGATTACCGGAGACTACAAGTGAGTCAGGTTGGGTTTGGTGAGTTATGGAAGTTATTTCACTGCCGTCTAAAGCTGTGACAGTAAGTGGGCTAGAGAGCTCTGTAGTAGGGATAGTGTTTTCTGAAACTAGATCTGGGTGGATGAGATTTTGTTCTGAACCGGAATCTATGAGCGCAGTGTATTTTGAGGGTTTTTTGTTTCCTTTAACGAAAAGAGTGGTGGGAATACAAAATCTGTTGGAAAGATGTCGCTCCGTCAGGACCCCTACTTTCACTGACTGAGAGACTCTTTTGGGCGAAAGGGGCAGTTTGAGATAAAATGTTGTGGAGAGCCACAATAGAGACAGCAGTTATTTTTTATGCGCCGGGCTGAGACGAGCTCGACCAATTTGCATAGGCTCTGGGGAAACCTCTCTGGGGGTGGAAGATTGCAACGGGGTTGAAGGATCGAGACCAGATCTTTTAAGAGCCTCTAAGAGCGGGATCTCTTCAGCCAGAGTCCGGAAGTCAACAGCAAATTCAGGTGCAGGGCGGCTGCCTTGCCGGATGGGCCACAGTAAACGGGCTGATTCTTCATTTTTAATCGGAGAGAAGGGGAGATTGCATAGGTTGAGGAAATCGCTAAAAGTTTTATTTTCTAAAGTATCTGGTTTGAAGAATGCCTCTTCCCATCTAAGGGCCTTTCCATGGGCAAGACTAATGATATAACTGATTTTCTGTGAGTGTAAAATTTTTGGGGAGAGCGAGTGAAAGCTAGTTTACGCTGTAGTAAAAAGCCTTTTGTTTTTTCTAAATCACCTGAGAATGGAGGTGGTGACGCTACATCCTGGAAACAGGAAGTTGGAGATGACTGCTGGTCAGGTGGGTTGTTGACTTTGGAAGATAACTCAAAAAGCTGTTGGTTAAGATGGCTGATGGTAGAGTTTTGGAGAGATAGTTGTCATGTTAGATCCTGGATTATGGTTT
Organism: Apricaphanius iberus; assembly: GCA_028564705.1. Classification (NCBI taxonomy): domain Eukaryota; kingdom Metazoa; phylum Chordata; class Actinopteri; order Cyprinodontiformes; family Aphaniidae; genus Apricaphanius; species Apricaphanius iberus. Next base: position 353,111 of record JAPXFQ010002197.1, read on the forward strand.
TGTGACGATCTAGAAGCGTTCCTTGCTGGGAGTCCACGTTCTGTAGTTGGGCTGCTGAGTCCAGTGGGCCAGATTGTTCTGTCTTGGTTGTCGGTGTTTGGACTCTGAGGAAGCCACAAAAACAGAACGGACAAGGTAGCCGTTTGTTTTTGATAAAAGATTTTTTATTTACAGACGGTTGTTTGTTTTCAGTCCTAAATGGAACTCCAGGAAATGGGGCCGGGACGAGGAGAAAGACTGGAGCAGAAGGAAAAAGGTTAGCTGAGGCAAAATGGAGATGAGTCGATAGTGAAACCAAGTAGTACTCGATGGGTGAAGAAAGTTCAGGGACTTTGGGGAGGAAGTAGTCAGGATCCTGTCTGGACAGTTGGTTGGGCTTGAAGGAGATACTGACTGTGTATGTGTGTGCAGGTGGAGCGGGCACACAGGCAGGCGGACGAGGACAGACAGACAATGGGGGAGGTGACGGTACAGATGCTGACCAGGAGGAGATCCAAGGTAAGTGGTTTCCAGGGAACTTTCCGATGGAGCGGAGACAGAAGGAGGAAACCCAGGAGGATGAAGAAGAATGGATCTGAACCTGAGAGGAAATCCAAGTGAGTGAAAGTCCACAAATCAGTAATCTTAAGGATTAACTCCTAGAACTAAATTGGGCGTGTTACCACGCTTGCAGCGAAGACAATCTGGCGTCTCTGTCCCTGTTTTGAAGATGGATCTTGATGATCAACGAGCTGCACCTGCCGCCAATCAGCCACGCCCCCCTGCAGAGAAGGTGAGGACAATAACACACAGCAGCAAAAAACCAACACAGAGCAGAATCCTAACACAGTGGGGCAAAAATGTATTGAGTGAGCCACCAATTTTGCATATTATCTTACTAAAGATTAGTGAGGCCTGTAATGTTCTTCATAGGTAAGACAAAGAAAAAAAAATCCAGAAAATCAATTGGTCTGATTTTTTAAAGAATTTATTTGTAAATTATGGTGAAAAATAAGTATTTGATCACCTCCTCTGTCCCCCACGTGTTACCTGTGTTATTGGCACCTGTTTTAACTTGTAATCAGTATAAAAGACTCCTGTCCACGACCTCAAACAGTGACACTCCAAATTCCACTATGGTCAAGACAAAATAGCTGTCAAAGGACACCAGAAACAAAATGTAGCCCTCCACCTAGGAAGACCAAATCTGCACTAAGTAAGCAGCTTGGTGAGAAAAAAAACTGTGAGACCAATTATGATAAAATGGATAATCTCCCTCGATCTGGCACTCCACTCAAGCTCTCACCCTCTGTGGTCAAAATGATTACAGGAATTGTGTGCAAAAGTCCCAGAACGACATGGGGAAACCAAGTGAATAACCTGCAGAGAGCTGGGACCATAGTAACAACGGACATCGATCAGTGTACATGTCCAGGCCCATCGGAAGAGGGAGCATGGTGGCGCAGCAGGTAGCACAGCTCACCTCACAGCTCGAAGGTCCTGAGTTCGATTCCTGTTGGGGATGCTGAGGGTGTGTGTCTTCCTCCATATCATCAAAAAAATAAGTTTGCTAGAGAACATTTGAATAATCCAGAAGACGATTGGAAGAATGTCATATGGTCAGACGAAACCAAAATATACATTTTTGGTAAAAACGCTATTTGTTGTGTTTAGAGGAGAAAGAATGCTGAGTTGCATCCAAATAACACTATACCTACTCTGGAGAATGCGGGTGGAAGCATCATGCATTGGGGCTGTTTTTTCTCCAAACGGACAACGACCACTGATCCTTGTAAGAATGAAGCTTGGAAGACGAAACGTGCTTGGGTCTTTCAGCATAAAAGTGATCCCAATCCCAATGCCCAGTTAATGAAGGAGTGCCTTTAAAAGAAGCATTTCAATGTCCTGAAGTGGCTTTGCCAGTCTACAGATTTCAACCCCACAGAAATACCTTGGAGGGAGTTGAAAATCTGAGTTGCCCAGTGATAAGCCAAAAACATCACTGCTTTAGATCTGCATGGAGGAATGGGACAAAATACCAGCAACAGTGTGTGAAAACCTTGCAGAAACGTACAAAAAACGTTTCACTCCTGTCATTGCCAACAAAGGGTATATAGCAAAGTATTCATATTAATTTTGTTATTGACCAAATACTTTTTCCACCCCAATTTGCAAATAAATTATTTAAAAATATGTGACTTTCTGGATTTTTTTTTCATTTTCTCTCTCATAGTGTACATGTATCTGTGAACAAGATTAGAGGCTTCTTTCATCTTTTTAAGTAGGAGAACTTGCGCAAGTGGTGGATGATTAAATATATTTTTGCCCCATTGCATGAGATTGGATAATATATATGTCTATAAGAAGAATATATGTCTATATATATATATATATATATATATATATATATATATATATATAAAATGTGTGTAAGTGTGTATGTATAGAGCATATATGTGTATAAAAATGGGGAATGTATGTAAGTGTATGAAGAATGAATGTGTGTGTGAAGAGAATGTAATTAACATTCTAGAACTTTCAAAATGGACTGCCAAACTGAATCCCTTCCCTGTAATAAACAGTGAAAAGTTTTAGCAGCAACAGTATAATTTGCATATGATTTAAACATCACTTGTAGGCTAAGGCTTGCACAGGGTAATGAGTAAGATACTGACATATTCAGACAAAAAAGTCACAGACAAAATAATCACAGACTAATAAAAACAGCTGTCATTGCATTACTTTCTTTTAAATCTAATTTTTTTAAAGTTCCATCCTAACTTATCCCACAGCTTCCTGACAAATGGGGACCTGCAATCAAAGAATGGGGAGAAAAAATAAAAAGAAAGAACAGTAGATATCAAGTAAAATTAAGTCCACTTACACCAGGACAGCAGGTGTGAGCCACAGATCCAAGGACTCTGGGGAATGTAGGGTCAACACACTCCTGCTGAGGTTCCTATTTTGTGTATAGCCTTTCAGGTACCATCAGGCGTAACATATGTCATCTTGTTCTCCTGCCTTAAACTACTCCCCAAGCAAAGAAAAACAACCCTCCAATACAAGCAGACGAGGCAACACCAGACACTACAGTTTCTCAAAAGAACCAGGAGAAAGTTTTAAGAATTTAGCTAAAGCTTTTTACTTTTTCTCAACTGAAGCAGGGCTGGTAGGATTATATGCAAGTTGATGAAGCTGGACACATTATATGGTGATGATAAAAAAAGAGATATTCTGAGTTATATTAATACAAATAATACTGTATGACAAGCATGAGATATTTTTTATGCATTTCATTCATCTTTTTTTAGAATGTGAGGATGTGCTTTAAATCTGATAGATGATGTGGTGGTGTTAAGTACAGAGTGCTCCTATATTCAAAGTGTCTTGGAGTAAAATAATGATTTTGAATAGAGATTATGTCCTTGTGTTCTGAAGATATTTCCAGTTCATTGATACAATTGATGATTTTAACAGCAAATCTTTATTACACAATATCACATTATTTAATAAAACAACATCCATATTTGGGCCTGGATGTAATTGCAAAGTTTGCCACATAACTTTAGAAGCCTTGACAGTATTTGATAATCTACTTCAAATTCTTAAATATGCATTCTAGTCAGACCTTAATTAGATTATTCTAAACTGAATAGAATGTATTCATTTATTTATAGAAACTGAAAATTTAAGACGGATTTGTTCTGGTTCCAAAAATCAAAAAAGCGAATAATATTAGGATCACCTTAAAATAAGAAAGCGTGAAAAATAGAATATATGGACTGGTCAAACAAAAACCTAATTTAGTCAAAACTACACATGCATAACGTCAGTTTGTGATTTGTGTAATCTTTGTTCCATGAGTAAAACAAGGCTATTCTTCTATTTTTCTTCCAATTATAGTTAAAATATCTAGACATACAGCTGATTCATATACATATATATATATATATACATATATATATACATATATATACATATATATATACATATATACATATACACATATATATATATATATATATATATATCTTTTAGTTCCTAATGTGTCTGATAAGTTTAACAGGTTTTTCTTGGAGTTTGTGATAGGATGTGGTGTGGTTGCATTGATGTGTAAAGGGAGGCAGAAGAAGATAGTCACCCAAAGCTCCTTTCATGAAGTAACGAGTACGTATATGTTTAGAGTTCAGTCTGTCACTGTGGATTTTATAGAAAGTTTATGATACAATTAAATACCCAATAAAGTAACCATGTCATAAAAGTTTCACTGAAGGACTCAGAAGAACTGTATGGTGCGATATTTTTCTTCAAACTGTGTTTTTGAAGACAACGCCCATGTTTTCCATTTGTTCATTTAAAGCACAGTTTTGTAGCCTTTTGTTGTGTACATTTCTCTGCAAGCAATTGAATCTCAAAGTTGTGATTAAATAATCCCTAGAGTTTTGTGCCAACAGACAAACTGAACAATATGAGAATGTTTTTTTTAACATATGCATTTCAATTTCTTTTTTTTCTTTTTTCTTAACCAAGTTTAGATTTTTTTTAATTTTCTTGGTCATTCTTAGTGTAAGCAGCTGTTGACATGTTTGGAAATTATTTTGTTTTTGAATATTGGAGGCCGTTTGCTTTATTTTTTATAAATTAGGGGTGCTTATTACTTTTTACTTGTCCTATGAATAATTAGAGTGTTGGGGTAAGTAGTGTAGGTATAAAGTGTTGTTCACTTTGTTTGATACTGTAAATAAATAAATAAAAATTTCTGAACAATAGTTGTTCTAGACCTTTATTCCCATCTTAAAGTAAGATATGAAACATCAAACATGAAGCTTGATAACTTCTCTTAACACTTTTAAGACGGTATAGCTCTATACATCACCTGAACTCATAGTGTGGCTTTAGGGTTCTTGAACATGTAAAAACCTGTTTCTGTTGTAATGTAATCAGAAATTCAAATTTAAGTCTGCTTCGCTTGCATTTCATTTTCTTCTGATGTCAACAGTTTCTCAAGTCATTTGTGTATGAAAGCAAATCCTTAGTTTGGTGCATCTGGGATGCAAAGACTTAAAGGCTCATTCTGCATTTTCAATTAGGACCACTGGCAAAACATTTACAGCTCACTTAACTGAATATTATTTATTGGCTGAATCAGCAAAAGTGTTTTTTTTTCCATATCAGCAATTTACTTCCTTTGAAAAAAACAAAAAAAACAAACTCTGTTTCGATGTTTATCCTATCTTGGTTTAAAGTAGCATTTTTCACATGTAGCAGGTATCAACTTATTTTTCAACCTTTCCCCTAAGGGGGTCGACATAGCATGTGTGTCTGTCTAAATTAATTCAAAATGTTAAGAGAAAGAAAAGGCATAGTAATATGGAGTTAGAGTTGAGGGGGAAGTATAGAGTTTGGAACACTTCATTTGTTTAACAGAATATTTTCCATACATCTTATGTAGACTTGTTTCCTGCTGACATACAGTAAGACCCTGGATGAGGTCAAATCTATACTTCACCATTCTGCTTTTATTTACCACATGGTTTCAAGGAAGGGAAGCCGCAGGAAAGGAGAAAGTCTAGTGTATCAGATGTGAAACAGCAAGTACTTATTTCCCTCACAAGAAAGAACCCTGACTTATGCAAAACCCTGTGACCCTTAACAAGCTTCCTTGAGGTGCATGCTGCTGACCACTGCCCTTTACCTATCCCCTAGATGAGCAAGGCAAACAAATCTATAGCCCTGTTTTGCATGTAAAGACCTAATTTCCACGGTGCGATGAAGATGATATTCAAATTGAGGAAAAGTCAAATAAGCCAGCCAGCCAGCAATGAAGCAGAGAGAATTTGACTGAGTCAAAGGAGCTTCAGACTTAAGCAGAATAAGCACTCTGGTAAGGAAACAACATTTGGTCAGATTACAGGAACAAAAGGACATGTTTGTTTAGGAGTTCTGCTCTGTCTTATGAGCTCCTCAGCATTGCAGGATTCTTCAGCCTGTGATAAACATGTGACAGACATGTAGTGTCATGCTGTAATTTCTGATACTTTGACATACATTTGATTATTTATTTTTTTATTAAGGATGTAATGATGCCCATTGTGGGGGAAAAATGTTGCCCGTTGTGTTATGATTCAGTGTTTTCATCAAACATCAAACTTTAAGTCAACCTATTGCAATTTTACAACATCCATCCATCCATCCATTTTCTGAACCGCTTATTCCTCAAGGGGTCGCGGGGGGGCTGTCAACGGCCGAGAGGCAGGGTACACCCTGGATAGGTCGCCAGTCTATCACAGCAGTTTTACAACATATGAACACTTTTACAGGCATTAGGACACTTATTTCTAAAGATTAGTTATTGAAGATTATCATATGGAGGCTGATTTTGCTATCCAGGAGCAAGCCCTGTTCTGAGTGCATTCACAGCTTAAGTTATTACTGTTCCAACGAACCCTGCTGTTTCGGTATTTCAGCTCTTGCTATGCAGCTAAAATTAAACGTTATTTCAAGGCATAATTATGTCTTAGGTTTTATCAGCAAAGTCAGGAGAGGGCTATCCCACAGAGAGCAATTGCTGTTGCATGTAGGAGGGACAAGTGCAGTAAAAAAAGATAAATAACTCAAAGTTAAGTGTTACACAGCTCAGACAGCCGTGTGAAGGTATAAAGTAGAAATCAGTTTATCGCTTCTGATAGAAATAAATTTAGATTATTTTTGTGATAACCAAGAAGCAAATCGTTTCAGCTTCAGGTTTCCTTTAATCCTACAATTCTGGCTTTCAGCGATTTGGTGGAGTTTGAACACAGTAAAATGGGCAATTTCTAATGTGGGACAAACATAAGAAGGTCTATTTTTGAGAAAAGCCAAGATAGTTCCTGAACTACGTTATACTGCCTAGACATCAGCATGTGGTTTAAAAGCTTAAACCTAATCTAACAGCCGATGAAACGGCAAGTAAATAGCAGCTGGAATCTTAGAAAAAACGGTCAATAGAAAACACATCTCCAGACTTTTTTTAGTTTCCACTTTCTAAAAGCAAGGCCATCTACCTCCCATGAAGAAGCTCTTCATTTCGATGTACACTATTGAAAATGTGAAGTGTTTTGTCTGTCTTTATGCAAATACCAGATATGCAGATTTGCTTGATGCAGAATCAATGTTTGTGTGGGAGCTGCAGTTTTAGCCTTAAAAGGCTCTGAAGGCCATGAATTGGAATCTAGTTTAAGGGAATTGAATCTGTGACTAACTTAAAAACCAACCAACCTTTAAAGTGTTTTTCAATTTTTATTCTCCCCCAGGGTTGTTAGATCTGCTGCAAGAATTCTTGCTTTGCCAGTAAAAATTTCAGGGGATTTAATGGGATCCTGGTGATTTTCCATTACTAGGATGGCATTCGGATTTGGTGTAACAGAAACTTATCTATTGTTAATTTTTCTTTCTTTTTTCCCCCCAAGCAATAGGTAATTAGTAATAATTGTGCTATGAGGCTGTGCATATGAGGGGCCGTATAGGACAAAATGCATTTTTAACTCTCTCACACACACCTCTGAAATCATGCATATACTACTATAATAACTTGCATATATACATAAAGTCAACTCTCACACACATACATGACTGATATCTCATATATAAACTAGTGAAAGTCCACACATGCGTACTACTAACACCCCTTGCACATACATATAAGACACCCTACATTCATCTGAACATGTGATAATGGTATTGTATTTGAGAGGTTACACATGTGTATATGTGAGCTTAAAATAGTTTAAATGAGAGGTTACACATGGGTATATGTGAGCTTAACCTAGTTTAAATGAGAGGTTACACATGTGTATATGTGATCATAAACTAGTTTGAATGAGAGGTTACACATGTGTATATGTGAGCTTACACTAGTCTGAATGAGAGGTTACACATGTGTATATGTGAGCTTACACTAGTCTGAATGAGAGCTTGCAGTCTGTATGTGAGAGGTAATATTGTCACGGAAGAGGCGGGGCTATAATCCGGAGTTCAGAGCGCATGCGTGGATAAGACGCGTCGCTAAATGTCATTGTAAACTGTGTAACGTAATGTCCAGTAGGTGGCAGTAATGCTGCGGAGTCGGTCTACCAACAGCAATACGTCTTTAACAGAAGAAGGAAGATGGCTAAAAATAATGTAAATAAAGAAAGAATCAGTCAAGCAGCAGCTATTTTAAATAGCATTTTAACATCGCCAGACGCTAGCAGCAGTGTGGTCTCTGCTTTGACGGAGCAAACTCCCTCGACTCGCCGCAACGATACAGTGGAGAGTGAGTTGGCTTCACTTTTTCGTCCCGGAGCAGCAAGCCGAAGTTCAGCAACACTGGCAGAAAGGCGCGGTAAGACTCATTTTATAATTTGTGCTTGGATCTCCGATATTAAAAGCTAAAGTGAAAATTGGTTAGTCTGTATCTCTATCCACGGTCGAGTTGAAGAGATGGGTACAGCTTAAAACCATCGCAATTGTGCCACTTATGTAAAAAACAAAAACTGTTTTTCACACCTCAGGACCAAGTGTTTCTGCAACACCACGTTTCCAAGCCCAGCAGTGTTTTGGATCTTGGAATACAAATAAAAGGAGAAGGTAATGTGCAAACTGCCTTTCTTAATTTTTACTCTCTGCATTAATAGGCTTCTGTTTTCTTACTCTGTCTGGTAAAGGGTGTAGTTATATTGACGTGAAATGTCAACATAACTACAGATAGTTTGGTTGTGATATGAATACTATTGTGCTATTAGAGAAAGGTTACAAGTCATTCCTTTAAAAACATGGGCCTGGCTAATTTTCAATGCATTCTGGTTTAATATTGCTTGTTAATAAAGTACCCACTCTGTAAACATGTAGGCACCATCTTTATTTCGGTTCATTTTATTTTTTTATAGGAGTTTCATCTGCTGTAAGACCAACTGAGTAAGACCAGTGAGAGCTGCAACCAGAAGCCTGAGGACGTCAGAACAAGCATCTTCCTGCAGCATCGTTGTTCCAGTTTAGAAATAGCTCAATTGAAATCACCATGTTCCTTCGTATTGTTTTTGTTCTTCAGCTGCAGCTGCCATTTCTTTCTATCTCCATGCTTGCAATTAGTCAGGAAGATATACAACATTTTTTTCAGGATGCACTTCACTGTGTTGAATTAATTGAAATGGAAGGAACTGGTGACTGCAGTGGCCTGGACAGGCTTTACCAAGAACTTACTGATCACACACAAACTTTATCTGCAATCATGTCTGTGTCACAGTTTAATGAACCAAGACATGATGTATATCAAAGAATGATTGAGGACTTGTATAGTTGCTTTCAGTCTATTTTAAATGAATATGACACCATGCAGAGATCTAATGGAATGACAGCAAGGTCTCTGCTTCCCCCAACAATACGGACTGGTTTCCCAGGTCGGCCAGCATATGATTTAGCATCAATGCAGATTTCTCATTGCATTTCAGTTGGAATGAATTGGCAGCAAATTGCATCGACTTTTGGAGTTAGCCGACGGACTCTCTATAGACATAGGCAAAACCTTGGAATCCAGCCATTACTGTACACTGTGCTTTCAGACCAAGAGTTAAATGCAATTGTGACTGAAGTTCTGCAGCAGACACCAAATGCTGGTGAAACGTATGTGCTTGGGAGCCTTGCATCAAGAAGGATGCGAATTCAACGTTGGCGTGTCAGACAGTGTCTGCAGGCATGTGGAGTAAAATAAATATTTTCATATGAAGTGTTATGCCAAATAATGCAGATCACATTCTCAAGATTTACTTTTCATTTTTGTAAAACATTTAAAGGGAAAATGGTGGGCATTATGAAAAACTTGAACTTTATACTGTTATTTTGTACTGGTAGTTTTTAATTTATTTGTCTCAGTTAGATTACATCTGGTGGAATAATCTTTATTATTCATATCTTGGTGTATCCACTAGATTTCTTGCATAAATCATATCAGTTGCATGAATTAACTTGAGAAAGTAATTACTGAACCTAGTAATTATTCTGATATTTTTACCCCTCTTAAACAGAACATAGATCCATCTGGACGATCATTTCGCAGGAGGCACGCCATACGCAGGCGGGTTTATAATATTCAGACTCCAAATCAGTTGTGGTGGGTAATGACATAAATAAATGATAAGTGTATGTGGTATGTTATGCCAATACTCACCAAACATCTCATTTGTTATGCTTTGTTTACTTTTCTTGTTGATAACAGCCAGTCACATTGCACAGGGTCATGTTCTACCGCTGTTGTGTGTGATGTTCCTCTGACCTCTGGGAATGCAGAGGTCAGAGGAGATTGGCCATATGAAAAAAGCAGTGCAACAGGCACACATGTAGAATTGCCACACATTGAGTAGTCCCTTTTTTCAATCTGTCAGTGCTAACACTACACGTTTATAATACAGTTACACAAATTGACTTTTATTTCTATTCTGTTGTTGGATGTCAAATAAACTTGAACATATTTATGTCCAAAAACGCACTTACTTGGAACGACTGGCTAGTTCTGTGTTAAAAGAGCAGTTTAATAGGGTACTTTTCAAAATTGACTATGTACAGTAAATAAATACAATTAATAACCTTTTTTGACAAAGTTTTAGTCTGTTTTAATCAAGGAAGCAACACAAATTTTATTGTTTCAAACTGAACTGAAACATTGTTACACATTCCTTTTTACATTAAATGTTGTGTATTTCCTTTTTACAGGCATTTTGACAGCAACCACAAGCTGGTGAGATGGCGAATGGTATTCCACGGCCGTGTTGACGGCTTTAGTCGAACCATAATATATTTAAGATGCCGCAACAACAACAGAGCTTCTACAGTGTTGTCACTTTTTGTTCAAGGAGTAAATGACTTTAGTTTGCCCTCAAGAGTAAGGTGTGATCATGGAATGGAAAATACACTTGTAGCCCGTTTTATGTTGGAAAGGAGGGGACTCAACAGACGTAGTGTCATTGCAGGCCGTTCAGTACATAATCAGCGTATTGAAAGGTTATGGGCAGAACTTAATAGAGTGGTCTCGCGTCATTTCATTAACATTTTTAGTTTCATGGAAGATCATGGTATACTTGACTCATTAAATGAGATTCATCTGTACTGCCTTCATTTTGTCTTTATGCCAAGAATAGAAAGAGCTACAGTTGAGTTCCAAAACCAGTGGAATAACCATGGTCTCTCCACTCAGAGGGGACAGAGTCCACTTCAGCTGTGGCACATGGGCGTCATAACTAATATAGCACAACAGAACACCGCTGTTGATACCATTTTTGAGGTTGATGAACTTTTTGGAGTGGAACTAGAGGGACCTTTACCTGATCTGCAAACAAGCAACAATGTTGTTATTCCAGACATTAATATAGGTATAAATGAAACAACGGTTAACATAATCCATCAGAATTTTAATCCAATGGAAAATGATGGACATTATGGCATTGACTTATTTTCTTCTGTTTTAAGATTTGTTGAACAACATTTGTCATAATTTCTGCCATTTAATTTTTTATTTTTTTTATGCAGTAATAAATCGCAGAAATGGATTATGAATTAATTTTGTTTCCCTTTTACTAGAATTGTTAAAACTAATGCACTTCCATGGTTATAAGTTATCAGAATCAAGTTATCTGTATTTCCGGTTGTAACACTAAAATGTGTATTTTTTCACAAGAAAAAAATGGGTCATGCTGTATATTTGAAATTTTTATTTTTGATTAACTTTACCACTTGCTCACAGTTTCAATAAACTTTTTAAACCATTTTAAGATTCATGCTGAATGAGAACCAGACTTCAGTTTTTTAGAGAACATGCATGTTAACCACCAGAATAAACTGAAATGTGTATTTTCTAAAAAAAAAAAAAAAAAACATCCACCTCAGAAGACAAAAGTTAAAATGAAAAGGAATACAGCTGTTGTAAGGTTATTTTAAAACATGTATCTGGCCAATTAGGGAAAAACATGGCTCACAAACAATGACGGGACAACGTTTTCTGTATTGTTCTTAATTATGATCCAAATATCTGTACTTTTATACTAGAATGTGATGTTTAGGTAATTTTTTTAAAGGTGCTCAGCTGGTATTTAGATAAATATATCAAATGGTTTGGAAATCAATTTAAAGCAAACATAAAAATTTAGTGTACAGTAATGTCACTTAAATTAAAATATTCCCGTTTAATGAATTTGATCTCTAACCTTAAATAACAACATATTAGTGCTTTGAGTTCAATATCAGTTATCACTTCAATGTCCTCACTATAATACATAACTTTGCTAAATAGAAACGGCCTTTGGAGGTTGTACACTGCACACGAGTAGATCACGATTAAGCTTTAGATTTTCAACGGTGTATGTAGTTGTATATACAAAATATATACAGTGTATTATACCCTTTTAAAAAACCAAAGGGGAAACACATTGCACTAAGGACAGAACACTTAAGTTCTCCCAAATCCCTGAGTGTTGCCCAAGGCAAAGTCCATATTTTCTTTGAAAACTTCATACGAAGTAATGAGTGGAAGTTTCAGGCAGTTTATACAGGTGTTGGCCATGGGAAACATGTGCTTAGTGGAGGACTCATGACCGTCATCATGGAGAAACTCAATGGATGGTGCAGGAGAAAAGCCAATAGGTGGTATCTCACTTGCCCCAGTAGCAAACACAAGAATGCTCTGAAGCTTTGATGGTCCATCCTCATCTGTGGAAATAGTTTTATTTAGTCGTATGTTATCACTGTTGTTCTACTATACCTATTATGTTTTAACCAAGTACAATTATTTGGTGGACTATGTGGATCTTATTTTCTTCTAAAAGGCATCTTTAAAATGTTTCTAATTTGCATTTACTAACAAAATATTGTGCTTCTCAGGTGCACTGTCATATTTTGTCATGGTTAACAACTCTGAAAATGTTTAATAACCTTAAATAACAATGAAGAACAGCTGACATTAAATACCTTCTGCATCTTGCAAATAATCTCTCCACAGAGGAACAATAGCCTCCTCTGTTCTTCTCTTGTTACTGCCTATCTGAGAAAGTCGAGGAGTAAAGAGGTCATCCAACATGTCAGCAGTCAGTCTGCATGGTTTATGGCAGAGGAGAGGATGAAAGCTGTCTGGATATTGATTTATGGCATCCAAAACTCCAAGTGTTTTAAGCCCTTCTTGAAATCTGTCCAAAAAAAGAAAATATTTAAGAACATTTTTTGTTAAGTCTTCGAAAGAAATGAGCTGAAATCACTGAGTAAATGTGCATGTTATCTAATAAAATAAACCTTTGAAATGGGCCTTGGACACGGTGTACAACATGGAACATCAACATGTCTTGCAGAAGTAGATCCCGATCACTGATGCTCTTCAAGGGTCTGACACAACCTGCATTGGCCATGTAGTCTAGTAGAGGATTTGTAGAGCTCGAGAGTTCTTCGAGGGTGGTACTCTGGGACACCTAATAATACAGTTAAACAGTGATACAAACTGAAAATGTAAAGAGGAACAATTCTTTAGATTTTCCATTATAACATATAAATCATTACATATTTAGGACCAAAGTTCATCCTGAAATTTATCTGTGGCATTTATTGTTATGCAATTGTACATGTTAATGTATGCTACCAGTCAAAGGTTTGAACTAATTTTCCCAATAAATTTATTGAGATAGTGAGTCCAAATTTTTGACTGGCAGTGTACTAAAATATGTGTATTAAAATATCTTCCCTATCTCTGACTGGACAGACCTTTTTTAGTTTTTCATGGAGGTCAGCATCAGTTATGTCATCTAAGGTGGGGGAGGCTCCATTGGGACCACCAACCAAGCAATCAAAAAGAACTTGAGAGAGGAAGCGTGGGGGTGGGCCACCATGGACAAGGCTAACGGCTATTGCCCGGCCAGCAATAAAGTACTGATCCTGCCTGAGAGCTAAAATTAAAAGATTTTTTTTTAAAGTCTTAAATGTAGAATTTAAAATACAATGATGTTAAGCATTATTATTGAACATTGTGGCATACCTGTACTATTCATTGCCAAATTTTTCCTTTCATCAGGGCCCTCAAACATTGGGGAAAAAGAAATGGCTTCAATCAGCAAGCGCAAAAATTCTCTCCGCGGGCCACCCAAGTCAACTGCCTCTTCATTTTTCCCAAGATCATCTGAAAACTTCACATTCATTGAGAAATGTGGATTGTATGATGGCCTCTTAAATCCACGAATGGCTCCATCTAGAACTGCAGATCGACAGACATTAAACTTGCAATGCATTGCTGAGTTAATTTTTTCTGCCATTTCTCTAAGTATCTCTTTCACAGGGAAGTTCTTGGGAGACGTTTCAGACCTGTTGGCAAAAGAAAAAAAAAAACAATGTTTTAAAAAAAATGCATTATCTATACCAAATTCAGGATCTCAATTTAGACTTGCCAAGGAACTTAACATGCATGCTTTTGGGCTGTGGGTTGAACCCAGTGTAACAAAGAGAACATACCAACTTCACACAGAAATCCTTCTTGCTGTGAGGTGAAAGTACTAGCCACCACACCATTGTACTAACCGCAAATGAAAATTAGCAATTATTAGTCTAATGTCAACTTACATGTGAGATTCAAGACTGGCCAAAATGGCATGATTCATTTCTTCATCATCAGAGGAAAGATCTGACACACTTGACATCACTGATAAATAAGTTGTAGTTTGAAATAAGTGTAGTTTGAGCTTGTATGAGCCACTGGTTCATCTCTGTTGAGGCTACTTGTGGCAGCAGAACTGGAAACAGCTGCTGAAATACTGGTGCTGGTAGAGGTAGGGTCTGCATTAGTAGCCAAATTGATTATGTTTACAGCAGAAGGAGAGGAATCTGTAAGGTTGATGCTTGTGACAAACGTTGATTGCTGATGGTTTTCAAAAGGCACTTCTTCAACTGAACTCTCTTGGTTGTTGTCAAAGATGAGGACATTCTCTGCTGTGATGGGCAGTTTCATTTTAGCCATAGCTCTTGTTGTGCGAGGGGACACTTCATGCATTGTAAGATCATCACTTCCATCAAGGCCTTCCTACAAAAAGTTAAATTTTCATTCATGATCGGTTATCCTCATCAGATGATCATTACAAAAAAAAAAAAAAAAAAACATTTCAAAGCTGGTTTTTGATTAAAAAAACAAAACCTACAGGGGCTAGTAACAATAAAGAAATCAGTGAAATTAAGAGATTAGAAAAAGAAACTTACAAGAACAGTCTGTGATGGTCTCACATACAGAGCCTTTGATTTGAAGACTTTCTGGATCAGCTGGCCATTTAGTTCCTGACCGTCTTGCAATTTTGGAAAGACAAGTTTATTACCACATCCCATGAGGATCTGCAGACTGGAAAAATGTTGGTAATGATTAGGAAAAAATTGATAATTACTTTGCAATTGCATTTATTTGCTGTCTGTTTATGAAACAAACATCATTAAAATAATATATTAAAATTATATAAACTGGGCGAGCATATATTTAGTGTGTAGATCTTTAATAATTGTGGCTGCAATAAGAAAATTAGACAAATGATGTTGGATTACCTGACATCTTCAGGAATCTTTGATCCAAAGCCATCTCTGATTTGCTGTAAGACAGTGTGATGGTCCCAAGATTTATGAAATTCAAAAGCACTGAGTATGTGGCCGTTTTCATGAAGATACTGTTTTGAAACTGGCTTGCGAATCACTCCCCACACTGGATTTGGAAGCAATACGACATCTTTATGAAATGCCTCATGATACTGAAGACCCTTGGGTCTAAAAGAAAAACAATAGCTGATTTTAGTTATGTTAAAGTTTTACTTGTATGCAATGTTACAGCCGTTTTGACAGTAAGAAAACAGAAGCCTATTAATGCAGAGAGTCAAATTAAGAAAGGCAGTTTGCACATTACCTTCTCCTTTTATTTGTATTCCAAGATCCAAAACACTGCTGGGCTTGGAAACGTGGTGTTGCAGAAACACTTGGTCCTGAGGTGTGAAAAACATTTTTTGTTTTTTACATAAGTGGCACAATTGCGATGGTTTTAAGCTGTACCCATCTCTTCAACTCGACCGTGGATAGAGATACAGACTAACCAATTTTCACTTTAGCTTTTAATATCGGAGATCCAAGCACAAATTATAAAATGAGTCTTACCGCGCCTTTCTGCCAGTGTTGCTGAACTTCGGCTTGCTGCTCCGGGACGAAAAAGTGAAGCCAACTCACTCTCCACTGTATCGTTGCGGCGAGTCGAGGGAGTTTGCTCCGTCAAAGCAGAGACCACACTGCTGCTAGCGTCTGGCGATGTTAAAATGCTATTTAAAATAGCTGCTGCTTGACTGATTCTTTCTTTATTGACATTATTTTTAGCCATCTTCCTTCTTCTGTTAAAGACGTATTGCTGTTGGTAGACCGACTCCGCAGCATTTCTGCCACCTACTGGACATTACGTTACACAGTTTACAATGACATTTAGCGACGCGTCTTATCCACGCATGCGCTCTGCACTCCGGATTATAGCCCCGCCTCTTCCGTGACAATACTACCTCTCACATACAGACTGCAAGCTCTCATTAAGTCTAGTGTAAGCTCACATATACACATGTGTAACCTCTCATTCAGACTAGTGTAGGCTCACATATACACATTTGTAACCTCTCATTCAAACTAGTTTATGATCACATATACACATGTGTAACCTCTCATTTAAACTAGGTTAAGCTCACATATACCCATGTGTAACCTCTCATTTAAACTATTTTAAGCTCACATATACACATGTGTAACCTCTCAAATACAATACCATTATCACATGTTCAGATGAATGTAGGGTGTCTTATATGTATGTGCAAGGGGTGTTAGTAGTACGCATGTGTGGACTTTCACTAGTTTATATATGAGATATTAGTCATGTATGTGTGTGAGAGTTGACTTTATGTGTATATGCAAGTTATTATAGTAGTATATGCATGATTTCAGAGGTGTGTGTGAGAGAGTTAAAAATGCATTTTGTCTTATACGGCCCCTCATATGTGCAAGTATTTGTTTTAGTGACCCTGGTCTTTTTTTTAAAATCAGTTTTGTCCTCAAACCAGTTTAAATAAGTTTTACCATTGCTGCCAAGGGGACTAGTGAAATATCCAGGCAGAATTATGCCGGAACCTTTTTGACAGCATCAAAAAAAATGCATAGTGCCTCTGTGATTCTCTTGTTGATTCCTACTAATTATTAGTTTTTTTCATTTAACAATATATTATTACTCATAGGTGGTTTTGTTGTACCGTGTTAGTCCGTTACTTTAGTTGCTCGCTTGGTATTATTTATGTTATTTTTCTTTCTTGCTTTTTGAATATATGGTGGATCCCTCCGGGATTCTGTCGACCAATTGTATTGTCGTGCGTCTATATATACATATAATTCACACCATGTCTTTTTTATTATTTTTTTTTTATCCTCAATTTTAATTATTTAATCAACTTCAACACTCATCCCCCCCCATTTGTATGGACTCAGTCATGAATGTGTTGATAGATGATTGGCTAATTTGGATTTCCCTTGTGTGTTGCATTGTCTTTAACCCATGTTTGTTTGTGGTCTTTTTAATGACCCTGATGAAGGCTTTACACTGAAATGCGTCGGCCTTAATAAAGTGGATTTTCCAGTGTTGCTGGAATTTCAATTGATCTCTCAATTTTCTCCTTCGCCGTACACGTAAGAAGTGGGTCAAGTTGCATCGGCACTGTTGATTTTCCTGAACTACCCTTGGTAATATGAAATGTGTTTTTTCTCTCAACACATACCTTTCTTCCCTCTGAGTAAATATTTTTTTTTAATTTTTAGGTAATTCATAATGCTTTGCCCTATATGGAATTTTCAGTCTGTAGATCAACCGGATATTAAATTTTAGTCATTTGGATTCGAACAAAGTCTATTGGTATGTTCGCCATAACCCGCCCCAT
This sequence comes from Apricaphanius iberus, assembly GCA_028564705.1. Lineage (NCBI taxonomy): Eukaryota > Metazoa > Chordata > Actinopteri > Cyprinodontiformes > Aphaniidae > Apricaphanius > Apricaphanius iberus. Next base: position 371,053 of record JAPXFQ010002197.1, read on the forward strand.
GTTTGATCCTTCAGTACAATAAAAAGTGGCTGAACTGTTGTGTAATTGTTTCCCGACACTTCTACACAGACAGTGAAATATGGCAAGAGTAAACAACAATAGAATATTTGTAAGGTTTTCTGATTTAAAACTTGCCTTGTTCTACTAATTAAAAACCAGTTCAGATTATTGTCAATTATGACTCCTGAAAATTGTATTTCCTTGACCTTTTCAATAGTCTCTCCATCCAGCTTAATTTCTATTTGTAAATAATTTTGACCATTACCAAAACATTATTATTTTGTTTCTGTAAATTTTGTGATAATTTATTTGTATCAAACCACATTTTAATCTTCTCGTGTTCCTTATTTGTCTCCTGGACTAGCAACTTAATATCAGTGCCTGAACAAAAAATATTGGTGTCATCAGCAAATAACACAAATTTAAATACTTCTGACTAGGGATGCACCGATACAAGTATCGGGTATCGGGGCCGATACAATTCTTATGCACTGTATCGGTATATTGGTTTAAGTTAAGTTACAATATGTAAACTCTGCAATAATTTCACAGAAAATTTTTATTTTACAATAAAAAAAACTTGTGTTGTGTTAATATATATATATATATATATATATATATATTATTTTTTTTATTTTATTTATATATATAATTCGTTATATACTTTGTCGTAACAAGCAGAGAACCAAAATAAAACCAGTCTTGCAATTCATTGCATTTTTTTGTGAGGTAGAAGTAACTGTACTGGTACTTGGTATCAGCAAGTACTCAAATCCAAATATTGGAATCATATCGGTTTGAAAAAAGCAGTATTGTTGCATCTCTATTTCTGACACTTAGCATAAATCATTAATGTAAATAAGACTCCAAGAAATTTCCAGGCATTCAGGCGAGTAATCTCCCAGTTTCACAAACTGCTTTCACTGGGTCAAATAACTTTTATCCAGCGTAGGGCCTTTCCACATATCCCACATTGCTCTGATTTTCCTAATAGAATTTCATGATTGATGGTATCAAACACCTTTTGTACATCAATAAATATTCCAGTAGTATGCATTTTGTTTTCGACTTAACTTATTTCTTCTATAGAATCTAACAATGCAAGTGATGTTGCCCTGTTTGCTCTAAGTTTTATGTGCACGATTGTACCGAGAAAAATTCCTAGTTTGTGAACTTGTTCTCAAACAATGGCAATAAAACCGATTCTGATTCTGAAATCCATACTTGCATTTATTAAGTACATTATTTTTTTCCAAAAAGTTATCAAGATGAGTGATAAAAAGTTTTTCTAGAAATTTTGAAAACTGTGGAAGCAGGCAAATCGGTATGTAGTTTGTAAATTGATGTTTATCTCCAGATTTATACAGTGGAATGACCTTTGCTTTTTTCATTTGATTGGGAAATGAACCAGAATGAAATGATAAGTTATAAATATAAGTTAGAGGTTTTGAAGTGGCATCAATTACTTTTTTTCTCCACTATCATATCTATATTGTTATTATCATGTGAAGTTTTATTCTTACATTTTGAAACAATTTGAATTATCTCGCTTTCCTCCACCACAGAAAGGAACAATGAATTTAGATTTTTCAACAAAGCTATAACCATATTGAATAGGAAAGACTATGCTGAAGCACCACGCAAAATACTCAGTTTTTGGCTGGTCAAAATAGCTCAAAACACTTCATCAGGTCCCAGTCAAAGAGGACAAAAGAGCAGCATGGGTTGGCTTTATTTTTGATGGTAAGATGCTTGCAGTAAGGGCGGGGAAGATGGGAGATGTGCCACCGCAAGAAGCAACTCAAAATCCGCAGAGGAGAAGTGAGATGCGCCGCCGAACTGAGTAGCTGAAACCAGGAAGAAGATGGGAGACGTGCCGCAGAAAAGCGGCATAGGTTGGATTTATTTTTTATGGTAAAATGCTGGCAGACTGAGGAACTGCTGCCGCAAAGGGCTACTCAATCTCCGTGCGGAAGACGAGTCACCGATCTGAGCTACTCCAACCCGGGGAAAGACTGAGGACGCTGAAAGAGCGGAGTCTCCATGATGCTTGAGAGCTGGAGTCAGTGAGATCAAGCTGGAAGTCTTTAGAGTCGGCATCTCAGGAAGATATCAGAGTGCCAGGTAAGCAATTAAATATATTCTATAACCATTCAGAACTATCTTGCTGAATTCTCTGAGTATCAAGTTCTCCGGAGTCAGAGAACAGTCACTATGTGAGTGGGGGGCGTGAGCAAAGATTCTAGAAGCTTTTAACATCAGCCAATTTAACATCAGCTCATGTAATATGTAATGAGCAGCAGAAAAACACACAATCTGCAAGGGGCTGAAACAGAGGGAACTACAGGTTGCTAACAATTGTTTTCTACAAACAACTTCAGAAACATGTTTTCTGGAACTCATAGACCTATTTTAAATGGTAAAAAAAATGTCAGAATATGTCTCCTTTAAGTTAGAGTTAAGTGCTGTGGAATGATCTCTAACAGGATTCAGCGAAGAACAAATTAATCTGGAGAGCCTAAAGGTGGAACGTGATTTTTTTTTTCTTAAAAGCTCTCTCTTTAAAAAGTAATACTTTAATGGGGAGCTTAGAGGTGAACAGAATGAAAGTGCACCCTTTCCTTTAAAAGTTATATTTTACCTAAAATTATTAAAAAAGATAACTTTTTCCAACCACAGCACTGTGTTTATATTTACGTGTTCTAGCCAACAGTGGCGTGTCATTGCGGGTTGCCAAATACTATTGTAAGCAACTGCCTGGAGCAATGACGCATACTATAGAAAACGGAGCACTCAGTAAGTTTAACTGCTGTGTCTGAGCCCCATTATCTTTCTCACAAGAAGAGCGACCTAACAAGATCTAAAACTAGAGTTAGTTTAGTTGAAGGCTACAACAGATGAAAACAAATTAAAAACGTTCACAACATCAAAAAGTATGCGGAAATGGCACATTTTTTCATGGAGAATGGTAAGAAAGCTTGCTAACGGCTAAAGTCAGCTGTCGTTAAAACAGCTTTGCAATACCTGTGTATATGACGTTCCTAGATATGAGAGCATCAACCTCCACACCGAGTAAACGAACCAACAGGAAGCAGTTTCCTCCTGCACTCCCCAGTATAGGAGGCTCGCTTTCACCGCTGCGGTGAGTGACTATTAAATAGACTTTTCTAGATAGCTTTCTGTATTGACATAGGTGTCCGACCATACATCTCAGTCAAATACGCACGCTCTGAAATCTTTCGCATGTTTATGTAAATTCTAAAGTATAAATTATGACTTTTATAGAGGACATCACCAAGAGGAAAGGAGGATACCTCTCAGCTACCAAAATAAGATGCATTTGACCCATATTTAGTTATAAAACTTTTTTTATTATTATTTTGAACTTATTAGTACAAAATAATCCTTGCCCTGTAAGATTCGTCGCTGGACATGATGCTGGCTGGTTACGATCACAAAACTGGCATCCAGACGGCGTTTTGTTATTGCAACTACAACCTCAACACACTAGATATCGCTTTGGTGCCGATGTTCCACATTCAACCTTTAATATTACTGAGATGGAGTGAAAGGGTTGGAAGTCACCTGGTGATATTGCAACGTAGACCTTACTGTCATTTGCATAGTTATTGTAAATAATTTTATAATACTAAGTAAAATGAACTAACAGGGTCCAAAAAGAAAATAGAAATCAAAACTGTCTAGAAAGACTAGAAACTTGCATTGGATTAAATATATGTTAGGGTTAGGGGTTATCAGTCATCTCCTTATATTTATTTATAATTTGCATGAATAAGCACCCATTTTGCATAATATATGACCCAACTAACTACAATGGTTTATCTTGCAAGTTTTTGAGTGACTTAGATAGTTTGTGGTTTTCTATTTTGGGAATAGTCATAAATTCATCTAAGATTAATTCTAAGAACATCATCAGCTGTGAAGCATGAGGGAAAATGCTTCTTATACTTAAACAAACTATATTAACATCGTAGCCTTAAGATAGCTTTGGAAAACGACGCTATGAACCATCAGTAAAGACCATTAAGAAGAAAGTGTTAATTAAAATGTAAAATGATTTCAAAACAAATTTCACAGAGGTTCCCATTTTACTCTAAATGGAATGTAAATTAAGAAATGCCACAAGCATTGTGTGGCTCCATATAAGTGTGCTTTTGTTAAAATGCGCTATGGAGGAAAAAAAAATCTTGTCACTCTTCCAGCTCCCTCTAATACCTCACCATACTCTATAATTTCATTAATTTAGACCTCTGCTCTTCCACTTTGCAGACTTGATTGGCATGAAAATCTAGAGCATCGGCGGCAGAGATACAGCATCTCCCGAGAATCATTTGGCTGACAAAGATTGAGTGAATGTCTTTCCTTGGAAAACAACTGGCTGATTTACTAATTTTAAAATACAAATTGATGCTGCTTACTTGCTGAATACACACTTCACAGATAAATAATGTACACGTGCATGTCCACAAACACTAGTGTTTCAGACCTCTGTGTCTGAACAGTAGATATGCAGGCCCAGGAGAAATAAACAGATATATGTCACTTTATATTTGGCTCAAAAGAAAACTGCCTGTCCATCATGTTAATGTGGTGCCAAAGAGAATCAGTTGAATTTCATATTGGGTGCAAGAAAAGGAGAAAGCGGTTGTTTTCCCTTGTAACCCGTTTCATCAGTAAATTTATATATATACATATATATATATATATATATATATAGCTTGCCACCATCATGTTGTGAATGTGTGCTTGAATGGGTAAATGACTGAATGTAGTTTAAAGTGCTTTACGGTCCTTTGACTGAAAAAGCGCTATACCCCCGAAGGCCGTTACCATTTCACACAGAAAAAATAAAACAAATGTCAAATGTTATGTTTCCCATTTTTTTATTTTCAAGAGAAGCAATGCAGAATTTGTCAAAAAATTTTCACTTAAAGCTGCAGTTTGGATAATTTATATTAATATATCAAAGTTTTCTAAATCTTCCAAATGATTCCATACTGATTGTGCTCCATGACATTTGTTATTCTTCATAAGGCCCTCCTTCCTCACATAGACTCCTATGCAATTCAGACTGACCGGCAAATTCTTTTAGCAAATAGAATTTTAATTTTCGCATTGTTGGCTGTCAATCAACTTGCATGCGCATTGAGGAAACTTGCGAAGATGGGACTGCGCAGAGAGGCTGCTCCGTGTCTTCCTATTTATTGTTGCCATAATGGCAGAGAGCGGTCATGGATAAGTCAGAACAAACTTCCGCTAAACATTAGCTGTTCCCTGGCTAACCAGGTGGATATTAGAAAAAAAAAAAAAGAGTCTGACGACTAAATTCGCCAACAGAAAACACCTTGGAGACCGGAGTAGAATTTACATCAGAGATGCTTTTTCAACAATGGAGATACATTTGAATCCTAAAAGCTTTAAAACTTACACAGCTTTCTGTGAACAGGTAAGAGAGCCATATATTACTTAAATGAAATGAATACATTTTATTCACAAAGTACATAACAAGTGTTGGGTCTCACACAGCCATCGGGTGGCACTAATCTGTATTCTAGCTCCACAGGATAAGAAGAAACCCACTTCCACAGGAAGGGTGGTCAGGCAGAGTCTATATAAGAAACATTCCGCCAGAAGTGAATCCTTCTTCACAGTGGCTTAGCCGGCTCTCTACCAGAAGACGCTCATCAACCATTTTTCCTCAAAGTGTACTACTTCTGCTGACATGCTAGTATCTGTGACTACATCCAACCTGAGATGTGGTTTAGGGGAAAAACATATATTGCATTCACTGATTTGTGCAACTTATCCCACTTAAAAAGATGAGAGAGGTTTGTTATTCTTATTATAGGTTCACTTAAACTTTGAGATAGAGAATGTAAAAAAAAAATCATATTGTAAATTTTTGTTAAGACTTTAGTTGTGTAATGGTTCACAAAACAAGTAATTAGCACCTACAAACAAGCAAAAATGATTGCCCTCATAGATCAGCTTGGTGAGAAGAGATCAATGGTTGAAGCAATTATTACAAGATTAATGAATATCAGATCACTGAAAATTTGCCTCAACATGGGGCTCTGTGCAAGATCTTACCTAGTGGGGTACACATAATCTTAAAAATGGTGAGGAAAGTAGGTGAAGAAACAGCCCATGACTTCACAGGTGGAACTGGTCATTGACCTGAAGAAAGCTGGGACCGCAATAAAAAAAGTTATGATTCATAACACACTGCATCTTCATGGATTACAATCCTGCTTGAAATGTCCTGCTGCTTAAACCAGCAATTGTCCAGGCCCATCTAAAGACCATGTGGATGATCCAGAGGAGGATTGAGAGAATGCCATGGGTCAAATGAGACCAAAATGGAACCCTTTGTTATAAATGCTACTTGCCATTTTTGGAGGAGGAAGAATGCCGAGTTGCAGCCAAAGACCAACATACCCTATGTCAGCAATTTATGTGGAAAATAATGCTTTGGGATTCCTGTTCTGCAAAGGGGATGGCACAACTGGATGAATGGGGCCATCTATTGTGAAATTTTGGGAAAACACCTTCTTCCATCTGTGGGATCACTGAGGATGAAATGTACCTTGAGGACAATGATCCCAAAAACACCGCCAGTGAAACAAAGGGACGGCTTTTTATTCAAGGTTCTGGAGTGGCCTAACAAGTCTACACACCAAAATCCAAATAGAGAATCTGTGGAGTGAATTGAAAGTCTGTGCTGCCCTGTGAAGGTTCACAATTAGTCAGAGGACAAAGGTGGTTTGACTTGCAAGTTGTTTTTTTTATGTTTTCTTTTCTTTTGAGAAAAAAGGGATAAAAAGTCCAACACACATTAAAACAGGGGTTGAGGGACAAAAATAGTTTGGGCCCAACTTAAAGGTAACTAAATAAAACATAGACAAATGAACTGACAGGCCTGATAAGGATTCTTCTTTCCAGATGACACACTCAGGGGAGGTTTTAAGCAGAAGGACAAGACTAAACTAGAACTAAACTAAACTAGGGGGAGAAGAAATAAACTAAAATTACAATTTACTAATCTAATTTGAAACAAAGAAAACCATTAAACTAACAAATTATTAAACAAAAAAATAATCTTATCAATAAAGAAATTAAATCATAATCTTTAAGGAAACAAAACTAAAGTCCATGTAAAGGTTTGGCTGCTCCTCCTGCAGTTGTCCCCTCCAGTGGAGCAGGCCAACCTTCAGTGATTGTGGGATTGAGGGCACCTGGGGTGAGACTCAAAGACAAACAAAGTAAATAAACTGTTTTTCACTTAAGACAAATCAAATGTGTGCACTACATTTAACCTATATCAAGTAAACAAATTAAATGTTTTAATTTAAAGAAAAACAAAAGAAATACTAACACCTATTTGGTGGGTGCTGGTCCATCCACCACATGCCCCAAAACATCACAGCCCCAGAGAAGAACTGTATTGGGGAGTGGGCATCAGGACCATTATATAAATACATTTATTTATTTTTTTAAATTATAAAATGCGATTTCCTTGATTTTGTTTTACATTATATCTCACAGTTGAAGTGTATTTAATTTTATAATAGTATAATAATATAATTTTATTGAGCAATTTAGACACTACACTTTCAACATTTACAGGGAACGCACATGTAGGGACCTGGCGGTGTGGCGCCACAGGCGAGGCCCCCCCGTTGAGGGGGCCTCGCCTGTGGTGCCGGCACCCACTGGTTAAACGCATCTAGACACTGAGGGCCCGGGGGGGGAGATGGGGGTACCCGGCAGTATTCCCATGTCCCCCCCCCTCTGTTTTAAGTGCACATTAGAACAACACGCAACAACACCACATTGAGCTGGGGGAGAGAGGCTGGGGGGTCTTTCCACACCCCTGTTCGTTGGACCATCAGGGGTCGGAGCCCGGATAGAACATCACGCCGTCTGGTCGGGGTCCTGGGCTGGTGGGCTGCTCTTGCCGGTGTGGGGCCTTGGCGGTCTACTTGTCCCCGTCCTGGTGGGCAAAGGGGTCTGTCTCCTGGGTGCAGGGGCAGGGTTCTCTACTGGGGTGTCTGTCCCTGGGCCTGGGAGTATGGAGTATAGTGTACGTATGGGGGGTATGAATGAGGGTATAGCGTCCTTTTTTCGTATGTCCTGTATTTGTAAGAATGTGTACACAAGAAAGGGAGGGTACGTATGAGTGTCTCTGTCTGTCTATGTCTACCTGTCAGGTTGGGTGTTTGGCTGCTCTCTGGCCTGATGCGTCTTCTTCCCTCCCCGTCACTCCCCGTCGGTGATGGTTGCTCCTGCCCGCTGGTTGATGATGACTCTCGATGCCTGGGGCTGGGGGTCCCGGTTGCGGCCCGGCTCGGTCCTGGTGCATGTCGGGCGGGTCCTGGGTGGTCCGGTGTGTCGGGCGGCCGCTGTTTCGGGCCGATGTCCTCCTTGGATTGACTGGGGCACCTCTTATGGGGGTGCCGGGGTTGTAGAATAGGTTGGTGCCGTCCGGTGGATCGGTGGGGACCGTGCCTGGCGCCCAGTCCTCCTGCCGGTTCCAGGACTTCAGCTGGCTGGTCTGTTCGCCTGGTGGGGCTGTCCGGCATTGGCTGGGCCCCTGATCTTGGCGCCCCACGTGGGGCGGGATCTGGACCCTGGAGCTGGAAGATCTGGATGTCCAGGTGCCGGCTGGGCGCGGCCTGGGGAGGGCGTACATCCGCTGTGGCTCCCTGGCGTGTGGATGTGTGGAGGCGGGCCGGGTTGTTGGCGGTGGGTACTGGTCCGGGGTGGCGGCGGCGTGTGTTGTCCGTCGGTTGGCTGCGGGTCCTCCTTGCCTGCGGCGGCGGCGGGGGACCCTTGTCGGCTGGTCCCTGGTTGGGGCCCCGCTGGGGGGTGGGTTGCCCCTGGTCCCCGTGGCCTCCGGTTCCTGGTCCGGGCCCGCCCTGGCGTAGCCGGTTACCGGCGGAGCCCGTGGGCTCGTCACTGCGATCTCTCGGGCCCCAGCATCGCGGCTGGTGGGTGCTCCCCTGGGGCTTCCATCTGTTCCCCTCTTGGCGGGTGATTGACCCTGCGCTGATCCGCCTGTGGACTCTGTACTCTGTGGGACGCTGGATGCATACATCTCTTGCCTCCTCCATGTCTGTGCCGATTCCTGTAGGACGGATTGACGGTTCCTTACACCAGCTATCAATCACTTGCATGGGGAAACCTTATTCCGACCTGCATGCTCGCACACACATAGGTGTGGGGACATAGGTGAGGACGGACATATCTTAAGCTGAGGTTATCATCATTAGTTAGTTGTTCACAGGAGCTTACCAGAAACATTTGTATTATGTTCATTAATCAATGCTTGTGTGTAGTGAATGTGTAATTCTTTGTTTATTCTACCAGATCCGAACTATTGGTTTGGTTCTGTACAGTTTGTTGTTTTTGTTTTGTATTACTGTTTCTCTGCCGTCCGGCAGAGGTGGAGGACTGGGATGTTTTCTTGTGTTCTTTATTTGCCTCCCTGTCTTGTGTCATCGGTTCGCCCCTCTGTTGGTCCGGTTTCTTTTCTTCACCTTCTTCCTTTCTCCCTTCTTGTCTCAGTTTAATGTCCATGACGTCAGGAAATTGAACCCACAGTAATCACTAATAAAGATTTTTCATACATATACATCAAGTGGCGTACTACAGCGAAGCTGTAATACTCTGCTTGGGAAAGTAAAACTGTTGGGCTTGTACTTGGTACTCAGACACCAATTCTGAGTAGCATACTGCTAGACAGGACACGTTAAAAAAAGAAAAAAAAAAAAAAAAAAAAATTATAAAATGCGATTTCCTTGATTTTGTTTTACATTATACCTCACAGTTGAAGTGTACCTATGATGAAAATTAGAGAGTTCTCTCATATATTTAAGTTGATGGCTGCCAAACAATTTTTGCCCCATTAAATCAGTGAAAAGCTGCTGCTTTGCCATGCTGTTCCTTGAGCTTTGACAAGGTGACATGAGGCATTATTGGATAAATAAGATTAATTGGAATTTCCACTGAAACTGAAATACCCACCTTCATTAATCCTTTGCCTTGACATGGGGACTTACATATAAATGGAACCGTTTTACTTCCTCAGATCCGTCATAATGTCCCAATACCTGATGAGTAAAGTACCGTCAAGTTACTTATGAAAGTAAAATGTTTGCCAGGAAAACCGTAATACCAGACATAATCTGACATCACTAAAGCAAAAAAAACAAACTCTTCTGTATCGTTTGCATTTAGAGAAAAAAAAAATCTAACTGTAATTTAAACTGTCCTAAAACAGAAAATCTTTAGTGCCTGTTATTCTCAGACAGAGAGATGTTTTTGTGCTTGGAAATCCCCACCAACACCTCATCACGCAAATTAATAAATAGTGGTTATAGTTTAAACAAACTGTATAAATCATTTTTTCATGAAATGCTGAAGGTCTTTTATAAGGTGAGCTTAAATCATACCTATCTACTTCCGGTCCTTGGGTCCCCTACTGTCAAAAATAAATGTAATGAGAGTCTAATTCTTTTGAAAAGTGCCATGGATTGAATATATTATGTCTAAGAATTTTAATGACACCTTTGATGAAGAGAAAGCCCTTATTTTCGACAGGTGACAAAAGTGACTTCAGGTTTTGTCTGAAAAGACATCGTGGATTCCAACTGAAGAAGAAGAAGAAGAAGAAGAAGAAGAAAATGGCAGTGAGTTTAGCAATCATTCACCACTTCTCCGAAAAAACATTGTGACTCTCTTAGATAATTCACTGTTTCAAACACAGGGTTTCTCCCATCGTTTTATACGCCTAACAGAACACCAGGCTATTATTGGCCCCCCACCAGGCTAAGCGTAATTTATTTTAAATAGTTTTTTTAATGCAGCAAAATAACATTTAAAAGTTTTAAATGAAAATGTGTCTTTGACCTAAAAATCGGACTTTCACTGTATCTGGTGACATGGTTGAGAGCACAATAGCGACATCTTACGATCGATACGTAAACAGGGAGCAAGGTCTCTAACACCAGGCTTAGCAAGTTTTCTGGGGGAAAGCCTCCAAGAGAAATCAAACCCTTTCTTAGGAGTTTAGACTTTGCTTCCCTTTCTTTTTTTTCTTATAGCGTACATACCATTAAATGATCTGTGGTCCTTCACTTTGAGGGAATGGCACTTCATTAGCAAATCCATGACATAAATATTCAGCAATGAAATAATCCTCACTTAATGTCTTCAGACCACAGATTTTATGTTTGATCAATAGATGCAGGGGTGAAGGAAGCAAATAAAGTCCCAAGCAACATGATAAGTCAAAAAACCTGTCAGTCAGTGTTATATGAACTTGATACACATAGATGTTTAATAATTAATTGTAACGCAGTACAAAAAAACTAGGACAAAACTTAGCTGACTAATCACAAACAGATCTCTGCAATTGAAATATATTGATCCATGAAGCAGATTTATCTCCACTGCAGATCAGTTTATTATGGGGTACTGAGTTTCATTAGTTTTGCATTATTATTAATGTTGTTGTGATATCCCTAGTCTCCATTGTTCAAGTATATTTAAATTAGAACAAATATATTAGTTGATCTTACTGGAGAATGTCTATAACTTAAAGATTATATGCATGTGATAGCAAGGAAATAGTATCAATATTTTAAATCCTTGTTGAACAAATTGAGAAGGAAAAGCCACATGACAAGCAGTACTCATTATCTCACGCTCACATGAAAAGCATCAGTGATACTGATACAACGGCAAGTCTGACCTCTAAATGCATTTGACCCACACAAACTGTATTAAATCTTTTGCCTGGCAGAACAACCTTCTGCTGAGTGAAGATAACCTATAAATGAGTTCTGTTTATTTTTGCTGGAAAAATAAACCTATTATTACTGTGTTTCCACTCATAAAACTTAAGGGTAGTTTTATCTGATTTTTATCTGACGGGGAAATCTGTCGGCCCGCTTGTCTTAGCCGTTGTCTTCATACAGAATTGCCCTCTAAGCAATTAGCTTAGATGTCCGCACATCATGACTCTCTCGGCAGTGAGTAGCATCACTTATCAGCAACAAAAGGTACCCAAAGGTGCAGGAATAACAAGAGATTGGCATGGAATTGTTCTTGTGTTTATGTTTGCTACTTTGTTATAAACTGTTCCGCCAGGAATTCCTTTTTACAGAGCTGGTTGTTTGCCGATGTCTGCTCCTTTCTCTCTGAATTACAACCAGTCAGCATGGCTCATCCATAGCTCATGCCCAGCGACTCTACTGGGCCATTTGTGAGTACCTACCCCAAGACTGGTTCGTGAAATGGCCACAAAAATGGCCCTGTTAGGCCGGCCCGGTAGAGTGGAGACTAGGGGTATGCAAAGCAGCTAGTATTTGTATCTGTTGAGTGGGGGGGATTATATGTATTTGTATTTCAGTAAAATTCAAAATAGGCATAAAAATCCTGTTTTTCATGTTACCCTTCTAATTTACATTAATATCCCTTTTAATAATTATGTATGTGCAATACTGGTTGATAAATCCAGCAATAAACATGTAACAGGAACATCATTGAAAAGAGACCAAAATAAAGACCACTGCGGACACTAAATCAAAAAGAAAAAAACTGTTGGGGGATGGTTGTGTGTGTTTTCTTACAAAAAAGCACATCTGCCTTTGTAATACATAAATCACCTACATTGCAGGAAAATCAAATAAGTTAACTGAGAAATTAACCAAATTACTTTCAAATAAAAATAAACATTATTTTTGCTAACTGAATTTAATTAAAGGAAATAACCAATAGCTTGGATCAAATAGCATTATTTAGACTTTGAATTCATCTATTTTCAACAAAGGATTTGGATCTGATTCAAAATCCTTAAATATGTCCACATTTTTAGATATAAAAAAATAAAACCAGACTAAGGCTTATCCTACAGAATAATTTGTGATTATGTACATGTCCATGTTTTTTCTGCCCGTACCTCTTTTAACCTTCCACCTCATGCTCTGAGTACTTAATCTCCAAAGTTATTATTTTTTTCTCCCCACTCTTCATGTTTGTTTTTGGGGTTTGTTCAGAATACAACTCTGTTATCCTCTTGTTTGGCTGCAATCATGTTATTATTGTATGTACTTGTTAGGTTCACTGATGAAAAGACCACCTGTCACCCACTGGCCCTTTGATTAGATTAGGAGGTCTGATGGATGGATTAAATTGATATAAAGAGACTAGACTAGAAACCAAATGCGGTCCAAAACATTGGTGGCTGGTTGGGTATTTCTTAAATATTAAAGCTTCTTGTTTGATGTTAGCCACAGCCTCCATGGATGAATCTACACATATATTTGATATGATTCTTTATAACTTCAAAGTTGAATGTATTTTTGAACAGATACAACAATTCATGTATTCTTTATCTTTTGAAGATTATGGTTTCAGCCGGTGAAAATTTTAAATTAAATTTCTCATTCAATTTGCATACCATATAAAGCCAAAAGAAGAATGGGCTTCATATTTCATACATATATTAATGCTACACAACCATGGGGGAAACTACTGACTCGAGACTGATCCAGCAAACAGACAATGACCCTGCCTAATTCCCAAAGAAGGTGGCTGCTCAGAGTACTGTACCTAAACATGTACACAGACAGTTCATTAGAGGAAAAAGTTTTGGTGAGAAAAGGTGTAAATGCAACATTGAAAACTTAAGTATTAAAAGATTGAGAAACAAAGTGGATTTCAAATGATGGGAGAGATCTACAAGCCCACCACACAGACATCTAGTACATGGAGTTAGGGCTGGGCGGTATGGCAACACTTTCATATCACTGTATTTTAAAAAACATATTGGTATAACGGTATTTACCAGTATTTTTTGTTTTCCATACAAGTCCGTTCATATCCACATTATCTTATAAGAATGAATAATCTAAAAATGTGCTTTAAATAGCCCGTTTTACTGCCATATGGACTGCATCATGTTGTTTTACTAGACACAGGTGAATGATATGAAACAAAGTCAAATGATCCTGATTCTAGTATACATTCTTGATGCTATAAGGCTGAAAGTAAACTTGTTATTTCACCTCACATTGACGCAAGCAGCAAATTGCATCTTGAACTGGTTTTGCATGTAGTACTGAAGCACCCCGCTAGGGGGCAGATTACAGACTCAGACTGGATTGTGCCAAAGAGGAAGGAAAATAAACATGGCGAAGAGGGAGAAGATTATTTGCTGGTTATTATTCAGATAACACCAGGGGAAAAAAGACGGCATAAATATCGTAATTGGTATTTAAAACATATTTACCACTATTTTTTAAATCTTTCTTACCGGTTTTCCCGCCGTTGACTGCATGTACCTACAGACATTAAAATAGCGCTCAACACTCCCCCCTATTGGTTACTCGCAATAGTGCTTGTAGAATATATAGTGTTTGGTTCTCATTTGACCTTTTAAAGCTTTTAAACTTCGAAACTTTAGACGTGACTCCTCTTTTTGGAATTACTTCCTCAGCATGGTGCGCTTCGATGTGACAGCTCCTGCCAGCAGCTGTACTAAGTGAAAAACGTTACTTTTCACACTGTGGTGAAGAGTGTGCAGTATTGAAATGGTTCATTGTTGAACAGCATTCCCCACATTACGGAAGTTGTCTGAGCTATTCACTGGTGTGGCTATATATAATAAATTCATATCATAATGAAAATAAACAGTGGTTTTCGGTATGAACCAGTATATTGCCCAGGCCTACATGGGCCATAACCTGTACCTTCCTTATCCTACCTTCCTCTATCTACTCCAGACGAGGCTCATTTTCAGAATGATTTAAGAGCCATGTCATTTCCTAGTGTTGGTCTTTGGTGGTTTAAGTGCAAAGACAGTGCTTGGTGTCTTGCTGCCAACAAACGTTATGAAGATACTTACTTCATTTTACTGTAGCACTTGACCCTTGCCCACACTGCTAAAAGTACCAATACCTGCTTTAATGACCATGGCATCACTCTGCATAATGTTGGGTTGGCTCAGAAAATACTGAATGCCACAACAGGCATGTACAAGTTGTTCATGATAATATACTTTGCTATGTTTAAAATGTCTTATGTGCTTATTCTGTCACAGCTTTAATGAGAAGAGACCGGTTGAGGTGCTTGCAAAAGCTCACTGTGATGCACAACCTGTTGAAAATCAAGTACTATGCAATGGAGCAGATCTGTCCCCTATCGACGGTGTTCCTGTGCTGGCCCCAACTGGACTGAACATTGACAGGCAGACCTATCTGTATGAAAAAAATCAGCCAATTCTGTGCTGACGAGGCGAGGGACATCACATGCCCAGTGCCAAGGAACACCTAGATAGATCCAACAAGCCTTTCTTTCTTTCTTTCTTTCTTTCTTTCTTTCTTTCTTTCTTTCTTTCTTTCTTTCTTTCTTTCTTTCTTTCTTTCTTTCTTTCTTTCTTTCTTTCTTTCTTTCTTTCTTTCTTTCTTTCTTTCTTTCTTGTAATTTCCCTTAAAACGGAAATTCCACGTTTTGGAGTTTGGAACCAGTTTGAGCCATGCAGCTGTATTTACGTATATATCCAGTCTTGATCAGCGTACACGCATAGAACAGGAGTGCTCGAGGCAGTACAAATGCCACTTGTACTGAGGTTTAATCTGTCCCAAACGCCTTCATTTTACCATGTGTATATTCTCCTTGGACTTAAGAATGCCTGGTGATGATTATTTCTGACTGGAATGAGGACATGTTACTCAATAACACCTTTCTTGGCAAAATGCAAGTGTGAAATGTTTGTGTTACCTTCCTGGCTGATGGTAAGCTCCACCCGTGTGCCTTCTTTTCGAAGAGATTTTCTCCCACAGAGAGCCGATATGATGTGGGGGACCGGGAGCTGTTGGCCATTATACTCGCCTTGGAGGAGTGGAGACATAGATATGATGTTGGGGACCGGAAGCTGTTGGCCATTGGAGGAGTGGAGACACTGGCTGGAGGCAACCAAATTACCTATTTTGGTTCTTACCGATCACAAGAATTTGTCTTACCTCAAGGATGCTAAACGCCTTAACCCTAGACAATTTCGTTGGTCCCTGTTCTTCTCTAGATTCAACTTCGACATTGCCTTCAGACACGGATCAAAAAACATTAAACCGGATGCCCTCTCCAGACAGTTTTCCTCTGATTCTGATCCCGAGACCCCTGAACCCATCCTGCCACCCTCATGCAGAATCAGAAGCCTTTCGTGGGACCTGGAGCGACCTATCCAGGTCGCCTCCCAGCTGGAACCAGACCCCGGAGGTGGTCCTCCTGGGAGACGCTTTGTTCCTTCTTCAGTTTGATCTAAGGCCATTCTATGGGCACATTCATCCAAATTCACCTGTCACCCAGGGATCAGCAGAACGGTGGCTTATCTTCGGCGGTATTTTTGGTGGCCAGGCCGCTTGCCATACTTGTAATAAAAACAAAAAATACTCACCAACCCCCCTCGGGTCTCCTGCAGCCCTTACATATCACGGCACGCCCTTGGTCCCACATCGCTCTGGACTTCGTGACTGGTCTCCCACCCTCCAAGGGAAAGACGGTCATCCGCACGATTATTGATCGATTCTCTAAAACCTGCCACCTTGTGGCCTTAGCTAAACTTCCCCTCCGCAGCCCAGACGGCCAAATTACTGGTTAGCCATGTCTTCCGTTTACATGGTACCCCCTTAGAGATCACCTCGGACAGAGGCCACCAATTCTCCTCTCAGGTCTGGAAGGAGTTTTGTCTCGCTCTTGGGGCCGAACCGTGCTTATCATCTAGGTTTCATCCTGAAACCAACGGCCAGTGTGAGAAACTCAACCAGGAAGTCGAAGATGCCCTAAGGTGTGTTGGTTCCTCCAATCCACAATCATGGAGTATTCACTTACCCTGGATTGAATACGCCCATAACACCCATATCTCCGCTGCCACTGGTCGTTCTCCATTTGAAGCCTCTGTTGGGTTCCAACCATCTCTGCTGCCCAACTCTTCTCCTGATTCTGTTCTCCCTTCCGTTCAAGCATACATCAATTCCTGTAAAAAGATCTGGACTCAGACCCGGGCTGCCCTGCAGCGTACCTCCCTGCAGAACAAGAAATATGCTGACCGCCACCGGTCCTCCGCGCCATCCTACAGCCCTGGTCAGATGGTGCGGCTATCCGCCAGGAACATCAACCTGGAAGCCACTCCCAAGAAACTCGCCCCACGTTTCTTGGGTCCCTTCCCTATCCTTGCCGTCCTGAACCCTTTGGCTGTTCGCCTGAAGCTTCCGTCTTCCATTTGTGTCCACCCTGTGTTCCATGTTTCCCAGGTCAGACCGGTTTCAGTTAGTTCCTTATGTCCATCAGTTCTTAACCCCCCTCCAGCCCGCATGGTCGACGGAGGTCCAGTCTACACCGAGTCTCTTATCCTGGAGATTCGCCGCCGGGGGAGGGGTTATCAGTTTTTGGTGGACTGGGAGGGTTACGGCCCGGAAGAACGCTCCTGGGTGCCCCGTTAATTTATTTTGGATCAGTCCCTTATCAGGGACTTTGAAAGGAGATCTGGTCGGCCGCCAGGAGGCGTCCGTTGAGGGGGAGGTAATGTCAGGATCCGGTAGGATCCAGCGGAGGGAGCCATTTCCTCTTTCCTCCACAGGTGCTGAGTGTTGGGCTGACACACCTGGAGCTGATTCCTTCATCAACTCTGCAGCATCTAAGGAGAGCTGTGCCACCAGACGGGCGTCAGATGATTCCATTCCAAGGAGTGGTAACTGTTCTCTACTCTGGTTTACCTGTGAGAGTTTACTTCTTTGACTTACCTGTGTTGTCCTCCTGATTATCCAGTTGTTTGTGTTTTTAGGTGTAACTAGTTTACTAGTGAACAAAATATTCATGCCACTAGTTAACAACAACCGCAACACCCTCACTAGTAGACAAGGAGGTATTTTTGCCTTTACATGTTGACAAGTGTCCATTTTGGCATCTCACTAGTTAACTAGTGGGGCTGAAATTGCCTTCACTAGTTAACTAGTGGGCGTTTGGGGGCCCACTAGTAAACTAGTGACACTTTTTGCACCTCACTAGTTAACTAGTTGTCATTTGTGTCTTCACTAGTTAACTACTGAGCAGTTCGGCCTTCACTAGTTTACATGTAAGTGTCACACTGAAGCCACTGTACAATGGATGCATCAACTAGTTAACTAGTGAGCCTGCTGTCACCACCTAGCTAGCTAGTAAGTCATTTATGGTTCACTAGTCAACTAGTGTCATTGACCTACTCCAACTAGTTAACTAGTGAGGAGTTATGCCTTCACTAGTAAACTTGTGCACATTCTTGGCTGTCTCTAGTTAACTAGTGAAACACAAAAACCTTCAACTAGCTTACTGGTATGCATTTTGGACTTTACTAGTTAACTAGTGGACATTTCCAGCTCTCACTAGTTAACTATTGAAACCTAAATGTGTTCACTAGTTAACTAGTGGAAATTTTTGCTGTCACTAGTTAACTAGTGTGCATATTTTGACCCTCACTAGTTAACTAGTTCACAAAAACATGGCTCACTAGTGGACAAAAATGGCTTGCATGTTCATGACAATTATGCCTGATATCAGCATATCAGAATAAATGCTCATTCGGCTTGCCATACATTGCTTATTTAACATAGCATACTTTCCTACAGGAACCCTAAAAATGAATGTAAGATAAAGTGCCCTCTGATATCTCAAGGCTTCAAACCACAGTATTCCAGGTACTAATCCTGTACCTTAACCACTCCTTCAAAGCAACATCATATTTTTAAAGACAACCAGGGAACACTATCAAGCGGACAGGAGCCCGTGACGGTCACAGTTTAATAAACCGAGGGTACGGATCCGTAATCCGTGTGCACAGTTTAGTAAACAGAGGTTAGGGATTCTTACCCCTCAAAAATTATTTCTGCACCTGCCCCCTGCCAGGATCCATATTATCATTTACTGAAAATGAACTTAAAATGATGAACAACTTACCTGAATGCAGTCGTCCTGGATGGAAAATATGACCTGCAGTTGAACCTTCTGGGGGCGCGGAGATCATAGATCTAAGCTCCCTTAGACTATTAACAATTTCCCGTGCTGCATCGGCGCTAAGAGAAGCTTCAACTCTGCCCAGATTTAAAATGGAGATGTCAATAAGGTGTACCTCTCTGGGGCCCGCACATCCTTGGTTATATGCTTGCTCTATTGCTATACATCGTCTTCTAATATGTATTAGAACGGCATTCGCCATACTGCAGGCTCTGATTTCTGTATCACTGTTGCATAGCAGTGTCACTTTAGCTACTAGGGGCACCCATCAGGATCTGATGGCGAGGCTATGAACGGTACATTTACATTTTAATATGGGTGGGATTCATGATACCCAATAGGAGTCTTCTACTCACCCTCTCATCAGCATTTGCATAATGACTGTTTCAGGCACTAGTTAACTAGTGAGCTGCTTCACTGCCACACACGCAAACTAGTGAAACTTCAATTGTTCCACTAGTTAACTAGTGGACAAAAACGGTTAGCTTGTTTGTGTTTTTAGGTGTAACTAGTTTACTAGTGAACAAAATATGCATGCCATTAGTTAACTAGTAAGGCCTGCAACACCCTCACTGGTAAACTAGTGGGTATTTTTGCCTTTACTTGTTATCAGGTGACCATTTTGGCATCTCACTAGTTAACTAGTGGGGCTGGAATGGCCTTCACTAGTTAACTAGTGGGCGTTTTGGGGCCCACTAGTCAACTAGTGACAGTTTTTGCACCTCACTAGTTAACTAGTGAGCACTTCTGCCTTCACTAGTTAACATGTAAGTGTCACACTGAAGTCACTAGTTTACTAGCGAAAGTTCCTTTGGCCAGCATGTTAACTTGTGTGCCACATGCAAATGTTTTGGGGGGGTTTTTTTGAAATTCTGAAATGTGATTGATTGTCATATATTACTTGGACATAGGGAGCCAATAGAAAGCCTCAATTTGAGGAATTCTATGCCTCCTAATTAGAATTCTGCGCACTAGCTGTCTAGTGTAAATTTAGACTTGAACTAGTTTACTAGTATAATTTATGACCTCACTAGTTAACTAGTTGTACAATGGATGCATCAACTAGTTAACTAGTCAGCCTTATGTCATCACCTAGCTAGCTAGTAAGTCATTTATGGTTCACTAGTTAACTAGTGACATTGACCTAATCCAACTAGTTAACTAGTGAGGAGTTATTCATTCACTTGTAAACTTGTGCACATGTTTGGCTGTGACTAGTTAACTTGTGACATACAAACACCTTCAACTAGATGACTGGTGTGTATTTTGGCCTTTACTAGTTAACTAGTGGACAGTTCTGTCTGTCACTAGTTAACTAGTGAAGCCAAAATGTGTTCACTAGTTAATTAGTGGACATGTTTGCCGTCACTTCTTAACTAGTGTGCACAAACATGGCTCACTAGTTAACTAGTTGACAAAAATGGCATGCATATTGGCCTGATATCAAGATATCAGAATAAATGCTCAAGCGGCTGGCCAAATTATGTAGAAGTTAACATGTGGGAATTTGACATTCAGTAGTCAGCTAGTACACATTTTTGTACATTACTAGTTGACTAGTAAAATATAAAAGTCTTTAAAATAGTTTACTAGTCCACATTTCAATGTGGACTAGTTAACTATTGAAACACGGATCGATACTAGTTGACTAGTAAGATATGAAACATGTTAACTTGAAAGAATTTGGGCTGTCACTAGTTAAATAGTGGACATTTGGGCTATCTCTAGTTAACTAGTTCACACAAACATGGCTCAGTAGTTAACTAGGGGACAGAGATAGCTGGACAAGCTGCAACTTTAATAAGTTTTACTCTGGAATCTGATGTCTACATGGAGCAGAGTGTGGCACATTTATACTGCACACAATACGTTTATGAATGACAACCAAAAATTTATAGTTAAGACATTTTAAACCTAATAGTTATTAACTCTCTAACAGTGATATACTGATAGGTAGTATATCATTCCCCCCTTTTTTTCGGACAAAGATACCTCATGAATCCACTGGGCTTATTCCTCCTCGCTCTGGCTTTGGAGCAGTGCATGGGGCAGAAATGCTGGCACACACTGCAGCAGATGCAAAGTCCTCATTTGAATACTGCTCTTACCAGTTATGATTTGCACACACAATCTTTGGAGATTCCCCAAAAATCAAGAACACTCTCTTGCCAAAATGTTTTTGGCTCACAAAATGTTGCATTTTTTTATTTGGAATATTGATAAATTTTACCCATTGACTTAATTTTCCTCCACCGCAGAACCTGAAATTTTACTAATGCACATAGATACATTGCAATGACAATGCTCAAAAATAAATAATTTGTACCTTTTCAGAGTTTGTTGTCCCCATGTATCTCTACCTTCATGGAATGAATATTTAAATGATGAATAAATTTAAGATACTTCACTTTCTCAGTTTTTCCTTTATCTTTGTCACCTTTGCCTCATCCTTCATTTACCCCCAGGAAAAATAATGCATAATATCCTCAGGTTTAGAAACATGACATCAAGCTGACTTCCATGGTGCTAATTACAGTAGCTGTGGATTAATAACCTAATGTACTGGGAATATGGATAATGAGCAGTGGAGGTAGTTTGAACTGAGAAGCAGCTACAAAGCTGATACATTGTACAGTTAAAACAACATGCAAATTGGGCCATTACTAGCTACTTTATTATGTTGTTTTTGGCCTGGTAAACAGGTGTTTTTTTTGTTTTGTTTTTTGCTTTGTTTTCCTTTGTACTAGGAGTATTAATTTGTTTGGGTAACTAGGCAGGGGTGGTGACTGCATTTTCGACCCATGTTTACATGGAAACGGCAGGGGGGATATGTGTTAGGGGTGTGCAAAGCAGCCAGTATTTGTATCTGTATTTCTTTAGATGGGAAAAGTATTTGTATTTGTATTCAAGTAAAATTTTAAAACAGCCGTAAAAATCTATTTTTTTCTTTTCGCGTTACACTTCTAATTTATTTTATATTTAATTATCCATTGTAATAATTATGGATATTCAATAGACCACAAATACTGATGTTTTTCCATATATCCAGCAATGAACAAGTAACAGGAACGTCACAGAAAAACTATGTGGGGAGTTTCAGCTAAGTTAACAAATAAGGGGAGTCTGGTTTTAACCTTTTAACCGAATGTTAACATTACTTTGTCAACAGCATATTGTCTAACTAACTAAGTGTACAGAACTACGTAAACATAAACATCAAAGCATCCAACTGCAGACTAGAATACTAATCCAGGTTAATAGAATAATCTCCCGATCAAACCCCGCTTTCCAAAAAGTTATAGGCAAGTTTATTGTTATTGTACAACACTGGAGGGCAAAAAGCTTGCACACCGCTATGCAAAATTGTGTGGTTGCAGTTGAACAATTAAACAAAAAACTAAACCATATGTGTGTAGATAATGAAAAAAGTCACAACATAAAGTTAGCTGTATGTTTACTTACAAGCTACGGGAAAAAACTCCTCTGATATGGCCGCCGCCATTTCAGTATGGAGATATCTACAATTACATCATCAACATGCCTTGACTTTAAACAGCAGAACCAAGAAGGCATTCAGTTATTAAGATATTTGCAAGTGCTCGACTCTTCAAACACCTTTTTGTACCAAGCAGTCATCAACACCAGATTACCGACATGTCACTGACATATTCACAACCCAAAGACAACACATTTTGGAGTTATTACGGATAGTGATGGGTATCGTTTAGGTTTAATCCGATACTGGTGCCAAACCAGTACTTTTGAAATGGTTTCGGTGCTTAAACAGTGCTTGAAACGGTGCCTAAAGAATGTAAAACATACAAACTTCATCCAAATACCCTCTTATATTTTTTTTTATTTCATTTTTTAGTAGGGCTGTCAAACAAGAAAAAAATTGGATCTGATTAAACACAGGATAGCTGTGAATTAATACCCATTGTTAAATATGACCAAATAAACTACAATTTTCTGTGTAAATAAAGGGACAAATCTAAGAGAAATATTGGAGAAATCAGTTAGGTTTGTGTTTGGAACCCCAAAGTCACATTCACAATGTATGTGTGGCCCCATATGAAAATGAATAACAAAAAGAGGTATAACTAAGAAAAATATATTATAAACTTAATATTTGGATATCAGTAGTCTGTGTTCAATATCACATTAATCAAATGTAATACAGACTTAGTAATCAAATGTCACAATTTATCATTTTCCAAAAGTTAACAGCAGATTCTCCAGTTCACCACAACAGGAAATAAACACTCTTATTGTGAACATGTACACAGCTACTTCCGCTAATATTTAGCACTAATTTAAGTCCGAAAAAATCACCTTAGCAGAATAGTTTTGTATTTTTAACGCAGCGGTATCTCACTATGAAATGTACTGAAGCTATACAGTGAGCTAACATGCATAAATCTACATAAATACGGAGCATTTAAACTCTTCATCGCGCACCCCAAACTCTGCACTGCACACACAGCAAACACTGCCACGCACACACCGGAGCTGACATCCGAAGCGGACAGATAACTCCCACAGACAACTTATGAACTTTTCATATCACCACAAAGCCAATACTGCATTAATAATATACCTACATGTCATTTAGGACCACAAACTTTGGTGCTGCTGCACCACAGTCTGCAGTTTGGCTGGTTAGGAAGGAGAGTTGATATGGTGTGGGCTGAATTATAAAGAGGGCAGTGTTCTGTGTATGTGTTCAATGCGTAAAAAAAAAAAAAAGAGCTAATTCTAGGAATGAATCCACCCGCGTTGGTACTTTAATTTTCGACAGCCCTTACTTTTAGTAGTTCTTTTGCACAAAGATAGCCATGTTTACCTTTTCTGGAGATATAGGGAATCACTCTTGACTGATGGCATGCCCGGAATCCATAGTGCTTGACATCTCTGGGGGAAAATAAGACTGAAATAAAGCAGCGAAATATGCACTGCTTTTCGGTCTGGTTACTACCGTTTATTTCTGTTGGTACCGGATATCGGTACCCATCCCTAATTACAGAGCCATGGTATAGAGAACTGACATCTTACACTGTGCAGACTGTGTTAGCACCCTGTCTAGAGAACAGCTACCTAATGACATCACCGTCAGGTTGACATCAGTACCACGGCTTTTACTATAAACAGGCACCCATAAAAAATACAAAATAATTAACTTAAAGCCAACATGTAATCGGGCAGCCACTTGTACAACCAGTAACATGCAAGAAAGCGGAGATAGCTATCAGCTAGCCCACAGAGAAGGCTATCCAGACCATTTCAAACAGCTGACAAGCTACGGGTAGAAACTCAGAAAGTTCAGTTTACAGATATCTACATTATTTGATTATCATGCTTCAACTTTACACACCAGAAGCAAAGAAGGCATACATACATATTAACATCAACATACCTCCAGTGTGGGAGATAAACAGATTAGTTCATGAGACTGGATCCCTGGACGGATAGATAACCCACTCTAACTCAGCTATAGATGGCGACGTATTTTGTCAGCTGGAAACCTATTAAATATTATTACTGTCCTTTTTTCTTCTATTTGTTCAGCCTATAGCGCTGCGCATGTTAACCAGGCTGATACATTTTTCTTTAACCGCCATGTAGCGCTGATCTCTCAACTGTCAGCTAACAACAATGGTAGTCAACGGGGGCAATCCATCTTTGTCCCCGCCAGGCAGAAGCTGGGGGACGGCGGCTTGGGTGCGTGATGTCACGTTTCAATGTGTCTATAAATGTCCTCCGGAACTCAGTTTAAAATCTATTCAACAAAAATAGTCATACAGTTAAGTTTTTTTTCACTTCTTCCTGTGTGGAGCAGCTGTGTCAGTCACCTCTCATCCCTGATTCCTGAATCTCTCTCACTCACTCACTCACTCACTCACTCACTCTTATATAAATATATATATATATATATATATATATATATATATATATATATATATATATATATATAGATATATATAAATAATATGGTTGAGTGCTTTTTAAACAGTGCTAACAGCTATATGCAATGTTTTTTTGTTGTTGTTGCTGTTATGCTTTTCTTTGGATTGTGTGTAAAGAAAACACAACACTGTGGAAAGAGCCACCTCCTTCTGCAGTAAAAGAAAATCACTGACAGATTATCAGTGATTAAAGGAAACATGAAACATTTGTGACACATATTTAATTTGGAGTTTCAGTAATTAATTAATGTGTGTCAATCTTTAATTTCCTCCTCTGGTCAGTAGCACGAGATTGGCATTCTGTAATAAAAAGAATGTGAAGTGCTCTTCCACACATACACTTCACTAGACCTAAATTATATCTAAATAAAAAAACTACTCTATAAAATGTTTAATAGGCATAACCTGACATAGTTGTAACTGACTGTGTGGGATTTTTACTACTAAATAAATTTAGTATTTTTTTGCATCTTGGCTACCCGAAAAAAGCGCCTGTGAATTTAGTTTGCCCCAATAAGAATCTATATGCTAACAAAGGCCTTTCGTGGGAATGCTAATGTGATCATTATCAAGTCCAAAGGATGCCAAAATGTCTGTTCCCTCTATAGAATCGCTTCATAAAGCCAAGGTCTTAACTGGGAGGAGGGAAAAATGCCCTTTTTGTTGCTGTCTGCGTTATTTGTTGTTACAGGGGTCTTGTCGTTATTCTTATTCTAATTAAGGTTCTCCTTCTCTGTTTCTCCCATGGAAACTCTGGTTCCCAGAGTGAGGACCCAGTCTCTCACTGAGCCACTGCCACCCAGACTGCCAGGCTGAGAGGGAGAGAGGGATTCAGTGACGGAGGGAGGAGTCTGGAGCCCCATCCACTGGCTGCTGTGTGTGTGTGCTGTGAGTGGGATGAGCAAGAGAGAAAGAGAGGGAGAGGAAAGAGAGAAGGAGGAGGGTGGGGAGGGGGACAAGTGAGGGCTGTGGACTCTGAGAATGGATGGGTAAGGAGAAACAGTGCGAGCGAGAGAGGAAGAGAGAGCTTGCGTATTCTGAGAGTCAGCAGCGAGGACGCAAGAAAGTCCACAAGCTCACATCACCAGACGAGGGAGCGTTAGATGGATCGGGGCACCCAGCCACTCTGAAGAGTCAAACAAACAGCAAAGAGCCATTGAGGGAGAGACGGAGAAGAGAAGGACAGAAAACAGGCATCCAGCTTTCCTCTGGTAAAAAAAAGAAAAGAAAAGAGAACCACTGAGGGACCATAGCATCGTCCAGAAGCGCACAGGAGCACTGTTTCATCTTGTGCATTTCCCTTTGCCTGCCAACTCCAATTTCACAATTCCCTACTGTTTCCCGTAGGTTTTGACCTCTCCACTCTTCCCAGCCATGACCCCCTGGATGCTCCTGCTCCTGTGGATCGCCGGACATAGTAAGTTTTCCAGATGAACTCGCCAGTTTCATGTCTTCTTTCTTGCTTGTGACGGCTGTGTGACTTTCTGTCTGAGAGCCTTGTCCATTGTTTTCATCTCTTGCTGTGACGTTTGAGCTTTTTGCTGCCTTCTGTGTTGTCGTTGTTTTATATACTGATTCCTGCATAGTATGGCCATGTGCACTTTGATGTCTGATGCAAACAGGAGAGAGAGTACATTTCTGAGTGGATGCTGTGTTGTTGAAGGGCGGTTTTCTTCGTCTGGAGTTTGTGGAGCTTCAGACCTGAAAGGTTAAATACTTCCTATGTGGCTTTATTATTCCTGTCACACACTCTCACACAAACGTACACACAGAAAGTCCTTTAACCCCAGTCGGGTTCAGTCAGCCATTCACTCCTTAGTCACATTGTTTTGAATTGACAGCCCCCTTCCCTATTGAGTGCAGCTCCGGGGAGTTTGGTTTTAAGAATGGAGCCAGAAAAAAGTTAACATTGCATCAGAGGTTAGAGCTTGGCAGCTTCAGCCTTTTTGGACCGCGTCTGCTGTTATTTTTATTCCTAGACAGTCTGTTGGTGGATAGAATGAGGATGGATTACTTGTATCCCCAGATTGCCACCAGGTGGTTGTCTTTAAAGGAAATGACAAAGAAACACACACCAAAGTACAAACAAACTCTAAGCCTGCGAAGCACGGACGCACGCAGAGCTGAATCAGGCAGCGGCTTTTTGTCACTTCGCGGCATCACGCAGACGCACAGCAAGCTTGCACCGGTTTTCACTGCTCCGGGGTCAGGGTCAATGACAAAGCTGCTTTTTCTTCTCAAGTTCGATCCTGTTTGGTCTGAAGGAATCAGGATTTTTTTATAGAGAAATGTAACCTTTTAGGTGGAGAAATCAGTGAAAACAGGCTAAATTGATTTCTGCCCAAATCTGCAGTGACTGTTGAAATTTTTTTTTTACGGCAGCCGACAAATTAAAGTAGATTTCACACTGCTAAAACAGCGGAAACATATAAAACTTGGTAAACAAATCATTTGCTCTGTCGCTGACTTCAGCTGCTCCATGTCTTGATTTATATTCTGTAACACAGAGCATTGCTTATAAAACACAACAAATTTGCTCTGAGTATGTTTTCCGCTGACTGACTTTTTATGTCGAAACGATTTGGAAATTATTCATCATTTTGAAAATGACAGCAGGGCCTGAAATATTGCTAAACATTGCTCAGCATCTCTTTTACATTAATGGGTTTGTATCTCTCGCAGAGAGGCTGTATGGGGACCAGAGTTAGTTTGTGCTACAGGACAGTCACAGAACATCAGACTCTGCACCTTAGAAGCTGTGTTTCTCTGTGTTTCTGCTTTGCTGTTTTCTGTTCCCCCTAATTTACCCATCAACTCTTCCTTTACCATCTGCGCTTACTGTGTTGCAGAAATACACGATCAGTCATTGTTCTCTTTTCTTCCACTCTGTTAGGCATCTGCTAAGTTTGGCTTCTACATCTGAGTACTGCTGCATTGCTATAGTTTTGAGAAAAAAGTGTGTTCATTTGTAGTAATATTGGACTTTGGAAGCTGATGCTTTCATTTATTCACGTGAGCACATTTTGCCTCGGTTTATTAATCTTTATCCATCACAATTTCATGCACATATCATCACAGGTTTAGTCCCAGTGCTGGGATCAGCTAACACCATATCTCATTTAACTGGAATGAGAGAACCGCTGCAACTGGACTGAAATGGGATTGCGGCGCATTTCAGCAAAGTCAGTTATTACCATAATATAAAATATCACTTTTCCCGCCAGGTAGACAAGATATAACAACCAACCGTCTCTGTGTATGCCTCCAGGGGGACAGGGAAGTGCATCCCCAAAGCATTCTGTTGTACAAATTACGGCTCTGTTTATGTGTCGAGCCAGTGTCAGCAGAAAGCTGCGGGGGAAAAAAGAAACAATCTTGTTTTTATGAACAGGGGAAAAGAGAGAGCTGTCGTCCAAGCAGTCGTATACTTAGGTATACGCAGCTCTACTGTGAGACAGCGACAAAGAGTGTGAAAATGAGGGACTGAATCGGAGACATGAGGTTCTTATTCAGTCAGAGAACGTTTGTAAAAGTAGAGAAATTGATTTGAGTTTCAGTATGAAAAAGAACGAGTAACAGAGCAGGTCCCATCTCATTATACCCCCCCCCCATGAATTGTTTTTAAGGTTGTATTTTTAAAGCCTTAAAATCATTGTAATCTATATTTTTCTATACTTCAGAAGGACTGAAAAAGTTTTGACTTTTGACAGAAAAAAAGTCTATTAACTTTGGAAACGGAAGCAGGGAAAGGATTCAGTCTAAATGGAGAAGCATAATGCTGTTTTTTTTTTTTTTCTCCTATAACTTTGAGAAATAAATGGCCCAAAACGAACATGTCGAAGAGAAAGAATAAGGAGAATGAAAGGTGTTCGATCTGCTGCCCAGACCGGCCGTGTGCTGTTAGCACATCTAGGGCACCTTCTCTCTGTGCTGTCACCTCTCCAGCCTGTGACGGATGACACAGCACCAGTCGGGAAAATCATGGAGACGAGTCTCGAGGAACACATTCACCTCAGGCCAAACCTGTTTGCTACCTCTCACAACCTCATCTTCCAACCTTTATATCCTCTCACATTCTTAACTTGGCTTTCAGCGTCTGGATTCCTCCCTCATCTTGTAGAAGATTACTTCTTTGCTATTTAGCCTTTATTCCATTTCCCCTTTTCCACTTCTTTCTTTCATCATTTTTTATTTATGTGCTGTAGTTGATTGAATGCCCTGTCTTGGTGGGTGAATGGGGTACATATAGGAGAGTATTATACCTGTGTTGTAGGAGGAGCAGCTCAGGAGCACTCCTGTGCTGGCTGTCTGTGACAAAAAAAAAAAAAAAAAAGACTGCAGAAAAATGTAATGTTATTACATTAAGGGTTTTAAATCCATTCTTTCCTCTTAAACTTTTCATTTGTATCTCTTATTTTAATGACACAACACGCAGTTTCCTTTGGCTTATCATTTTGTCAGGCAGGCTAAAACACAAGCTGTGCCCAATAGGGGCAGAATGGCTGCACATAAATTAAAATCCCAATCTTCTTAAATATCGCCTGTCCCTTCTTCCCCCCCGCCACCACCTTGATTATCTCCCACCCCCTCATCCATCTCTTGTCAGAACCCCTGACTTTGCCACCCAGCCAGGCTAAGCTGTTTCTTAGTCCTGAAAATCATGTCTTAGTACCACTCCAAAAGCCCTTATTTCATTTACTGCTGTCTATTAACTGATGTCTGACGACTCTAAATCCGCTTTTCCTCTGCAAGCTTTGATACATATTTCTCGACCGAGGTATAATTAAATGTCTTTCCAATGTCATGTTTGGATATGTATTTTATTGATGGAGAAAAAAAATCATTATTTTTTTAAAGGTATGAAGAAACTCCCATGTGCCCTTCGTTCATATTCTAAAGCTCTGACCTGCATTGCAGTTATCTTCCTTTCTACTCAGAATGTAGAAATTGAATTTATTACATTTTGATGTTTTTCTAAAAATAGTTCAGTTCTGATTTTATATTCGAGAAGTCAATTTTCTGGAATTTATGTTAGATTGTTAAATCATTATTTAAATATTGCAAACAATTGTGCATGATCAATATTTATATGATGACCAAAGGCCACTGTGTGTGTGCGAGGGAGAGAGCACTGCATTACACAGCTCTACAGTAAAAACAAAATTATTACAATTCATATTCTGAATTAATTTAGTAGTGATTTTTATAAACTTTTTTATTACTAGCCTAGTCTTTTATTATCTAGTAGCATGATTACCAGGATAGGCAACATTAGTGCAGCTTGCTTACTTAGTATTACAACTGACAGCTAGGTCCCTGTTATGTTAGCCTGAAAGAACATGCCTCCTTAAAATGATTTTCTTCATAGAAGTTTTAAACAGTTTGTGTGATTGTATCGACTTCATTTGTTCAATACTTCACTAACACTGAAAGCACTAAATTTGTAAGTAAGTATGTAACAAATTCCACACCTGAAGAGCTTTGTTGTCAGGTGTGACCTGGTGGTACCTATGCATGGTGGATTCACTGATGTATTTTACAGGTGAAACTTAAAAAGTTTTCAATATAAATCAAAAATTCATTTATTTCATTAATTAAACTTAAAAGGTAAAACTAAGATATGATATACATTGATTACATGCAAAGCGTCACATTTCAAGCTTTTTTGAAAATTAGAAGGTTCAAACTGTCAGACTTTAATCAGCTATTTAATACAAAACACCTGCAAAGGCTTAATGCATCTTTAGATTGTCTCTTAGTCTGGTTCAGTAGGAATCACAATCATGGGGAAGACTGTTGATGTGACAGTTGTGCATAAAACCATCATTAACACCCTCCATTAGAGGGAAAGGCTCAAATTGGAACTAGAAAATAATTTGAATGTTCCCAAAATGCCGTATCAAAGCACAATCATTTTAAGTTATGTGGAAGGGAAAAATGTGGACAAAATGATACAAAAGCAGCAGGGATGACCACAGATTGGAGAGGATTGTCAGGAAAAGGCCATTCATAAGTGTTTGGGACCTTCACAGGGAGTGGACTGAGGCTTGAGTTAGTACATCAAGAGCCTCCACACACAGACACATCTTGGACATGGGCTTTAAATGCCGGATTCCTCTTGGCAAGCTGCTCCTGGACAATAAACAGCGTTGGAAGCATCTTATATGTGAATGGTTCTGCTGCTCAATGGTCCAAAGTCCTCTTTTCTGATGAGAAAGCATTTTGTAAGGTTCTGGACGCACACAATACAAAATGCTTGAAGTAAAATGTGACATTTCCACAATCTGTGTTGATTTGGGGAGCCATGTCATTTTCAGGTGTTAATCCATTAGGCTTTATTAAATCCAAAGTATGCACACCTGTCCAGGACATTTTGGAGCACTTCACACTTTCCAACAGCTTGACTGGAAAAGCCAAAAGCCATGAAATGTCATCAAAATGGATTTTCCTTGCTTTGTAAATCACTATTGGGATTCAGAACAATTATTATGCACCTCAGGAAGCATAAAAACATATCCTTGCCTTGATACTATGACTTTCCCAACATGCACCACAGCCACGCTCTGAATGACACATTATGTCACCAGCTCATGATGGAGCCCACTTGTATGTACTTTGTTTTCTTGTTTGTCCTGTATCTCCCATTAAGGCTAGCCAGCATAAATCACCTCAGTCGCTGTGACCCCTGCTCATTTCTGTGCCACGATAGATTAAGCCCACTGTAATCCCTCTGAGCCCTGTTGGATATTTATGGTAATAAGTAAACATATGAATAAATAATCTTAGAGGCTGCCGTTGGACAGCTGGAACATGTAAGTCCCAATGTTTGTCAGGAGGCTGGTGACATTCAAAGGGATGCGGTTTCAAAGGAAAATCAATGGGGTTTGGACGACAGTGGAAGACAGAATCAAAAGACTGTTTAGATCGATGGCAGATAAAACTTTTAAAAGAATACGCTGATCACAGAGTAAATTGATGGATCATATAACACTGCGCTGACTTGGTTCATCTTGAGATATGTAGGGGGTATATCCACTCATAGCAGTATGGATGAAAGCCTCGATTTGAGTCTGTCAGGATTCAGGTCAGCCAGGAAAAGAAAAAAAAAATGATTAACTCGAACTCTTCCAGGAAATCCTGCCAATGAACTGATTCTTGTTATTCAGTCGGTCAACAAAATAAAGCTGTTTACTCTTGGGTTTCATTATCTATCTCGAAGACCCTCTTTCCAGCCCATACAGTCTTCTTTAATACCAACCAATCAAACCCAAGCCCCTCTTCTCATCTCCCTCTCCCTCTCTCTTGTTCTCTCCCGGAGACTCCGCTGCTGGAATATCATTCCTCAGGGATGAATTTACCCAGATTGGAGCACTCAGCAAAAGGGCATTATCCCGGATTACATGTCTGTTGGGCGGCAGTGTTAAGTAATTCAACCAGATGCTGTTGTGATCAGTGGGTCACCTGTAAAGGCAAGGATAGCAGCTGCACCTCTTCTCTCTGCTCTTTGCTGTCAAATCTCATCCCTTCTGAGATTTGATCTGCAGAAGGGTAGAAAAAGTTGGTCTCTTTTCTGAGTTGAGCTCAGCTGTTACATATAAAGAAGAGTGTGGAAGCCCTTTCTAACCCCAGTCAGGATTTGGTGAAAGATTATGGCAAGGATTACTGGTTTCAAAATTGCAGTTTAACACACAGAAAACAAAAAACTATATTTTCCTCCACAGGACTGTGTGCGTGTTCAGATATGGGGTGGGTGTGGGTTAGAGGAAGGTGTTGTTAGGAGAATAGTGGTGGCTCATAGTGTGTTATACATTGAAATACTGGATTACTGAGGACAGAAGAAAGATACCAAAGGCTTTAAACACATTTTATCTCCAATTTCTTAATCCCGCCTCATCTCAGCTGCAGATAATTTATTTTATTTTTACCTGCTTCCAGCATCGCCTGTGGAAAACAGGTGGTTCAAACACCAACACAAAGTGACTTAAAACATTTCCACAACAAGAACTTTGTTCCTCTGGTCAAAATCCCTGCTGCTGCATTAGTAAGATGTTTACCGTCACATTTAACTGAGACATTAATTTTTACCTCATATTCAGCCCTAGCATAGCCTTCAAAAGTCTGCATTTTCATCAGGTGTGTTGTACAGAGGTACTTAACTTGCAAAAACCCCTCAGAACACGGTCTCTAAATAAAGAAAATCCATAAATCCGATTTTTTTAATACAGTATTTGTTGTTTACTGGCATGAGGTTCACCCATGACTCAACATCTGTCATCAAAACAGGCAAGAAAAATAGGAACATCAGGTTATGAGGGTTGTAATCTGAAATACATAAATAGGACTGGTAGAAATGAACAAAAAAGCTTTTCATACAAAAAAAACAAGACTAAAGCTCTTATGTTGTCTAATTAGGAAACAGTTTAATTTAAATATTTTAGGTAAGGTTTATTAATATTCATTTAAAACTGTTGAACCAATTGCCTTACAAAGTCTTAAAGATTAGGGCCATTCATTTTTGACAAAATTATAGAATAGAATAGAATAGAATAGAATAGAATAGAATAGAATACAAATATAATTTTCCCTCCACTGGGGAAAGTTAGACATAACAGCAGTAAAGTGACAGATTGACGTCAAGATACAAAATTTATGACAAGCTAATTAAATAATATGTTCAAAATGTGCATGTGTATTTGCATTTAACATCAGGCTGACGAGAAGTGATACATAAAACTGTGCAAACAACAGAGAGTGGCAATAAAGCCGAAATGTTATTTGTATTTATTTTAATTTTTTTAAAGGCCAGAGTAAATAACAGCAGGGATGTAAAAATTAATGAGTTTTCTTGGAGCAGTGGTGGTTATACATTCTTACAGCTGTTTTAGGGAAAGATCTACAGTAATGTTCCTTTGTGTACATAGGATGCAGCAGTCTATCACTGGAACAACTTTCCAGTTTAACATGAGCTTGAAACATGGGGGAGTGCACACTGTCCAAGAGGGGTGTTGTTTTTGCCAGAACAAGTCTGTCTCCCACCGCCTGCAGTGGATCGAGGGGGCATCTCAACACAGAGACAGCCCTCTTGATGATCTTGTCTAACCACTTCTTCTCAGCTTTAGAGCAAGTGCTACTCCAACAAACTAAGGCATGGAGGATGGCTGATGCCACCACAGAGTAACAAAAATGTATTTAGGAGTCCCACATGCACTACTAGTAGATCTCAGTCTACTTAGTAGGAAGAGTCTTCTCTTACCATTTCTGTAGAGAATTAGTGTGGTGAGTCCTGTCCAGTGTATTGTTCAGGTGAACACCCAGGTAATATCCGATTTTTGTGGTTGTGCCATTTCGTATATTGAAGTTAGGTCAAACATATGTTAAGCAGGTCTTGAGCATACCCATGTTGTTATAGTAACCACACCTCATCAGTGTCTGGTTAGGATGTGTTTTTTTGGAGCTTTCTGGGTGTTTTTAGATAAAAGGATTCATGAAGTTTTATAGAGTTCTCATTAAATCTTCAACCCTGCCTAAGAACAATAGCTCAGTGTGATAAGAGGGTGAGGGGGATGAGGAAGTAGGGATGAATGATACATAATAAGGAAAGAGGGGCAAGGGAAGTGGGAGGTAACACTGATGACTGTAACATGACAGATGCTGGGGTGAGGGTTCATTGATGAAGCATGACGGAGATAGGGATTGTTGAGGTAAAAATAAGGAAGGGATGGCAGATAAGGGTTGAGAAATGGCAGATTAAGTTGGCAGGGTTCATGAATCAGGAATGAATTAGGTTGAAATAAATGAAGAAGGTAGGGATGAGGTAGGGGTAAAGATGAGAGAGCTAGGGGTATAAAATGAAGTCAGTAGGAATGAGGCATGAAGGATGTGGGTGGAGGGAATAAGATGTGGATGAAAACGGCATTTGATGAATAAGAAAGCCAGAGATAAGGGATGAATTAAGTACAAATTAGGAATAGAAAAAAAGGATGGGAGGTAAAACAATTTGAAATTGAGGATCTAGGAATGTTTGTGGTGGGGAAGGAGGAATGAAGGATGCAGGTTGAGATATAAAGTGGTATTAGTGGATGAAGGATGAGAGACTAAGGAGGTGGGGACATGAGATGAAGCCTGATAAATGAGGGAGGGGGGTAGAGTGAATGGGGAGAACAATACAAACAGGAGAGCTGAATCTTAATCGACTGCGAGTTAGTTTAATGTGTGATTCAGGTGTGGGAAGCACGATAAATCCATTTAGTCAGCATAAAAATATTTCCAATGTAAATGTAACTTGCGTAGCTCTCATGTCATCCCCTAAATGTCATAAAACTGAAAAAAAGTATCTTGCCCCCTATAATTAGAACAGCATATTACATGTAACCTACCAGACGTTTCTAGGACTGAACACTGAACGACGTTTGTGGTCTCCTCAGCAAACGTTTTGTTTAGTCTGTTCCTGGGTGGTGTGGGTTTGTGCAGATACCATGCAAGCGAGGAACAGCTCAAAAAGTTTTGTTGAGCTGCTCACTCCATTGGTGCTCTAAACATTTGTTTGAGAACCAGCCAAGCAATCCATCGAGATGATAGCACAAAGCCCCAAGATGTATGTGGTGCTTCTGTGCAGGCACCACCGAAGGAATTGGGTAGCCAATCGGATAAGGACTTTCCGGTGTTTGTAAGGAATTTTCTTGGACGGCCCAATATTACACCTGGACGAACTTCTGTTCTCCTGCTCATTCACTTCCCCATGTTGTTTACTGCTGCATCTCCCACTTTCAGTGTGTTTATGCTGACAATTCCTAACAGAGGATATGCTAAAGAAAAAAAGGCTGCTTTGCCCAGACACTTAAAATGCACTCTCTTTCTGCCTGTGTATGTTTGTGAATGTGTGGCATATGTGCACTTTTGCTACGCTCTTACAATTACTGCTGCAAACCTTGAATTGTAATATAAATGCAAATCTGCCTCATAATGTGTACAAGCAGCACATAAGACGGCAGAAGCCCCTCACCTGTTAGTTAATGCCGATGTGTCCCTGCCTGTCATTACCTCAACAGTCTTAAATACTTGCTGCAGATAACGTGTGAAGCATTTCCATTTGTAAGCAAATCTGGGGGCTGATGTATTCGTCTTGTCTCAAATAATATAGACCACTCGCGTGAGCAGCTTTTAAACATCCTCGTGTGAAACAGTGTGCAGCGTTCACTCCTCACTTCTTTGCATTTATTTTCACATCCTAATTCTGGACGGTGGGGCTCAGAAGGAGAAAACTGTTCCCTCTGTGGTGCCAGACACCAATGATGAGAGCCAAAGCTTTTTTTAAAGGCTATTTGATCTGGCAACGATACCAAAAAATGTTTTATTCAGCAAAGCACATCTGACACAATGGCAGCACAAACTTACCCTTGATCTGTGCCAAACTTTTGAAACCTGCCTAGGGTGGGCAGTAGGGGGATGGTGGTTCTTGCTTTGAGAAAGAATGATGTTTATAACTGGCACTTTTTTTCTTCACAGTATTTTTTTCCACACATGCTAAAAAAGGGGGCTTTGAGACACCTGCTTATCCCACTAAAAGACCTAAGCAGTTTGGAAGAAAGATCCATTCATGAGTCCATTGCAGCCTCTAACCCCCCCTAAAAAAAAAAAAAAAAAAAAAACTATTTTACAACTGCACTGACTGGTACAAAGCCAAATTGTAATTGTCTTTTTGTTGTTAAAACCAGCCTTACACACTCGGAGACTCAGGCTCCTTGATATGCACGATGGAAATTTGGGTCCTCCTTTGTGTCATAATGCCCTTTTACCAAGCAAGGCTTCATCTAGCAGAACAAGCATAAAGAAAGAGCTGTCCACGCTTGCATCGCCTGTGCTGCCTTGCATTACCAACTAGCAATCTGTCAGGGCACAATAACAGATGAGAAACCCTGGGGTATGTGAGCAGTGAGAGATAACTTTTAAACGTAGATCCAATAACATACTCTAAATTAAGAATTGTATTAATCTTAAAATTTTAAATGTATCCTAATAGAAGAATGTAGCAGAATTGATTTCAACCTTCAGCTTGTGATGGTTTTCATTTGTATAGTACCAGTGGAATTCACTGTGCCTGTTTTATCACAGCATCTTTTTTAGGCGTAGCAGTAATTTGGCATCGTAGACAGGATCAGCTAAGAGAACCCACAGTTTATTTTTCACCACCATGGGTCTGTGCCTTTGCATACCTCAAAAAGTCTTCTACTGTCATCAGTAGCTCTTTCTTTATCAGTTCAGCTCTTCAAGTGGATGTCAGAGACCTGAGTAAACAAATTGCATTAGTGTATAATTAATTTTTTTGGTTGCCACTTCAATATTCACTTCACTCTTTTAGAGCGTGAAGAGCTCTTTTTGCGCTCTCTGATTTTATTTTATCAAGTGCAATTTAATATTGTGGAGGCTGGCCTTGGCAATGAAAAACTTGCTAATGCACATTGGGGACTTTAAATGATTTGCTATCCTTTCAAATCTGTTGGCAGGGGTTTCAATCTGGCTGGCGTCCTGGGGGAACGCGCAGTGGTCATTGCTCAATCCCTAGGGGACATTAGTGCAAATCACAAAGGAGCAAAGAAGTCATTTCAGTTTTGCACTTTCCTTTGGCCGCTGCCCAATGCTAAATGGCAGAGGACTTGCTTGCAGACCAGGGAAGGGTAAATGCCTTTAAACTCTGCGCCCCTCTAACCTCTTAAACCTGATTAAATCAAATCAAAATACCACAGTTCTGACCCGCTTGGGACGACCTGAAGACAAACAGCTGAAGAGGAACCAGAAAACCTTGGGCTGAACCGAGGGCAAGGCCATCTATTACGTCCTGCACAACCTAGAGCACAGCGACACAAACAATGCCTGCGGTGCACAATGATGAACAGACTCCACATCAGAGATTGGATTAGAGTGGCAAGAGCAGGAGAGCCCTAAAAGCTATGCCAGTTTATTGAAGCCTCATTCGAAGTTATAATCTTACAAGAGAAGGGCTCATCCAATGACAAATGAGTGGATATCTCCTAGTAAAAAACTAAGATGAGGCAAGATGGGCTGGTCCAGCCACCATACTTATCCTCTCTTAAGAGCACATGCTCAGTTAAAATAAGCAATTGCAATTATTAAATTAATCTAATGCATGGATTTCTACGGTTAAAATGTTTTTCCATAACATATATTTATTGCTGTTCTGACATTTATCCATGAAATGTAGTGAAATATAATACAAACACTCGTAGTTTCCAGGTGCTTATTTGACAAACTAGTATCCTATTTTGTTTCCAAGGTCTTTATAGAGTAAAAGTGTTTAACAGGACAGGAAGCTAATTTTAGCTGCTAAATTAGTCAGACTATCTGCTCAAATAGGTAGCATGAATGTTTTTAACTTCATAACACACATCCAAATCATACAGTAGGTCATTTCAACATCATTTATAGGCAACAAGTTTTGAAAATAAAAACATAGTGACAATATTTGTAACACATAGCCATGCTGTAATTCATCAAATACATTATATTATTATACTAAACGGATTTGTGTCAGAATCTTGGGTTCTGTTAAATTTCCTAAAAGCATGAATAAATGATTAAAACATTTTATGAACTTAATGCTGAATAATAAAGAAGCATTAAGTGTTAAAGTCCTGATGTCTTTTTTTTTCATTTTGCAGATAGGAAGGCTCAAAAATTTTCTCCCACTTGACAGTAAATGCTATCTAAAATTGGACGAATGATAATGACAGTACAATGCCCTCCAAGGTAAACAAAGATATCTAGCGTTCTGGGAATGGGAGAAAGAGGAGAGTAAAGAACAACAAAAACATCAGAGGAAAATAAAATAAATCTCAAAAGGGAGAGTATTCTTGTCAAAAATGAAAACATATCTGTGTCTTGCAGCCCTAATCCTCAACGCCAGTGTATTTGCTGTCTGAGTGGAGAATTTGTGCGTCTGTGCAAACAAGCACAAATGTGATTATTCCTCACTTTGGTCGCACGCTAATTCTATTACTTTACATTGTTTTCCTATCTCACTCCAAACAGCTTTGGCTCAAACTACGTCTCAATGGTTTTTCCAAAGACAAAGTGCTGTTTGCCTTTGGCAGACTAGCAGAGTTTTACTTTTTTTTGCCCCATTATTGGTTTTAAAAATACCCTTGGATGACTTTTAATGTATGTTTCTCTATGATCTGCTGGGCAAGACTCGTTGCCTCTGTCCCAGCACTGAGTGACTCTGGCATTAAAAATGCAGCAGGGCATCCAGAGGCGGTGGTAGCTGCTCACAGTGGGATGTTCAAGGGTCCCAACCAATCCCTCCCATCCCCTACGGCGCACGGCCTCTAATCTTTCCCCAGGTTATGATTTTGAATTATTAACAGGGCTTTCATTAAAAAATGTAATTTGCTCAGAGCAGCTGTACAAACTCTGGCACGGCCTCATTTCAAATGTGGAGAAACTATCTTGTGAATTTATGTTGGATCTTTCAACTGCCTGAAGAGCCTTGCCCCTATGGGTGTGCTCTATACTGTGTGAAGACTTAATGGCTTGGAGTGGCCTGCCATTCTTAATTCAAAGACTATAACATCCTAATGCATTTAAATGTCTTTCCTAAATGGGATATAATACAAGATTAAAAAGCATATGTTTCAATGGTGTAAATGTAATGTGCACTGCATTAGTTTAATCATCAAGAAACCACTCAAATCAGTTCACACACTTGTGTTCCAGATTCACTCAACTGATTTGTCTGGCTTTGGATAAAGGACAGTTCTTTAAAGTTAGCCTCATGTGGGTCTGGGATTTGATATATATTGTTTACTACAAAATCCAGCATCTTTAGCTTCATCCTCCACACAGACCCTTTTGATCATCAGTTCCATGCTGGATATAAAGTGAAGAACGAACAAAAATACAGGTGACTTTTAGAGTTCTCTGACTCTTTGAAGACAGCAAAACAAGTGTCTTTCATCTAAAAAAAAGAAAAAAATCTGCAGCTGTCTTGTAGAAAAGAAAGAATAGGACAAAAAAAACAACAACACAGAAACAGGTAGTATCCTGAGCTTGGAAATGAAAAAGTAAAAATGTTAAAGTATCTTTATGATTGCATTTCCTCTGAGGCTTCCTGTGAGAGAAATGACATCCACTTTGTGCAGCTTTTACCAGTCATCCTTTAAACAACAGAGCCCGAGAAAGACTAAGAGAGTAGACATTTTCATCTGCCTAGAAAATTATTTTAATGCACAAAAATATATTTTTTTCAGTTTTCAAGTGACAGTGAGCATTTTTTTTACCCACAGATTGGTCTCTGCTTTCACTGTATGTTATTGTTGGGTTGCTAATGCATCGCACATGGTCACTGTGTGCTTTATTAGATACATCTGTTGGATTGCTTATTAACACAAATAGCCAGGCAATCACATAGCAGAAACACAATGCATTTTTTTTTTAAATCAAGTCGTGATGAAGAAGACTTGGTGCCGATCAAACCAATCATCAGAATGAGGAAGAAATGTGACATCAGTAACTACGCGATGGTTGTTACCAGATGGCAGGCCTGCTGTATTTTCTCGTGCAACCTTCTCTTGCTCTGACAAAGATAAAATATCCACTAAGCAGCAGCTGTACAGACAATAATGCCTTGTCAAAGCTGCTACTACAGTTAAAATAGGCTTAGACAATTTGCACACTATTTGAGATTGCAAAAGTTTTAAAGGTAAAATTTGAATGAAGTTGTAGTTAGGCTAAGGTTTAGGAATAGATGGTTAGGATTCGGAAAAGTGTCTTGGCTGGGCGTTATACAGTCCCTTCAATGAAGTCAATGAATAAAGTCAAATAAGGCCCTTACTACTACTAGAAAGACCAGAATATATATATATTGGAGAGGAATTGTTAAGGCCGTTTGGAATGCAAATGAGATCTTAACCAAGCAACTGTAAGTTGTACCAAATAAAATGACCAGTGAGCACATATTAGGTAGACAGAACTCAATATATTAGTGAGAAAGAATTGAGGCTCATTCTTTTTATTGAATTAATGATGGAACAACAGTGGTAGTGTTACCCCCACTGAGAGATGAACCAGATTTCAACCCAGCGATCCCTGGAGGTGAGGGCCAGCATCTCTCTGACAGGACATGTGGTCCCTGAGCATCGCCGCTGGGGGGTTGATGTCACCACCTTAATTGTAATGTTTCTCTCTTCCTCCGTGCTGAAAAACTAGGCCAGCTCTCCATAAAAGGAGAGAAGGAAAGGGGGAGATGCTACTTGCTGGGCCGTGTCGGCATGCCACATCATTTACGAAGACAGCCCTAATAAATTACAGCGGCAGATCGCAGTGAACAAACAAAGCTTAATGGAAATAAAGTGGGAATTAT
Organism: Apricaphanius iberus; assembly: GCA_028564705.1. Taxonomy (NCBI): domain Eukaryota; kingdom Metazoa; phylum Chordata; class Actinopteri; order Cyprinodontiformes; family Aphaniidae; genus Apricaphanius; species Apricaphanius iberus. Next base: position 412,462 of record JAPXFQ010002197.1, read on the forward strand.
CAGGCGAGAAATAAAAGGAAAACAGTCTGAAATTAGTGCAAAGCGTCTGGATGAAAGAATGTCAGGCCCACAAAGCGCATCCATTAAATGGACACATTGCCAGTTTTTAAGACTGAAAATGTTTTGTTCTCATTATTACTTTTTGGTTATGACAGAAAATAATGAGACAATTCTTGAGAAAAAAATTATTTTCAGACTTCTAAAACTCGTCCACCGGAATATTTTTTTTTCTGTACGTTCTTTTCTTGTTTTGCCTCCCAGAAAAAAAAAGAAGAAAAAAAAAGAAGATTGTGCTGCTCTTTAGGACCATTGTTCCATCGTTTTCAGTCAGGGCAGAAAACGCCTCGAAGCTTGTGCCATTAGAGTGCCTAGACATGTGGAAGAGAACAACATGAGATTGGAGGATGGAGAAATGGTATATCAGGGGAAACGTTTGTCAGGTACCATCAGGATGAAAGTTGTCCATACAGACCTTTGATGCAAGGCAGGTCAGCTGGGTTTTGGTCTGAGGGAAAAAGGGGAATGTACAAAAAATCTACAAGTCTTTAAATAATACAATCAGAGCTCATACACATGCAAACATTTTGATTCACAAATAAAGGTATAATGAGAGTGAGGTATTAAAATTCTGTCTGGTGGACTATGCAGTTGTTGTTTTGAGTTATGAATATGAAGGTGGGTGATTTAAGCTTGATACCCTATGAACTTAGACAGGAGCTGTTGTTCATTTGTAATACAATGTCTGCTAATAAAGAGTAGCTGGCAAGCTGGTCAGACAACAACTGTTTAACAGGATTTTGCTGTAACTCCCATTTGTTTTAAATGGATTATCTGGCATCAGCAGAATAAATAATTTGTGTATGTTTGATAGGTGAGATATAATGTGTAAGCAATGCTAAAGTTGTCATCTACTTCAGTCCGATTTGTACAACGGCAAACTGAAAATTTGCGTTTTTTAAGGAATCCTAACTACATTTAAATCACTCTAAATCTCTTGTTTAAAGTCTAAAATAATTTGACTGACGGTTATTCATCAAAAAGATGTGCATTGTTAAAAAACAGGACTAGAAATGTTTGTGAAAAAAATATTTTTTCTGGTAATAGAACCAAATTTAGTAAAGGTTTTTTTTATAACTTAATGTGTGATTTCCGAAACAATTCTTATATTTCTGAAAACAATCAGAAAATTGCTCATTTTCCCTCCCTAAAAAATATTATTGAAACCTTATCTGGCCTTGAATTTTCAGTTTCTCTAGCATTTGTTTTTCTGAGCAGCTTTTCTGTGGGTGAATTAAAGACGGAGGGATATCATTTTGTTGGAGTTCGTAACTACACATGGAAGTTTGCTGTTGCATGGTTTGTCTGCGGCACTGTAACAGAAATTAACCTTGAACTTTAGCTATGGACAGTCAGAGCTGTGCATTTTGAGCTGTTTGTTGAGTTTGACTTTTTGTGCTTGCTAAAAATATCTTGTGAAAGACTAAAAATAAAAATGTAAACATACCTTTAAAATAACTTTTAGGGAGAGAATTGTGCCTTTATGATGATATATCTTGCATTTTCAGCCTCGTTTGCTGTGTTTTCTTGTGTTTGTCACCACATATACCTGTACTTATCGGTGCATGTTTTGTGCACTTAGACCACATATATGTGAAGCAGCCATGCTGGGCTTGCCAACAGAAAGCCCAGCATTTTGAAAGGTGCCAGAATGAGTTTGTCACAGAAAGTGTAAACTTGAAGAGAAAGGGGACTGTGGAGAGAGAGACTTTCCCCAGGCAGCCAGAGCCTGTCAGACTGATTAAGTCACGCAGCTCGAGAGGGACTTTGGAAACAGAGGCAGGGCATGCAAGGGGAGCATTGGTTGACAGAGAGAAAATAAATAAGTAGTAACATGTAAGTATTAAGATAATGTTGTATCACGTGTGTGCTTACTTATACCTGACCCCAGAGACTCATGCTGGGACACAGCATACCAGCCCACGGTCCCATCATCCCACCCCACAGCTTTGTCGCCCTGCGGCGACATGAAGCAGGTCAGGGCCATCTTAAAGTTCACAGAATGCAACATGACAGGACAAGTCCAACATATGCCTTTATGACAGTGAAGCAAATAGATGACTGATGGCACACCAGTGTGTCTTCAGGGGACGAGATAACACGTAGACTTAATGTTTGACTTAATTTTGCTTTCAGTTTCTTGTCAGATACACCACACCAAATGTGGCAGAAAGGCTGCAAGAATTTGCTTCAGAGTTCATGCGTCTTTCCTTATTGTTGTAGCGTGAACAGACGGACCATCAAGCCCACTTGATAGCCCAGCGTGTCTGACTATGCTCCTTTATGTGATGGAAATGCCAAGGAACCCGAACCCGCTAGGAAAAAAAAAAAAAAACTCCTGCCATCCACAAGACTAAAATATGAAATCTACTTTCTTGGGGCCCCCGGCTGCTCCAAGATGCCATAGTTACATTCGGTTTCCATCAGTATCTCTCCGCTATGTTAAGAAGACTTGTTGGTAAACAGCAGAAGGGCAGCATCATTAGCAATGCACTGCCCACTTAGAATGTCTTTGGCAGAAAGTGCAAATGAGAATTGATAAGGAATCGCTTTCAGTCATGCCCTCAGTAAAACCAGGTATGTGGTAGACGCAGCTCACTAACAGAAACTTAAAAAAGTCTGGTATCTCCAACTGTATCCTCCCACGAATGGCCACCCTCGTACTGAAATTAACATCACTCGCCCTCTCCTCCTCAGGCTTTGCAGTCCCACCGCTGTAACAAAGCATAATCTATATCACCTCTATCATAAAATGCTAATTGCTAGGTATTCAAAGAGAGAGAAGTCCTCACCGAATTAAAAATCATTCAGCAAGAGACTGAGTTCAGCACAAAACTGTGATGCCTATGAGCTAATGTTTCTGCTATCTGGCATAGAACCCCAGGAGTGTAGCACTGAATGAAAACATGCCTTCTCTGCATTATAATGCAAATTCAAACCTGAGCTCGGCTTTGCCAGTAATTACTGTAGCAGAACAAAACTGCACAGTTAATAGGGTCAAAGTATTCCATCAAGCAAGGAACAAGAAAAACTAGCCATTGTGATATAATATGGCTTCTGGCAGAGTTCAGGCCTCGAAATCGATGTGCACAAAACAGCACTTTGGTCTTTGCACAGATTTTAATGTGTAAGACAAGAACTTGATTCAGTAGGGGTTTCTTTCAAAGGGAATTGAAACAAACAGATTTCTCAGTATTCAGGATCACTGCAGGAAGTACTTTTTTTCCTTCTATGTCTGGCGCAAACAATGGTGGCACTGTGCGTCTTTGATCAAGGGCATGTCTATGTTGATGACTATGAGAAATCTGCAGGCTGTCCCTTGAGTGTTGTAACCTTACCTTCAAAGTGCACTAGTTTTATCTTCACCACATCATCCTCTCTGCAGCTGTCTTCAGGGTTGTTGACTAAATGTTTTTGCTCTCCTTCTTTGTTTTTGTCAACATCAAAACCATCTAAGCACAAAAGTAAATGTCTAGACCTAGTAACATTTATCGCAATAGCACCCAAAACAGAAAAATTCACCTTTAAATTTTTTTCAGAGTGAAACGATCAAATTCTTTCTTAAAAAAAACATATAAACACAAAAAATCATATGTATAACAAACAGGCTTTACACATAAACTCACCATGTTGTACAATCCCTATGTGTGTGAACGGGTGTGTTTTATTTGTGAGAGGCCGGTTCGTTCTTATCCTGTAATCTCCGGGTTTTCCTCAGGCCATGCTCTGACACATCATCGTACCCTCTTCCTCAGCTTTATCAGCAAGACGCCCGTAAAGAGCAATCCTCCATGACTGGGTCCTGACCCCTGTGCTGTGGATGGGTCAAGGGTTGGGACAGTGGGACCAGCTGGGGTCCTCTGCCACTTCCAATACAATACTAGGAGGAGACCAGACAAGTGAAGATGGCATGTGCTCGCCATAGTGACAAACACTTGAAAAATCACAAGTTTTGAGTTTCTTATCCAGTTAGTTGTTCTTAGAGAAGAACTTATCTTAATGAGTTTTTCATAGGTCTTGCTATCTGCCTTCTGCTTAGGTGATGCTTTGTACTGACTATGCGTTAATTGGTACACATCTTGGATAATGTTTTTGTACCCACTTCAGCACCAATTATTTAAGGTAATTTCTTGGGTTTAGTCACAGTTTACAGTTTTAGTAATAAGCATGGTTATGTGAATCTAATAAATAACAACTACTGGTGAGTGTGACGGCAAAGATAAAATATAGCTAAGGGGTGAAATGACTAACACCTACCAAAAGTATAAATGTGGATTTAACACTTATGTTTATTGCACAAAATACTCCAGTTATTTGGCTGATAATGTATAACAACAGGTGAAACCATTGGGGGTGGGGGTGGGGCGGGCGGTGGTATGCTGGTACCATCTCTGGCTGTGCTCTAAATAATGAGGAAAAAAATTACGTTTTAAAATTAACATATTTAAACCATGGTTTACTTTGATAATGGTAACCAGTTCAAGAAATTCATAGAAAGAGTAGTCAAATATAGTGAATCTGTCAATATACTTATTTCTTATGTAGCCTGTAATGACTTAGTGAAAGTATAATTTATCTTTAAACAAACGGACTAGATTTAAAGCAGCCTGGAGGTCACTGTACTGCATAGGGATTCTAGTGAATATATTTAGAAGACAACTGCCTTCTTGACTTTGTAGCACTTGTTCTCACTATGTTAAACTTTAGGATACGTTTTTAAAAAAAAGTTTCAAGCGACATCCACAATTGAGGCTTTTTATAGAAATAGTAAATGTACGGGGTCATTGAACACATCAATCCAGCAGATGATATTTTGCCATGAATAGCTAAAGATGAAATTTTATTTAATCTTCCAAACCCTTATTTCTGGCACCGTACTGTATTTCTATCATCAGTGTTACTGTCAGCTGGTCAATAAAACAATAAAGCACAACAGAGTAATGAAAAGAATATACCCACAGAGCCAGACACGAAGCCGGCTCAGACTCTTTAATCCAGGCCCGTTTTTTTTTTCTTCCCAGAGTGCTCTGAACCTGCTGTGAAATTGAATTTTGCAACCTTGTGTGTATGTGAACCAGCCAAGCTCTGCATTGTCAGAGCACTCAATTAGCTCCCAAGGCATAAGCCAAAATGTTTTTCCAACTGAAAATATATTCCTCACAGGACCAGCTCTCATTTGCATAATGTTTCTACCCTATAGCAGAGAGGAAGGGGGCCTTTCCAAAGTTAAAAATAAAAACAATCTGCACCTTTTACGATATAGTTAATTGCTCTCTTTATGCCATTGTATATCATATCTAGGGATAAACTACCCCTTAGTGCTGAACCAATGTTAACCTTTGCTCAAAGGCTGTTTTTAAGTTGTAAATATGGTAATATACAGTGTGCTTAGTGCTGTTCAGGCATTTGTTCCTCCTTTTTTCATGCATATTTTGTTACCTTGACTTGCTTTACAAAAGACTCTTGAGTTTTTGAAAGCTTCCTCAAACAGATGTTTGAGCACACGGCCCTCCACCCCCAATATATTTAATCTGGAGAACAAATGAGACTGGAGAATCAAATTCCTCATAACACTCTCTCGGAGTTGAACATTTTCAGAATCGTGTTGTTTACTGAATTTGCCGTCATTGAAGCACTCAGCTGAGCCATTAGAAATAATCTGCACCGACAAGTAGCTAAACATTCCACTGACAAAGTGACATTGAAGTCACATAGCCATGCCAACTTTTCGGTTGTTGTTTTTTTGTTTTTGTTTTTTTTATTCCCAGCGGAATGGATAAGAGCGAGAGAGAGAGAGAAGAATAAGAAGAAAGAAAAGCAAAGAAAAAAGTAACTTTCAACAAAAGGAGACAGTCAGTAGCAGCAGCAATGACTTTTTCTCAGAACCCATGCGTATTGCTTTTCCTTAAATAAAGCGGCTTTGAAACACTTGTGCAGTCAAAGTAAGACATTTAGGGTCAGAGGGTTTCTGGTGACCTATAGTGCCCCCTAACTCTCATTACTGAGGTGCCACCATCTTCAAATTTAGTGCTGCACTCTTTCTCACCTCCCCTCGGTCTTATAAATCAGCTCGGAGACACGTGTACACATCTACATCCATGGAATCCCTCATCACAGAGAGAGATGTGGGGTTTTTTTGTTAATGGTTTGTGGCAAGGGGATTCTCACTCATGCCCTGTACCAGTGTAAATTATGCCCCCAGCCTTTTTCACAGAACATTCTGTCACATTTATCGGACAGAGACCTAAACTGAGATGAAGTGTTGCTCTCCCAGTACGGCTGCATGTAATCGGAATGCGCGGCAATGTGTGCCGAGAAGATTAAAGGTGTTTCTCGACACAATGTGTTCCTGACATTTTTTTTTTTTTTGTCAATTGAAACAAAATGTTCACCTTTTATTTATTTATTATTCCAAGGCAATCTATTAAAGAACATCTTCCCTAGTTGTACACTAAAGCATCTGGTTTATATTTTGTGCATATAAATATTATGTGGTACCACAGCAAGTCTGAAATGGATTGGATATTAAAAAAAAATGCTAATGAATTAAACCGATTTCCTTCATAGTGCATTTGCAATTTAATTTGAAGCTGAAGCAATTATGGGGAAGAAAAGGATGAAAATGAATTGAAACTGGCTGCTTTTTTTTTCTACCTCTGTGAAAGTCAGTAACAACATAGTTTAACTCAGAGATGTTGTTCATAAAGAATAGGAATGCAAAATGTATTACCATCCTATTGTGTTTTTATCCCTGCAGGATTTACTGTCAACTGGTTATATAAGCATGGCTGTAATTGCTGAAGCGTTTGTGTGTACATCAGTTTAAAAGTAAGCATTTTCACTTGGTGTAAAATCATTAGGAGCTTACCTTCCCATGGATTTTTATGGAAGAGGCTGCACCAGGATTAACTAGTCTTCAAATATGCCACATGATGAAGATCACCTCAACTTAATGCGACACAGTTTCAGACATACCTTCACACTTGATAGAAACTGGTTGTTAATGGACTGCACGGTGCCAAGAAACACCCTGATGACATATGCTCATGCTTGTGATTAATATTGTTTGCCTTTCAGCACTTGCTACTAGCTATTGCTACAAATTAATTTCTTTGTTTGGCAAGTCGATTTGGCCCCTGTCCCTTGGCAGACCTTCTGTAGAGAAGAATGTATTTTTTTTCCGCATGGCTATGATCTAACTTTCTATTCCAAACTGATCTTACTTTGGCAAAAAAAGAAAATTAAGTGCTACCCATATGGCAGGAGAACAAACTTAGAAGTCAGATATTTCATAATGTTAGATGCTGACATTTAAACCAAGAGTTGACTTAATGAGGTCAACAGAAAGACCTGGATAATATAAAAAAAATTAAAAAAAGATTTGCTTTTAATCTAAGCGATTAAATGCATTGGCAGCAATAGGTCTTTTTTTTTCTTTTTTATTCGAGATGAGCGGCATTTCCTGAGAAATTGAAACAGGATGATGGAGATCAGTGACAATACCGGCTGGATAATCATGCCCAAATCACAGCCATCTGCTCTCAATCTCCACCACCATCTACACGCGCCACCATCAATCCCTCACCAATAAATCCTTAAATCCCGACAATCTGCAGCACTCAGCTTACGACCTCTGATAATCTACCTAGCAAGCCCACATTACTGGACAGGAAGGTACAGCACCCCATGGATCTTTCATCCATCTAGAAACAAAATTTGGCCTCTATTACATTCCACAGATTTAATACTGTTTTAGATCTTCTTACATAGCATGAGTTTTGTATACTCAAATCCACACTAATCTACATAAATAAAATACGAAATATGAAACCGGAAGCATTTTTCTATTGATATTTGCCTATTCAGCAACAGCCATGATAGTAAGTTAGATGCCAATAGCAGAGCTTATAAATATTAGACAAATAGACTAAATGTAGGTTAGTATGTAAGGTTTATGAAAATATGTATTTTTTTAATTCTGCCACATGTACCACAAGAAGATATATATTTTAGTACAGGCAACATCTTGTACCATAGTACAAGAAAAAGGTCTGAGCCTTTTGGTTAAAGGGCAATTTCAGGGTCCTGAAATTCCAATTGGTGAGCTGTTGAGTTTGATAGGATGAAGAATCCTGATAAATGAAATGTACCTTGACTTCTCTTGATGAATCCACTCAGCTGTAAACCTATACACCACTGCCCATTATTGCCTGGAATTCTATGGTTTGTGATTAGAGTGACCGCCACAAAGGTCAGTCACTAATATTTTCCTTGTATCAACACCAACAACAAGAAATGTTGAAAAGAAACAGTGCAACTCAACGTGCCTAAATTTAAAGGTGCAATATGTAATATATTTGTTAAAATAAAGCCCTTTTTGTAATCTTCGTCTATTTTTTTAAAGTCATGACGATACGAATGATTCTTGTACTTTTTGTACTTAGCATGTGGGGGTTGGGGTTCCATTTATTTTTAAGGTGATATGGGTCTGAACAGAACAACCAGGGTACACTTGTGAGTAAATGTGTGTACCGTGATGTAATGGTGCACATAGGTACCCAGGTATGCGAGTTCACAAAAAGTCGATATTCTCCGAAGTTAGCTGCTGGATACGCTAACGTCAAGAAACATACATTCATTATCTCGTCTTTAGACATGTAGACATTAAAAGAGAAGTGAGTAGTTTGCTGTTGCAGCTGGCTTATGTATAAATGAGCATGTGCTTGAACGTCACAGGAGTGTGCATTTTGGTGGTTGCAGTTGCTCTAACCGCGACATGGTGGCAGAGCTCAGCAAACTCCACAGAGTAGCTTTAATGTGGAAGAATAAAACCATTTCTTCTTGACGGCCTTGCTGGATTTGGTGCATTTGCCACATTATCTTTAAAATGTATAATATTTTCTGTTTAATTTATCATTCAATTTATTTGTTTGTTTGTTTCCACGAGTCTCGCAATTTCTTTTTTTTTCAGCGGAGAATTGAGGAGAAGCAAAAAAGACCCATTTCCCACAAATTATTTTTTGTTATATTTGTGCTGTATTAATAGAGTTTAATATCAAATCCCACCATGTCACAAGTTTCCTCTTTGCCAAACACACTTTTTATCTGACTGCAACATTTGGTTAATGTTGCTGAGTCATTCGATTCCAGACAATTTCCATGATTAAAAAGGTGAAACTAGTTAGCCATATCAAGCTATACCATGGTTTAAGAGACGTATGGAAAAGCTGTAAAAATTTCTTGTCTTTTATAATGTTCATAGTCTGTTTAATGAGATGCTGAAGAAAGTGCTAGAGTGACTAGAGTTTCATTTGGGAGCATAGTTGGACATAATGGAAATGTATGAAGTCCCTCCTTTATGTTTGGTGGCGCTGGGTGGTTCAATTGGTGGGGCACGCGACTGTGGTCCTCTTTGTGGTTTTCCTGGGTTTGATTCCTGGTCTCAGGTCATTTGCTGCAGGTCTTTGACTGCTCTCACTGCCTGTTTTCCTGTCAGATTGCTATTCAGTGGGGGCCACTAGTACAAAAAAGTATTTTCTAAAAACCAATAACCTTGTTGTAGAAACTAAAGGAGCTAACAGCAATGTCACTGTTTGTCAAGCAGTTGACTGCAGGCTCTCTGTCTAAGCATTTCGTTCAACTTACCTATTATCACATAGTTGTACTTTCTTTACGCTCTATAGAAAAAAGGGCAAAACAAAATAAATGCTACCCAATAAGAACTTCAAAACTACTAAATTAAGCAGTAACGTGTAAGAATCAATATAATGTAAAATTATTATCTGTATTCAATTATAAGCTTAAAGTGGCAGGTACGTTTGGTTTTCTTGCCAATATAAGTTAAGAAGAAAAACGACATGGATATTAAATGCAGTCACACTTTTTGTTTTGTATAGAAATAGTGTCTGTCCACCTGGATGTGTGTGTTTCAGTCTAGGATAGAATATATAAATAAATGTTTGCATTGTCCAAAAATAGGACAAATAGGCAAGAAAGTTAATAATAGCACTCCTATTTTTTTTTTCAATAATAAAAGTAAAACTATATTTATTATTACATAAATATAACTTTTAAAAATAAAGGTTATTGCTAAAATACAACATCGAAAAATTATTTTATTGCAGCACAAATTATTTCAGACTTGATTATTCACTCTTACTTAGGTACTTGATCAGAAATGTATAGCATTCTTTTACACAGCAAAACATTGCACCATAATTGCTACAGTTTACCCAAAAATAGCATCTGCAAAATCTTAAACTGAAAATACTACAGCTGACAGCTGTTAGAGATTAGAACCTAAAGAACCCTAAATGCAGAACATCATCACTTCAGTTTTAGAGTCAGACAGCAATTTAAGCCCACTTATGACTGTGCTACTTTCTCTCTCTAGTTCTGTTTAAAGTCTGAAGGCTTACACTATAGTGATACTGAGGACTGTACGCGGTCCTCAATATCTCCGTCCAGGGAAAGAGCAGCTATTGTTTCCTTCATTCTGTTATAGGATTTATCAAGATAAGCACGTGGTTACACTCTGTAAATTGTCATTCGCATGTAACACGGATATGAAAGCAAAAAGCCTTGACAGTGTGTTTACTGTGTAGACATGACATCTTGGCTCCGAGTTGGGAATACTTACTGTAAGTTGCCATGGCAATCACTAAAGCAGGCAAGTTGTTGCAGGATTTCAATGTGGGATCAGTATGGATGAATGACATGGTGAGCTCACCCAGCGTTGCAGATCTAGAGATCATAGCTTTATGCTAAATTGAGTCGTCCTCCATTTAGCATGAGGTGGGTGAAATGGATGTACGCACACTACTCCAACTCACTTAATGGTACTCTTGGGAAGTTGTATGAACACACAGAAAAACAAAGCTGAAATATATCAGGGATGTAGTTGTGTAAATACATTACATTCTAAGATAAAAAGTTAACATCTTCTAATACTGCACTCTGATCCAACAAAAAGTTTACATGTTGATGGAAAAAATGTTATGGTGACAAACAAAAAACAAACAATGCAGATGATACAGTTTTTGTTCTGGTTATAATTTTGCGGCGTTTTTAGAGGTGATAACTACATATATGATTTATATGAAACAGTGGTTTGATATGGAAACATCGTCAAAAAATTTAAGTTAAACAAATGTGATGTTGTTTAGAAAGGAAAAAATATAGAGATCAGACACAAGTAGTGGTATATAACATCTGTTTTGAACAGGTTTATGGATACAAATGTCTGGGTGTTACGTTGGATCATGAAATCTCCTGAAAGCCTTATGTTAAAGGCACAGTGTGTAATTTTCGGCCAGTAGGGGGCAGTGCATACCTAAATTATCACAGGCATACGGTATCTGTGTCTTCGAGTAAGAAACTCAACTACGGAGGTCCAACTAGTGCTGTTATCAAACGCTCAAATCCCTGAGAATTATTTATTTGCTGCAACATTATTTGCTGTACTGAACAAGAAATTATTAATGAGCTACCAGAAAACTATACAAAATATTTTCCAAAAAATGGGGTGAATAGTTTTTTATTTTTATTTTTTAGAAAGCATAAAGCATGTATGACAATGGGAAGCTTGTGCATAGTGATATGTGGCATGGATTTTTGGAACAATATGTAGGAGCACTTGAAACGCTGCATGCATATAAATCAATAAAATGATGTCAAAAAATTGCTACTGCAAAAAGTACATGGATGTCACAGAGTATTAAGTACACAGTGTTGGATCTGGTGGCCTACTGTTGATGGATCTGGTGGCTGTACTGTACGTTAAACATGACTGGATAATTGGGATGTGTTCTGTACATATAATGGATTATAAAGAATAGAAAAAGACTGTATTTGGTTGTTTTGGTAAAGATCAGTTGTATGGATATCTTTTTAGGAGACTGTAGATTGTGTAGACCACCTAATAAATAAAATGTAGAGATTAATTGTATTTTAAAAGTGTAGAAAATGTGATGTAAGACAAGTTATATGTGTATTTATTTACAACGTGGGAAGTATTTGGCTTCTACATTTTAAACTGAAATGAATACTAAAATGTTACAATAGATAAGCCAATTGGCAGTAGGCTTTAATAAGCACTATGTTTTGAACTGCATGTGAAAGTTTCCTTTATTTATATTTTTATTTTCATACAAATTAATTAAAACGACTTTCCTGTCATTTTAGTGCAGTGAAAGAACAACATTGAAGTAGGCTATATTAGAAACATATAGTTTATGCAAGCTCAGCCTCACTTTGAAGGCCGCACACCCGATATGATCACATTAACTTTTCTTGCTTGAATTGTGAAGAATCGATTATTTTTCTCCCCTAAACTAAAATGTTTCTGTACTTGAACACAACTCATTTTGCTGTTAATGGTGAATGAGGGATGTTCACCTATTAGAGTGGACCATATGGTTTCTAAAGGTGGCTTGAGCCAGATTTCTACAGCATGTATTTTAACTGTTAGGGGTTATTTGGGTTAATGAAGATTAACCTTGTCCTTTATAGTGTACCTTGGATATATCTTTTTTTTTTTTTTTACTACACTATTTGTTCCTTCCTTATACACAGAATATCTGTTAATAAAGTTTGGGAAGTCAAGGAGAGCTTCAAACTAACATAACTGTTTAAATTAAAATGCTAAATAACATCTAAAATTGGAAGTTTTTTGTTGAAAAATACCAAACAATTGAATTACTTGTTTCTACATCACTGTTTCTAGATAATCGGTAGCTGAATAAAAAATAAATAAATAAATAAAAGGATTTTGACTTTAATTTTTTAGACACACTATTTAAAACAGCCCAGACACAAAAGAAAATAAATTGTGTTTTTGGGAACCGTTGTGTAAACCATTGTGTTGGTTGTGTCCTCCTTAGGCAGTGTGTTTCTTTACAAACTCAGCATTATTCAATAAACCTGCTTCAGTTTACCTCTAAAACTTTGTCCTTTCTGAAACTAAGTTCCTTTTTCTGTGCCTAGTTTGTTAAACAAGATTGTTGATTGCAGTACAATAGGCTTTTGTAACTTATACGCAGCCATGAATCAGTATTTAAAATAGAATACATGTTTAGATTCTCAGAATGAAGCTGTCGTTATATTCAAAAATCTTTTCGTTCAGAATGATTTTATGCCATCAGTAACAAGAGCGCTTTCCTCTGTATTGCTGCTTCAACAGTCCTTTCTAAACAGTAGATGGTACTACAAAGATAATCTGCCTCTCATCATCAAGAGGTAGCAGATGATGGGTCAAGGAAAAATCCTGTAATTAACTTTCCTCCGAAGTTGGGAGTCACGTTTGGGAATTATGTCCCACACATTTTGGAATATATTTACAGTCAGAAAACCAGTGGGATTTGCTAATTGTTATGGTGTAAACTATGATTAGCAATATAAGCCAATAACAATCTATTTCTTCCCATTAGGCATTGAAATACTCAAGAACTATGTTGACGAATTGAGCTTGTACATCAAACTTCCCATGGTTTCATAAGATACCAACCATCAGAAATTGTAATGAACAAACACTAAAGAATTGTGAGTTTTGACAATATTTTCTTTGTTGCACCAAGAGTTGTTGCCAGTAAGTCTTATACTGTTAATTTCCAAATAAATGGTGACAAGTGTGCAAAAGGAAATGTATTTGCTGTTGGTGTATGTTTTAACAGGTCATCCATCCATCCATCCATTTTCTGAACCGCTTATTCCTCAAGGGGTCGCGGGTGCCTATCTCAAGCTGTCAACGGGCGAGAGGCGGGGTACACCCTGGACAGGTCGCCAGTCCATCAAAGTTTTAATATGTCATGTTTCCTCAAACTTCCATCATCAAATCCAATGAGCAACAGAAAAAGAAGAATCACTAGCAAAATCAGGTCTTTGGCATTACAGAAAACCATTTTCTTTTAATGAGCACAACCTAACCTCAGTCCTGCTGCTCAACCCAGAAATGCATTTACCTAACGTATGTGACAACACTTTCAAATCGATCACCTCGTAGTTGGGTTTGCAATTTTTTCCATGTTTTACATGTGCTTTAGAAATTGTATGTGAGTTGCTGGAAGATCTCTAAACTTTGACTTTAATGCAAATTTTTCGTGCATTCCTGACTAGGAAATCATTCAAGGATTTCATTTTGTAAAAGGTGTAAAAGTAACACAACACTATATTAGTGTTAAGGCTTTAAAAAAAAGAAAAAAAGAGTTGTTTGTGACAGAATGACAGAATGCGCTCCCTGTCCATTTACACCTACATTAAAATAGAAACTTCTTGCAGTGGCTTAGTCAACACTTCACATAAAACCATAAACAACACCAAACAATGCATGACATTAAAGAAGTAAATAAATTATAATGAAATTTTGTTAAAACAAATAAGCGTTTAGTGCTTAGGGGCAAAATCTGCAGGTGTTTTTATTTTAGCTCATTTTTTTTACTTAATTACAGAGATATATAAATCCTTATACATTAGCAAAAGTTACAAGTGAAAAGTAGGTATTATTGAAATTGGTAACTATACAATAGTACTTTTTCAGATTAATGTAATGGCATACTGATGAAAACCATTGATAAAATTATTTTGTAGGAGGATGTGCAGCAAATACAATCCAATGCATTCCACTTTCTCTTACACCTGACATGTGCATGGTAATGTATAATTTATATGCCGTTTCTTTTCAGCAAGATCAATATGTAGCTAATTGCACCATTTAAAGGCTTTTGGTATAACAAAAAACCTGCAGACAGGTTATGAATGGCTCATAGTTTTCTATAATTTGTGTTTATTAGTACAGAAATCAAAATTGTTTACACCACTGAAAAACATAGTTTCAAAGAACTTGCTGTCATATTTCGTTTTCAAGTGCATCATACAACAGAGACCAGTAGCAGAGCACTTCAAATATATTAGAACAACAACTGTTCTTCTGTGAAGATTATCTTCAGCCAACCCTCAAGCCATTCATTTAAGTGACTTTATCATTACCAGGCACAGAATATGTATCCACAGACGCAAAGTGGAATAGCTGGAAAACTAATGGCACTCGGCAGATACTGGTATAAGATAGCGTGCTTATCTTTGCATTATGTGAAAAGAAGACCATTTTCCAGATCAGAACTGATGTAGGGAAAATACGAGGGGCAGTTGCACTGGGAGGTCTAGAGACGAAGGAAGACAAGGTGGGGCAAAAAAGAAACACTTTCACTGCTGTAATTTGTAGCGGCCAGTTAAATGATAGTTATCTCCTTAACAGCTGCCTTTAGAGGAAATATGAAATTTAAAATGTGAAAAAAACACAGGTCTGGGCTTCAGTAAATTGAAATGAATCATCTACTTTACATTTGTGTCTTTTTTTCCCCGTCTCTACACTTGAAATCAATCAAAACTCTGTAATGGCACTTTCCGGAGCAATGGATTTATCTCAGTAATGGTAGTGTGTGAGCACCAGACAATCCTAAAAAATGGAAGACAGAATAATAAGGTTGAGTAGGTCTTTCAGGGAACAATAGATACGTATAAAAGTATATGGTGTGTATGGTGTGTGTTTGTGAAACGGCACGCTGAGGTTGTTGTTTTTTTATGAGATTTGTCTTTGTTCGTAACACCGTTATATCCAAAACACGACTGATTCATTCTCCCAACTCTCTCACTCAGCTCTCAGCTGACAAGGCGTATGCGTGACAGCTTCCCTGATGGTACACATACTGTTCTCTACAAGATGGGTGGTTCCAACCCCTGATTGCTAATTACAATTAATTACGAACCAATTACGCAAGGCCAAGTACCTAAATCAAGCTTTGACAGGCTCGACTCTGTGTCAGGCTACTGAATGAAAAGTAGCACTCAGCACAGGCAGACCTTCAATTTTAATATTTTCCCATCAGCACACAAAGCTCATATGTCATAAATATAATTTATAGCAAGAAACAGGTGATATTTGTGAGCTGCTGTAGGTACTATTTGTCATGAATGATGAACTGATGGAGAAAGGGTATATATATATATATATATTTTTTTTTTTTTTGTCAATAATCTGAGACTTCAGTGAGCTGCACAGGAGATTGCATTACCTCCCCATTGGCTGTTTACACAGCCTAAATGATAAGAGAAATGACTTTGTAAATAACCAAGACGCTGTAAGCTCTCCACCTCCTCCTCATTTCTGCTAGTGAGTGAGTGTGTGTGTGTGTGTGTGTCTGATACACTCATCTGCTAAACTGTTCTTAATTAACTGGGTGATTGTTTTCACCAGATTGGCCCCAGTGATTAGAAAGTGAATCCTGAGCGTCAGTGTGTTTGTGTGTGCGTGTTTTTAACAGTTTGAAGGTTGCTTCGATGAAGGTCATGCCAAAGGAGACGCTCATTAGACGTTCAGGAGATAATCTTTAACGTATCGGTACCTTTCCCTCCGATGCTGTCAGTCTTGGTCGCTGAATGCTGCCATTACGGTAAAACATGCTTATTTTGATTCAACAAACTGTTTGCTAAGCGAAATGATTGGACTTGAAAATTGCTGATTATACACTAAAAATGCTCATAAATTGTACATCCGTCTATGAGATGAGATCATTTAAATGCATGGCAGAGCATGATAATAAACATCCCCGTGGAAAATGATCTGCAGGCTTTTAGTTTCTGTGATGCACCGTTCGGTTTCAACAACAAGCCTGATGTTGTTGGTTATATCATTTGGAGCTACCGAGACTGCTGGTAAGATTCCTGAACTCATTTTTAAAAACTGTACTCTAACGAAGTTCCTTTGTGTCGTCTACTGCAGTCGGCATACTTGTGGTCTCCCTGCTATCACTGCAAAGCTTTTATACACTGCAACATCACAACTCTCATAACCATATGCTTGGAGTTTTGTGTATCCCCTAAATGGCATGGAGAAATCCCACTTATCATTTTCTGCTTCCGACTAATTCTGCCTCTTTTAAATATGAGAAAACACAGAGTAACACAATCCAAAAATCAAAGCTCACCTCACTTTTCCTTGCTCCACAGATTAATCTGAGGCACTCAGCATGAAATTAAGAATTGATTATTGTAAGACGACTCCGCTTGGTTAACTCGATTCAGTGGCATTCAGTCATACGGAGTGACACGTCATTCTGCCCTCTGGGCCCTGACATTAATTCTTTTAAATCTGTGCAGGTGACCTCACTGTTTAAAGATTTACACTTGTGAGACTTTGCCCCCGGTGTCCTTGCCAATAAGAGCCCTGCAGCTTGCCAGCGACAGCCAAGGCTCTTATTGCTTTAATAGAGGAAGAAAAGAGGAATCGGGCCGAGCAGGATCTCATACATCTCTTCCACAATTACAGCCAAGCTGCCGTCAGGAAGCATTTTCTTTCCTCTCTCAATTTTGTTAAAATATTTGCTCAAGGCAAAAGTAAAATGAGGAGAACAAACAACTCATCTTCTGATGCGCCACATTGTGGCGGCAGACAAGCTCATCAGTGACAGGTATGACGGCAGTGTTCTCCCAAGTAAATTTTTCAGAACAATGCTGTTGTATCTTTGATGAGCTACAGCTCTCTGTTGCAGGCTCGAGCACACAATTTCTTACTGTAGCACATGTTTCTGTTATGATGAATTGCTGCAATGAATGCAAACTTACTTTAGCCCACAGCAAAGCAGCTAAAGTTTGTCTAAGAAAAAAGAACGTCCAAGAACTGTGAAGTGTGTCTGCACTAGGGCAGTTCTGATAACAGCAGCACAGAAATGGCCTACGTGCTTTTCTGTTGGTAAATGTCATGGAGAATTAGGTCACACAACTTGTGATCCAACACAAAAGGTAAAGTTTTGTGATACATCTAATGGCGTCTTTCAGATGAAACCTGTAAATAACACTGAGGTTCCTGATGTTCCTCTAAGTCCTTCTCAAACTATTTCTTAAGTCATCTTTAATCTAATGTGATTTGGGGAGGCGAAAAATCAAGTAAAATGATGAGCTATTGTCTAATAGTAAAAACTTAGTTTGGGTTTCATCATAATAATTCTGTTGTATTGGTACATTTTCACTCGTGCAGACAGAGACAGCTTTGTAACTTTGGTTTATCTTTTGAAAAATCAAGTTCTCATTAATTTTATTATCTGGCCATAGTTTGTCTCATCTGTTTTGCTTGTGCTTTATGCTCATCCAGTCAGCGATAAAAGTAAAATGTCTCAATGTGGCAAAGGCTTTGATGGTATGCCGTATAACTGACCAGACTCAAAGGTAAACTATGATCCTTTCAAAAGCCCTCTCTGTCAAACAATATCCAGCAGAAATATTTTTGAACTTCAAGCATTTTTTTTTTTCTAACCTGCTGACAAGGTCTGAGAAGGATTCAGTCCTCATTGTTTGGGGTCTCCCAGAGGATTTGCAGATAATCAATACCAACTACAGGTGTAAGGCTTATGCTTTATCTGGTCTTTACTGTCTGCTGCACTACAAAATAGAAGCCTGTGGTGATACATTTTTTATACTCTGTTCTGATTCTCTCAATAGTCCCGTGTCTGACTCTGATTTTCTCTCTACTCTGCTCTTGCTTCTCAGTTCACTGCTCCATACATTCAGATTCTGGTTTGCCTGTGGCCAGCTGACCACCCTGATGCAATAACTCCAACCGATGCACTGGCCTGATATTTGTCAGCTCAAGGGCTGTTAGAGGGTTCTGTCTGTCATTTAGCATGATGGCACTGAATACTTATTTGCCATTTCATTTTGAGGCTTGATTGACAGGCCGACAGCCTTGACATTCTTGCAGGCGTTGCAGAGCCTGTTATTATGCATACATTAACATTCTGATAAACACATGGTCGGCCATTGAGGAAATAATTACATGCCATCACTTTACTGTCTGGGAAAGTTTGCTTTGTTGTGTGTCTTTGTGTATGTATGGGTGTAGGTGTGTATGTGTGTGTGTGTGTGTGTTTGTGTGCACGTATGCACACACACACGTTCATCTGCATGTTTCATCTCATAAATATAATCTCTGTTCCTCTTGTTCCTCCCTACCCATTAATGACTTCAACATCAGCACCTCTCATTTGGAAATCTCTGCCAGAGCTCACTGCTTAGCATAAATCTCAGAACCCACGCAACAGCTCTAATATTTTTCATTTAAAAAATACATTCCAGTTAGATTTTAGATTTTTAACTGTGCAAATCCCTCACTCCCCCTTGTGTCTTATGGCCTTTGTATCTTGAGCTGAGCTTTGGCGAAACAGCAATCATGCTTGCACTGACATTCCAGTCTCCAGTAGCTTGGTTAAAAAGAAATGTGTGTTGACATTTAATAATAAGTTCCTTTCAGACTAAATGTGATGGCTTTATAAATTTTAATTTGCTGATGGATTCAGCTAACGATCTAAGGGTGGGAAGTATGTAAATGGCTATGTTTATGTATTTGGAAGCTAGAATAAAACTATTAGAACAAATTTAACCTAAATGAATCTCTATGGCCTTAAACATTTTTGTGTATATACATAGCATTATAGGATATAAAAAGTCTGGTTTAGCTAAATAACTCTAGCATCACCTGTCTATGCATTTAATATTGCAGCAACAATGATTTGATCTCAAAGAAGCTTAGTAATAAGCAACCATCCAGCCATCCATCCATCCATTTTCTGAACCGCTTATTCCTCAAGGGGTCGCGGGGGGGGGCAGGGATAGACAGCTGCCTATCTCCAGCTGTCAACGGGCGAGAGGCGGGGTACACCCTGGACAGGTCGCCAGTCTTAATTAGCAACCACATAGTCATAATGATGTTTTGCTAGATTTGTTTAGTTTACTGCTGTTCAGAGTTTTTCAATGCAACATCATACATGGAAGACAGAAAATTTGGTTTCCAAATTGATATTAATATCGTCACAGTTTACTGTCATTTTTAAAAGTACAATATTTAAGATTGATGTCTTGTGGTCAAATTGGAGTATTGCAGTTAAAGAAGAGTTTCCAGTTACTGATCGACCAGAACGTACATGATGTTGAGTAAAGAGGAGTTAGACATAGTAAGTTGATGAATACATTTCTGTAGTAGATAAATACATTTCTCTCATGGTTTTGTTTAACTTCCTCACCTACATGCAGAATCCAGTTCAGACATCCAGAAAAAAGTTATGTAGTGTTGTTTTTTTTATTTGTATAGCCCTTTACTCAGTCCCTACTGAGCCCAAATCATTTTAAACTACATTCAATCATTCACACACACATTCACACACTGATGATGACAAGGTACGATGTTGCCACAGGTGCCCTGGGCCGCACTAGCAGAGGCGAGGCTGCTGGACTCAGGCCACCACCAAGGACACACCAACGGAGACAGTCGGAGCCGGGGCTAACACCGGCAACCCTCCGCTTACAAGACAAACTTTCAACACCTGAGCTATGGTCGCCCTATTTCAAACAAAATAGAAAGTTGATCAGCTGGGACAGTGGGGACCGCTGATCATCAGGGGAGTGAAGAGTAGAGGTTAGCAGCAGTCTTTACAGGGGGGGAAAGTGACCTCCTTTGGCTGTAGTACTCACAGATCCAGTGGCTTCTGACATGCAGGGGGGGGATTCAGTGGAGCGGTGGGAGCGGCTCCGTTCGGGCCCTTCCCTTTACGGGAAAACACTGGGAGACGATCAAACGGGAAAGTTCGAAGATGAGGGCTTGGAGGTAACGGTATGGTTACTATCAGGCGTTGAATGGGTGTCAGCTAGCTCCTTAAGAAACCCAGGAACATAAAAGGCCTGATTAACAACAGGTGAGTGCATAAGCCCGTGCACCAGACCCCGCCACAGATCCTGTCTAAACAGATGCCTCACAACGAACAAAAACAGACACTCACAAACACACAACCTCACAATTTCACTGTAATACCAAGTTGGTGGTAATTAAAAAATTATTTTTTTTATTTTTAGAGCCGTCTATTTTTAGCTAACATTGTAAGCTCAACATTAGCCTTTAGCCCAGCCAGTGTCAGATTAAAGAATGGTGGCAAACTGTTTAGTGTTGAAGATTTGGCAACCTTGCAGGTTTACATGTGATTTGCCTCGGAACCAGAAAAATATGGGTAGCAGCATTTTTAAATTGACAAAAACGTTCAACCACCCATCTGGCTGAGGTCTAAATCTGTTTCAGTTTAACCTTCCATCCAATATGATTGGGCTCCAGTGGGCTAATTATACTGTAACATGCAACATATTGACCAACTTCCTGAAGGCCCTCAATCACCACCTAAATCAAATTCTGTTCACAGCACCGACACACAGTATCAATCGGGCGGCCTGTTTCTGCTGCCACCTCAGATGAGATTAATGTGTGATGGCAGTGAATGATTGTCAGCATGTCAGTGGGTTGTCCAGCCCAATCTACAAAGCACAAAAATCAACTTGTTCAATGAGAATATTAAAATCTGACTTCATTGAAAAATGAAAAACAGCACAATGATTTTCTGTGAATTTGTCTTGACACTAACATTATGAGTCAGCCTTGTTATAACCCTCCGAACCAGCCTGCATCAGCTTGATCCACAGTTCTAATACTACATGTGTAAGCAGTTGCTCTATATGCTGCTACTGTAGCTCTCTTCAAAAAATTATATTTATTTTAAAAAAAGGCTTGAGGATGCAAGTATACCATAAGGTTTCAAATTGTGCTTCGGTCAGGCAAGCAAATTTAGGGATAACGCTATAAATCTTATTTGACTTGAACACAGTTGCATCTTTGTGTGCTTAAATTTACAAATTGATTTATATGTAACATCTATATACAAGACTGTGACGTTTGCTGAGAATTTTGACTTGCAATGCACCGTTTGTGAATTTTTACTCCACTATAATCCTGTTTGAGGAGAGCCCTTTGGGGGCACCACAGGGAGCAAAACCAAATAAGCCTAGATAACAGCATGAGAGACAGTGGTTGGTAAAGCATTTATTCACACAATTTCAATTGTTTTACAGCCACGGCCCTCAATGTATTTTATTCAAATCTTATTTGATTTTATCAGATATATCAAAGTAGAAGGAAAAAAGGTGCTTGTTTTTACAAATACAAAACTGGAAAAAAAATATGCTAATCATGTTTCAGAAAGTACTACAAAAGTAAACAAATGTTGATTCATTCTTTGTAAAAAGCTCAAGTTTAGAATGACTAGACAGACAGCAAATGTGAACAGTCTTGCTATAGTCTTAACTGTTTTGTAGCATCTGACAGGGATTTTTTTTTTTTATTACTCACCTGAAATTAGATCCATCCATTTCTTCATCAACCCAGACAGGCTTTTCTGTCCTTTCTGAAGTAAAGTATCACAACAGTATGGTTCGGCCACCACCATTTGTCACGTGGATTATGGTATGTAAAAGATGGTGGCTTGAACCCAACTAGAGATAGATGGAGTGTTTGGGGTAATTTGCAGCTTCCTGGTTTCCATTACGTTTCCATGATGCTGTTTGCTCAGCAAACTGCTAAGCAGGGCGTTTTTTTCCAACTTTGTTTTACTCTTTTAGCTGCCTAATCTTAGAAAAGTCTTAATCTAGAGGAACTCATAAAGTTTCTGTTATCCTTCCTTCTTAGCATTATTTGAGACTAATTCTGGTTGTAAACTTTCAAAAAACAAAGGATACACATATCCACAATTTACTTGCATACTTAATGTGAAATTTAATAATTTATCTTTCACTAATAATCATCTGAAAAACAGTCTAGTTTGAATAAACACAGTCCTCCTAAATCGACACAATTAGACTCACACAGGTGTATTCATCTCTATTTAAAAGCCTCATCTCTTGCTCAGGGAGTGTCTTATTTTTCCTTTGTATTTGATTTCAACCTAACAGCTATATTTCATTATGATTAACTAAGAAAAATTTACTATATTTATGAATTAGTCAACTTCTAAAGGCTAAAAGGCTTAAAAACTTTTACAAAGCACTGGATGTCAATTTGACATGTTAGACCTCTGAGTTCTGAAAGAGTTATTTGGTTGGCTGTGGTCTACTAATCATAGCATTAGGAATTGTTTCACTCATGGATTCCTTTTGTCTTATGGGGCCTCCACCAGTAAATCAAAGCTAACTCCCCTTTTTACACCAAATGGAGTTCAAGCTCCTTTGGGAGAAATCGAGCTAATGGTTAAGAATGCCTAATATTTGAATGCCAAGAGAGGGCTGCCCAGAGAGAAAAGTGACTTAAGTTGATGTGATCTTGAGACTCTTTTAACACACACACACCTTGGGAGACGTGGGGGTGGGGTAATTATTCAACAGTTTTCTTTCCCCTTCAGGTGTACATTTGTCATGTTCCGCTGCCTGGTGTTACCAAGCTGTGTTTGGCCTGATTGGTGACGCTGTGGCTGTCACCAGGACCACCAGTTAAGGTCACTGCTTTCTTTTTGGGGAAGGACTGATAAAAGGCCAAAGTGCAGTGGTGTTGTCAACAAGCTGCAGTTACTATGATCAATAACTAATTTAACACGGTTCTTCAAAATATAATACTAATCACCTGAGTTTACATTTAAGGTAAATGACAATGGAGATGTGTTTTGATAATGCAAAGAAAGTGTACTTAAATGGAAGTATCTGCTAAAGTGCTGCGTCTGCTATTTAAGACTTTTGTACAAATTGGAATTTTAAATTTTTTCTAAAGCAGAGTTAGATTTAATGCTTTGGTACAAAAGGGAAAAACACAAGGCTGCTATTTTTAGCTTAGTTAGTTCAATTTTTCTTCCATTTAATATTGTCAAGGCGATTGCCATATGAAATATTTCCCTGAAAATTTAAAAAATGCACCTTATTAATGCTTTTAGTCAGTTGGTATTTGGTGGAACCGAATGTGATAAGAACTAAACAGACAGAGGAGACATTTCAAGGTCATTGATTCAATTTTGATGCTTTTTGTTGCCATCAATTTTCTGGCATAAGTCTGCTTAGATACTTCACCCTTCTTATTGGCTAAATCACTAGAGTTCATTTAAATAAGTGCATTTCTGGGTGCTAAACGAAATTGATTATAATGTTGAGTATCACAGTAAGTGCCAAAGAGAGTCGAAGTTGCTGTAACATCATTATCACTGATCAGATTTATAGTTTTGCAACACAATGGACTGAGAGGATGCTGCCCAAAAGATCAAATATTGCACGAAAATATACAACTTTGAGACGAGTGAGTTTCTAGAAACAATGACAAGAAGACTTTTGAAAGTAAGGGTAACCGTAAGGAATGAAAACCTAAGAACAAATATAGTTACATCACAGTCAGGATCTGCAGAAAACATAGAAGAAAGAGTTGTTCCAACTCTTATTTAGCTTCATGTAACATCAACTGCTTGATTGTTGAATTTCAGATGCAATGATGAGTTTTAAGAGGAATATTAACCCAAACACATCAAAATTGATTATAGAATAGATGGAGGCTAACTTTTAATATCTGCAATGGTTCTGGCCAGTCACTTAAAGTCCATATTATGGCAATCAACCCAATATAATGTAGTAAGTGTGTGCTTCTGACTAGAACTGTATGGGGGTTTAACAGCCTTTTTAAAAGTTACACTTTAACAATGTTGACAATATTTCAACCTCACTGAACCAGTTTTCTGAATTCTGTACTCAATAATTATGATCTAAACCTAGTGCCTCTGATTGGTATGCTTTAGCATACATGTACCACTAAATCAAATAAACTGCAAACTAGTGTTTACAGCAAACTATTAAACAGCGGGTATAGTGTTTCCTTCTGACCTGGATTTCAACATTGTCTCAAGACATGGTCTTCAAACGTGTGCCAGCCAGCACAGCTTGAGCACTTATATTTAGACAAGACTGCCATCTGCCTCAAAATGACTCATGCTGCGGCTCCCCTGGGACTCCTGTTAGCTCATCCACGGCTCCTTTCTTCAAAAAGCAAAGGGGCTGTGACCTTTCCTCGCTACCTGTGGTGTTTGTCCTTTGCATGGTGCCATACCTTGACCTTTTCAATCCTTTTAGATTTCAGCAGGTAATCAATTAGCTGCTACTCACATTATCACAATCAAAGATGAATAAAACTGTGGAGTTATGCCTTGTATGATATTTTGTTTATGATTATTTTTTTCTGTTCCCCCATCGCCTCGGGTAAGGAAGACAAGCCGAGCTAGTGACATCTCCAGCACAATATTTTATATTCTGCGTAAACAAAAGGCAGGGTGTTGCAATTACATTTGTCCTTGAGGAGATTAATTGAAACAAAAAATGCTTAGGGTGAGCTTAGGACTCATATCAGACATAGGTTCTTCAATATGCCCTTACAAATGGGTCAAAGGAACTCAGGCAACAAGTAAAAGCACTTCACTACGTGGACTTCTCTCCATTTCTGCTTTGTTTTTCACTAAACCAATCACAGTGATATGGAAATTCATTTTATGAAGCTTCATGAAATTATTCTAATGTTTTTCTACTCTTAAAAAAAACATGCAACTGCTTTTTTTTCAAAATCCCTTGATGTTCAATTTTCTTAATGTGTTTGTGTCCTGATACCTTAAAATAATTGTTGAAAAAAAAAAGCTCTTCTGCAGGATTGTAATGTAGCCTCTGAAGGAGGGAAGTGGACCTCCCTTGTGACAAAGCCTGTTTGCTAGCGTGTCGACCTTCAACCTGTAAAGCAGTGTAGGACTCCATTGGGACTCTGGAGCAGAAACTCTAGTCAGCCTTCTCTTGGGTGGGAAGCAGGTCGAAACATTTGCCAGTGTTTGTAGTTGAGTACGAAACTGATTTGGCATGAATAATTGTACGTGTAGGGGGAGGAAGCACTGGGTGACTCATAAAAATTCAGGTTTGGCAGGCAGTGAAACAAAAACACTGCTGCAGTCGATGCGAGATGAAAGGTAGGTGGAGACTTGAAGTAGCAAACAGCCTGTTGCTCTGTGAAATCACACAAATAAAAGGGGATGCTTGTTCAGCTGAAGCCTGAGAGGCACGACAGCAGCAGCGGCAGCGGTGATGGGTAATGACATGGACTATTAGATGTGGTTTTCCACATCATGACCTTGTGACCAATGATAAATGGCATTGATTTATTTGTAAAAGTGTAGTTCAAATGGAGCTGCTAGTTTAAAGCCTTCCACAGTAACATGGATGTTTGGCAAAACTCGCTCTGTATTCACATGCAAACAAGTTTTTAGTAAAAGTAAAACAAATAAAAAAGTAGAGTTTGGATTCTGCAAATGAGATCTTAGGAAATCGATGATATCAAGACCTACTGCTATATGTATGGGCCAGAGACCACAACTCTGATGATGTTTTTGCTGGCTTTTTAAAGCATGGATGCTATTTAAGTAAGAATTATATAAAACGTGTCGATTTTTGATAAATGCTAAAAAAGTTTAACATTGTTAAACTACTTGCTATGTTCAAGCAGAATGTACATTGGGACCGGGATGGAGCATCGAGATAATTAAAGTGTCTTAATTGTTATACTCTAATTCACAAAAATGCAAAAAGAAAGGATTATCCTCACAACCAAAAACTATAAAGTTCAATATTAAAGTGTTGGTATGAATACTGCTTTTGTCTTGGAATGGCATAAAAACAAAGACATTCTTCAAACACAAGGTAGATGTAAAGTAAGCTCTTCTTCGACTCCTGCCTCATTTTTTTTGCCTCTGTCACTGCTTCTTTACCCCCACCCCCACTTTCCTTCCCAAGGCTTTCTTTAAGAAGTACACACACCACTTTATCACACTGATGAATCTGGTGGGCTTTTCAAGGAGAGGCTGCCCGCCCGTAATGCAAAGACAAATGCTCCCTGTCCCCCATCTAGTGCTTCTTATGTTTGAGGTGATGCAGAGAGGCAGGTTGATTAAAAGAAGGTTAAGAGATGTGTCTGGGCCGTCACTCAGCCAGCATGAGGAATTGGTGACAAGCGGGTCAAGGGTGCTGGAGCTCAGCGACTGGAACAGAAGAATGAA
Organism: Apricaphanius iberus; assembly: GCA_028564705.1. NCBI lineage: Eukaryota > Metazoa > Chordata > Actinopteri > Cyprinodontiformes > Aphaniidae > Apricaphanius > Apricaphanius iberus. The sequence goes on from JAPXFQ010002197.1 coordinate 439,431, forward strand.
GTGCCAGAACTAAAGTACAACAACTTTAGGAGATAAGAGGGTAACTATATTATTGGAAACTGTAAAGTACTGTTTGACATTAAGCGTGGGACAGATGCTGCATTTCATTAGCCTGGAAAAAGCCGGACCCTAATCTTTTAAGATTAAAGGTCTGGCAACGAGTAATGAAAAAGGGCCAAACTCGAGGGGTGGAACCAAGCATGCATTTGAAACTCTCACTGCACGCAACAGCAAAAACATACTTCTTGCAAAAGAACGATTCAAGTATGGTTTTTCTGTTCATCTTTTAGAAGAAATGCCAAGTCTAACTTGTTCGTTTTAGCGGCCAAAGCCGTTTCAAACAACTGGTGTTCATCTGTAGCCATCTTTCAATGCTTGCTAAATGATTCCAGGCATCGCAGCGCTGTCATCATCAGCATTACTGATTGTCCAAGCTCACTTGATTTTACCAGTTTTATCACTGCTGTATGTAGAAGTTAGACAGTAGAAAGTTAGTTTGAGTGGACAGGATTTGGGAGAACTACTGCCCCCTACAGGTTTGCTATGTCTATGAATGTGCTTAAAACGCATTTATCTGTTTACATGAGGATGGATATATTTTGTTTAAAGGAAATGATTAAAGCATTTGTTTTAAAAAAGGCCAGTCTCACAGGTTTACATATATTTTTTTTTGAGAGACAATAATTAAATCTTTAAAAAAGTAGTATAAGCCCTCGCTTGTCAAGTTTAGGTGAAATAGCTGCAAGGTGGATACACAGACCAGAACACCAAAATATACAACAATTGTATGGAACACACATAGCAAAACTAGAAAACATACAACGCAGTTCTGACTGCGCTGAGGTGTCTTGCTACATCAGCATTTTACAAATTTATCTTTCAAGTCTACATACTGTAGATCCAGTGCAGTCAAAGCTTTAAAAAAATAATGAAAAGTATTTTTCTAATCTCAACAATCACCCTGCTTCTACACGGACAGGTGGTTCAAAAACAGCAAAAAGAAAATGAAAATGTTCAAATATTCATGTTATTGTAGACAAGGCCAGAGACAGGTCAAACAAAAATACTAACTTTGTCTCTGATTGGTCTAATGATTTAGTTTCACAATGCTACTTGACTACAAGATCCTTTAAATATCAATTAAATCTTTATTGAGAATTGTTAGAATAATTGCTGTAGTCTTAGGCAAAGTTGTACATTTTGCATCCTAACTCAAATTGAACAGCAACTGGCAGCAATGTTTTCAAACTGAACAAAAGATTATATTTTTTTCTTGTATTTTGTTTGACCTTGAATGCACCACAGGTGTGAAAAATAGCCTCAGTAAGTGAAGGAGAGGAAGTAATTCCCCCTGTGGCCAGTCAACCATATCTGAACCAGAGATCCAGGCTGTCATCAGAGAATTATGTATGCTGAGAGTCACGTGTGTGCGCACACAAAACTCATACTCTGTCAAATATTTTAGAATATATATATATATATATATATATATATATATATATATATATATATATATATATATATAGATGGCTCCGGTAAAGCAAACCCATTTTTTTATGTTGCTATTTATCAATCTCAAAGTAGAAGTCTTAAGCAGATTCTTTTGAATTGTAGCAGTGGGATCTCATAACATTGCCAGCTAAATATTAGCAAGGGATCAATATGGCATTATGACTTTACCAGTATTGAATTGTAACCCACGTATAAACAAGAAGCTGTGCTTAGTTGCAGGTTTCAGTTTTTATGTACTTAAAGAAAAAGTACCGAAAAATTCAAGTATGTAAAGTTAAAAATGACGCCAAGGCTGTTTTTCGTGCCAAAACTAATGTTATTATTGCTGGCGATGTTCTGCAGCTGTTTTTCCCTTGTCTTCATAATGCATGAGCTAGACTGTGCGCCTGTTATTATTTTGAAAGCGTTGGCCTTGCAACATCAAACACTGTGACTTAAGGGAAAAAGCAGGCAGCGCATCCAGCCAGTATAATCTCAGCAACCATCTGTCTGTCACACGGCCTCGGGAGGAAGGAGTCATAACCAGACAAAGAATTTTTTTTATTTCCTTTTTGGTTTTTCTGTTGTGAAAGGACGGACCCTGTTATGCACCTAAGAATTACAAAATGTGTTTATTTTTCAATTTATTAACTTTTTGACCTTTTTTTTAAAGAATTATGTGAAGGAGAAATTGAAGCCATAAGCCAGCTAAACAAGTATTTTTAAGGTTCATAGGGATCAGCAGGCAATCCAGTCTCTTTCTGTCCACCTCATCTTAAATGATCACAACAGAGAAGCATGTACCTGGCTTTAGCACAGCTAACATGGTATCCACAGTCTGTAGATTTTCATTTTTACTCAGGGCAAAGTCCTCTCTTCATTTCAATCTGAAATAGGAAAATAGAGGAAGAGAAGATCAATCTTTCTGTTTTTTTTCCTACCTCTGCCCAGTGGCATCTCAGGTTTGCTTATCTGAAGCAGCAGATGCACAAAACTCATGGGACCTCATCAGAAGGACTCTGTGAAGGTATACCTGCCTCCACTGAACTGTTGCCTCCTTTCCTACGTCCATTTTTCGAGCCCCCCTAACCCTGAACCCTCTGGGCAGAAGGACAGGCATACCAATTACTTATACTCAGGGAGAAGCTGATGTAATATATATAGTGGAGTAACTACTTGCCTCGTATTTGGAATATCCCATCCAGGCTCAGTAAGTTCCACCCCCCCCCAATAGTAAATGCATAGGAATTTGTGCCTCGAGAACTTAGAATATGAGGGAAGGACGTGCAGGATGTGGAGAAACAGAAGTGTGCTATAGAAAGTTTCAAATTAGACTCAAATTACCATATTTATTTCTTTATGTGCGCTGGAATTTATGGGTTTATGGTTTATTTTTAGAGGGGACAAATTTTTCAATCAAAACACTAAGGCATCACGAGGCAGAATTCTAAATGTTTCTTGAGTCAATATAAATAAAAAGATTATACATGACATTGAGTTATATTTGGACAAATAAATTCAAAAAAATAACATTGTGTAGCTATTATTGTAGAGATTTGGAGCAGCTTAGCTTGGTGAGCCAAGTATAGAGATAAATTACCATTATTTTTGCTTGTAAACATATCTAGATATCGGACCTTTTGAACACAAGGTTTATGGCGCCTTGACACACTTTGTGCTTGTCTCCTGCATTTAGAACTGCATGGCAATATTTTAGATCAGCTTGCCTGCCCGAGCCTTTCAGCATGCTCTGTACCCACTCTTTTGCATTTTTAATCCTTAAATCAAACAAGATATTCTGAATTATGACTGTTCATATTGCAAAACCAGGTTTAGCTGTGATGGGGACACAGTGATGTTGCTTTGTTTGCTGTCGTTATCTCTGTGGAAGCAGTTGTGTTCACTAAATCTCTGAAATCTCCCTTGCTTTTATCAGAAAACTGCAGCTACACAATTTATACTGTATGTCAGCAAAGGCTAGAGAGGTAAAGAGAGAAAGAGAGAGAGAGAGAGTTTCTAACTGCTCACAGGTGAGAACAATGCATTTTGTGCATTTATCTAGTGTTTTGGTTGAGCTAGCTTTGAGCCCGCAGGTTCTGGAGGTGTATTTCCTTTCTATTATCTTGGGCAAAGGTGTCTCATAAAAAAAAATGACTGTATGCGAACAAACTTAATGATCTAAAAAAAAGTAGTATGTAAGTCTACACTAAAGGAAACAAAACTTCAGGAAGTAACTTTTTCTAACCTGGTCAAGCAGAAAACAACCTATAAGACACATGAATTAATAGCTTGCAGAGGGCATTCAGATTCCCTTCCAGTGTTTAGCTGGGTTAACCAAAGACAAATATCCTTTTTTTCAAAAGGAAGGAGGCAATCTATTGGAGATACTACTGTTTAAAACCCCTCAACATCAGAATGCTACTGCTCTCTTTTCTCTTATCAGAGAAAAAGAAAGAATGGTGTTCGGTTTTTATGGTTGTGTAAATAAAAGGAACATCAAACTGCTGACTTCTATTGAAAGAAGCATAGCTTTGTCAACCAGGACTGGGCCAGACACGTGGAACTAAAGATTAGTTGCTGTTCTTTTTCTTCTTATTTAATAAGATGTCGAAATAACTGTCGGAATAAAAGAGCAGTAAGATGGCTTAAAGAAAGGCTCTTATAGTTTAGAATAGAATAATGCTTTAAATTGTCCCACAAGGGGAAATTTGGTCATAACAGCAACAGCAAAAAAAAACAAAAAACACACATATACAAACGGAATAGGAAACAAAACAGAAACGCACATAATTTTTAGAGAAGAAAAATATATCCATCATGTACAATAGTTACAAAGACAGAATAAAGTTATAAAAAACAGGTTGTAGTGTGCACCAGAGCAGGATACTGAGGGATGTTTAAATAATTAGAATGTTTACAAAAGTACAGATTTAGCATTGTACTGTGTATTAAGAGTAAACGTGTACACTTCCAATAAGTTAATATATATTGTATGGGAAAAATAATGTGTAAGGTATAACAGTAGTGGTATTGTTTGGTTGATTGGTACAATTTACAGCGCTGATGTAAATATCTATGTTTGTTGGGAGCAGTTTTGATTGTACAATCTGCCAGGTAGGAGGGACCTGAAGAAACGCTCCTTCATCCATCTAGGATGCAACAGTCTGACACTGAAGGAGCTATGCGGTATAGCACCACTTACATGCATGGGGTGGGAGACTCTGTCCATCGGAGATGTTTTTTTGGCCAGAGTTCCTCAGTCTCCCACCACCTGCACTAGACCCAGGGTGCATCCTAGAACAGAGCTGGCCTTCCTGATGAGTTTGTCCAACCTGTTCCTCTCAGCTGTCCATAAACTGCTGCTCCAACATACAACACTGGAAAAAATGAAGGATGCCACCACAGTCATAGAAGTTCTTTAAAAGCTCTCCCTAAACTCCAAATGACCTCAGTTGCCTCAGCAGTCAGCTCTGACCCTTCGTGTAAAGAGCATTATTGCTGTGGCTCCTGTCCAGTTTATTATTCAATTGAACACCCAGGTACCTATAAGAGTCCAGTATCTGGTGGGTCTGTGTCTCTGGAAAACCACCACAAACTCCTTGGTTTTCCCAGCTTTGATCAGCAGGTGGTTCTGCTGGCACCAGTCCACAAAGTCCAGAGTCAACTCTCTGTACTCTGAGTCGTCCTCACCTGTGATGAGGCCCACCATGACAGAGTCATGTTCTGCTGGTGGAGTGACCTTCCATCAGATGAGGGAGTAGGAAGCCTATGATTACGTATGCTTATGTTTGCATTTTCACTTTTGCCTTGCTTAGTGAAAACAGGGACATTTTTGGAGGGTGATGCGGTTTTTGTTGGCATGTTGGGCCTGAACAAGCATTCATTATATTAGCTCTCTTTTATTCTTTAATTTTGAACCAGTGACCTTTGGGTTCTGAACTTACTCTTCTTAATTTTCAAACCAGACTGACTCTATGTAGCTGGTGCTTCTGAGAAATGTTTGTTTGCTGAAAACCTACCGAACAAGGACACAACACAACTGTGTTGCATGCACTAAAACTTGAAAAAAGGTAAAAATAAGGGAATGCCCATGTCGATTTGTAGCCCATTTAGACCCTTGATTACAATTGATCCCAGAGAGATCTACTGTTGAAACATCTGCAGTAGTCATCAGGTGTATGTGTGTGATTGTTTTTTCATTTATGTGTGTGTGTGTGTATCTAATTGTTCCCTAAAGGGCTCTTTCCATTAAGTACAAGCAACAGTCTTAATTGCTGAAAATGTTGTGCCGCATTGCACAAGACCTGTTTAGACATCCTGCCTCTCTGGCAGGTGCTAATTGATCAACTTCTGTAGGAGTTTGATGAAATAGAAAGCAAGCAAGAAAGAAAAACATGTTACTTTAGGATGCACAAATTCATTCCAATTAAAATGTGTTTTCTGAAGCTCTGTCTTTGTTAAAAAAATATGTTGCTTCGATAAAAGCATTTGACACAGAGACTGGATTATTTTACTAAGCTTGTGCCGTTTGTTTTTTTCCTCTATTGGCAATTTGTGTGCATTGCAGGAAGTCCTTGGGGAATAAAGAGAACTGTAGATATAACAGGATATGGAAATGCATTGGCTTGATCAGTACTATTCAATCCAGCTACTACCCCAGGACTCTTGTATCCACTATTGCAAGTTGTCGCACATGAAAAAAAGTGTGCAAGCTGATAGCCATGAACTTCCCCGACAGTATTAAAAAGTTAGGACAATTTTCATTTTTGGTTTTTATGTATTTGTACATTGTTAAACTTTCTCCTTTGCAAGTATCTGACAAAATGTAAAAATAAGGCAACAGGTAAACAGTTACACAAGTGTGCTTGGTTTTTATGACCTAACTTGTTGACCTCTGTCTGTCAGAGCCACTGTTTTGCTCAGTATTGAGTGTATATTTTTGGAAACAACCAGGGGGATTAACAAATCCAGGCCCTGTAAAGCCCTTGGAAGGTGGACAGCGGTGGAGCTCAAATTTGCAGAAGGTGAAGCTTAATGGAAACTGGGGAAGGGGAAGTGGGAAAGCTGTACTTGAGATAGGGCCAAGGAGGAGTTGTCAGCTTTGATTTATTAAGTGCAGCTCCTGCTCTGACTGCTGGTAACTTGTCAGTCCCCACATAATGGATGGGGCTCACAGCTCACTGCTCCATGATTGGCTTTTTTCTTTTTTTTTCTGCCTGCCCCCTCCTTTGGACCCTGTTCATCGGGCCTTTCATCCTTTACTATCTTGCTCCCATTTCTAATTAATTTGTTATTCACAACCTCCACTACTCTTCCCGCTCACTGGACCCAACAGGCCCCTCTTTTTTTCTCACTTTCCCCTCTCCCATCAGCATCCCTCATTCAGCATTCTCAGTCATGTTTGACAATGCCTCCCTGTGGCGTCGGAGTTGGCTGATGACTACTTCTCTTCCGGTGCCTTTGCTTTAACATGGTGTCTGTCCACGGTGGAACAAGTGTGTTTATCATTCATTCACCAGAGAAACATGGATCTTTTGGCCTCCATCCTTTACCAGCAAGTCAGTGATACCTCCCCTTACAACATTTTACAATGAAGACATTTGCTGTCGTCCTCTTCCGACCAATGCTGAAATAGCATTGAAAAAGAGGGATTAGAAAGCACAAAGCAATAACTGTACTTTGGAGACATGGTTTATTTCCATTTTATAAACCGTATGTTTGAGTGGGTAATCATTAGGGTTGTAAAAGAAGCTCATTAAATCGTGGATATTAAAGGTGCACCACAGTGTGTCTATCTAAAGAAGCGTTAACTGGTTAAGGGCGATATGTGGTTTTGTCTGATGAAGTAACTATATGAACCCAAGAAAAATATCATACCATACCATCTTGAATATGGCAAATATGTGCATAAGTAACTTACTCTGTATTAGCCACTGCATTGCTAGGGATTTCAATCAGTTGAGATGTCTGCATTTTGGAAGGAGAAAAACATCTTCAAGAACACCCCCTTGTTCAGCTATAACTCACAGGATACAGTAATGTATTTTTTTAAACTTGGTGCTTTTTTGTGCTTGAAATTTCCTTCCCTTACCTTGTGCTCTTAATTTCTGTGGAGAGCAGATCAGACCTTTCAGAGGGATAGGGTGAGACCTGAGGACCTGGAACCATTCAGGTCTTGAGAGCTGGATGAATTGTTAACCTTAGAATTAACCCTTTTTAACCTTGGTCTTGGCCATAGTTCGACCTTATCGAGGGTCAAAGTCATGCGCATGATCAGGCTCACATTTGTTGTCAACCTAAGGATACGCATAAGCAAATACAAGTTAAATCCAAAGATGAGCCTGTGTAGTTCACTTTATTTTTGAATAATGTTAATCTAGAGCCGTAGCAGCAACTGTCAAGAATGACTAATGTTGTTTGTCTTCTACACAGTCAACCGAAAATAAAATGAAGGGCTATCGTATCTTTCACGCTCAGCAATCTCCGGTCTGAGTTTTAAAGCCAAATCGGCAAGCACTTGTGCAGTCTTGTGCAATGGAGACCAAAAAAAGAAAGAAAAACATGTCACATGTACAAGTTGTACAGTTTGAGGTAAGCCTCTCTGATGTGTAAGTTATGACCCCCACACTGAGCTCATGTTTACGCTGGCAGACACACACATGTCCACACATAAACATCACACCCAGCGTGAGCCTAGCTGCCCCGCGGTGGACCCCTCTGCCGCACTCCCTCACATCGCCGTCTTCCACGATTAGCTTTGTCTTTGGACAGATGCAGTGCAGCGGGCACGGAGGATCTAACACACTATGTGGAGCTATTATTCAAAAACAATCAGTCACAACCCATTCTGAGTTCAAGATTTTTTTTTCACTCTCTTCTTTGTACTTCAAGCGCTTCAAGATCTAAGAACAGCAGGATGTCCTCTTTTAATTATTTTATTATTTAAAAAATAGAGAGATTTGTTACTCTAAATATCATGCTTTGCTTTCGGCCCATTTATCATATCCTGCTAAGGATGTAGTCTGCTTAAGAAAATGGGATCTCTCTTTAAAGTAGCCATGCTAGCCTCTGCATTTGTTGAAATTGGAATTTCCTAGGTGAGTAAGAGGAAGAACAACAGATTAAATGTTTCTAATATGTATTACTGTTCAAATCACTATTCTAATTTGTTAATAGTATAGATCACATAACAGTTTTTCAAGTGTTTGAGACCATGTAGAAAAAAAAAATCACAACAGCTTTACCTGAAATTGTACAGGGAAATTGTTCTTATCAAACGCCTAAAAGTCTGGGTGGGGGGAATTGAAAAGTGACAAGCTGAACAAATGGAACTGCCATTTCTTGACAAGTCTGCACCTCAAAGTAAAGCTGGTATCAACTTTACAAAACAGAACTATTTTAAAACCCAAGCTATCCATCCTCAGTTTTGCCAAATATATGGTTAATGTCTGTTTTAAGGAAATCCAAATTTAAAGGACTTTAATAAAAAAAATAAAAACAATGTCAGTTTAACAATTACATTATAATTAGATTAGCCTTTTACATGTTGAGCAGTTGGAGCATCTGGTAGCACTGTTACCTTGCAACACTAAGGTCCTGGGATCAAATTTTGGCCTGGGGTATATCTGCGTGGAATTTCCATGTTTTATCTGTGCATCAATTACTCACATAGTCCAAAAACATGCCTAAAGCCTAGCCAGGTTTGCTAAGTCAAATCCATAATTTAAACCCTGTTAAGCTAAAACAAACCAAAACTGCATCTATCTTCACTGAACCCAGGGCTGTGTAAACCATTCTGATTTAAATTTAATCTAGCATTTTTATGAATTAAGAAAGCTGGAAAAATAAACAATACACCAAACCAATGTTTCTAAATAATAAAAGTAGAAAGAAAAATGGTAATTTTAACCACTTTTCTTTCAATTTAGATCAATTAAATTTTTTCATAGCAAAGCATTTTTCTTTTATCTGTTAATATGACTCTGTTACATAATTTGTTATGCTGCTAGTTTTAGTCCGAACAAATGAGGCAACGTCTGCGAGCTTGTTCAGGCATTAAACCTGAACCGTGCTGCTGCTTCACACATGATTGTTCTCACACTTTGTATACTGTATCAAGCATACCATAACAGTTCGGGTGGTCTATTTAAGCTGCAAAATCTACTGCACTCTGGATTTCATGTGCTGTTGCCTGCATCTGATTGTTTGTTTTGTAGCTTCTTCACCATGTTTGGGCTTTAAGGTCTGAGGCCCTTTCCTCAGTTATTTATTTGCAGAAGAACTGTTCTTGGGGTAGTGATGTGTTCATCACTCCATGACATGTTGAGGAGCCTGGCCATTGAATGAGGATATTGTAGCATGGATGGCAAGCTCAAATTTAGACTATATTGGCTGATGTATTCGTTGTGTCTAAATATTTGCATATCAGTTGTCTGACTGAAACACAATTTCTGTTTGCTGAGGTAAAGCAACCAATTGTTTTTATTATAATTTCATCGTCTCCAGCAGATGATATCTCACTAGCTAGGGGACAGCTTTGATTGCTTTTGTAATTTTCTGCCAGCCTTTGTGATTGACATCAAAGGAATCACAGATTTTAGTTTAGTAATTTAGACAATTTTCCATTTGCTTAAAAAAAATCAATCAAATCAAGTTAAAACTATGAAAGTGGTTTCAACCGTAATAAGATATCAGCATTTTTGAACCAAATCTAATTTGTACCTGTCATTTTACCTGTCAGACTTTATATCTGTGTACACAATCAGACACAACATTATGACCATTAAAAGGCAGAATCATCAGAGCACTTATCTTGTTGCAACACAGCATGATCTGGGAAAAGGTATTCAAATGTATTCTGGTATTCTTCTGATTATTTTGGCATTTACCATCCATTTAAGTGTTTTTTTCAAAACCAATCACAGTCTCAATTCCAACAGCAATTCCCCTACAGCAATGAACCCCTCCCACTTTAATAGTAGAGAAATTGGTCCCACAAATAGTAACTCAAAGAGCACAGCAAAAGATGCTAATGTTCCAGACACCAGTCCAATGAGATTAGATGGCATCTGTAGCAAGCAAGCCTAAACCAGAGATATGTCCCCTCCTGAAAATCCACAGGGCTCAAAAGATATATTGCTAATGTCCCAGTACCAGACACTTCAGGACTCTGACAGATGTTCCTTAAACATGACCTGACTAAAAAGAGACCTGTTTGGATAGCAAAGAGAGGACCCACTTAGTATAAAACAGGCAGTTGTAATGTTGTATATGATTGGTCTCTGTTTAATAGTCAAAAAGCATCTGACACATGAGCACATATGAATTACCGCTGCCACAAAAGGTATGAGAGGTAGAACAATACCCCTTAGGATTTATTTTTTTAAGACGTATTGGTGTCAATATTCGGATTGGGATTCTCACCCTGATTAGAGTAGGCATGTAAAACTCATTTTCATTTCGGGTCATATATAATAAGATAAATGTCCTCATGGGGCTGGATGTGGCATAATATATTAACTAAAAACAAACTGCTAAAATATTATAGCCTTCTTTGCATTTGATAAGTGCTTTTTAGAATAAAATATATAACACATTTTCATACTAATGTCATTTGGAGCTCTATAAATAAAATCTGATTTGATAAAATAACACCTAAATATACAACTGTTACCTTGAAGTTGTATTAGGACACGTAAATTGGTTACGGCGGGCTGGATTTGGCTCACGGGCCTTGAATTTGACACATGTGGGTTAGAGTCTTTTGAGCGCTGTCACTAACTTGCTTTCCCCCTTTCATTTCCTGAACAAACTTCCTATAAACACACACAAACCAAGAGGAAACGTAATATTGTTTGTGTGGGTGAGCTTCACAAGGTAGCAGGCTGAACCCAATTGTTATTCTCTCAAACATCAGTCAGCATTCACCTTGACTGAATCACAGCCACTCCTGGTATCTGTGCTTTTAACACTGAGAAGCCTGCTGACATGTGCTCAATTAGCATGTAAACACCTGTCAGCTAACCTGTGGAAGATTTTTTTGACTTTCGTTTCCCTTTGCCTTGCCTCATTAGGCAACATAGCTGTGACGGAATGGAATTAACCACATTTGTGAATTCCTTAAGACGCAAAATTTGTACAGCGTGGCAGCTTTTAACATTTGCTTCTGTTGCGCATGCTACACCCAGCAAATGTTAAACTGTTAGCAATTAAGAATGCCAGCATGCATTCTGCTGTCATTATAACTTGATTTCTATTTTCCCAGGCAACCAGCTGAGAGGTGGCATCACTTCTAGCCCATGTCGTTTTTAACACCCAGTACGTTGGTGGATCAACTGATGAAAGGGACATCTTTGGAAAATGAAGAGAGAGTGATCAGTCATGTCACTGCTGAATTAGATTCAAACTTTAAGGTCAAAAGTCCTTTTTAATTAAGTAGGAATGGAGAAAAGAGATGTGCAGGAAAGAAAGATATCTGTCTGAAAAAGCTTCATATTTTTAACATCTCAAATCATTAAAATGCCTCAGTTAAAAGCTTAAAGAAGGTGCACAAAACAGATACAACCTTGTCTAGACACACAGAGGTAAAAAAAAGAATATTCTGAAGTTTATATCTTTCATAGTTGAATCGTTTAAATGTATTGGATGTCCAGTACTGACCTTCAGCTCATTGCATTGTTCGCTCTGGAGCCTCTTTTCTTTCCACTGACAATAAAACACAGATGGGGTCTGAGGAGTTTACGGCCAGGTTAGTTTCCTGGCCAATCAGGCACAGTGATACCAATGTCATTAAAGTAGGGATTGGTGCCTTTGGCAGTGTAGGCAGATACAGGTCCTGCAGGAAAATAAAATGATCATCTCCATAAAGCTTGCCAGCAGACAAAGGCAAAAAGTGCTCTCAAATTTCCTGATGGTCAACTATCCTAACTTTCGAATTGATAAAACACAGACGACCAACAATAATCCATGACCTGGTTTCTCATATCGTTGTTTACTGTGGAAACTACACATTACAATTAATGCAACTTGGATTTTGCAATTCTCTTGTCTTCCTCCAGACTTTGGGAGCCTAATTTACTAATTTTTATTTTAGTGAATAGAATGCTGAATTTATTTTCATCTGAACGAGTACCTTGGATCACTGAGCCATCCAGGAGTTTCTCTTGACAACCCAGATGAGACATTTACCGTGTCTCTATTTCAGAAGTGACTTAACACAATTGGTAAATGGCCTGTACTTGTATAGCGCTTTACTTAGTCTCTAGGGACCTTAAAGCACTTCATACTACATTCAGTCATTCATGCACACATTCACACACTGGTGATGTCAAGCTACTTTGTAGCCACAGCTGCCCTGGGGCACACTGACGGAGTCGCAACTAAACACTCTGACCACCACCACTGAAAATAAACCAAGTGTCTTGCCCAACGACACAACGACAGAGACAGTAAGAGATGGAAATCGATCCAGCAACCCTCCGATTACAGTGCGAACTCCTAACTCCTGAGTCACAAGAGATGCAACAGTTGTTTTCCTTGTCTCTGATATGACTGTGTGTGGTGGCTCTTGAAACACTGACTCAAGCTGCACCACATAAAGCCCCCCCCCCACTCTCTTGATTGGCCTTTGCTTCCTAATTGATTTCAATGTGGTGGCAATACCTGTTTTGTCTGCCTTTTATACTTCCCATTCATATGCTTAAACATATCATGAAAAAAATTTTTTTTTTTTTTTGTAATTACATTTATCTTCTTGTGGAGGGTGTATGACTGACTGCTTTACAACTGAAAAGGTAGAAATCTTCCGCATGATTTTGTACGCAACAAAAATTCCTAATTTTCCCATAATTTTGACTTTCATTACTCGTTGAGAATGGAATCTAAATTATACACTATATATAATGTTCTAATTGAATTTAATAAGGGAAATAATTAACCTTTTGGTGATATTCAATTTATTGAGATGCACATGTGATTTCAGACAAATTTAGAACATAACTTAGCTAACCACTAATACTTTGCTTAAGTCATTCCAAGTAGACCTAAGTAATTCCTCCAAGAAAAATAAATAAAGAAGTAGAAATTATGGACATACAAGAGAAAAATCACCCCTCCATCCATCTCAAGTTGATTTTCAACCAAATATGTCCTGCTTTAGATTAACTTCTGATTAAAGAAAAAATAAAAAAATTACAAAAAATAAAAAGTTATTTCAGAGTGTGAGATAGCTGGCTATAGTGGTCGAAGAAAGACGGTAGAGAGATGTCTCCCAGTGTAACAAGTGATTTATTTACAAAAATCTTTAAAAAAAAATATTTCAAAAATTACAAAAATAACAAAAGGGATAGAGTCGATACAAAACATAACTAACTCATGTCAACTAACTCATGTCAACCAAAATTAACCGTGCACTCAGCTACACTGACATGGCCTTCCTGCCTCTGAACCCCCCGTCTAGTCTCAACTCATCTGCCTAAATACCCTGGAGCTAATTACACACAATGGTCTCCACTGGGACATACCATTATTACAGGCAAGATCAGCATTAACATTTAGACTGAATCTAATGATCTAAAAAGTATCAAGTATCAAAAGTTATAATACACACTACGGTAAAATATACAAAGTTACATTATCCAAAACTTTAAGATAGTCGAATTTCCAGGATTTTCTTCTATCTTTATTTGGACTCTTCCTGTGACCTTATTAAGCAGGAACCTATAAATACAGGAAATGAGGCAGCATTTCCTCCTTTTGTTCTGGAACACAGGTAAGTAAGGTAAGATCTCTAACAGAATACCAATACACCAAACAAAAGAAAAAAAATGTTAACCAATTTTGTCTGTTGATTTAAACCAAGATATTACCAAGAATCTGCAAAAGTACAAAGCATAAACAAACCCGGGATAGTAAATGTTTGCAAATTACGGAAACCCAAATAAAGTATGGTTAAATCTTAAAACAAAATGTTAACTCGAAGAATAACAAAACTATGGGGCAAATGGAGTTCTCACCCACTTTGTCACACAGAGCACAAGGTAATTTCCTCTCCATTTTGATTTGTTCAAGGGCTACATCATTTGATTGGTACATGCCGCTCAAATAATTTCACACCCTATAACTGTTATTTAGCCATGTTAAAGTCTTCAGGGGTATCATTATTGCAGCGCAGCAGAACTTATTTCCTTGGCTTAAGTGTACTGTCCGCCGGTATCTGAAGGGCATTTAGATTGTTCACTTACTTTTTTTTTTTTCCTTTAATTTCTCTCATACCATTAAAATAAAAACGCAAAACCTGCTGATGTAACCATATTGCACCATATTGTACTTTATTACTGCGGTGCCATGAGTACACATTTTATATTGATTTTGCTATTATGAGGACTTGGATATTCTTTTAAAAGTTCCATACCATCACTTCGTGTTGCTACCTTCATAACGAGATTTGTTTGATGCAATATCTGCAGCCCAAATGAGGGATGACACCAAACAAATGGCTTTAATGGTGAGGTTAATCTGTGCTCACTTACAGCACTATGTGGGCCAGATTCCTGCAACCCCGATGAAACTTCCATTAACATAGAGGTTGCTGATGACACTAGATCCAATGTACAGTAGCGTGGTCCTGAAATTAATCAGGGGGGATTAGAATGACCCACATGTTATCGCTCAGTCCCTTGTCCTTGACCGGGCTCTCTGTTCCCCTTGATTGCTTTGTGTGTTTTTTTGTTTGTTTTTATCAAGCCACTTTTTATTTCTCTCAGAAGCACTTTCCCCACTCGGTCAGCAACTATCAGCAATATGGTGACGCAGAGCAAATCATCTCAAGCTAGTCCCCAGGAATTTCTGCAATGCTTTGCTGTTATCTGAAGTATTTGTTCCTGGCATTTAGCAATGCAGAGGCAAGGACATTCAGTTCTGTTTTTATTGAAGGTTAGTTTGATCAGCACCATAACCTATACATTCCTTCATTTCTGTTTGTATTTCATTGAAAATAAAAGTTAAACTATAAAAAAAAAAACATTTAACTAACAGGCAAAGAACATATCTTTTGATACAAAAGCAAAAATGTATTAGAAGTTATTAATCTGCATCATAAAACTTTCCTATTATAATCAAGGCCATCTCTTGCAAAAAGAATCAACTGACACTTTATTTTTATTTTTGCCAGTCTTTGTTTCTTCTGCACCGTTTTAATACTCCATTTACTTCTGATGGCATATTTGCCAGCCCTCTTTTATCACAGAAATCCGGTAATTTACACGTAGGAGCGACTGGGGCCAGAGGGAAGCAGCAGAGGGTGAGCCAAAACAGCTAGCGATAGCAGCTAATTAGCTACAGCTGCTGATGGGACTGCTCCTAGCCGCCTGCCAGAGGAGCCTTGACAAAATTGTTATCAAATGTAATCAGAAAAGACGAGTCATTTATCATCACATTAGAATCCTCACATTGGAGACTGTGTGTGGAAGGGAGGCTTGTCTGAAAACAGATTTTAAGAGAATGTGTGCAGGGATGTTTGCATGTAGGACCTGTCTGTGGTTTTACTCATTTTTACTTTTACAACATAGGACAATACAGCAAGGCTGATGCAAATAGAGCGCTTTTCAGTCCAACTCTGAATATTATGAAGTTGGTTTGGTATTTACTATGTGTGCCTCATCGCGGTGTGTCTGTATAGACCAATTTGGCGAGCCCTTTGTATGTCGCCATAATGCGGCGCCAACACAAGATTTCAGTGATTCATTCATTATGCTGTCATTGTAAACTGACCCTCTACGTTGGCAGTATGATGGATAATTGGATTGATGGTGTTAGATTGTTGCCACCAGTATTTGATAATGGTATATTAAACAAATACCTGCATTAATTTATGAATAAATGATTTAAGTGATAAACAGGAATGATTAATAAAGAGGTAATATATTCTTCTTTTAAACATTGCACATGTAGCATACTTTACGTGTGAAGAAGTTAGCAAGCTGATGATCCCTGGTCTCAGAGTCCGCAGGATGTTGCTACATATAACATATATTTATTTTGAATGGTGCTTTTGTTACTAAAGCAGTATTTGTTCATACATTAGGTAAACACGGTCTCCCCATGACTACCGTTGAGATAAGTACTTGAGTAACATAAGCTTCTTTACGCCGTCCTCAGTTGTGTGGTTTATAAACTGTTACTTATGACACCTGACCGTGATGGATAACAGTATTTTATAAACACTGGGGCTAACTTGCACTGAAAGTTGTAAACACCGGCTTTGAAACTGATATGAATTGAACAGTGTAAAAATTATATAGCTAACGTTAGCCACTAGTGACAGCTTGGTT
Source organism: Apricaphanius iberus (assembly GCA_028564705.1). Classification (NCBI taxonomy): domain Eukaryota; kingdom Metazoa; phylum Chordata; class Actinopteri; order Cyprinodontiformes; family Aphaniidae; genus Apricaphanius; species Apricaphanius iberus. The sequence goes on from JAPXFQ010002197.1 coordinate 456,251, forward strand.
TAAGTTAGCTGTTTGCTATCCTGAATGCTTGTGGTATGATGAAAAAAACCTGTTCTGTTTTTTACTTGGAACAAAATCCTTTATGTTTATGTTTATCCACTTGGTCCTCGGGATGAAACCTGTGTTAAACACACAGTATACAACATGGACAGTCTTTAAGTAAGGGACTGTGTGTCTCGCAAGTTTTATAACTGAGCACGTCCTCCCAGCCTTCTTAGGCTTGTTCGCTGAAGAGAAGAGGCACCCTTCTTGCTGCTTATATTTAAATGCTCGCTTCACACACAGGGTCTATAGCTGCCTGACTGGGAGCAGTGACCGCAGTAATGAACTTGGTCTGACTTCCACTTATTTTCGCCAAATCGTTCTAGAACTCCAGCCAACATATCTGCTGTGTGTTATTTCTATGATAGCATGGTGTTCTGCTAAGCACAAAACCTCAGATAGAAATGTTATAGAAGCAAACTTGTTGCTCATAGTGGGTTTACAACCTCTTTCTCTGACAATGACATAGAAAAAACAAACTACATTCCAGGTGAGCGACACATCAGGGGTTGTGTTCTTTTTCTAATGAGACTTTCTGCAGAACCTGTCAGCTGCAATGACAGCGGGGCTTTTTCATGCTAAGACCCGGTTATATATAAAGCCTTTGCACTGACGGACACAACTAGTTAAGGGAGGTACCTTGAACAGCTACATAAGTAATTTTTTTTTCTGCAGGTTGGTATGTATAACAAGGTAAAACTGCATGTGACAAATTGTGGCAAGTAAATTATGCATCTATAGAGAGTAGGTGTAACACCACTTATTTGTAGCTTTTGTGGTTTCAGTCTATGCTAACTGAGGTCAAATGGATTCGTTTTGCTCCCACCTCCACATGAAATGCCTGTATCTGCACTTATTCTAAATGGAAGCTTTTTTTAATATCGTGGGGATAACCCTCAAAGCATGATTTTTCAGGATTGTCTGTATGCCTGCATGGTTTGTTGTGTGTATTTATATTCATAAGCCTGTGTGTGAGTCTAGTGTCTTTCCCAGGTGCTTGCCCTGGTGTTAGGTCTTGGTCTGTGGGGACTTGTGAAGGCCAGCCTGCTGGCAGCAGCTGGAGAGTGTCAGCAGATGTGAATTGTCAAGCGTTGTGTTTGGTTCATTAGCTGCTCTTCCACTTGCACCAAACACAGCTGTTGCCTGGCCCACAGAGCAAAGGGGAATGTGTACATTTGTGCGTGTCTGCAAGAGTGCAAGTGCAAAGGAGTGAGAAGTAAAGTAGAGAAATCCATTTTAGTCAGTGTGCAGCGCAGATGTAAAGGAGCATTTTCAGCAAGTGTCAATAAATGGAAGTCCGTGGCACTAACTTTTTGTGTTTCATTGTTCCTGGTTTTCCTTCCCTGATTTACCTGTTCTAAAGTAGTAAAGCTGTCAAGTTTCTCAGTTATTTTTTTCCAATATTTTGGTCAACTAGGAACTCATATCAGACGTTGGTAATAACCCAAGAGGTCCACACATACAGAAAAACCCCTAACCCGAAACAATTAGTCATGAATTATTTATCAAGTAGAAAGGAAATGAATTAAACAGGATCTGGACATATTTCGAGGAATTTCTACTGTTGCTATGTGCAAGTCAGTATGAGCTGGTTTAATAATCACTGATGGCCAATGAAAAAAGTATTTCATTACGAAAGTACTGTAAAGAGATACAAGTGCTCAAAGGAAATAGACTTTTATAAAAGAATAAAAAGTCTTACCATTACAGAACACACAATACAGGAGTGAAGACATTTCATTAAAAGACAGCCAAGGTCAGGTGCCCCTTGTGGGATTTCTGATTAAGGATTCACAAAAAGAAAATTAAACGAGCTGTTCCAAAACCAAGTGGCACTTGATAAGTAAAACTATCCAACTACTAACTATCGGAAAGTAGCAGGGACAGTGGCACCAAATGCTGGAATTAGAACCCAGGTGCATCCCCAATTCAGTTTAGTTTATTTAATTAAACTCAATTAAGCTCAGGTTAGTTCATTAAATTAATTTGAAGTTCAGCTATGTCAAGTTAAGTTATTTCAATTTTTTTATTACTGGAATTTCTTTTTAATTTACTTTGGTTTTGGTCAGCTGAATTAGAGTAAGATCATCCCATTTAGTTATATTTCAAATGATTTTATTCAGTTTAATTAAGATTAGTTTCATTAAAACTGTTTATTAAGCAATAGTATTGAATCTATCTCATTTTAGCCGGTCAATGGATTTTATTCAATTTATTTTAGATTTTTTAAATTTATTTAGCTTATGTCAGGTGAAGTCAGGTTAATTCAGTTTACATTAAATATATTTTCAAAAAATTCAGTTAAGGTCCCTCACTTCTCACTCCGTTAAATTTATTTCATTCAAATTCCCACTTAGTTTCTATCATATCATCAGACATATAGGCATATCTAAAAAAAATAATAAAAATAAAACCCAGTAAAAAAAAAAAAAAGCCCCAACAAATAAAACCAACAGACCTCAAACAATTCAGCGACAGGGACAGACACTTCAACTGGTGCCTTACAAAATCATTGCTGTACTGTATTATTAATGATCTAACTTGTTTAACTTCATGATACATATTTTTATCTAAATCTAAAATATTAAGTAAATTCTTTTAGAATTACAACCTATTGGGTAAGTGGAACCAACTGAAGCTTGATCCACATGTATACAACCCAAGTATTGTTAGTGTTGTCATTTATTTGTCATGCTGTTCAGTCATTCCATATTCCATTGTCCAGAATGATCAGGACTTGGCAGTGTAAAATATTCATTCAGACTGCTGTATCTTCTGAATAAATACATATTTATTCCGAGCCAAGGTCTGTTGTAATTAACAGGAAGGCGACAGGAGAAATTCTATTATGCATCTGCCCAGAGTCACAGACTCTCCGAGTCTCAGGTCAGCTGGTCTGGTTATGGAGACGTCTCATTCACACATTTCCACGCAGTGTTCGTGCGTTAGGCATGGCCATGAATATCAATGTTCTTGCATGCACGTTTTTTTTTTTGTGTGTGTAAATGTTGGCAGATACCAGATAGAGTGCAAATCAGTTAGCAAATGTTATAACTGAATTAGACTACTATTTTCCCTGCCAGGATTCTAATTGGATGTTAAATCAGTATTGCTTTCAGTAGGTAACGCTTCAGATGAAAAATCTAATAAAAACATAAAGGCTGGGAATATTTGCTGAGTGTGGAGACGAGTACAGTGTGAACAGTAAATATGCTAAATCTAAAATCTGTTATTCTTTTCCTTGTTTGATGAGAATAACACCATGTAGTTCCCAAATGAGGATTGTGACAAACTGTTTTTAAAAAAAGCAACTTTTTTGCTGTCTAATCATGAACAACTGCTATATCACCCTAATCGAAAAATAGAAAATGAACAGAAAAAAACAATACCATTGTGTGACACTGATTAATTTGGGAACATAAGGAAAGAGAGATGAGTCCTGGGCGGAGGTGTATTCAGCAGCAGCCACAGTTTAAGTACTGCTAATGCCAGTTGAACACTTGACTGTGTCTTAGTGAAATCCCTGCAGCCTAATTAGGTGAAAAAGCACAAGATGTTTATGAAGCATTCTAGGCAGCCAGTGACAGCCACTAAAGAGCCACCGAGTGCAAAAACGGTGACAGAGTGGATCGACGTGCCCACAGAAGAATTTGCCATGAGGGTATTTACCCTGAACCTGCAGAGTTTGCACAGATGACATCTTAATAAGCTGAGCACTATGATATATTTTTAACTGTGCAAGTCGATCTCTCTCGAGGACTGTGCACCAGTGCCCACATCTAATTGGGTTTTCCCCTTCCTCCTGCACTGGCGTAGCATTACATTATTGTTGTATGAAGTTATAACCTAATTTCCCAGTACCTTACAGAAGACTGTTCAAGCGTGACACCCGTTCTTCTTTTCTCCCCACTTTATGCACCCCCCTGTTTTTTTGTTGTCAAGTTTGGATTATGTCACCTTAAAAAAGAAAGCCAATTTATTTAAAAAACTGAGGAACAAAGTCTATTTTAATTATAAGGCCAATTATTCAATGAAAAATATGATCGAGTTAAGTGACTAGAGACTAGGGTTTGGGGAACAACATACAACTGAAATCATTTCCTCCTTTTCTCATTATGAGCTGTGGTGCTGAAAATGAGGAGGAAAAAGATTTCCCAGAAGTTTAGGAATGGAAGCACAGACAAGGACTGTTGGACCACCTAATCACTCATCTTGTCAGAAATTTGGGAGAAATGTTACCCACCCTACAGGAGTTATATTATAACTGGTAAACACACGTATTTTTGGACATTTTGAATAAGCCTATCCAGTATTTCAATCAAATCTGAAAAAAAAAAAATCCTCCATGGAATTTTCGAGATATGCTCAGCAAAAGATGTTGATTTCTTTCTTCATCTTCATGGTGTGGTGTGGACATGAGCGATAGATCAGGAGTGAAAGAACAAGATTGCCTCAAATGAGCTTCTACCACACGGTGGCTGGATTCAGCCTTATATCGGTTGAGGAGCTCTGTCCTCTGGGGAGGCTCGAAGTAAAGTTGCCGCACCTCCTCATCAAAATGAGTCACTTGCAGTGGTCGGACGTTTGATCAGTATGCCTCCTTTGAAGGTGTGTTTAGGCATGCCACACTGGAAGGACCCCCTATGGTATAGCCATACCACGAGGAAAAGACCACAAATCCTCTCTGACCTTGGAATACTGTCACTTTCTCTTTTCCCTGAAAATTTACTTGAAATTGGCAATTGGAACAGGAATGTGGGAGTTTTTCCACATTGCTCAGTAGCCTTTTTTATTTTTTTTATTTGCTATTGCAGTGCAATGATTCTATTTATTGCATTGTGAGATATTGTGTACCTTAATACTGTAAGGGCGAAAATGAAGTTTAGGTTTGTTAGATTAAAGATTTTGCAGGAAGTGTTTAAAGTCAGATATCTACAAAAGGCTGTTTCTTTTCAATCACTAAGACTTCAACTAAAAATCTTCAAGAATAAAAATGGTGAGCCTGAGTTTATAAGCGCAGAACATGAAGATGAACTGGTATGACTGTTGTTTTTTACTTTTGTTTTTAGGATGACTCTAATTTCTCCATTTTAGCATCAGTTGAGGGTTTGGGAATCGTGCCAGAGCTCTCCTACCGCTGTCCCTCCCCAAGTGAGCCATGATGACGAATAGCGCAGCCTTGATGATTTTATTCACACAGCTTTTGTTTATGTGTTTGCTGTTTCTGGCTATGCGGATCACATCAAAAGACACTGCTGTGACAGAGTACATCAAACATAGCCGGAGTCTTTGGAAGAGACAGTCGAGCAAAAACAAGTTATTATTTTATCATTTATCTTCTTTAAGGCTACACATCCCAGTGGTAAAGTGCTAGGTTCCCTAAATTGTTCACCTTACAAGGAAGCGTTGTGGGAGTTGGATCTCTCGAGGCCCGTGGTTAAGGCAGAGACGTTAGGATCTGTGTTCAGCCTGCGTGAGCTGCCAGCAAATCTGTTAATTAAGCATGCTAATGGTTGTAATTGTTGCTGGTGGTGAACCCAGCTGTTGAGGTAAATTCTAGGTTTAGCCCACTGGTTGTCAGGATTCAGCTTTGTGTTCGTGCAGGCACATTTGTTGCCGGCACACATCTATTTTATGCATGAGTGAGGAAGGAAGTGGGCAGACAGAAACGCCGAGCATGGCTAGGCAGGAGGAGGAGGAGTAGGTGAGAGGTTAGTGATAGAGAGGGGAGGTATAAGGCAAGGTAGAGAGGCGGAAGATGAGCTTTTTAACCTTGTGGCTTACCTTCTTCCTCTCAGAATCAGACATTATTTCTGCAGCTGCTCCAGGAAAATGTCCAATATGTGTTTGCCCTCTGCCCAAGGCTTACAGTGCTGAGACTGGGATAATGTCAGGCTAATGCTGATCTCACCTAAATTGGCACTAGCTGCAGAGGTAGTCACTTGGTCTGTGGTAGTGTGTACCTTATTCCAGATGTCCACTTTTATGGTTTTTATTTTTAGTTATTGGTAAACTCACACCTTTAAAGGGGTGATAGTATGCAAAACCCACATATTTTTGTTGCTTTAGTACGTATATTTGGGAATCCGGGATACCTCCCGACCCCTTAAGTGTAAGTTTCGACAACTAAGTCAATGTTATATGAAATGCTGGACTCAAGAAATGGGTCAGAAAACGAGCTGGATTGTATTTTCTCAAGCCTGTGAAGTCCCAGGCAGTGTATTTTGCATAATCCCAGCCCTACTTTGTTAGTGTGTCCACCCACAAAGCATCAGCAACCTGAGCAGCCGCACCCCTTTTGCTTCACCTGTAAGCAAAAGCCAAAGCGCTACCCTTTGATGGTGCTAAAACAATTATTATTTTATTTTTAAAAGAGAGAAAATATATATCCTAATAGGTCAAAATACCTGAATACATCTGCTACAGCAAATTAATTTTAGACAAACCACAACAATAGATAACAGCGATCAATGACAAGAAATATATTTTATTTTTCCATAATGTGTAATATTTAACATTAGAATGGGATTTACCTTTTTTAATTGATCCTACATTCATTTTTTAAGGAAGCATAGTTATTGTTTCCAACAGAGTGAGTCTCCATCCATTAACATCAGAGATAACAAAATAAAAAAAACACGATGTTAAGGAAATGTGAAGGAAAACAGTAGGCTGAGTGTTTAAACATTTACATATTCAAATATTAGATGTCCAAAATGTTAAATTTTTTGTTCAACCCTGACGTGGTAGTTTGTATGATTGAAATCTTGCTGTGACTGTGGTTTAAAAAGTAGCTTGTTGCATAAGTGACTTTGACTTACCATGGTCAAAAAATGACACACGTGGTGCTGCTGAGGTGAAGACAGCCTATAGACTCGTTTTCACGGAGCAGCGAATACGACTCTTTTTCATTGTTTTAATTTCTTTTTAAAATGTATTTCTTTAAAATATCGTTTCAGTAAGATTTTAATATCTCTGAGAGATTTTAACTGGGGATGACATGAGACGGTTTGGAATGATTTATTGCAGTGCTGAAAGGGAACTTTTTGTTGGCCAGAGCTTCTTCTGCCCGGCTTTAAGTAGATACGGCTGACCTGGAAAAATCGCTGAGCTGACCTGACAGTCAGATTATTTGTTTTCATTCAGTGTAAATAACACAGCATCAGCGAGACATGTCGATCTGTGAAACAGGCAGCCATTTCTCTCTCAAACTCAATCATTGCCATGCAAGAGAAGGCAGGTGGTGTAAAGGCCATTTTTAGGCTGTGTGCACTGTAGCTCATTAACATAGACTCAAACCCAGCCGTTCCGAGCAGGATGGTAAAACTAGTGTTTGGAGAACTCGCCGCTGCTCAGTTCTTCGGCTTTTCAAGCAAAGCCTGCTATCAACATTACATTTAGGCATCTTAAAACCATCTCAACAAAGCAGAAATGAGCATAACATGCCCCTTTTAAATCCACAGGTGAAACTAAAGAACAAAAAAGTTTAATCAAAATAACAAATAAAGGGTTGAAATATCTCGCCTTGCATGTAATGAGTCTATATCATATAATAGCTTCACCTTTTAGGTTGATTTACTGAAATAAATGAACTTTTACACAATATTCTAATTTATTCAGTTTCACATGTTAGACTAAAAAGTATAATATGTTCACCTGAAATAAAAACATAACATTGAACAACTATGATCGCCTTGAAGCGACGTGTGTTGTCACTTGATGCTGCATACTGAATAACCTGAGTTAAATTGAAATAAAAAGTTAGCAAGATTTTACTGAAGATAAGGAGATGTCTGGTGTCAGTGGGGGTAGGCATATTCACAGTAATGAAAGATAATAGAACCGCAAAGCACAGGACCAACCTGCTGACTGAAGAGTCAGCTTTCATGTAATCATCAAAAAGGGCATAAAACAGCTACTTGCAAAGTATAGTCCAAAACTCACAGCATTGGTAGTACCTGATTCCTCTTTCTAGCAAGATTATTTTCCAAACAGAAGTAAAGTAACATTTAGCAAATGAAAACAATTATCATCATAAAGGGAGAGAAATCAACATGAAGACGATTTGATGTCTGTTGATCAGTTATGAATACCAAATGGCTTGTCAACTTTTCAACCTTATTGCCACAGATGTCAAGTCAAGAAGGGGTGTTGAAATCTTTTGACATAACGCTTACAGTTAAACTCAAAGCACAGTGGCCTTGAAGAGGAAGCATCTTTTCTTTGATAAGGTCTGTTTTTCCCATCAAATTCGATGAGAATACTTTGTTTAGGGGTAAATAAAAACAAGAAAAAAAAAAGAAAAAAAAAGCTGTATATTTGTGATGGCAAAAGTCTGTTTTATAGTTTATCACAATACCTGCTGAACTAAATTCAAATCTACTACATGTCCAAGTTATTTTTTATGAACTAGTGTCTTACTTCCTTAGCTGTATGAATGTAAAAGTAAAAAAAACATAACTACATCTCTCTTCTGTAGAAACGTTTTTACAGAACTTTTATCTCAGTAGTCAGGATTTTTTATTGATTGAGGGGATTGCTTAACGTGTTTCATGTTTGTTGTGTAAAAACATCATTGTTCATTTCAAGGTTTCCTAAAAATGTTGGATCGAGTGTTTGTATAAAAAAATACAAATAAAAATCAGCCAAAGTATAAAAAAAGGAGAATCTACACCTTGTTTCTTAATCTAATTATAGTTTAGTCTTCTTCTTGCCAGAGGACGACAGCAGTGCCACATATATTCCAACTACTGAAAAAAAAAAAAAAAGCTCCTTAAAACTAAATCATTAACTTCTGTCACACTGGAATTAATCTTGAGATAGAAGACACCTGCTTGCTCCTTTTTAACATTCGCTGTGGAAGTGATGGTGCCCCTGACGGTATAAAGAAACATGTTCTCTTTTACGCCCAGTGATGAGAGGGAAAGCCAGTGTGAGTCCTGATGTCTTGTCTTTGCTGCTCACTCTTTGATAGATGAGTTAGAGCATTCGTGATAATTTGCCTTGCCTGTATCAAACACTTTCTGCATGTAGTGGGATTCGTGAAAACATGAGGCGATGCAACATTTCGTCAACCCCCTGTGATCGCTGTAAGAAGCCAAGTCTAATAGTGTCAGTCTTGATGTTTCTTGTCCTTGAGGTGAACTACTAAACTCTTCTATGAGTTTTCCAAATAAGGTTTAAAGAAAATCTTGGACTTTTTATCTTCCTTTTGATATTCTTGCTGTATGCGTTTTCATTTGCACTTTTAATACTCTTTGTTGGCATTGTCTGTGCTTTATGTCTGGTTCCTTCATCGCAGCTAATAGTCTGACTGCAATCAATAGATGCATCATCTGAGAGCTTAAAATTTAAATAGTAATGCTCTGTGTGGCATTTGCTGCTACACAAATTCATACTCACGTTGCCTCGCCATTGCAGCACTTTGTTGTTATGCGCCAAAGGAGGAATTAATGAAATCCAGAAAAAGCTGTTTATTGGTTAAAGCATTAACCTGTCACATCTGCTGCTACATGAGGAAGGATAAGCAGTTAGGCAATGATGTTATAAATAACCTTTGTTCAAGTCAATAAGCAATTTTGCGTTACTCGTTTGTTTATCTCAGAGGACTCTGGAAGGCAGAGGAAAAGGGGGAAGCAGTCTGTTTAGCAGGTATGGATGGGTCCAGGTGCATGCATAGTAAGAGAGACAGACGTAATCTAACACTCTGTTATACACAAATAGCACTTTGGTTTGTCTACACACACACAGATTCACACACAAACACAGCTCGTCCTTCTTCTGTCCTGTTGTCTGCTGTCCTGTTGGAGCCTAATCCTGTTTATCTGCCTGTGCCGTCTTTGAGGGTCTTTGTGTTCGTCTGGCCGGGAGCGTGCGCGACTACGAGCCGGGATGCGCGCACGACAGAGTCACCACGTGCGTCTCCGTGCGTTTGTTTGTGATGAAGATGTCTGAGGAAGCTGATAAGCTGCCGGTTACCTTCTCTTTTACAGGAAATGCAGCTTTGTCCATAGGCAAAGGGTGACACAAGGTGGCCCCCGCATGATTATAAAATTAAAGTGGACAGCATTCCTTTATCCAGAAACATTTCTAAAGTGTAAAAGCAGGCGAAATTACTCTTCACCTTAATGTGTCCGGGTCTTTTTTTATATCTATAGTTAAGTTTATTTATAGCCCATAAATGGATGTAGTGGCTGCTATTCAAAAACTACCAGCCAAGTCTGTTGAAATGAAGGTGTAAAATATCTGAATGAACTTGTGACCTTCATGGTGCTATAAAGCGAAGGAGGTTTATGCACTGGAAAGTCTCAGAGGTACTTAGACGGCTGCAAAGAGCTGGAGGACACAACCAAAGTATGAGATCAGAATCAGTTTTCTTGGCTTTGGGATAGCTTCTGATATTGAGCTTGGAATTACTTTCTTGTAATCCATTCATTCTTAGCTGATTCCTGGAGGAACCACATTCTGATGATTACTTGCTTAATCTCATCTAAAGGCTTCGTATACACAACAGTCAGCAACATTCCCTGGAGTGGACACTTCTATTTCTAATATTGTCATGATTTACAACAATAATAACAATAATAATATTTTTTTTCTGTGGTTAAATTCAGTCTCCTTAGTTTGTTAGCAATACAGTTTAAACGAAATTCCTATTAAAACACACTAATGAAATATTTTCTAAACTATCTGATTTAAATGCACAAATTACAGTTTTATTGTAGAAATACGATAACAGGATTTATTGACATTTTTATAAAAACGTTGGGCAATTTATAATGTATCTATGAATTACCTAATCAAATGCATATCTTTTTTTACATGCTTGGTCTAGAAGTTTATGAAACCAGCGCAACAGGAAAAATCCCTAGCGAGCCCCCACCATAAAAACATCACTTCTCATTTCCCAAACAGTGTCTTTAAATCATCAAAGGAGAGCTAAACGCACGAGTGAGGATGCTTCCCTACAGCCAGCACATCCTTTGACATCGATCTGTGCCATTACTCCTCTTGGCACCTGGTTCCATATGAGTAGATGGCCCACAGGCTGGACAACCAAGACAAGGAGCTGAACAGGGTCAGCAGTGACAAATGGCCCCCCCTCAGGTCATTTCTTTCATCCTTTGGGAGTTCGGGAGGAAGGGGGAGGAAGCATAGACAGAGAGCTTCAGCAGGTTTCCATTTTTGTAGCATGTGGAGCCAGGATAACAGAGGCAACATCAGAGTGCCGGTAATGTCAGTGTGTTGTGCTAAGCTCTCTCAAGAGGATGGGGGTGGGGTAACCCCCCCCCCCCCCCCCCCCCCAAAAAAAAAATAAAAACAAGGGAAAGTTGCAGGCACTGCCTAGCTTTAGCAGTTGTCACTGTTTCGCAGTCACACTAAATTAGGACCAATTAACAGGAAGCATAAACTTTCATATGATGGTTTCCAGTGGCCTGCTATTGTGTATAAGAGACTGGCAAATTTAAGATGCAGAGAGAAATTTTCATGGGGAGCTGAGTTTTCTCCCCGTGAGTCTGGTGAGCATCATTAGTGAGGTGCACTAAGAGTAACCAACACTGAGAGCCTGAGTGCAGACGAGCCCATGCAACAAACACAGGTGGCAGCGAGAATAGCGGGCTTTCAAGTGCCAGCAATAGCTGGGCTACCACCATGTCACCACTTTTCCTAAAAAAAAAAAAAAAGGAATGAATGGCCAATTTGCTTCCTCTCTCTACACCCATGAAAGGTCATTTGGAGAGAGGCAGTGCTTTCAAACAAAATGTGACAGGCTTTTTAGGTGGTAAAACTATTGTGGCATATCTTTAAAATATCCACACAAATGTTTAGATTCCGTATTTGTTTTTTGCTTTTTCTATTTCTAACTTGTTTAACTTATTCGTAAATAGCATAATTTGGAATAAGTCTACATCACAGGTGTTCTCAGGCTAAAAAATATATCAGGCTCAAAAGTCCAACAAGACAGGGTAAGGAGACTGTGTGAGGAGGAGTGAGGTGAACTTACTGTATATTTTTACTTTCCTTCCTTCTTCCTGCCAAGATGAAAACTGTTTTAGTTTAACAGGGTCATGATTTTTCTCGGTGTAAGTTATTTCTCCAAACTTGTACTATGATGAGAATGCTGGTGGCTTTTATATAACGTACACATATTTATTAGGGGTCTAACAGTATGCAAAATTATGGTATGGTACATATTTAGTGCTCTGTATTTTTTCCCCTCTTCTGTTAGCAATTGACAATGAATGTCTGACATTAATTTGATTTTTTTATATTCTAAATCTTAAAACAAGTGAAAATTATATACCTTACGGAAGATCCATCCATCCATCCATCTTCTTAACCGCTTATCCAATTCAGGGTCACGGGGCAGCTGGAGCCTATCCCAGCAATTATCAGGCGTTAGGCAGGGTACACCCTGAACAGGACGCCAGTCTGTTGCAGGGCCAACACAGAGAGACAGACAACCATTCACACTCACATTCATTCCTAGGGACAATTTAGAGTGATCAATTCACCTATCATGCATGTTTTTGGACTGTGGGAGGAAGCCGGAGTACCCGGAGAGAACCCACGCATACACGGGGAGAACATGCAAACTCCATGCAGAAAGACCCTGGGCCGGGATACGAACCCACGACCTTCTTGCTGCAAGGCAACAGCGCTAACCACTGCGCCACCGTGCAGCCCCCCTTACGGAAGATAGAGTTTCATTTTTTTTTTCATTAGTAATGCAGTTTTGACATCGATTAGTAGTTTTAAAAGCAGGCATAGCCAATATCTAGATAAAAAAAGATGACAATAGAACTTCACATTGTGAGATTCAAATTGTGAGATTTAATTAATTGACTTGAAGAATTGAGAATAAAGCAGACCACAATCACTTTGTTGTTACGTTGAAATTTTAACACCTTCTTGTCCCAGCAGTACCAGAATGCAGCATCCACAGCTGTAGAGTGGATGCTAAAGGCTACCATTGGGTTGTCAGCTACAACCCCCCCCCCTCCCGCAGCAGTAAAATTTGGAGTGAGCTCCGAACTTTATTGCTATTGAAAAACTCTTAGGGTTACATAACGTTTTGATTATGTCCTTTCTCCACTGTAGCTGCATCAGTATTCTCAAATAGCACAGCTTAGTGTAACTGGGAGTTCTCCGTTTTGTTTTGGTGATGCTCTTCAAAGCTCTGCTAGAGAACATTGCAGATCTGCAAATAAACGTTCACTTTTCATAGATGACAGTTTTTTACATAACATTACTTATGTAAAATAATCAAACTAATGCTAAATTATAAAATTCTGGGCTAACAGAACTTTGGACTTGAGTTGGCCGGAATCTTAAAATGCAGACATGGTGTACACCTCCTGCTTCTTACAGGTCTAACTCCAGAAGAAACTGCTTACTTACACTCTAGAAACTTCTCAGGTTCTGTTCCAAGTATAGATTATTAAGATCTGGGTTTATTTAACAGAAATATACTGATTTCTTTTTATTTATTTATTTTTTAACAAAAATTATTTGAAGTGACCAATGTCAACTACTAAGGTTATCAAAGGTTGCAAAAAAACAAAACAACTTCTTACAGAAAAAGTACTACATTCGGCACATTTTTTTTGTTTTATTAAAAATGTAAAATGTATATATATTTAAATACATTATTGAACAACTATAACATTTGGAAAACATATTTCATGTTAAGTATGTAAAATGTTCTAATATTATTAAATAGACTGTCTACGTTAATTTTATGGCCAGCTCTTTGATCAAAGTGTGAAGTGATTTTCTAAATGAACTAACACAACCTATTGATGTTAACAGGATCACTGTATCATATTGCTCCTACTTATTTTATCTATCTTCTTTAACCAAACAATCAGGGTCACAACTTCACCCCAATGTTTGGTAAAAACTACTCAACTTCTTTCCTCACAGCATAAACTTGTTTTCAGGCCAAAGGAAAATGCCAGCTCTCTCTGCTACATTCTGGTACAGAGTTCTGTTTTGTAACAACATGCCCAAACTACACATCTATTAGCATCTGCAAGAAAAGCTTAAGCTCACAGATACAACAGAACATGGAACGTAGCGATGCAATTCACCCCTCCTGTCATATCTGGATACCGAACGATTAGATAAATAAAGGGGTTTCCATTACCTCAGAGTTCGCTGACAGTGTGTTATTGCTGGACAAAGTTGATTATGGGGAGACAAAAGCTTTCACTGCACAGAGACATTAGCCCACTCAGAAGGCATTATGGTGTATATGATGACCATTAGTTATTATGTCAATTAGGCAGTCATTAGAGCACTCTGATCCCTCTTGAGGCTGCCCTCTGTCAGTGTGACAAACCTGATGGTAATTTTCTCTCACTGACAGCTTATTAACTCAAGTATGTGACAAGTATTATAATTTCCATTTTTTTGTGTGTGCCATGTGGTGCGTTAAAAAGCAACAAGCAGTTACACTTTTGAAGGAGATTGCTGCAATATTCACTAATCATTTCGCTGACCTTTCAGTGGTGTCTCCCATTGTTCTGGCCATCTTCAGTTTGTCCACTAGTGAAACAGCTTTATGACACCGAGCAAGTGCAATTAAAAGATTTATACTTTGCGATGGACTAGTAATAAAAAGGGTACTGAGGAGGGTGGGAGGATGTTTGTGGATAGCAAGGATGAGTGATTCATTGAACGCCGGGGGCGTTTTTAATCCGGTATGTCGCCACTTAAATCCCAGTCACTTAATTTAACCTCCTTTTGTTTAATTAACCTCAGATTTCAGAGCTAATTAGGTTCAGGTATTAAAGGCAGATTATTTTTTCCCCACACTCCAGCTCTCAGCAGAAGCGTGGATATGTTTTCTTGCTGTGCCTTAGATGAGATGTGATTTGCTATCAGATTGAGGCTTCAGGAAAGATGGGGAGGAGTTGACAAGAAGCAAGGCTGCTCTGGCAAAGGTTTGAGTGTTGCAGCATGTCAAGATGTCATATTGTTTGTATGTGGCGTGCGAAGACCTTTAGTGTGCCTTGAAATCCACAATCACTCCTGGACAATGGCTTGCCAAGCAGAACAACAGCTTATTTTCCATTTGAAGGAAAACTAATTAAGAAAAGTAAAAAAAAAGGATCAAGGTTTTGTAATCTGTTTTGTTTTAAACCCTTTGGTTGCGATTTTGCGGCTATAGATGCTTGAAAGGGTGATTTCCAATTTGAATTTGACAAAACATACTGTCTTTTGTATGACAACACACACAAAAAAAACCTCAATGCTCATCCTTTTCTAGCAAAGATAAACGGTCTGCGTTTTTTTTTTTTTTTTTTTTTTTTTTTCATAATTTCTAGACCCCGACAAGGTTCTGAAAGAAGCGTCTCTATGCCTCTCATTAAGATTCAAACACTGAAAACACACGCAGTAACAACATAACATTTTTGAGTTGAGTTGCTAATAAGGCTCTGAGGTAGGAGGCTCAAGAATGCACAAAAGTTGCCACAAGCAACGTTGTCTTTTCGTCTAATCACCAAAACTGTCAAACCGTGGCTCATTAGCCTGATGGGAGATCTTTGGCAAATGGCCGCAACGCTAACCTCCCGTTGCCTGCAAATCAATGTGCTCAAAACAGGATGTAGGAGGGAAGTAGAGAGGAGGAGGAGGCGGCGGCGGTTGGGGAAGAGGGGGCAACAAGAACATCTGGCCCATCTGTTGGACAACAATACAAGGGGTTAATAACAGAGGTGGTGATTGCAAATAGCTCGGCCACTTGTGAGAATGGAGTATAAACAAAGGCAAATCGGAAACAGGTAGCACACAGTGTCCGTATTAGGCATCGTTGAGGGCCTTCGCCTGATTACAACAATCACTGCATGCGTTCTCGGCAAGATAAGTGAGGCAGATGAAGTGGTTTTAAAGCACAAGCCTGCATATCCATCCCTCCATCCATCACTCCTGCTTGATCCTCTTCTGCCTCTTATCCATATTTGAAATTACAAAAGCCTCTCATATGGGCAGCTTATCACCCATGTAATGACCGAGTTCAAATGTGAATCCAGCAACGCAGCTCAGAAAGCCATTGAAATCCCCTTTCAAAGGTGCTGGTGGCTACAACAACCACTGACAGCTCCAGAACATCTAGTGGCAGGAAAACAGATTAAAATAGTGGAGTTGTCGACTGAAAACTGGTTAGACGCTCACTCTCCAACACTAATATGAAATTGGGTTTATGACATGTCTAGTTTAAAGGATGTACGCAATTGCATCTTTAAAGCTATTTGAGTCCAAATTACCTTTAACTGCAGTCATAGTTGCAAGTCTTTTGGAATTTGAATGTGCAAGCTTTAAAAATCAAGGAAGTGAAATATGTGCACATTGTTCTTTGCAGAGTAGCTCAAGTTCAGTCATATTGGAGTCTGTAAGCATCAATTGTCAAAGTATAAATGCAGATGCTAGATTGGAGTCATGTCTAGACTTTGACTGGGCCACTCTAATACATGAATAAACCATTATGTTGAAGCTCAAATTGTACTTTCAGTGTTAGTGTGGCTGGAAGGTGAGCCTCCTCCCTTAGTCTTAAATTTTATTACTAGATTTTCTTCCATTTCTACCCTGAACATCAGTGCCAGGTAAAGATATCAAAAATAAAAGCATCCCTATGGTATGATGCTGTGACCACCATAATTCTACCTCCATTTTGTGTTCAGGGGGATCTACAGTATAGTTCAAATTTGTTATTTGTCATTCATTGTTTTGTATGAACAGTAAGCCACAAAATTATGTTTTGATCTAATCTGACAATAGATCCTTATTTTGCATTCATATATATACATACATACATATATTTAAATATGCTTTTGATAAACATTGCCAAATTGTATTTGTCAATTCTTTGAATTCACCTTATAATCGGCCAGCATGGTACAAATGTATATATTATATCTATGCTCTGAGCTGAGGGAAATTGCAAAAAAAGCAGATCATTTGCAGTTCAAGCTAGGTGACTGTTCGTCTTTTCTTTTTTTTTACTGAAAGAGTGTTTTGATTTTTTTTCAACTTTGCCTCCTCTCATCACAGCGGTGCTTACCATTTCCCGCACGCAGACTAGACCCAGAAAAATTCCCTTACACCTGCCTTAAGAAAGATAGGGAGCACATGTTTTTGATCGAAATGGGTTTATATTTTCATGTAGTTTGCTTTCATTTCTAGTTCCGCAAATAAAGAAATGCCCACACACATAAACACTACCATTGCGTATGGTCTGAATCTTTAAATGAATTCCCACATTTCTAGAAGAGTCTACTTTACTTTCATCAAAATTTAATTTTAGCATTTTTTAATCACTGTAGGAGCTCTGTCATTTGGATTATATTTTCGTCCTTCTTAGACAAACTTTCAAGAGTGGAAAAAATCTAGGCCATCCCCTAACACCCCATCCATACCCAGACACACACACGCACCACAGACAACAAGCGTAGTATGGAAAACCGAGTCACAGGGAAGGGCCTCTCATCCAGAGCCTCTGTATAATCAACTGGAGCAGCTGAGTTTAGGGATTACTCCAGGAGGGGCGGTGAATTAAAGCTCAGCTAATGAGTTGAAGTTTCTTAATTTGTTCTCCCCCGTAATTCCAGAATGGATTAGCAGTAGCTTTAGTCGCCTCTTTCCGCCGATTAGCATGGCTCGCCCGGTTTTGGCATTTAACAGCAGGGTTGACTGAAGAAGAAGATGGGAGCAGCAACAATGGTAATGCCGCTTATTAATCCACACTTTTCTAGGTAAACTGTAGCAGACAAAGGCATTCACCTACTAAAGACTTAAGACCTAATATTACTGACAGAGGGGAATGCGGAGGGAATTTTAATGTCTATGTCAATTATTTCTTGGTTATATAAATTTTTTCAAAGAAAAACAATGAGACAAGTAACTGAATATTACCTTTGGTCTTTACACTGTACGCTACTCCATCTCCAGCTTCTTGGGAACAACAGGAATATAGACTAGGGACTAAAGGTGGTGGAGAGCATTCAAGCCTTAGAACCAGACCTGGCACAACTCCTGATGCCCAATAGTAAAACTGACAGTGCTTGTTTATTATTCTCCTGCAACCCTTGCTCATAGAGCTGGAGAGCTAAAATAATACTGAAGGCCACAAAAAGCTGGAAAACTGCTTTTACACAAGATTCTCCATTTGCCCCTGAAAATCTTAGGTGCTAGAGTGGAAATGTGTCAGAAGTCTCATTTTCTTGAGTGCCACTAAAAACAAGATAGTTTTCCTCAAACATAAGGTAAGCTAATATAGATATATATGTAATTTCATTTTGAAACGTTTAGTTATTTCTCTTCTAAAAATGATACTGAACCTATTCCTTCAAATATATAATCAAACCGTAAAGGGTTAACAGAAAATAAATAACTCTGCCTAATATAATATAAGTTTGCCTAATAGTATGTGGTGGTATTTGATGAGTGTAGTTCCTTTTCTCTGGATGCTAGGATCTGAAGAAACTTATAATAATAATAATAATAATAATAATAACTGATTGCATTTATACAGCTCTTTTTGAAGCCCTCATAGCACTTTACAATTCCCCTATTCATTCACTCTCACATTCACACACTGGTGGAAGCAACCGCAGTGATAAACCAAAAAGGATATATGTAAAGGCATATGTGAGGCTGTTTGCTAATATCATTCCCTTGAGAAGGTAACATTCCTCATCAATGACTTGGAGTGGATATACAAATCTACTCACCTGTTACAAAAAAGGTATTTTTTTAAGAAACTAAAACATTGTAAAGAGAAAAATAGGTAACCAAACTAATGTGGCTGCATGTGTGTGCACTCATTTAAACCTGTATTTTTCATCTTAATGCAGCACTCTGTATTTTTGGATCAGACTCTGTCAGCAAAGGACATCTTGATTTGGCTAAATTTTCCCGCTCTACTTTCCAAGAGCTCTCCAAATGTGTCAGATTGTGAGGGCATCTCCTGTGCACTTCCCTTTCTTCATATAAGCACACATATTTCCTGCCAGACTAAATTCTGGGCTTTGACTTGTCTATTCCAATACTTGATTAAGTTTTCCTTCATTTTCAGTGTTCCAGCAGGTTTTGTGCCAAAACTGACTGTTTTGGAACTGTGCATAATTCTATTCACCTTGACTAAATTTGTCAATAAGGAAATAGGAAAACAGCCCCAAAGTTTGATGCTGCCACTATCTTGCTTTATTGTGGTTATATTGTTATTGTGGTATTGTGGAAAGTTGTTTTTGTGTTGTGTTTAGGGCAGAAGATGCCACCTTGGTTTCATTAGACCACAAAAGATGATCCCTCATGGTTCTAAAATAATTGTATTTGCTAAATATAGCCACGATTAGACTTTTTCCTTCATAGGAATAAAAGATTCCATCTTGCCACTCTACTCCGAAACCCATACATGCGTAGGATAGTTGTCACATACAGCACTTTCCAAACATTTTTGTACTTTCTGTAATCTTGCTGTAAGTCTCCTGTAATACAGTGGTACTCAAGACTGGTCTTGTGAACACACTTTCAAACTCTTAGTTTTGTTTCCACCTGAACTACATATGTATTTGTTGTAGATTATTGTTCAAGAATAATCAAAACCACATATGTGGCATCCTTTTTTTACTTTAAATTAATGTGAAACAGCTTTTTGAAAACCTTGACATTTCAGTCCTTCTTTAAATCTCTGCAGCAACAACTTATATTTTTGTTAACAGCATTGGTCTTGAAACTTGTTGATTTGTTCTTGGCCCCGGACCTGGGTGGGTGGTGTCAGGTTAGTTTATGAGTTTATTTGATAGGGACAGCGTACTTCAATGGACATTTCTGTAAATGTGGGTTAGCTTGCAAGCTGATTTTCTACTGTGGTCCAAGGGCAAGGTATGTTTTGCCTAAAGCACCAATAAAAGTTCATGCATTAAAGTAACAGCAAAATGCAAAAGCTAAGGCTACATACACATAACATAGCATTAGACCACAGGTAAAGCAACACATCTACAAAGTTTAAATGTTAGTTCTGGTAGTTATATGACAATGATAAGATAAAAAAAAATACATTGGTGCATGAGCAGGGTTTACGCCTTCTTGAAAGAGAGCACCCTCTTGGATGACTGAGAGCTTTCACAACATGCATTATAACATAGTTTTAATGAGTTCAATTTTGATTAAATTTTAGCCACTGATGTAGTCAGGTCTTAAAGGTGTTAAACAACGGGCATTCTCACAGTTAGTGGAAAACTACTTCATTGTGAGAATAGTATTCCACAAATGTTTGATACTGTGGGAGCCCCTGACTAAAAGAACATAATACCAGTGGTGGTTTGTCGATAGGGAGCCTCATAGTGTTCTCTAACAGGGAACCTAGTGGCTATGCCAAAAGTACATTTGAGTTTTTATTCATTAACATTTAAAATATACAAAATTCAGACAAGTGTATGTTTCCAAAATGCAACAGTGGTGGTACAAAATAGATTTTTTTTCACAAATATATTTAATGTTCTTTTATACACTGATTCTGTCTAAAAGTTGTTTCATTTGGAGAGTACAGTTTATAAAGCAGACACCCCCACTGTACTCTCTTGAAGAAATGATTTGACACCATTGACAGGAACATACTGACAGTGAGATTCATGTGATGCTTCGGCAAAATAATATTTTCCTTTAAAAGGTGTTAGTTTATTTTTCAATAGTCGAAAATGTTATAAGTCATCACTCTGAAATTCTTATGTTTTATTTCCAGACAACATGATGTGTACCCATTTTCTAAATTTTAGTGCCTTGTAAAAAATGAACAGCTGAAATGTTGACATTTTACTGATTTTAATGAGTTATTTAGTGAAATTATAAAAGACTAACTTATTTAGATTGAACCAAGAGAATATCAGGAGTGACAATATGGTCAAAACATTCACCTTCCTGCATAATTACATTTCTTAAGCTTTTGAGTAAACTGTTACAGAAAAAAAAAGTTACTACGTGATAAAAGGGGAAAAAAAAGCTTTTTTCAAGACTGCTGACAGTATTAAGGCTCTACATTGTCAAAACATCAATAAAGCAGGTGAAAAGGTCCTGTAGCCAATTAGAGAGCAGCAACAAACTGTGGCTCAGGAGAGGTTTTATTGTGGAACCGTCTCACTGCAACATCCTCCGAATATTTTTAGATCGTGCCTCAGAGCAGGGAGGCTTGTGAAAGGTGTGTGAATATGCCCCTGCCTGGGAAATGTCACACCCGCACAGCAATATCAATTGCTGAATTTGGTCCTTGCTTAAGGAAAAAAGTCAGAACCTCTCTGAGTCTGTGAGCTGAACATGTGCACTCTCATTAGGATCTCTTGTAAAGCGGCGATGGGGTTGGGGGGTGTTGGTGGGGGGTGTTTAGGATAGGGGGTGGGGGTGGGGGGCGGAAGCTAAAGCATACGGCTGTCAAATTAGTGGGTAGATGTACCGCTGTAAGCTGAAATGGCCTGCCTGACCGATCAGAGTGACGTATGCATCTCATTGGAGGACAGCTCTCATCAGAAAACTCAATTACCATGGCGACAGCCAAGAGACTCAGGATGGGAGCAGTGAGCAAGCTTTTGGCATACTGTGTCATACTGTGTAGGCCCTCATCTTCTTTATGAGGCCACTGAGGAGGCTGCTGCTTTTGTTTATAAATGTTTGACGTTCTTTTATCATATTTTGGCTGACTGAATAGCTGTGAATATGACGAGAGACTCATTGATGAGAAAGGTGTTTGTGCAAACTTTTATCAAATAAGAGATTGCCAGATGATAATGAGAATTCAAAGTTCACCAAGTCCTCTTTGTGACCTACAGTGTATGGGTTTCACTCATCTGTGTGTATGCAACGGACAGGGAAACACAAACCTCTCAACTTCATATTAAATGGACTCACTTCTTTGCCAGAGGGTTCAGACACTGCTGACCTCTGCTGTGACCACAACCATGTTGACAGCCGCTGCACTTCACACATTCTCCCTCAGGCCTGATGTGTCCACCATCCTTCAGAGATGAGACTGGGCTAGAGCCAGACTTTATAGAGTGCAGCGTAGGCATGAAAATAATACTACTGAGTGGTGTTTGTTACCCGCTTTACCAAAGACCTCAACTGGCAGCTGTCGGCCTCTTGCAGAGCTGTTGTGCAACTCAGCTTTGTGAGGAGAATCTGTAAGTATGAAATACACATGTAAAAAAAAAAAACACTTTATGTCAAAAATAATTCTGCCTGGACCAGCTCTGCCTTCATTCTTTAAGTAGAAAAAAACATTGAGTTCAAGTTCAGTGGTATTTTGACAGTTAAACAGCATCAGCTATATGTATTGTATCTTTCAAAAACATACAGCATGAATATCTTCAGATTTTTGTTATGCTACAACTACAAACTTCAGTATGTTTTATTAGGATTTTAATGTGAATTTGTTGAGGTAGCATTTTTATATGATTTAAATGGGGGGGGGGGATTTGCCTCTAAGAAGGGTATGAATAATTTTATCTGGGACGGTCGACATGTCAAGAAAGGGTGACTAGGTCAGCTTGGGTGTTATCTCACAGTGCAGCTGCCTGGAAGACAGCAAGGTTGTTAGACTGCGACAGCTGAAGCTTAAATGTCTTATGTGGACACACAAACATGCGTCCGGACAAGCGTAATTGATAACGTAATGCGTCAATAGGGTATCTATTTGGGACAGGAACCATTTATGCCTTCTTATGGAATAAACAACCGTTATGATATTGTTAGCACGCCATTGTATTCTATAAAACTGATTCTGAGCCCTCTTTTTGTTGAATTGAGGCCTTGTGTGTCCATGTCAGACCCGACCATACAATTTGACTAAAACTATCCAGCGAAGAATCCACTGGCTATAATCTTCCTTACTTAAACGGATGCAAAAAGTTTTTGTTTGTTTTTCTAAATTTGACAATGAAACAACAAAAAGGTATTATTGTGAAGTGGATGCAAAATTATACACGGTTCTCAAGATTTTATGCTACCAAAAATGTATAAAAATCCAAGAAAGCCTCAAATATTTTATAACCCACACAGTTATCTTCCATGTCTGCCCTCTATTTATTCCCAGCAACTTTCCCCAGCTTACTGGGCTCTGCCGAGAAAAATAATCCCCACAGCGGGATGGTACCACTACTGCATCCCAACATGGTGAGGGCATGTTCAGCTTTTTGTCAAACATAGCTTTTTTTGTATTTAAAATTACAGACAGAATTTGGTCTTACCTGACGTAAGCACATTCTTCCACAAGTTTACTGATACCTAACCATGTCTTCCGGCAAACTGCATAAATGAATTATTGCATTTTTTTTACTTTTTTTTTACATTGGCTTAGTAAAGTAACTGAGGCCCGGCCTTTCGGTGTCAAAGTTTTGGTGGGAAAAAAGGCACACCTCACCTTTCAGATTGGTATTTGTGAATCCATTTAAGTGCCATTTATCATTTTCCTTCTTCTTCATAATGATGTCAAACTTTGTAATGTTCCATTGCATCTACAATCTAAATAAAATCCATATGTTAACACCTGCAAATTCAAAAAGGTTGAAATATGAGGGGATTTGAATATTGCTCAAGGTACTGTATCATCACCCTGTATTTGACTGGGATTTATGAATTTCATTATGAGGGAGGGCAAAATGTCTCCTTGTCTGCACACTTTGCATAATACATTTGTATTATGTATTGAAACTGGCAGTCGGTTGTTTTGTATCAAAGCCATTTTCCAAAAGTTAATCTTTAAGGTTTTTTTTTCCGCTTTTCTTGTTACGTAGTTAAATTCACAAGTGGTTTCTCAGGTAATTACCAACGTTCAGTACAGAAGGGCTGACCACAGATGGGTCGCTAATAGGAACAAAAGGCTAAGTTCATTATATGTCCGAGTCAGCTCTTTTGTGAAGCGTCGGCATAATGCGTGACACCCCTGAGCACAAAACTCCGATAGAAGAACAGTAGAGAAAAGGTTCTCCCCCAACTTCCATTATACAGTTTCATAATTTATCAAACAAGCTGAATATTTGAAGAGGGATCTGTAGTGAGTTTAGATTTTTATCGACAATAGACTTCCTTGTAGTCCGCTGATTGGTTTCCGCAGAGGCCGAGCAGGAGATGAGAACTGAACATGAAAGGCTACGTTAGGATACCTGTCAAAATCTGTCAGTTCCCCAAAATCTGCCGCGAAACCCCCTCCTTATGATGAATTAATGATTAATCAGGATTTTGTGAAAGGGCTCTGTGAGTGATGGGAAAATAATGAGATTATCTTTGATCATTTTTATGTTAGCTTATGTCAGTAATTTATGGTAAGTCCTTTGAGTTCAGCTACTGAAATTCACTAGGAGCTGCAAAAGCCAAAGAATCCCCAAAAATGTAGTTAGATGCCTGATTTCCAGGACGTTTTGTGTTTTATCAGGCAGTCACACAGGCTGGCTCAGATATCTCATCGTCACTGAGGACAAACCATTGTTATGTCCATGATTGGACTCCCTGTGTGGCAATACGCAGCATTCTCAACTCTGACTGTGTGAGCTTAATGCTGTGTGGCAGGTCCGGCATCCCGATGCCTAAACACATCTGTCATGTTTTGTCATAGTGATGCAGCAACCAGCCAGCTCCCACCTCTGTATCATGGCATGCTGCATCCCAGTCGGGATACAATTGTGTACAGGAGCTCAGAAAAAAGCGAGGAGGGTTGATGGTGCTCTGCGATGTAACCTAACACCAAACACCTCTAAGGCAATGCTTACATTACACAGTGTGTAAACAGGATAAAAGAAAAAGCTTGCAGGCACTAAAACCCTCAATGAGGAGCAAACACTCTGAGGGCGAACTCATCTGCAACCTTAAAAGTCGAACATGGGCTGCCCTAATGGCTCAGGTGTCTGATTTCTTTCGCCTTGCTGTAGAGCTGCTTCAGCCTAATTATGAGCAGGAAGTCGGCTGTGTTTCCCACGTGTCCAATTCCACTACACAGTGTTGGGTAATGAAGATGGATTTCCGAAGACTTTAATCTGCCTTTCATACTTTTACACTGGCTTTCAAAAAGAACAAACTTACCTCAAACTCTACATGAAATATGTAACTAGCAGAAAAAAAGAAGGAACAATTTTTTTTTTTTTTGAGAAATCTCAACCACGTGCAACACTTGCTGCATAGTTATTCTCTTTGATTTTGTTCTTCGCCGAGTTGCTCAGCCAGAATTGATCGGCAAAAGGAATCGATTAGATCTTACCCAGAAAAAGTGAAGCAAATCAGCAAGTTGTCTGCTGGCTAGCACAGCATGGTGTGCTCATCCGAGCCTCTTTAGTATTCAAAGTCCGAGACTTAAGCGATAAACAAGTGCCGAGGATGAAGTTTAAAGTTTTAGCTGCCGTTTTTTTTTTTTTTTTACCTAACATGATCAATTCTCTTTAAGCTTTCCTGTTGCCTTGGAGTGGCATTACATAACATTACATAAGGCACAGAACAATATTTGAAATGGAAATTGACAGCCATTAACTAGTCAGAAAAGTAGAGAGAAACACGTAAGCCATTTATGTTTATAAGATGCTACCTTAAGAACCTAGCCCCCCCCCCCCAAATTTCCAGATTAAGAGTATGTTTAAAGACCACAAATGTTGCATTTTATATGGACTTTATGTGATATACTCAAATAAAGAAGTCTTTTCACATATTTACCTTTTAATGTAGGTCACTCTAAACCATTCCATTGTGGCTCTGGGTGTATATTCAGGGACATTATCCTCTTGGAAGTTGAACCTCTTTTCAATTCAGAGTTTTTTTTTACTGGCTCTAAACAATTTTCTTCATTTTCTGCCCTGTATTTTATTCCATCCATCTTCAAGTCTAACACCCATCTTTCATTGTTGAAGAAAACCATCCATATAGCATAATGCTTCCACGACAATTATTCATCCATGACCATTGTATGTTCAGGAGGATGGGCAGCATGTTTAGGTGTTGTGTGCACCCAAGGATTATCAATGTTAGCCATAAAGTTTAAAGTTAGACTTTTCATATCGGGGGACTTGAAAAGGGTCATATGCTGTCCCTTACCTGGTGTATGGGGCGCTATAAATCAATTGTGGAGGATAAGATTAATAGTTGTGCTGTTAACCAGTTCTCCCACCTAATCTATGGATGTTTACAGCTCCTCCTGAGTTGACATTGACCTCTTGGCTGCTCCTCTTATTAGACTTCTCTTTGCCAGGCCTTTACGTTTAAGTGGCTGGCAATGACAAAGAGTGCATAAAAACTTAAGAGGTGTGAATGCTTTTGCAAGTAGCTGTAGGTCTTTTCACAGGTTTAATAGCGGCTGTAGTTTACGTGTGATCTGAGTTTAAAATAATTAATTTCAGAGGAGAGCAGCTGTGATGTCAGTGGTTCTGTTCAAACAGCAGGACTTTGCCTGAAGCCAAAGCAAACCCGCTGGCAAGAGGTCTTTTGATCCCTGCAGCATCCATGAGGTCATTTAACCTGATGAACAGTAGCTTGTGGTCTCCACTTAATGCCAAAATCAAGACCAGTATCACTCAATAAAAATAAAAATGTTTTCATCTTGAGTTAATTCTCCTCTGTCAGTGCAGGCAGGTACTGTACAGAAGACAAGCAGCTAAGTTGAAACACTTGTTCCCACTGGCCAGGATGAGTGACGGGGATGAAGGAATGAAAGCCACTGTCACTCAAGATTCTCTTGGCTGTCATCTGATCTGTGGCGCCTGTCATCACACGAAGCAGACAATGGGGCACAGGTGGAGCTAAAAGTGGGAGCAGCTATGCAGAGAGTTAACTGTGACTGACAGGATGAACAGGACAATTACACTACCTGCCAAGTGGTTTGAGTTCACTAGAGAAAGGATCACTGAGGAAAAAATAACTTATTTCATGCGTTGTTCATTTAATTAATCAGATTTTAGGTTTTGTATCTGTCTATCTGACACTCAGGTCCCACTGATAACCCACTGGAGCTACAAAAGCTGACTTCTAAATAGAGAATTAATTTTATGATCTCACTTTAATGCTTCATGTTGAGCAAAAATAATCAGAGTGGTCATGTTAAGAAGAACAGCAAGTGTCAAGTGTGGGCTCTCTAAATAGCATTGCGCAAAACATGGCCCATCTCCAGAAACACAAGATGGTATCGGCAGATGGCCAATTAAATCCCATAATGACTAATCGTAAATGGAGGGAGAGTTGGTAAGTTGGGTCTACCTCCAAATAAATTTGTATTTAGAAAATCTACAGCTTTCTTCTAGAGGAGCATAAATCAACAGAGGCTGTGTTTTGACAGTGCCACGTCAGAACCTCATCATGAAAAATACAAGGTGTTTCAAATATTTTCTTGAGCAGCAAATAGTGGCTCTTATTACAACTGACGGGTAGAGCACATGCAGAGTGCTGAGTTCACTGTGGTTCATTTCACTCCGAGAGAAGAGGTCGCGCTGAGGTTTCAGACCGGTGAAAAAAAAAAATCATGAAATTCTTCAAAGCAGTCCTCTGAAATTGTCGATCTCTGCTCTGATGCAGCACAAATAGCTTTGATGGGTGGTAAATGTTGCCTATATATATATATATATATATATATATATATTAACAAAGAACCTAATCTGAAATGGTTAGTACAACTTTGTGTAAAGCCCTAAGACACCCAGAAACATGTTTACCTATGTAAAGGAATAGATATTTTTGTGTTTTAGGAAAAATAATACATTAAATGATATCACTTGTGCACAACTTAAAGAGATTCTGTTTGTCACTTACCTATTTATTTGTTGTTATCGACAGACAGTGTCAGGAAGTAGTCAACCTCATCCTGATCACCTGTGTTACTTCTCACCTGCTCCATCATTGGCTGCAGTCCTACATTTAGAAGCCCTCACTCCCCTTCTCCTCGTTTGATCATCTGGTCCGCCAGTCCTGATCTCCTTCACAAACGTTGACTGCACACCTGTTGAGATCGTCTCGGATCGACCCTGGCTGTTCCTCGCCGATCTGCTGGAACCAGTCTTTTCCTTCTCCTGCTCCATCCAGGTTCTGCAGCTGTGAGCTTGCAGTAAGTCTGTGCAGTTTGGATAGATAGATAGATAGATAGATAGATAGATAGATAGATAGATAGATAGATAGATAGATAGATAGATAGATAGATAGATAGATATTGAGCCCACACCTGGAATAAAATCTTTGTTTCAGTTAACCAATTGAAATAATAACATTGAAGAGGATTTCTGGTTTCTTAAGCAAATTGAAGTGTTGTAAGCAGCTAACAATGTTATCAGGGTAATTATCAGCTGAAGTGCTTAGAACTGCTAAAGGACGTTTTGTTGTCATAATTACCCATCCATCCATCCATTTTCTGAACCGCTTATTCCTCAAGGAGTCATGGGGGGGCTGGTGCCTATCTCCAGCTGTCAATGGGCGAGAGGTGGGGTACACCCTGGTCGGTCGCCAGTCCATCACAGAGCCACACATAGAGACAGACAGGACAAACAACCATGAGGGAACCCATGCATGCACGGGGAGAACATGCAAACACCAAGGAAAAAAGCCCTGGGCCGGAATATGAACCGACAACCTTCTTGCTACAAGGCAACAGTGCTAACCACTGCGCCACCATAATAACCATTAATTTCAATATGACCATCCTTTCTTCACTTGTTGCTCAACAAATCTCCTAACCTCATGTATAGAAGTTAAAACTATAACTCGTTTTCAACTATTTAATTTTGGATCAGGTAAAAAAAAAATATGTTTTTGAAGGTGGACAAGATTATTTTTTGTGGCAAAAAATTTGGGCTGCAAAGATCCCAATCATGGTCAGTAAACTGTGTTTGTTTTGCTATCCCTTCATCTCCTTCACCTTCATGTGCTTATCTGGCTCCCCTCCGGGATTGCCATATCCCTGGTGTCCTTGTCTTTCCAAACCTGATTATAGTCTCCCTATCCAGACAGTGACTGCTGCTAATTAGAACAAACCTTCTAATCATTAAACCTGTGAGTTTTTCCTATTTGGTTTATTTTATTTTTTTGGAAGGGCCAAGACTAGAGCACACTCACTTCAAACTTCCATTAATTATTATGTTACCTTTCTGACCCTGTTACCTCAACATTACAGGTCTGCAGTCTCTGAGTAGAAGCCGTGAGCAGCTTCGTGACCACAGCCAACTCTAGAAATTACTTAAAATAGAATGATAAATAAACATCAGGCAGCAAATCAACCGGTACATGGCAAACGCTGTTATTCTCATATGGTGTCGCTGTCACCCTTTGTTCAATATTAACACTCTAGGAGCGCTGCTCCAGCATCTGTGAACCATCATCTTATTAGGGAGCCTTGAAGTGCTTCTTCAGCTGCATTTGGAGACAAGAAGCTGTAACCATGTTAGAGAAAATCTATGTGCATGGGTGTGTCGAGGGACAGGGAATGGAAAAAAAATAGAAAACAAATCAGCAAACTTTAGAACACCTAAAGCTGAGAGAAAAACGAGGAATTCAAAGAGCCTCGGACAAAGAAAAAGATATTGATTGCCTGCGCTCACAGCCAAAGGTTGTCCCTATGAAAGCTTGCCCTTTCCTGAGCAGCCTGACCCTGTCTCTTATGAGTACGCTCATATGCTTTTAGCGATGCTCTCCACCATCTCTGCGAGCTCAGCCTTCACCCTGGGAAGACACTATTCCATTACCCCCCCACCTCAAAGAAAAGCACACACACTTCTGATGAAGCATGAGCCCACATGTAGAGACTTGCTGGGGGTTTCCTTGCATAGCCAGGCCTTAGGTGCTGGATGGGGTCATCCAGGTGCCTAAGGAGTGTTTAGTTCATTGACTGTAATTTTGCCAGGGGTATAAAATGATGGCAAACTTAGTTAGATCCCAACATTCTAGGTGTTTGGATGACTTTGGGGTCAAGATGCTCAAAAGGTACAGAAATATTGATGGAGGTATCAAAAGCAATAGAGTCTTGCAAAGAAAAAAAAATATTTTCAACTTCTTCACATTTTTTCATGTTAAAATGAGTTTTATTAGGGTTTATTTTGTAGTGCAGAGTGGTGAAGTGACATGACAAATGATTTTCAAAATGTATTATAAATAGATCCTCTAAAGCAGGGGTCCCCAAGGTGGGGGCTGCGAGCCAAAGTTGCCCCCCCAAGTCATTCAATTTGGCCTGCCAGGTGGTTGCCCTGGGTATTCTCTAAAAGTCCACATTGTTCAGTAAGCTAAATGTGCAATATAATCATTCTTCCACAGCTGATACTTTTTGTGTTTGAGTATTTATTGGGCTGCATGACTTGGTGCTTACGTTATAATTTAAAATTGAATTACAATGAATTACAAGGGGCGTGTGGAGTAGATTTGTGCACATATTACATTTGCCTACTTTACATGACCACAAATAATCATATTTGATCATTTTACAAAATATCACATGAGCATTTGCTGCTGCACAGGACTGGATCAAACTCCTTCCATAGTTTGCACGTTACCAAGCTGCGTGCTAGCTTAAGCAGTCATTATCATCATGGAGCGGAAGAATATGCATGGAGGAAGAAATTTTTTTTTTCACTGACATCAGTGCTAAATCAATGAAATAAGGATGTCTAGATATATTTTAAATGGATAGATATGAATTATTTGTCATTTTGTTGTTATTTACACAGAAAGGAACCTATACCTATAAACTATATAAAGGTACACTACTATTGGTATTTGTGTTTCAAGTAAAATATTACATTTGGCCCTCAGCCCTCTGTAGAGTTCATTTTGGCCCTCTAAGGGAAAAAGTTTGATCACCTGTAATTGAAGTTCTTAAATAAAGGAACGAGGGAGGATTCCTTCAGATTTAGGTTTTAATAAAGACTTGTTAATCAAACGAGGAGGTGCAGCGTTCTACAGAAAGTATGCATACTGACATGCCTTCCAAAACCTGACAGACTTTTATAGATTCAGTAATCTAACAGACCTATCAACATTACATCAGATTATTTTTCTTCAAAATAAAATAGCAGACTTACAGGCATTGTCGACTTGATAGTGAAGGCATAATTTAGCTGATGCCAGGGTGTCCTCAAATCCCGGAGAGGTTACTATGCCAACCCAGGATGTAGGAACTTAAATCAGTACATTTGACCTGACCTAGATTCATACAGTGTTATATAATCAGATTGGTTACCCTATCATAAAGAATTTTCCCATAACACACCCCTGTTCTAAAGGTTGTAATGTTCACTTTTTGTTTCATCTACAGTTGCAAATATTTTGGAGGGTGGCTCTACCAGCTGTAAATTAGAGTCAGTTTAAATGGGCATCAGTTGCAAACAGCAGTTTTCAAGTCTTGCAAAGGTTCTCCATTTGGATAATGATTGTTTTTTAATTTTATTTACTGGGCCATTCTAACACATACATTTTCTGTGATCTAAACCATTTCATTCCAGCTCTGGTTCTTTGCCTAGACCCATCTCTCTGTGAGAAGATGAGGCTTCACCTCAGTCGCAAGTCTTTTGTAGATTATCTTTCATAACCCTCCTACATTTAATTTACTTTCATTTTTCATTAATTTGGACCAGCTTCCTTATCCCCGCTGTGTAAAAGCATTACCACTGCATGATGCAGCCACCGCAAAGTTTCACTGCAGGGATGCTATTTGTAGGGTAATGTGCTATGCTACACATAGGATTTTTGCATGTTGGTCAGAAAATTAATTTTTTTTCTCTTCTGATTAGAGCCCATTCTTTGATTATAGTGAGGTAATACAAAATTATTGTGTTCATTGCAAGGCAATGAAGAAGAAATTATCCATATGTCCAAGGGGGCTTCGTAGCAGCTTTTCCTTTGACACACTGAAATGCTAATGTAGGTATTTTTGTGGTTGTGTTACTACAAGGGGACATAACAGGTAAAAAGAGAAACAGCTGCAGTATCTTTTGTTAAAAAGTCAAACAACAGAGAGATAATGGAAACAGTAACTGTAAAAAAAAAAAAATCAACAAGGATAGAAAAGGCACTTTATTATCCCCATAGGGATTTTTTTTTTCTCTGTGTTAGTACACATAAAATTCCGCATTTACAATCTTATAAGGAGGTAATCTCCATACAGACACAGTTTAAATGCTTTCAGGTTTGTGCCTTTTTATCATAGTACAGGCGTAGATTAAGAAGTTTCTTTTTTTGGTTTCATTTACTTCAGAGATTCACAATAACGAAGATTTAGTAGGACTTGTAAAGAAGAAAAGAAATCCAGAAGAACAAACAGTCTCCTCATATCTGACTACCCATGCAAACTGTAAAACACTTATAGAGCCTCTGGCAGCCAAGTAACTAACACTAATTGTCAGCACGAAAGAGCCCCGGAGTTCCTTTTTTACAAATAGCAGAAGGAAAGCACTTAACTGATCCTTACACCTTTAATAAATCCCACTAAACAAATTCAGTTGCAGCAGCATTGCTCGGGGATGTTTTATTTAAGACAGATTCAGGAAATATTTACCAAATGTTTGTTTTAAAATGCCAGGCCAATAGTCCCCTGAATGCAACCTGGATTCTAATGAGAAGAAACATCATGTAAGTTGTCATCAAACCTTTTATTTCACAAGAACGGAATTAAACATAGGTAATTTGCAGTGGATTCCTGTATGCGTTTATTTGAATGAGAAAATCAGCTTGCTGAAATATGCATAGTTAAATTCTGCTTTTATTAATTTTGAAGAAGCTCATCTTTGAACTTCTCATGCACAGCAAGAACGTTTGCAGTGGGAGCCACTTGAACCATCTAAGGGCTATAGAAGGAATTCAAATGATAACTAAATGAACAGGGCTTTTTCTTAAAAGCGTCTTCTCATCTTGCTTTGGCTTCAGGATTCACATAAAGGTCTTATGAGACAACTTGTACCGCTGCTGCCATATGCCCTCCTCATTAACCTCTAAGTTACTGGTGTTTTTTTTGTTTTTTTGTCTCTCTTTCTCAATATCTCTCCAGAGTTCCTCAATCCTGTTTGTTTAAAAAGGCATAAGAGATGTTATTCTCTCAGTTCCATCCTAAACAAAAAGAAAAAAAAAAATGAAAATCCCCTAACGTCCATTGGCAAAGAAGTCTGTCCTGTTGACCCACTCTGCTCGGCCAGCTGAGCGTCCCACATTGCCTGCCCACTCTGCAACATATGGAGGCAATGTGTGGCCAATGGTGCAAAGGGTGGTTTAAATCCATCTGAGCCCAACTGTCACAGGAAGACTCCTGGGGCATGAGTCTTCTGAAACTACACAGCGTGGGTGCTTTAAAACGAACATCTCATATATACCCCCCCACCACCACCACCACCACCACCACCACCCACCCTCCAGCAGTGCAATAAGTATTTCAAATCATCCAATTTACAAAATCATTTGTGTAGATTTCTTTTTCTTTTTTTAAAGAAAAAATGATAACACTGAGCTGCGTAAATGCTGCTGATAGATACTTCTCAGTCTCATAAGAGAACAAAATGGGATTTTAAAACTATTACCATGTATGCATTTTGGCACAACATTGCTCCCCCCCCCCATGCAAATAAATGAACAGCAATCATTTCCTCTGACGCTTCTTCTCTTTCCGCCACAGGGCAAACATTAGTGTCACTTATCAATAGAGGCTTGCCATAAAAGACACATCGATAACGGCGGATGTCTCAATACATTATTATTCTTTAAAGCTAGGATGAGCATGATTTAATAACATGCACGTTTTTTTTGTTTTTTTCCCCGCCTGTCATTACTTATCTGTGATGTTTCATTAGCATACAAAGGCCTGTCTTAGTTGTGCAGGAGGGATGTGGTGTGTGGTTGGGAGGGATCGGGGGGGGGGGGGGGGGGGGGGGGGGGGGGGGCAGGAAGCCAGTTAGCTCATCCCACTAACCCCCTTTGTGTTTGGTGCTTGCTGCTGGAGCTGAGGATGATGGTTTTTGTGGCTCGTTTAGGGAGGCGCTGTCACATTAATCCTGCCCCCGACTAATATAACCCAGCAGCGCCTGCTTCTACTGCAGGGTGGCTCAGATGGCCCTGGAAGTCTGAAGGCATAAGGCTGGAAGACAAACAGCATCTGGCACGGGGAGGGGCGGGGGGTGTGTGGAAAAACGAAGTTGGGCAAAGGTAAAAAGTCATTCAGGCATCTGTGCTTACTCAGCTGACTTTGTGTATATGTGAAGGGAAGGAACGATGCAGCAAGAATATAAAGTCTGCTTAGATGGGCAGTTTTATTTGGGGGAAATCATTCCATGCCTTTTATAAGAGGACTGGGAAGGCATCTCCTCCTGTTTCATTTAGGGGATGCTGCCTTTTTTTTTTTTTTTTTTTTGCTTGTCATGCTTTCAGAGCTGCTGTTTAAAGTTGCTGCCAGCCTTGGCCTAAAAAAATTGCATCCCTATGCAGAGGATTGCTGCGTTGTTGTCTGCCTTCATCCTTCCGAGTATCTCCAACATCTTCATCTCCTTCCAGCTGTCTGTTACCTAAATCGTAAACATCTGAAAACTTAAAGGCAGACAAGAGACATCTAGTCAACAAGTTATTCATGTTCTCCCAGAATTGCTTCTGCAACCATAAAGAATCCTTTCAACCTGATGAAATAGCAACAGTACATAGAAAGGATTACACACTTGAGTTATGAGGGAACACAATATGTCTCAGAATTTCTAAACCTTTTACTATATACCATCAAAAATAAGAAGAAAAAATTATAATTTTGTGTTTTCTTATTCCCCCTTTGTTCATTAGATCATATGTAGCCGTCTGGAGCCAATGGAAATTAACAGCTTCTTTTTAAAAAGAATGTCTTTATATTCAATACCCCTTTAGTTGGATGCCCTTAAAAAACTCAAGTCACAAAAGTAGTGAAAATACTCCAAATGTGTGTAACTTATCTTGTGTACACTGTACAAACAGCTATTTTGTGAAATAGAAACCATAGAGAATATTAGTGAACAAGCAGGATAGAGTAATTGAACTCACAATGCCATGTTAAATCTATCATTTGAAAATGGAAGTACTCATGGCAAAACTGTTGCCCTGCCAGTTGACGGGTTTCCACCTGAAGTGACAGGCAAAAACAAAACCAGAGGCCGGCTGTAGCTCTGGTGGAGCTGCAGAGCACTACAGCTCAGGTGGAGGAATCTATGACAGCACAAATATTTGTTGTTGTACGTGTGAAAGAAGGGGCCCAAGTGATTTTGGGTTATGTACAAATGGCTTTGTATGGTGGATGAACAACATTGAAACTCTTTCTGAAACTTTGTAGTGACAATATCCTGCTTTGGGTATGCTATACTTCCACATGGATACTAAAGCTGGGCTGAGGGAAAATGGATGGAACTAAAGAAAAAGTAATTTTGGACAAAGCATGTTAGAGGTGTCAAATGATTTGAGACTGAGGCAGAGGTTTACTTTCCAGAAGGACATTAACCCTAAACACACAACCATTTGCAATGGAATGGTTCTGGTCAAAGCGTACTCATGTGTTAGAATGACCCAGCCCACAGCCACATCTAAACCCAATCGGTAATCTGCTGCGAGACAGACACTGATTTTCACAAAAGCTCTTTGTCTAATGTTATTTAGAAAAGAAGCAAGAGTTAAATTGTCAGTTTCAAGATGAATAAAGAGATGGTACAGATAATATCCCAACAGACTTGAAGCTGCAATTGCAGTGAAAGGTAATTCTGTAATGTATTTACTCAAGCTTTTCACAATTTAAAAGACAATTATCATTGCACTTAACAATTATAGGTTACTTTGTGGTAATATTTCACGAAAACAGCAATAAGACACGTTGGAATTTGTGGTTGTACTATTTTTGTAATACACTGTAAATGGTGCTTTACCTGATTTGTCTGTGTATAATGTGCAATAAAATGTTAGCCAGTGTCATGAAAGAAAAACCGAGAGATTTTGGAAAAGGTTGCCATTGTCGGTGTTGGCAGATCTTATGAGAATAAAATACCACCTATTAAAATGTGTTACTTAGCTGAGAAAATTAAGTTATATGAGGTGTTTAATAACATTATGCTTGAGCACATTACACTGGGAATATCCCTAATTACCCAAGAAATCACCACAGAGGTTCATGAGTGCTTAAGAAAAATGTATGTCGAATGCATTTCAAGCCCAAAGGTCAAAGAAAAAAAGAGAATGTGGCTGTGTCGTTCGGCCCAGATCAATGCTGGATGTTTATGTTGCTGCTGAACATTTATGCAGCGCTCGCACCCAAACATGAAGAGCACACACTCACGCAGAAAAATTCCCCATGGCTCATGCAGCTGTTTGCTCTAATAACTTGCATTAGAGTGAGCATATCCCTGGAGGGTAGTGTAACGCTTCCGTTTCCCTAGGTCACAGCACCCTGTCCTCTAACACTGGCAAACCAATACTTGAATATGGAATAATCTAGGGCACTGTGTGCTCATTCTGAATCTTGTCACCATTGTGTAAAAGTCTTTAATGTCCGCAAAGTTATTATTTTGTTCGCTTGGAGCATAAAGTAGGAGTGAAAAAGTAGTGTGGCATGGAATATACAGTGTGTTTGTGTGGGTATGACTATATGTGTGTTCTTGATCTTTGCAGGAAATCTGACAGGCAATTGTAGCTGTGGATTAGAGGGAGCTCTGTTTGAGTAGTTGCATAATTAGGACAACTGTGGTGACAGTTCTGCAAAATGGCCTGCTTTTTTTGAACACCCAAATTTTTCTCTCATTGTTTTTCTTCTTAACAGCTCTGACTGTAAAAATTAATCAATAAATATTGCCCAATTTAAGTTTTCCTAAATTCATTCATGTTTTTCCCCCAGTAATGATAAAAAGTAATAACACATTAGAGTTAAACCAGATATTTTTCATAAACTGTAAAAAGAAACTGCTGTTTTATCAGACTAAATGTTTCCTGTTTCCTTCAGTTAGGGTACCCAAAGTTATTTCATTTTGCTTAACTCAAAACTAATGAAAGTTACTAGTTTCTTTTCATTATTGCTTTCTTTAACACTAGAGGTTTATATAAACTAATTTTAGATTGCCTTAACTTTTCGGCAAAAAAAAGATAAGGACTGATAATGAGGTTATCTACGACACTGAAGGAATAACTGTGAATTAATTTCAAGGCAGCCCCTTAAGTCCACCGGTTCTTTCTGTGATGTCATGAAAAAAAAAAAAAAAGAAATCAGCAAAGATATCAGTGGGTGAATTGTAGTCCTCAACAAGTCTAGCTCAGGCTTGGGTGCAATTTTCAGAAATGTAATTTTGCCATATTCATATGTTAAAAAAATTAAATACAAGTACACACAGCATGGGAACGTCTCAGTATCACACTATCTATAGAGGAAAAGGCTTGTACATCCCGGAGATTAAAGCGACCTTGTGATCTTTGAAAGTTTTGTGCTCACAAGTGCCGCCTCAGTCCAAACCCGTAACTGCAACCTGAATGGGCTCACACATGCTGCGTGAGAGCTCATAAAAGAACAAACGGGAACAACAGCTGAGTCACTCCCGTCCTGGACAATTTACACATTTGCAGCCATAAATTCAACTGAGGCATGAACTATTACTGTTGTGTAGGTTTAGTTGGGGTCTGGGCTGGAGTTTTGCTGGTGCAAAACAGCTCCGCGGCTGTTTATGACGTAGCGAACGCTACTGAGTGTGAAGACGCCATTACGTATTAAGCTGCCCCTGGAAATCAGTTGGGGAATCAGCTTGTTCGACCCAAGCACCCAAGCAGGCAACCACGGTGAAAAGGCCAGGGTCATTCTACGGACTAGGGCATTGCTAAAGCATGTATGTGGAAGAAATTTTATATTTTGATATATTTATTTATGGTTAAATGTATGTATCGTCTCTTTAAGTCAAGTCAATTGAAGTTTTTGCAAAGCATACTTTAGCAAGAAGCCAGTACAAAGTACTTTATAACATAAATACAGTAACACACAAAAAAAGAAACATTCAATTACAGGGTGAAAATAAATAGAAATAATAAAAAGATTTGATGCAGATTAGAATTAATCTATGCTCTAGTTATTAAGAAAAAGGCGACTCTAACTTGTGAGTGACTGTCGTACAGCAGGTAGAAATGTTGTCTTGTAATTGGAGGATCGTAAATTCCAGTTTCATCCTGTCACATGGGCTCCTAAACAAGGTCATTTATCCCATGTTACATTCTGAGCTGGGTATCATTTCTTAAATATGTGCGCTGTATAAATTAAGTCTGTTTACTCGAAACAAATACGTTTTTAGCCTTGATTTATAAGAACTTATTGTTTCAGCAATCTTCTGAAAGTTTGTTCCAGATTAGAGAGGATAAAAATGTAACGCTACTTTTGCGTGTTTGTTTCTAATTTTGGGCATGCAGAGTAGACTTGAAACAGAAGACCTGAGTGGTCTGGAAGCTTAAAAAAACAACAAACAGAACATCAAAGAAATCTTTATTGTGTATTGGTGCTAAGCTATTCAATTGATATATAAACCAACAAAAGTTTTTTTTTTATTATTATTTTTTTTTATCAAGGTTTACTTGTAAGGACTTTATAGCTGAGGTGATGTGTAGGCCTTTCCTGGTTCTACTGAGGACATAAGCAGCATGATTCTACGTCAGCTCCAGCTGTTTGATTGACTTCTTAGCCAGACTTGTAAGGACACCGTTGCAGTTATCAATTTGACTAAAGATAAATGCATGGATGAGTTTCTCAACATCTTGCTGGGACATCTGTGCCTTATTCCTGGAAATGTTCTTAAAGTGATAGAAGGCAAATTTGGTAACTGTCTCCATGTCTCTGTCCGGCCAGGTCTGAGTTCATCACTAGACCCTGATTTCGGGCCTGATCAGTAGTTTCTAGCTGTAAAAAATGAAGCTATGTGCTGACACTTGATTTTTTCTCTTTAGGTATAAACATGATTACTTCAGTTTTGGTTTTGTTCAGCAGGAGAACGTTATGACATACCCATGTATTGATCTGTTCAATGCATTTGCTCAACATTTGAATGGTTCATAGTCACCTGGTGACATGATGTTTTTTTGTTTATGAAAGGTGTGGATCAACCCCGAAAGAAAATCATAAAACCTTGTGAATAGGCTGGGTAAAGCTGGCATTATCACCAACAGTAAAACAAACCCTGTGTCAACATATCTTAAAAGGCCACTGAGCTCTCCAAAAACAGAATAAAAATATAGATCACTTTTTGCAAATACACTCAGGGAAAACAGCTCTAATTTTTGGATGCTTCTCCAATTGTCTGTTAAAAGTAAATTTGAAGTGTTAGCCATAATTGCCATTGTTACATTTCGAGGTGAAAGGCAAAAAAAAAAAAAAAAAAAACTATACAAAAAAAATTTGCACACCTAAAGCAATTGGCAATATATAAATAAACTGAATTGATCTCTGTGATTGGTGTAAATTAAAAAAAAGATTGCTGCATGACAAAAATGATCTGGGAATTTTAAAGCCATTTCTCAAAACATCAACCAGGATATAAAATCTTGGGCACAAAATTGAAGTCTTCCCTGCTTATTGTTTAAACCATTCGACTGAGAGAAGTAACTCTGTGAGTTTCAAAGGGAACACTAGTCATTCTTTTAAACTACAACAACAAGTCTAATTGAACAAAGCCACAAAGTGCCATCCTCTTTCCAGGCAAAGTCCTAAACAGCTCAGATGCACTACATATCTGTGGACTTAAATGGGTGGGAGTGTGTGTCGAACATGTTCAGAACATATGTGTGCATGAGGGGCTGCACCCGTGTGTGTGGGTGAGGGATCTTCACTGTGCAGAAATGCGCCGTAGCGAGGTCTGTTGCCCCGACATGCTTCAGGTGAGAGCCGACATTTCTTCATTTATGCACCTAATTGCTGATTTACACTTCTTCTAATGGCATGGGAAGTCAGATCCAGACACTTTAATGGGCAAGGGAATCTAGCCAGAGGTGTCCAAATGTTCCCCCGTCTTCTTCCCCCCTTCCTGTCTTTTCCACTCTCTTCTGCGGCTGCATGACATCTTTTTGCATCCTTTATTTATGCACTCTTTCATCAGCATGGCGTTCTCCTGGCAAAACGCCTAGTCAAATTGTCACTTAAGATCAGAGATGAGTTTATCTCTGCGTCACTCACTTGTCTGACTTTTTAGCTGTCTTCCTAGCCTTCCAATCTCTTCATGGAATGACTTGCGCTGCCGCCGCTTGTAGAGGCTAACAAACGGTTTAGAGATCAGTTGACTGGAAAGAATGGAAATCAGGCTGGCGGAAAGCGAGTCGATGGCTCGGCTTAAACTGACACTAAGCAGAACGGCACTTTACACCACTGCTGCACTCTGACTTGGCATTGTGTGGGTATCTAAATAAGATGTGTTCTTTCATCATGACGGAAAACAAAGCAATGCAAAATAATAAGAAATTCATCTGACTGAGTAACATGATAAACTTACAACATTAGAGTCTGCTACCATACTCCCATGTTTATGTGCTTACGGGCTCAGATGGTGGAAGAACTCAAACATTTATTACAGCATAAGGCCCAAGTCATTTTCTGGAAATGAGCACACACTCGGATGTGATGTATGGGATTCTCTCTTGCATGTAACGGCAATCTAAGTGTCCTTTATGATTTCATTCAAAATCCTTCGTCCTTGTGTGGTGCAACTAAACACATTAAGGCAGAATGACGGATGGCCCCTATGAGCATAAGGAAAGCTGGTGGAGGATACAATATGAATTCTCCACCCGCAGGGTTGGTGGGAGGGTTCTTATTAATTTCATTGAAAGGAATTCGCCCCACTGCATATTGTTCAGATTCATTGGTTAAGCACTGCAATGCTTGTGCACATGTGCATGTGTTTGATAGCTCAAGTGTCCCACTGTGGCATGCTCGTGTAAGGACTAAATGAAGCTGACTTTAATGGCTGCCTTAATGAAATGCCCGAGCCATAATTAAGCACTCTCTACATTGGAGGGGACAAGCTAGATTTAGTCCCCTTCTACATTCCCTCAAGGCCCGTTCCATCTCTTCCTCCAGGACGTGTTGCCTCAATGCCATAAAACCTTCTTTCTCCGTGCTAAATTGTGTCTTGCTGGTATGTTTGTCTGTGCCAACATATGCTTGAGCAGCAGAGCTTTGATAACATAAAATCCACCGTCAGCTCTTTTTCCTCCGGCAAACCATAAGCACTGAACCAGTGCATATTCCAGAAATTCATCCTAATACGAGATCCTTAACAATAACATTATTGAAGCACCAATCAGAGATTTGTGGCTGCTTTCGGATCTAGGAATTTGCTAAAGTATTAGACTATGAATTGTACTTGGAAGATTTCTTTCTTTATTCCAAATGCTCACTGATTCAACGCTTTTGGCAATGTACATCGATCCAATCTTTTTGGACGTATATTACAAATATTCTCCAGATAGAAATTTAAAATTTTTAGGTATAGAACCCAAATTATTTTTTGTTTGGAAATTTATCAACATCGGTTTACCAAATCCTAAGAGATGTATAGCGTTACATGGGAAAAAAAGTTAAGGAACCAGCTCCTGGAATGTGGATCAAATAGATGCTGATGCCTTTTCCACTGGAAAGAATCATCTACATACGCAGAGGTAAACAATAACTTTTTGAATAGAATTAGGGTCCTTTAATATGTTTCACAGAGGACTCTGACATCCAGGCATCCATGGCCCCATTAATGTGTGAATGGGTGAATGACTGAGTATAGTATAAATTCCTTTGTGGTCCTTTGAATGAAAAAGTGCAATACAAATGCAGGTCATTCACAATGTCATTCAGGCTGCTACAGCATATAACTTGGACTAAATTGCCTCAGGTGTTGTTCAGTTCATTATTTTTTCAAGCTGAGAATGTTGTTCAATGTAGTAGAGAAAACAACCTGCTCTTGAACACTTAAAAAACATGTGAACTTGTCATTGATTTTTGTCACAATAGGAATCAGTTGCCTATTACTATCCATGATGATCTGAAGTGCAGATTGTTGAGAAATGTGACTTGAAATCATGACTTGAATTGGAGCTGTAATACGATGAACACTGCTAAGAAAGCAAGACAGCGCCTCTTCTTTTTACGCAGGCTTCGAGAGTTTACTAAAAATACTAGGATTCTTTTGAACTTTTATCATTGTGTAATTGAGTGTCCTAACCAGTTGTATTACTGTGTGGCTTGGTAATCTCACTCTGAAAGAGAAGAAAGCTTTGAACAGAGTGGTCCGCTCAGCCAGCAGAACCATTGGCTACACTTTGCCGTTCCTGGAGGCTACATATAAAGCTCGACTCTTGAACCAAGCTTTACAACTCGCCAATGATGCCTCAGGTCATCCTGCTAAGGCCTTGTTTGAGATGCTTCCCTCAGGGAGTAAGGTATCATTCTGTCATATGTTTAGTTTCTTTCCTCAAGCTGTGATCACTTTAAACAAGGCACCTTAAACAAGGCACTTCTATTATTCTTCTATTTATTTATTTGTATTGACTTTTATTGTACAGTGTTTGACCTTTAAGCTTTTGATGTGGCATTGTTTGTTCTGTTTTTTATATTGTGTCTTATTTTGTGTCTTTTTATGTGTTTGGCATATCACACTTTGAGCTCTTTGCACATTTTTTCCAATGTGGTTGTTTAAACTGCAAATGGCCAATAAAATAAATTTGAATCTGAATCTGACAAAACATGTGTAAACTGATAGCAGGCTAAATGAACCTGAGTAGACAACAGTTTATTTTATATATATATATATATGTTATTTATAGCTTTAATGATTCATCTGACTTTTATTATTAAACTTTTCTGATACTGAAATTAGGTAAGCTTGAGTCAATTTCCTTCAGTAAATTAACTGAACTCATCTAGTACTTTTTTCAAATTATACTGAAAAGTATTACCATATTATTAGCCCCTTTTCTACTGTAAAGGTGCAACTGTGCAGTTAGAACCTTTGCACCAAAGAGAGCTGACAGTGCTATTTTGAGCATATGGTGCTAAGACTTCTCTCTATAAAGTATTATTTGCTAGGAATTTGTACTGGCAAAGATCTGGTGATACAATATGTATCACAATACCTCACAACATTCTAAACATTTCAACCGGTTTTATACTTAACACATCCAGTTTTTTTTAACTAGATCTAGTTGATCCACTGGAATGAAGGAGAAAACAGCCACCAACTAGCGGTCATACTTTTAATTTTACGAAAAGTGACTGTCATCATGAATGGTTGCATTCAAATTCTATAAAAAAAAATTGATTCAATGCTTTTGAATATCGAGACAGTATCATGAAACAAGATATTGCGATATTTTGGTGTATTGATTTTTATTACATTCCTAATAACTGCTTACATCATCAGTTGGCTATTTTTCAATAGTCCTCCTGCCCTTACCCAGAAATATATCTGCTATAAAACCACTAGTTTAGGAGCTCATTTGTGGAGTTTGTAATTTCTTATGTGACTGTGACTCATACTTTCCTTTTCCTTTGATATTGGAATAACTTTCAAAAACACAACATCATGAAAATGGGTGGCATGCTGAGCAAGCTGACCTTCAGAATGTTCTCTAGGAATGTGACACAGTGTGACAACAGACAAAGTGACTTTTAGAGCTTATTAAGGTGTTGGACATGCACGGACTGAGAGATGATGGATGGTAGCTCGGACACAGCTAAGTCGTCTTTTTATCTTCCCCAGTGACAAAGAAATAAACAATTATTCTCCATCTTTCACATAGAGAGACTGTACCTGTATCTGGTGTGTTTGTAAGAATTTGTTTATGACTGCTTTTTGCTTGGATGGGTGAATCATATAAAAAGCAATGTGATAAACAGCCTCATATATTTGTTTTTTTCCTTATATATTTCTTTTTTTCCCTTTAATTGGTAGGTATGACCTTCAAACGCTCGAAAGTGCTAGGCAAAGATTTGATAAAATCACAATCACATTGGTACCATTTCTTCTCTTCTCAACTTAATTTCATTTGGTTCTCGGCTAGCTGTCACAAGTAAATAATGAGTAGACTCAAGATGTCTTTGATTTGTTAGGTCTTAGCCAGGTCACAGCTCAATTGGCACAAACAAGAAAAAAAATGACAAACATCCTGTTTGCTGAAGGCTCATTAGGAAGCCTTGCAACGTAAAGCCAGGACTACTGGATGATATGGACTTTATATGTATATATATATATATATATATATTGAAAACCTCTTGATCCCAGGAGATAACAGAAATATGCTCTGCCACAATGGAGAAGGAGAGGGGAACAATTTCTTTAGATGAAAAATTATACGCTTTGGGTTAGGAGAAAAAAAGAACCGAGGAGACAAGCAGAAGAGCAAGAAGGAAGAAGACATAAACTATACCTCTGTGACTGCAAAGGATTGCAGATGAAAAGTCACATCATGTCACACAGGGGTTTTGATGCATGCTGCCCACAGATGAGGCGCCTGGCAGATATACTGTGGGTAAGGAGACTCTTCAATCAAGGCTTTTAGAGGGATAGGGATTTTCCCTGGCAGAGATCGAAAATGCAAATAATTCATCTCTGTTTCTGTGTGCAAATAGTGAGAATGAGGACAAGCTGC
The DNA here is from genome assembly GCA_028564705.1 of Apricaphanius iberus. Lineage (NCBI taxonomy): Eukaryota > Metazoa > Chordata > Actinopteri > Cyprinodontiformes > Aphaniidae > Apricaphanius > Apricaphanius iberus. The sequence continues at coordinate 500,864 of JAPXFQ010002197.1, forward strand.
CATTAACAGTTTCTTTGCAATTAGTGTCGCCGTCTTCTGACCAGAGGGCCGCATGTGTATAAAATACACAAAAGCAGCATGTGTGTAAAATATATGCATGGAGATATTTGTACTTCGGGCCAGGCAAAAGTATTCATACCCCTAGCAGTCATGTCCATTTTGTCATGTTGCACATGCAGCACGAAAGAACACATAATCATAATCGTTACAATCTTTTATAGAATAACAACTTGTACGTCGATTTCAACTTGTTTATTGGATGCAGAAGTTTTGATAACTGTGGTATGCATTTGTATCCTACCTCTTTGAGATAATAATAGTGTAGGATGAGCCGTTGCTTTAATTATCTCATGCAAGTCTATTGGGATGTGTCTTTAAGAGGCGTCAAACCTGAAATTTGACCAATTCTTTGCTAATTTTGTTTTTCTTCACTCTGCTTTAAAATCTATGTTTTTAAGGGTTTGCATGAGAATTGTAACAATTTCTCTTTGCACTGTATCAATGTATCCAGTAAATTTACTGTATACCCATTTACAAATGCAGCATAAGATAATACGATTAAAGCAGATGTATGAAAACGCAATAGTGTTTGTAGCTCTATTAGGTACACTTAGAGAATACCCTACAATGCTGGCCCAAAGAGGAGAGAATTAGCAGAATATTAGATATTAGATTATATATATATATATATATATATATATATATATATATATATATATATATATACACAAGCTTTGGTAAAGTCTGTTATGCAGTCCTTTTGATTTAGATTTGTTTGCTCCTGAAGGGAGACTTATTTCAAGTTTTTATCCATAATGTATGCTTCTTTTCACCTAGCATAATCTGTCAAACTTTTAACCTCTGCATAAAGGTTTTCAGTTGCTTTATCCCATACCATTCTGTTCACCCCCCACCATATTACTTCATTAAAAATGTAGGGACGTCAGCAGCTATTATTCATTAAAAATGTTTGCCCGCAAATTAATAGAGAGGTATTATGCATGCAGGTCTATCCTGGAAATGTGTTTAAATTTTACTTTTAACACAGGGTACCGTCAGCACACAGGTTAGGACCCGCAGCCCATAACTTATGCTCAGCAATATTTCAGCCAAGGTTAAACGTGGCTATGAAAGAACAAAGTGGCAATAATAGTGTCACTACAAAAGATGTATGTTAATGCACTGCGCTTGTTTCAGCCAGAATCCTCACCATTATAAGGCGGACAAAAATTTTTCTATCAGGCAAAGAGTTGGTCTTTGGTTTGGACCTGTCTCTTGTTATTAAACTGGTCTTTTACAGAAGCAATTTACAATTAATAGAACTAATTTTGAATAACTTTTTGCTATACGGTTCTGAGCAATCATTAAAATACAGCAAAAAATAAATTGATAACAATAACGTTGAGGTGTAAAATCTTTAATGCTACAGAATATAGGTGTATTATTATTACAGAGTGGGTGTTGGAGTTTTTGCATTGCATATATTGCATGGCCCAAGTTCGTTAGTCAGGTGAAACTAGATAAGATTGTGCCTTTCCAGTATTAGTATCAAAACAGCGCAATGTTTCTCAACAAAATTACGTTTATCCTGTAAAATGTTTTATGTGAATTCATCTGTAGAAATGACAGCAAGCTAGTATTATAGGCTCCAAATATGAAGGTGATTTATTGTGTATAGACCTAACACCCTTTATCTTTAATATTCTTATTTGGAATACATAGAGAGTTACTCTTTCGTGTTGATAATAATAATGTTTTTTATTTTTTTATTTGACTTAAAACACACAGTAACAGAGGCACTGAAGAATTAATTGCCTCAACATTGTATGGGTGACAGCATTTTGACTGCGTGGTGGGATTGACATCTGCAAGGTGTGTGTCTACCTACACTAAGGTTTGGCACTTCCTGACGTCAACAAACACAAGGGCTGTGTATGAGTCTTGATTGCAGCAATTGGATCTCTAGTTAAATGTAAAATACTTGGAGAAACTGTATGCTTTTCTCAGTTTTAGAGTAATCTTAGATAATCATAGAAAAATTAAGAAAAAAAACAACATAGACTGTTTAAACTATGACTAAAAAATCCACATCAATTAACGATGCATTAAAACAAAGTTTGTAAAACATTTTCTGTCTTTGCTTGGAAAAATAAAGCAATTCTTACTTTCCCCAGAAATGTTGCTGAAATATTAGTTTGAATCGTCATACAAGTACAACCACCACTCCTTTAAATGGCTGCACCAACAACAAAATAAGCTTTCAAAAAGCTTTCAAAAAGGCTTGTTTGGAAAGAGAGATGACAAGAAAACCCCGATGGATAGTCAGACAAGTTCTGAGGAAGCCCAGAACAGAAGATTGAGGTTGTGACATGTTAATTACTCCTCCGCAGCCAGTTGTAGCTAAGAGTTGTCCTGTAGGGTCAAAACCTTCCAGGGAGTCATACCTCCACTCTGATGCATTCAGACCAGAGGGGTAGCCCTGACATCAACTAATGCACTCATCTTTGCACACACACTCTCACACACACCCTGGGAATATCTGTAAAAGCATAACAGAGTGACATATGTGTAATTCTAAAAGGCACCATTTTTGATGGTCATTACATTTGACTTTATCTAGGCAAAAACTAATTCACCACCTGATGTCTACCTTTTAACATCCCTATTTAGTCATTCACATAAATTTTTTTAAGTTCTTTGTTTAGGTTTAATTAGTTACGTTAAATGATTTCTCCAGAATTCTTTTTTAATAAAGAAAGAAGGTCACTGACTCCTTAAATCTTTAAGCCGAGCTAATAGATCACATTCCACCTGGTTACACATATAAAGTACAAGCTTCTGGACTGTGTAAGAAAGTTATAGCAAAAGAGATGCTACAGAGAAACAGGAGGAAATTCACACTGCGAACAGTAGCTTACTAAAGGTCACCCTGTCAGAGCGGGCCAGCCATTTTAATCTCACCTGACCTGACCTTTAATAGTGCAACATTATCTCCATTAGTGTCTACAAAAGTGGCACTCCAATTCCATACACAGGCACCTCCATATTTATGAGTGCATGGCTGTGTGCACATCTGATAGTTTTCAGTGGCTTGTGTGTGTCAGTGTGGAAACCCTGCAGAATTTTCCAGCTTGCAGCTGGCATCCTGCCTTGCAGTGGGACAAAAGCTCGGAAAACCTAGGCAATGGCAGCCAAGGGTAATAACAAAGGGTAACTGCATGAGTGCTGGAGTCACGGTGTCAAAAAAAAGAAGTTCAGATGAGAGCCTGTACATGCCAGTAAAAGCTTTAAAAAACATGACACTGATTTTCTTTAAGAGAGTTCCTAAATTGGTTTAGAAGTCATGTTATCACTGCATAAGAGTGGTTTAAGATATGCCTCCTCAACCCCAAAAGCCAGCCACGCTAAGTGGAGAGGAAGTGACGACCTATCATGAGCAGGTATAAATGAAAGATCGTTTGACAAAATGAGAAATAGTAGAACTGTATGGTAAATGGCTAGGTTTTTATGACTGCTTTTAATGCTTGGCATTCTGGCTAAAACGGTCTAAATTCCCATTAAAGCTCCCATTAAAGTCAAAGACAGAAATGGATGTGTCCTCCTTCTCACAGTGGTCACACAGTCTTGTCACTCTCTGTCTGCTCTTTTCTTCCTGTGTTTTGGTAGCAGTGATGAACTGTGTATAACAGACAGTGGCGGTAACCCCCCCCTTATTGAAACACAACAGCTGCAAGGAGCTTTTCGGTTTATGTTGTTCCTTTAAAACCGCTGAAATTTAGCTAGCAGATTTAAGGATTCTGTAAATGTTATCCGTGGAATATGTGCAGGGCACTAGTCTTGGCATAATCATTTAGTGTGTTACTGATAACAGTAATGTAGCTTTCAATATGTTGTACTGAGGACTTCTTCTGTAAAGCCGACTCTGAAAGTTTGTCTGAATTTTCTCATCATGCAAAATCTTACACGTATTCTCAATAGAACGTAAATTAAATTATACCATGGTTGGGGTGAATACTCGATTCTGATTGGCTGGAGGGTGTACATTAAAAAGTGATAATGTACACCTAGGAAAGGCGTCCCATCAAATTGCCTGATGACAGTTCTAAATTATTGTGCTGGCTCAAATGGCAACGGAGACTCAACGTTATTTGCATCATCCTCTGAACACACACAAGCAGTAAGTAGTGTACTGGCCTTCTGAAATGATATTTTGTATCACGTAACGTAAGGTAAAGCCATCATCTCACTTCCCATCACTGATAAACTGCTGCGGTCGGCTCGCTCTGGCCACGTTGCTTGGGAATGCTTGTATACGGGAGATATTAAATAGTGCGCTCGACTTTTATAAAAAAACATGCTATTATTTTCTGATAATGGACACCTCGTCGGGCATTACCCCTTACATATTTCAACTGTGTCTGTCGTCTTCATTTGGCTCAGACAATGATAAAAGAAAGATGGTGAATGAAACCATGCAGGACCAAAGTTTGGAATGAGAGGTTATTGAGGTTATTGATTAATTTAATAATGAGATCTGCTGACACAGCATATAAAAAGTAAACTCCAGAGTTAAAGAACAAATTATATCTGAAACAGTTTATGCTTACAATTAACACCTGCACATGTGGAGTGGCTATTGACACTCCCTTTCAAGTTTTCTACTCTGCTCTTTGTATATCCTTTTTGGATCTTTCTTTTTAGTTTTAGTTGTTTGTCCACTTGGATCTTTTTTGTTGTCTTCAGCTTCCTCTGTGATCAATCTCTTCCTTCCCTTAGATTGACTGCTCAGGTTCTTCCCTAGCTGCACTGTATTCTCTCACCTGGTTCTTATGTCATTCAACCAGCTTCCCAGTAGTTTAAAAGCCTGTCAATTTCTTACTGCCATGCCAGTGTTTCTTGTTCTCCACTGTCTATTTCCTTCTGCCAGTTTTCCTATGCTTCACTTGGTTCACTGTTTCTATTCAGTTTATTCATCCGCCCTCTCTGGCGAGTTCTTTAGTTGTAGATCTTTCTTTTGTTATTCAGTTCAGTTCGAGTTGAGTTCCTTCACAACCGTACATGACAACCCGATTTTGAATACATAACTCAAAAATATCTTTTTGCATTAGAAGTGTTTCAAAAATATTATCTGCTTCAAAAACGGAATAAAAAGCAGATTGTGATTATTTTATGCTTCATGCTTCCAAGATTTTTCTGGTTTCTTACTAAAGTGTGATGGCATTCAACCTCTAAATTAAACTCATTGGATATGCTGAAAAAATTGATGATGCAATGTTGGTCTGTCCCAAGCTACTCAACTTCCATAAAGAGTGAAAATTGGCGAAAAAGCAAAGGTAATGTTAAGCTGGAAGAATGTTAACAAGTAAAAAGAAACAGTGCTCCAGTGGAGTTTGGAAATTGTGATTGGGTAGAACACATGAGTTTAAAGTTTTTCCTCTACTGGGAGCAGAAATATACCCCCCGGCATTGCTTATGGCAAAAGAAAGTTCAAGAGGTGTGCAGGGGAGAGAGAATAAAGTAGGTTTGAAATAAGGAAAAAAAGCCAGTGTAGAATCCAACATGCTGAGCTGAATGTTGCAAAGTGCCCCAGGGGAGGCTGGAAGCACTGAGAGACTGTAACCTGAGATGAGAAGTCCCTGAGATTCAACATCAAACCACCTTTATGATCCACTAGAGGGTATATACTTTCTGCATTGAATAACAGAGTGACATCTGACAGTCAATATTAGTTGTCCTCACAGTTGGATCCAGTCGTGATTACGATGTCTTACTTATATAATTCCCAATATTTTCAGAACACAGACGAAAAAGCTTATTTTATCTGTTTAACAAAGAAACTAAGCTTAAGGGATTGAGATGAAGAGTGTCGAAGAAACTCCTATCTTTTTAAAGTCCCTTTAAAACATGATATAACTCCATAAAGAAACTGCAAGTAAAAGTAATAATTATTAATTAGGTATTAGAATTTTTGCTGGCAATTTCTGACAAAATTTTACTCTGCAATTTATATTATCGTCTTAAGCCCCCTAAATCTTCTGGTTAGTTCATCTCACACAGCTGTGCATTTTACTGCATTCGTTAATGTGCTGTAAATGACATAAAATATGACAAGCACAAGTTTCTGCCAGCACTTGCTTTTATATCACTTTTATACCTTTTAGAAAACTTATTTATTTATTTGAAGGCAGATGTGATTTTATGTCCTCACCATGGCTGTAAAGTGCTACTTTGAAATGCAAATGAGACTTTGATTAAGGGATTTTCATGAAAAGGCTGTTGTGTGTATGAGGTGGCAGTATGAAAGCAAGCATGTTTAGTGGTCCCATTTGGTTTTTGGTGATGAATTAACACAAAATCAAGGAGTCTTGTAGGGGACAGTGTAGGACACAGTAACTCATGCTACTAAGTTTTACAAAAACACTCACCAGACAGTCATTAAAACAGACATATCATTTAAAAAAAGGGAGGGATTTCGTCCGTTTTCACCAATTTAGAGACCGACACTTTCAGGAAATAACAACGTTTTTGTCCATTTAAGGGTAGATTTCAAAGAAATCCTTTGGGAATCCAAATAAAATTATAGGATAGAGTGCCTGCTTAATGCCTTATATGCACTTACAGGTAAACTGTATACTTGAAAGGTAATGGCATTTTGAAAGCGTTACGGTGGCTCCCACACTGAAACAGATCTCCTTACTTCTGTCTTGACAGAGTCCTCTTACTGAAGGTGTGGCATAATGTAGTTCCTCCTCAGGTCTCTTATCTCATGTCAGTGCTCTCCTGCACACCTTGATAAAGCTTTCCCCCACCCTCCCTTGTCTTGTAACAACATTTCCACTCTGTCTGACAGATACTGCAGCTCATGGGAGCCTGCCTCCCATCTCTCTCTATCCACAGACACACACGCATGAGGAGAGTCCTCCCACTACCCCGAAAAGGCTTGCCTCTCTCAGGTAGCAGTTCTGAATTGCAGCAACTCACATGTTTCTTGGTTTAACGCAAGTGTAACACTCTCATCCTGAATCCCTGTGTTGATGTGCTACTGGAACATTCCTGCTGGATTATTTCGAATAGAGTTCTTTGATGGTCTGAGCAGTTATTCCACTAAAACAAATAAAATTTAATTTTATTGACAAAATGATTTGATATGTTAACAATTAAGCCATAGCATACAAGCTGTGCTGTATTTTTGTTTTTCGTTTAGGCTGTATTAATCACCACTCGGTAACACAAGCATAATGCCGCCTATTTACATGTTCAAACGGTTTCTAAACAGCCTGGAAAAGTCTGAAATTATATCTTTTCCAGGTCTTATTAAGCATGGAAAAAGAAAATGATAGTATGTGACTTTTTATGTTTTCTAAATATCATCATCTATTGATCTGCCAATCCATTTGTTCATCCATCCAATTATCTATTATCCATCCACTCTTATCAATTTCTTTTTCCATCCGTCTGTTTTTTCCATCTATCCCTCCATCTGTCTGTTTAAGCCTAAACTCTTTAAACAATATGGCTTAATATGTTACAGAACCATTGATGTTTACTCAAAGAATGAAATCTTAATGTGAAAAAAAAATGGTGAGGATTCCTGTTCTAAGTCAACGAGGGATGAACGTCTTCTGTATTGTTCATAGTCTGAAAATATGAAGATACGTATACTGCAGGTGACCAATGAGGCACAAGTTGGTATCTGATATGATGCTTCCAGAGGACAGAAAGCTCACCCAGGATCCCATGCAATCAAGAACCGCCACTATATATAAAGTTACCTTGCGGTCCTTTTTTTTATTTCTGCTTCTCAGGCCCTGCACTAAGCGTGGTACAGCACATTAGATATTACTGGAGCTATAAGACTAATTCGAAGTTACCACTTAACTATTGTAGTTTCTGAATTGGGACTCATGTTACAAGAATGCATTTAAGATGCTGTTAGTGTAGATAAAGATAATTTGCAGAACTACTCAACACACCCAATTCTAGGATAACATAAAGGGCAAGAGGAAACTAAATGAAAGGATCACACAGAACAATACAACCACTGACATTTAAATTCCTTCTTGAAAATAAAGCCATAAGAACAGCCTGATTTATAATCACAGCGACCAACAACACATCACTGTGATCACAGCTCTCCTGATAATAGACCAGGCAGGGATCAATACTACAGCATTTATAAGAATTTAGGCTAAAGGTAGGCTTCCTGTGTTGCCTGTAATGGTGATGGCTGAGCCCCTGACGTCGTGATTTAACCTGGCACTTTGGTGGTGGCGAGCCGCTCCTCCAAATCAAGGCTAAGTGGCGGATTCATCAGTGCCCTGTCGAGATGAAACACTCGCCCAACGGTGACACGGAGATGAGGCCCTGATTGGGACAAATACGTCTCCCTCCGGTGTCAGCTCTCATTCACCGGTCTGAGCACAGGCTGAAAGAAAGACAAATGTTTTGATTAGGGTTCTCTTTCAATGTCACAGCAGCCAGTGAAGAAGAATGAGATGAGGCTGTCTCCAAGGGAAGCAATAGCTGCAGACGATGAGAGGAAAATGGATGTCTGCACTGTCTGGAGGGTGTTGAATGGGGCTTCTGAGTCAGAGAGGGGGCTTTGACATAGTCTCTTTAATGAGACTGCATTCCAGTGTCTAGAAGACCTTTTCAATTTGAGCCTCATGATTGTGAGAGTACAGAGACATAATAAATAAAACCTTTGTGCAAAGAAAAAATGACACTGGAATAGTCTGCCTTTCTGTCAAGGTGTTTCAAATACCATCTGGAATATACAAGACAAGTAGTGATTGACATGTGTATTTCTAGACCTGTTTCCCCTTTTTGCACTCTGTGTCTTAGCTGCAAATAGTTCTGAGTGTAGCATATGGTTATTACTGTAAAATATGCATTTTGGAAAATCATCCATGCAGAGTGTGGTGTTCTAATTAGAAGTAAATATACATTTTATTTGGAAGGAACTCCATCTTAACATTGCTCGTTTAGTAAACATGAATAATAAAAAAAGCAATATAGCATCTTGGAACATTAAGTTTGGAATTGGAATTATGATCACTCTTGGTTACTGCATTCATTTATTAGATACCATGTTCCATTCATCCATCCATTGTATGAACTTTCTTAATCCTTAAGGGGTCAGGGGGTTGGGGGAGCGGGGAGCTGGTGCCTATCTCCAGCTGTCAGCGGGCAAGAGGCAGGGTACACCCTGGACAGGTCGCCAGTCCATTGCAGGGCCACAGGGAGAGACAGGAAAAACAACCATGCACACACACACACCTAAGGACAATTTAAATTCATGTTTTTGGACTATGGGAGAAAGCCGGAGTACCCGGAGGGAACCCACACATGCACAAGGAGAACATGCAAACTCCATGCAGAAAGACCCTCGGCCAGGATACGAACCCACAACCTTCTTGCTGCAAGGCAACAGTGTTAACCACTGCGCCTTGTCATTTTGTCCCTTCTCATTTTTCACTCTAGTCTCTTTTTGTTCGTACTGAACTTTTTTTTCCATTAGTTATGGAGATACATGGTCATGCAAATTCTCAAAGTCAAGAGATATCTAAAAATACGGACATATTGCACTTTTGTCTGAGGGATATGACGTATCACTTTATTTAATCTTAGTCACTGAGACAAAAACGTACAATGCCATGAAAGTCAAGATTTTCACTTTGAAGTTGTCAGTCCTAAAAACTATGAGTTATGGCTGCACAAAGGGCTGTTTAATACACCTGTCTGTGTCTTTGAATGCCCCATAAAAGAAAAATTGGACCCTGGCTTATAATATACAACACTCTATGCCCTATTGAACTAAGACCCACTCTGCCCACCATCCATCAACTCGGTAGGCTGAGTCTGTTTCAAATGCTCATCTTGGCTTAATGAATGTGATCAATCTCAATGCAGACCCACTTTGAGCGTTTTTAAAGGCATATCTCCTTTTAAAAACAAGCTCCCACGGTAGACCATCAAGTGCCTTTCTGTACAGATACTCAATGAGCACTGAAGCCTTCATATGTTAGAGATAAGACAATAACAGGGTTGGCCCTGAGCTCTTAAAACAAACATTTAAAGAAATACTCCTGCAGCAGAGTGAACTGAAGAGGCAAGAGGCAGTGGAGTGGGGAACACATACAACGAAAGGATATAATGAAAAACAGAAGGGACCCTTCCTGTTCAATCAGTCACCATCTGAACCCACAAACTCCACTTCTCCAGCTCTCTAGCTCATTTGCATCTCTTTTATGTACCCGCTTCCTATTATGCAGAAGTGTATGCTTAAAATGTAGTCTGGTCTGCAAAGTGAATCTCTCCATTTCCCCCCACTTTTTAATCAATAGCAGCCATGGAAGGAGGTTTAGGTGGTACTCAGTTGCGTTTATGCTAACTAGGATATTTGAACCATTCTCTTTGAACTAAGGTTACCTTGGAAACCAGCCCACAGGAGCTACTGTTTTATAACAGTAATTACAATCAGCGGGCATAGGTCTCGTATTTACAGAACTTATGAACACAAAGTCTCATATACATGGAGCAATTAGATTTCTTTTGGTGTGCTGTTATATTTGAGATTACTGCCTTTGTTGGCTTAGAAACTGTCAGGCTTGCAGACCTTTGCTCTTTATTAAAGCACACCCTTCATTTATCAATCCGTGGAGGATTAGTTTGTTTTGGATTTTGGAGGAATAATCCATTCCACGCCTCTGGATTTCTTAATGAACTTTGTGTCTTATTTCATATGAACTGAAGATGAAGACCCAGCCGCCTAAAGGGATTTAGCGAGGCATTTGTGGCCCTAGATCCTCCACTTTTTGATTTCCATTAAACCTCCCTTCTTCTGGCCATGTTGCTGATGATGAAGGGAATGCCCGCAAGGCTCTTCTCTCTGTTGCCATTTATAATTTTTAGAAGCCATCATTGGAGGCTATCCATCTTGATTTCGCCCTGGCAACTGCCATGCTCTGCTAATGTGCGGGTGTGAGAGAGGGCATAAATGCACTGTCTTCCAGCAGCACTGATGTTTATCTTCCCTGCTTCATAAATTTGCATTCCCACAGATAGAATTTACTCATAATGGCAGGCATCACAGCGTAGATGGGCCAAGCGTATTATCAGTTACTATACAGTGTTTATTTTACAAGGGGACAGGCAGAAAAAAAAAAAAAGGAATTGGACATAATGATAAGACTGATAGTCACACATGCCTCTCTTTATAGGGTTGGTTAAAGCTTTATGAAATATTCATTATTGGTTTCTAACACGGGCTGCATCTCAGGGATTACATTTTTTAGATGAATGAAAGAGTCGATGTAACAAAACTGCATAGACAAATAAGGCTTCCTTTTATATCGGATTTTCTGTTAAAGCTTTTATGAAAATAGGTTGGATTTAAAAAAAATAGTATTACGTTGTGACTAACAAGTAACAAAACTAACCACTATCTCTATTGTTCTCATACCTAATACAAAATACCCGATAAAGATTATGATAAAGCACACTGAAATCCCTACCTTTTTGTGCCAGGTCCCCTTCAGGAAAAGTTAATAGCAATGTGTCCATGATTTGAACATTTAATCAGTACATGGTTTTATCTCTAAAACTGTCTCCTCCCTTCTCCATTTTGTACTTCTGTAGGTTTGGTCTTTGAGTCAGGCTTTGGGTGCAGAAAGTTTGTTCCCATCATGTATCATTCATGCCTGCCTTGGGGACATCTTGTACTTGCTTTGAAAACCATTTATTTAAAGTAATTTTACATGGACCTAGTAGTACTGTAAGCTGCAGATTATTTTATTTTTTACATGATTGACAGACAAGTTCTACTAATTCTTGAGCAGGGTTCTTGTTCTCTTTTGCTTCATAGAAGTCATCTGACCTCAACTCGGGTTAAAATCCCAAAAATTGGAGAATGGTTGTAGTATCTTCCGGGATAGGTTAATTGGGCTTCTCTAAATTGTCCTGTACAGTAAGTGTGAGTGTGTGCGTGCATGGTTGTTTTTCCTGTCTGTGTCCATGTTGCTCTAAGATGGACTGGCAACCTTTCCAGAGTCTACTCGGCCTCTCGCCAGATGACCGCTGGTATATATACTATATAGTACATGTGCACATATATATATATATATATATATATATATATATATAAGATAATTAAGGTTGAAGCAGCAAAAACAGATGATAGATTCTCTCAAAAGCGTTAAAAGATACTTCATGTTTCCCATATTTTTTGTGTGCCACATCGTGCAACTGCATATTGTTGCCTTATTGTTTAAAACAACACTGGCCGTTCAATACTTTGTAAGCAATCATGACTAAGAACTCCCTCCATGTAGAAACAATCTCTAGCAGAGGCTTTTATTTAGATGTACTGAAATGCAAAGTTCTGAACTTAGAACAATGTCATCAAGTAAGACATAGGGATGTGCTGCAATATGTGCACTATATTCAGGACCAAACTTTAAACAGAGTACTCATATTGCCGAATATTTGTGATTAGACTCAAGGTTTAAATTAAACTCTTTATAGCTAAAGTTTTAACCTGTAAGCAAGGTCAAAATGAATAAAACTTAAGAGAAGCTGGTTAAATGGTCAAAACGCATGCGGTTGTTTCCCCCTGCAGGTTGCTTCTCTTTATTTTGGTTTAAACAAATAGGCCACCAGGAGGCCCTGCAGGAGGAGAAAAAGCTTTTCATTTCATTGTAAGCCTTGGTGATCATCTCACTGCAGTCTATAAGTATAACTTGATTTAGTCCCTATAACTTCACACCTTTAACAAGATGCCTGTCACCTACGGCAACACTGAGTGAGAAAGATGATAATTCCCTCCTCCCGTATATACACACACGCACACACACACACACAATCTTGCACCTATTTTCTTCAGATACTTCAACTTTCTCACTAGCTCAGCCCTACTGGCAGCAATGAAATAAAACAAAGAAACGATGGTCTTTGGCTGCTAAATAACAACACAAACCAAAACAGAACTGTTTCCTCCGTATTGTGACGCTATCCCCCCGTGCTTCTAAATTGCTGGTATAAACTGCTCCGGCCAGAGGGGTAATAGTTTTTGATAATGATCACAGGCCAAGCTTTGTTGCTGTGTGGCCACATGCCGCACAGACAGTATGCTGATTATTCTTCTGAAGTGGCCTGAGTGTGTGTCTGTAATGGCAATTTCGAGGCCTGGTTGGCAAAGAGCAATGAAATTGGGGGCAGTTAGCACCGAGGGGGGATATACTGATGGAGTGTGTCGAAACGCAGCAGCCGTCTGATGGTAAACAAATTATCCGACGTGAAATGACAACATTAGGCAAAGCAAAGTGTTGGTCCACTCTGTGGGTATGGCTCATTTTTTTTAACTGGCTGCTGTTCATTTTACAGCATTCTAAAGAGCTGAGCATCAGTTGTCAAAGATCTGCTGCCTCATTCTCCTGAATCCTGGCCATTCAATCAAACCTGGCAGCTGGATTTAATAAAGCTTTTAGATGGCTGTCTATAGAAAAAACAAAACAAAAACATGAGCATAAAGAAGTGGCCAAAAGACAGTTATGTTTTTCCACACTTTTAAATAGTGATGTTTTCTCTTTTTTGTTTTTATTGTGGTTTTGCCGACAGTTGTATTGTGTTTTATCATCTGAATGGATAATAAATGTCAATTGTGTAAATTGGACTACTGACAACTGCAGTGATTCTGTTAAAGTTGTTACAGATGTTTTAGTGAGCCCTTCTTTTCTAAAAGTAAGGTAACTGGTTCATAATTATTCATGATAAAACTGCTCAATTTGAGGGAATCGAAATGGATAGAGAAAGTAATTTTTCTCCCTTTGTTGCTAATCTTTTCAAAGCAATAAGTTTAATCTTGTTTATTTGTTTTGAAGGTCTAGCCATTGTACTAACGCTGGCTGCTGCCGAGCAGTAGAAAAACTGAAAATCCTCAGCGCTGTCTTATGTCTCGAGCCACAGATAAAAAGGGTCCGATTTTGATCTATCTCCGATCGGTTTTACACAATATTTGAGTGATAAAAACAGGCATGTTTTCACTTTCTTCTCATTCATTCATTCATTCATTTACTTATTCAATTGCAATAGGTTTGCTGCATTTCTCATGTCATAAAGAGGACTCAGGATGTTTTCTCGGTTACGTGCCACGCCTGCCAAAGAATAAAGCCTGGACAGATTAGGTGGTAGTTGTTGCTTACGTTGTGATGGCCATTGAAGGATAAATCTGCTAGACGGCACAGAGATTTATTCGCCAGACAGGATGGAAAGATGGATGAATGTTGCTACCTTGATGTAAACAACCAAGCCTCTCCGACAAGTGTCATTCTTTTTCTCTGCCGTCCTCTCTATGTGAGAACACTTTTGTTCCAAAAACTCAGCCAGGCTTTAAATTGAATTAACAAGGCCAATTTTAACTAATTAAGTGACAAGTACAGTACAAGTTCTTGTTAGGTGACTCTGAATTTTCTTTTTCCGTTGCATCTTGAAAGCAGAGATTTTCAGTTCAGAGCAAAGAACAAATACTTGATGATTGACTAATAGTATACAGTACATACAGGCTTTGCACTGACCTATAGACATGTACTGATTTAAACAATACCTTTGTTTGTGTCACTTTTCCTCAAGTAGATGAAGTATAGAGACATTCACAGCAATGCGAGTTTAATTTTTTAAAGTTGATCAGAAAAAGTACAATTTAAATAACAGAGAAGATCAGATTCAATTCATTTTGCAGTCTTCTCTTCTAGAGCTGAACGCTACCAAAGGTGCTAAATATTAACTAGTGGCACATGCTAGACAACTATGGATAGAAAATATGCCCTTTAAGTGTCTGGGTGAATGCTTGTCATTGTATGTGGGGTTCAGTTGATAGGCTGATAGAATTCTAAAGTCGAATTCAGCACTCCTCTCTACCCTTTATTCTGACTCCCCACCACCCACCTCCCCGCACACTCATGCATAAACACACACACTCCGCTAGCACACATACACCAAGCAAACCCTTTACTGTTGTTGTACCCCTTTCCCCATTAACACACCTCTAATGGAGTTCACTCCACGGTGCTTTCTGCCTGAACACGCTGTGGAGCGGTACAGTTAATAGCAGCTGCACAGTTGGAATACATGGGTGTGAGCTCGAGTTAATGTATGCCGGTGGAGTGGCGTTGGCAGACGAGATTGTGTTATCCTCTGTGGTGTGTACAGGCCCAGCCCATCTGCATAGTGACATCATGCATAAATGAACCAAGCTGAGCTATGATAGCTGTCTCTTAGCCTGGGCTTTAATCTTACTGCTCCACTCCCGTGAAAGTACAGAAACTTGTCTTTGTATGATGAATAGCAAACTAATGTGCCACATTTGTAAGCCACCCTTTAGGGTTCCTGCAACATGCATTTGACAAGAGGTTTGACAGAAATTGGCAAAAATGAGAACACTGTGCACTTTTTAAAAATTGGCCTCCTTAATTCAGCATTTGAAAGATTGAGGACGTGCCTTATTCTCCTCCTGGTTTTTGAACTTTCTCTGCCTTGTTGTCTCGATTAGTTTAAAATGACAAGCTAATCGGATCTCTCTGCACTCTTTTTTTTTTTTGTTTAAAGGGGTGAAGGCCATGTTTTCCCAGCAGCCCCAGGACTTGGTGGTGGTGGCAGGCCAGCCAGTGACATTACCATGCACTATCCCTGGATACCATGGTGTTGTCCTGTGGATCAAAGATGGACTGGCACTAGGAGTTGGCAGAGACCTCTCTGGTAAATATATTTATGCCTTTGCTTTTTAGCATGTCATACTGCATTTTCTCATATCGTATCTGTTATTCTTTTCTTTTTATTCAGTTATTTCTCTATGAATAACACTCCAGTCTAAAACATTAGCATTCAAACATCACATTCTTGTCATAAATCTAGTTTTTTTTTTCTTGTAAAACATAACATGGCTAGATGAAAGAGGTCTGTTAATACTCAGTTAACATAGTAATCACAAAATTACATCACTTAAGATAACCAAACAGAAACAAAATGTCCCTCTCTCTCCCTTATCCAGTGCTTTTTGGAAGTACCATAGGCCTACAATTTGAAGGTTTTGGAATTTTGGTCACACAAATATCAATGCAAGGTGTATTGATATTGGGATGTTCTTGGTTTGTTTTGCTTTTTTTTCAAACTAAAATCTGAAAATGATGTGTATATTTGTATGCTCTCCTTTTTGTATGATCTCCTTTTTGCTCTTTCAGTCTGATACTCCTAAATAAAATCCAGTGCAACCAATTGGCATGGGTCACCAATTAATTACATTATAAATTCAGCTGTTCAGTGAATACATCAGAGGGGTTTTTAAATAATGTAAGTGAACAAAGAACCACAAAGTACTAGTGAAACAGTTGACAGATCATGAAAAAAGTTGTGGATAAGTTTTAATAAGGGTCTGGTTAAAAAAAAATAACAAACACAAAAACAACAGTATAAACATCTCATACAGTTTTGTCTAATTCATCATCTGACAACTAATTGAATGTGGTACAGTGGCAAACCTACCAATACATGGCTTTTCTAACAATACTGATATGATGAGTCTTCATCAGAGTCTCTAGAGGTGTTCATCACCTTTAGATAAGCTGTGTTGGGGATGTTAGTTTAAAAAAAGTAATTAGTTATAGTTATTCACTAATTGTTTCAAAAAGTAAGTTAGTAACTGAATTAATCTTTAATAAAATGAACTTGTTACCAGGGGAAACAACTGTTTGTGTTACTATAAAAGAACAATTGCTACATAGCAAAAAAAAAAATTGGATCTTTCCGACCAGTTTTTAAAAGTCAGTTGAAAAGAGTAGAAGAGAGTTTTCAGTAATACAGGTTATTATAATATAAAAAGCTTTAAAAAGGCAACTGGACTTCTTTTGTTTCTTAAAGACATTTTGCTTCTCATCCAAGGAGTTTTGTCAGTTCTGATAATATGTCCATCCTACTTGTACATTACTTTCTATATTGCTCATCAACAGACAGCAAGAGCTTTTTTCCTGCACTTCAAGTGTTATCTTTGTAACAAAAGTAAAGTTAAAAAATATAAAGTGTTTTTAACTCTAAACGAAATCAAACTCTCACAACCCACGACACCTGGTTATGTACACAACATGTACTTCCACATATTTTGTTCACAAAAGCAAACAATCACAGTATAAGGTGTCTTTAACTCTGTAGTCCAGGGATATCACTGTTCAAATATTTTCTGTATTTGACCGTTCTTTTCAAAATGGTGATGGAAAATCTAAAGGCTCTAAGTAATTTTGACAGATTAGTATTCAATCTTTTGACTACCTGGTGCAAATGCACAGACATTGTCTACCTTCGAAAAAAAACCCAAAAAAAAACCAAACAAATTCTTATTAGAGCTTCTGAGTACCATCTCAGACCTGGACACATCGTACCCAAAGTATCTCAACAAGAAGTCCATTCATTGAGGGGTGGTTATATATCGCTAAACTTTGTTACTGATGCAGAAGGAGTGCATGCTGGGGGAAGCAATCAGAAAAGCCCTTGTTCAGTCTTACCAAATTCTAGTCACTTTAATTGGAGAAATGTTCCCTGATTTCGAAAACTATGGCTGAAATAGCACTTCAGGCTCCATTACTCACAGACAGATTGCAGTCCAGCGTTCGAATTCTGCCATTTACTTTATCAATTCATTGCAACAGGCTGCATTTAACATTCAGCAACAATAACAGTGTTGTAACGATAGAAACGGTAATTAGTCATTTTACCCAGTTACTAATGAAATAATGGTGTTACCTGACACTTTCTTACCAATACTGTAGATAAGCTCCAGAGACCCACAGCCCAGGTGGTAGAATCTATTAACAAGTCAGACATTAATACATGTGTAGCTGGAAGCAAGACGCAGGGACAAGAAGAATGCAGCAGTTAAAAGACAAACTCTAAGAGGTCTTGCTTGTTGTTTAACACAAACCATGTAGGGGACACAAGGAGCTTGTAGGAGATGGTGTTCTGTTCAGATAGTATTAAACAAATTTAAGGTGCATGCAAAGACCTTTGTGTGTTTGAAAACTAACTTTTTTCACACCACCTTGAATGCACTTCTCTCTGAAATGGCCAATGGTGGTGGCACATCATGCTGTGGGGATATCAATTTTTTGACAGGAGACACAGGGACTGGTCAGGGGTACCTAAACACAGACTGCAGAATTCCAGGCTGTTAATTGGCATTTTGAAAAGTAGCTGGCCTACCTAATTGCATCACATCTCACGCCTAATTGTCTTAATTGCTTAATTCGAAACAAAGGGACTAGTGCGCTGTTATTCGGTAACCTGATAGCCCATCCATCCTGGCTTTATGCAGAAAGTATTCATAGTCTAGCTAAAATTCTCAAAGGCTGTGCCTGTCTTTTGAAGAAGAAAATATGTTCACCTCAATGATTAAATTCAACCAAAACATTTATTCATTTATATCTGTACTCAGCCTCTAGCATTATTCTATCAATACAGCCTTTTCATTTTAAACCTCTTCAGTTTGCCTCACACTCCTCCACACTGTAACCACTGGATGTAATTACAATTCCAGGCACAATGACTCAATATTCGGCTGTGGCCATTCTCAAATCCAAAATATTCTGCATGGTTATGAATGATTGAATGTAAGCTGCAATAGAGATTGAGGGTTTTCTACCCTTTGACCTTCAGCAAATAGTCCTCTTTCACAGATGTGGTGTATGATTAAACCTCAGAGGCTGACAGAGCCCCAGTAAAGCCATCTTATTCTTTTTCCATGTCCTTATTAGGCCCCAGGGGGAGACTGAGAGGTGGTTGTAAACAATAGACCTGCTGGCATCAAGTCTCCCTCTGAGGAAGAAGATGCAGACGGGGAGAGTGCTTATGATTGTTTGAGATAGAAGGAAAACGGATAGAGAGGGTAAAATAAATTTTATATAGGCTAAGAGTGGAGCAGAGATGTTTATCCTCTTCAGTTTTTATTGATTTAACAAGACAAAATGATCAAGATGAAATCTCATTTCCACAGCAGGGAAGGTAAGATGAAGGAATGAAAAAAGAGAGAGAACATCGGGTCCTCACACTTAATGGAACTACAGTAGGTCAGCCTTTAAGAAAACATCTGTGAATAGCTTTAAACTCGTGGACAAGAAGAATTATTCTTGGACCTCTCTATAATCATTTTCTCCTCCAGAATAGAATGATTGTGGAGCAAAATAAGGAGTGTTAAAAAAGGTAAGGATTTGTGTGAAGAAAAATAGCCGCCAGCCGAAAGAAGAAAGGTTTTCTAAAATCACCAATATGTTTCAGAAAGGGGGGCTGAGTGCCTTCTATTGAGACAGATGACACTTTTTCAAAATAAAGCACTCCACAGCTGTCCTTTTTTATCACTCCTACCTACCTAAACACGCCACGCAGGCAGCGGTAAAAGAGCTGTGGTACATCGCCGCGGAGACGCACACAATGAAAGGAAAGTGGCAGCTGTATACGTAAAAAGTGCGACAAATCAAATGTCGCATGGAGCATTTCAATAATATAGGTCTGCTCGGCTATTCATAGAAAGAAGCTGCGTTGGCAGCATCCTCCGCCTGGGACCTGTTTCCATTCACAGGAGCAGTGATTAAACTGAGAGAACTCTTTCACCACTCAGAGCGAGAAATCACAGCACAAAAGCCGATGATTCCTATCTGTCCCTGAATTTCCTCTTCATTCCCCCTTTGTGCCATGCTTCTCCACTCTTATTAAAGAAAAGTGAAGTAGCCCCTCCCTCAACATACCAATCAATTCCATGAATATGCATGACACGGAATGTATGTGCTGTACATAATGAGGGTGACAAGACGCATGTCAGATGTAAGCAAATTCCCCTGGCAGTGTACAGTTTTGACAAGAGACTGACCGCAGAACTTTGAGATGCAAACTTATGGTCAAGCATCCCTCTAAAGAGAGCAGACTGAACACTGGTCACCTGTTTCCAGCTGCAGCAAAAGCTGTTTCGATCCCCTGGTGGTTACCCGGTGTGAAACGGCCACCAGGTGAATGCTACAAATCATCAGGCCAAGCCTCAAGTGTCTTCATAGCTGCGCAAACACGCATGCACATACGCATTGATTCACCCTCAAGACAAATCCATTTCTCCCTGATGGATTCATTACTCCTTAATGGGCCTATTTTACATTGTTTGCTTTGGGTAACACATTGTGTGTTTGAAATGTGCTGAGATCCAAGATCAATGGCCCTTTATAGGTGCACGTCACATCTGCAGAGGTTATCAGTCTTCATGTGTGCCACAGTGTAATTTCAATCACATTGACAAAATGCATAATCAAGACGCTTATATGGTGGCAAAACACATTAGGACGTTTCAATTCTTCGAAAATGAGATGATAACATCCTTATCTTTTACTATCAATCATGGATGCAAACACTTTTTTTTCCCCTTTTGGATCTGGTTAATGCATCAAGATGAAACTGGAAGGCGGCCATGTCTCCGCACAGCAATATTACTCTTAGTATGCCAGAAGCACAGATGAGGTAACTGGCACGGTAATCTGTTTGTGTAACAGAAATCTGCATGGCTTATGTGAAGCTACGATTAATACAAGCCAAACAAAGTGTGTGTGTGAAGTTCATCCCTGTCTCTTTGGAGGGTGCGGTTAACCCAAGGCCGTTCGACCAGAGTCAGCGCGAGTTCACATGAGGCAGCGTCGTGCAGTGATCATTACCCTCCTGATCCGCGGTGGTATTACTGACTTGGATCTCATCAATGAACAAAAAAACGAAAGCAAAGTCTCTGTCTGGATGACTTTGTGCTTGGAATGGTTATTTATCTTCGGGCACTGTTTTTAGGCTGAAAGAGCAGTTCATCTTTTGAATACATGGGCTAGTAGGAATTCATCATGGTTAGATGAGCTCGTACACCAGATATTAGAATATTAGCACAAAAAAGAAGAAAATAACTGTAATATGAAACCACTGGTGTCTTACAAGCTTTTAAAACTCCAAAATTTAGATTTCTTCAGTTTTCTGCAAACTGTCTGCTAAAACATTGGTCACCAACTCCTCAGCACCTACTGTGCTACATGTTTTATATGCTTCTACAATCCACCACACCTAACTCAGCTGATTATGCATTGCCTCCTTAGCATGCTTCCAATTGTTGCAGAAGCGTGGTAATCACTCATTCATTTATGACATGCTGCAGCAGCAGGTAAACACCAAAAAGATGCAGGACAATGGATCATGAGGACCAGTGTTGGAGAGCTCAGTGCTAAAGGAAATATTACTGATAAAAATTCACAAAAAGTCACTTTAAGAAATCCAAACTATCCTTTTGATAAGAATTATGGGTGATGCTCATTTAGCTTCCACTCAGCAACTGTACATGTCGGTATTTCCAAAGTAGAACATTGTTTTCGTGAAGTGAGACAAATACCGAAGTTTTTCAGCCAGCTGACCGGCAGCATGCAGCAACGAGTAAGGGAAAGGCAGCATTGCATTACTTTATGCTCCATATAGCCAAAAAGAAGTCAAGTCATCTTGGCATTTTTCCTACCCTCTACTTAAAAAGACTTCAAAATGTAGAGATATTATAATGCACAATGTTTGCCATTTTAAAACCGTAGCTTTTAAGAACTTTTATATACATTGATTCAAAACAGACCTTGCCTAACCATTTGTATGTTTTAAGTATTTTAATTTATTGCTGTTATTTTGTCTTGTTTGAGCCTTACTCAGTTTAACAAGTAAAATGAAAGTGAAAGAAAAATAATAAACCCTCTGGTCACATTTTTCAGCCAAACATCACCAAGCAGATCCTTGATCAATGCGAATTTTCACATTTCGGTGCTGTTTATTTTTGCCTTCCTCTGTTTAGCTTCTCTGCTGGTTTAATATTTGTGTTGAGGTGTTCTTTTGTCCTTCGTCTTCCTACTGTATAGACCCTTAAGATTAAAGGCTTCACGTAAGAGGATGAAATGCACAGAGTGGCTTAATAGCCTGTAACTCACCCCACCAGCCTATAATGAGACCCACTTCATGCTCTATTAAAAGCTGCTGGATTCAATGACGCTGAATTCAGTAATTGGACACAGAGAATATGATAGGTTTTGCCGTAGACACATCGACCAACTTAATAGCTGTTATAACCACTGCCCACTCTATCTGGGAGCTAAAACAGAAAATCACTAAAGGCTGGAGGTTTTGAGGAATCTCCAAGGTGACTGTAGGTTAGAAGTTTGAGAGAAATCAATACTTTACCCCCTTATTATTTGTTGCCCTTAAAAATCTCCCTAACCTTACACAGCCAAATAGAAACTACCAGATTTCTTTTAGAGGTGATTGACGAATAAGACTGAAGTGAGTTGAAAGTTTTAAGTTTTGTTTCTTGGAACACAGCGGAAAAGTTTGGATGGGTCAGAGGTATGTGAACAGCTTGGCCTTGTGTTACAGAAAAAAAAGAAAAACAAACTTCATTCTCTGGTTTCATCATCATTCAATTACAGAAGGACAGCCGGAAGAAAAAGTCCCACTCAGTTGGAAATTCTTCTCATTCTTTGAAGTATAATGTTTATGAACATAAATTCTGCTTGCGTTCCACAAATTCTTCCCACAATAATCACGATCAAGAAGCAAGGTGAAAAAATAAGATAAAATAGAAAAGGGATCTTGAGGGATGAAAGATTCAGCAAACATGTTAGATACCCCACAGTGCTCCTAGGTTAAACAAATGTATATTTTAGATTATTTGCCCCTGTGGAGACATACACTTCACAATACACGGGCTATGCAAATTTTTATATTAGTTTAGGAAGGATATCTTCAAAATCATCCGTCTTGACACCTTGGGTCTCCTGGATATTCCTCTGCTTTATTCTCCTCTTATTAAACTGTAAATCATTTCACAGAGGAATCTTGAAACAACTCGAACTGGAGCTGCTCCTGTTTACTGTTGCACTAAAACATGGTTCCTCAGCAAACAGCAACTTTCACAGCAGCTCATTTACACTGCCAGGAGTGTTGTAAAAATGTATTCTAAGTAAATTAGCAAATGAAGAATCTATGCACATAAACTGATAAAGTAATCCATTCTTCCCCTCACTTTAAATTATCTGCTTTTACTACTCAGTTAATGTGCTTTTGTCAGTGCTGTGCAAGGCAGTTTGGAAAGAGCTGTTCTTCTGTGATATGAGTAGGGAGAAAATAGAGAAATGTACCCATTTGCTTTTGGCAGATGAGCAGTATTTTGACACTGAAGGTGATATAAAACTAACTGTTTGCATTGCAGGCTATCCACGTTACACAGTGATTGGCGACCACGGCTCAGGGGAGCATCATTTGCGCATCCAGCGTGTCGAGCTGATGGATGATGCAGTGTTCGAGTGCCAGGCCGTCCAGGCTGCCATGAGGTCCCGCCCTGCCCGGCTCACTGTGCTTGGTAAGTCAGAACTAAGTACACACTGCCGTCAAACAATACAGCTGTAGAAGAGCCAACCACCATTTAGTAACAGCTGAGCAAGCTCATGGATAGCAAAATGTTTTTTGTAGATATTTCAACGTTTTTAGGTATGATAGGA
Organism: Apricaphanius iberus; assembly: GCA_028564705.1. Lineage (NCBI taxonomy): Eukaryota > Metazoa > Chordata > Actinopteri > Cyprinodontiformes > Aphaniidae > Apricaphanius > Apricaphanius iberus. Next base: position 524,443 of record JAPXFQ010002197.1, read on the forward strand.
AATTATCTCTCCAGGATTAGTAAAAAGACTATTACTCAGGACAGAACTACTATCCAGCCGTCCTTTGTCTTCCATTCATCTAAGATCAGGTTGTCAAGGAACCATTCAAGAAGGAAAACCCTCAAAACATAAATCCATCCCTAGGCCAGAATGAATATATATGGAGGGGCACTTGTTCCTCAGTCTAATCTTACCCTGGATGTTTCAGAGTGTGCATTCATTGTCAGGTGTGATATGGTTACTTATATAGCCTCCTTCCACTGCTAGAGCTTTGCTTTTCTTGTTACTGTAAGTAGCTGAGTATAGCCTTAAGTGTGGGTCAAGAAAATGATAAGACAGCATTTGCAGCAACAAAAAAAGAATAATATATACAGTATATTGTCTAAACTTGAAGATCTCACTGGATAACAAAGCTCTTTACCTTATCTTTAAGGGAGAGCACAACCAACTTCGGGAGATAGCTGATTTTAGCCACTTTTATTTGGTGTCTTATTCATGATCCATATCCCTTGAGCAAAGGTCAAGATTACATAGATTATTAAATGAAGAGATGTGCTTTTTCGTTCAGTGTGTTTTTCACCACTGTAGACCACGGAAAAACCCACAATGCAGGCACCTCCAAGATACAGCGCAATACGTCACAAGGGAGTAACCTTTTTTCTGTTGAATTTGCATATGGCTACATGTACATGAAGGTTTCTCCAGGCAATCACTGCAAACACATGGATACTTGCAAAACTAAAAACTAACTCTCCCTTATGTCTAAGTATGTGAGTGTGTGCATGCAAGATTGTGTTTCTGTTTTTGTTCTGCGATGGTCCTGACGACCTGTAAAGACTGTACCCTAATCACACCCACTGACTGCTCGTCTCCAGTCCCACCACAGCCCTGAACAAGATTAAGCCGAAAATTAACAAAGAAAATGTATGAGGTGTGGAAAATAGCAAAAAAATAATACAATAAAATAAATGAAAAAAGTCTGTTTTTATTATCGCCACATTATACTATTAAATATCTTTAAGAATCTTGGCAAAATTAGATGCTGTAATTGAAAGAATAAGAAAAGTTTACATCTGTAAAACACTTTTCAGTTTTTTCTCTGGACATTTATATTCTAATTTCCTTGTCTGCTGGAAGCCTCTATTTCAAAAATTACTTTAAGCTTGAGAGGTCACCTAGTCTTAATTTGTCTTTAGTGGGTTACCAGTAAGGGTTACAATTTCTCTCTTACTGGGTAGCCCTCTTAGGCTCTTCCCTCCTCGTTGAAGCCTTGAAGTTTTCCGCAGCCTCATACAATCTCCCCGACTGAATGGTTCCTGGGAAAATAACTGGAGCCCACAATGCAGCAAAGAAAATAGAAGAAAAAACGAATAAAAAGAGAAGGGGACACGGAGCAGGGTGTCTGCCACGCAGTCCATACCGTCAGCTACTGATCCACCTTATTGATTCAGCCTAATGAAAAGTGAAACTAACGATTTGTAGGAGAGCAGGAAGCCATTGACGAGAAGAGTGAGGAAGAAAAAGTGCAGCATAACTTTCTGCACCACCCTTCTTGCAAATGGATATAAGTGAATGCTTATAGTTACTAAGAACTTGAGGTGTCAGTTTTGGCTGCATTTTCCAATTGTGACTTCAGTAAAATGACACTCCCGTATGTTATTTATCCAGTCTTTGAACATCAAGAGTAGAAAGGAAAATAGGTGTTTAGTCAGTTTTAATCAAAACCTGTTAAAAAAGTGATGGCTAACTGATTTGAACAATTTAGGTGTCATACTACTATAGCCTATAAGCTATACTTTATTCCATAACCTTTAAGTTGATTTGATTGCCTTAAGATTTTTCAGAATTTTAAATAAAACAATGCCACTGTAGAGTAGAAAATGTACTTTGATCAGTTTATCATTTATATTTCTTGATTAAATAATGAGTTTTAGTATTTACTGGAGTTTGGTATTTTTGGAGTTTTGTTTTGCTATTTGTTCTCCAGTATATTACAGGATAATATCTCTTAATTTCTAACATTCGCTATTTGTTTGTTTTCTAACCTTTTAAAAATTCTTTAGCAACTTTTTTATAGTTTGTGCCTGAAAATGCTTTGAAGACAGTAATTAGTCTTTATGAATTTTTATTTAAATGAATCAATTAAATCCCTCAAAATAAGTATCACATCTCAGACAGCTTTTGTTTACAGAATGGGTGCAAATCATTATAAAACTAGCACTCTTGAGAGTGTTGCTTTCTTTCCATGTTAAATCCCCATTGTAAGTGGTGAAATTATTTACCTTTTAGCAGATTAATAAAACACTATTTCCCAGATCTTACTTTTTTGTGCCAACATACAGAAACAGTACAACAAATGCCTCAACTGTTTTTCTACAAAAAAAAACAAACAAACAAACAAAAAACCAGCAATGATTAATGCAAAGACTTTTTTTCACCCATTTGGTTTACTGAGGGTGAGAGAGTTTATCACTCCCACCCAAAAGGTAGAATGGAGGGTGTTTATTTAATCCTCTGCCAAGCAAGATGACTTCTGAAAGCACTGCCAAGGAGAACTTCAGGCTGACGTATGCGGATGGTAATGGAGAAAATATATGCAAGTCCCGTGTCAACGCAAACTCCAAGCTGTCAATTACTTGCCAGTGTGTGACAGTGAGTCTATTGACTGGGAAGATGGCTATGGCGGCACACACCTACAGTCTGGTCACACATCGCTAGAAATGCACGGGAAATATACACACACCCTTACGTTTAATGCACACACACACACAGTAACACACACACAGAACTTGCCTTACCTGACAGTGAAATACATCTACAGCAAAAGTCTCTTCCTGCACCTTTCATAACTCAATATCAACCCAAACTCCTCAGTGTGCCATGTCAGAGGAAGCTCTCTTCACTCATTTTGATAAGTTTTGAAATAAAATAACTAAATATTTATTCCCATAACTGTCATGGAATGGTTTTCGTATGCTTTCCAGTGTTCTGCTTTTCACCTTAATGCCTTGCTAGCTTGTGAGTGAAAGACAAGCCACTGAATAACGAATATTAAGGACGACCAACCTTACTAACCCGAGTGTTTCCGAAAAAATATGGCATGTGGCTTTATTTAACCTTCACCTACTGCAGTCAGCTGTCAATGAAGGAAGAGAAAAAGCATGACTAACACTCACTATATCAACTTTTAGAAAATAAATCAGAGGTACCGCTTTAAAAACATCCTAGAAGTAAACAATAGTAAACCCGAACCCATAAAAGCATTTATGCAGCTTGCAGGCTATATCCTCAGATGAAAGGAAAAATCAAGGTCTTGTGAATTAGTCATGAGGGAAGAGAATGGAGGGTTTCAGGTCCAAAAACTACCCCTGAGGCCAATTATACCACTCGTAGTAAGTTGGCACCGCTTCAGACCTTTGCTCTAATCGTTTTACCCCAGTGTAGGAAAAACTGGAATTGGAGTGAGAGACCGCTGTTGTCTGATTAAATTTAGAAAAGACAAAACAATGTCCTTAACGTATACATGTACCAGGCTGTTCAACAAGTACAGATGTGTCACATTAATTGTTATGTCTCCTCACTCTGATAGTATTTTAAGTTTAAGATTAAAATACAAAAAGCAAAACAAAACCCAAAAAATAAAAATTCTACATTTGTATAAATAACTGAACTCCTTTAAAAACAAGTCAAAATTATACTTCATTTTTTTAACCAAGGCAGGTTTTTAAAAATGTTTTTTTTCCATAATCTGTTAAATACTAGTTTCTACTTAAGGAGTAAGTCCCATTGTGTATTAGCTCCCGTTATTTAACATCCAGGATTGTCAGCCTTAAAGGTTTTAGCCTGTCTACCCAACTATTCAGTGAAGCAGCCTCCTGCTCATAGTTTTCTGCGGGCCTAAAGTGTGTGTTCTTAACTGATAAAATAGATTATCTTTAAATACACCCATTTTAAATGTTGTCTACTGTCCTAAGCAGAAACTGTAGCTAAATGTAGCTATGCAATGTCATAACTCTGTTTGTTAGAAAGATGCACTAAAAGCAAAATGTACAATCTATAAATAACTGCAGTCTAACCTGCCTAGCCTTAAAGCTACGTTGGGCTCTGAAGACAGATCCACTCTTCTTATTTAAGGCGTATCCATGACTAGTCAGACATGCTGTAGAAAAAAAACTCTGAGAGTCGTCTGATGCCTCAAAAATAACAAGTACCACCTGCCCCAAGTGAAAATCACTAAGGTCCAACACCTCTGAGAGTTTCTGCTGTATAAAATCTTTGGTAGTGGGTAAGGTAATGGAATGACTAGTCAAAACCTCTCCACTTCCAGAACACACCGTTCCTGCTTACTCGGGTTAAAATATAGATCTAGCAACTGAAAATAGTTCATTTATCATTCTTTTTCTCTTTTTTTTTCAAGTAACACTGCCTGCACGAAACATTCAGTTTAACTTTCCTCTTATCCCTGGAATCAAAGTTCTCTACCCTGGTTTCTGCCAAGCAGCACAGTTCATAAGATATCCAGCATAAAAGAGCAAAGATAACCCAGGAGAAGAAAAAAAAAAAGACTGTCCTGTGCAACATTCAATAAAAGAACCAGCACCAAACATATACATATTAAAGAAAAAGAAAGGGCTGAGGCAGAACAAAACTAAAACTGAGTCTTTGAAATGTGAGTGTGACACTCTTTGAGCATAGAAAATAGAGTTACGGACCAGGACTAATGTGAATACATTCCTTGGTCTTAGTAAGAAAAACAAGGGCAGGAGATCAATTTCTATATTACTTCACCAATTAAAATCTCAACTTTATTGAGATGATGACTTATCTATTTATTAAAAATATTTCCTCTATTTAAGAGTTAGAGGTACAATCACAGACCATCGTATAGATAACCGAAAGTGGTTGTGTCTAAAGATGGGTATTGATTCAAATTTCAAGATTCTGATTCTCAAATGTTAACAAGATCCAATCCAATCTGTTTCACCTCAATATCGATATGGGTTAGTGCTATTATTAATATTTTTAGCTGTTACCTTCATCATATGCCTGTAATTCAATAGGATAGGTTACGGTTCTCTAGGGGAAACTATATTAACGTTTGAGACCTTAAGTCTTAAAATGCCCATCAGGACTTTTCCCTCCTATTCTATCTGTAAAAAAAGGCAAACAACGTTAAACGGTTAAATCGATTTCAGATGTCTGAATGGATTTTTAGGAATTTTCGTAATGATCGATTCAGGGTCGATTTTTTTTATTTTTTCAACACAGCGCTTCCTGTGTCCTAAACAAGGCTGACTTGGTTTGAGCTTGGTTTGTACCTGAAAAAAAAAAAATGTAAACACTTGCATGGATGTTTCCAAACAAAAATCAGCCTTAACTTTTGTCCGTATTATTCATGCAGTGCTATTAGTATATCATCACCTATTGCTTTTGTCCAAAGACATGTTTAAATTATTATTTTTTTTGTTAGATATACAGTTGGCTTATGCTAAGAGAATCACATTTGACATGATGACTTGCTCGATAATTAAAGCAAGATTTATGTGAATTTTTTTTTCAGGGAGTAAAACTCAAAGACCTTTCCCAACATCTGTCAAAATGAAAAGCATTCACGAACACAATGTGATGCCGGTTGTATAACAAACATAATTGATAGCTTGGCATTTAAATGAACCATTGTGGGCAAGATATTTGTTTTCCCTTCCCCTTGCATTGTTAATGTTATGGACCCACGCTTCGGCAACAATATTCCTGTGCACAAAGGCCCAAGGGTATCTTTTGTTATTGTTGCTTCCAACTGCCAACGCTGAATCAGCCATTTCAGTGGATATGTTGGAATTCATTATTTCTCAAGGATCATGCTGCCATCTTTTTAGTAATGGAAATTAACTTGAAGGGCATGGTATGAAAGACAGAACAAGTTATGAGAAAAGGTAATTTAGTATTACCTTTGCATGCTGAAAATGTACAAAAACTAATTCACAGTGACATTGAACTTTGTCCATGTATATGTTTGATTACTGCTAAGGGCTTAACATACTTTTATTGTGATCTTTAGATGTTCACTTGCTCTTCTTGATTTAGTAGCAATTTAGTGATCTTAATAATTTAGTAACTAATGGTTTGGTGTCATTTTATGTGTATGGTGGATGAAAAGAATAATACCAGTTGTAAATTTCTTCCTAACACTATCAATATGAGTGTTTTTTTTCTGGGTTTACCTGATGTCCAAAAACAATCTCTCTGCCGATGTATGTCTGAAAGCTATTTGTGTTGTATGCTTTTTATAATACAATTCTGCTGCAGCTGTGTTTACATGGGCCCTTTTTTAATAAAAAAAAGGTTTTGAATTGAGAGCGAACATGCGCCGAAGGCTTACCCGACCAAGAATCGAACCCGGGAAGACTGCAGTCCACTGTGCTATGCGACGACTCAGATCACGGCTGATTTGCAAGTAGAAATCTTAAACAGATGGATCACATTAGGTTTGGACACTGGTTCCCCAATAGTACGATTACGAAAATAGGTTACGGTTAAGTAATGCTCCTAAAATGTAAGCATTAAATGACTTAGGGTTAGGGAATTATTCTCGAATATTACAATTAGTAAGAAATCAACCGGTCAGCCAATCAGAAATGACGAAGGCGGGATGACAACACGTAACACCGCCATTAACACAAGGGGTTGCATACGAAATATAGGGTTGTTTTTACAGATTGCACAATCGACCTATATTGCCGTGTTTCACTTGAGGACGGTCTGTATTTTTAAGACATAAAAAGTTGATTACAGTAGCTGGAGAATGTTCAGTTATTGTGAGCATCATTCCAGCCGATGCAACCCACTAATGCAAGGCATAACAGCTGAGTAGAATACCAGACCGGGTCTGGCTTCTATAGAGAGAAAAACACTAAGATAATACATAAAGTTAACAGTTGAAATATTAGCAAGTAATACAAACTGGAGAACAATAGAAAGAAGAAAGTAGCAGAGTTAGAATAAATACTCTATTTGTCCTTGAGCATCCTAAGTGTATATATCAACATAACTACAGAGATTGCGCTCAGGATAACGCTAATCTCCCTACAATAAGGCATGAGAGACATACTGCAGGGGAAAAACGTCTTTCCGGACTGCATTTACCCATGCCTGATCGTACCGTACACTGATTGATAGGAACCACCAGTAAACCAGCAGTCTGAGAGCGAAGTGCTCTGTTAGAAACATATGGAACAATCAGATCTCTGATGTATGAAGGAGCTTGATTATTAAGGGCTTTAAACGTGCAAAGAAGAATCTTAAATTCTGTTCTGGATTTAAAAGGGAACCAATGAAGGGAGGCTAAAATAGGAGAGATATGATTACTCTGCTGTGATTCATCAGTAAAAAAGTGGAGTTACCCACCGACACTTTAAATTTATTTGAAACGTGCAGTATTTCCCATGATTAGATTTGCATGCACAGAGCTTCTCTTGTTTTATACAACAGTTCAACAGTTCAACAGTGATTATAAATTCATGTTGGAAGAGAGAGTTTGTGGGTGTGCATGGCAGACACCTGTGTTGGCCCTGTGATGGGTTGGCAACCTGTCCAGAGTGTATTATCCTATCGCCTGCTTGTGGCTTGTACTTGCTCCTGAAACCCCTCTAATGAACATGAGCTAGATTAACAGGGTAGATTGATATTGTCTGTAGTTGGACAGAGACTAAAATTAAGCACAATTTTCTCCACTCTACATACAGTAAAAAGAAATGTGAAGGGGAGTAATGTAAAACGGCATGAGTGCTGCAGAGAAAATAACTCACAGTGCATACACTGTAAAAATATCAAATTACAGATATCCCCCTCTGTTTTCTTTAAAGTAAAATATTTTAGTTAGTTTGAACAAAAAATGATACCGCACACAACTGAACATGTGTTTAGATTTATCTTAAAGCTGCTGTGTAGATTAGTTGAGGGAGAGAGATTTTTAAAATTAAACATACTAATGCCCCTCCCAAACCACCCCTCCGCCACCCCCGGCTCCCTCTAGCCTCTCTCCTCAGGAACTGTGAACGTGCATCACCTGTAGTGTCACAGCGGGTCAAAAATTTTATAAAAAAAATGAAACAAACAAAACTTGTTACTGTGTAAAAGTAATGTTTTCTGTTTCCCTTTCTCTAAATGAATTGTAAAAAAATCAATCCCATTAAATCCTTATGAGACCTGAATAAAAAGTTAGACCAGAATAATGAGTATTCATGTTTTTCTTCCTAAAAAATATTGTTTTTACAAGAATTAATCAAATAGTATGATATTATATTTTTTGAAACATAAGACATCATAAGTCGTTCATGTCTTTCCTGTAGAGGATAACCATCTTGGCATTTTCATACAATATAAATCAAAATTAGTTGGTCCTGGAGGCTGAAGCTAACAGCATAGTTCAAAAGAAGCCAAAGACTGAACCAGACGATAACTCTACTAAAACAACTTTAATCCAAACTTTATAAAAGTCTTTTAAAATTTTGTTTTACAAGATTAACTACAAAATATAAAAATAAATTAAAATCCCCATCATCCTTTGTGACTCAAACAGAACATATGATGCATTTCAGGTCAGATTAAAAGTAAGGAGGTGTAAATAGGAAAAATATGATTGTTTAAGTTAATGGTTTTGTATTCGTCCTTAGGGATCATATGTCTTGTTTCACCATGTGTTCACTATAAGATCATTGGTGGCACACAGCCTTATTGCTCTGTTTCTTTTGTCCATAACCATTACTTACTTTGTATTTTCCAATCCAAACAGAATAGAAGTTGGAAGGTTAATGGAATAATATTTGCAAAAACCACTTGAGATTGGAGATCTTTTAAAATAGCACTGGTCCAGTTTGGTCTTGGACGATCTCATTCTACCTTTAACCTTCAAAAACAATAGTTCTGGTTTGTTACCAAAAACACTATCAAGATTTTTTTTTACTGCTGGTAAATGTTGACTCCAATAAAACACTTTACCAGAGTCTCACTTTTAAAATTCAGAATTATTCCTTTAGGGTTAGATATATTTAATATAAAAAAGTATGATCTGGTCAAATCATTCATTATGCTTAAAAACTGATAAGCTGATGTCTCAAACTATCTCTGTACTTGGATAATGGTTACTCCCCTGGTTTACCGTAAAAGCAAAAGAATATCTCCAATGCAAAATAACTCAATTGGAGAGGAAACTGAATCTAAAACAACTATATTTCCTTTACTTTAGTGCATTTAAGAAACCTTCTGAGTCTTATTAAGTTTTGTAGCATCCTCCTTAAGTAACCGAATCCCCTCTTACTAAAGTTGGGCTAAGTCTCACCATCTCAGTATTATAAACACATATAAGTAGAGATAGTGTCCTACACTGCAGTCATTCAAGAAAAAAGTCTGATTGTTACATTAAAATTTCACTGTCTTTTCTGATATGTTCTCTGCAACTTGAGACAGAAAGATAACTACATCTATGATATCAGAGTCTGGGAACAGGTGCGTGATTATGGCTGACAGATTGCATGTAGGATTTTTTTTTCTCCTATCGTTCTACATTTATGCTGAAGGAGAAACGATGGCGTGAATACATCTGTGCTCTGCACAACAACTGCTCCGACTGTGTGCAGGTGTTGAGCTTTTTTGGAATTCATTCTCCATACTAAATGCCATTGCCTTGGCTGTAAATATAACAGCTATTGGAAAACTATCTTCTTGCACTTACAAAACTTTTTAGAAGCACTCAGGCAAATAATTGGCAAGAACCAAAAATAAGAAGATACTATTTTTAAAAACGTAATTTGGAATCTGAAACATGGAGCAGCTGCCTCCTCGCTTTTAAACGCATACACTCACACACACACCCAGACACACACACACACACACACACACACACAAGACTGAACTCTACAGCAACAAAGTGGTGAGCAGCAGTATCAACACCCTCGCAATCTGTGCTGAGCGTTGTCTGTGGATACACATGGCTACGCTACGTTGAAAAAAGTGCTTATCAGCCCTGAAATCTCCTAAGTTTGTCTTTATCCTTAATTCATTTTTTATTTTATCCATTATTAACATATATATATATATATATATATATATATATATATATATATATATATATATATATATATATATATATTACGGTATTACTACCAAACCCCTCTTCAATCATTAAAGTGTTGTACTAATTGCTGTTGAAAGTGCAAAATACCCCTAATGTTAAGAAATACCAGGTTGTGAAAAAACTTCTTATGGTTCCTGTTACCTGTATTAAAATATGTAGAAAGCAGTGGGGGAGAATTTTATATGAGAAATTCAGACCCATAAATACTGGACCTTTGAGGCACTGCACCTGTAGGACAGTTAAACTCTCACTACTGTCTATCAAACTTGCTGTATTAAAGAACTTATGTCCTTGCAGTATCAGTATCAGCTGATCCAAAGTAGTTAAAAAATGTGACATCTTATCAGCTTTACATTTTCTCTTTAGACTTACTTAATTATGTCCTGTAAATTGTCTGAGAACCAGTGCTAACCATTCAACACTTACTTTGAGGGACACATTTGCTAAATAACATTAGTTCCTTCTCTGGATTTATAGCTCTCCTTTCCAGAGCTGGATAAATAACTGTTTAATTAAGTAAACTGCTGAATCAGAAACTTTTAATCAGACGCACATTTTGGTGTTGTATTTTTTGGTTGAAATAACTCTAAACTTGTTTTAGAAGAAGTAGCTAAATAACATAACTTTACTTTGGGTCATATCTATTATATTTCTGTTTTGGTACCTTTAGATTCAAAAACAACCAAATGGTTGCTCATCCATCAGGCTGTCAAACCATCCATTCATTCAGCCGGTTATAATTTCTGTCATCTCCTTGTTTTAAATAGAAATAAACCACCAATATTGAAGTTTCTTGTCTAAATCTGTTTCCGTATTTATCACTGTGTTGCTGTTATTAGTTGTGCAGAATTTTGAATGACATGTATTGAATAATGTGTCCCCCCATTAAATATCCGTTAGAAAACACACCATGTAAATTCCAATTGGTGTCAGACACAATAATCAGATATTTTGGTCCAGATTGAAATGATCTCATTACGAAGAGGTTCATATTTGTAAGCTGCAAATTCAAGATGTGGATGTTCTATTCCAAAACATGCCAAAGGGGTTTAATTTGATTGAGATTTGGTGAGTGTGGAGGCCATTTGAGAGCAGTGAAGCTATTTTAATGTTCAGAACAATTTGAGCTTTGTTATATGATACAATACTCTATTGGCAGTTGCTAATTTCTGTAGGTAACTCTGTGGTCATAAAGGGATGGACGTGGTCAGCAAAAAATATTCAGTTTGGCAATGATATTCTACTAGTGTATAGTTGGTAGTACGTAAGGGAACCAGATAGTTCCAAGGAACTATCCCCTCACTATTGCCCGAATAACAACCTAGAGCATTGATAGTTGACAGAATTGGTTTACACATTCTTGTTTTTTATCCAAAATAAAGATTCATCATCAAATTAGACTCTGTTGTTCAGTTTTGGTAAACATGTTGAAATTCTAGTCTTAGTTAAAAAAGAGAGTTCTTAGCTGACTTGAGTGGCAGCCGGTATGGTTTTATACTGCCATCACCCATCTGTTTCAAGGTTTGATGTGTAGTTTGTTCAGAGATAGTAACCTGCATACTTTGGTTGTCGCAAGTTGGAATTTCAGCTACTGTTGTATTAATATTACCATATTGCATTCTAATCTCTGACTCTGAAATCAAAAAGTGGTTTTGGTCCACCCAACTACTGTTATAACTGGATATTTTCTCCGTGTTGGAACAGTCACGGTAAATCTGAGATTGTCATGACTAAAAATCTCAGTAGATCATCGGTTTTTGTTTGAAATGCTCAGACTAACTCACCTGATAACAGGAACTATGCCACATTTAAAGACATTTAAATAGCTATTTGTGCTAAAGAGCAATTGAACAGCTGTACCTAGAAAAGCGGCCAGTTATTGCAGTTAAATCACTGATTGTTTAAAACTCTCTAAATGAATCTGAGTACTTTGTAGGTGATGTCTGCATGTGCTATGCTCTATAAACCTGTAGACTGAGTATCAGGCGAGGATTGGTTCGTCTGGAGTACTAAAACATTTCCCAGTGGGTCGCTGTGATATCTGGGCTGAAAGGCACTATGGCAAGCCGAGTTATGCGATTGTGCCGAAGGTGCAACTAAGCAAAAATAAGTTACTGATAAGAATATTTTTTTACTAATTTGGCAAATGTCCAAACTAGTTGGGAAAATAATTAACTAGCACAGTGTAGTTGCATACTAGTTGGCACACGCAACAGTTGTAGTTTTTATCGGAAAGGCTTGCCATACATTGTCACATGTGCTGCCAGCTGGCAGTTCTTGTCATTGCTATTATTTTTTGCAGCGCACCTTGACGTAACACAACAGAGCATTCAGTCAGCGCTGTTTGAAAAGCGAAATAGCAAGGGTAGCACAGAGAGAGCTACAGTTAAATAAAGTTAAGGCCTTGAAACAAACGCTGCTGAATGTGCAAAAATGGGCAACTGGAAGTTTCTTAAACGGGTAAAACAATCCGTTGAAAGCATTTAAATTGATTAATTATCAGGTCAATGATTTCTGTGACATGGCATCTAGCATATCATATCATTTTATTATTAATATGATGCAACACCGCATACCTAGGAAGCTGTCTTGTTGCTCCTCAGAATTAGATGGAAAATCCAGCATGGAGCAATATAAGCCCACAAGTCCAAAGTGGGCAGGATTATTTATTGAGTGACTATTATAAATTACTACAAATTAGTACGAACAAGCAAGCATTATTCCCAATATAAACACTCTCTATGTCCAAATGACATATACTTGTGTATAGCTCCTGTGTATAACTCAAACATGTAAGGTTATAATTACACGGTTTTAATAATTATAGGTTGTGAAATAATGTGGGGATAAAGTGAGTATCATTTATTGTAAAGTGGACATTTTACCTGGTCCTCACTTTCTCACAATGTTATTGACCTCTACTGGTATGATTTGAATTAACTTCAAATTAAATTTAGTTGAGAAAAGGTTAGTAATGGTTAGAGTTATAAGACATATCTGAGTTACTACACTAAAATGCTCACTAAAATCAATGGAAGTCACTGAAAGTCCTCGATACTACTAGCAAGACAAGAATGTGTGTGGGTGTGTGTATTTGCACACATGTGGTTGAGAATGCAGTGTTTGTCAAACAGATGCACAATGACAGCTCCCAAAGAGGGATGGTGATCTGGGCCAGTGAGCCAAACATGCCTCACGTCTCCACCTGTGCTGGGCATTCCTTTTCTCATCTCTCTTTTTTCTGATCTATCTATCAGAAACTTTGCAAGCTGTTGGGCGACAGGCAGTCTGTTTGTGTTCTCTTCAGAAATACACAAGAAAAGTAAGGAAGCTCATTGCTGAAGCACTGCATTACAACAGTCACACAATGACGCCTTATGAGAAGCCCACTCTCATTCATTTGCTTCCAAATTGTTTTTCCTCCTCGGTGCTCGCACTTTTGTAAAGCAGGGGATGGTCTCAGTATTCCTACCATCTGATTCAGTGGAGCTCTTCCAACATTGGTTCAGTCCTAAAGATCCCAGCAGGTTTGCCATTAGCAGCACCAATCTGAAGCAGCTTTTTCTTCCACCTTATTGGAGGTAATCGGCTTCCTCACATACGAGCTGATTTTATGTTTTTTGTGGAGTGGAATTTTTTATGTTTCACAAATCAAAAGGCAGTTTATGGCTCCCGTGGGCTTATCCATGCCTCTCTTTGAGGTGACGGACTTACCACCTTGCTACTCTGAGTTAATTGCACATCAATATTCTTTGGTTTCATTTATGGAGATCTTTGATTTTGCACTAAAAGTAAATGATAACGAAGCTTAGTCTCTCTGATATCACTTTCTCTTTTTTTATGTTTAAAGCCTTATACAACATTTATAGTTAAATATGTTACAAAAAATAGAAGTTATTTAGACAAGGAATGGCTATTACAGTTTTTTTCAGCCTTAAAAATAAAATAGAAGAATGTATCTAACAAAAAGACTGGAATAGGCTGATGTAATAGTCTGGTTATGAAAGACTAATTTGGATTTTTTTTTTTCTCTTCAGAGACAGAGGGGAAAAAAATGACTGCTTGAAGCTTGTAACTCACCATGACATCTGTGATCCAGAGAAGCCACTGAATCTAAAGACAAATCAAAATATGTGACCCTATTAAGATCTTTCAAATGATTAAAGTAATGAACTCTCTGTATCTGGGAGCTGTTTTTCTTTAGCTAAGACACAAACCTTACATCTTTGATTATTACCGACAGGCACATCCTTTGTGGCAGCTATGCAGTCTGTGATCTTTGATTTGTATAAAACCTGTAATCACAGTAATACTTGCAAAACCTGATTTCTGTGGGAGAATGCCCACAGGTTTCATGGAGAATGAAAATTGTGAAAGTGTTGAAAGGGATTTCATTATTATTCTTCAGGAAAAAAAGAGAAGTCAGTGAAGCAGGGTTAGCAGTGAGTCAGTCCTGTAATTAAAGAGGAGCGATCAATCTGTACCACTGACCACACTACTTATGCCAAGTCCATCGAATAGCTGCAGTAAAGAGCTAATTTAGAACCATTAGGGACTGCCAAGTTTGCAAACAGCCCAGTAATGATGATGGCTGATTCAAGTTCAAGGCTTGGCCTCTGTATAACGTTAAAACCTGGCAATCGCAGGACATGATCTGTGAAAGATCTCAGATGAAGAAAAGCATCCTTTTTTATTTCCTTTTTTAAAGATATTTGTTAATGTTTGTTAGATTACTTATTATTCAAATCTTCCTGATTTCTTTGCCTGACCAATCCTTTAATCTTCCAAGGAAACTTAAAACCCCAAATTTGACCAGTTTGGTTGTTTGTTTTTTATTGTTTGTTTTAAGAGATCACAGATATATTCCTATATGGTGTTCAGACCTGTTGAACTCCTCCATTTTTTTATGTACCAACCATAAAGTTCAATACAAAGGTTGATGGATTTTCTTGAGATTTTTATTTTTGGTCACACCGAATAGCACATAATTATGAAGTGAACGAATTATGATCACTTGTTTGCAAACTTTGTCTTTCTTAAACCAGGACAACATCTAACTCATGCAGGACACCGACTGTTGAGTACTGAATTTGGACACCACTGATTTAGGTCAAAGTATATTCATTTGTTAGAATTGACCAGTCAAACTACCAGAACTAAATCCTCCAGAGAGTCTGGAGCAAGACTCTAAAGAACTGATGTTCGCATCTGCCTTGAATGCAGTCTGACTGAGTTTGAGCATCTTTGCAAAAAATAATGGGCAAAAATAAACAGTGTTTAGGTGTGCAACACTTGCAATCCCATATCTCATATCTCAAAATACCTGCATCTGTTCTACAACAAGGGAAGGTTCTAAATGGTACAAAAACGTTTGAAGGGTATAAAGACTTTGCCAAGGCATTATATTGTGTATTTAGAAAACTATTCTTGTGGGGCCTTCTTAGTTGATGCCATTGTTAATCTGTGCATAGGACCTGAAATGCAATGAAGGACATAAATGCATGGAGGCAGCCAAGCCAAGTGCCTCACCTCCAAATGTTTTGCTGGCATTTAGCCCTCCCATTCTACAGTGATATGACCTGAAAGTGTACCGCTGCATTGATATTTCTGCCTTTGACTTTAATGTAACTCCACTAGTCCCTAGGAGAAGTACTGAAGCATAACTTTTTACGATGTTCTTGTGTGCTTTACTTCACTTTTCCTGAAAAGCAACGGTAAGACGCATCGTGATTGAGAATAGAGGCTTAAATGAAGCATATAGTCGTAACTATGCAACGAATAAATACCCAAGTTCATTTGTGGTGTTGCTTTAAGAAGCTAGCAGCTATATACAGACAGTGATGTGTTAACATACCTGATATATATATATATATATATATATATATATATATATATATATATATATATATATTTTTTTTTTTTTTTTTTTCTCCTTGGAGGGAAAGGATAGAAAACTTGTGATCTCACCTTTCCTTGGAGCTTTGAGCAGTTTGAGCAATAACAGGAAAATCACCCTCCCTGAATGTGCGCTATTCAAGGCAGAGTCCTATCAGTCATTTACTGTCAGACTCTCCTATCTAATCTTCCCCTCTCTATATGAAAGCCTTTATGGCTGCCTTATATGCTTGACATTTAATTAATGTTTCAGTCATGTGTGCTGGAGAATGCTGACAGCAAGCCGATATCTCTGGATCTTTGCAATCAGCTGTCACGGAGTGAGACCCACTTTTATTTTGTCTTCAGTTCTGCCTCATAATGCTGTTCTCATGCACCTTGTCTCGTTTGCATACCAAGCAGGCACTGGACTGTTAGCATGAGAACAAACTAATGGGATCCTCCTCATGACCCTCTTTCCAACCGATGATGAAAGAACAGAAGGTAGCCACATTCTCACAGAGTTGCTTTCCCTCTTGCAAAGATCAGCATGCTCACTTGTCTGACCTGCTTGTTTTGACCTGGGATTCCACCACCTCTCCCACCTCCTCTACATATTAACGGGGAGAAGATGAAAGGGGAGCCATGCCAGAACCAACGCTGCATCTCAAACTCGAGCACATATAGGGAAGAAGCAATTCTGAAATGTCTTTGAAATAGCAGATTTGCTAGGCCAGCTGGCCGGAGTCGAAGTAGTCTAGTCTAGTCAGAGTACAGACTTCAGTGTTCCCACGCAGGTCTGAATCAGCCATTACTCACAGTAAATGTGCGGGGTTGATGGGTGTGTTTTCTGATTATTTGAGCAAGGAAACATTTCACATGGTTATAATCAATTATGTTATATAAGGCAAATGCATTAGTCATAACGGTCGACGACTGAAAAGCCACCCCCATCTACTAATCAGTAGCAGTATGAGTACAAAGATGTACTTGTCTTTAACAAAGCACTAGAATAATAATACACTGACTCATAGATAGTAAAATTAAAATGTTTACCCAACTTTTTTGCAAAAAAAAAAAAAAAAACAGTTTCAGATCTCAAAGATAAGGGACAAGTATGTGTGTTTTTTTGAGCATGCTCACATTGAAGCATTCTCCCAGGTGCAGCCGAACTAATTATGCTTAAAAGAGACTATCTGTATGTTGCTAAAGACTCAAGAGTGTAGGATGAACTTTTGGTTCCACCTCTTCCATCACATTTAAAAGGTTTGCCTGTAGGCTGAGATAATATCTGTAAGAAAAAACTCAAAAGATACATTTTCAGTTATTTGTACTCAAATGTGTATTTGAACATTTAATTGAGATAGAATAAGCCAGCATGGCAACACGTCATTATCCTGTGTTGTATATTCATCTCCTTTGTTAAGTCCAAGTATTTGTTCTTGTAAAAGGATAAATCTACCACCAAAGACAAGGGAATTTGAGGTAAAAAATATTAACATAATATTATTAACATAAAATTTTCAGTAGAATCTGGTGAATTAATAGATCTGGGAAATTTAGTTATTTATTCCTATTGGGTTCCTAGTATGTGATGATTCATCCTCATTTTCTAACACCATACTAAGGCATGGTTACAAACATATTTATCCCACCTACATTATCAACTTTTAGTCAATTCCAAGTTTATTTTACCAGTGATTTTTTTTAATGCTAGAAATTCATTTCTACCAGTCATTATATAAACTACAAAGTTTTTACTCTTTGCAACCTGGTTTTCCAAAACAAAACACCACCAACACCGCATTGTAGAAGGGGTAAATCCCATTTCTTTCTCTGCCTACCACCTCTAGGCCAGTGTATATCTGCTGTATATATCTTTTAATCCTTACCCACTGATAGACAGTCACTGTTTAACTGTCTTAAGAACTGTCTCTTTTTAAAAGCCGGTACAAGTCAGATTATAATTGAAACCACACAGGAATTGCATCCATGAATCAGTGAGGTTGTTGCTTCTTTTTGCACAAAAGCTAAATAAGGGGGTAGTCAGTGGGTTAGGGGATGCCCCCGTATCTAAACATATTTCTAGATCATCGCAAACAACACATAAAACTAAAGCATAGGTACCCATGCATATGTTGCACTTGCACCTATTGACAATACATGTTTCATATTTTCCATTATGCATTTTTTTTGACAGTTGGAAGAAGACACAGTTCCCAGACATAACCCACCGTCGTATGCGGAGAAGACGCAAGCTGCATGCATAAACAACCCAAAAACACTTGCTAAGATTTGACCATGGGAACATCTTGCTTTAAGGCAACAGTGCTAAAATCTGTATGTGGATCAGCTGTCCTTCATCCAAATGTAAAAGCAGATTATTTTTTGGGTTTCTTTCATTTATAAATGAGATAAAATCTAAATTGTGACATTTGGTATTCTGTTGATCTGGAGAAAAAATATTCAATGCATTCAAGTCTTCTTCCCTGTTTGTAGGAATAGATAAGACACCTCTTTCACACTTCTTGTTTTATTTAGAATGTTCAATTCAAATCAGATTTTTCTTAAACTACAGATTTGGGACCCTTTCTAAACAGCCATTTACTGAGCATGCTCCGTTGAATGTCTGCAGCAATCTTTTAAGCTCTTCTAACTTATTTGCCAGTGACATTCAGCTGTATATGTATTTCAAATTAATCCAGTTTTATAGGTCTTCCTTTTATAGGGACCTGGCGGTGTGGCGCCACAGGCGAGACCCCCCCCGTTGAGGGGGCCTCGCCTGTGGTGCCGGCACCCACTGGTTAAACGCATCTAGACACTGAGGGCCCGGGGGGGGAGATGGGGGTACCCGGCAGTATTCACATGTCCCCCCCCTCTGTTTTAAGTGCACATTAGAACAACACGCAACAACACCACATTGAGCTGGGGGAGAGAGGCTGGGGGGTCTTTCCACACCCCTGTTCGTTGGACCATCAGGGGTCGGAGCCCGGATAGAACATCACGCCGTCTGGTCGGGGTCCTGGGCTGGTGGGCTGCTCTTGCCGGTGTGGGGCCTTGGCGGTCTACTTGTCCCCGTCCTGGTGGGCAAAGGGGTCTGTCTCCTGGGTGCAGGGGCAGGGTTCTCTACTGGGGTGTCTGTCCCTGGGCCTGGGAGTATGGAGTATAGTGTACGTATGGGGGGTATGAATGAGGGTATAGCGTCCTTTTTTCGTATGTCCTGTATTTGTAAGAATGTGTACACAAGAAAGGGAGGGTACGTATGAGTGTCTCTGTCTGTCTATGTCTACCTGTCAGGTTGGGTGTTTGGCTGCTCTCTGGCCTGATGCATCTTCTTCCCTCCCCGTCACTCCCCGTCGGTGATGGTTGCTCCTGCCCGCTGGTTGATGATGACTCTCGATGCCTGGGGCTGGGGGTCCCGGTTGCGGCCCGGCTCGGTCCTGGTGCATGTCGGGCGGGTCCTGGGTGGTCCGGTGTGTCGGGCGGCCGCTGTTTCGGGCCGATGTCCTCCTTGGATTGACTGGGGCACCTCTTATGGGGGTGCCGGGTTTGTAGAATAGGTTGGTGCCGTCCGGTGGATCGGTGGGGACCGTGCCTGGCGCCCAATCCTCCTGCCGGTTCCAGGACTTCAGCTGGCTGGTCTGTTCACCTGGTGGGGCTGTCCGGCATTGGCTGGGCCCCTGATCTTGGCGCCCCACGTGGGGCGGGATCTGGACCCTGGAGCTGGAAGATCTGGATGTCCAGGTGCCGGCTGGGCGTGGCCTGGGGAGGGCGTACATCCGCTGCGGCTCTTGCTGTGGCTCCCTGGCGTGTGGATGTGTGGAAACGGGCCGGGTTGTTGGCGGTGGGTATTGGTCCGGGGTGGCGGCGGCGTGTGTTGTCCGTCGGTTGGCTGCGGGTCCTCCTTGCCTGCGGCGGCGGCGGGGGGCCCTTGTCGGCTGGTCCCTGGTTGGGGCCCCGCTGGGGGGCGGGGTGCCCCTGGTCCCCGTGGCCTCCGGTTCCTGATCCGGGCCCGCCCTGGCGTAGCCGGTTACCGGCGGAGCCCTTGGGCTCGTCACTGCGATCTCTCGGGCCCCAGCATTGCGGCTGGTGGGTGCTCCCCTGGGGCTTCCATCTGTTCCTCTCTTGGCGGGTGATCGACCCTGCGCTGATCCGCCTGTGGACTCTGTACTCTGTGGGACGCTGGATGCATACATCTCTTGCCTCCTCCATGTCTGTGCCGATTCCTGTAGGACGGATTGACGGTTCCTTACACCAGCTATCAATCACTTGCATGGGGAAACCTTATTCCGACCTGCATGCTCGCACACACATAGGTGTGGGGACATAGGTGAGGACGGACATATCTTAAGCTGAGGTTATCATCATTAGTTAGTTGTTCACAGGAGCTTACCAGAAACATTTGTATTATGTTCATTAATCAATGCTTGTGTGTAGTGAATGTGTAATTCTTTGTTTATTCTACCAGATCCGAACTATTGGTTTGGTTCTGTACACTTTGTTGTTTTTGTTTTGTATTACTGTTTCTCTGCCGTCCGGCAGAGGTGGAGGACTGGGATGTTTTCTTGTGTTCTTTATTTGCCTCCCTGTCGTGTGTCATCGGTTCGCCCCTCTGTTGGTCCGGTTTCTTTTCTTCACCTTCTTCCTTTCTCCCTTCTTGTCTCAGTTTAATGTCCATGACGTCAGGAAATTGAACCCACAGTAATCACTAATAAAGATTTTTCATACATATACATCAAGTGGCGTACTACAGCGAAGCTGTAATACTCTGCTTGGGAAAGTAAAACTGTTGGGCTTGTACTTGGTACTCAGACACCAATTCTGAGTAGCATACTGCTAGACAGGACACGTTAAAAAAAAAAAAAAAAAAAAAAAAAAAGAATGTTCAATTCAAATCAGATTTTTCTTAAACTACAGATTTGGGACCCTTTCTAAACAGCCATTTACTGAGCATGCTCCGTTGAATGTCTGCAGCAATCTTTTAAGCTCTTCTAACTTATTTGCCAGTGACATTCAGCTGTATATGTATTTCAAATTAATCCAGTTTTATAGGTCTTCCACCTATGTAATTGTGTTCAAACAGCTGCCTCTCACTGGATATTTTCTCTTTCTTTAATCATTCTCTGTGAACCCAGGGGAGGGTTGTGTTTGAAAATCCCTGTAGATGAGCGCATTCTAAAATAGTCCAGCCAGCCCATCTGGCACCAAGAACATTGCCACATTCAAAATCATATCAAGCCCCTTTGCTCCCCGTTCTGTTGCCTATTTTAAACATCACCAGGTCTACATGCATTGAGCTGTGGTCATGTTCATTCATTGACTTCTTCACAAATTTGCTGCCGCTGAATGTAAATAAATGTTACACTTAATTACAGGGATATCTTATGTCCATGTTAATGCCAGGACCCACAATGGGCATTCCAGTTTCAGTCATTTTAATTTTGGTACTAATCCTTAAAAATATAAAGGGCTTTTGCAGAGAAAAAGTCAGCAAAAATTATAAAAGCCTGTGGACTGATTTAATAAAGATCTAATAAGTACAGAGCTTTAACGTAAATCCAGTTATTGGGCTCTGAGATAAACTTTGGAATTTGTTTGATTATTCACTTGAAACTAAAGTAAAGTTTGGAAAAGTACAACTTTTTTTAGCCTGTTTTAATTCCAGAAACGAAAGGTGTAGAATACTCCATATATGCACTTGTATGGGGTAAAGTTCATATTCATTTCCTACCAGAAAAGAATACTTTATGCTTGTTTTCATTAAATCTACAAACACCCTAAATTAGTTTTTTCTCTCCTTTCATCCGTCTCAGATCTGTTTGACAGAAGATATCTCACCCATAATAACCTCCTCTCCAATCATGATGCTATTGCAGGGGAATATGGCAGCTGCTTGCAAGTCTTTGATTTCATCTTGCCCCAGATTTGCATTGTAATGAGAACTCCGGTCAATCAATAATTCACAGCAGTTTCATTTATAAAAACGAAAGACAGAAAGAAGGAAGTAAAAAAAAAAAAAAGATCACTTTATGGCCAAACAGGAGCAGGACTTTGATGTGTGCCATCGGAGGCACATATGCGGTTGTGATGCTCTCCTTCTCCGTTTGTATTTGTCAACACTTGGAGCGGCAGAGTAGCAGGAAGTACATGTGCGCGTCTGATCAGTGTAATGGATTTGACTGACTTACTTTTAACCGTGACATGTACTGTATGTGTACGCAGGCTCTGCACTGAATTGTTGAGAGAGTTGATTGTTGTTTGGAGAGTCACACTGCGACTTTGGCTTCCTAAGCTTCAAACCACTACATACGATGCTTCTCTTTTTGCAAATTAATTTTGTCACTACAGTTTTACACCCTCCATAGACAACCTGAAATGGAAAAAACAAACAAACAACCAGCTAATAATCTGCGTGTATTCAACAAACACCCAGAAGTGTCTTGTGAAGATCATTAAGTATGTGCAAACTAAAAAATTATGGGTTAGTCTGTTGGTTCATTATCAGCTTGTGTGCATGCGGTAGGACCAACAAATTAAATGAAACATATTTTAATAAAAACAGTGCCATATGCTTGTATGGCTCTGTAATAAAAAGCTTTTTAATCATCACACCCAGGGCTTACAGTTCTTTTTTTCTGTTTTTATATGTCAACAGTTCCCCCGGATGACCCAGTAATCAGTGGCGGGCCTGTGGTGAGCCTGAGAGCTGGTGATCCTCTAAACCTGACGTGCCACGCAGACAATGCCAAACCCGCAGCCTCCATTATCTGGATCCGCAACGGAGAGGTCCTTAACGGGGCCATGTACTCCAAGGTAAGCAGTGAGGTGTGTGTCATAACAGGTACGTAGACCAGCAGGCTGGGTGGGTTTAGGGGTTTTGTATAAGTTTGTCAGCAGTATGCCGGTATGTATTAAACTTTTTTTCCTGGTGAGAGAAAAAAAGCACTATGTTTTAAAAAAAAAAAATAATAATAATATATATATATATATATATATATATATATATATATATATATATATATATTCATAATCAGGCTATTGACCTGACATTTTACAGCAGCACAGAGGAAAAACCCAATAAAACCACAGATGGAAAGAAACCAAAACACATTCGTCCTCAAATTCATTTTTGGTGCAATAAAGCGTAATGGAAACGGGAAAAAAAAGTATCGAACTTGCTTATAGAAATGTATTGTATCCCTATTAGAAAACGGTTTTCTAGTTTTGACTTCTCCTACATGAAGAAATAGGTCCCATGCATTTGTTCGGTGTGATTGTGACCTATTCTTATATCTAAACTGTTGGTGTCCAGCT
Organism: Apricaphanius iberus; assembly: GCA_028564705.1. Taxonomy (NCBI): domain Eukaryota; kingdom Metazoa; phylum Chordata; class Actinopteri; order Cyprinodontiformes; family Aphaniidae; genus Apricaphanius; species Apricaphanius iberus. Next base: position 547,763 of record JAPXFQ010002197.1, read on the forward strand.
CCAGTCCTCAAGGGATGGTGTTGTGCCAGTTTTAGATGAGCCTCTGCTCCAGCAGTGCTAATTCAAATGGTCCAACTTCCTCCTTAGCATGTCAGAGTGAAGACGTCTGCTAACGAGCCAGCATTTCATTTAGGTGAGTTGAACCAAGGAGAGAACCAAAATATGCAGGATGCCAGCCCTTGAGAACTGACTTTGGACATCCCTAACCTAAACTGTCTGGTACACAAATCAACTAAAACAAGCAGATGGTGAGATCATGAGACCATCAATAACGTTGTGTCTCCTTTCAGTGTTTTGATTTTATGCAACAGAGGCATGCATGATCAAACCCCGTTCTGATCTGCAGCGTGAAGTTCCAGAATGTTTTTATGGCACAGTCTGATTCTTACAGGCAGCTTCTCTTAGGGCTTGGATCCCGCCGCAGTTGCAACCTCTTTCATGCTGCGGTCACATTAGCTTAAACACTGGATTCACATTAGTCCTCGATGCTTAGTCATCCATTTAAATCGGTTATATTCTATTTATGTTTAAAAAAAGCACATAAAGAGGGACGGCACTTTCGGCGACTAACAACGCCCCTGACTTCCTCCTCTCCCCGCGCTGTCTCATCTCATTATCGGGTTTTTTCAAAGAGCAGATAAATACCATTGATTGGGCTGAGGTACGGCACCAGGCCGCTTTGAATAAAATGCTTGCCGGAGGTGCTGTTTGCTAATGGTAGGTGGAGGAGTGTGCTTCCTACCTCCACTTCCTCCTCGGCAAATATAAAGACATTCAGCGGCAGTAGGTGACGGATGCTTGCACGCCTGCGCTGAGCCCGAGTATGATCCCCCCCTCTCTTATCTCTATTGCCTAACATTAAAAAGCAATGTGTTCATTTAAACCAAGATGACTTTTCTTGGGCCCGCAGAGCAGCAGGGGAACATTTTGAAAAACATAATCATCTGCTCTGATGGTCTTCTCATATCCAACAGATGAAGAGGTCTAATGTGAGCAGATGTGGTTAAGGGTTCACAAAGATGGCTTTACTGATGGTGTCCTATGTAATGACAGTTTTGACCCATCCGGAAGCTCATCTATGTGAACCTAATGAAAAACTATTCACTGGACCAATGATTAAATGAAAACTGTATGATGAACATTTGGCAAACATGTGTCTTACTTTTAACCAAAGCAGAGAGTTGCTAAAATGATGCACTGTGTCTCATTAGTGTGGGTAGCTTAGGCATTTATAACTGCAATATATAGTGAAGAAGCTCCATAAACGACAGAAAGAAGTAGGTTAATAATATTATCATATAAAAAATCCCATTAAAACAAGAGAAATATAATTAAATGAATGCCTTTAGCTCTGAACAATGCTCAAGAGGCTTCCACACTCAAAATGTATTGATATACAGTACCATATACATACCAAAAGTTTGGACACACATTTTCATTCAATGAGTTTCCTTTCTTTCCATGACTACATTGTAGATTCTCAATTAAGGGCATCAAAACTATGAATTAACAGATGGTGTATGGAATTACTGTATGTACTTAAACAAAAAGGGTGAATTAACTGAATACATGTTTTATATTTTAGATTCCTCAAAGTAGCCACCCTTTGCTCTGATTACCGCTTTGCATTCTCTAGAACTTTAAGAGATAGTCACCTGAAATGGTTTTCCAATAGTCTTGAAGGAGTTCCCAGAGATGCTTGGTACTTGTTGGCCCTTTTGCCTTAACTTTGCGGTTAAGCTCAACCCAAATCATCTCGACTGGGTTCAGGTCCGGTGACTTTGGAGGCCAGGTTATTTCACACTTTTTTGTAAAAGTACTACATAATTCCATATGTTTTAATTCATACTTTTGATGCTTTCAGTGTGATTCTACAATGTCAATAGTCATGAAAAGAAAGGAAACTCTTTGAATGAGAAGGTGTGTCCAAACTTTTGGTCTGCACAGTATAAATCATTTGATGTAACAATTGGATATGTACAGGTTAGAACTTTGAGGATACCTTCCAGTCTTTGCTTTTAATTAAAGATTTGCCCTAATGATGCTAAAGTTGTTCAGCAGAGTCCATACAGCTCAGCAAGACATGGTGGCCCTCTGGTATGGTGTACTGATTTAAAATGGCTCAGAGTATACATTTTCTGCAAGTCATTAAATACATGTAGGTCAGATTGAGTGGAAAATGATCATGCTGCATATTATATATTTTTTAAGTATTCCAAAAATATGATAGTGCCATGTAATTATTTGTTATAAATCAAAACATGTGTATTTACTTATTTGTTTATTTATTCATTCATGTATTCATTTGTTTATTTCAATCCTTCTCTGAAAGAATTTTGGGAAGACTTTTGCTCAAAGGCATTGCTCAATTTATATTCAGATTTTTTCTTCCATTTTTGGAATGAAGCACATTTACGTCTTGGTCTGTCGAAAAAAAACGATGATAAAAAAAAGCTGTTCAACTGTTCAATTTGATCTATCTATTATCTAAAATGAACTTTTATGGTCCTTTTTAAGGTAACAGGCCGACATATGAAGTCAAATGGTAGTCCAAATTTTTTTTTTTTCTATTTTTTTTTTGTGTGGTTGGGAGTCTTGTAAATTGTGTTGGTTTTCCAAGGAAGTAAAACCCATGTTAAACATATTCACAAACATAACGTTACAAACCTATTTTCACAATTAACCTCTCTTATTGACCAAATATTACAATTTAAGCTGTTGCAATGGAATTAAAAATCTCCCAGCACATGATTATCATAAGACTATCTAGTTTAGTTCACACAAATTAGTACATATTTTACTTGAAAGTCATCAACACTTTCTGTTGCACTGCATTCTTAGTTTTATATCTTGCTTTATATGCCTCAGCCTTTAGCCATTTGCTGCCTCTTTTGTGAATCTAAAATAGAGAGTATTTATTTTATGTCATGCACAATATCTATAAGTTGCCATTTTCTATGACTTTGTTACGTTAACTAAATTGATATGGAAAGTCAGGGCTTTCCCAGGGAAAAAGCGATTATTGTCTTTCTACCAAGATCTGACTTTTCAATTCCAGTTTTGACTGATGCCTTTTTTTCTGAAGCACAGAAAGCCTAAAATGTGCTGCACATTAAGAGATAAACTTTATTTCCCTTTATGAGTCAAAGCTTATCTCAAAAGCTGTGCATTAAAGTATGAACTGTTGGTTTATGTTTACAAAACAAAACAGAAAATATGGGTGGTTTAGTTTTAAATTTTAATGATCAGAAAAAAAACACCTTTTTGATTATTTAAGCTACAGATCACTGATCAAAATCTACAAAAAGGAAAACTGGCCGATTCTAATCGTTCTGTAACTGATTGGTACATATTTAGTAGCCAAAGGACAGTATGTTGTTTTCTGGGCAGTTATTTCCATTATAATCAAGCTTGTTTGTAATATACGAATAATGTCTATGCTGCAAAATTTCCATTTTTACTTGAAAAATACATTAATCAAACTGATAAGGGAAACACTGGTTTATTGTTATAAGGTCTTTGTTTCTCTTACCTTCAGGAGGTCAAAATTATTAATTACACATAAGCTTATTGTTCTGTTGTAATCTGGTTATATGTGTAGCCTTATATAGTAGTAAATAAGAAAATGTCTCAATTTATAATGTGGAAAGAGGTTGAAATTTTGTGCTGCTGCCAGCTAACCCCGTTTCTAAGATTAATGACTGCAGACAGGTCCAGAGCAATGATGGAAACAATCCCGATTGTGTCACAAAGAACATTACGTTGACATACTCCGTGTCTGACAACTAATGTGCTCTGCTTTCAAAGTGACTCACGCAAAAATATGAATTTCATCACATGGCTCTTCACATGGAAATGGGATTCACGGAGCATGGGAACTGTAATATTATTTTCCTACAAGTCTCACAAATGCCGAAAACACCTCATATATTTTTTCTCCAGTGGTGCAGATGCTTCAATTTTATGTTCCATTAAAAGGTACATTAAGATGGTTGAAGTAATGAGATAAAACTATATATTTTTAAATATGTCATATCACTTTACAAGTTGAATGTTAATCTACACTATGCAGCATGTGGGACGATTTGGAAGGAAAGGTGGCAAAGCTATATCATAGACTGCATATAACTAAATATACTGGACTGAAACCTTTGCATTAGTGTAAAAAATTTGCAGACAATAAGTGTTTTTATTACTAGTTTGAATGAGTCAAAGCTTGATACGTAAATATTAGGTAGGGGAAAATTAAAGTTTAGGTGATTAAACCCTGAATTGTACCTATAGTGAATCTGAAAGGTCTAAGCTGCTGTGTTAATATTGCATTTTATTGGGTTTTAATGAAGATGAAACAATGAAAAATAATTTCAAACATTTAATTTAATTTAAAAAATTAACTCTACTAAATCCCTTTTGTGAAAAGATCCTATGGTTGGTGAAGGTGGACTCACAGTAATGCTGAAAAGTTTCACCTTTCTGGCAGATACCTGAAGATTCTGGGTCCGGTATTCAAAACAGTTCAAGATTTCCTCCAATTGAAAAACCCAGTTGGAACTCAAAAAAGTAACCACCCTGTGTCACTGTAGGAATGGCATATTTTGGTGATGCAGTGTTTGAAATTGTGACCCAGAGGTAGGGCTTGCATCAAATACATACTTTGTGTATTTGACAATTTTTTAAGGGTGAACAAAAAATCTGAAGGCTATTGGTCACTTTGACAGATTGCAATTGCTAACCACTTGGTGCAGACATGCATACATTTTCAGCTTTAGTTTACAAAAGACTATCATCTCAACCAAACCAAATGCATCTTGTTATCTGGCAGCTGAGAGTACGTTGAAGAGTTATAGAGGTATGGAGGAGTTCTGTGGCTGTACATGACACAAACCGGCAGTGACAGAAAGCCGCAGCTTAACCTAATCACTGACGCAGAAGGAGAACATGTGTGCTTAAGCGATCACAAATGTTGCCATTCAGAAACTTCTTGCCGAATTCTGATCACTTCAATTAGAGAAGTGTTCCGTGATTTAAAAATTTTGGCTGAAGCGGTGCTCATAATTCCAGTCTATTAAGTGGTTTCTGTCTCTTTAAGTAGAAGTGCAGTTCAGCTCCATGGTGAGGGTTCTGGCCACAGCAGGTGAAATATTTATAATTAATACATGTAGCGTATTAATCTGCTTGATGTGTGATGGCACAATGCAGAATTCCAGTTTGTTGGGGTTGAATATAAATTAAAATTTATTATTACTTAATACTACTGAATATGTTATTACAATTATTTTTTTTAATGTCATTTTGAGTGATTGATTGATTGATTGATTGGAAAAAATATGGAAAATGCATGCAGTTCCATCAGTGACCTTGATGAGAGTAGGCAATCAAAAGCTGTCGATCCTATGTTCCTCAAACTGAATCCGTTAAAAAAATTACAAGGAAGAAGAAATGCATTTGTAAAATTACAACTCAATGGAACTTTTAATAAAAATGTTCCTTTTGTAAAAATATAAAATGTGAAAATTGTACAAATGTGTTTTAATATATGAAAGAACACTGACTTTCAACACTGGATTTAACCGACATTAAATTACATTTCAGGATTTTGCTAAGTTTTTTTTCTTTGCTCTTTCATGAAGATGGTGATCTCACATAAGAAAGTAGAAACAAATGGAAGATGCTGCTCCAAAGCTGTTTTTTCTCTCAGGCCAGGGAGTGTCTTCACAGAAAATCAAAAGACTCAGTAGGTCAAATTGGGTCGAACCTTTCAGATACGTGGATAAATCAGTTTTTCCTTTTCTTCTTTCACTACTTTTGAACAGTAAACCTGGACAGCCTACCACGAAACATTGTGTTTATATTCTTGTTTTTCTGAACGATTTAAACTATAAGTATTTTATGCTGTAAATGTGTGGAGGCTATGTTTTCAAGAGACTTTTAAACAACCCCCCTAAATCTTTTTCAGACTTACATACCCAATTGGGAGCCTGTGCCTTAGACCATAACAAATTATTCTGCAACATATTAGAAGATTTTAGCTCTGAATTATAATTTTTCCCTCGTAAGAAATGGTTCTGTACTTAAACCCTGCTTCTCAGATCATATATATATAGAGCATATAAGAGCTTGCTCTCAAATGTAGAACATGACCAGGACTCTGCAGCTATTGAGGAGTTGTTGTCAGGCTCTTAGCAGCCTTCCTGACCAATTTGCATTTTTACTTATTATTTATTTAGAAAGAATCACCCAGATTGTGATTTCAGATTAATTTAATTCTCTCATGAAGAGTGAATGCTAACAAAGAATTGAAAGGCTTTTTGACAAAAGTAACATTTAAAATGTCTGCTGTTGGTTTTAGTGCTTTTGTTATTTTTTTCCCTATTCACATTATTATAGCAATAGTGCTTTAGTGTTGCTGTTTGCATTTTCAGTAACATGACAATTTGATTGGGAATCTCAATAAGGCTGTATAAATAAATGTTCTATAAAAGAAAATAAATTAATCTAATTTGTTTAAAGTTTGTTCTAATTTCAATTAGGACACAGCTACCTAACTTTGTAAAAAGGGGGGTGTACAGTTTTGAGAGCGACTGTAGCTTTTTGAATATGCTATCGGACATAATTTCCATTTCCTGGTTTTTATATAAAAACACAATTTCCTGCTGTTTCTTGTCTAAATGGGTATATTTTTTGTAGTTTCCCTTTCTATTGAAGAGAACTAAGCCATGAGCCTCCTTTTAAAGGGAAGGCAGGGAAATGCGTCTTGACTTTGTGGTTGACCACCCAGCACCCTGTTGCCCACACAATTTGTTCTATTCAGTGACTTTGTTCTGCCCTGCGCTGTTTAGCATAGCCTCCCAGAGCCCTCCTCTGAACGCTGGAGTCAGAGCAGAGAGCCAGCGAGCGCTACCAACCGATTCCAGATGGCTTCCACAATACAGGGCTCAGAGGATGAGCACTGAAAAGAAGATTGATTTCCTTTGTGGAGTATGACAAGCCATGCACTAGAGCACAGCTCTCCAGGCACACAAAAGGAAGCTCTAAAAAACATACTTCAGATACTTTTTATTTAATTTTATATCAGCCTCCCTTCGGGGGGTAAAACTACAGGCGGACTGTTCTGATGGTTCACTTCTGTTTCCTGTAAAAGAGATAATGTATAAGTGTTCATTATATATTTTCTAGCATTTGTTTAAATTTTCCTTTTTTATTTTCTCTGTTTTGAAACAATTGTTTAAAGGAAATAGCTCAGAATTAATATGTAAAGATGCTCACTTAGCTAAACATTTTATTTTTCCTTCACAGTTTAAAAGATATTCAAGTATAGACATACTGTGGATTTTAAAGTTCTGTAAATACTGTTTTGTCAGTAAAAGTTTGCTTACTGTTGAGATGAGTTTGTGGAAAACAAATACCCAGAATAGTTGGATATTAACTGCTACTCAGACAGGGGGGCTTGTAAATACTCTAGTTCAGCTCTTCAAAACATCTCTTAACTGGAAATATTCATATTACACATACTACACTTGAAAACTATATCTATGTTAAGTTTTTCTCTGCTTCTAAGATGAATAACATCTCTGTTACAATATGAAATTGGCAGAGACCAATCCGCATGTTAAGTTGATCTCCCTGGGCTAGTCTGCCGGGACAATTTCCAATGAACTACCAAGATTTGGAACAACACAGGAACATATCATGCACAAATGACAGCCTGATGCAAAATACAAGAGTTTACTCTTCACAGACTCACTTTTATTACCAAATACATTCCAGCGCTGAGCTAATGGTAGGGCTTGCTCTGCACCAGTAGTTTTTTTCTAAAGCAGTCTCTCCACCTGACACAAATAGACTAGATCTTTCTAAAGTCCTGTTCTAACTGGCAAGAGGATTGAGTCTCTTCTTACTGGAGCCAAAGGTCGGCTAATGGAGACAAAAAGCCAAAGAAAAGGTTTAAAACATCTCTGTGATATATAGTGTTTTATTCTTTCTACCAGAGGTACAGTAATTATCCCAAATGTTTTCTGGAAAACTTTAACCAAAAGGATGTTTTATCCCTTTAAAAAAAACCTTTGAATTTGCAGTATTCTGAGTCTGCTGTCCTAAATGTAAATGGTTTTGACATAATGCTCCTAGTTTGAGGTAGTTAGGCAGAAAGCTAACTTTACCTCATTAAGTGTTCATTTGCTTCTTCCAGACATTGCTCCGAGATGGCAGGAGGGAAAGCACAGTGAGCACGCTCTACCTCTCACCTTCCAACATCGAGACGGGTCAGCAGATCATCTGCAAGGCCTCTAACAAAGCAGTGCCCAACGGCAGGGAGACCAGTGTCACTATTGACATTCAACGTAAGCATGTTTTCTCTGAATTTCTTATTTATTTTTTTTATAAAATGATTTACAGCTGGATGAGAAAAGGACACCCATACATGAGCAAACATGATTTAGTACCTGAGGAATTTTGGAAATGTAAAGTAGGGGTGTGATACCCGATACCATTATCGGTATCGGGGCGATACCGTCCTTATGTACTGAATCGATACCATGAACCAATACTTAAAATGTGTAAATTCTGCAATAGTTTCACAGAAAATCTTTATTTGTCACTTGAAATTGTTGTTCTTTGGACATTTTGATCAATTTGTGTAATCTAATTCACCATCATTTTTTTTGTAACAAGCAGAGAAGAAAATAAAACCTGTGTTTCAATCCATTGCATTTTTTTGTGTGGTAGAAGTGTCTGTATTGGTACTCGCTATCGGCAAGTAAACAAATCCAAGTATCGGTAACATATCAGTTTTTAAAAATTGGTATCATTGCATCCCTAATGTAAAGGCATTAAACTGTTCAAAAGACTCACATCACTTTAACTCTGTGATAATCCGTGATCAGTGATCCTTTTTATTTTTTACATGCAATATAGGCAAATCCATTGGTGATGAAGTAGTTTTTGCTTGCTATGATAGAAAATCTAAATCAAAGCATCTATACATCTAAAGTGATTGAAGCTTGTGTTCCAGCTACCTGTTTGCTGTGGAAAGATTCAAAGTCTCCCCACCTCTCTTATTTCCTCTCACATTCATAAATCTCTTTGATGAGAGAATCCACAATTCGAGTTGAAAATATAGGCAACGTAAGCCCAGCGTGTAAACCACATTCAGCCTCAATTGTCAGGCAATATTTTTTTCGATCAAGAACTGTTCACAGTAAGAGAAAAGCTTTGAACAATGGGATTTTGTATCACTCACAACCCCTTCAACACCATTAAGTATGACTAATATAGCAGAAAATGCTATTTAGAGAGCCATTATGACTGACGGCTCCATTCTTTTTTATTATGTGTATGGCAAGAGGCAAGATTGGCACGAGCGGGCAGAGCACAATCAGGCCAACTCACGAGCTTAAAATGATTAAGAGTTGTTAGTGTTTGCAACCCTAGCAGTTTGCTCTCGTCATTTTTTTTATTTTGCCATGCAGTCAGAGAGGGAAGTCTGCCCACATGTAAACTGATTTGTCACCATGTATAATGATGTGTCTCTGATAAATGCCTGCCATCATAGCATCATCCGCGCCTGTAAATGTTTGATTTAACCCTGAAAAATGAGTGGGGCAGATCTCTAATTAGCATTCCAAAATGTCGTCTTCACACAATTAAAGCTCCTGAAAACATTTTTCACAGTGTGAGATGAAACCGAGCGACAGCAGAGACTAATTGTCAAGATCCAAACTGTCTCCCACAAGGCTAAGGCTCTCGACTCCCTCCCTCGTTCTTGCGCCCCCCCCCCCCCCCCCCCCCCGCCCTCTCCCTCCTCCACTCCCAGATTTGACAGGTATTTGACGGCTCAGTGGAGCCTTCAGAGTTTAACCGGAGATCCACTCCCCACATTAAGTTTTGCTGGAATTCAAGCATGCTGCAGTTGAACTTTGATTGATTTGTGTTAGGTAATAATTTGCTTGATTTGAATGCAGGCTAATTTGATTACAAGGTCGGTGACTTTCACAGACCTTCGACAACACAGACGCTGAAGTAAACGCTAAAGGCCAATTACACAGCTTTTTGATCCAGTTGTTTGCTGTGCAAAGCCTTGCTGTAAACTCACTGCTTACCCATCATCTTATATGGAGCCTTGCAAAAGTATTAATACCTGCTAAACTTTGTTTTCAATCATCTCAGGTGGAAATGTTTTCCAAATATTTTTGCAAACAAAAATGGAAAGTGTGTGGCAAGCATTTGTATTCTACTACTTCAACCCTGATACTCTCAAGTAAGAGTCAGCCAACCTTTATGTACTTCCATTCCAGCATGTATACAGCCGTTTTGCGAAGGCCTTAGAGGTTTGTTGTAAAACTGCAGTAAACACATCATCACAGGATACCAGAGAACACATCCAAAAAATCAAAAAGAAATGAAGTTGTAGTTGCCATTAGTTACCATGTCTACCGTATTTTCAATGCCATAATCTATTAATACAATTACTGACCAACTTATTATATAACTAAATCAGATTTAACTTGTGTCAAGGCTGAAATTCAGTTTAGTATTCACTGGGTATATCTGACTGTCAAATTTCAGAAACGATTATAGAAACAAGTTGAATGTTAATGAAGCGTGTCACGCTTTTATCAGGTAAGAGAAACAACTTCAAAGCCTTTCTAATAAAAATTGATGCATCAGTAAAATGAAGTGAGTTCCTTAAGGACATGCAATACCATAATGGATTACCTAAATTATCCAACTATTGACTCAATTATTTATCAGTTACAATGATTTACTGCCTTAGAGTTTATTAGGAAGTTATATTAATAAAATTCATTACAATGTCTCAGTACTAATTCCTAATTACACCCAGGTTTGACATAAATTTACAGTTTTTATTTTATTTTTTTCAAACTAATCAAAGGTATAGGTTTGGATAATATATTATTAAAGTTTTATAACTAGCTATATGATAAAATAGTGCTTTTCATTTTGTCACTTATATCTTTGCAGTCTTTTTGTACCTGAATTTTGTACCTGAAATTTTAAGGTACGGAAATGAGCCCTGTCTGAAATGGGATATTTCAACCAAACCACTTGTCAGCTCAGTCTCCCCTTTTAAACATTTTATTTCTACTTTGACAACCGAGGGATTTAAAGCCATTACCTATAATTTACTTATAAATTATTATGAAGAAATATGATTATGTGACTAAAAATAATATCTACACCACAGAAACAGCTTATTCTCAACTTGATTTGATCAGGGATCAGTCTATCGTAGCTGAACAGTCACTGATCAAATTAGCATGTATTCTGAATTCCTTTGAAAATACCGTACAATCACATTAAATAGAAAATATAGTTTGAGCATTTTAATGGTTGTTTATCCCTAACAGTCATCAAATTTTTTTCACTAGAAAAAATATACTTCATATCTAGTTGTAAAGGAGACAGGAGGGGGGCACCAAATCTTTCCCTAAAGTGTTTTGTGTAAAATTAAAAGATGGATTGTGGTTTGCATTCCTGTTAAATACTTTTATTACTAATAATAATAATAATAATAATAATAATAATAATAATAATAATAATAATAATGTCATAAGATCAATATTTTAGACTGAAACTGCTTTTCGCACATGAAACAACAACCTGCCAGACATGCTTAATCCAAAATATTAAATTCAAAACGGTAAGAAATTTGAAGCTTTTACATCCCTCTACTTTTCACTCTGATCAAAAGTAAAAAGCCATCCGAATTGTTCCTCCAGGGGCTTGCTGTCAGTATATAAAAACAGATGACACGCTTGACAATTTTATCTTCGTAACGGTTCATGGATGCACTCTCTCTTTCTCCAGCGTAAATCACACACATGTGAATCCCCAAGAAAACAGGTCAATAATTGTAGGCAGTTTTAAACATCTCATTCAGTCACAGCTAAAAGCATTGTGACTGACCACTGACAAATCTGTATGAGAGTGACCAACTGGAAAATGTGTCTATTATACTATCAAAAAAACAATGCCAAATTAGTTTTGTAAATGTGCCTGTGTCTTATTGGAATGTCTGCAAAGAACAGTAAGAGAAAATTAACATTGAAATATTTTACTGCAAAATGTATGGGTTTAGCAATAGCTCACACCATGACACACTCTACAGTTGGGTTAAAAATACTCAAAACATAGCATGATTTAATAATATTTATTGAAAAACTAAGAAACTATAACTAGTCTATATTTCAAATATTGACCAAAAGATGTATTCCTATTCCATTCTTTTCTAAATTAGCTGCAGATGCAAATTTTTTTTATGTTTTCACCAATGATGAGACCCTATAAAACTGGTGCCAACTTTAGCTCTGTTAGCAACTAACTTGCAAACAGAGCAACTAACTTGCTAACAGAGCAACTAACTTTCACACATCCATTCTACACTCAGTGTGATGCTTGATTCACACATAGCCAAGACAGGAAGTTAAACTTAGGCCAGCGAGGTGCATCCGGTATATTTTAAAAATAAAACCTATGTTTCCTTTTTTTCCAGGGATTTTCTTTCATCATTAATCATAGGGCTATAAGTTCACAGTGTATGCTAATTCACATTAGCATCCATTACACACTCGGTGTAAATCGGGTTGATCAGGCTTGACGTTTTTGTTACCATGCTCCCAGCCAGCTAGCCTTTAAGGCACTTTTCCCATGTAACACTGCTAGCAAATTTATTATTTGTTTTTATTGCATGCTTGTTTAATCTGAAATTATTTCAGCATAATAATGATTTGTTCAAGAATATTTTGCATATTAAAGACACACTCTTTTACACCATAAAAAGACATGTTTTTTTAAACGTTTTGGTGACAAAAAAAACAACATTTTTGATGTTTGCTTCTGAAGCTGTCACTACATGGGAGGGTCCTCCTACTAAAAATCGCACTTTTCACCCATGGACCGCTTTCCCAGATGTACTGACTGAGTTTCGCTTTACGGCAATACACTATGCGCTATCTAATGATATAAACAAACCTACGGTTTTGAGACTTGAGCCATGGTAGATCCACCACAGACACCAAAGGAGATGCTATCAGGATAAGTGAGGAAAAGAAACTGGGCTGTAAGAGACAAAAGCTGCTTCACCCCTGGAGGCTTGTTAACCCCAGATTCACATTGGGTGAAAGGATGTGCTGCGGAGCTGGATGTTGAGCTGAGCCAGCTTCTCAGCCCCAAAAAATATCCTATCACAATAAAAAGGAAAAGAAACCAGGGGGCAAGAGCAGCTGAAAGCTGCCAGTGCTTCACTGCTGGAGAAGGCTTGTTAACCTCTGATTCCTACTGGGACGCATCGCTTCTGCGTCCGTTGTGAATCGGGGGTAAGGAAAGTTGCCGCATGCTTGGCTGCGGAGCTGGACGCTCACAGCTCATGACCAGGTTGATCCCCTGTCACGTCGCCCTCTTTAACAGCGCACCTCCCGCGGTTCCTTATGCTGCCTCATAGAGCAGCAAGCTGGGAGAGGACGCATGTCACTGCTGTGAAAGATATTTTCTGTCAAACATTTACCCAGTTTATGTCAAAGTGGGATTATCTTCTAAAACCCAGGGTTACAACTTTTCAATTTTGTGTGGTAAGCCACTGTGATTCAGACATTAGAGATACAGCAGGATGTATCGATAGTGAACTAGCCTTGGTGCTATTGGATTGGTCAGTAATAAATGCTTGTTCTGTGGTTATTTGGGCATGATGATGTGATCCAGTGCTGGGAATGCTGTTTGATGGTTTACCAACTGGCACACCATTAGATTGATGTTTTGTTGTTTTGGCTGGCGAGTTTGTAAAACCTCAGTACACTACTTCAGATGCACAACATAGAGATTTGTTTTTACGACTGTGTTTCTAAATTTGTGTCACTGTTCTGTAATAACAACACAAGTAATAATGGAAGTTTCTGATAAATAAATGTTATTCAAACAGGAATGTGATCCATCTCATCTGAATAGTTAGACCTGGATTTCATATTTTTAGTTAGAAGAGGCTGATGGAAACAAACTAAGATAAATTGTGTGCTCCAATTTGCATCTGAATAAATTATTTACTAAATAGAAATAAATGCATATTAAAGAATTAAAACTCCAAAGTAAACTGAATTCTTAAATGTAAATGAGGAGAGTTTAAATAAAAGTAAAAATGAATAATGAACCATAAATTTACATCTTTGGGATATTGGGATGCTTCAACTAATACAGTGAGTTGACTTCTCATGAACTCTGAAAGTTTCTGGTGGTGAAGTAGTAGTGTAAGTAGGAACTTACACTACTACTAGATTTTTAATTTGAGACAGATTTTTGTGTAATGTTCAGAGCTGAATATCATTTTGAGAGAGTTGTGCATTGAGCCTGAGAACAATTACAGAACAAGAATTAAACTAAAAGAATAATGATTGGTCTGATATCTACAACCCTTTGCTGCGTGATTAAAAAAAAGTTATGAATAATGCTTTTGCTGTCAAGCAAATGCAAAATTAGATACAGAGTAAGCAATGTTGGTTCCACAAGAATAACAATGTGATACAAAAATAAGATGAGATTTCACAAAATACAAACTGATAAAAAAATTGAAGTTAGATTGAAATAAGTATGTCCAGGTTTTCCCTGTTGATATATTCGTTTTGCATGTTTATCTTAATCTAAGATGGCTCTAAAGCCTTTTGGTTAGCATTAATAAAAAAAACTGTGAACCAAATGCCTATTTTAGTGGTGATAAAAGCAAATTTTGTGCTGTTTGTTTGTGATGACAGGTTGTGTTTATTAATCAACTCAGTCCACAATTTAGAAAGTAGTTCTTGTCTTAATTAAAAAAACAAGAGTCTGAACAATAAATACACACTAAAAAGCCTAAAGCACTTGCTTTAATTTCCAGGGATCATAATTTAAGACACGTTTAACTAAGACACATTTCAAATTTATAAGAAATATCACACCACTAGCTCTCATTCACCCCTACTTGTTACAAGATACAAGAACAAGGAATCTGACAGATTTGAAAAGTGAAGTGGTAAAACGAGGAACAGTAGCAACTTGTTCACCCTGGGTTAAGAACAAGTGACTTCAAAAAAATTGGAACAGGAACTGTGTGGAGGGAGGGGGAGTGAATGTCATTCATTTTAGGGTACACATCATTTCCTGTCCACAAGCTGTCTCACACACAGAATTAAACCCTTGCAGATGTTTCCTTGACACACTGTGACTGAGCACTGCATTGAGCATGAACGACTGAAATTGATATTGATGCTTTCATCTCGTTCTTACTAAGGCAGCAAATGAGTAAATTTCCTGAAATGGTATTGTATGCCCTGAATACATTGACAAGCTCCCTCTGAACTCCTACATTCCCAGAATACAAAATTATAATTTCTGTGCAGAAATGTGTCCGAATTTTCGCCTTTGATTGAAAACCTATTTATCCTACCTAATAAAACTCCTGTATGTGTCATCCCCGTTACATAATACTTACAGAAAAGTTTTTGTGAACTTTCCAATATTTATTCTATTCACAAAATCTAGTATTCAGCCGACTTCTGTGCTTAGCTGTCCTTTTTTTTCCCTCTCTCTCTCTCAATCCAAATGAGAACAATCTAAACACAGCTCTGTACTTTGCTCTACAGCTTAAACCAGTCTAAAACCCAATTCCTTTAACAGTTTTTTTTCTTTTTATCATTACTTTAATGCTCATGGTTTACATCCAGCTCAGCATTTTCATTCCCACCAAAGTTCATACAGCGTTATCTGGATGAGGTTTTGACAAATTAGCATCTAAATACAGTATACACTGGCGATGTTGCAGAAATGAGAGGGATTTAGAGCCAGCAGAGGTGATTCAGAACCCTGGATAGACTGCTGACTTCAGTTGTCCAAACCATTCCATTAGCAGACTGTAATTATTTGATAGCACATGGGGTAGCTGCCCCCTGATGCTGTTTTCTCCGGCACCATGTCTTCACGTGCATGCCGTCGTTTGTACTTCAATCCGTAAGGTTTCCCACCGCCACTACAGAACTTAACACTGCAGGGGAACTCTGTTTTGGATGCCAGCTTCATGTCTTGCTAATTCCCACTCATCGCATGGTTTGAAATTCTCCTCAATTATTTTGTAGTGCAGTTGCATATCTGCAGAGCATTGCCCCATATACAACCGTGCTTTGAAATGTGTAGTGGGAAATCAAGGCACTGGGGACGGGCAAGACTGAGGGTTTTCTGTATGTTTGTATTGCATACAAGCTGAGGCGTGTGTGTGTGTGTGTGGGGGGGGGGGGTTGCCATTTGTGGGGACTAATTAATAAAGAACATGCACATGTGCAATTGGGGAGGGAGGATTTTTTTGGTAGCTTGCTCAGCTACTTGCTTTCCTTGCTTAATCAAGCAGATAATGCCAAAATCATCTGAAACAGCATCTGTGATTGGAAGGGAAGGTAAATAAGGTTATATAGACAGAATAAAAAAATGCTTTTGCATCTCTTCGAAAACTTTTTGTTCATGAACATATTTTGGCACATATGGACTGAGGCACAACATCTGCCATCATTAAACTAAGTAAATTTAGCACTCTGAATATCTTATGATCAATATGTTAGACCTCAGGTTGTCCGTCAGCCTGTTCTTCCCTGAAGTATTCAGCTTAGCCAGCCAGATGACAGCGTACCCATATTGTCGACAATGTAATCCTCGGTCTCCGCTTCCTTCAGAGGAATCCAAACGCTTCTGGAGTTTGAGGCTGGTCCTGCTGGAGAACAGCTGTCTACAATGACCCAGAGAGATTGGAAATTGAGCTTTAAGAAAAGGAGGGAGTGAATTTATGCTGGCACAATCTCCGTGAACAGAGAAGTTGGAGGATTGTTCCAAAAACACCATCTGGTCTCCACTTTGAACTAACCGATCAAAAGCTGTCGGCCAACCATAACAACACCCTCCCCAATTTCTCCCTGTTGTTTTTACTGAAGCTCCAATCAGTTCCTGGTATACCCCTGTTTCCTCCGTCTATTCATTCCACCATTTCTTGCAATGAATTAGCAGTGCTGTGGTCTTGTATGCCATGATGCTGCCTTGAATGCCCCACTCATCAACTCGTTGCATTTACCCATCAAAGTATTTACTTTTTTTAAAAGATGGTGGTCATATCATGAAGGTCAAAAGTGAGAAAATCGATTTTAGTTCCTGCTTCATACATAGGGACATTTTTTGACAGATTTATGACAGCTGTTGCTCCCAGTGCTGTCATTTAAAATGGCTCTAAGAGATGGAGCCATCAACAAATTAAATTCATCATGACTTTACCTATTGCTGAGAGGGACAGAGGAGGTATTTTTCATTCAATAGGGAGGGTGAGTTCAGCCATTTCAAAAGAACATTGATTTTGTGGTCAGATTGACAGTAATGAGCATTTGAGTCTTTAGAAGTCGCTTGGCAGCAAAAAGAAGGATGGCATGATTAAAAAGTCCCATATAGGAAGAGTTTAGTGCAAGTGGCCTCTTGAATTAGCATCTGTGTTCCTGTGTCTTTTAGCACAGAAGCCGTCTTTAGATCTTCCCCATGTCTTTTGATGTCTGTCTCTCTTTCTCTCTGCGCTCCCAGATTCCCACAGATTTTTTGTAGTGCCACCTCCACTGCTGCCACACCTGTCAGTTTACCACTTAGGTTGCTTTTTCCCACATTTCCTTTCATGGATTTAGCCACCCACAATATTTAAAACCACCTACTGAGTGGATAACAGTATTGCTCCAGGCAAGGATGAGTTTCCGGTATTATTGTGATGCACTATTATTGTGATGCACTTCCATGCCAAGCCCGTTACCCCCCCCCCCCCCCCCAACACACACACAAACACCCTACTCTCTCTCACATTGAAGCAAGTATGCAAATGCCTAGACGCACACGGCTGGCTGCTCACTACCGAGGGACACTTGCTTGTTGTTGAGGTAGCCTGCAGTCTTTTTGGGCTTCGCAATGTTGTTGTTTTCTTTACTGGCCTGGAGAGACCTGGCACAGGTGGAGCTCATAGATTTCAAGGTGGTAAAGTGGTTGGTGAGGGGTGGTGGAGTTGTCCTGGAGGGGAATACTTCAACTGACGGGGGATGTAGCGTGTAAGTAGGGAAAGAATGTGGCACCTGGACCAACTCCTCTCTGGGGTTTTGTGGCAGCTGAGCCAGCCTTAAGCATTTGCACAGCTACAGGGTAATAAGCAGTTCTTCGACACTTTGTGCCGACACATAAAAATGCTTACAGATTCCCTCTCCATAACAGACTTATTTGGCTGCATTAAAGCGTGTTTGTGTGCTTCTTTTTCTATCATTCTCGGCGGATATCTGTTCTCTGTGCTGTGCCCTTCATCCACATCCAAACACAGTTCCGGGTTGTAACTTTAGTGTAGCTGAACACAGAGCACGACCAGTTTCCCGCTTTGTGACTTGTTGACAGTCCAGGATAACTCACCAGTTTGATACCACAAGGCAAAAAAAGGAAAACAGTACAAAAATAAAAAATAAAATAAGCTCCAGTGTGAGTCACTGTATCAATCAAGACTCATTTTCCCTTATTTATGGAAACTTACAGTAAAAATAAATTGACACTTTCCAATACATTTTCCATTAACAGTTAAGGCACTTACACTACTAATTGATAGACCAGCTGGTAATTGTGATCTAACTTGCTCCATTTGTGGCTATGAACACCATACACCTACACTGCATTTAAAAAGCCTGACAAATAGCTTTACCTGTAAATGAATAAATAAATAAGTGCATTCATCCTCCTTTTGTAGGTGAATAGCTTTGTTTGCTTCACGTGGGACAGGATTGATATGGAAATGAAGCTGTATCTTCAAAAAGAACCCCACCTTTGTCAATTAGGATAAATTAAGTTGTTTATTGAATTTGCTTAATCTGAATGTTTGCGATGTTCAGAACTATTATAATTGTCCCACACCGCTGAGGTTGCTTGTTGTTTTAATTTCTGTGGATTTTCCCATGGAGTACTTTCTGTTTATTTTTCATGATCAGTTTAGGGTTTCATTTTACTTTCTTCATCATCAAAAGTAAGGGATACATGAGAGCAGTATCATAGGGATAAATGTCAATCTTAAAAAACTCAGTGTTGTTCAGCAACATGAGCCTTAACTAATGTGGGCTGCCGGGATATTAAGATTTAGACATGTATGTATTCAGGGATAATACAAGCAAACTGAAATGACTTGTCAAACTTGCTCTAAACAATACTAAAATGTTTTGAAGAAATGCACAAACGTAAATTACAATAAATACCATATTATTTTCAGATATAGTAATTTTTTGTCTACCATACTCTTAGAGGCCTGACATATAGCTGGAATGCTGGATTCCGAGTGGTTATAGACCAAAAGTATATACCAGGTTTATAAAAATTAAGTCCAAAATTATTCATACTTCTGAAAGATGTATACTTAAAATTATATTTCAATCTGTTTCATCTGACAGGAATAATGTTTGCATTTTGGAGGAGTCCGGCCAGGGTTTCAAACAAGAAGTTGGTCAAAAACTGATTGTTTGATTCAATATTTTTATTTTATTTTCATGAACTGACCAAATTTAAGCCATGCAGCTCGCTTGGGCTGCAGCTGACAAAAATTACGGTCCAGCCGCAATATATCCCGAATTAAGCATGATCAATTAGTTAAATAACGATAATTTAAAAGTGCTTTGATAGGGATCCCCATCCGAGACATGGCATAAGCACAGACCACAACTACCACTATTAAACTGAAAGGGTTCCTACTGTTTTTGTTCTATTTTTCTCTCTCATATAGCCATCAACAACATCTGCAACAAAATACCTTTCTAGAGCTTACAGTTCACTGCACCACGCTTGAGGAGGATGCCAGCGGAGTAATTGCTTGTTTTTGTGCCTCTCTGTTTTTATAGATCTCCCACTTGTCAATCTCTCAGTGGAGCCTCAGCCTGTTTTGGAGGGCAACCTTGTAAAATTCCACTGCTCCGCAAAGGCCAACCCACCCGTTTCACTCTACAGGTGAGTATATAGCAAGCCGTGACTTCAGTGCCCACACATAAGTCATCCACAAAGCTTTAAAGACCCTATACAATGTTGAAGGATGAGGGTAAATGCACTTAATGAGATCTTTTCTGATCGATGTAGAAGGTGAAAAAAAGTTTTCACATGGCACAAAAAGTAATACTCAGTATTGATGACATTAATCATTTTCAGACATCTTATAATACCATTGCACCATTACTTCACCCCATACTTGTTACGAGAGGACACAAAACAATGAAACACTGCAGAAAAATCTAATGGAAATATATTACAGAAAAATCATTTGGGAGACCATGCCATGTTTTACTGGGCTAAAGTAAAGTAATGCAGAGCTTTGTTCCACAACTATTTGCTTTATGGCCACATCATCTCCCTTGAACTTTAAATGTCCATGAGTATGTCGGAGGAAAGCTGAAAATCTAATTTGCACGACATCTGAAGGAGATGTCAAGATTGCTGCTTTTTTTCCATTAAATTATGTGTCAAGACAGCACCTGCCCCAGGGATCTGCCAGCTTTTGTGCAAAGGTGATTTTATGCTTTTTTTAAAAATTATATTTCCACTTGTTTTAAAAATGTTAATTTGCGATAAATAACTTTGCCAATTGTAGGGAAATTATGTGTCTTCACCCACACAGTAAATATAAATATGTCAAAGTATTGTAAAATGCATTTGGAAGGACTCACTTATCAAATGACAAACAACAAAAGATGCAGAATGAAAAGTGCACATTTTAAAGTTTAATTATGTGCTCATTTCATTTCTTTACCGTGTGCATTCTTGTAAATAACTTCAAGTTCATTGTTTAATATCAGCTCTACAAAGAGGTGAATTTACAAAAAGTGATCACATCAATAAGGATAGTTTTTTTTTTTTTGCTCAGAAAAACACAAATTACACTGCTAATGATAGATCATTGGAAGGGATTCAAGAATACTCTTGAGCACAGAAGCTGGCAAGTTTTGCCACAGGTTTTAAGAACCCAAGAATTTTAAGAACAACGTTTTCTAAAGTCCTACATTTCTCAAGGTTGTTAAAAGTATTTTTTTTTTTCAGTTATGTCCCTGTGAAAAACATGAACAACACATATTGGGTCAAAATGTAACGATTTCTGACATTTTCCTGCTTTTAACACAACACATGAAACTTTTATCCACATTCCATCCATCCATTTATTATTTTATTCATGATATGTGTTTTTTTTTTCTACTAGGTAGGACATAAAACCCTGCAAAATCTAATGTTGAGAAGCATAGAAGTTTGACTAGAATTATGTAACAGTTGTCAAGTGTTTAATGTATTAAATAAGTCGAATAATTCACTAATATATGTAAGCTATTTGTGATATATGTTATAGCCACACTGTATTGTGGCTATAAAAAATATCAGGAGGTCCATCATAGCCATAATCTGTTATATTTACCAAAATCCCATGGCCTATATTAGGTCAGAGCCACTATAGATGGGAATCAGGTGTAATAAAAAATCTATAGAAAATAGGACCAAAATATTTGAAATGTTTGTTATTTTAAAATGATTTATCTCCTGTATATTAGGAAATAACTAACAACCAAAACAAATTAGATCAAACAGACAGAAAATAGTTGACCATATTGACAACATATGTGAAAACATGGGAAACAGAATATCACGATGATTACATGTTAAATGTATCCACATGTTCATTTTTGCACTTGTTCTTTCTAACATCTTTTAGTGTGATAAAGCAAAAAAATGCACCTATATTGTTCTTACAGACCACGTATGGCCCTCCACACAAGGAGTACTAAAGTGATTTGTCAAAAGATGGCTCTCTGTGTAGGAGGTTTTTAAATCTGAGCAGAAAAATAAATGGAGTCAAATCAATAGCAAAGGAAATTGCCAGGTTCTGAATCTTGTAATAGTACTGGGAAATGAAATGGGTGTACAACGTACTCACAGGTGGCCAAACAGAGATGTTGCTTTTTATTGTATAGCTCATGCACTTTGGAAAAAAATGAAAAGAGGAGAAAGGGCAGTAATATTGTGGAAAACAAGGTTTGTGTTAGAGTGTGTCGGTGCACAGCACAGACAGATCATCTTTTCCCCTGCAGAGGCTATGAGACTGGATCAATGCTAGAATCAGACCTCTCCACAGGGCATCAAGAGATTCAACTCCATGGCAGCTGACATATTCTTCCAGAGTAACAATCTAGAGAATCATATAATCGGTTGAAGTGTAGCTAAGCCAGAATGAATTGAATATATCATTTGCCACTTTAAATTTACTCCTTTGCTTCATACATAGAAGGTCAAAGTTGTAATACACTTTTAAAGTAAAACTGATAACCTTTATCACTGTCAGGTTTTGTTCTTTCACTTGATTTTTATTGTCACATGTTTAGACTGATTTACGCCTTATCCGTGTGCTTCTAACCCCCTGAAACACCATTTCCACTCACAAAATAGTAGAGAATACATTTTAAACCTCCATATACTTGGGGGGGTGCTTCTACTATGTAGAGACCCACATGTAGTCTCTCTCTGAAGGCACGATCATCATGGAGTGCAGAAAGCTGGTCAAGCAGTGTGTGAACATTATTCAGTGCTAATACACTCTGTCTTCCACAGATCAGATAGAGCCCAAAGACAGAGTAGTTCTTAGAATGATGGCCTCTTTTCCCTTCCCCAGAGAGTCATCCATTCCCTATATGCACTGCACCATCATGCCTTCTTCCAATCCAATAGACACTTGAGACACACACCCAAGATAGTGTGAAGGCAATAGTCAAAAAGCATAGTGCCTTCAGCTGCCTGTGACCCCTTGTGACTGCAGCAGCATTTTAATAAAACTGTTTTATGGCAGGAGAATAAAAATGAGATCTTTCTACAGAACCTTTTCCCAGAAAAAAAAGAATGAAAAAGGAAATCCAGGTGTGGACATTTAAAGCGTAGTACAGGAGAAAGAGAAGTCATTGGCTTACCTCCAATCCTTTGCTCGATGTGTGAACTGGTGATTGTAACCTTTAGTGAGGAAGAGATTTAAGTGGTCAGGAGGAATTGAAAAGTGCTGGATAAATACCCTTTTTAAAAGTGATGTCTCCATCGTCTTCTTTACGCTTTACCTAGAGGTAAAGCGTAAAGAAGCTTCCATTCAAAAGTTATAAACAAACAAACAAACTTACTAAAGTCCTGTTGTTCCTTGAATCACGCCTATGTCCATTGTCGGAGCCTACCGTCTTGCATACAGAATAATAAAATATATGTTTCTAGTACACATTTCAAAACGTGAGTTTTTGTTTTCAAAGCTATTTTTGCAAGTCTGAAAACACGACAGCAACTAAAGGGGTTTTAGGTTCTTTTTTGTATCAAAAACTCTAGTATAGTAGCTTGAAATTCTCAGCATTGTACCTAGGGGGAATGACATATTGTGGTACTGAAACACCAGAACACTGTTAATTTTAGTTGCTGGCAGCACCATGCGATTTTGTATGCTATTGGGAGTACACATCTAAGCCCTGGAAAAAGTTAGGCGAACTGTTAAATGCTAAAAACGCTAGGGGTTGGAAATTGTGCAAGTTGATTATGTATGTGTACTCCGAGTACTATAAGCTATGTCCTAAGTTGCATTGTCTGTGTTGTCCAGTGTACTTTCGAAAAATACTTTTGCTGATTTTAATGAATTATTTCCTAGTTTAAAAAAAAATCTGACAGTGATTTCAGTCCAGCCCCAAACCATGACGAAAACTGATCAACAATGCAAGGGAAATGAACAGCTTTCAGTGGAGAGGCAACAGTTTATATCCCTACCTGTCAAGACTTGGGTTTTCACTAAACTGATTTCATTTGTACGCTTCCGAAATACTGGACTGAGACTGAAATTGATTTAATTTCTCTTGAGATCGTGAAAGAGCATAGTCCTTTATGGCTATGTCAACATGACTGGACGCTGTTACTGAGCCTGCATATTTTTTTTTTTTTTTTTTATATCACAGAGACAGAAGTCTTCAGTTTTAATATGCATGGAAGGTGGAGTAGAACCGCACTGTGCTGTGCTTAAGCATGTTGTTAATAACGACGAGTCCTGATTTACTGTGCACCTTGAAGCTGATGGCATAGATACGTGCCTAATTTAATTGCAGGTCTTTTATTGCCTTAATAACATTCAGCAAATGCATAATCTCCCCTCTCTCTGTTTCATTTTCATCTTCTGCTTCCATTAACAGCAGACCTTTTTTATGTCTGGAACAGTGTTAGTTTAAACACCTTTCCCCAAACATAGACGACTGTAATGGACACACTTATCCATGCTACTGTAGACACACCCCCTGGCATACAGAATTCACAGCTTTGGTCTGAATGAAATCCCTGAATAGAATGCCGCGGAGTAGAGTGAGTCAGCTATTGAGTAAGCTTTGCATCGGCCCTTTCACCCTCCCGAAGGGAATGCAGGTGTTTGTGTTACCCAGGGCTAGCTATGTTTAGACATGAGTTTTGGACATGGCCCAGCACACCAATAGAGCATTCTTGCTCCCTGAGGACGATGGTATTCTGTCTCAGTCCCCCCCCCCCCCCCCCCCCCCCCTAACACTGTCAGGGGCCCCCTAACCTGGCAGATGCAACCTTGAATCAGGAGCAGCCGGCTGCCCAAACATCTGTGCTTTACCCATTATGACTCCTGCAGTTTTGGAAAGTGGAAGTGGAAACGGTTTCATTGTTTCATGATTTTATTGCCCTGTGTGTCACTGTTTTTACAGTTAGTAGGCGCATCTTTATGGCGAATAATAACGTTTTTGGCGGTTGGCTCAGTAATGGTCGTAGTACAGGCCACAGTCATAGAGAAAAAATTGCTTCAAGCTTTAAGTGTTTGACTCCTACCTTCCCTGTTATTATCCAATCCTTGTCAACATTGTCACTATCATTTTTACCCCACCATTCATCATTTTCATTGCCCTAATTATGATTACAACAATGTCGGAGTGATTAATACCTTATTCACCAGGTCTGTCTTAATGAACTTACCCTTGCAAACTGAAGCTAAGTAGTTCATGTTCAGGGGCAAAGTCCAATCAATTTATTTTGACTATGCAACATAAATTTTAAAGCAGGTGCTGGAGTACATCCAAGGTGTTGAGGGGTAAAAGGCAATCTAAAGCATTGGACATGCAAACTCTGCACAACCAAGAACTGAAATTGTTCTGACAGTGAAACTGTGTTGATTACATTGCAATTGAATCTTAAATATATCATCCAAATGAAACAATTTAACTTCTAGTTATAAAATTAGATAGAACGCCTTGCAAAGCAATTTATACCCTTTGGAATTGTATCCGATTCTGTTATGCTATCACCCCCAACTAAAATTTCTGAGAAAACAAAAACACAAAAATGGAAAACAAAAAAATACATAATTATGTGCTGGAAGGAAATTAATAAAGTTAAAGTTAATAATATTTAAATTTAAAGGTGTAAGATTTAAAGAAGTAAAAGAATGGGCTCTTGTCAAATAATCTGAGGTGTAAAATTGACCCTAGACATCTCCTTGAATACAATGTCCCCTCTGTGAAACATGGCGGTGGTAGTATCATATACTTCTTAACCAAAACAAACCTTTTAGTACCTGCAAAAGACCTGAGACTAACATCCAGTCTCACCTTACAACAGAAAAATTGAACGATACAACCAGAGCTTCAAAAGAATAGTTTATATCACAGTTTGTTCAAAAGCTCAAGTATGGATTTATATGTCGTTGAGATACTGATAATTATCTTTATGGTTGGTTTTCTTCTAATGCTAAGTTCTGACTAAGGTTGTAGGTAATTTGCCTAAAAGAAACATTACAAGCTCAGTCTCTATGTGTAAAAAGCATGGACATTAGTTCTACAATGTATGGAGTCAATGTGGCAAAACAGAGTTGACATATACTGAAATATTCAATAAATCAATAAATGACAAATGCACAACATAGATTTTTACTTCAAAAAAAAGAAAACCTTTTATTATTTTTCTACCACCTCACAATTATCCTTCGCATCGTTTGTGCAGCGCTAACATTACCAGACCTTTTATTGTCATACAAAACGCATGTTATGAACAGTTTTTCTGCACAACATAAATTAACCTACACAAATCGCCAAGCCCAATTAGTATTCTGCTTCACTTGAGTTACTGATTGAATGAGGTAATCTGTTCTCATTTAAATGATAGCATTTTAGTCAAGCATGAGGCTAGCTTACTCATGGAAAACAAATTAGCTCCATGTCCCATGGAAACTCGATTCAGGACTGGCAGGGAAAGAAAATTGAGACAGGCGCCGGTTGCGTACTCATTTGCCATATCAGCATGCATGCACTTGTCTTCTGTGGAGGTTTTCATTGTGCATCATGCATTGTGTGTCCCACAGCACCGTCTAAATTTTCGAAAAGGGAACCAATACTTCTGCAGACACCTTTGTTTCAGTTTTATAGATGGGGCTTGTCTTTTGAAGCAGCTGAAAGCCGAAACAATCCATGCAGAGTGAGGCACATCTGCCCGTGGCATCATCAAAGTCTTACCTTAACACATGTGGCATGTCAGAAAATATATCATTCAAAAACACAAACAGATGCTTTTCCTTTTGTTTGATTTCCATGTGATCCCAAGTCAGTTTATTAATGTCAGCTGTCGTGTTTAATACAGTACATCTCGAGCAAAGTCTTCATAGGTGGGGGAGCTACCTATTTGTCATTCTGTGATTTGTTTGTCTTGGTTGGCGCTCTGTGCTGTTCTCTGTCTGGCGTAATGAGGAACGTGCTGTCTGCTCTGAGTTGCCAGAAAGCTTGTCATTGCATAGAGAGCTGCCACAAAATATGCTGAAGCCAGCATAGAAAACCTGCCCCAGAACTGTGATTTATTCACACAAAAGAACAGTATTGACAGCGGGGGGTAGCAGAAAGCTGTCTTTATATCCTCACCACATTCATTCATTTTTCACCAATCTCTCCTTTTTTTTTCCTGACATCTGCTTTTCATCTCAGGTGGGCCAAAGGTGGAAACATTCTTAAGGAGGTCTCCGGGGACACCTATGAGGTTATTGTGGACCACTCCTTCTTCACAGAGCCTGTTTCTTGCGAAGTTACAAACTCCCTTGGCAGCACCAATGTCAGTCGCAACGTCGATGTCTACTGTAAGTGATAAAGTTCTCTGGCATGCACAGCTTTGCAATAATGTGCAGTTCTACATGTGTTCTGTCCTTTTTTTGTTGCTGAGCTCCAGAAGTTTAAGCGCTTCATTCTTTGTAATTTGTACTTTATGTCTGATTTATTGTGTTTTTCTTTTTAAATAGTTGGACCACGAATGGCTGCAGAGCCTCAATCTTTGCAAGTTGACCTTGGATCTGAGGCCATTTTCAATTGTGCTTGGACAGGAAACCCTTCTCTTACCATAGTGTGGATGAAAAGGGGTTCTGGAGTGGTATGTGTCTTCATTAAGAGTATTTAATTCATTGGAATTGTACATACTCAAATATACTGTAGTTGTATCTTCATAAATGATCAAAAACTGAATTTGTTTTAAAAATCCAATCCAAAAGGTGAAACTAATAAATTTTATAGATTAAAAAAAATAATAAGATTAATACATTTTTAATTCCTGTTCAGTTGGAGGATTGTGGCTTTTAGCTAAATTAAATTAAAATATATTTTTTCTTTGAAGATTAAAATATATCAACGGAAAATAAAATATGTATATGAAGCTCATGTCCTGAATTATGTCTGTGTGGTGACTATTGAAGCACTAATTCTAGCTGCAGTCCAGGTGTTGTAAATCCCTCCAAAAGTCTGGAATGTGCTTTGCTTGATCACATTTTTTATCAGAATTTCTTTTTTTTGCCACTCAAATTACTATTAATATGCTTGGATACAGCCCTCTGTGAACAGGCAGTTTCTTTGGAAATTATCTCTGAGGCGCTTAATGACAGGTGTCAACTCTAAAGGCTTCCCCATGACTGTGTGGCCATAATATGACTGTAGTAATCAAAGCAAATATCTCCCCAGAACTT
Source organism: Apricaphanius iberus (assembly GCA_028564705.1). Classification (NCBI taxonomy): domain Eukaryota; kingdom Metazoa; phylum Chordata; class Actinopteri; order Cyprinodontiformes; family Aphaniidae; genus Apricaphanius; species Apricaphanius iberus. Next base: position 575,817 of record JAPXFQ010002197.1, read on the forward strand.
CATGTGTTTTTCAAGATCTACTTCAGTATGTTGTGGTAGACCAAATAACATCAAAAACATCTAAGCCAATCCTTGAGAAGTGGAATTGGACACCACTGGTCCATATACGGTAGCCTACTCTCTATGGGGAATGTAGTTTGAATGTCCAAGCTTCAAATGTCTATTAAAAAAATTTTTTTTGTTTTTTTTGCCCCAACGTCTTGCCGATCTGTTCACATGAGAACCATTGCTTTGACCACAAAATCAGACTCATTCCACCTTTCGTTTTCTCAACATCAAAGGCCATAGCCTTTCCTCAACTAAGCTCAGACACCAAATTGGATTTTAATAATTGAGAAGAGCTGCCCTTTAAAGTATTAAATGGTCCGCATTCTGCCTTTCCCTCTACTCCTATAGCACCATCTAACTGCCATCAGAAATTGAAAGGTTCTTTCATGCTCATTCCAGTTGATGATCTCTGAATCTTTCTTGCCTGCAGGTTCTTAGCAATGAGAACCTACTAACTCTGAAAAACGTGAGGCAAGAAGACGCCGGGAAATATGTCTGCCGCGCCGTGGTCCCACGTGTTGGAGCTGGGGAGAAGGAGGTCTCTCTTACCGTAAATGGTAAGTTGTGTCACGGTTATGTCACCCACACAAACCGTTCGTGATGGCCTCCACACCGCTGTCGTCGATATAGTATTGACCTCAGTGTGAATCTGGAGGTCTGAGGAAAACAGCAAGAAAAACACAGCAATTTGTCACTGTATTCAGTATTTTGTTCCATTTGCAGTTTACAGATACCTTTCGCTGAGAAACTTTTAACATAACATCCTACTCTATTCACTGCTTCAGCGGTCTTTCATTTGAATATATCATTTTGTTGAAAACATGGTTGATTTTCCAAGGCAGGCATTAAATCAAAACGCCAGCGAATAGATGTATCACATAAAAATGGTACAAAACCGGCTCATGCAGATTAATCTTTCTAACAAAAGTAATTCGATACACAACGCACAGTCCTTTCATTTGGTGTCACTACTGTGAAGCCTTTCCACAATAAACAAAAAACAAAGAAACACAAAACTAGCCTATTCAGGACATGGTCTTACATTTCATAAACAGGTGAAATGTGCTTAAATGCTAATTAGATTCAGCATGAGTCAAAGGGAAGCTGCCTGTTTCTGAGGCACTGACTAACTAATGAATACCAGCCTTGGTGGGAGACCTGGCAACTCTCAAACAAATGACTTCATTATCAGTGCTTGATATTCATGGAAGCATGCTTCGGCATGGCAGAGGTTCTGAGTTGTGGGATTTACATGTGTTTTTTGTGTGTGTGTTTTTTTGTATGTGTTTTTTTGCTTTTTGTTTTTTTTATTACCCCCTGTGTCCATCTGGACGAAAACAAGACCTAAAAGGAAGGATAATGTTAACACTTCCTCTGTCGCACTTTTTGAAAGCTAAACAAAAAGCTATGCCTATAAGCAACACTCATGCTGATTTGGGGATGAAGATTCTTCAAGTGGCGAACATTGTGTTTAAAGGTATCCCTTTTCACAAACCCAGACTCTGGTTTTGCATATCAGAGGGAACAAGATACTAGCATTCCCTCAAGCTAGAGATCAGAACCATGACTTTGTATGAACCGCAAGGAGCCCCCTCATCCTTGGGAAGGAATTAAGTCTAAACTCTTGCATAAAAGGAAAATTCACGATTGCTACTATTGTCTCTCATTCCTTTTGATCGCAACCTAGTGTGACATTCTCTTCGCTGGTTTATAATTTACACAGAATACATTCCGTCCTCTGCACTTGCTGTTATTTTGATTGCACCTTTTTTTTTTCTACGCAACTAATGGAGATCATGTTGTTTTTCAAAATGATGCCACAACGAAAAATGATAGACTGTTTTAATAAAGATTACGACACAACTCAGGGCACCCTGGGAAACCTGCAGCTAAGCCGAGATGACATGTTTACTTGGTCTCTGCAGATATCCTTCAAGTGAATTTGGAATGCCCTGCAGTATTTTTTATTTCTTAATGCTCTTTGTTCATTCCCTTTGTTTGTGTGTCTACACCTCCGTGCTTGAATTGTCATTTGACATTCAAAGCCTCCATTCTTTTTAGCCTTCTGAATAATTGAATTCTATCTCTCCCTCCCGACTTTCTGAGGAATCTTAAGTCAATTCTCACCCAGACCTTGAGGCGAATCAGATAGTCCGACTGTGCAAACACTGTGGTTGAAGTGGCGGCGTGTAGGGAGCTCTCACCCGATGTTCATTGATTGCCCCATGCCACTATCTCATCCGCAAATGAACCTCGCCTCTCATCAGCCTTTTTTACCCCCGACATCATCGACTGTCAGATGCACACAATTGATTCCAACCGTGATTTGCTAAGATAGCAGATGTGCAGGGTCTGTCGGCAGGATCGGCGTGGCACAGTAACAGATCAGGGAAGACTGCGCCACATTTCAGGATGTGACCGCATCTGTTGCACTTTTTGTACTGTTTGTTTTTCCTGCAGTCATTCGCTGATTCCTTAAAGCCATCATTTAAATTACATGTGTTTATAATTTGTTATCCCCTCTATATCCCCCAGTCGTCTCGTGTCCCCGGCTCCCACTGTGGCATACCCACGTATGCATGAGGATTTTTCTTTCCCTGGGGAAAAATGTAATTTAATTATAATCAAACAGCTAGCAGGGGAGGCGGTTTGTGTTTAAGTCACTAATGGATATATATTACTTACTACAGTCAACCATTTTTTTTCAGAACAGATCGTTCCTCAGTGCTCTAATGCAAATTTGTAAAGAGCTCAATGCGTGAAGGACAGTCGGGTACTTATTTTTAATGTCTGTTGTTTATGTAGTGTAAATTATCACAACAAACTGTCAGAGCCCTTTTTTTTATAAGCAAAATGTTTAATCATCCTTCTTAGTTTAGGGTGAAAAGGATTTTGGAGATGCTTGAAAAGAGTAAGCTTTTAAGCTAAAGGCCATCAATTTACACTGTGAATAATTTCCAATGTGTATGAGTAGGGTTTATACTCTGTGTGGACAAGATGACACTCAAATGAGCCCAATACGACTAAAGGAGTCAGTGAGGGCTGAAAAATCTTGCAAAATCCGACAGAGCACTTGCTTTTTATAGAGCTTTCCTATTTCGTTAGTTTCTAGACTGTCTTTATATAGCTCGGTAATTAGCGGTCCTACTTCTTTTTGAAACTGGAAGCAATACAATGAAAGATAAAAAGTGCAAAAATAATTAGTTAGAAATCTGCATTTAGGATGTGGCGAATGAAATCCGACCAGCTAAACTTCAACAGTGTGCAAAACGACGATAACTTCAAACACCTCACAAGATGTCTGCTCAGCTCAAACTCGTTTTTCGACCTGCAAACTTAATTATCCGGTTTTAAAAGATGGGAACTTCATTTAAAAGTTGTTGGCTTTTGCAGAAGTTTACATACCTATTTTTGAGTTGAACGTGGTAACCATTGTTGATTATCAACCATTTTGTTTTTACGACAGTGGACTAATAATGTCTGAAAAATTTGCATATCATGCTTATCTTTTTACCTTCATGTATCATTTTGATTTAACTCAGTTTTGGTGACATATATGCTCATGATGACTGCATGTAACCATTTCAGTATCCCTGTACATTTGCCCCCCTTTACAATTAGTCTCCACCTTCAGTGAAAACAAGAACCATCACTGTGCAATGTTTAACAGCAAAAACTGCTCATAGAGATTACATTGACATACTAACAGGGTTGAAGTATATAACATAGATATTTTTGTGCTAAAAGTAATTACCTTGAATAGCAGACATATATTGTACTCAGCATACAGAGGAGGCTCCTGCTGCTGCATGGATGTGGAGAGAGAGAGAGAGAGAGAGAGAGAGAGAGAGAGAGAGAGAGAGAGAGAGAGAGAGAGAGAGAGAGAGGGAGGATAAAAGCAATAATCTGTATATGTTCGTATGTTCGTCCCACAACCCACAGATGCTTGCTTCTCAACTGATTAGGATGTTGCTGCAAGCAAGGAACACCAAAATAGAAATATAGTTGAGCGTGTATTTTGTCTAATCAGTGTTACACAAAAAACAAGCTGATAATTACCTGTGGAAACTGTGTTGTAAGATTGTGAGCTGAAGCTTTTTGTATTGCAAAAAAAACCAAAAAAACTTTACCATTAAAACAGCCTAATAGAGCGCTGTTTTAAAAAGTCTAGCAACATGATACAGAATGTGTATATATGCTCTCGGGTACCGAGGGGTTTTCCTTTTTTATCAGGAGACCATAATTAAACTGACATGTGCAATAAATGCAGGACATCGTCTTTGTCATCTGACATCCTCCAAGAGTGGCTACTTAATGCCTGGTTCTGATGGAAAAAAATGCTTTATGTTTGTGTCGAACCAGCAAATAACATTCTCTCTGCTATGAAATGATTATGAGTTTATGAGACTGGTCCACGTTTCTGTTTGTTTATCTGTGAGTACTGTATGCAGAGAGAATATTGTTTCAGGTTTAGTTTGAAGCACTATGCCTGACCAGAAAATAAACGAAGAGTGTTTGTTGCCTTAGGCAGTGATATTATGTTACTACTGAGAACATGTTTCAGGGTCTGTTGTGAAGATGAATCAGATCTTGTTTTAAAGGGTAGAGAGAAGCTTGAAGTAATCTATTTTCTTTTTATTAGAAAAAAAAATATTCAACTGGAGCAGGTTAATGCTGTGAGGTTGTCAGAGTACAGGTAAGTGAAAAAGATACTTACACATGGTAATTGTCAACCCAGTCGAGGAAGGAGATAATTATTTGCCACCTAGCCAGATGTACTCCAACTCAGTGTAGCTAATGGGATACAGTTAGGCTGAAGTTCAGCCTTGAGTAGGTTTTATTGAATTCTTACAGTGATGGATTTGAAACAACAACTCATTTGCTAATAGCTGTTTTAAATAGAAAAAAATATATATACATTTTCTATGCACAATTGAGCATTGCAATTCTACTTTCAGTCTTTACTTATTTCCATATACTGTCCTGATGCTATATCTTTAACCAGTTCTTGTCTTCTTTTTTTTCTTTTTCTTTTATTTTTTTTACAAAAACATGAACTGACTCTGACTTATAGGTTTAGTGGAAATCTCTCAGTGGAACGTATGGCTTTGAGTGACCAAAACATTGACCGTTTCAGTTGTTATAGCTGTTTGATCTTTTTTTTCTTTTCTGCCTCACAAAAAAGGGAAAAAAGCACATAGAAATCTTTAGAACTGGGGGGAAATGTCAAACAAATGCCTCACTTAAGGAAAGGAAATGTTAGCTGTGGCATTTTGACACCCACACTGATATTGTGTAATCAGATTGCAATGTCCACTTCTGAGTTAACACCTCCTCAAATGAACGAGGGAAACATTGCACCTAACATTTTGATTACCTCCCCTGCCTCCTAGCATTGATGTTGTAGTGCCACCCACCTCCCTATTATGAACATGTTTGTGCTCCGATCAGACAGTGCAAGTCGCAAACACGTATATTCACAAACACACACAGACTTTTTTTTAGCCCTGCAAGTGTGATAAAGATATCTAATTATATTCCTAATTTGCAGCTCAGATCCATAGAATAGATCCTCCCCAGCCATTACAACCAGCCAAGCAATTGATCTTGCTATAGGCAGACAGCTGGAGCTAATTCTAACTATGTACATTCAATTTTCTCATCAGGACCTAATGCATGTAAATTGCACATGTCAAACATAATATGTAGGACAATAATATGCACTTTTTGCATGTGTAGTTAAACTTGTTGAGGGAGAGTAGCATTTTTTTGTGTGCTTTTATCCTAGATTGTCTGCAGCATTCAGCGTGCAGCAATAGCAGCCTTGCAGCATCCTAGAGGAGCATACCAAGACACCATCTGGCAAAGTCTCATTAAAATGCTAATTCATTTTAATAAGAGACAGGTAATAAACTGCAATTATGTATCGTAGGAGAGATGGCAGAGAGCAGAAGTTTGAGGAAGTTGGCAGGGATGTGAGTTATCTCGCTAATCAAGAAGCTGTCTTGCTTACCCACATCCTTAACCTTAACCGCCTTGCATATGATATAACATTTGGTTTGGACTGGGTTTCAGGGACTCTCATATCAGACTAAGAAGAGAAAAGGGTGACCTCATATGTGAAAACGTTTCTATTTAACTCAGCTATTAAATGTATGAAGCTTAATTCAGCTGGGATGCATACAACATTTGCACATTAAACATAACCACTTCAGCCTTCACAGGTGCACCTCCATATAGAATATCATTGAAAAGATAATTTATTTCAATATTTTAAATCAAAAAGTTATACCAATATACATAAGTATATTTTCACAGCAGACAAATGGATAGATTTCAAGTGCTTCAATTTTGAAAAACTTTAGTTGTCCAACTTAAGGTAATTTTACACCAAACTATTTTGAAAGGATTTTACATTTAAAGGGATATTTGACCACTCCTCTTTGCACAACCTTAATATAGCAAGAGTAATGCCTTGTGTTGTCCAGCAGTAAGCCACAAAAGGTCAAAGCTAAAGAAGTGTCTGTTCCCGAAGTACTATATACAAATATTTAGTAGAAAGATTGAAGGAAGGAAAAGGTGTGGTGAGAAAATATGCAAAAGGAACAAGGATAACCACACACTAGAGAAGTTTGTGAAAAGCGGCATTCAAGAGTTTAGGGAAGATTCACAAGGTGTGGACTCCAGCTTCGCCCAGGATTTCAAGACCCACCATATGCATACGTATCCTGGACATGGACTACAAGTGTTACTTTACTTGTGGTTAGTCACTCTTTTTTATGGGCCATATATTATTCAAATTTTCAAAAGAACAGAATTTTTGGTTAAAAATCATTTTTCAAATCATGAGCATTAACAGAACTAAACACTCGGAGTATATCACTCTTGAATCAATAGTTTCATTTTTGAATTAATTTACTGGAATAAATAACATTTCCAATTAGGTTCTAACTCATTGAGATCCACCTATTTTTAAATATAATGCATCAAAATGTTCAAGGTTCTTACTCCACCAAGCAGAGTCAAGATCAAGTGTAAACATATCTATATTAGATTGTCTGTAACTTATCTGCATATTACGTCTGTCACCTGGTGTGAACAGCTTCCTAGCCAGATGGTGAGCAGTCCAGTAGCTTAGGCTGAGCTGCCCTTGTCTGGCATGGTTTTGTACCTGGACCAAAGTAGAAGACATAGCCTCTTGAAGTCCATGCCAGTAGTCCCTGTTGTTTTAACAAGTTAATCATCAGACACATCTGTTATTTAGTGTGTCGATAGTTAACATGAATTAGGCAAAACCAATAGCACTACTAAGAAAGGAATGTCAAACGAACCATTGTTTATTCCCATTTTTATTTATGTATTTGTATTTACAAAAAAGCTTTGGTTTGTAATGCTTTATTCGCTGACCTGCTTGCGGGGTTCAACTCTGCTACAGGCAAATTGATTGCATTGGGATGCTGAAAACTATGTCCCCAGAACAAGGTATTTTTAAATGCTGTTTGTGTACTCTACATCATGGTTCAGAGAATAGCATTTAGGAGAAATCAGCCATCGGATACAGAAGCAATTTCTTTATCCACAGTGATATATAATTGGCTCAATCCATCTAGGAAAAAAAATGTTAGGTATGGATGAGTATGTGAATTACTTTCAGAAATCCAGTCCATCTTGGGAGTCTTGAATCACAGAGTGCTTCAGCCGTCACTGCTTGGAACAAAAGGCATTTTGTCTTCTAATCTACCGGCAAGAACTTAACTGAGCAGAATTATCATATGACTCGAAACTGAAAATGTCTTTAAATATTCATGTGTTGATTTCTGTACTTCTGTTTGTTTTCAGGGCCCCCTACTATATCCAGCACACAGACTCAGCAAGCTTTACATGGAGAGAAAGGCCAAATCAAATGTTTCATTCGGAGTACACCTCCACCGGACCGCATTGTGAGTAAATTTGGGGGTTTTCATCACTTTTGCGCTTCAAACATTATTTATTTTATTACAAACCAAAGACACAAAAGTTATCTTATTTTATGTGAAACTTAAAAATACATGTATTTCATGTAATGATATAAAAATCCCCAAGTTTGCAACCATCTGTTTAAACAAGGGTGCATTAAACTATAGTTGTAATGCTGTGTATTTTAGCATATTTTGTAATAACATACTTTACCAACTATAGAGCAATTTTATGTCATGTTATTTGGCAGGACTAAGCTGCAAAATCATAATAATTATTTGTTTTAGAAGATTCTGCCTTAACAATGCATGTGGTTACAAAATGTTTTGAAAATCCAACAGTGGATAAAGCATCTCATTTGTTTTTTGTTTTTTTATGGATGTCCACCTGTCTACAACAAATAAATAATAAGGTACCAAATTCATTTTTTACCATCTGGGCTTTTTGTCTTTAGTCAGTTTTTTTTTTTTTTTACACTTTCAACTTTTTAAACTATTCTGTTTCTTTTCTGGCATTTAAATAATAAAACAGAGTTGTTTCTTTGCAAAGAAAAGACAGTGGTGAGAACTCTTGAAAGCATTCCCCGAACAGTCAGATCCAACTATTTAAAGAGCCAGAAGTGTATGTATTTTGTATGTAGTATGAATACAGTCTACAGATTACTAAACAAGCAAGTAAACGATTGGACACAAATATCCCCTTACTTAAGCAAATAGCTTTCATTGTTTGCTTACTTGATTGGTCCCGATTTTAAATACCCTACAACTTACTGAGTGCTTCTTTGTAAAAGCTTTATCACACTCGAGCTTCTGTGGCACAGACAAAACCAACCAGTTCTTGAGATGACAAAACCCTCCTAAAATGAGTTTTCTTTCAGTTGCTTTTGACACCAAACAGCACACCCTGTCATGTCCTCTTGTTTTGTTCACATTGAGACTTAATCAAACTATTAGTCTGCATCACTTATGATGTTAAAGCCTCATTTTTACAACATTATGGCAGAGCTTTATTCTGTGATTTGCAATTCCGCAGGTTCATCACCACCCCACCCCGACCATTTCATGCCTGTTGTGTACTGCCGCTTAAGGAGGGCTTTAATCACATTTGAATCATATATAATCTCCTTTTAAAAACGCAATGTTGGCATGAGTGTAAAAATTGCACATTTAATGAGTAGGATATTTTTGAGAAACATGTTGGAAAATGCATAGATAGGGCAAGATCGAAACATATGTGCAAGGTAAATCATGTGTAGGTTTGCCTTGGCACTGAAAGCATGAAGGTCAGTGCTAGGTAATACATTAGCTAATTCTGCTCTTTCATTTTTATTAATTCTGAACACTGAATTTCTCCATTCATTTTGAATAAAGTCTGTGACACTAACCTCTGGTACTTTTTCCTCAGGCCTGGTCATGGAAGGAAACTGTTCTGGAGTCTGGAACCTCTGGCCGCTACACTGTGGAGACCGTCAACACGGACGAGGGAGTCATTTCCACACTCACCATGAGCAACATTGTCCCAGCTGACTTTCAGACCATCTACAACTGCACAGCATGGAACAGCTTTGGCTCTGATACAGAGATCATTCGCCTTAAGGAACAAGGTGGGAGCCAAGGTTCGACAGGTTCCACCTTCCTCTTATTTCATATGCTGTGCGTGTGGGTGTCTAGTTAGTAGCAGTAGTTCCCCGGCTTTAGTATTTCTGTGTATTGCTTGTGGTCGTTCCCATCAGGATGGTTGAATTTGTGAATATGTTCTTTGTGTGAGAGCTTTCATATAGAAAAAAAAAACAGTTTTTAAAAGTCATTTGTTAGAGTTGAGCACAGTTCCTGTAATTTTGTTCATGTGGTCACAAACATGTGGTCTATGGCTCTAAATGTAAGGAAATTAGATTTGGATTAAAAGGCATCTAAGACCCATCATGCCTTTGACATAACAAGCCTCTGTTTTTTAGAGCAGAGGCATATGAAGATGAAGGTTGTTTCTTCATTTTTTTTTCCTTAGTTAAGTGCTCAAATATATATTTGCTTAATTAATCAGTTGGTATGTTGGGCTGCTATCAATTGGGGTCTCTCCAAGCATTTAGCATGCAAAGGTAAGTACATCAGTGTAGCATCAAAATATGTTTTTACAGGGTTGATACTTTTGAGTCACATTTGTAGTGTATTTATCATGTTAGAGTTGCAACGGAACTTGTCCAAAAAGTTCATGGCAGCCTGGATTGGCTGGAAATGAAATTACGTGTACGACTACAGAGAAGTAAGCAATACTGAAGCATCTTGAATGAAGCTGCATATTTGTGAATACAATAAAAAAGACATATAACTATCATTTTTCGTTCTACTTTACGAGAAGCTACATTTTTCTTCTCACAATTGATAAAGTATATACATAGACACTCAGACGAGTAACAACCTTTAACATTGCAGGAAGAGCGTATATTTTTTTCATTTGTTTAAAAAAAGGAGATATTCATTAATGTGGACTGGGACCTTTTACTTGCAGAATAACAAATAAATACATGCCTTCTGGTTCAGTCTTTTCCCAGATGTGGTGATCTGTTCCAGAGCTCACAAATGTGATTATCCTTAAATTGATGCAAACACTTGCATTCTGTTGAATGGAAATTATAGCACTCTGTAAAAGGGTTCTAGCAGCCTAAGAGATTGTGAAATAAATTTTATTAGATGGGACGGTGAAAAAATAAAGACAAAATGTTCACTCACGATAATTAGTTTGAGTTTGGATTTGTTGCTGTTAGAACATATAGCTTCCTGTTTGCACCATTGTTGTTTTCTGTCTCCTCAATGTGCTGCTGCAGACAATTAAAAATCAGCCAGAAAATCTTCCAAAGAGCGGCGTTATATTATGCACTTTTTTTCCATGAGCTCTGTCTTACATTCAGCACAAACATGAGGTATTTGTGGCACTGTACTATAGAAGGACATGTCTTGATGTTGCTCTCTACAGATTCTCTCCCGGTAGCTGTGATCATCGGCATCGCCGTGGGAGCTTTCGTCGCCTTCATTGTCCTAATGGGCACCATTGGCGCGTTCTGCTGCACCCGCTCTCAGAGAAGTACGTCTCCTTCGTGCTTTTGTCTCCACCAAAGCATGCATGCCACAGTAATGTTTTATGCCTGAGCACTCAGGAAAATGTCCATCTGTTGAAATGTATAGATCTGAACAAATCTGGTGGCACCTCTGGTAAAGATGTGTAAAAAGCCTAAAAATAGATTCTGCTTTTCTTGTACTAGCATAATTTTACACTGACATATGCTCAAAAAAGACAGCCTTTAATTTCCATTGATTTATTCAGTGATGAGAAAAATATATTGTGGTAAAGTTTACTGGTGGCACAATTATTTTTCCTGGCTCCACTGCTTTCTTCTCCTCAGCTAATCTTACATGTCTTCTATTAGATTTAGGGGTAGGGAGTCAAATTGGGATTCAAGAAGTTTAAATTATTTCTTGTGATCCATGTCTGTATTAATTTGGCCCTATCTTTGGATTGTTATCCTGGTGAAAAACCCCAAAACCACTTTTCTGGTGGCTTCCCATGGATGGGGGCAGCTGTAATTCACTGGACAGAGTCCTCATTCTGCAGTTGAAAAGTTGTGGTTAGATTCCTGCTTTTTAATTACATTGGAAAAGGCAATTAACCCTAAGTCGCTTACAGAGCTGTGAATCCATCTTCTAGTGTCCAAACAGTGTATATGTGGCTGGGTGAAGTGTTTTTAGTGGTCAGCATGACAAGAGAAGCCCTGTAGTTTGATCTAATTACATTTTTATTTACAATCTTCCACCTTTTTTTTCTGACATGAATCCCAAACAACTGTTAGGTATGTAAAAAGCATTTAATAATCCTTTGGTTTAGTGAGCCCAATATGCCACTCTTTCTTACAGTTCTTTAGCAATGCGCTTTGGATGAACTCTTTTATCATCCTCCACAGTTTGTCTGATGGCACATCAATATCAACCGTTGTCCAAGCAAGGTTAGTGGTCAGTGGTTACATAAAATAGGCCTCTGTGTCACTTTATACCCAAGGGGAACAAAATGTGATTGATTACTAATAAAAAAATCCTGAAAACACAATAACATTTATTTGAAAATAAAGCCTAATTGTGTCTAGGCTGATTTTGTTAAATACAACTTTGTTAACTTTGTTAATATAGTGCATTTTTTGTGATTAATTTAACTTTAGGCTTTTCACACGTTTACCAGGGTTGCCAGCACAATTGTCCGTATCTGTATATATTGTTTTGTTTCCAAATACCAGAAAACATTATGTGCTATCTGAAAATCTAAATTTGAGTGGGTTTGGAATTTAGAACGTTAACCCACAAAATGTATTTTCAAAAAGAGTCACGATCCGGTACATGAAAACACAATGAACACAAGATGAATCACTGGTCAAGATGGATATTTTTTTTTTGGTGGTGCAGGGATAGCCAGATTGTGATCAGGATTCATTTCATGCAATCTCAGTCTGGCCTGCACTTGCTTTGGAGGCTATTTACATCTTCCATTGTGAACTGCCACCCACCCATAAACCAAGTGACTCAAGTTAGTTAGAGGCAGTCAGTCGCTGCCTCTATCCAAGAACCACGCTGTGCTTCTGGTCCCTTCAGCATGTCTATTGTCTGTATACTACAGAGGAAGTGCACCTGGTTATGCCCTCACTGCCCGTCTCCATCTGTGCTCACCAGAGAGAAGTTGCAAGCAAAATTAAGACAGAAAGTAAGACCTTGTTATATGACAGAATAACATCAGCTTTGTCCCAAACAGAATGAGCCATCGTTGGGGAAACTGCAGATTGCATTTCTGTAAAGGGAAAAGATAATCTTGTGTTGGCAGGGAAACAATGTGATTAATAATGCTTTGTGTTGTTTTTCGGGGAATGGGTGCGCTCTAACAAAGCAAACCCGGGGTGTCTCTGCTAAATATTACAACAGTGCAAATTATTCTGTCAACAAATACAGATTGCCATTTGTCGCAGCTAATTAAGGTGCGCTGTTTGCGCTGTCCGTCATGACAGATCTCAAGGGAGTCGTGTCTGCAAAGAACGACATTCGGGTGGAGATTGTGCACAAAGACCACAACGCTGCACGTGAGAACGAAGAACACAACTCCATGAAACAGCTGATGGTGAGTGTGAGTGTCACAGCATACTTACTTTACACTTCTTTCCTTTTTCTGTTTGCAAAAATAAGATGTCAGCTTATATTTATTTTCCTTTCTGTTTTGCATGTCCTTTCAGAGCCGACAACTAAATAATGAATGCACGCTACAGCTGGTTGTGCTGTTTCCCGTAGAATAAATTATTTCATGGGCAATAGATGCAGAAAAATCCCCCATCCAGACTGAACTTGTGTTTCAGGATTTTTTTTTCAGTATCAGCATAATATTGTAGGTTGCATTAAAGGAGCAAACCACAGTAGACATACAACAGTGCATACCGTATGATCTTTTGAGATTTTCTATCTACTTTTCTTATTGGCTCACAGCAACGTACCTCTATCTTTCACTATAACTTTGATTTTCTTGCTGTTAGTCCTTAATGTTTTCAAGTTGCATTTCAGTCTGCATTAAATGGGAGAGCAGAGAATTGAGTTCAGCTACCTCACATTGCTGCATTTTGTAAAGATAAATAAAAGATATTCATGGATGAATTATTAATACCGCCTGCCAGCCCTGAGTGAAGGTGAGGCATGTTTGACTGATATTAAAAAAGAAGAACAAGTGATAAAAGTTAAATCCGTTAGTTTCGGAACGGCTTTTTCTTTTTCTTTTACTGTGAGCGCAGGAGCCTCGGAAAACGGCTCGGTTTCTTAATATACTTTACTTGATGTCTGTGCAGGTTGAACGAGGAGAGTTCCAGCAGGAATCTGTTCTGAAGCAGCTGGAGGTGTTACAAGAGGAAGAGAAGGAGTATCAGCACATTAAGGTACGGCTCATGATCAATGACGGCACGAATGCGAGAACCTGGAAGAACAATAGGGAAAAGAAGGTGGTGGGAGAGAAAATACCTTGGGGGCAAATACAGGGCTTCAGTTTTTGAACTAAAATAACTAAATGGGCAGTAATTCATCTCCTACATTGTTTTAAAAGTGTAAAAGGCTTGGCAGAGGGGTTGAGTATTTATCAGCTGCATATGTATTTTTTTATTTATTTACATTTATGAATACTCAACTTTTTAAATTATATTTTTACACAATCTGTTTAGCAGTTTTAATGGGCTATCTGATTCATATTCTTTGTATTTAACTGAAAATACTTATCTATTTTTGTTATTGCCAAACAGTAATATACATCAAAAAGTCACACTGTATTATGTGTCTCATCGTAGTCCACTTCAGAAAGCAGCTTCAAAAGTTCCCAAATTCAAAATCGGTTGAAAATCCAAAATCCAACATTACAGCTACCTTATCTTCAGTAACCAGTCAGGTTATGTTGTTCCTCTCAATCTAATCTACTTAGCCATTTCCACCATGAGGCTGATTTCAATCTCAGCAATACTAAATAAGCAGTGACACTATCAGCAAGTGAGGGAAACAAAATGTGACTCGCATCTCAGGTTGAGCCCTTCTGGTGGCAGCTAAAAATGAAAACAGAATACTAAATTTAGAAACTTGATATATGAGTCTGAACTCCAGTCCCTCTCCCAGTGTTTGATCACTGACACTACCTTATACTAGGGTAGATCCATCTGTTAGTATCCATCACTCTGCTTCATCATCTTTCTGGGGTTTATATTCAGGTTGGTTTGGAATATGTATAACTTTTTAAGTCACATCATTCATATCCAATCAAATGTGTTATTTTTGTGCCATGGGTTCTTAGGATAAAGTTTTGTTGATCTTCAAAAATACAAGATAGGCTTTTATTCCTAAGCACAATATGTATTTTTTATATATTCATGTTTTGATATTTGTATATCTGTTGAAGTGATATAACCCCTCAAAAAGAGGTTAGTTGTTGTCATGCAAACAGACTTTTAAATCAAATACAGCAGTTGATTTCAGCATTTGTGTTACATTTGACTTGCATTCTTGTAAGAAAGAAAGAAACAACCAAAACAAAGAAAGGAAATGAAATAGGATATAATATCTCTGTTTTGCAAAGCATCAATATTGCTGTGGAGGGGGACTGAAGAATTGAATACAATTAAAACTCAGTATTAGATGGTTATTTTTGAAGATGGCTAGTTATTTATACTCTGGATTGTGTTGGCTCATCAACCTTAACCCCTTTCATGTGAAATATGTTCAGCAAGGCTGGCCAGAATTTTCATCTGTAGTCAAAGTAAAGCAGTTTAAAACCAGTAGAAATAGCATCAGCTTTAATGACAAGAAAATGTAATATTTATATTGAATTACTTTGAGTAATGCAACAATGGTGTTTGTAAAATATGATGTTTCAGACATCTTTCTACCTTAGGTAAGATAGCGTCTGCCAGCAACACTCCACCCAAGTCTACTTCAGAATATTTGAACTTTGTCTATAATGGCATCACAAAGTAGACATTGAATTTGTGGACTGTGACATATGCCTCTTTTCATGCCTTTTTTCTGAACAAAAGTGAAAAATAAAGTGACTGATACAACAAAAAAATATATTTTTAAGACGGAATCCATGTTCTACATTTCAAAGGAATTAGAGTTTCTGTCATTTCATTAATGGTTTGTGTCATGAACGTTTAAAGGGATGTAGGTTGTTTTCCATTAACTCTACACGTTATCTCTTGAATCTTTTATAGAGAGAAAAATTCCACTCTGTTCATTTTCTCTTTTGTCCATTTGCTTGCTGGCACTGCCTCTCTGAAGTGTGCTTCTGTTGTGTTTGCCTGCTTACCTGCTGCTGCCTCGGGGGCTAGATTTTTTGATCCTCCTTAATGACGGGGTGCATGAGGCGAGAGCAGACTGAACAAGAGATAAAGGCCAGACGCAAACAATCTCCTCGTCTGCTGTCAGATAATGACAAGCATAACGAGGATCCTCTCAGGTTGTCTCTCCCATTATGAGCTGCCTTCTTTTGGGACTCGAAGCCACACTGGCTGTGACATTCACATCCATTCACACAAGAACATTTTAAAAAAAGCACACATGCCCCCGGATGGACCCTTAGAAACAACACAATGCAGACAAACAAGAGGCAGAGCTGTAACCACAGAAGCAGTTCGGATGCTGACATGGAATTACAGACACTGTGACCCATTAAGGTCTAATTAAAGCTGGTATGCATGTGAACTTTGCAGTGACACAAACTCCACACCAAGCATCGAACCAAGACTTAATTAGTGAGGAACGTGGATTCAAGGTTAGAGTAGTGGCTCACCAAACCTTCACACCAAGTTTCATCTGCGCTTTCTTTGACACACGCAGCGGACTGTTACTTTCTGTTGTTTCATTAGAGAAAGACTTGCCTTGGCTCATGTCCTGCCTTGGCTTCAAGAAGAATTCATGTAAAAACTAAAAGGTTCTTCACCACTTTGTTTTTGTTTTCCTTCCTAGATCTAGTGCTCTTATTTAAAAGCTTGAATAAAAGACAGTTACTTATTAATTCATGAAATTATTCAGAAACTCTTTTTAGAACCATAAAGCATAAGTTCCCTTTCATTCACAGTATAAACTAGAAAAAGTATCTGGAGAGCACAGACCTCCGCTAACGCAGCTCAGTCACAGATGGTGAACCTGATCACCAACATGATGTAGTCACTTGTTCCTGGTCTGACTCTGGACCGTTCCTGAAAATTTCAACAAAAGCAATGAACAACTTTTTGATTTATGTGGCTGACAGACAGAGAAACAAACAAACAAACCCTGGCGAAAACAGAACCTCCTCCATCCGCATCAAGTAAGACTATAATAGCGCTTTCACATTTGGATCACCCCGGCCGGGGTGTGTCATATAGCTGTCGTCAGACCAAGGCCGTGAGTGTAGACATGGGCGGGTTCAGCAGAGAAAGTGGCGCGAAATGTCGGTGATGTCATCTGTAACCGCCAGGAAGTAGAAAGAATGCGACGGCAGAGGTCAGGTCTTCACCTTGCTGTAGCTCCGAGGAAGATTCTTATGTCCTGACATCCTGAATGAGTTGTTTCACAAAATGAGTTGCCATTACCGGTCGGCTGTTTATTACGGAGCGGTCAGTCGCGATTCTGCGACATCACAATACCCGGCCAATCAGTTGTCACTGCTATGCCGGCAGGAGTGACAGTGACATCACTGTAAAGGACCTAACAGTCCAGAGGTGGGCGTGTTGGGTCGCTTCAGTCTCAGTCAGGTGGTAGTCTGAAAAATGGGTTGACTCAGCCCGGCCCAGGATAATATAAAACGCTCTGTAACGGGGCCAAACCAACCCATACCAGACAGAGCTGACCCAAGTGTAAAAGGGATATATATATATATGGAGTATATGGGTATATGTACCTATAGAGAATATTCAGCCCAGAAGAAGTATTGCCACCATTAAACAGGTAAAACAACGTCATCTTTTCTTTCAGACGTATAATTTAAAAATGAAAAAGTTAAGGTCCAGCATCTAAATTTCTTTTTCCTTGTGGTATAAATATGCCAAGACATGTCTGAAAGGCAGACACTACATACAGTAGATACTTCTCTCTTCTGAAGAAAAGAGGGACTACATTTGTTTTTAGTTTAAGTTTACACAATTTCCATTTGTACGGACAAAATTCTACTTTAATATGTCAAATTTTTTGACTAATAGATTTTTTTATTATGCACTTTACATGCACATTCAATTAATTAGAATATTATTGAAAAGTGCAGTTAATTGAGTAACTCAAATTATTAACGAAACATATTCGATAGATTAATTATACACAGACTAATGTTTTTAAGCTTTTGATTTTTGTTGATTTTGATGATTCTCCACTTATAACTAATGAAAAAAGAACATTTAGGATTGGACTATTACATCAGAACAATGAAAATAATGTTTTACACAGTAATGAGGGCTTATTAAAAACTGTTTAATACAGTTGTTTTCAAAAGATGTTTTTTTTTTTTTATCTGACAAATGAACCTAATTCAAACGCATGTTGTAATATACTGAATTAACGGAAAGTAAACAATTAGGTGAACAGTTGGTCAATTATCTTTTGTGAAAAAATATTTTTTCTTTTTGTTGTTTTGTTGCCCTTAATAGGATCCTACGAATGGCTATTACAGTGTCAACACCTTCAAGGAGCACCACACGCCTACCATGGCAGGGAACCAGAGCGCCGAGGCGAGGAACCCCACCAACACCAGTACCCTCGGCAAGCAGCGAGTGCCGACAGGCATGTCCTTCACCAACATCTACTCCACTCTGGGGGCGGGGCCCAACCGCCTGTACGACTATGGCCAGCGCTTCGTGCTGGGCATGGGCAGCAGCTCCATCGAGCTCTGCGAGCGGGAGTTCCAGCGCGGCTCGCTCAGCGACTCCAGCTCTTTCATTGACACGCAGTGCGACAGCAGCATCAGCAGCTACAGTAAGCCGGATGGCTATGTGCAGTTCGACAAAGACAGCAAGGCGTCTGCCTCTTCGTCTTCCCACTACTCCCAGTCGTCCTCACAGAACTCGGACCTCACCCGGCCCCTCCAGAAGCGCATGCAGACCCACGTCTGACCCTTAGAGAGGAAGGGTGTTTGAATGAGGAGCAACGAGCAGACAGGATTGCAAAACTTTTAGAGATTCCGCCTGCAGGAATATAATTTCCTATGGATGCTCTTGGATGCTGTAACAACAACTGGGCTTGATGCACCTTGTAACTTGTTTAGACATCAAAATGTCCCCAAAAAAATGAATCAAGAAGCCTTATATTTCCTTCATGTTTAGATCATCAATCCCCCCCTTTGTTCTTTTTGTTCTTTTGACCCAAAATACAGATGTGCCACAGAGAGCTTATTTGCCAACACAGACACTACAAGTTTGGAGGTTGAACTCGCAACACTTGGTTCCTGCATTCGGATTGTTAAGGCATCAGAGAGCATGATTTCAAGGCATTGTGTGAGAATCAGCTCTGCTGGCATGGACCAAGTTTGCTTTCTGAAGATTGTGAAACGGAAGAAAAGCAAGCATTCGGCGCAGCACTCTGCACAAACTGCCAGACAATGAAAGAAAGCCAACGTCCTGCTGCCCTCTTGTAGTTTAAAGCACAAAAATGAATGTGCATGTCATTTTCTATTAGTGAAAGCTATAACTTTGCAACACTTCTTCCTTTCCCCTTCAAACACTGTATGTTAAGGTTAAGTTGTTGCACGTGGAGGAGAACTTTCCTGACGTGTCGACAGACTCTTAAAAAAAACTGCTGTTTTTCCCCTCTTTTTCTATTACTAAGCGGAGCAAGTGAGCAGATTAAGAGGAGCTGAGATCTTAGTTCAAATCCCTAAGTCATGTTTTCACTTCGACACTGCGATAAAAGAACATCAGTGTACATATATGACTGTAATTTATTTTCAAGCATCTAGTTATTTGACTCTTATTTTCTTTGTGGATAGCGCTGATTTATCCACCAGCGCCTCTTCATGTCCGCATCTATTTTGCCTTGAGGGTCTGTTTGAACTGGGTCATTGCAAACTTCCTAAGTGAGATAGACAAACGCTATCAGCTATTCGGTTTGTGTGGAGCTGCGTCCAACCAATTCCTGTTCTAAGACACATGAAAGAGGAAAGCTTACAAACAGTTTCTGTCAGTTTCTTCTTCTAAATCTAGAGCTCATTAGCTACACTGATAAATGAAAAGTAAACATCATTTTCTCGCTGCTGGTGTGAATATCCCATTAGTATTGTCAGTATCACTGTTGACACTGGGGCTTAGTGCATCCTGACTTTATACCTACTTGTGATTGTGCTGGTGGAACATGAAAAACATATATAGAGACAGATTTACTTATTATTTTCTGGTTTTATTTTGGCTATGCAGAAGGTGGTGGAAAGCCAATTCCTGTTTTCTTCTCTTTTCTTTCTTACATACAGCATATTAAATTTTGTTTAGTACCCAAGTGAAATTTTTGTTGAAGTTGTTGGCAAACCCCATTATAATCATGCTTTTTAGGGGGATTTGTGGGAAGAAAAAATAGGATAATTCACAGCTAATCATCAAATCGATGTCTTTCAAACCAGATCCAACACAGTCAGGTTTTGTTTAGTACACACGTGAAACTTTAAATACCAATCCCTGGGTATTCAACAGATAATAATCCAAAGTTAATGATCAAATCTAATTATTTTAAATCAGATCCAACACTGTCAGATTTTGTTTTTGATTGTATTGTTAAAGCAGATTTTGTAAAAGGGATTATGCACAGTTCCTCACAATAGTGTTTACCTCACCTTAACAGTTACACATTTAATGACTACTATTAGCTACAATGTATTTTATTGGGATTTCATGTGATTGACCGTCACAAAGTAAATATAAATTGAAGCAAACGGGAAATTATACATTGCTTAATTTTTTTTAATACAAATATTGTAGGAAATTTCTGGGTTTTATTTATTTTCAGTCTTCCGGAGTAAACAATTGAGAGAAGCTTACTTAGTCCCCTGATTTCTACTAGACCACTTTACTGAATTAACTTGGTTTGATTTAAATCACTCCACTGCAACTCTGTCTGCTGTATATGTGTCCTGTTGTTTTCTTGCTAAATGGTGAACCTTGTTAATTTCTTCCAAGATCATTCTGTATTTAGTGCCATCCATCTTCCTATCAATTCTGAGCACACTTTGTATTTCTTCTGAAGAAAACAATCTTCACACGCCCACATGCTGCTGTTTATTTTATTTTTATTTATTTTTTGGGGGAAGACGTGAAGTGTTTGTTTTCCTTTAAATATAAAGTTTTGCATGTAGGCCAGAAAGTTCAGTTTTAGTTTTATCATAGCCAAGCACCTTCTTCCACCCTTACATGGATGATGACAAACTGCAAACTGTACTTCTTATTGCCTTTCATGTTTTTCCTCCTCCATAAAGGCCAGATTTGTGGAGTGCATGACTAATAATAGTCCAGTTGACATATACTCCCAACTGAGCTGCTCCTTCAGAATTACCTCATGTCTGCTTCTCTGAATAATGCTCTCATTCCCTGACTGGTCAGCTTAGTTGGAAAGCCTTATTTATTCCACTTTTTGGATGATGGACGGAATAATGCTCTTCTAGATATTTAAAGTTTGGGATATTGTTTTGTAATCTGTCCCTGCTTAAAACGTTCCTACAACTTGACACACAAACATCTGAGGGCTTTACTGTATAGCCGTATTCATACAGCAGTTAAATCACACACAGGTGGAGTATATTTTAATAATATGTGATTTCTGACTGCAATTGATCATTGTGGATTTTATTTAGATGATATCAGAGTAAAGGAGGCTAAATTAAAAATGACTGATATTGCGTTTCAGATTTCTATCTGCAGAAAAGCATAGTTATTTTCCTTCCCTTCACAGTTATGTTCGTCTTTAATAAAAAAAAAACAATGAAATACAGCAAAGACAGATTTATTTATAACTTGATAAATAGTTCAAGGGGTATGAATATTTTTGTGAGGCACTATGCATCATGCAGTACATCATATTAGATACCAACATACAAGCTCTTCATGTTTTACTGCACCTGAGAGATTTGCTCCTATTTTACTTCGGAATTACACTTGTTTTAACTCTCAATATATTTTGAGAGAAGCAAATTCTATCACAGGACTGGAAAAACTCTACTGATTATATTCCCTCAATATAAAAGAGAGTACAAATGAATTCCAGAATATCTTACCTAAACAAGTGTTCTTTTCATTTAATTTATATCGCTGCAGACAGTTAACTGGGATGATCCTGTGTGAGTCGGCAGCTTCCAAACATCAAGCACTGTACTTGAACAGGAGCAAGTTGTTGTAAGCACTTAACATATGATCATATTCAAGGTATTTGACTGGGTTTTTACCACTTGAGTGGCAGTGGTTTGGACTAATTTTACAAATGGATTGGTGCCCATTGTACAGCTTAAGACAAAAAGCTCTGTTTCAAAGCTGATAATCCTGCTTGGTACTTAGCAGACTGTATATAAATCTCTAATACTGTCTTTCTGTGTATATATTTATATATATTTATAATTTTTCCTGGTTTTTCTTTTCTTCTCAGATTTCTCAACAGCACATTAGCGCTCAACAAACATATGCCATCAACACTGTACAGAGAGAAGATAATGTTCTCTTTGTTTCCTTTCCAAAAATTCCATCAAGCCTGCCTTTCTCTCACAAATTACACTGACAGCTCACAGGAGCTGCTTTCTCTTTCCTGAAAGATCTCACCGGAAGAACCAGCACACCACACTGAGCAAACATGAAGCTATATGATGAGCTTAGGCAGGGACAGCTTTACAGTGAGATGTAGTAAGAGGTTATTGTACTGTCAGCCCCTGGAAGAGAAGCCCAGATGGTTGACAGTATATTCCATTCAGCAATCGACTGTCAAGTATGTCTGTGGCAAATAATTTTTTTATCTATCAAATTTCTACTTAGTACCTACGAGTGCAATATAGTTTGTTTTTTTTTCTTCTTGAATATTTCTAATTGCATTTAACAGGGGTCCTTCACACAATAGAGAACATATGGAGTCTTATTTTATTTTATTTTTTCCAGGTCTGAATAGGTACTGTATGTCAAAGACAGTACTCCTAGCTCTATTACCTAAATGTTGTCATCCATCCATCCATCCATCCATCTTACACTTCACTGTGGTTTCACAGGTTTCAAATTAAATATGTATTCACCAGATTCATATTGAAAATTTATTCAACTTTAAGAAATTGACAAACATTTATGTGAATCCTCAGGATATTTGAGTCTGAAAAGGTTTGACGTTTTGATCAGAAGAATGTATAGGAACACTAAAATAGAATAGCTACCGTGAACTACATACTGTATCTTTCTACACATGTTGCTTCCATTTACATTATCTGTACACATTATGAATTCACGTGTAACGTACATTAACAAAATCTTTCAGAGCCCAGATTTCTAGCAATTTTCTGCTCAAGAAACAGGAAACTTTGCCATCCACTATGAATGGCAGCTGATCCAATCCTAATACATTTTCCCAGTCCAATGAATCTGCCCGCTGCACTGCAATCAGATAAATATTTGATTGGCCTGCCTTCTGTCTCGTTCACCCCCAAATGGCAACAGCTATGGCAGGCATATGAGCACTACAGCATTTGAGTGCCATTTGGTTCCTGTGAATCAAAGCATATGTTGGGGAACTATTGTGCCCCACTCACCTGTGGACAGCTCGCCGGCTGGCATCGCCTGTTTGCCTGGCTGCGAGCGGCACACAGGTGCCAGGGCATAACAGATGATTAAACACAGAGACCCAGAACAATTACAAGAGGTTGTTGCCCTTTTGTGATTAAACAAGACAAACCTCTGAGAGCATAGCATGCAAGGTTGTCCATTATTTGGGTATACTAAAGACAAGTCTATAATAACTGTTTTTAAGGTGAAGTCTGAGCCCATTAGCAGGGCAAAGTTGAACATATTAGCTGCACCACAAATTTGGCTCAGTCTGAATAAACTGAAAAACAACACAAAAAGAAATGCAGAACATTCCCATAGTTAGTTTCTTGCTATTGATTGGAAACGGAATCCCATCATCTAAGTTCTCCATCCGTGTATGATAGGTGTTAATGTCTACGGTGGAGACATTAAGAGCAGTTGCCATTTAAGACTTCAGACTGATCTTCATAAGCTTTTTGTTTTACCTCTGTAAATTATTTCTATTTTTCTCTTGTTTGTTTTTTTGGGGTTTTTTTTCTCCTACCAATAAATACATTGTTAATACTGTGATAAAATATAAGTGTAAGACTGACCCTAAAACCATATCTTCAGTTAATCCTTAAATTCTTGTTTTCGCCTTCAGACTACATCGATAATGAATTGGGTTTGTGTTCAATAGTGACAGCAACACATAAAAGCCTCTGAAAGTCAACTGAGTCAAATTCTCTCTCAGTGTTTGAACTGTTTCGTTCCGATAATGACAAGAGGTTTTACTGTTGCATGACACAAGACCAGTATAATAAAATATTCTCATTAAAAAAAGACAATTGGACTTCGGTCAGTTTTAAAGTTGTGGATTGTGATCTGTTGTGAGCCATGTTCTGAAATGATTTAAGTCTAAGCTATGTTTACCACACAACCGAGATTCTACCATTTCATTGTTCTTTATCATTGTCATATGTTATTTATTAAACAAAAATTAAGCCAAAAGTTAAAGGTCAAAAGCTATGTACCCAAGGAATGTACATAATACATAAAGCCCTAGAATTTAAAGGCTTGAATATACCTTAGAGCAGTGGTGGTTTTTGATCTGGGTGGTATGGCTCACCTATCAGGGTGGCAGGGTGGCACCATAGGTGGTCAAAATTAAAAAGTAATGTTTGTGATATGCAGTTACATTTTCAAGTGGCCATTGCATGTTCAGTCAATTGGGAGCGAGAAAAGAAAGAAAACAATGACTATCATGAGTAACTGATGAAAAGTTGGGATTTAATGTACTGCTACAAATTCAGTAACATTAAGATGACTTTGTTTTTTGTTTACTAATCTGGTCTGTTTTTTATTATGTCTAGTTCAAAACTTCAGAATGAAAAACTGGACAGGATTGAATTGTTCCAACCTGGGTTGTTCAGAACAGATTTTTTTTCAAAACAAAGTGTTAGATTTATAAAAGCTATATTCCAATTTTTGAAACAAAAAAAAGGCCTGAGGAGAATTGTGGGTGGCACAGAAGGAATGACTAGTCAATTTGACCAAGTACCACCACTGTTTTAGAGGGTCATTTCAAGAACTGTACAAATAGTAACCACATACAGGGACTTTCATAAGAAGACGATTTGTAAATGCTTTAGGTTCAACCATTATTTTTAGGCAGGTGCTGTCATCTATTTGTAAAAAGAAAAAAACAACAACAAAACAGTTGTATTTTAACTGTACTGGTCTGTGAATCTATGACGCTTTTGCTCTGTATATTTGGGAAATAAAACTGATGTTTGAACTTGTGTTTATTTTCTCCAGTCTCTGTCATTCAGGATATCACTGGTGGAATTTACAACCTAAATAGATTGGTTTCCCACAACTGAAATTCACAGTTCATTGGAACTGAGGATTATAGCCTTAAAACTTCTCCCCCAAAAATTGTTTTATATGAAAAATAATCAAGGATGTTGTTATATTGTAGTTTTTTGTTTGTTTGTTTGTTTTGTTTTGTAGGGTTTTTTTTTCTTTGACTTAATTTGTCACGTTAGAGCTATGAATTGTGAGGACTGTTAAATTATAGATTGTTTAGGAGAAAACATAAATCATTAATGGACAGTACAGAGAAGACAGATGGATTAGAGCTTTATGCAATACACAACAACAGGAAGACGAAAAAATCAACTGCAGTATCTAGAACATTCTCTATTTCTCATATTCACTCTAATTTGAAAAACTGAATACAAACTCAAGAAATACATGCCCTCTAATATTTGACTTATCCATAGTATTTTCTTTTTTTGTAAACTTTGTTCTTTCCACAGTTTTTACTACTTTTCTGTGTACTGTACACAATATAAGCATATAGTACAGGGTGGCCTTAGATATCAAAAGAAGATGATAACAATAAACTGAATCTGAAAATGATTTTCTACAGAAAAACTGAAAACTAAAGATACGTCTAACACAACACATGAAAGAGGAGTAATCCTTCAGTTGATAATACATTATGGCTTGGCAATATGGCCTATATTTTAAAGGTTATAGGTTTAAAGTTGGATATTGTTGGCTCCTCGTTCCCATGCGATCGGCACTCGCTTCCGGAGAGTGTAGGGGCGCCAACATTTACCCCGGCGGGAGTTTTTTCAAAATAAAATCAGAGCTGAGAGACAGAGAGTGAAATAATGCACAGACACAGAATTTCTGTTTCACACTCATACACACCTGCAGGTGGAGAACAGTCAGAACTGAGTTGAACTGAACTGAACTGTCGTATACAGGGGTGTACCATTTTTATTAAAGAAGAACAAAGAACGTAGTCACATGTCTATTCTCCTCCCCCTAGATTTTATTACACCAAACGTTTATTCTCAAGGTTTCCTGAGTTATCGCTGTAACCGTCCGGTCTGTTTATGACTGTCTACTCCCTACTCTGTTTCTTATCTCCGCATCCCACTTTTACAACGTGCAATAAACTTAGCCTAGAGTTTTACGACTTAAAAGCTTAACCCCATAAACCATACTTGACAAAACATTTCTTTACTATCATGCAAGCTAATTAAAACAGACTTTTACTTTCTGATTACTAACTAAAGATTATATAAACCTATTCAATACGAGACTGTTATATAAAGTAGCCCTAAAAAAATATGAATCACGACAATATATTGTGAAACACAATCAAAATATTAATATCTGGTGTCATAATTCCAAACTTTAGTGCAGCTAAAAACTTGACTTAGTCTGACCTTCATTTCAATTGCTGAATCAAAAGAAACTTAGAAGTTGTTTTTTGGGGGGGTTTTTTGCATACCCAGTAGCTTGTTAAGAACTTTATCAAAGTTAAATGTTAAAATAGAGCTGGTATGAAATTCCCTGCAACGTTTGGGCCCTTTTTAGCCACACTCTAAGTACCTTAATACTATATGAAAGGATCGGTTGCCGTAATTCAGCCTTGTTGTAGAATTGCAGGTGTATATTACAGCTCCGATCGGGAAATATTACATATCTAGGTATCCATATCTCACCAAGACTGTCAGACTTATCTAAGCTAAATTACGTCCCACTTTTAAAAAAAGTGGAAGATGATCTGGTAGCTACAATAAAAATGATGGTTTTGCCTAGAATCAATTATTTATTCTCAATGATCCCAAGCAAACCATCACCTGATTGGTTTAGATCTCTGGACTCTTCTGTTTCTAAATTTCTTTGGAAAGATAAACCCCCACGTATCAGCTTAAAAACACTACAGAAGTCCAAAGATAAAGGAGGTCTAGACCTACCAAACTTTCGTCATTATTTCTTAGCCAACAGACTCCAATACACATCAAGATGGGTAAAACACAGTTATATCGATGAGTGCTGGGTAGATGTAGAACAGACACTATGCAATAAGATAAAACTTTCAGATCTACCTTTTGTTAGCTCAAATATAAAACAAAATGAATGTTTTAAAAGTATTAATATCAGCTCCTCTCTGACAGCTTGGTGGGAATTTCTTAAAATGACAAAGACCTCACTAGTCCCATGCAGGCGTACACCCATCTGGAATAACCCGGATATCTTACAAAAAAAATGCATGATCAACTTTCCAGGCTGGAGTTGTAAAGGAATTGAATACCTGGAGCATATATTTGATGGAACAGACTTTATCCAATTTAATACATTGGTTACACAATTCGGAATTAACAAGAATAAATTCTTAGAATACCAACAAATTAAATCAATTATAAAAAATAAATTTAGGCTCAATACAGTTGATTTACAAATTCCAGGAAAAGTTTTAGACTTCCTTAATCTTAACCCTCCCAAACTGCTATCTAAAATATACAAAACATTAAATAGAATAGATGAATCAATAGCCCTTCCTATTTCAAAATGGGAGATGGACTTGTCCATCTCAATAGACCAAAACCTCTGGTCTCAAATTTCATTAAGAACCTTTAAATTTCTTAAAAATCCTAATCTACGATTAATACAATATAAAATCCTTCATAGAGTGCATTATACAGGGCAACGGATGTTCAAGATGGGTTATACGCCGTCTGATACCTGTTTACAATGTACAAGCAATCTACCAGACAATTATATTCATGCTCTTTGGTTCTGCCCACCTGTTAAGAAATATTGGTACCAGATATGTGAAGATCTATCAAAGTGTCTGAAATGTAATATCACACCTGCTCCCACAGTTTGCTTGCTGGGAAATGTAGATGAAGTTACCATGGATACAAAGTCTATGCAATTATTTTACATCGCCTTATGCATCGCTAAGAAAAATATCCTCTTGAACTGGAAAAATAAAAATACTCTGAATATTAATCAATATAGAGATCTCCTTCTGGATTACATTGGTCTAGAAACGGCATCTGCCTCCACATCTGATCAATCTTTCTGGTCACCCTTGATCAGTTCCATCACCTAGTGGGGTCGGGCCCTTGATTCCGTTCTGTGGGACACGGTTGCCGATGTGGAGCTTAAGGGTTGGTGGTGACTGCGGGGAGGTCCTTGGGGGTGGGTCCGCTTGCGGTTCGGCGGTAGGTGCCGTGACCCTCGCCTGGGGTGGGACTTTGGGGGCTTTGTGTGGTGACTCCTAGTGGCTGCATGCGGCGCCTTAGAGGGGTCGTGCTGGCGGACACGGGTTACTGGCCTGGTGCTGTGCTGCTCTGGGGGGGTCTGGGCTGGGCCTGGGGCTCGGGGTTCTGGGGCGGCGTGCCCCCCGGCTGGGGCCCTGGCTGGGGCTTGGCCGGGGGGGGCGCTGCCGTCGGTGCCGGCTGGGGGGGGCTGTGGTCGGCCGATGGTTGGCGGGCGCTGCTGCCCTTTCCATCTCCCCGGGCTGGTTCTTGTCGCTTGCTCCCCGGTGGCCGCTTGCCGCGTCTGGGCGTCGGCGAGAGTGCGCGGCGGGTGGCCGGCGTCTCCGGGCCCGATCGGCTATATTGACA
Source organism: Apricaphanius iberus (assembly GCA_028564705.1). Taxonomy (NCBI): domain Eukaryota; kingdom Metazoa; phylum Chordata; class Actinopteri; order Cyprinodontiformes; family Aphaniidae; genus Apricaphanius; species Apricaphanius iberus. The sequence continues at coordinate 604,506 of JAPXFQ010002197.1, forward strand.
CTGGACATGGCTCCTGGGTCTTGGTCTTAGCCCTCGCGGGGGTGCTGAGGTGGGGGCCTCTGGCCGGTGTTGGTCGGCCTCCACGGTGACTGACCGGTTGGTGGGGTGTGGGCTGGTGGGTGGAGGTGCTGGGTTCTGTTGCCACCCGGCCATCGGGCGGTAGTAGCAAGGCTGGAGGATGTCGGCCTGGGGATTGGCCGCCCGGGACTTCGGTCTGCTCACGGGCCTGGCGCGGCATGTCCGGGGTACCCGAGTCGGTGGTGCGCCGGGTTCCGGCCTCGGCGCGGGGGCCCTCGGACGCTGGCGGTGCCTGGGGCGTCTCTTATTGGCGGGGAGGCTTTTTACCATCTAGCACAGGCGCTCTTTTTAACGGGGTGCGCTTGGGACGGGAGGGGGGAGGGCGTTGAGGGGGAGGGGGGGCTAAACTCAACCTGGGTGTCTAGTGACATGTGTTTTGTTAGCAGTGTGAATGTTGGGAAGGATTTAGGTATGCCCCTGGCATGGGGGCTGGTGGATTGCCGGGGCCCCCATGGGGCTCGGGGGTGCCGCTGCCGTGGGCCCTGGCGGTGTGGCGCATTGGCGCTGGGGGGGGGGCCCCCTATAGGGGCCCGTTGTGGGGGCCTCGCCTAAGGTGCCGGCACCCACTGGTTAAACGCATCTAGACACTGAGGGCCCGGGGGGGGAGATGGGGGTACCCGGCAGTATTCCCATGTCCCCCCCCTCTGTTTTAAGTGCACATTAGAACAACACGCAACAACACCACATTGAGCTGGGGGAGAGAGGCTGGGGGGTCTTTCCACACCCCTGTTCGTTGGACCATCAGGGGTCGGAGCCCGGATAGAACATCACGCCGTCTGGTCGGGGTCCTGGGCTGGTGGGCTGCTCTTGCCGGTGTGGGGGCCTTGGCGGTCTGCTTGTCCCCGTCCTGGTGGGCAAAGGGGTCTGTCTCCTGGGTGCAGGGGCAGGGTTCTCTATTGGGGCGTCTGTCCCTGGGCCTGGGAGTATGGAGTATAGTGTACGTATGGGGGGTATGAATGAGTGTATAGCGTCCTTTTTTCGTATGTCCTGTATTTGTAAGAATGTGTACGCATGAGAGGGAGGGTACGTATGAGTGTCTCTGTCTGTCTATGTCTACCTGTCAGGTTGGGTGTTTGGCTGCTCTCTGGCCTGATGCATCTTCTTCCCTCCCCGTCACTCCCCGTCGGTGATGGTTGCTCCTGCCCGCTGGTTGATGATGGCTCTCGATGCCTGGGGCCGGGGGTCCCGGTTGCGGCCCGGCTCGGTCCTGGTGCATGTCGGGCGGGTCCTGGGTGGTCCGGTGTGTCGGGCGGCCGCTGTTTCGGGCCGACGTCCTCCTTGGATTGACTGGGGCACCTCTTCTGGGGGTGCCGGGGTTGTAGAACAGGTTGGTGCCGTCCGGTGGATCGGTGGGGACCGTGCCTGGCGCCCAGTCCTCCTGCCGGTTCCAGGACTTCTGCTGGCTGGTCTGTTCGCCTGGTGGGGCTGTCCGGCATTGGCTGGGCCCCTGATCTTGGCGCCCTACGTGGGGCGGGATCTGGACCCGGGAGCTGGAAGATCTGGATGTCCAGGTGCCGGCTGGGCGCGGCCTGGGGAGGGCGTACATCCGCTGTGGCTCTTGCTGTGGCTCCCTGGCGTGTGGGTGTGTGGAGGCGGGCCGGGTTGTTGGCGGTGGGTATTGGTCCGGGGTGGCGGCGGCGTGTGTTGTCCGTCGGTTGGCTGCGGATCCTCCTTGCCTGCGGCGGCGGCGGGGGGCCCTTGTCGGCTGGTCCCTGGTTGGGGCCCCGCTGGGGGGCGGGGTGCCCCTGGTCCCCGTGGCCTCCGGTTCCTGATCCGGGCCCGCCCTGGCGTAGCCGGTTACCGGCGGAGCCCGTGGGCTCGTCACTGCGATCTCTCGGGCCCCAGCATTGCGGCTGGTGGGTGTTCCCCTGGGGCTTCCATCTGTTCCCCTCTTGGCGGGTGATCGACCCTGCGCTGATCCGCCTGTGGCCTCTGTACTCTATGGGACCCTGGATGCATACATCTCTTGCCTCCTCCATGTCTGTGCCGATTCCTGTAGGACGGATTGACGGTTCCTTACACCAGCTATCAATCACTTGCGTGGGGAAACCTTATTCCGACCTGCATGCTCGCACACACATGGGTGTGGGGACATTGGTGAGGACGGACATATCTTAAGCTGAGGTTATCATCATTAGTTAGTTGTTCACAGGAGCTTACCAGAAACATTTATATTATGTTCATTAATCAATGCTTGTGTGTAGTGAATGTGTAATTCTTAGTTTATTCTACTAGATCCGAACTATTGGTTTGGTTCTGTACAGTTTGTCGTTTTTGTTTTGTATTACTGTTTCTCTGCCGTCCGGCAGAGGTGGAGGACTGGGATGTTTTCTTGTGTTCTTTGTTTGCCTCCCTGTCTTGTGTCGTCGGTTCGCACCTCTGCTGGTCCGGTTTCTTTTCTTCACCTTCTTCCTTTCTTCCTTCTTGTCTCAGTTTAATGTCCATGACGTCAGGAAATTGAACCCACAGTAATCACTAATAAAGATTTTTCATACATATACATCAAGTGGCGTACTACAGCGAAGCTGTAATACTCTGCTTGGGAAAGTAAAACTGTTGGGCTTGTACTTGGTACTCAGACACCAATTCTGAGTAGCATACTGCTAGACAGGACACGTTAAAAAAAAAAAAAAAAAAAAAAAAAAAGAATTGCAGGTGTGACGAGGTAGCCCTTATGTGAGCATTAGCACAGAATGACCGGGTTTCGGAGGACGGGGCCTACGCTATGCGCTTCTGTGGTCAATGAGTCTGTAACAATATCCGTGTTCAACTATAATGTATAATCTTTTTCCCCCAAAATAAAAGCATACTAGCATCAATGCTACATAAACAAACTGGGGTATTAGCTGTGAAGCTACTTCTGAACGTTAGCTATGAAGCTAATTGAAAAGCGAACAACTCAAACAATGCCACAATGTCTACTAACAGCTGAAGGACATTATAGAGGAAATATGCTTACTTGTACAGGGCTATTTGCTGGTTAACAGAGAGTTGGTATTAATCCTGGTAGAAGTTTAAGACGATCTGCGAATCTACTGCTGTATAGTCCCATGTTGGAAAAACAGTCATCCTAGAAATGTTTGCCACAAACTACCACACGCTTCGTCAGTCGGTCGGGCACATTCCCTGCATACATCAAATCTATCTACAACATTTTCAGTGGCTCAGAAGTGGAGAGGACAAAAAGATTTATGTTCTCTTTTATACACCCAGGTACAGTGCAGTTTGGATGCAGTCTTGACTCCATGCTGTTGGTTTGTTGTTTACCTGTTACCGTAGCTCTTCGCGCCGCGGAGGAAGGGACTTGGAGGGTGTAGTTTGGAGAATGGGGTAATTGGCTGGAACTCAACGCGTAATATGCCGAAACGTGTCGTCGAACTGCCAAACTGCCCAAAAGCCCGTTTCTGAGTGCTAATTTAAGGATGCAGGCAGACATACCCCGGAACACAGGAAGACTAATCAGTAATTTTAACCCCTTAGGGGCCGTAGGCAGCCTGGGGGAACTAAAAGATATGATCGAAAACCTCAAAAAATGCTAATTTCGTGCCAGGTCCAATTATATTAGTCATTAACCACTGGCTTTAGGTTAATGAATGTGGTTATCTTGTCAAGTATGGAATTCTCAAGAAATAAAAATGTATCTTATTTTTTCAAAACTAATTTGCGAGACCTTGGACCTGGAAATCGAAATTAGAAGCTTAAATATAAAGTTTTAATATCTTGAGCAGAAAAGGTTCTTATCTAGACTTTTATTACAGACCCTTTTTCAGTTTGATGTTAGTTTCTTTCCTGAACATTTTACTAAGCTAGAGTTATGGTAGTTGACACAGCCGACTGTATCAGTCCTCCTATCAGGTGCAACTCATCTGTTAGCTGTAAGTGAATCAAGAGTAGAATAAACTTCTTGATTTTATCACAGTCTTATGTCTTGAGAAAATAGTTGCTAATCAAGGATGTGAGCATCTAAACAGCAACAACCTTTTTGAAGAATTTCAGTCAGGTTTTAGAGCTCATCATAGCACTGAAACAGCACTCATGAAAGTTACTGATTATATTCTAATAGCCTCAGATAATGGATTCGTGACTGTTCTGGTCTTGTTAGATCTCAGTGCTGCTTTTGACCTTGTCAATCATAATATTCTCTTAGAAAGGCTTGAACATGTAGGGATAAAGGGAAAAGCACTAGGTTGGTTTAAATCATTTATGTCCAACAGATTCCAGTTTGTTCATGTCAATGATAAATCATCTTAACACTCAAGGGTTACTTGTGGAGTACCACAGGGTTCTGTGCTTGGACCGATTCTCTTTACTATATATATGCTTCCAATTGGTAAAACAATTAGACAACATGGTATGAATTTCCACAGTTATGCTGATGATACAGAATTACAATTGTGTATCATCACAATTATTTATCCATAAAACCTGATGAATCCAATCAGTTAGGTAGATTACAAGCATGCCTGAAAGACATAAAAACCTGGATGACTCTGCATTTTCTACTTTTAAATTCGGACGAGAGATAAGTTGTTATTTTTGGACCAGAGGTTTTAAAAAGGAAACTGCTAAATCAATCACTTCATATGGATGGCATTAATTTGGCCTCTGGCAATAATGTAAAGAACCTCTGTGTATTCTTTTACCCAGACATGACATTTTATTCCCTTTTAAACAGGTTTCTAAGATTTATTTATTTCACCTCCGGATTATTGCTAAAATTGGAAACATCCCGTCCAGGAGTGATGCAGAGAAACTAGTCCATGCATTTGTTACTTCAAGCCTGGACTACTGTAATTCCTTATTATAAAAAAGTCCCGAAAATGCAATTAAATGCCTTCAGCTGATCCAAAATGCTGCAGCAAGACTTCTGATGAATATTAAAAAGAGAGATCACATTTCTCCATTTGTGGCTTCTCTCCATTGGCTATAGTTTAAGATCCTCCTCTTTACGTATAAAGCCCTTAATAATCAAGCTCCATCGTACATCAGACATCTGATTGTTGCATCTGTTCTTAACAGAGTACTTCATTCTCAGACTGCAGGTTTACTGGTAGTTCCTTGGATTTCTAAAAGTAGAATGGGAGGCAGAACTTTTAGTTATCAGGCTTCTCTCCTGTGGAACCAGCTCCCAGTTTTAGTCCGTGAGGCAGATACTCTGTTTTCAAGACTAGGCTTAAAACCTTCCTTTTTGATAAAGCTTGTAGTTAGAATGGCTTAGGTTATCCTGAGCTATTTTTGTAGTTATGCTGCTGTAGGCTTAGACTGTTGGAAGACAGATTGACCACTTTTCTTCTCTCTTCTAGTTTTCTCTTGTACTACTCTCCAGATTTTTTTTTTATGTTGTTTTTGCGATTGTTAGCCTTGTTTTCTCTCATTGTTTTTCTCCCCATAGAAGCTCCAACTGGTCTGGTCTCCTGCTCAACTATAATGCATCCTGCTGGATGGGGTGCATCGTTCCAGATAAAACTCAAAGTGACCAAGCATCTTCCATGCTGTCTCTTCTTTGTCTTCTTGCTTGCTCAGAATGAGGGATTGCTGAGGATTTGCTGTGGTTGGAGTCTACATGATCCGAGCACAACCTCACGTCGATGACTCAACGCAATCTGCTGGGATTCCTTACATAGAAAACTTTTAACTGATTGGAATGTTTGTATAATTGTATTGAAATGACTTTTGTTCTAAAGTGCCTTGAGAGGACATTTGTTGTGAATTGGCGCTATATAAATAAAAATGAATTGAATTGAAATTTAATTATTCTTGCACTGTACATATTCAATACAAATGAAAGGTTCCTACTGCAAAACCTTAGTAAAATTGAAGCTTTCTGAGTTATTTATTAGCCTCCTTCCCTTACTGTCCCTAAATTTGTTATTTTGCCCTTAACCCTTTGCTTCAATTCTATTTTGTAAAAGGTCAAACAAGATTTCTTCACTTTTCAAAAGAACTCAGAGAGATGTGACATCTCTCCACTATTGATGAGAGAATCATTATTAATAATACTTTGTCATTAACTCACTTCCAAAATTCTAAATTATCCTTTTATCAAACAAATATTTATCTGATTATGATGAGGTATCTGACTGAAAAAAGTCCAATAGTTGTAGAAATCCATATACAAACTTTGAAACACCATTAAAAAGCTGGCAGAGCTATTGATCAACAGCAAATTAAAAGATTTTTAAAAGTTAGGTTTAGGAAGAAAAAGTAGATGCAAAACAGTAATGAATAATTCATTTTTCACAGTACAGATGCAGAAAAAGCATGCACTGTTTCTGTAAAATGATTGCATTGATTATTTATTGTATTAAAGCACATATTTATGGGGACTTTTTTTGTTTCACACTGCTTTACATTAAATTGTCCTTCTTTTGTCCTTCTACAAAAGTCTACAAAAACAGAAAACATTTCTTGTCTGGTTCAAGGTTTATTTCCACAGCCAGCTGTTGGTAACAGCAAAAACATGGCTGTTTATTCACTTTCCCCTCCTGTTGCCTCTTAGGGCAGTCAGCGGATTTACCCTATTACATTTACATGCAGACCTTTAATCCATTGATAGCACCATCCTAGTTTCACTCCTAACTAAATGAACTCACATAAACACTGTAGCTCTTCTGAAGTGCTGGCTCCAGCCCTACACAACTGAAACTTAAAAGTGATTTGAATTCCCTCATGCATATAGTCAATACAATGCTAGGGCAATTAGTCTTAGCTGGATTAATCCACTTGCAGTCAGCAGCAGAGAGATGTGGCAGTCTAGTCAGCATCAGAAACAATTCTCTGATTTGTAAACACAGCGTGGCCTCAGAGAGAAATACTATGCCAACAACTAAGCAGACAAAGAATGGTCTGTGCCAGCATAAGGTAGCCTAAAAGCAAGATCTGCAGCCAGTTTAGCCTCGATATTAGGAATCCATCTGCCAACAACATGATTTCCCTGGTAAAACTTCCAAAACCAAAATAAAAAATGAGTGTGTTTTCCAAACAGTACACAAATAGTGCCATTTGCAATAGATTTGACTAATCCCTAGCTCCAACTCATTACTGAACTGATTCGGCCCAGACATTTGCCCACATTATCACTTTAAACACTCTCCTTGGAACTTGTTACTGTAAGGCACTAATTATTCAATCTTGCCTTCCCTGACGATACAGCAAGCCTGTGGATCTCTCTGTGGCTTTCATCCCCTTTAACAGATCCAAGTTGGGAATAAAAGTGCTACATAAATAACTGTCTTTCTTTTCCGATGAGCACCTCTAGCAAACTACTGTCATAAATTGCCTTGGCATTCCAAAATTTATAAAAACAAAGGTGCAAATTTAGTGCGAACTGCAGATTAACCGTTTAGTGTGCCAAGACATTCTACAAAATTTTCCAAGAGTTGGTATTTAGTGAGTGTGAGGGAAATTGTGAAGCAGCAGGTGCATGAATGGAATGTAAAAACCGTTGCTAAAATCCCTTCAACAAAAGAAACATGTTCTTCTTGTCATTATTTTGTAACGTGTCAGCCAGCATTCACATTCAGAAAATTGTTGTGCTTTCTCTTTGCTCACAGAGCCTGATTGGATGTCAGTCAAACGTGTTTATAGTACCCACAATGTAAACCATATGGTTTAATAGCAAACAGAAAAGAGGAGTTGACTGACACGTTGAAGCAAATTTCCATACTGCTGCTCCTTTCATGTAATTGCCAATGAAATTCTTTCTTTATAGTCATTTGTTTTTTTCTAAAGACAGGTGTTCTGGCAGAAAACTCACTCAACCATCGTGTCTTACAGCATAACATGGAATGTCAAAGAAGATCGAGAAAGTAAGTTTATAATGCGCACCGCTAATTTCACATGTGTAACTACTACTACTACTCAGCTTATTTCTTCTCTTTGACCTCAACAATATTGAGCATGTATTAATCAGCATGGATCCACATACCATCCCTTCAATATGATGTGTTGTAAAAATACTTTTTTTTATAAAATGTAAAATATTAAGGTGTTTGATCTGTCATGTAACCTGTCTCCTTGTGAGATACATATTGGTGTAAAATTATTAGGAAATGTATGCTAATGGTCCCTGACCTCAAAAATGACAAAAAGCCTTGAGAGAACATAGTAGGGTACTACACTAAAAAAACATGTTGGTTCAACCTCATACATTCAGGTTGCTGTTAGACACAACTTAATTTCCAGTGTTGGTCCTCATAGAAACATAAATGCATTAGGTTGACCCAACACGTTTACATCTAGTTTACTCAAAACAAATCATTATTGCTAAATCAACCCAAATCAGTTGTGTGGAAATTTTTTTTTTGAGTGTTAGTAGGCAGAAAAGATGTATATGTTCTTTGACTTTTAAGCAATTTATGTATTTAATAACCTTTCACGTATGGTGCATATGCTGTCATAAGTGCATCAGAAAAAAATAGGAAATCAAGGTAAATTTCACAGACACTTTGTTAGGGAAAAATAATAATGTTGTATTATTATTTTCTTAGGGTATTTCCTTATCACATAGTTTAAATGTACTTTTTAAATGTCATTTGGTTTCAACCATATGTTCCTTTGTATACACCCTGTTCTTTTAAGATGCTAATGAAGTTTGACCAAATAAAGAGAGACTGCAGTGGGAGGGCCTTTTGAGACCAGGTGACAGAGCTGTGTGATCAGGACACAGAGCTGGGAGGCTGTCTGAGAAGCTGAGAGGAGAACAGACAAACGGTCAACCAGAGTATCTTCCTGGTCTCCCTCTGCAGAACTTTACTGATTTTATCTCCCACTGCAGAGTTCATTTAACTTCAATTTCTCTCCGACCCCTGTGTGTGATTCTTTCTAGGTTAAACCACTATTTTTTACCCTAGCACACTTCATATTAATTTATTAGTGAACACACAACAAGATAGTGGAATTTGTTTTTGGAACAGCATGACATGCTCACATCTCTTTGTCCTTACACAATACAAACAATAAAAAGACATATACTCATAGAAACAAGCAAGTAGAGATTTTTACTTACTGTTTATTAGCCTGCTGTTTTAAATGTAATATGGACTTGATAAGATGGTCAAAACTGATTTTTGAAAACTTTTTGTGCATTGATCAAGACGTCAATTTATCAAAATATGAGTACCTATTCTGTTTGCACATTTAATTTTAAATAAATATTGTCTTTTAAAATATCTATAAAGTAGGTATTAAGAATTATTTAAATGAATAACAGGAAAGTGGATTAAAGCGATAGTGCTGGTGCATGGACGAATTGTATTGTAAACGTGGACATCAATAGAATTGTGTCTTCCTTTAAATCTAGGTGTAGAGAAGAAAAAACGGGCACGCTTGACTACAATGTATAGCCGTAAAGACTACTCATAAAAAAAATAAAAAAAATACTTGAGTAAAACAAAATGTATTCTCAAGTACTTGATTAGTAATCAGTTTTAATTTGTGAAAATGTAATCATACAGACACTATCAACAATTATACAATGGTTGTAGTTCTCAGAATAATGAAAATAAAAATAAAAATGATTATAAAAAAGAAAAAAACTGACAAAAACATTACAAAATGACAAATTTGAGCTGAAGAAACTAATATTTCCAAATTTGAAATGTTCACATCCTAAAACTTTTAAAACCAATCCTTACTAGGGCTGCACGATTATGTCCAAAAAAATAATCACGATTATTTTGATCAATATTGTAATCACGATTATGAATCACTAACATTCATCCAGTCCTGTAAAATATCTATTTTTATTGCAATAATTATAAACTTTTAAAAATGTAAAAAAAAAAATGTGAAAAATAAAACTTTAGATTAGAATATGATTAATAATGCAAAAAAACTATCAAAAACAACTCCAGTATATCCATCTATATATATTATACTTAAAATGTGTAAACTGTGCAATAATTTCCCAGAAAGTTTATTTTTCAATTGAAAATTTTGTTTTGTGGTCTTTTTTATTAATATTTTATTTTTTATCTAATTCATCATTACCTGGTGTACCAAGCATAGAAGGAAATAAAACCTGTCTTTAAATTCAGTGCAGTTTTTTTGTGTGGTAGAAGTATCAGCATTGGTACTCGGTATCGGTAAGTCCCCTGATTCGAGTATCTGTATGGTATCGGTTTTGAAAAAAAGTGGTATCGTGCATCCCTATTAAAAATGCAACAGTGTCTGTGTTTACATGCAGTCAATAACCCAGTCAAAACTGGAATATAAGCAATAACCCAGTAAACATCGGCAAAGACCCGAATAATATCCCCCGGGTACCTCTTTTCTAACCTGAATATTTGGTCATGTTAACACGTATTGGTTTTGACATCAAAACAAATATGGATTTGTGTTCTGCGCATGTTCTATTTGCAAGGAATAAAAAGTAGTAGAGGAACTTCTTGTATATGCCCTCTGGCAAACAAATTCCTTGTATATGGGAGTAACTCTCTCTGCTCTCTCTAACTCTGGAACTCGAACTCTGGAACCCAAACAATGACCTTAACCCGACCATAACCCGAACATTGGCTGCATGTAAATTTAGTCAATGATAACTTTATATCACATAAGCCTTGGCCATTTGACATGCTGAACTTGTTATTGTTCGGCATTTTGAATGATTGGGTCAAAGAAATCAGGTCATAATCTAATTTTTACTTGTCAGTTTTCTAAATTATAATAAGGACATTAAGTAGTATTTCATTATCACTCAATTTAATTAATATTCAAGTCAGATAAACTGAACAGAAAATCCACATCATGCCATTGCACATCAAGCAGATTAATAAGCTACATGTATTACTTATGAATATTTCGCCTTCCATGACGGCAATGCTCCGCATTGAGCTGAACAATGCTCCCTCTTGCAGAGGCTGAATCTGCACTTCACTCTACACCAGCACCTCCTCAGTCAAAGTTTTGAAGTTAGGGAACATTTCTCAGCTTGAAATAATCCACATTTGGCAAAACTCTATAAATGGCGCCGTTTCTGATTTCTTCAGTAGTAGTAAAATCCCATATGCTCTTCTTCAGCATCAGTGGTTAAGTTGCAGCACCTATCAGTCACCACCAGTCTGTGTATTATGCAACCACAGATGTGCTCCATGCATCCATAAATATTCAAAATGCTTTCAGTTGAAGATAGTGAGATGCATTGGGTTTGATGTCCATGTCTGAGATGATTCTCATGGGAATTTTTTCTAAATTCGATCAGTTATGAGAACTCTGTGGATAAAGTTGAAGATGTTTCTGCATCTACATCAAGCAGTCAGGCGTTGCAATCTGTCGAATGACTGATTGCCTTCGGAATTTTTCGGCACTATTTAAAAATAACAGTCAATGGAAAAAAAAATCTGTTTTGGTGACCCCTGGCCTTGGCTAACAAACCAGTGAGCATTGGTACCCAACACTCCAACTGCAAGATAATAGCAAATAATAATAGTAACTGAAATCATGTAAAATCGCTTTTTTACCAAGTTTGGATGCATATCCACTGTGTTTATAAACATGATTCCTACATACAAAACTTCCCCAGAGTTTGCACATGCATCAATCGAGTGTGCAATTTAGGTATTTTAGGGTTTTCACAAAAGTCCCATAGAAATAGTGCAATAATGCCCACTGGCAATTTTCAAAGGACCCTCCTTATTTAGCAGACTATCGTACATGTATGAATTTTGGTACACTTGCAGAATTTCCAAAAATCTACAAAAATGTTTCTTGCACCCTTGGTCTGCAATATACAGGAAGTTGGCATTCTTGAATTCAATTTGTGATTTTCACTTTGTTATGTTATAGTTTCTGCATTTGATACATTTCCTTCTAGAGGTTCTGATTGATGGGCTTAAAATGTGTTGAATTTGCTCATAAGACAAGTTAAATCTAAAGCTATCAAAACCATATGCCTATTTAAGGGTGTGGCCAGATCTCAAAGTTTGATGTGTCACCAAGAAAACAGAAATTGTGATATGTCTATGAAGAAAGTTAGAGACACAAAGCCTTCTTTGACCTGGCAATATCTGGTCCCCAACAAAACTCAACGGACAAAAACCGACATCAAATAAACCCTGTCCCAGAAAGTCTAATGTTATACAGTGGTCTGCATGTAGTTGGCCCCTTTGACCTAATCAACACAAAACTGTGCCCAGTGACAGAAGAAAGTTGGTTGAACGTGATATCTGGTACTGACATTTTCGACAAGAGAGTGTTGCTTTGGGGGGTTGGTGAAATCCAATGTCATGGCGTGACATTTGGTTCTGATTTCCAAATTGTCCAAACTGGATATTATGGATATCAATGATGAATAATAATTCAGCCCCATAAAATATATTTATGCAAATATTTAGTTGGCATGAAACATTAAAAAGAATTAGTCCCAACCCATACTTTGACAGAGATTATTTCACTTGATACACATACGAAACGTTTTTTGTAGCCATGATTCAACCTCAAAGGAAGCCCTTTTGGATCAAAGCTGTCATTCTGTCTGTTTACACACATATTGGAACAAACCCCTTCTACAGCTTCCGACTTACAGTCTCTAAAATGACTGTAAAATGAAGTAAAGTCTTAAAATAATGGAGATCAAAGTTGTGATGAGGTTTGGGAAGGGGTTGGGGGGGTCATTTTACATAATCTGTAAAACACATTGAGAAGCTATGCAGTTAAAAAGTGCTTTATAAATACAATTTGATTTGATTTAATTAGATTTGATCTGTATCAACCTACAGACAGGTCAATTGGATCATATTGGACTTTGACTCAACTTTGCCCCTATGTTATATTCCCATCATCTATATCTTCCTGATACAGTAATAGATCCATCCCAAATGTTTCTTACTTCTCTATGGATGACAGTTCAGCACATTGGTATGGTAAATTGATTAAACCATTCTAGCCCGACCGCAGAGAGAAAAGTAACAGGTTACTATGGTGAATTACCCTTCTTGGCCATCCTGACATCCCTAACAACTTTTTAACATTGTCTGATAACAGATCGTATTTTCAAATGGCATTTCAAACTACTTAATGAAATGTTCATTAATTATTTGCCCCCAGACAGAAATACGCCACAGTTTCCAGGTCATATCTGAAGACGTCTTACTGCAGCTGAACTGGACCCAATAGAATGCAATATTGAGACTCGCTCTTGCACCCCCCATTGGCTATATGTGGAACTGACCAGCGGGCTCAGTGCTGTCGTTAAGTTGGCGTTTCAGAACATCAGTGGTTGTCGTTAAACATTACTAGCTGCTTTAACTTGAACTTGTTGCATGTCCAGGAGCAAGTAAGAGACAAGGAGTGTCATGATAAGATTTATCTTTTATAAAATAAAGTCCACGACACAGTTAGGCATAACATATACATGATTCATGAAGCAGAGAATCTAGCAAGGAATGAAAGAAACAAAACAGCTTTTAAGTGCTGGTCACAATGGCAAAGCACATCAGACAAAAGAAACACACATTCCCAAATCACATCAGTTATGCCACCCGCTGGGATAAATGGATAAATAGGTTTGGAAAAAACCCCTGATCTGTTGTGACACCTTCATTTGACATGGTTTAAAAGACAACACAATGTGTATTACCAATAATAAACAGAGATGGGAACAATTTTTTTTTCTGGCATGACATAAAAAACCCACTGAACCAAATAATAAGACTAAGCACTAAAATACAAATGTAAACAATAACAATAGAGCTAGGAATCACATTTGGAAGGCTGAGAGTGACAAAAAACAACAACTCAAAGTGATTCAAATACAGAGCCAGATGGAAAACATTACACAAAGACCAATAGATCATGTTATACCGTAATTAAAGAAGGAAAAAAAGAAAGAAAATATGCCTATGTTTATTATACAAGCTGATCGTAAGTGATGGTATCATGTAGCAAAGGAAGATGAAAAAAACAGTTTTAGGGGAATGATTATGGTTTTGTATGCAAGAGGTCTCTGGCTAAAGATCCCAGACAAGTCCCCAATAATCATAGGCTGACTTAATGCCAGTTATACAGTGTAGATAACTACTAAGGTCTCATTCACTTATTTTTTCAATAAAATTACAATGGTCTCTACCTTAAATTAATGCTTTGAGAATAATTTTCAGTGGAAAAAATCTCTCTTGCTCCAGTTTCACAAGGTTGCCGTTTGCCAGAGTAGTGGGTGGGTGGTTGAGTTGAGTTGTTAATGATTAGCTTCTACTAGAAGAGAAATTATCAGCTCTCTCCTGCCCATAAAACAATACAGCTTTGCTGTGGGTGGTCACAAGCCAAGGTAGGCAGGACCTCTAATATTAATTTTCCCTATGACATAGAAGGGACTGGCTCTTTCTGACTCATTCATTTTTACTGTATATTTCCTTTTTGTGGCTAATGCAGGCAATGGGGGTTGGAGAAAGCATTCATGTGCACCATGAGTGACCAACTGTATTTAAAAAAAGAACAAGTATTACACGTTTCTCACTGAACTAGATCTTTTAGAAAAGATGAATAAATCATGTTAACCTTGAAAGTGACCAAGTCTATCAGTGATGTCACAGAATGGTTACCCCAGGCAGAGATATTAAACACGACACTCTACATGGTGAAACCTTGCAGTGGGATGTAACACAGTGCAGAAAACAGCTTTTCAAAAATGTTTAAAAATACCTGCCTCTGGATAATATATTTTAACCATGCTGAAATGTATTAGGCTACCCACCTCCAGTTGGTATTCTTAAGAAAATCCTGATTTGTGTTGTTTTCAAGTGTAGGGTTTCATTTAATTAAAATTATGTTTCCATAATGTTGCCTCTGAAACCATGTTTGACTTGGAATTATAATGAAATGAACAGATTAAAACATTTTGATTGAGGAAACCTTCAGGAATCCAAGAAAATACATTACACTATAAGTTTTCCCCAACACATGGGCATATTTTTGATTGGCATCTTGGTAAATCTGTCAGAGCAACAGATTTGCAGTGTTTTAGCATAAGTGCATTTGAGCATACGTGTAGTCACTGGATTCCTTCACAGCATAATTTAAACGAACTAGAGCGCATTCTTCTGTGAATCAGATGTCCTGTCCTGTTAGCACTGCATGCGTGAAATAACCTGCTAACTAATTAATACATATTTGAACACACTCCAAACTATGATCTTTTCCCAGACACATTTCATTATAATAAATGCATAAATTACAACCACGTGTGTTACTGGATTAAATGCCTCCGTCTGTTTAGTTTGCAAAGAAAAACCTGCATCAAAAAAATTAAGCCAGCAATTCTTTTTTCTTTTTCCCAAGTAAGCAACAGTATTCTGGGTGCATAGAGTTTATGTTTGCAATACAAACATTCATTTAAAAAAAGTTTCTTCTGTCAATAGATTTTTGTTCTTGGATCTTGTCCTTGTTTGTTGCTTTTCTTCTTTTCTCTTTCTCTCCTGAAAGTTTCTTTAGCGAATGCTTAGCGTGGAGCTCAAATACTATTAAAGAGCAGTGCCCTGTTGGGTCAGGGGTAAATAAAATAGAAAAACTTGTGGCCTTGTGAGAGGGCTGAAAATCGACAGCAGTCACACTGTGTGTGTGTGTATGAGTATTTTTTTCTCTACCAAAAGAATGCGCATTTAAAGTTGGTTAAGAAAAATAAATCCCCTCTCCTGATTACAAGCTGACTGCAGAGTCAATCCTAGGGAGCATCTTAAATGAATTATTGATCCTATGACCTTTCCCTGTGTTAAGGCTTGCTGTTGTTTGTTTCAGCTGTGTTGACTAGAATCACACCATAGGCAGTTTGAACAAACATTATATTTCTTAATTAAACTGTGTTGTATTATGCCTATATGTTTGTGTTTTATTTTAATAAATAACCTACAATGCTGTGGAAAGTTATCCCCTAACACCACTTTGCTTTTTGTTCAAAATTTAAGGGATAATTCAGCATTTAGCATTAAGCTTTGTATCAGTAGAAAACCAGCAGTATGTCGAATGACTGGACGGCTTAGTGTAAAGTTAGTATTTTGTTCGTTTTTATTTTTGTTACTAAGACGTCATGTACTGACTTTATACACCCAGCATTATCATAGCGTTCTTCCCACGAAGTCAGCTGAACTATTGTTGTTATATTTATATCTACTCTAGCATACTGTAGGTGGAAATAGTTTGCATTGCTAACTTTGAGCTTACTGTTTTGCAGACAATACCGTCTAACAGCCTACCGTCACTTTATGGAGTGGGTCCTGCAAGGCGAGAGACTTGGCAAATGCTGTTGTCTAGTTTCGCCTACCTGTGTTGTTTTGGACATCAGACGAAGATACCCCGCTCCTGACGGTCAATACTGTGGATATCAGGAAACTGCCGAAGCTACTGAAGAGCTTTGAGTGTTTGTTATAAACCTTTTGTGTTGCTATTTTAGAGTTTACGTTAACCTAAAGAATGTTTCAGCTTAGAGAAATTGTGATTTCAATTGGAGGAAAGAAAATCATATGCAGAGCTGCTAAGCTACTCTTGTTGACATCATCTTTTTAATGAGAAAGTCTAAGTTGTGTAATATATATTATGCTCACTTATTTATCCCAAAATAAATTCTAAAGAATGCAAATAAGCCAGGTAGTCAGTAGTACAATAAATAATTATTACAAAATCAGTTACGGGAAAAACTTTCAGTCTTCCTCCACAAGTCTATAATGTACAACTTTAGTGTACACAAGAGTAAAGGGTAAGATGATTTTTTTTTTTTATTATTGATATTCACATAGAAATAAATATTCCTCCACCATAGTAAAATAATACATGTTGAAATAAACAAGGAGATAAAAACTTCTTAGCGCTTTAACCTACCCCCACTCTCCTGTGAAAGCAAGCCTGTAGGTGTGGTTTGTGAGTGGCCTCAGGACAGCAAAGCAAGTGCATTCTGGGAGTTGTTGTATTTCAGCCACGTGAGTAAAAAATACATTTTCTGGCTTTTCTCAGTCTAGAATGCTCCAAATTCAAAAACAGTTTCACATTTCTACTACATTTCTGACTCACTTTAAATACACATTCATCTTTCCAGGGGTGAAGTATTCCTTTAAGTCATTCACAACTCAAAAATTAATATCAAACAATGATAATCTGACTAAATGCAGTTCTCAAATTATGATTTTTTTTAAAAGGACATTAAAGCTTGCCTGATATAAAACTGTAATTACTTCCCATGGTAAAACGGTGTTTAAATGTGTTGATTGTTTGACTAAAATCAATGAAAACATAATAATACACACTCCATAACTTTTACACCTAAAAAACATGTGTTTTCAAAATGTTTTTGCAGCATGCTAGTATTTATCACGTTCAGTTTGTGAGCTGTCACCGCGTGGTTGGGTCGCACTGCTGAAAATGCACTATAAAACTGTTCATCCGTGGATCAGCTTCCCAGAAGCACTGAATATGTTTCGCTTATGGCAATACACTACACGCTACCAAATGTTGTAAACAAACCTGTGGTTTTGAGACTTGACCCATGGCAAATCCACCAAAGAAAACAAAGAAGTGAGGAAAAGAGAAAGAAGAAGTGAGCAACTCAGTTCCAGAGCTGAAAGCTGCTGGCCTGGAGCTTCACCACCGGAAACGGCTGTTAACCCCTGATTCACATTGGGTGCAGAACAGATGTGGCCCAGCAAGGCTGCGATACAGACACTGGGCCGGATACGTTCTATGCCCGGTATGAATCAGGGGTAAGGAAAGTAGCAGCAACAGAGCTGTGGAGGTGACCTGAGCCAGCTTCTCATCTTATGACCAGGTTGTTCCCTTTGTTAAAGCCTAAAGCTTTTACTGCTGCTCACGCTGCTGCCTCAGATAGCAGCAAGATACAGGATGACCCAGGTCAGGCGGCACCTTCTTCCTCTCACTGCTGTGAAAGATCTTTTCTGTCAAATTATTATTCAGTTTAGGTCAAAGTAGGATTAGCTTCTAAAATCCACTGTTACAACTTTTAAGTTTTGTTTAGTCAGCCGCTGTGAATGAGGTTTTAGAGATACAATGGAAGGTACTATGGATGCTGAACTAGCCACGTTGCTACTGGATTGGTGACTAATAAATGCTTGTTCCGGGGTTATTTAGGCATGACGATGTTATAGATGCTGGGAAAACTGTTTGACATATTACCAAGTGACACGCTATTGGTTTGATTTTTGTTGTTTAAGTTGCCAATCTTGTAAAACCGTCAGTAAACTCTTTAAGATGCACTCCATAGAGATTTGTTTTTACGACAGGGACGATACGTCGCAAGCCATGAACGCGCAACAGTGGGAAAATATCTGCAAAGTTACGGAGTGTGTCTTTAAAGCATCAAGATAAAAGATCTAAAAATAAGAACTACATCTGGCAGAAGTCTAATGAATTCAGTGACAGATAAGAAGCAAACCAATTGTCATCAATTAATCTAATTAAAAAAAAAAAAAAACATTTTCATGGATTTTGGACACCAAGGAACTACAGAGAGTATCACCAATAGAGAAAACTTGAAACTGGTGAGAACATTCCCAGCATGCTGAACAAAAAATAAATAAAAATAAGAGCGCACCAATGACTCAACCACAAGATCACATGGGAATCAAGGACATCACTAAAGCACTGAAAACTTTAGTTCCCTCAGGTAACACTGCTGTTAATGGTTCAAACTAAGAAAGGCCTTGCTCAAAAAAGCCATGCTTGAGAGACTTCCAAGGTCAAATCCAATGGACACAACATAGGCTTGCTGTACATTATACCAAAAATGAATAATAAAATGTTGATGATCCCTAAGAGCTGGCAAAAAATGATATGGACTGATCAATCAAAAAAGGTAAAGAATAGCTGACATCTTCTATAACAGAACCCATCTCTTAAGAAAAACAGCAACAACAACATAGCAACAGATAAAGATGGTGTTATTATCTAAGGTTGCTTTGTTATTTCAGGACCTGGATACTTGCTATAGATGATGTAACTGTGAATGAAGCTCTTTTTTCAGAATATCTCGGGACTATGACCAGCCATTAGTTTGTGACCTTTGGCTGTAGTACAGTTATTCAGCACTAATCTAAAATGAGTACAATGTGTGGTTCAAAATTCCCCCAAAAAGTCTTATGTTCTATCAGTCCATACTCTTTATGTAACCTGTGGCTTCTAATGATGTTGCAAAGAGTTATTGTAACTGAAAGGCAAAACTTTTTTCGCACAGGGCCAAGTTCCTCTGAATCCCATAAATTATCATTTGAAAGGTCCTTTTGTCAGGGATCATGGTGGTGCAGCTGGAAGCACAGCTCACCTCAAAGCTAGAAGGTCCTGAATTTGATTCATGCTGGGGACGCTGTGGGCGCTGAGGGTGTTTTTGTTCCTCCATATCATTGGGGTTGGCAAAAGGGCCTTTCTGTGTGGAGTTTGCATGTTCTCCCCGTGTTCCCTTGAATAGCTACTCCCACAAAAACATGCGCCAGTCTTGGGCTGTATACTGCCTCCTCCTGGCTGACCGGGGCGCCTGAGGGGTGAGGGTTCCACCCTCAAGCTATCTACAAATCACAAAGTCAGTAGAGTTTCCTCATCCGGGTTGCCAACTCTGCTTTTTTTTCCACAGCTGAAGCTTCGAACGTTAAGGAAAAAACATGTATAACATTACGAAACCTAAAAGACCTCATTATCAATCTGAAATACGTTGTGACAAAGTCCAAAATAAAACAAGGATTTGTATAGCAGATGCCTTTAAAAGATGGAGACGGCTGAAAATGGAGAAGAATTTGAATACAGACGTCAACGTCGCCAATTTTCTCCTGGACAGGTAAGATTCACCTATGTTTGGCTCGCTAAATTGACATTTTATTCACAACAGTGGAGTTATGCATGTTCGTGGAAAGTAACGTTACGTTAGCACATATGGAGGAGATTGGTCAACAAATTGAAAAGGTAAGGAATTGTTTTGGAGATAAAAACGACAAGTCTTCATTGCTAACATTAGCATCAGGGCCCGTTTCTTTGTCATTATGCTGAACTGTCGGGGAAAATAACAGTACGTCGATTCTGGCAATGATAAATGTAATGGAGACGTATTGAGTAGCCTATACCTCGGTACAAATAATTCCTCATTCGTTCTTCGCTTACATTGTGGACTACACATGCTGCAAGTTAACCTGTATGACCATTGCTAATCAGAATCAGAATCAGAATCAGAATCAGTTTATTGGCCAAGTATGTCACATACAAGGAATTTGACTCCGGCAAACTTTTTTCTCCAGTACAGAACTTGAATAAGTGAAATAAAAAAAGAAAAAAAAGAAAAATAAGAACAAAAATAAGTAAAAATACAAATAAATATCAGATCGTAAATAATAAAGGATAATATATACACCAAGCCGGGGTTATTTTACAGTGAGTATGTACAGAAGTGCAGAGTTATAGTTTATTGTTATGTGAGTGCACTCACACACTGTGTCTAGACAGAGTTCGTCAGAGCGACAGCCTGGGGGAAAAAACTGTTTTTGTGTCGGGTGGTTTTGGCGTACAACGCTCTGTAACGCCGACCTGAGGGGAGGAGCCTAAACAGATTGTGGCCAGGGTGTGAGGGGTCAGTGGTGATTTTCCTGGCCCGCTTCCTGACCCTGGCCCGGAATAGGTCCTGAATGGAGGGAAGATCGGTTCCTATGATCCTCTTTGCAGTCCTGACTGTTCTAATGTTATTTAGTTGGGGTCAGCCGTTCCTGCTGGATCCTGCTATGATGTGATAGATGTATCTGTCATTCACAGAACAACTTTAAGCTAATCTCTAGTGTTCTGACATTTTGTGTGTATACAGAGTGCAGTATACAAACTGCCATGGGAATGAAGGTGGAAAGTAAGAAAAAAGTGGGTTGTGCAATTGTGAAGGAAAATGAGCACACACACTTAGCAATTATCATTTTCCTAATTAAGGTTCAGTTTGCACTTCAGTGGTAAGGGCTCTTTCTAATGGCTGGAGCTCTTAAATTGCTTTTCATTTGGAGTGCATTCAAAACAAATGGAACAGCCTGCAGACGTGACATTTGGAGTGCAAGGCGTCTATTGCGAGTCCATTTGTTAGACTCATCCCTATGAGTCAGATGCATTCAAGAAACATTCAGCATGAATTAATATTAATAATGCATGGTCGGTGGATACAGTTTCTCAGCAAACACCAAGAGCAGTTGGTTTGGCAGCTTTATACTTGGCAGATTTGGTAGCTTATCTGGTTCAATTCCTTTTAAGTTGTGATGAAAAATTATGTGTTGCAGAGTGATTGAAAAGGAAGAAATGACCTTTATTACAAATTATCCACTGAAATGGAAGATAGCTTTCCTAAGGCTGAAATCGAGAGGGAGAAAAAAAAAACTCAAGTTCTCTGATGCTATCAAGAGCTGGATGTGCTTCTGTGATAAATAGTAAGATATGTTTTAGTCCAGTTTGATCAGCTGCAGAGAGACTATCTGTGCAGTCTGGAAACATATGGAAAATGTGCAGCTAGATTTAAGTATTTTTTGCCCCGAGCATAAATGTATTTTATGGTGGATAAACAACTAGTAATTCAATTTAGAAAGAACACATTTATTAACCATATTCTGATTAATTGGATTTTTTATGATTGAAAGAAATATGAAGACACTACAGGTAGTAAGCTTTCTACCAGAAACAAATGACACTTGTCAGAAGACAGTAACAGACAAAAATCTTCAACATGGTCTAATGCTGTGTCTATAGTAAGACGTGAGTGGGTGACAGACAAGTGCAATGTGCAGAATGCCACTGACTCTCTTGCAGCCATAGATGACAGTCAGCAGGCAGATTGCTTCCTTCATGCACAGACACAAGACGAAAAGGGTAAAAGAAGGAGACAGAAAAAAAGGTGCCCACATAACACCCTTCAACCTCTAACGACATTTGCACCGCCCCCCTCCGACTGCTTGGCCGGATGACTGCCCCACATGGCGCCTGCTGCACAGCTGCTGGCACTGACTGGACTCACGATGCCATGTTTCTGCCTGCTGGAAAGAGACAGCGCAGGGGGCTTAACTATGTGAGTTTGCTTGGCGCATATGTGTGTGTGTGTGTCTGTATGTTTATACCATGAGCATTTTAGAAAGAATGCTTGTGTGTAGTGGTGTGAAAACGGGGCACATGTGAAGAGTAAAATGGGTCAGAGATGAGAGCAGCCAATGCTTCACAGTGGGACAGAACTTGGAGAATGGGGGTCAGAGAAGATTATCCCACCACACCCCCAACCCTCCCTCCACATTTCACCCTGGAGCATGAGGTCCAGTGAAGGGTGTAATAATGCCTTAATTGTGCCGTGGATGGGAGTTATTGGGTTATTCACACAAGCGTGGAAGAAAGGGTAAGGCCCAGGGGTCATGACCAAGTCTGTAGTGGAGAAAGGAAAGGAGAAAGGGCAGAAAACAGTGAGTCACTTCTCTAATGAGCTATACGTCCACCCCCTTGGAGTATCTCTTGGTATGTCAGACTTAAACCATATATGCTATCAAACAAATGCTTTGACATTAACAGAGCTACTAATAAGCCAGTCAAAGCAAAAACTAAAGACATGTAAGGCCACTGTGTGTTCAAGCTAATTGGAAATACATTTTATCTTTTTTTGCCATATTTGTATCCCTTTGTTTCTTTCTACAGTGATAACCCTGTCAATCAAGCTCAGCAGTAAGGTTAGGTTCAAAGCAAAAAGTAAAACTAGACTACAGTTAAAACGTTTTGAGACAGGTATCAACCATTTAAAACTTATAACAAAAGTGCAATATAATGTTCCACTATGTTCATATATAAAAGGACACTGAGATTATGATTCCATACTGCCCCCCTGTGTTCACAGGATAAGACAGCATTTAATAGACGATTAATACATGCAATTGTTTCCTTGGATTCTGAAAGCACTTTGTAATCTAACTTGACATTTATTAAAAGGGAAATTGAATTTATCAATTTCATTACCTTTCACTAAAGGGCCATGTTGATGTTTTAAATGGGTCATACTTTTGAATGTTTGCCATTAAGTTTTGAAATGTTCACAACCTTATTTGCATAATGAAGAAATGCTTGACTCATATAGACGTATTGAGAAAATTCTAGACACTCGGGACTGAAATGTCAAACACAATCAAGGTGCTGAATTAAGTGATTGAAGAACACCTCCCTCTGTGACAACAATTAGAAGTCTGCAGGGAGAAAAATCCCAAAAAAGAAAAAAAACAGAGCTCAGATATGCACCTTGACAGGTAGCAATTTTCTCCCAAGAATCCACTTAATTAATTCCTATTTAATTGATTTTGCATGCTGTCATTTATCTTACTTTCAATTCTTTTTTTTCTTTTTGAAAACATTTTGTAAAACGTTCTTTAAATTTGTTTTATTTGATTGGGTTCCACTTTTCATTCATGCAGCATGTTAGCGCTATATAATTAAACTGAATTAGATAGATAGATAGATAGATAGATAGATAGATAGATAGATAGATAGATAGATAGATAGATAGATAGATAGATAGATAGATAACATATTAAACAACTTCAAGTATTTAGTTGTTTATGTGTACATAATTTTGGCAGCCAGTTCACAAAACCCACAAAACTGTCCAAGCATATTAATGAAAAGTTTAGTGGAAGGCAAAATATGGCAGGAGAAGATGCACCAGCAGAAGAGATGACCTTGGGCTTTAGTGGATTATCAAAAAGAGAAGATTCTAGAATCTAGCTCAGAAAGAGTGGAATGAGGCTGGAGTCACACTTTTGTAACCAGCAGATTCAGACACATCCGAGAGATGGGCTACAACTCTTCTCTCCTCTTTTTCAGATGAAAGTAAAATGTGTCTTTCATTCTGGAATCAAGGTTCAAGGATTTGGAGGAAGATGGATGAGGAACAGAACCCAAGTTGCTTGAGGTCCAATGTGAAATATAGTCAGTCAGTCAGGTGTTGGTAAACTCTGCTTTCTAAAATCCAAGGTCACCCCTACAGTCTACCAGAATGTTTTAGAGAACTTCATGATTCTTTCTGCTGAGGATCTGTATGGAGATGCAGATTTCATCTTCCAGCAGAACCTGGCCAAACCACCAGAAGCACCAAAACCTGATTGATACCCATGCTATCACAATACTTGAATGGCCAGCGAACTCGGCAAGAAACTAAACTCCATTTAGAATCCAGGGTTTTTTTTTCAGGGGACTTTGTTTTTGGACTCACAGCGAGTATTAAGGAAATCTGGGATTCCATTTCTCCCATGCAGTGCCGCAGACTGATTGCTTCAATGCCACGGTGCATCAAGGGAGTGAATAAGGCAAAGGGACTTCCAAATGCGTATTGAAGACTGACATATTGTTTCAAATGTTCAATATTTTGATTGAATTGATGTCATCCAAATTTTGTTTGTTTTTTGCAAAAACTGAGAAGTAAATGGTAATTCTATCACCATTGTTTGTTGAATTCCTGTTTTGGGGGGGTTAAGAACTGGAAACCCAAATCACATACAAATAAACAACTAAATACTTGATTTTTCTAAGTTTTGGGCCCTGAATCTATATTCTATGAAAGTTAATTTTTTGAATGGAATTAACGAAATACATTTTCAAAGATATTCTAATTTTTTTTGGTAATTTTCTGTAAATAGGCTGATCTTTTGAAAGACTGCGCATTCCCACTCACCACTCACCATTCGCAAATCTGTATTTTTTTTACGTTTATTATGTGGCTTTAACGGGCTGCACGGTGGCGCAGTGGTTAGCACTGTTGCCTTGCAGCAAGAAGGTTGTGGGTCCGTATCCCGTAGCTTGCTGAATGGAGTTTGCATGTTCTCCCTGTGCATGCGTGGTTTCCCTCCAGGTACTCCAGCTTCCTCCCAAAGTCCAAAAAAATGACTGTCAGGTTAATTGATCTCTCCAAATTGTCCTTAGGTGTGAGTGTGTGCATGGTTGTTTGTCCTATCTGTCTCTATGTGGCCCTGTGATGGACTGGCAACCTGTCCAGGGTGTTCCCCACCTCTTGCCCGTTGACAGCTGGAGTGACATTATTCCATGGGACGGTTGGGACCACACTACTTCTTCATGATTACTTTGCAGTTTTTAGACAAGGTTCTTTGGGAGTTTTTTTAGGAATAAAAAAACCTACAAATATTGTCAGGGTTAAAAAAAATAATTAAAGGGCAGTAGTAATATTTTTGGGCACATAAAATAAACTTTAATGTAATTAGACAGCATATAACCTTTTCTATGGATTTTGTATTACATAGATAACTTTAAAATATGCATTTATGACAAAGAATGTGCATCACAGTATATAGAGGATGATGTGTCATCCAGAACCACACAGTACAGCAGAGTGTTTGATTAATAAAAGTAAGACATTTCTAACGTTAAATAAATGTGTACTCACAACAAAAAAGAGCACGATTTTAATAAGGTCCTGCGAACCAGAAAAGGTGTTTGAATTGTAAATAGTTAGATACCAATGACAACTGAAACCTGAATGACAAAGTCACCAAAGTCGATGCCACAGCAAAAACAGAAAACTCAAGTAGTGCATCTGCAGTCAGAACACAGAGAGGTGTTGTTTTAGAGTACACATTTTCTAACTTTATTACAAAACATCTAATGATTTCCTTTCATAAATGTAATTAATAACTGCTCTCTCAAAAATGTTTTTCTGTATCTTTACCTACATTAATTAGTAATAGCTGTCACACATGATTAGCTTTGTTTAAGCCACATCCATGACAATTTTAGGGGAAACCATACCATTTAGTGAAAGGTAACTTTATAAAACATAGTTCTGCTGGCAAAGCAGATCAGACCCAGTTTAGGTCCAGATCTGCTCTGGGGCCCAGCGCTTGCAAAAAATAACATCACATTACGGCAACTCCACTCAGACAAACTACATTGTGCCCCATTTTTAACGCCACCAAGCACTATACTGTGAACTTTAGGAGACACACAAATATTAAAAATAGCTCATCTTCTCTGGTTCTGCTCTTTCACACATAGGCTTTGAAAATAGTTTAGCAGGTCAAATTAAACCGTATTTTGATGGATTTTTTCTTACCATGGAACATGTTTAGTTCTTTCTAGAAAACCCCTAAAAGGCTCTTAGAACAATTCATATATCTAAATGTTGGCACATTCAGTATTTACTTATTTAACACCGCTGATTGCATCTGTTAAATTCTTCAGTAGGCTATACTTCATTTGTTTGTGTTTTATATACATGGTATTTGTTCAATAGAGTTATAAAAAAAAACTGCACACATCATCAGCATTCTAACCTCCAGCCCATCAGGTAGTGTTTTGTCAACATCCAGCATCATAAGTGGGCGCAAGCCCCTGAGCAAATGTGATACCTACACCGGAGCAGAATTCACAACATCTACCTGAAGTTTGCCAGAATTTAACTATTATTATTCCAATTTTTGTAAAGCAAAACTGACTTCACCCGTTCTCTTTTAATTCCCACAGAAAAGTGCATGTTTGTTTACGGTTTCAAGCTGCTGCTCTCAGACTTCTTTTCTTCACATTTTCCCTTCCTAATGAAACAAGTCATTATGAAGTGGAACAATTATCTAATGCTTTTTTTGTTTTAGATTGCCATTTTTTCACATAGATTCCATTTAAGTTTAGAATTCTATATTTTCAGAATTTTACAGTTTTACATTATTCTTGACTAAAGACACAATGAACTTTAATTAGCAACAACCTTAAGCACTACATATTTTATAACTAGAAAAATCGATTCTCCTGTTTTTATTTGTTTTTAAATTTCATACTCTAACATGAATTTTATTTTATGCTTCAATTACTAAGTTCAGTTATTTTAATGATTATCTGTTTTAATTTTCATATTTTTATCATGTATTTGGTTTCTTTACCACTGAATCATGTAAAGTGCCTTGAATTGCCTTGTGTTGAAAGTGTGCTATATAAATAAAATTGCCTTAGAAAAGCACTTGGAGATTGCAGATCTCCTACAGCGCAGCTCATTGACCCCCACCCACCTCCCCCACATCCAGACGTTGATCTGGATCTCCCCAACCCACTGCGGATATTTCCTTAGTTTCACCGAAATTGGTCAATAACTTTCTGAGTTATGTTGCTAACAAGCACAGTCCCAATCCAAACCTCACCTTACCCCCACACCCCAGGCAATAAACTAGATCCCCCCAAAGTCTAATCACTTGTTTATTATCTCACTGCGGATATTTCCAGAAAATGTAATCAAAATCTGTAAATAACTTTTTGAGTTATATTGTTAACAGACAAACAAACAAACCCTGGCAAAAACATAACATCTTTGACAGTTGAGGTAATCAAAGATCGGAGAAGTTGTATGAATGAAGAGTTGTGTTTCTTGTAGAACCATTTTGAAAGCTTTGTTTTAAACAAAACTCAAATACAATTTTCATAACCGGTGACTAAATCAAGCATTAGTGGAAGGTGACATGCAAATATTGGCCAGTCAGATGAACTCAAAAGACCAAAAAAAAAGAGCAAATAGAAGGTCACATGTGAAAAGATATTTATCTAAATAGTTGAAGCCTGCCAAGATTGTTGCAAAATCAAAAGAAGGAAAAAAACTACACACATTTGTAAATGAATGTGCTCATTACTATGACTTAGACAGCTATGTTAATGAACACATTTATTTATTTAATCCAGACAAAAATTGTTTTTGAAAAAGTTTTTTCCTTATAAATTATTGTCATAATTATTTTACTGCATGAGCAGGGTGCTGCTTTATAAAAGGAACACAAACAGACATATTTTGAAGCAATCTGTTGAAGACAGCATGACGCAGCTGGATTCTGGAAAAGCAGCAGGAATCAATTTATACTCCATTGATTTTAATAAAGGAAAACTTGATTGTACATAAACCCAAGTAGAATGAAGGTTCACAAAGGGTTATATATATATATAACCCTTTGTATATATATATATATATATATATATATATATATATATATATATATATTATATATATATATATATATATATTATATATATATATTTTATATATATAATATATATTATTTTTTTTATATTTTTTTTTTAACGAGCTAAAAAGACTACCAGGGACAATTTATGGTATCTACTGTGTATTCACTTCACCTTTAAATGCAACAAGCTCAACAAAAGATTACATTAGAAAAACAGAGCTTGTGTAGAGACTGGTTTTCTCCTTCAATAAACTGTAGGTAAATCTGGTTTATTTTATGGGAAAACATGATTATTTTTCAGTTAGTGAATTTAATTGTAGTAGGTAGAAAAGTAAATTAAAGTATAGAGTAAAAAATATAGTTACTACCCAACTCTGCCAAGAGGATTACTGATTTGCAGGCATTTTATTCTTTTTTTATTTTATTTTTTTATTCTCTGGTAGCGCAGCTCACCTCACAGCTAGAAGGTTCGATATACGCTGTGGGTGCTGAGGGTGTGTCTGTTCCTCCATATCATCGAAACAGCCTTTCTGTTTGGAGTTTGCATGTTCTCCCAAAGCATGAAGGAGGCTTGAGCCCAGTGTAGGGTCCTCCTGGGGTTGGCGGAGGGAGAGCAGGACTAGACTTAGAGACGGACACTGGGTGATAATGGGAAAAAAACGTGGGATAAAAAAAAAAATTTTATATATATATATATATATAAATATATATATATATATATATATATGTATGATTGTACATACCTGTGTGTGTACTTAGCTGTATACCATGACTTGTAAAAAGTAAAGACACCCCTAGAACTCTCAAAATTTTATCATGTATCCCCACAGCATGATGCTGCCATCATCATGTTTCACAGTGGGGATTGTTGTGTGAGTTGTTTGGAACACATACTGTAGTGCTTTGCATATTGAACACAACTACATTTATTTTATTTGTTTTCATCTCATTTGATCAGAGGGTCTTTCTCCACATGTTTATCCCTGACTTGTCTGGTGCTTCTTGGTATTTGTTATGTTGTTTTTCTTTATAATAAACTCATCAACAAACCTCTGAGTCCTTTACAGAATTGTTGCATTTACACCTAGATTAAATTAGATATGTATAGAGGCTATTTGCTCGATTATCGGAATTTTTTAGGGGGCTATTGAGGACAGCACACAAAAAAGGGATTAGTGTTAGGTTTTTTAGATTTTTTTCTTTCAGTGTGGGGAAGCTGTGGCTACAATGTAGCTTACCATCATCAGTGTGTAAATGTGAGAGTGAGTGACCAAATGCAGTGTGAAAATGTTGGGGTCCTCTGGACTAGATAAAGATATTTATTTATTAGGAAAAGAATAGATCAACTCCTTGGAAATAATCACTCAGCATCAGATTTGGTGCTACTGACGTAAAACCATTTTATTTTTTATGAAAATTTCCTCATGTGTATTTTGAACATTTTAATTTATCGAATTGTGACACTTCTGTCTTTTCATACCTGCTCAGGTCCAAACTGTTCATATAGTGAGGTTGCAATATTTTTTTTCTCCCAGCCTGTAGTGGATCTACCAGTTTTTAGCTGCAGCTTTGGTGCAGTCTAATCCCTTGCTTTCCACTACATACGAAAGAGTCACCTCATGCGATAGATACAGTTTAGTTGTGAGCTCAGCAGGGTGTCCCTTCCCAACGGCTCGTCTTAGACGTGTATCACTCGCGAAAGCGTTCCACCCAGATGGTCCTGTGATAGGGGGGTTCTATGTTAATGTGTATTATAAAGTCACCGTCCAAAACTATAGATATCTCTCTTCATATCCCCACTGCATGTGGCTGAAATGCAAGTTTAAGCGGGTAAAGCCAATGGATGTATTGATGGATGGAATTATTTTGTTTTCATTTCATAATTATGTGCTACCTTTTGTTGGTCTGTCAAATAAAATCTAAATAAAATAATGTTAACATTGTGGTTGTAACATGAAAAAATGTTTTAAAAAAACACAAAAAAACTTCAAGGCTCTGTACATAAATAAGGGAGAGCAGATTAAATAACAGATTAAGTTCTATATTATATGTTCAATCGACCAGCAGCCAAACTCAGGTGTCTCAGGCATTTCAGAGACAAGCTGAGATGGCTACCTCGTTTATGTGCGCTTGGAGGTATGAGATGACCCCCAGACACTATTACATCCATGCTTTAGCTGTACATTCAGAGATATAATAACATTTTAATATGTATTTATTAAAATACATTTGTCTCCTGTTCATCTTCTGACCTTTGCAATGCAATTCAACACCTACACACAACACATGTGCAAGCCAAAAATGCTTCTGGTCATTTTTCCTCTTCTTTCTGTTAGCTTGTTATCAATGTGTGTATCAAAGGCTGCGCATTTCAAATGTTTGTTCAGTATTTATGAAATATAATATATACACCGTTGGCCACCTGTCCAAGGTATACCCCACCTCTTGCCTGATGATTGCCGGAGGGATTCACCAGCCTAATTTTGTTCTCATGTTGCATCACCATTATTCACCATCATTATATTGTGCTTCTATTGTACAAACCAATCTAAATTGTGTTTGTTTGTTTTTTAAGAGTCATTTCTGCAATACAATTTAGAAGCCTTTATGTAACATGCGGATCAACAAGGGTATTGTTTCTGCAACGCTTGGCATGCAGAACATGCAAAATGATCTAAACCTGAAAGGTTTTTACCTTCAGATTTTGACTGCAGCTCAGACTTGGTGCTGCATAACCCTGTCGTTGGGTATCATATGAGTCAATGGTCATTTACAATTCAGAATTCTCACTTTGATCTAAATAGACTCCAAAGACTCTGGTCAGTGCATGCTGTGCATGTAGCGTGAGTCACCCCTTTTAAGGCTGCTGCATCTTCACTTTCAAATATATTTATCAGTTTGTGAAAAAATTTAAGTAGGGATGAGAGTGTGTGAAAAGTGTGAGCCATGTGAGATTTTTTTGGGGAGCTGAGAACCCTACAAATCAGTGTTACTGAAACATACGCAATTAACACTGCAGTAATGGACAGGAGACAGCAGACTGACTCATTGAGACAATGTGGGGACACTGCTGATTAAAATATTTAATTGTTCATCAAAAAAGAGGAACACCGATTTAAAGAAAATATGTCATTAATAATTAAAATTACATTATATGGAATGCATATGCTGCTGTTGGTGTACTTTGAATTACACTAGGTCTATATGTCAGCTAAATATTTTGGAAATAAGTTTTTTAACTAAAGTTTGTTATGGTTTATTGATAGTCAGTGTTACAGTACCTTTCATAAAAAGGCTTCCCCTTTTGACCTTTACAAAATGAATTTCTTTGCTTGCTATGTTGACCAGCTTTTTCTTTGGGCCCGCAAAACCAAGCAGAAGAGCTATGTCACAACATGCAAGGATGCATTCTTTATTTAACCCACATACAAACAACAAGTGCAGCAAGACCCTGTAAACTCAAAAGCTGTTGAATTTACTGTTAGGTAAGTCCAGCAAGCAAATTGGACCATGATCAAAAACAGGATTATTGATTGGATTTCTGCGTAGGCCAAGATCCTGACTTTATTTACCCACTGACATCCATTACACAAACAAAACAGATGTTCGCACACACATGCTGCCCTGAGGCGATGCTGTGTTGTATTTCGGATGTAAGATGTGGAATTTGAGGGAGAAAATCCAATATCCACAGTTGAAGGGGACAGTATCAAGCCTGAAGAGCATCCAGTAATTTAAACCAAAGTGCAGAGGGTGCAAGGAAAAGGCAAGACGTCTGTGAGCGGTAACTGTTAAGCCCAACGGCCCACAACTCAATACTGCCAGAGGAGTTCTTGCGATTATAAAAAAAAGAATTAAGAGCTCGGAGAGCTAAGGAAGGAGGAAGTGAATGGCTGCATCTGAAGAACAAAAAAAATAATAATAATCACCAGTACAAAACAGTAAACAGAAATGAATTCGAAAAAGAAGTGAGCAGGGATCGGCTGGGCTGGACCAAGCGACGCTCAATAAGATTGTAACTCAGCTGGAAAGTTGGCTTATTTTATTTTTAAAAGACAGTTATGGTGCACTGTAGTGTCTAAATAATGCAACCTCTGTTCAGATTTGCTCACCTCCTTAAAGCTTGCTTCAACTTGGTGAATAGTAACTTACTCTGACTTGAATTTCACCAAAGACCTTCATACAGACAAATTCTGGTTAACCAGCAAAAGTTCTGTTTCATTTGATCACCTTGTTTCATGATGCTCTGCATCCCATTTAATTATCCTCGGGAACATTCCAAGTTAACAAGTACAAATATATATTTTATTTTCTAACATTTAGAAGAGTCTGCAAGTGAAAAACAGAAAATGAATTTCAGACACTCTTTCTATGCTCGCACCATCTATGTTTAATGAAATATTCTCGTATTTTATTTTAATTGAAAACACCATAGACTTAGTTTAATCTAGATTTAAGGACAACTTATTTTCATCAAACCATTTTTTCAGATTCCCCATTTCAGTTTCTACACATACGGCCAAGGTTTTTAAGTCTTCTCCAGAGCAAAAAATATATAAAAAATGTGTCATCTGCGAATTATACAGACTGCAGTGACATTGAAACTTCACACAAATCATTTATAAAATAAATCAAAAAGTTTAGGTCCTAAAACTGAACCTTGTGAAACTTCACATTCAATGTTTAGACACTCTGAATTATGAGCACAAATCTGAACAAATTGTTGTCTTTTATCCAAATAACTATTTAGCCAACTCAAAATGCCACCCCTCAACCCATAAGTCTGCAATTTTGAAATAAGGATTTTATGGTCAATGGTGTCGAAAGCTTTCCTCAACTCAATAAATACACTGATTGTATATTTCTTTTTATCTATTGCTGTGTCGATTTCTTCAGTAATTTTCATTAATGCTAAGGAAGTTGACCTATTACTTCTAAAACCAAACTGACTCTCACTTAATAATTTATTCTTTTCAATAAAATGATCTAATCTATTTGCAAATAATTTTTCAAGCACTTTAGAGAAATGTGATAACAGTGACACCGGTCTATAATTAGTAAGGCTGTGTTTATCTCCTGTTTTAAATAATTGTATGACCTTTGCTGTTTTCATTCTGTCTGGAAATGCACCTGCATGAAAAGAAAGATTAAAAACGTAACTTAAAGGTTGAATTATACAGTCAATGGTCAATTTTAATATAGTATCAATCCCATCACTATCTACTGATTTCTTATTTTTAAACTTTCCTACTATGGATACTATTTTATTTTCGTTCACTTCACCAACAAACATAGACTGCAACATCTTACCTGCCTTAAGTCTGTGCCCTGACTTTCAGCCCATTTCTTAATTAATTTTACAAGATTGGGCCCAACATTGACAAAAAAAGTGTTGAATTCATTAACCACATCTTGCATGATATCGAACATCACGTTCATATCATTAATGAAGTAACCATATGTATTAGTTATCACCAGTGTTGGGAGTAATGTATTACAAAAGTAATGAGTTACAGGAATATATTACTTTTTTCAGTAACTGAGTAGTGTAATGCATTACTTACAAAATATATAGCAATATATTACTAATTACAATTTCAGTACTCAAGTAACTCAAGTTACAAATGCATTTTAAATAGTTTTTCTGGCCATCTAATGCAACAGACCAAATCAAGTTGGATACCATAGAACAAGATCCACATCCTGTTGCTCAAAACTAAAACATCAAAGAATCAGGACGGCTGAGAAAAAGATGGACTGTACATCTAAACATTGTTCACACTGTTTTCCTAACCATCTGTTGTAAGACTTCAGACATCTGAGTCTCATGTTTGTCAGCCATCTATGTGATGAGCACTTTCAGCGCCTTCTTTTGATTAGATTTAACAAACATTACCATAAAATAGAAGACATGCAAAGGAACTGGAGACTTAATTTTAATAAAATAGTTCTAAAAATACAGTATTTGTTGTGTGACGCTTGTGTAAAATGTAAACCGATAAGTTAAGGTGGTTAGAAGTCGTGTTAGATATTTAAAATATTTAGCCAAAAGTAACTTAAAGTAGTGTAACTCAGTTACATTTTTAAGGCTGTAATATGTAATGCAAACATATTACATTTTTGACATTGTAACTAGTAATGTGAAATATATTACAATTTCTTTGTAACTTGCCGGACACTGTTTATCACAGGGTTTGCTTCTTAAAATGTCATTCAACATTTTCCAAGAACCGTTGATATTGCTCTTATTTTTCTGCAACTTTTTATAATAATAATCTTTCTTGGCTTGTCTCATTATTAAAGTCAATTTATGTTTATAGACTTTGTATTGCCTTTCTGATGTTTCTGTACTAAATTTAATAAAATCTTTACACAACTTGTTTTTCTCTTTGCAAGCATTTCGCTAACCCTTTGTGATCCAAGGTGTGTTGTTATATCTGTCATTTTGTTTAAATTGTCTCAGTGGACAGTGTTTATCGTACAGTGACAAATAACTATTAAAAAATGAATCATAAGCTGCATTAACCTCTCCTACATACACACCATCCCACTGCTCTTTAATGAGGTCAATATGAAATGTATCTATTATCTCTGCAGTTCTTACCCTTGCAAATCTAAAAGCACCTTTTTCCCTCTTTCATTTTATTTGACCATCGTATATTAAAAAAACAGGTAAATGATCACTTATATCGTTAATCAAAAGACCACCTCTGACTGTATTTTGCATCACATTTACAAAAATATTATCGATTAATGTTGCACCGTCGTTGTAATCCTTCTTGGTCTAGTAATCAAGGGGTATAACCCTCTACTATATAATCCATCCAGAAAATTGATTTTACTTTGTGCTTAGAAGTGTTAAGGAGATCACTATTAAAATCTGCACACATAATATATGTTTTGTTTTCATTTAAACTATCCATCAGCTCTTCTATCTTATCTATAAAATATTTCTGTATTTGATGACGGCATTCTATAGACACAGGTCACAACAATATTCTTTTCATTCTCCATTTCAATTTATACCGTGAGACATTCCATTAAGTCCTCTATTGCTGCCGTCATCAGTTTGACAGGTATGCATTTCAAATCACTGTCTACATAAAGAGCCACACC
Organism: Apricaphanius iberus; assembly: GCA_028564705.1. Classification (NCBI taxonomy): domain Eukaryota; kingdom Metazoa; phylum Chordata; class Actinopteri; order Cyprinodontiformes; family Aphaniidae; genus Apricaphanius; species Apricaphanius iberus. The sequence goes on from JAPXFQ010002197.1 coordinate 639,614, forward strand.
TCCTCCTCTCTTATTACCTCTGTTCATATGATGCAATTCATAACTCTCAATATACATATTAGCACCTTTATCTTTACTTAACCATGTCTCAGATAAAGCAATCAACCTAAATTTACCTTTAATTGAACTCAAATACTCAGTTATTTTATTGAAATTTGCGTACAGACTTCTGTAGTTAAAATGAATTAACGAAAATGTATCATTTAATTTAACGTTATCATTAAACTCATCATGAGTAAAATATCTGTAGGTATCTGGCTGAATAAACATATAATTTTCAGGATCAACACCATTCTCATAATCATACATTTTATACTCCACCGACTCGAATCTTAGAAGATTTTACTGTCCAGTGTTTCAGTCATTTGTTTCTTTTTGAACAATGTATCCCCGCCAGGACACTGTGCAACCCTTTGCACCTTTTTTCAGGGCAAAACTTCTAATTGTTTTCTTTTACATGTTGATCGAGATTGTCCAATAATGTCTTTATCCCGCCCATCAGGTCACTAGCTGGATTCCTCCTGCCCCTGGAGCAGTGTAGCCTCGATGTCAGGCTCCATAGCTGGTGTCTCCATTGTAATGCCATATTCACGTAAACCTTCCGCAGCTACCTTTGGATTATGAAACACCTTAAACTTCCCATCACTGTGGAATATTATCAGTTTTGCAGGAAAGAGTATGCGTGATTTGATTTTTCTTTCCTGCAGTTTTGTCCTTGTTTGTTTGTATTTGACACGCTTCTCAAACACCTACACTTTGAAGTCTTAATCAAAATAAATTCTACAGTCATTCACACGTAGATCCTTCTTTGCCCAGGCGGCCTGTAGTACTTTCTGCCTTTGATTGAAGTTTTGAACGCTATTATTGACCTGGGATGATCGTCCCTCTCGGTGTGCTCGTTCCAAATGTATTTCTTCATCAATATCCAGTTTTCCTCCATTCATGGTTCTCACAAATTCAGTGACGTTGTTCCCCTCATATTTCACCGGCACTGAGTAGATTCTTAAGTTTTTTCTTCAAACACAGCCCTCTAATTCGTCACATTTTATTTTGAGCCGTCTCTGCATGCGCAGACTGTGGATAAGCACCTGCGGCACTGTCATTTCATGATCTTCGTTTTCCACTATTCTTAATTCAGCAGCATCCATTCTTAATTTCAGTTGTCCCATGTGTTCCCTCAGTTCATTCATTTCCCTTTTTTAGTGTGTTAAAGTTCCCAGCAGTTTCCATTCGGAATTGTCTAAGTTCATTTAGTATTTCTGAGAACCCAGAAGTACCAGCCACACCTGACTCTGGTGGTAAGCAATCAGGTTGATTGAACAACGGAACTGTTTTCTGTGGTCTGTCTTTCTTACTCAAGTGCGTATTCATCTCACTTCAACACTTTCAAAGAGTTTTCCTTGAATGACTCCTCCAGACAAAATGGTTATATGTTCTTTCTGTAAAGTACCACTCATTCAGGTCTTAATGACATGAGATATCGGCCATAAAAGAAACAAAAAAACTCATATCTCAGGCACAGAGTCCAACACAGAAGACTGACTTGGCTACCATCTTGAGTTCACTATTCTCTGTTAAAGTAAAAGTGATTTGCATTAAAAACTCCTTAACTAATAATCATATCAGTGTAAATACTACTGCTAAAGGTATGTTTTCATGGTCGAAGAATCTAAAAAAGTTAGAGTTAAATCACAACATTGGGCAGTGTGGGGGGACTGAGCTACCTTGGTGCTCTGAGTGCTTTGCTAGTTGTTTTATGTTTTCATTATGTAAAGGTCTTTGAATTACCTTGTTGATTTAAATGTGCAAGACAAATAAACTTGACTTGACTTTCAGTCTAAGAAATCTTGAGTGGTTTGATGTAGAAAAGGGGCCAGACTAGCTGCTACTAACAGCTCATGTCTAATTATAGTCTACAGACTGCTTTTGGTAGAAACTGCTGTAGAATATACTGGAAAAAAATATTAGACATACCACATTTTTCATCAATGGCATTTTCACTTCTTTAAATATGTGAAATATTAAATCAATACTTGAAAAAGTCTGATTTGTGCTTAACATGGAGTAAACAATATATTTGGTCAGTTTCAAGTTATTTAGATGATGTTGGTGTGGTTGGTGTTCTTGTTTTATCATTGAAATTTACCAAGACATTTTTCATGACCTGCATGTCTGTAATGACATGAATCCGCAGAATTTATTCATTCAGTACAGACAAAAGAGATGTTGCCATTAATATTTAAAGCAGCGAATGAACATTGGGGGGGATGTGGGACTTGAGTGACACTTGGACATATACTGCAAACAAATGTGTGTGTCTGTTGGGGGGGGGGGGGGGGGGTTATACTGTTGTGTGGTTCTGACTTTGACAAATATCAAAAGTGTACAGATTGCATCTATCTATATCACCGAACCAGAGCCTGGTCCTAAAAAACTGAAAGATGCATTATGAGCTAACATACTTCTTCTTTCATAGAAGGGATGAGCATATTATTAGATTATAAATGTTTTCATGGTTTTAGCCGAATGCACTGAAACTTGTGACACATATTTAATCATCAACGGGCAGCAAGTGGAGGCAATTTGAAAGCATGTTTCAGTGATGGAAAATAAATACACTCCCTTGGTGTGCTAATTAAAAGCCAGCAAATCACATCAACTGGCAGATACTGTCCATGTATTTCCAGGTGCCCAGCTTGTCACTGTCTCAGTGTTTCAACAACTAAGTTCCAAGGCTAATTAAAAGAGCCACTTTCTCCTTGTAGGCTCTGCCAGCTTCCAACAAGAGGACACATAATTAAAGTGACACCTGTTCAGTTCCATTTGTGGGCCCTTTACAGCTCAGTACAGGACTCCAATCCAGTGGTGCTCTGATGCCAGAGAACTTATACTGCTGAGTTTTCAGTGACATCTTCAGGATTCAGCCATGCAGAATGATGACAGAGGTGCTGCAGGCAATTGAACATATGCAGTCACTGGAAAGACATCACAACCTCCTCTTTGTTCACAGGAAACCATTTAACCTTACCTGTAAAAAGCTTGGCAAATCTGGAAAAATTCTGGACATAGTGAATTTGTATCACATGCACACTTTTTGTAAGGATGTGCTATCAGGATGTGCTATCAAAATTTAAAACACATCACTGACTTTTGTAGAATATATGTGTAACAGTTTTTAACATCTTAATTTCAGAGTATTTCATTAGGGCTGTTGTATTCCATAATATGGGCCCATTAGAAAAATTAAGTATCTTCACAATTTTGAGGAGTAAAATATTCCAAAACCTTTGATTGATCAACCATGTTTAATTAGTGTTCAGTGGAACTTGTCTGACATCAGGCAGGCTAAGGATCTCCAAAATAATCATGTCATTCCCATATCTAAAGAATTGAGAAAGAAATGGGAAACAATTCAAAAACATCTCTCAGCATGGAAAGCCATCAAAGCCATCTCTTAGGTTTTGGGATTCTAATGAACCACTGTGAGAACCATCATCCACAAATGCAGGAACCATAAATGGAACTGTGCTGAGTAACCACATAAAGGACATGTTTCACAAGGCTACAAAAAAGCATCTAAAAGACTGCAGGCCTCACTTACCTCAGCTAAAGTCAGTGATTATTATTTAAAACAAAACAAAACATAAAAAGATTGGATAAAACAGATTTTTTGTCACAGATCATTAGCAATGGCTACTGCTGCCCTTGCAAACCTCAGGTAGTTTTAAACTGTTTGTGGCTGCATCTTTTATCATACAAAGCTGAACTTCACTTGAGGAAGTGTCTGTTGAACAGGCAGTGAAGCAAGTTTGTTTTGGAATCTTTGCTCCTTTTGCTTAATCAAAAACTGGCCCATGGAAGACAATCCTTAGGCTATTTTATGTCTTGAATATCACTACTTTGGTGCCATTTTAGAAACCAACTGAGTGCCACTCTTGGGGGTACGTTCTCAAAAATCGCCTGGTGGAGTACCACTTTTGGTGGTAATTCAGAGAGAAATTATATCACCAGACATTTACCAAAAATAGACTTTCTAAAATTGGAAGAGCTGATATAAAAGCCCTGTATAGCAACATATCAAACAGAAATTCTGCAACATAGCAAGTGAAAACACAGCTACCGTTGCTGCTTCTTTCATTGATGATCTCTTGTCTTGGGCGCCTTTTGACACTGATCAGTGACGCCCATGGTGTAAGCTCACTGACAAAATAAAAGCATATATACCAGTTAAAATGTGTCCACATTAGTCAATAGTTGTGCATAACTGCAAATTTGTAAACTATTGAATGAACCAAATCACACATAAAACAGAAGTATACATTTTCCCTGTGATAACTGAGTTTCAAAAGTTACATCTGGAATAAATCAAAGTAAAAAATGCAAAATGACTGGTGTGGTTTCCACAATATTAACACGAGGAGCAACCTTTTTTCAGAACACATATTTCTTCTTTGAAAATAGGAATTTACAACTAGGAGCATAGACACATGATCCAGGGTTCATTAATGGAACTGAGATGAGTCAATGAACCCAGTACCAGTCCAGAGCCTTCTCGAAAATTCAGCAGCATGTGTCTGATGAAGACCAGGAGGCAGGAGCATATTACACCGGTCTTAAAATCACTCCATTGGCACCCTTTTGTTTCAGGATCCATTTTAAGGTTCTTTTAATAGTTTTTAAGTGTCTTAATGGTTTAGTGCTTTAACTTCTTATTTTAATCTTACTTCTGCGGGGGAGCCCTCTGTTTCAGGAGCGGTGGTCGGCTGTGGCTTTCTGGGTGCTCTCCACGTAGTGCTTGAGTGGAGATGGGGGTACTGGCCTTCCGTCTTCTGGGTGCCCTGGGTCGGTGCCTTGGCTGCTGCTGTTGATCTGCGGCTGCCTATCCAGATGGCTCCCATGATGGCGTTTCCTTACCTGGTTTCTTTATTTACTGCTGCTCTTAATTGTGTGTGCATGGGAAATGGGAAGAGAGGGGGCGGGGTATAGCTGTGATCATGTTTTTATTCTGTGTGTGTGTGCGTATGTGTGTGTTTGGGGTATGAAAAAGTGCTTTGTAAATAAAGTTTGATTTGATTTAACTACAGATAGAACATGGCATTAGCAGATCGTACACTAATATTGATTACCTGGCAGCTGTATGTTGTTTGTTAACAGATTTTTTTATTTGGAGCATTTAATTATTTTACCCACTCCTGTTTATCTTTTAAGGATTTAAGGAGAAAGACTCAGATTAGTAGCGTATGTTGGTTGTTTTTTTCTGTAGGAGGTGAAGTGAATTTATTAGGCATATGTTTGATTAAGGTGTTGGAATACCCTCATTTTTATACTTTTGTGTAGGTTTACCAGCTACTGCTAAAGGATGTTTAGATTTTTTAGTTTTTTTTACTGAATTTGTTTTCTATAGATGGAACGTATTCCACAAATGTGTGGCTATATGCCAGAATGACATTTAGTGTTTATATTTATTTATTTAGTTATTTTATTTATGAAGAATCCTTCTTTGCATCAATATCTCCAGTTTTTCCACAGCTGTCCCAAGAACAGAACTAGCCATCTTTATCTGGTTGTTGAATATTTTTATATTACTTTTTACTTTTGCTGTACTTTTTACAATACCACAGCAAGCCATCTTTATCCAGTAAGTACATGATTAACATTCAAATAGGCACAAACTTTGCAGCCACGACTGAAACTGACTCCACGGCTACAGCCTTCCCTGTAACAAGCCACCATCCACCAGTGATAGTAATGATGGCTCATCCAAGACCGGGCAATCCAAAGGACATCCCCCTTATTTTTAATAACTTAAAGATTAAATTACATCTAAACATTTGACAACATATTTAAAATTCAAATAAAGTTTAGGTAAAATTACCCTAACGTTCCGATTGTAGAAACATGTATTAATAGGTTATATGTCATTAGTGGATAGAATCCCACTCTTTGCATCCTTGAATACATTCTAATGGTTCATTCAGACCAACCCCATGCGTCAGCATCAGTTGCGGCAAGATCACATGTAAAGTCTATGGTAGAGTACGTCAGAGGTCCGTCAAAGTCTCTGCGCTGCGTTGTGTACATTGGCTCCGTCAACTTCACTTGCGTTACATACGGCAACGCAGCAACACAAGCAATGCAGAAGTTCAGCTAGTTTAACTTTTGATGGATCCAACGCAGTTAATGCAGTGCGGCAACCAATCAGAGCGTTTCACTGAAGTTATGTCACTATACACGTATCTTGTATGAAGCCCGGGTCCAGTGAAAACATTTTCAACAAACGCAGATTTCAAAATTCAGAAATAACACTTACCTAAGTCAGATGGATAGGCGCTCCTAAGGAGGAACAGAGCACCTGTAGTTGGTGTCCTGGTAGGAGATTTAAGCTCCGATGTGGCCCAGGAGGTCATAAAATTAGGCGCGGGACAGACGGAAGTAGCACTGAAAGCGAACCTCATCCATAAGCAGCTCGTGGAGCAAATGGTTAAACTCCCCAAACTCAGAACACATCTGAAGAATGAGCGCTGATGCACCCGATATCAACGTTGTCTAGCTTTATCTAGCAAATAAAGCCAAGCCACTTTCTAGTTACGATCCACCATAGTTCAGATCGTGCGGCAACAGAGGAAGCCCCACCCATGCATTGTTTTTTTTTCCTCAGAAGCAGGCTATGGAAGCCAAAAAGTACAGACGTCAAACTTCATCCGTTGAATGCGTTACCTGACGCAGACCAACTGTGCAGTGTGAATGCACTTTAGATCGAATTCTTTTTGTTTTTTTACTACCTCAAAAGAGGAAAACAATCAATTTGCATTTCATAGATTATTTGAGCCATATGACTTCAGGATTGACCTGGTGCACCAACAGTTCACAACCAATATCTTCTCCAAATGATGACATTTGAAACTCTTGACCTGATTTTTGTGGTAAGGCGCTTACGAGGGTCCACATATCCTTTAATATCAGTGGAAGTAGTGATGTGCAGCGGGGGCCGTGGTCGCCGTCTCCACTGTTTGCTTGAAGAAGAACAGCTGACAGACACGTCACACCAACACCTGTGACACTTCTGAAGACAAAAGCTGATTGCCGAAACATGTTAAGGTAAATAAAACCTTGATCTGTACTAATAAGAGGAATCAAAGAAAATATAAGAAAGAAGTGGGATTTTAACAATATTGAAAACAAAGTTTGGACAAAACATTGTCAGAATCTTTCGCTGTTTGGAAAAACTCAATCAAGGACAAGCAAATTTCCGGAATCACCTGAGGTTCAACCTGTGATGTCGGGATGAGGAGGTGACTCCAAATGGTTTAAATATCAATAACCCGATATGGACAAGGAAAGCAGAATGCATTGTGAGGAATGCACGGATGGCTCTGGTCGAAGAAAGAATATGACAAATCAGCCATAAAATAAAAAATATAGAACAAGAGATACAGAAAAAAACTGAGATGTTAACAGGACTAAACAAAGACAAAGGGGAAAATTGGAAAGACTCATACAAAAGAAAACGGAAAGAGCAACCATGTCGGACACAGACAACAGATGGGTATGTAACATGTCCAAACATAAGTTAACACTAACAGAGACTAACATATTGGCCAGGGGGTTAAAGTATGCAGTAACACCAAAAAAGATACCATATGAAGAAATCATTGAAGACATAGAATTGGCATGTAATAAAATATAGGATGGCGGACAGAAATCCAAATTACGTAACGAAGGGCTAGGATTATTGAAAAAAAAAAAATGACGTCACAAAGGAATAAAGGGATACAACACATGCTCATCCAAAGAAAAAGGACATCATTATAGTACCAGCAGACAAAGGACACATGACTGTGATTGTGGACATTGAACAATATCATCAAAAAATTGAGGACCTATTGCAGGACACACAAACATACCAAAAAATAGAGAAAGATCCTACAGAAGAAAAAAAAAGGACATTAAAAACACTTCTCAAACCACTGGTAGAATCAGGGAAGATAACGAAAGAGGCATTTAACCATTTAGCCAACATAATACCCCGCATGTATGGCATACCAAAGATACACAAGCCAGGAGTTCCGTTAGAGCCTATAATTGACAGGGTCGGGCACATATTACTTATCCAAATCACTTGCGGACATAATAAAGCCCTTGCTTGGACACACTCTACACCTCCACATACTTCCAATATAACAATAAAATATACAAACAAAAAGAGGGGTTCACTATGGGAGACCCACTTTCGGCAATCATGAGCGGATTTTTCATGGAGGATTTCGAAGAGAAAGCAATCAAGACAGCTCCCGAGACGTGCAAGATAATACTGTGGAAACGATACGTAGATGATACATTCGAGATTATAAAAAAAGGACAAACAGACATACTCACAGAACATCTGAACAAGGTGGAATGAATCAGTATATACAGAAAACATACCCACACAGATCAGTACTTTTTCTGAAATTCAGAACATCCGACAGAGCACAAACTTACAGTAGTAAGAACGTTATACAAACAAATCAATACGATAACGGTACAGAGCCAGAAGGTTAAAGAAGAACAACACATAGGTACATGAGGTGTTAAAGAAATGCCAATATCCAGAAAGGGCAATACGTAAGGGGAAAGAGCAAAAAAGGAAGAGATTGGTGGAGAGGAGAAGGACGGGAAAAAGTGAAGAGCATCGGAATGGACACTTTACCATACATAAAAGGGAAAACAGAAAGAAAACAAAGGGCAATGAAAGAAGAGCAGATAAACACGGCAGTAACACCATACAAGATACTCAGGAAAATATTAGCACATCCTAAGGACAAGATAATATTGGAACAAAAAAGTGGGATCATATATGAGATAACATGCAAGATATGCGACACAGTATACATTGGGGAGAATGGCAGAGCTTTCAAGCTACGACTAAACAAACACAAGAACGAATGTGAAAGAGAGATGGCATACAAGGGCAGCAAAAGAAAAAGCAAAAAAAAATGATGATGAAGTCAGCCATAACAGATAATTGTAAATGAAATAATCATATAATGGACTGGAAGGAGGCAAGAGTCATTGGCACCAAGACCGATATACCAACGTTGGATACTGGAACCATCGAGATACGGAAACGGGGTAAAAGGACCATGAACTGAGAGGAGGGGTCATACATCTTGAGCCATACATGGGACACGGTCCTTGGATAGATAGGAGGCAGCGGGGGGACGTGGTCGCCCTCCGCTGTCTGTGTGAAGTTTTTTTCAATTTCTTTTGGTGCCCTTGTATGCCATCTCTCTTTCACATTCGTCCTTGTGTTTGTTTTGTCGTAGCTTGAAAGCTCTGCCATTCTCTCCAATGTATTCTGTGTCGCATATCTTGCACAGCTGACAGACACCTCACATCAACACTTGTTACACTTCCAAAGAAGGCAACAGCTGATTGCCGAAACATGTTAAGGTAAATAAAACCTTGATCTGTACTAATATGAGGATTCAAAGATAATATAAGAAAGAAGTACAGAATTAATATTTTAACAACAGTGATGTGCCTGTTATTTTTTTGTTTGTTTTTTTTAGCCATTCTGTCTATTAAAGAAGTTGGCAAAGCAAAAAATATGTATGCATTTGTAATTAGAGACATTTCTTCTGGTAATGTATGTAAAAAATGATTATGTTATACTGTTTAAAAAGATCAAGCATATATTAGTATGCAATTTTATCTACATTTGCAAAGAGATTGAGTTTGTGTGCATGTACTGTACAATGCTGGCCTGGAATGATTGACAACGGTAAATAAAAAAATAATTACTTTTTGTGAATATTAATCGGTATTTAAGTAACCTCTATAATAAATGTGAAGCCATCTACATCTCTTATGCTACTGTGAATACAATATCCCTTTAGAGCCTTTAAAATGTGTATTTTTTTTTGAGACAGCAGCTATTGACTTTTATATTGTTCTGTGGTCTTTTTTTCAAACAGCAGATATTGCCCTGGAAGACATTTCAATGCGTTACATAAAAATGTCAAGTTACTAAAGAAACTATTACTGATATCAAGACACATTTTTCTCAAGCCTGTGCTTCTTGTGTGTTATGGAAAGATTCTGTGGAGCTGATGGAGAAGACTCTTAAAGTGCTGTCATTTTTCAGTGGTCCATATTTGCAATGCACCGCTGGATTGTATACAGATTTGGTGACCTTAGCTTGTGAAAAAAAAGGCCCAGAGGGAGTTTGCACCCTACTTGCGGCACAGTGGGTAATTATCACCCCCAACATCTAATGGCTGGTGTGTTCACATGACAAAAATATATTTGTAGATTAGATGCTACGCCTGTCGCTGTGCTGTGCGTGTGCACATGTGCAACATGCTTAGACAGCAATGGGCTCAATATCTTTTTGCTTGTAAGCTGACACAACTGCTAGGAAGATGCTGCAGCTCAGAAATGTTCAATTTCAGAGACACAAACAGTCTGAAAATTCATTCCGACAGCACCAGATTAGGTTTTGGGGACCTCATGCAGTGGTTTTTATTAACATACGCCATCACACTGGGGGAGCTCGCATTGCTTAGCAAAGCATCACAGGCACTGAAAAAAATATTTTGCATATCAACTCTACTTTTTTCTGCTGTTTCTTTTCTCCTTTTCCATTTTTTGGGTTGTGATTGCTGTTACTACTCAATGAAGATATCAATTTTAAGGCTATCTTGTAAATTGACTTGGCTCTAATCCCAATAAGGTAATGCTTAATTACTCCTACTCTGCAGGTTAAGCACTTCAAATTGCAAAGCCAGATGGTGGCTAGAGTGGCCAAAATATCCAGGTAGGACCGAATAAAAGTAAAAATGTGTCATATAAACAACAGTAGTTGACACTTTAACCAACATTTGCATATTAGCAGAGGAAGTTATGTTACAGGGGTGCCACAAGATGATTCTCTTTACATTATTATGGATACAGGGATCACTCTATCATATACATTAACATGTTAATGTAAGTTGCGTACCTTATCTAAAAAATAAAAATGGCACTAAAAATCACAAAGTCCTCTTAACAGTCACGATAGAGGCTCTGGACCAGGGTTCCCAAATCCAGTATAGAGAGCTACCATCCTGCCACTTTTAGATGCCTCCCTGATCCAAAACACCTAAATCAAATGGCTGGACTCCGTCACCAGTCATCCTGCTCCATATAGGCATGGTAACGAGCCATTCATTTGATGCAGGTGTGCTGAAGAAGGGGTGCATCTAAGAGCTGCAGGATGGTACCTCTCAAGGATAGGACTTGGGGAACCCTGCAGTCTGTACTCATCCTGTGGCCTGAGGCTCACAGAGCAGCAACTGGTACTCACCCGATACCCTCATCCTGAACCAGATAAAGTTTCTATAAGAAATGAGTAAATGAAGAAAGGGTAATCTAAAAAACTCTCTGAGTATATACAGTACTCTGTGCTCTGATAGAGTACTTAGTCTCTTTACAGAAACTGTAACAGTTTGAGCTGTTACCTATGATTTCCCAAGTTGTTCTAAATGCCCCATTTAGCCTTTGTTGGATTTCCTCAATTATATCCACCTACCTTCTGCTGCCTATAAAGCTCACCTATGCTGTGCAGTTCTCTGTCAGATTGTCTATAGCCCTGCCTCAGCTTTCCTTCCCTTTCTGCATTTATATTTAATTGTATTTATACGGATTTTGCCTGCATTCCTGATATTTGACCTTGATTGTTTTTGACCCCGCCTCTGCCTTTCACCCCTGGAGTTGTAAGTTGGATTTCTGATTGGCTTGTTGGATTGTGGTACATTACCCCTGCTCTCTCTCTCTGACTAGTCACTGGATTTTGGACTTTGGGTTCTGGACTTTGGGTTTCGTTTTTGGATTTCCGATTTGGTTTTGGCAAGATGGCGCCACGGATGGACGCCTCGGTACTTCGCTCCCTAGTACTTGTTACAATTTTACTTTTTTGCGTAGTTTTCTGCACTCCCTCTGCTATTAAAATCAGCAGAGAGGACATCTTACAAATAGGGCTATCCAGTGCCGGACTTTTTTCACCGGTTTTTAATCAACCAGACTACTTTATGGAGATTCTGACTGGAGGAGCAGCAGCGCTCTGTGGATTTAGACGGAGACGCCGACGAGGGAAACGAGCTGGTGTGCTCGTTAAATTGCGACAGCGGGGATTACGCACCGCTCTCCCATCCATACACCTGGGGAACGTCCGCTCTCTGCCTAACAAAATGGATGAATTGCTCCTTCTCCTATCCAAGAACTCTGACTTTCGTCGTTCTGCCGCCTTTTGCTTCACTGAAACCTGGTCCAGTAAACACATCCCGGACAGCGCACTACAGCTGCCGCGCTTCCAGCTGTTCCGAGCGGACCGCTGCGCGGAACTGTCTGGGAAGTCAAAGGGAGGAGGAACGTGTTTCTACATTAACGAAGGTTGGTGTACAGATGTCACAGTGTTAAAGAAGACATGCAGCCCTCACCTAGAGTCTTTCTTCATAAACTGTAAACCATTTTATTCACCGCGGGAGTTCGCCTCGTTTGTGCTGGTCGCTGTATACATTCCACCGCAGGCGTGTGTAACGGAGGCGTTACATCACCTCGCCGACCAGATCACAGACGTGGAGAAAACTCACCCGGACTCTCTGCTAATCATTCTCGGGGATTTTAATAGAGCAAATCTCAAACTTGAACTGCCTAAATATAGACAACACGTGACGTGTCCCACCAGGGACATGAACACTTTAGACCACTGCTACACCACAATAAAGAATGCATATCGCTCTGTCCCCCGTGCTGCTTTGGGACTTTCTGACCACTGCCTGGTCCACCTCATCCCATCTTACAAGCAGAAGCTGAAATCTGCTAAGCCTGTAGTAAGAACTGTGAAGAGATGGACAGATGAGTCAAAGATGCAGTTACAGGCCTGCTTTGACTGCACTGATTGGAGCGTCTTTGAAGCAGCAGCCTCAGACCTGGACGAACTGACTGAAACTGTGACATCTTACATCAGCTTTTGTGAGGACATGTGTGTGCAGACCAAAACCTTCTGCACGTTCAACAACAATAAACCATGGTTCACTGCAGAACTGAGACGGCTACGCTAGGACAAGGAGGAGGCCTACAGGAGTGGGGATCGGGACCTGTACAAGCAGGCCAGGAACAAGCTGAAAATGGAGATCAAGGCAGAAAAAAGGAACTACAGTGTAAAACTGAAGGAGCATTTTTCTGTCAACGACTCTTCTGCAGTTTGGAAGGGCCTGCAGACCATCACCAACTACAGGAGACCATCCCCCCACCCTGTGGGGAGCCCCCGCCTGGCTGAGGACCTCAATGACTTTTCTCCAGGTTTGAAACAACTTTCACACCTTCCACCTCCCCCACCATCTCCATCACAAAAGGCCTAGCATCACACCAAACCATCCCAATACCTGACCCCCTGCCTGTGCTGACGATCTGCGAACAGGATGTGCGCCAACTATTTCAGAGACAGAGGATTAAGAAGGCATCAGGTCCTGATGGAGTGTCTCCGTCCTGTATGAAAGTCAGTGCTGACCAGCTGGCTCCCATCTTCACTCAGATCTTCAATAACTCCCTGGAGCTGTGTGAGGTCCCCTCCTGCCTCAAACGCTCCACCATCATCCCGGTTTGGCGTTACAGAGCGCTGTACGCCAAAACCACCCGACATAAGAACAGTTTCTTCCCCCAGGCTGTCGCTCTGATGAACTCTGAATAGTCACAGAGTCTGAGTCCATTCACATGAACAATAAACTAAAACTCTGCACTGCTGTATATACTTACTGTACAATAACCCTGGTTTGGTGTATATATTATCCTTTATTATTTATTTTTATTTCCGTTTTAATTTCACTTATTTAAGTTCTGTACTGGAGAGAAAAGTTGCCGGAGTCAAATTCCTTGTATGTGTCATACTTGGCCATTAAAGCTGATTCTGATTCTGATTCTGATTCAAAAGTTAGGCGAAAACTCAAAAGCTATTAGCAGCAACTAATTCTGATGTGATGCATACAATGTGACTTTGATTATTATTAACTTAACCTCATAAAATAGCAAAAACCTACACAAGCCTAATCTTATATAAATGTAGTGAATAATAAAAACATTTTTACATTAAATTTCAAATAAAGTGTCATGATCCATTTCCCTTCTCACTTGTGTTTCCCTGCAATCATGTCTCATGCTGCGCACCTGTGCTCCAGCCTGATTAGCTCACTGTCGTCACCTGCATTCACCACTACTTAAGCTCACTCTCCATTCCCTTGTAAGATTGTCGAAAGCCCTTTTGTTAGTAGTAGTCCGGCGCCTAGTTTGGTTTTTTGCCTCCTTGTGTATGACCTTTTTATTCCTCCAGGATTCTAGTTTTTGTCGACTAACCCCAGTTGGATTCTTCCTGCCTCCCTTACTCCCGGAAACCGTACCTCTGCTCTTTGACCATAATTTCAACCTAGCCCCTCAGATGAGTATTCCTCCCTCTGCCTCTCTGTGTATGATCCTTGCCTGTTCCTCACGATCTCGCCTTCTGGTTTCCCCATCCTGAGTTGACTCTCAGTTGCTTGAGTCTGCAAGCCTTTTTGCCCTAGCACTGTCTGAAAAGGAGCGCTTGGAAACTTCACATCCAAGTGGCGCTCCCCCCAGATGACCTCTGGTCAGGATCCATCTCCCGTCTTCAAGCAGCAGTGAGCCGGCAGCTGTTTCTGCTTTCCCTCCTGAAGAGGTCTGAGTTCAAATAAAACCTTTTCATTTACCCTTTCCTGTGTTATTGCTGACTTTACGGTCCTCCTGTTTTATCATTACATAAAGGGTGACACATCATTGTTGTTCATTTCTTTAACAAGCAAAATGCAGGTCTTTCACCTGGACAAACTTTTAAGTAACTATAAAAAAATTTTGCTTTTCAATCCGTACTCTTGCAAAGTCTTTGAACAATGGTAAAATCCACTGGCTGGTGATGTTAAAAATGTGTAATCTCTAGTTTTGGTTCAAGGGGCAATGTGCTAATTTTAGATTTTTTTGTTATCTTGTTGGCTAGGAAGGATAACCAACCTTAGATGGCTGCCCACTTCTACCAACAGAACGTTAAAGTGACGTGTGCTATTCCAATATATTAATGAGTTATGCTGCAAAACCAAATTCCGGAGTTGCCAGAACAGGGCACATCACTTCTTGCTGTGGTTTGATAGTGGGATCTCTTTTCCTTTGAATAAATTCCCAGCACACTGCATATCAGTTGGCGCATTACTGCCTTTCTCTGTCGATGAAGGTACTCAGCTTGGGGCCGTGACATTTGTGTCCCATGGCTGTCTACTGAGCAGATGTTGGATATGAACAGAGTTCAGATGTTCATCATTAAAAAAAAAAAAAAAACTAAAGGGCCGTCCCCCATCTTCAGTGCTTCTACTGAGCTTGTCAGTATTCTGACAAAGGCTTAGATGCCTATCCAGAAGTATTTATAACATCTTCTTGGTAATAGAATCTGTGTTTATAAATTACTTTATAAAAGGCCATGTTGTTTATTATCTATTTTCTACTGTTTAATTTAAGAATGCTATGAATAGAGGTCCACATCAATATCTGGTGGGACCAGACCCAAAATGCAGAGACATCACAGTTTGTTTGGATCAAGAGACCCTGAAAAGGAGAGAAATTCTGAGCTTTGGAACCGTTCCCTACCCTGGTCTGTCACTCAAGATTCTTCAGTGCCAGAAAGGAAGGTAAAGCCTTACAGTCTCACTCTCCAGTCATTCTGAAACTATCTGGTTCTAACCAGCTCATCGTTCTCCTAGCCTGAGGACAGGAATAGCTGTGAAATGTTCTTCCTGATGATCTTGTTTACCTTCCTCTTTGAGTTGTCACTTTGGGTTCATTCAGTTGTGGTACTACCCCTTTAGAAGAACAGTGAAGGTATAGTTTGAAAGACCTTTCATTCTCACATATAGTAAGGTTTCAGCTCTTTAAAGGATAAGCAAGTTTGGGGGCTGAATTCTGATTCTTATGCCAAGAACCAAGTACCAAGCACAACTGCTATGATTTGAATTGAGTAATGAACAACTGGAGACTGAGGAAATTAGTCTTAAATTATAAGCCTCTAAATATTTCGCATCACTGCCTTACCTGTCATCATTACAATTAAACTACAAGTCCTGGTTCGTAACAGAGGGAAAATACTGATTTGGAAGGTTAAATAAAACAGATGTTTGGCCTGCAAATGTCTTTCTCAGTCCCAATGTTGGTGTATCCCCATTGTTACCACTCTGGAAGATTTTTCTCCTGTAGCAATCGTGCTATGGTTGTAAAGACAGAAGACGGTGCTTTTCGTTTCCTTTTATGCTCAGTTGGTTTCTTTAGCTCATTTCAAGAATGAAACCAGGGGTCTCTTATGTTAAGAATCAAAAGTTAACTGCCATGTTATCTCTGTTCTATACCAGGTCTACTTGTATCTTGAGTTTTCTGACTCCTAAGAAAATACAAGTCAGACTTATCCTGGAGTGAAACTAAAATAAAAAATATAGTTGTTCTGCTGCAGGCAGCCATTAATTAGTGAGAGCTTTGCAGGGAACAGAAGATCCACATTGGCTTTATGTGAAGCGAAAACAGACCTGAGTTATGAATGCAGACTTTGTCCAAAGAAGATAAAAGTTATGGAAGGTTTTGTAAGGAACATTTACCCCCTGCCCCAAATGGAACTGCAAGGCCTTTGTCATTTTTTAGTTCCTTCTAAATTTGTTTTCAGTGTTCAGTGATCACCCTGATGGGAGTATTTAAAGGTAATGTGAATTAACTGAGTAAACAGTAAATTAGTAAATTCAGCTTGGGAAGATGTCATGTAGAAGATCAGAGTGTTTAAACTGACCTCAATGAGGGGCAGATTTAATTAGGATGCCTCCGACATCATTCCCCTTAGCTCCACCGTGGGTAGTTTCGTAACTTGGACTAGACATCAAGATGGCATTGGAGGGAATGAGGAGGAGAACATTTTTTTTTTTAGGGGCAGAAGGGGTTTTAGGAAGGTATTAGTTATTTTCTTCCATGTTCCGTAACATCACCTTACCCAAGTATCCCACTTAGGTTATTCCTCAGTTACTTTACATACGTCTGATTAGCAATATATGGTGTTCATGACACTAATAAGTTATCAAATTGGTTGGAAGGCTTTTTTCCACCTCCTTATCAGAGTCCAATGTTATATATTTTCTGCTTTCTTCAGCTGCTCAGTTTATTACTTAGTCCTCTACCTGTTTCTTGGTTTCTATAAGCCCTTAAAAAATATGTTTTTGTCCTGCCTGATAGGACTTTTATTGTTTGCTCAATGTCTTCAGTCTCCTCCACATTGATTAATTTTCATGTTGCAGAATAAATTTTCAATATGTAGAGATCAGTTTGCCCAAGGATTTTATGTCAAACTGCTAAGTATCAGGGTATAGCATAATACTATAAATAAACTGTCAAACTGTCCGGGATATAAAACAATGCAGATTATAACGCTGTACTCTTTTTTTTAACTTAGATTTTGAGGATTTGTTTTTGTAGATTTGATGAGATTTGATTCTCTTCATTTTTGTAACATTGAACGAAAATGTCACAATTTCAGTGTCATGGTATTTACATGGTCTAAATATATATATTTATTTTTTTACTGAAATGTAAAAATTTCTGTTATTACAGTTCATAGTTATACACAGTGTTTATTAGTTGTTGTTTTTTTATCAATTAACAAACAACAGAACAGACATGTGCAAAGTGTCATTTTCAAGCACTGTTTGCAGAGAATATTACAGGTAAATTCAACACGAGCATGAAAAAATTATGTTAGCTGGTAGGTGGGAAGGCTATCAGCTCAGGTATCCAGTCTGCAGTCAACAGTTAGGAATTTTTAAATTGTTCAGGTTTTATTAGTTCCCAGTCAAAAAGTGTCTGTTTTTCATTACGTAAAATATTTCTAAGCCTATTTGTTTTTCCCGTTAGCAAGGGGAAGCTGTGGGGAATTTCTTTCAACCAGCTGGACAGCAATGGGTTGCAACAAGTGGAGCACGAAAAAAAAAACTTGCCTACTGCACCACAAACACTAGGGCCGGCTCCTAATATACTCAATTAATGAATGCAGTTTATTACATTTTCTTTTTACAAATATATAAATAACTTAATCTCTTTATCAACCTCTGAGATATTGTGACAGCTCTGCATCATATCTTTGTATGATCAACTCAAAATTTGAGGTTGGACTCAGATGCAGGCTCAGAAACAATACAAATGTGAAGTATTTTAAAGAAATATAATATAAACCAACAGAGGATTGAATGACTGAGAAAAGGCAGATTGCAGAAAATCGACAAATAGGTGGAACACATGGACCAACACAACTATACAGCAGAGAAGGAATAGGAGAGAGGAGTGTATGTATACTGAGGAAGAGGTGAAAAAGAAACCAGAATAGGCAATCAGAGATGAGAGTTGGCAGCTGGGAGGGGAGCCGGCAGAGGAAATTAGGAAATGGAGGATAAGCTGGGAAGGCAAGCATACTGGCGGAGCATGCAGGGAGAGGCATGAGCTTGGAAAACAAACCAATAATGAATAAAGGAAGGAATAAAACAAGTAAAAATTTTAATTTTGCCCAGAGGGATACTATTGCCACACAAACAGCTGACAGAAGCATAAAATTGATTCTTACTGAAATAAATAAAGCTGTCCTAAAGAGTTGCTTTTTGCGCGTTTGTGTGATTTATAGACTTTTTTTTGTAGGACCTTATGAATTTGTAATTTCAAGCTTGGACAACTTTTAGACCAGGGAGGTTTGGTTGGTCTAAACCTGCCTTAGTCTAAATTATCTTAATGTATAAATAACGGCTAAATGTAGGCTTGCCATTAAAAGCAGATCTATTAGAGTTTTTTGGGGGGGGGTTTGTTTGTTTTTGAGGGTTTTTTACTTTTGAAAACTGTAATTTGTAACTTTACTCTCACTGTCCATTTAACACATGTGTTCAATAATGTATGGAGGTGTTCGATATATTTTTGTCAGAAAAAAATCTCATCTGCAAAATGTGGTCAGTTTTTGGCAAGCACAACACTGTTTGAATTAAGGGCATTATTTGGTTTATGCAGGGCAGATTCTAGGATCGGGAATCAATTGTCGCTCCCGTCCCGGTCCCAAAAGAATACTCCCTTCACGTCCCGATCATGTGACAGCCCCCCCAAAAAAATCTTGTTCCGAAAAAATCCAGAGAGAAAGACTCCCGTCCCGACCCGAATCCCGTAGATTAGTAATTTACCTCCTATGACGCTCGCTCCCCACCCCCGCCCCCCTTTAAAACATAGCCTACCACAGTATCAAAGATAATCTATTTAGCTTTATCCGCCATCTTTAACCATATCCTGCATTCTCGTTTGGCCACCTTACCACGTCATGAATGGACTCGACTCGTCTGACTACCAAACTATTAATCCTGCGTTCGAGAGCCTATCCAAACCAGTGGGACGTGGGACTTCTCCTACCTGAAATGTACTAGCACCCACTTCTAAGCGTTCGAGGCAATCGAAGTGGAATGTAAACAGAAAACATGGACGACCGCCGCGCCAAACATAATCGCTTTGATTATGAAGAGGCATGCTAACAGATAATAACAACATTCACACCATAATATGAAACACAAGTTGTTAAAATTACAGTGTCTAAAACAACACTACAAGCAGAGAAGTACAGTTTATAGCCTATTTATTCAAGTTTTACCTCTCACGACGTGAGACTCCATGGGCGCCGCCATTATCCTCCTTGTACGTTGAACTACCCCGAGTTCGCAAGTAGGAGGTTCCACTTCGACAGGCATTCCAGTGCACTTTTCCTATTTGGAGGTAGGATAAGTCCCATGTCATACTGGTTTGAATGGGCTCTCGAACGCAGGATAAGATGCATGCATTTTCAGTCGGATATCATATGCTTACCAGTTTATCCAGGTGGTGTAGCAACAACGTACAGACGTGGACAAAATTGTTGGTACCCTTCATTAAATCAAAGAAAAATTCATAATGGTCACAGAAATAACTTTAATCTGACAAAAGTAATAATAAATAAAAATTATATAAATGTTGACCAATGAAAGTCAGACATTGCTTTTCATCCATGCTTCAACGAATTATTTAAAAAATAAATGCATGAAACAGGACTGGACAAAAATGATGGTACCCCTAGAAAAGAATGAAAATAATGTAACCAAAGGGACATGTTAATCCAAGGTATGTCCACTAATCAGCATCCTAGGTGTCTACAATCCTGTAATCACTCAGTGGGCCTATATATAGGACTCCAGGTAGTCACTGTTTTGTTCGGTGACGTGGTGTGTACCACACTCAATATAAACCAGAGGAAGCAAAGGAAAGAGTTGTCTCAGGAGATGAGAAAGAAAATCATAGACAGCATTTTAACTGTAAAGGCTATAAGACCATCTCCAAGCAGCTAGATGTTTCTGTGACTACAGCTGCACAGGTCATTCAGTAATGTACAATCCATGGGACTGTAGCCAATGAGGAATACCACATATTTGTGAACACTTTTATTTACATTCTTGTATAATCTGCTTTATGTATATGTTGGTAAACATTTTTATATGTAGTTTCATATAACCTGCCTTATTATTTCAGAAAGGAACAAAGCTGGTTTCACAGTGAAGGACAACTTGTTTTCACAGAGACGTATTGTACCAGAACAGGGTTTGAAGTAGAAACAGTCTTAAATGAGTACCAGGCTTTTACAACAGTCATAAATACCAAGTTGTGTTTAGGAAATTACCCAGTTGTGTAGAAACAGGAAGAAAGATAGTTTAGGACCCCCATAAAAGCGGGTGTTTGCAAATAAAAACCTCCTGTTCGGTTTGGTAGTCAGTCAGACTTTGGTCTGGCTCCATCTGAACTCAGGTGCGCAATGAAACAGAATTCTGTTGTGTGATTGTGTTGTTTCTCTCTGTCTCTGAGTTTTATTCTGAAAAGGTTCCGCTGAGGAGCGTCGGGTCCTCTAAAACATACAGATAACAGTTTCTGATTGACGAAGGAGTTTATCCAGCAAAAGTAGTAAAGAGTAAAAGTTTTCAACCCCGACACCAACCTCCCTGGACGGGGCTGCAGGAGGAAAATTGATGACAGATCAAAGAGACGGATAATCCAAATGGTAACAAAAGAGCCTAGAAAGACTTCAAAATAGATCCAAGCTGAACTTTATGCTCAAGGAACATCAGTGTCAGATCGGAACATCCTTCGCTGTTTGAGCCAGAGGACAAATCATTAAAAAAAACAGACTGGAGTATGCCAAACTACATGCTGACGAGCCACAAAGCTTCTGGGAGAATGTCCTGTGGACAGATGAGACAAAAATTTAACTTTTTGCCAAGGCACATCAGCTCTATGTTCACAGACGGAAAAATGAAGCATATCTAGAAAAGAACACTGTCCCTACTGTGAAACATGGGGGAGGCTCGGTTATGTTCTGGGGCTGATTTGCTGCATCTGACACAGGGTGTCTTGAATCTGTGCAGGGTACAATGAAATCTCAAGACTATCAGGGGATTCTAGAGAGAAATGTGCTGGCCAGTGTCAGAAAGCATGGTCTCAGTCGCAGGTCACGGGTCTTACAACAGGAAAATGACCCAAAACACACAGCTAAAAACACCCAAGAAGGGCTAAGAGGAAAACACTGGCCTTCTATGAGCCCTGATCTCAATCCTATTGAACATCTTTGGAAGGAGCTGAAACGTGCTGTCTGGAAAAGGCGCCCTTCAAACCGGAAACAACTAGAACAGTTTGCTCATGAGGAGTGGGCCAAAATACCTGCTGAGAGGTGCAGAAGTCTCATTGACAGTTACAGGAATCATTTGATTGCAGTGATTGCCTCAAAAGGTTGTGCAACCAAATATTAAGTTGTGGGTACCATCATTTTTGTCCAGGCCTGTTTCATGCATTTATTTTTTAAATAATTCCGTTGAAGCATGGATGAAAAGCAATGTCTGACTTTCATTGGTCAACATTTATATAATTTTTATTTATTATTACTTTTGTCAGATTAAAGTTATTTCTGTGACCATTATGAGATTTTCTTTGATTTAATGAAGGGTACCAACAATTTTGTCCACGTCTGTAGAAGTTTCATTTTTGTTGCGTGCTGTGTAGTAGACCCGAAGGAATTCAACTAAAGATGTAAAAAAAAGAAAAAAAAGAAAATCCAACTATCCGGTTTCCCGTCCGATCCCGTGGATTATTTCCTGTCCCATCCCGATCACGTTTTCAAAAGTGAAAATGACTTCAGTCCCGCGGGAATCCTGCAGGAATCCCGTGACCCGTTGGAATCCCGAAAAATTGTCACCCTCTAGTGCTGAGCACCTAGAGAGCTGGCTGTTCAGGCAAGATACATTTTACTGTTATGTAAATTTTTTAACACATGCACACACAACAGGAGATATAATGTTAATGAGCATCCAGTCACTTAAGCAGTGGTACATTGGCTTTAATGTTAGCACATGCATCTAACACAACGTTTGGACAGACATGCTCATAAAAGTATAATGTAATGGTAAAATGTATTGCCTTCTCTTAGATCTTAGATAAAGTTAATTCTTATGTGAATTAGTGTTAATGATGTAGTGGGAATCTTTATTGTAAGCATTCTTTTATTACATAGATAGTTCTTATTTGAATTAGTGCTGATGCTTTTTTAATTCTGACTGTGTTACTCATATCTAGATAAAATGTTATACTGATTCTAAGGTACAAACAAGAACCAATTGTATGTAAACATCTCATCTTGACTTATAACAAATCTTGTTATTATCTGGTGTTACACTTATGACAGATCATGTGAATGTCTTTCTCAGCATTATACTAAGTGTCCCTTATAGATTATCTATATTCTGATTGTCCAGTGAAACTATCTCCTGATTGTTTACTGCTGACTACTGAAGTGAAACATCCATTATTGCCTCATGACACATCCTGTGTTTACCTATTCCATGTTGTTCTGTGATTGGTCTTGTGATTATCCTCTGATGCATAGAACAGAGTGTTGGTTATCTTGCTATAACTGTATGACTTAATGATCGGACAGAAGATGATTCAATAGGGTGTGGCTGACTACTATATAAACTCATGCATCTGTCTGAAGCTTGAGGGTTCTCATCACCAGTCCCTCCGTACACGTAAAATAAACTATGTACGAATACGGCCGACACTTTTGTTTTATTCTCTCATCCAAGGCCTCTCAGACACCCAGATTTCTACCACATATAAACTGACTGAATGAATCAAAAATAATTTTAAAAATAACTAGAAAAGCAGAATTAGGAGTTCTTAGATCTCTCCCAAGCACCTCAGTACATTCCTATGTGGGCAGGTGAAACACACTCCACCAGACACCAAACCATTTTTGGGGATCTTTATTCTCGACTGCTCTAGTGTCAGAACAAGAACAAAATAAAAGAAGAGCAGCGTTAAAATAATTTGGAGAGTAGTGCAACCTCTTTTTACAGCCTACTGATGTGCTCCCTTACTTTGCTAAACTGGGTGGGGGGAATATGCTGGTAAGGCTGTGCCACCAGGACCTCATCTACAAGGTGGATCTCGTGTTTGACCCGATCAGTGTAGCCCAGGTCTTCATCCTTGAAAGCAAATACATCTGCGTACTGAGCTAAGAGCGTAGCTAGCTTGGCCTTCTCTTCTCCTGTGCCACCAATATGTAGCTGGCTCAACACTGACTAGAAACTATTCTCAGTTGCGTCTACATTTTTCTGTCCCACTGTCACTTCTTCCTGACCTGCCGAGATGCGATGAAACCACATCTCTGTCCGATCTGTGTCTACAAATTCTACTTGTCCAGGGGCGCACCCACACGTCCTCCTGAGAGATTAACCACCCGCACAGGAAACACTGACTCAGCACCCTCGACTAAAGTGGGGACCACTATGAGTCCACTTGGCAGGTGGGCCTGTGCTGGTTCAAGGGACAGGTTAATTTTACCCCCGAGTGAGGATCTTACACCCTTGGCAAAAACTGTGGCCACTGAAAAGGCCAGTAAATGTACTGCCTGTCTGTCCCAGATCTTGGCAATGAAAGTCTTCTCCATTACCTCACATGTCTGCACTTTCTGGAATGCTTCCCTGCAGTCTGGACCTAGTCTCTCTCCCAGGGTGGTGTCAAACTCAGAAGTAACCAGCTGCTTGCACCCCTTAATAATGTTCATGCCAATGAGACCAGGCACCCTCACTTGAACACTGTGCATCAGCTGGGACTTAGCTGCTTCCCCCTCCTCAGTTGAACCTTCCTGGGGGAGATCCTTGACCACTAAAAACCCACATTCAGGTATGCTCAGCCCGATTGTCTCTACATCCAACTCAGTGTAACCCAGATATGGTATTGGCAACGAGTTGGCTGCCGTCAGCTTTAGCCATTTAGAGGTGGGGAACACATCCTCTTCCCTCCCCATTAAATGGTCCCTGAAAAAGGACTCCGATATAGTACTGACCTGAGTCCCGGTGTCTAAGAGGCACCTAGCTGGGGTCCCACTATTGTGCACAGTAACTTCTCTACATTCTCCCACTGCTCGCGCCAGGAAAAGTTCACTGCTGAGATTCTCAGAGCCTTTAGCCTCACCTCAGATTACTCGGCTCACAGCATCTGATGTTGCTAGTTTCCCTGTGGGGAAACACTAGCGGCTTCTGATGGGTTTACTGGTTTGCGTTGTGAACACTCTTTGGCTATGTGTCCCACCCCCTTACACTTAAAACATATGGGTCTGCCGTCATCGGTAAACTGGGGCTTCGTACAGGGCATCCCCCCTCTGTCTGACTCTGGCTTTTCTTTGAGAGCCATGGTCTCCTTCAATGCAAGAGTCTACACCCCAATGGCTTTGCTTTGTTCGGAGACCACCCTAACAATGTCCTCAAAAGTCGGGTTTTGTTTTCCCTTTGTAGTACCAGAATACTGGTGCTCATCCCTAGTACTTTCACACAGTACTGTTCTACTCTTTACTGTCTTGGTATTACAAAGGCTGGTTTCGAGAGACAAGGCAATGGCCTCTTCACGCACATCCCACAATGTGGATCTGGGACTTTCCCTAACCATCTCAATAAACTGATCTCAAACAGCAACCCTGGCATCAGTTACTGCATCAGGTCTTTGTTTCAGAGCTAATCTCAAGATCTGGGAAAGAGTATGCGAATACTCCTTAAAATCTTCCCCTTCCCTTTGGTGGCGGCCATAAAAAGCCTGTAACAGCTGAGTCACACTGCATCTCTCTGCGTACGCCCCCCTTAGTAAGTCAAATAGCTCGTCAGGGTCTTTTGGTTTGTCATCTAGGCATAACCTAACCTCCTCTAACGCAGGTCCCCTTAGGAGAGATAAGATAAAATCAATCCTGTCCTCAGTAGACTGATTTCTTGCCCTGATTACACGTTCTACTTCCTCAATAAACTCGTCCACAGAGCAACCATCCTTAGCTGGGTCACCAATAAAGGGCTGGATTTTCGCTCTCTGGGCAGATATACATATGACCTGTTATTTAATGTGGCAATCGTCTACATGGCTTTTTCATTTTTTTCATTCAGTTCACAAAGTCTTGCTTGTTACTATTCAGTCGCATCAGTCTTTTCCTGCGACATGGTGGAATGGAACAATCTGGACTTAGCTCAACTCCAAAGTACGCAGATGAGGCTGAGATGATGTGATGTCCTCTGGTACGGAGTCGCCTTCCTCCCGATCTTTGGCGTGCTTTCTGCTCTTTGGCTCCCTTCAGCAGTCCCAGGCAGGCCTCACTGCCTCTGATCCTTTCCCCCGGCAAGCCAGCTTCTAAATATTACAATTGTTCATGTGCCTGACAAATCTAATTTAGACTGGCCCGAGATTAACACTCAGATGACTTCAAATTTAGAGAACCCCACTCCTGGTACCTTTGTAACCTGGTAAATTTGTGGGTGATTGAAACACACTCCACCAGACACAAAACTATTTTTGGGGATCTTTATTCTCGACTGCTTTAGTGTCAGAAAAGAAAAGAATAAAAGAAGAGCAGCGTTAAATTAATTTGGAGAGTAGTGCAACCTCTTTTTACAGTCAGTCTTCCACTTTACATTACATGTTCTTAATGCTAGGTTCACTGGTGGTCATCACCATACACCACAGAGTTCCGTGGATACTGAACCTCAGTACACACTTTCACAGGTTAGTAAAATGAACCTGGCTGCACATGAAGAACTGCTACACGGATTACTGGTACATGAAAACTGGCGTATGAAAACCCAGTACATAAACATCTAGTACATTTACTTCTGGTACATGAACAAAGTTAACTCAAGATGTACCGTCCTGACAGAAAAATCTACCATACTCGTCCGAGTATCATCACAAACAGGCGGTGAAGGCCCGACACCGTAACGTTTTCTTCACGTAGCGTGTAGTGTATCTCCCTTCCTGTTTCAGCCTCACATTATTTCCACCCAAAGCGCGTCTAGACTTGGGGCACTCACAGAAACCAGAGCCACCTGGTGGTCAAAGCGGGTACTCGATTTTCCACTCGGCTACACCTAGATAACACCTGATCATCCCCAAAACCTACTTACCCCTTCCTTCGCCCATTCCTGACATTGCCTGGATTTTACATCCAAATTCCGTCAACAACTTTGAGTTATTTTACTGACAGATAGCTTTATTTTCTTTATGTTACACTACAGCTGTCTGTGTTTTGACTTGTTCTTTATTCTTATTCATTTTATGTGTATGTTGCCTTAACATGTACATTTTCACCGTGCGATCAATAGTCTGTTCATTCATTCATTCATTCATTCATAGATGAATAGATAAATGCTCGTAAAAAATATCCACTTTGGCGGATTTAATTTGGGATTATGATACAATTATTTGTGCTTAAAAGAGATATCTAAAACATTAGAAAACGTTTGGTGGTTTTCTGATGAAAGAAAGCAATTTTATTTTTTTATCTTATTTTTGTTAAATAAGAATTGTTACAAAACATATTTTAACACAAAATATTGGCATGTATTAACTAGTAATTTAACTAACATTATCTGCATGCAGCAGCACAATAGTTTGATAAAACAGCAAAAATCCTTGTATTCTGTTGGTTTGATTCAATAGACGCACGCGTATGATGCTTCTTAGGAGGGGTCGGAAGAACAGATTACCACAGAAAACAGATTTTATAAAAACTTTTTTTTGCTGTACAAAAAAAATATTACAATACATTTCAAGCAAGTACCGTATTTAATTTATTTTTCATTTTTCTATATTATTTTAAAAAGTACATACAGTTCCCAAAAACCCCCAGAAAAACAAAAAAAAATGCCCAACAATATGGGAGGTTTTAACTCAGCTTGATGCTGAGTCAAACCCCCAAGAATGGTCTAGAAATGCCTATGAGTTTATCCTAAAATTGATTACAAAAACTTTAACTGCAGCTGTCAAACAATAGCTACGGACTTTCTGGTTCCTATGAGCATTTGAAGAACACTTATCTCCCACAACTACCATCTGCAATCATCTGCTTGGATGCTTCTTGGGAATAGAAAATGATTTATTTTGCACGTGTGGATGTGTCTGTTTATAAACGAGAGAGGAAATGTATTGATATTAAAAGACAGTTTCTCTGTGTAGGACGTGTCATCCTACACAGCCGTCATTCAGTGCGTAGGGCAGTGACTGACACACAAGTCCAGCTCACACAGGCCTAATAAGGGCTTCAGAGACTTGTTAGTCAAAGATGAGGCTCTTGTGTGGTTCAGATCAGGTTGTTGCCCTTCTGGTTTTGTACCAAAACCTGCCAGTTACAACCACATTAAAACCTGAACACTTTAATAAGTGCTAATTAGATGTCAGAGCAAATTTACAGTGACATTCCTGAAAATTGATATTAGTGTTCTATTGCAAGATATATGCTGAATAGTTATATGATGAACATGAAAGTAATTGATTAAAATCAAACAATGAAAAGGTAATAATATTCACTTCCATCTGTAATGTTTCCACGGAGACTGAGATATCAAGGTCTCCTCCTCTTTGAAAATGACAGACACAAAATTAATTAAACTTCAGCTTGTCTAAGGAACGTATTCTCTAATAAGTAGCTCATAGCACTTCTGACATTTGAGCATGTCTCTGTGTCCTAATTTGTGTGGGTGTATGTCAAGCATCTTTTCATTTACAGGGACCCTTTCATTAACACAAAAGAATAATCTGAAAAGAAAGTTCAGAATTAACTTGCTCACATTTGCTCAGGATCTGTGAAATGCCACATAATCATCTACATATATATGTATTGATACAGATATATCTATTTGAATTTAATATGAATATACCAAAAAGTGTTTAGGTTTTAAAGCCATAACCTGAATGACCATAATGCTGGGAAGTCTGAGTGATAATTCTCAGCCTTTTTTTCCCACTTCACAGCAAAATAGAATCCACATAAGTGAATGAATCCATGTTTCCAATTCAGTCCACATACATGCAACATTAGCAGCAGTCTATTGGTGGGTGGTAGCTGACAGGATTGCCGCCTGTTGTCTTCACTTAGGTCTATCAACAAAAGGCAAGCAGAACAGTCAGATGCTGCCTACAAGGTTTGGTTCTCAAATCACTAGGATTCCTCCCCTTGAGAATAAGACAAGCTTCTGTCAAATTGTTCTAAATAGTTTTTGCTTTGACATGAAGTCACAGCTTTCATTTATGCCTTTTCACAATTTTTACCACAGCTGTTGATAAGTACTCTAAAAAAACTGTTTTGGCTAACCAATTGCGTAACGCATTCTTGAGAAAAAATAAAAATAAATAAAAGTTATATTAGGAACAAAGAAAATCCACCTGAAAATGTGGCAAAAATCCAGATTGTGTCACAGTAAAAATATCTGGGATTTACTCTCGATCAGGGCTCTCAAGTTTTCAAGATTGCTTGGAGTGAGATTGTGACATGGGTCCCGCCCCAGTCCATTTTGCTGCCAGCAAATCGTAGAGCACACACGCGCGGGGGAGTTGTCTGTCTTCGTCAAGTTTCGTCAGCCAGCGACAACACTGCCTATTTTAGATCTTACCCGGCTAGCAACAAGACATGTTCTGATTTGCAAACTCAAGACAGCTTTACGATGAGCTGTACAAGCGCACAGCTGTGGTGGGCATTGACTGTTCATAGTAACGTGCCCTCTAGGCGCCAGAGGTTTTTTTCCAAAATGTTTGATTATTACATCTTAATTTCAAAAGGCTATACCTTAAAAGTGATAAGAGGTAAAGACTTTCTGTAAATTAGAAAAATATTAATGATGAGCCAAAGTTTATATGGAGATTAAATTCCCTCATCTTTTTTGCATATTATGACGTCATATGACGTGGTGGCTATCTTGGATTATAGAATTTTCATGAAAAGTCACATGTTTGGATTATAAAATGTAGCACTTCTTTCTCCCCAAAAGGTCCCTCACCTTCTGTATGCTACGTTGCACAATACTGAATGCTCAGGTAAATAGTTAGTAGTAAACAAACTGTAAATCATTACTAATAAATGGCAGAAACAAAACGAATGCAGGTAGCGGTAGGCTAGCGATTTTCCATTTACTACATACAGTAGGAACTCTGTTTCCATTTATGGGGACCCTATATATTATTTATATGATATATATACATGTACATCACAAAAAAACTGTGCATGGGCCCCCTGCCCCGCCCCAGCGCAACGCCGCCTCTGCTCACACCGCCCCTGCTCCTGCTACGAGTAGCGTGGCCAGTTCTGCCTCGCACAGACGTGCCTCTGCCTCCCCTAACTGTCCTTAAAACACTACGACCTCGTCTGACATCTCCAGTGACCTTAGACAGCTGCTCCACCACGTTTCTGTCGCCACAATTGCGGGGAGGCACACGGTCAGAAGACAAAGAAGCGAGCTGGCCAGCGCGGTAAAAAGACTGGATCCCCGCGTAATTTCCAGCATCGTTTCCCACACCACTAACAAGCCTGCTGACTTTCAGATGAACACCCCGACCCCGTGAAACATTGTCCCCACCATCTACATTGGGCAAAGGAGTTTGTGCTTAGGCTAAACTCTCCCTTTGTCCAGCTGCAAGCTGGGGGCGCATCTGAAGCGCGATCACTAAATTAATCACCTTCATTTTCTGAAGGCAGATATTCCCCTTCAGAATCAGGGTGAGCAAAGAGAAAATCCAACACCTCATTGCGGGTAAACTTGCGGGTGAACTTCGCTGATGCCATTACCAAATAAGATGATGTAAATACTCGCTGATGTTTACACTAACGCTCTGACTAAAAATAGCTCAGACGCACACTAGATCCACTATGCAGTAATTGATTCAATGCGCTCAAGCCCAAACATTTTGTATAGAAGGATTTTTTTTTACTCAGTGATGACGTATGACATGTCTACCGACCAGTGGAGTGGAGTTTGAATAAAATATGACAACCTATTTGACACAATCGGCCGTTTTATTCAGTGCCGCATCTTGTCGAGAAAACTTGACCGTGGCGCAAAGAGGGTTAATCATTAATCAGCGTGAGAAATGGCATGTGTGGCGTGTGAGCGTGGGAAGTCGGTGAAATGCGTGTGTCTCACGCTCATTGTGTGAGACTTGAGACCACTGCTCTCGATTAACAGTTGTCTTTTAAGAAACGTATAAAGCAGGTTTGTAATACTGTTAAATTTAATGTAAGAAAATTTAGAGACATTCATAATCAGTTACCTCTAGATGCTGCCAAATTGTACATGCACCTATCTATTTGTCCATATTTTATATACTGCTTTACAAGTTGGTCACAAACCGGAAAAATAATTCTTGCTCCACTACAAACGCTATATAAAAAAAACCTCAAAGTATTAGACAAAAAGCAATCAAGTTATCACCACTGCAAAATCATACAAAAGCACAGAATCTTGACTTTTGACAATTTTATACACTTTGTTAATATTTGTTTAATGTACAGAATAATTAACAATCTGGCTGTGCCTCACAGTGCCGTACACCACAGACGTTCTGAGTTTGGCAGATCAGCCTTCTCTATCAGAGCCTCCAAGTACTGGAACTCAGTACCAAAAGAGATCAGAGACATCAGTACATTTACTGGTTTTAAAAATAAGATAAACTCATGGCTAAAATCTACTCAGTCATGTACCCATCAATCATAAACTCAATAAACTTTTTTTATTGAATACTAACATTGCATTTTTGTCTCTATTAATATTGTATTTAATTTGTCCTGTAGTGTGTTTTATTGTGTTTTCAACAGTGTGAAACTTTGTGTGAAATGTTATTGTTTGAAAGACAACCTGTGTGATGATGTTTTATGTTATATCTATATGTGTTTGTTAGATTAATTGTATGTTACCTCTTCCTTCTAATGAGGATTTTTAATTTGATTAAATGTTTTATGCTTGCTGAAAGTTGCTAAAGGCCTAAGAGGAAGTAGTATCTGATATGAGATGTGCTGTACCATATATGGAGGTATTTTTCAGACCAGAAGCTGCAGAGCCAGGCACCGTCAGGCGCCGCCAGGTACCTGTTATCTCGCAAGATGTAACTGAAATGTGTGTAGGGAGAATAACCAGCAAATGTATTGATGTGTATGTGCTATGAGCCACTCCCTGTTGAATGAATAAAATGAGCCGGTCTGCATCGGGGCGCCAGAACGCCTGGGACTCAGACTGCTGAGGACGGGCCTTCTCCACGCTCTGCAGAGGTGAAACTAAATTAAGTCTCAGCCAGGTTTTTCTCTACTGATGATTTGAAGCTCCACCGAACTCCTGAACGCGGGGGTGGTTTTGATTGACCACGACAATTTGGTGCCGTGACCCGGATTTTCGTCTAAGAAAGGGAGTCTTGGTAGCATTGGAGAACTGACAGAGGAGAAAAGAGACTGACACAAACTGCGCGCATGACATAAGGTAAGCAGACTTTTTCTTCTGCTCATTGGTGATTACTAAAATGATTGTGTCAGCCTCCTAGTATCCAAAAGTCTATAAAACATCTCAGTGGAGAGAAACACTCGGTGGAGTAGAAGTGACGAGGTCACTGATTAGAAAAATGGTGTGACAGCGAGGCTGATCACGATTCCTCGGGGAGGAATTTTAATTTTTTTGAGTGTACTTTAAAGCAGCAACGAGGTTGCTGAAGCGTAATCTAAGTGACAACGAGGTTGATTCACGTGTATTTTTGTTAACAACGAGGCTGTTAAAAGGTTCCTCGAGGAGGAAGTGTGATTTAATGTTCTAAATGATTTTGGTGTGACAGCGAGGCTGATCACTATTCCTCGAGTAGGAATTTTAATTTTAAGAGTGTATTTTTGTTAACAATGAGGTTGTTAAAAGGTTCCTCGAGGAGGAAGTGTGATTTAATGTCCTAAATGATTGTTGTGTAAAATCTAAAAGAGAGGAGAAGGTGTGTGTGAGAGAGATCTCAGCGCTGGGTATGTGTGTGTGTGTGTGAGATTTCAACTTTGTATGAAAGCAGGAAGTTGAGAGGTGAGCTGAACTATCATTAGTAAAAACTCGAGTATAAACTATTATCTAAGAATATATGAATGGATAAGTGAAATTAAACACTCTAGAATATATAGATATAAACATTTTAGAACAGGCCATCGAAGTGGAAGCTTTTTTCCCGTGGGGAGAACGGGGGTGTTTACATTTTTGACCCAGCTCGGTGGGGAGAACGTCGGTGCTCGGAGCAAGGTTTGCATAATTTTGAGCTTAAAAGCATGGGTGAAATAAACAGGCTTTAAGTATATGCTTTAATAAATAAATTAATGGTTATAGGGGGTTTGTGCCGTCTGTCCGAGTCTGCAGAGTTGTTTTCCGGAGCCGGCACCGGGAAATCACTCAAGCCAGACTACGGGATTTGTGGCAGATTGGTCTGAACCTCAGCGGTAAAATAATTTAATACAATCTAAAAGTTAGTGCTTTGTGTTCTGTATTTATCATTTGTTTTGTCTGGGACAGTCATAGTAGAATTCAATTCCGGGTGCTTTACTTATGATTAGAATACAAATGAGCATTAACAGTGATTAAGACAATAATTCGTGTGACAATTAAAAACAAATAAGTAAAAGCAGTTGATTTTTCTAAGCAAGTCTAATTTGGTAAGTTTTAGTTTCAGATTTAATAGAAGAATTCTGAATTCAAAAGCATAAGGAAGAGCAGAGGTAGAATATAAATTAGATGAAAAATGCAGGAAATATTAATTAAAATAAGCAGGGGAAGAATTAGAACAACAGTTTAATTAGACATATAAGGATCAATGAACATCCCTGTTGGAGAGAGCAAACCTATAAATTAGTATATTTTTACCATAACTAATACTGAAGAAATTATTGCTAATATAACTGATTAAAATAAAAGTAAAATAGAGCCCGCATAGGCAGTCTGAGCGGAAAAGATATTTGAATTCAGCTTTTGAGGAAGGAGATTAATGAATATGAAAATAAAAAGTTTAAATAAAAGTTGATTTGAATAGGCTGAGAGGATCGACTCTCTGTCTGTCTTTTTCTTCCTCTAATTATATATTTTTTCTCTCTTTCTCTCTTTCCCATCCCGCCAACAGAGAACCCCTCAGATAACATTCTTGAGATGTAATTTATGTTCCTGGGGAGATGTGATGGGAGGGGGTGCGTGGGCTGATGACGGATAGTGCCAGGTGCCCGACATAACTGCCAAAGAAAGAAAAATCTATACAACCAGCGTAGAAGTTCTTCTGTCTTGTGCTCTGCTCCCAAACCAGGGGGGCACCAGTGACTGAATATTTTCAGGGGTGAAGCAGGGGGCACCCTCAAATAAGAGCACATTTCCTCATGCTGAACTGAACTTTCAAGGACAATATGTGTGAATCCACTTGGCTGGTGTAAAATGGACAATTTCTGCTGAAGAAGTGACGATCAAAGGCTGCTGATTCAATGTCAATGTTGCTGAACTAACCACAAGAGTTTCTGTTTTTCTGATCAAAGGTGGCCCTGGTTGCTAGAACTCTGAAACCCCGTGCCTTCCCCAGAATTATCTCCAGGTTAGACACCACCATTTACCGGGAACAAAATTTGGAAAGTTGGGTGGAAGGAAGAACTGGGCCTATAGCATGGGGTTGCTGGCTGGTGAGAGAGATTTTTTTTTTTTTATTTACATAGCAAATTCAACACCTAAGGAATACAAAGGATACATTCCTTATTAATGCACAACTGTAACGGTTACTTAAATGATATCTTTATTTTTACGTTTCATCCACAGGGATGTACTAAATTTAAGATAGGATGAATTGTAATGGAACAGCTAAATCAAAAGTAAGTCAGAATTGTATTTGATTTCTACCAGAAAGAATGAATCAAAGTGCTTCACGGATTAAGATGATTAAAAAGCTGAAATGGATAATAGAATAATGGATAACATTTAAAAAGAGACATAGTAAAACAGACATAAGTATGTCTTAAACTTGATAAATAAAATAAGTAAATAAAAGAATCAATTTAGTTGAACAAGCAAATGGATAGTAATCAGTTGAACTGTAGACAAAAAGTAAACTCTTGAGCCTGCTCTTGCTTTTAAATCCATCAATGAGGGAGGTGTTTTTGTTTAGTTTTCAGGAATAACAACGGTGTTGCACCACAATAAGATGGATTTGCTCTTTCCCCAGGGATCATTTTTAATTAGATGGGTGAAATAATTTCTCAGCACAATACAGTTGGATTAGATTCGAAAAGGAGTGGATGTCCAATAAAAGAACACGGAATCGGGAAGTAACTTTTACCATATATTTCAATGTTAGATAATAGTTTAGTTTTTGCATTTTAGAGGGTGCATTTGTATTGTTATGTTATTAAAATGACATACTTGGTAATGTTGGTATATACTCCTCCTATCA
Source organism: Apricaphanius iberus (assembly GCA_028564705.1). Classification (NCBI taxonomy): domain Eukaryota; kingdom Metazoa; phylum Chordata; class Actinopteri; order Cyprinodontiformes; family Aphaniidae; genus Apricaphanius; species Apricaphanius iberus. Next base: position 674,486 of record JAPXFQ010002197.1, read on the forward strand.
ACATGGATACTAAATAAGGCTGAGGTAACTGGCAGAAACTAATCTCTAATTGGACGACACATTCTGCAGGGGTACTCAGGACACAGAAAAGAGAAAAACAAACATTATATTATGAGACCAAAGTATTATTGATAGGGGAATATGATATAGCAAAATTTAATACAGTTACCAACATTCTAGGCTAATTCTTTTTCAGATTATGACTCTTTTTAACTTAATGAACCACCAGATATAAAGCAAAATCTTTTAATCAAAATAAATGTAATTTAAATAGGGGATGACTATGACAGGCAAACCAAGTCTGTGTAGCAGATTGGTTCAGGGCAATACACAATTTAGGACTTAATTTTTTGCAAATTGATAATGTATGGTTGCAGGATTTAAACATATTTGGGATTTAACGTGATTATGCGAAATAATAAGTAGGTTTAACAATTTTTAATAAATTGCAGTTCGAATGAAATTTTATTCAACAACAGGTGTCATTTTTAGGGAGAATGGTATCCCAAAAGGGGGTCTCCCTCTCCCCTGAACATAGATCTTCTATTTTACATCATCCACTACCACACACAGTGAAAGAAATGTTGTCTTTCCTGGGCCTAACGGGATACGGCAGAAACTTTGTGGCAGATTATGTAGGCCTAACACAACCATTAAGGGAACTCGTCAGGGAGCTAGGGATGAGAAATCTGTCTGCTCCTCTGAAAAGGACTCAAGCTGCAGAGGAGGCTTTCATTACGCTCAAACAACGTCTGTCCACAGCAACTGAACTGGCCACCCCTAATTACAGTCTGCTGTTACATCTGGATGTTTCTGGAACAAAGGAAAGGATGAATGGCGTTTTGTTCCAGAAAAAAGGGGGAGAAAAGTAGTATAAATGTATGCTAGTGTAATGCTAGACAATATGGAGAGGACAGTAGAACGGTAGTCAAATGCCTGATAAACCACTACATTCCCCAACATGGGTTCCCTGAAAAGATCAGATCAGATAACGGAACACACTTTAAGAACAAAGATTTGCAGGAAGTTGAAAAAGCCTTGGGCTTGAAACACAAATTTGGGACAGTCTATCATCCACAGTCTCAAGGAAAAGTGGAAAGAATGAATCAATCTCTAAAAGACAAATTGGCAAAATCTGTGCACAGACTAAAATGAATTGGATTGAAGCACTACCACTAGCCCTTATGTCTATCAGGTGTTCAGTGAACACAGCCACAGGGTTTACTCCACATGAACTACAAACGGGGAGACCATTTCCTGGGCCCAGTACTAAACTACCTTTGTCTGCAGATGAAAATGAGAAACTGAGTAAAAGAGTGTATTTTAACATATTGCAAAGTGTGGTATCTCAGTTTTCCAAGCAGGTCCAGGACCAAAGAGGCGAAACGGAGGTCACCAGCTCACCAGAAGTCGAGTGGGCGTTGCTAAAGGTCACTAAGAGAAAGTGGTCAGAACCCAGGTGGACAGGCCCGTATCAGGTTACAGAGAGGACGTCTCACGCCGTCCGCCTAAAGGGGAAAGGAGACACCTGGTATCACTGGAGCCAGTGCACCCCCACGGAGGGACCTCAGAGATCCCTCTCTGAGACAAAGAAAGATCTCCAATTAGGTGAGGAGGCCGAATAGTGGGGCAGAATAATCCCCGGCCAAATCACAGGGCTCAGGGTAGTCGACCCCTGAGTCCACAAAGAAGAAGAGGACTGGGACTAGAAGTAGACGACCAGGAGGAGGAACAGAAGGCCAGCCAACGGCTACAAAGACAAAGAGCGAAACCACACTTCCCAGCTGCCAGGAGCCAGAGAGGGGGAAAGGAAGTGCCAGGTTAAGAAGAGCAAAACTTTTGTTGTAACTATTATCAATTATCATTTTACTGTTTTCACCTCTGCAGACTAAATAATCACTTGTACATCTAATCAACTTTGAAGCAAAAAATGACAACCGCTTGGCTCCACGTGCTTATCGTTTTTTGGTGTATAATCATGGCTGTATTTTTATGGGGACTCCTGAGGGCAGTGGGACTGGCCTAAACAGCTGAAAGAGGGATCAACTTACTTACAGTAGCATAGAATGATTATTACCTGTTACAGGGCCAGAAAAAACAAAACACACATGATAATTTGGATCCACTCGATTGGTCTGGCCGGAAAAAGGCAGGGACGGACAGATAGAATATCACGAAGGGTATACCTTAGCCTGGACAGCTGCGAGAGCAGACAGGCACCGTCTAATATATAAAGACTCACGCCAAAGACTAGAGCATTCCCTCTGGTACCGGACCTTTCCAACTTTTCTTAATATGTTTGCTAAATATAAAAGTTTAGTTATGTCTATAATGATGTCCCTAGCAGTGTTTACACCCATTATGGTCACGTGCGGATGCTGTTGCATCCAATGCCTACGCGCCCTCCTTAACAGATTAATCACCACGGCCATCTCCCCTGCTCCTCAGGACTCTACACACATGATGATTGCTCTCTTAGGAGAAGAACCTGTGGAAGAGAATGAACAGGATGAGTTTGAAGTACTTTAAAATTTTTTGAGGTGTGCTTTTCTAACGTGATTATGATTTTTGATATGTTTATTTACTTTCTAGCTACTATCGGTAAGCACTGCTTTGACTTATGTTGAACTCTTAAGAGAGTTCAAAAGGGGGATTAATGAGGATTTTTAATGTGATTAAATGTTTTATGCTTGCTGAAAGTTGCTAAAGGCCTAAGAGGAAGTAGTATCTGATATGAGATGTGCTGTACCATATATGGAGGTGTTTTTCAGACCAGAAGCTGCAGAGCCAGGCACCGTCAGGCGCCGCCAGGTACCTGTTATCTCGCAAGATGTAACTGAAATGTGTGTAGGGAGAATAACCAGCAAATGTATTGTTGTGTATGTGCTATGAGCCACTCCCTGTTGAATGAATAAAATGAGCCGGTCTGCATCGGGGCGCCAGAACGCCTGGGACTCAGACTGCTGAGGACGGGCCTTCTCCACGCTCTGCAGAGGTGAAACTAAATTAAGTCTCAGCCAGGTTTTTCTCTACTGAAGATTTGAAGCTCCACCGAACTCCTGAACGCGGGGGTGGTTTTGATTGACCACGACACTGCCCAGGGACTAAAGATGAAATTTAGCTTGTGGCTAATTCTGGCATGGCTGAGTGCTATGCATTGTCCCTGTTAAATAAACAAATAAACAAACAAACAAACAAGAACCAAAAATGCTACAGTAGGGGAGAGTGGGGGCAGTTGAAACACTTTTTACATTTCCTTCAATTTGTCAGTGACCGTTTGTTTTAGAAAGAGAAAATATATGTATATTAAACCCATACGTCACCTACCTGCCCATACTGCTGCAACATGCATACATATCATAATATGGAAGTAATTTGTACTTAAATGGACCCTGAAAAATTTTGCAACAGTTGCAACAGCACCGTGGGGCAGTTGCAATAGTCATTTAGATGTAGTAAAACTCATAATTGCATTATTTTTCAAATATTTTTTTAATGATTTGAGACCAGAGACAGATTTCATCGACTTAATAACAATATTTTAAAGGTTAAACATTAAAGTGTAATGTGGTAACAATCAGTAATAAAAGAACCACCAAACACACACAAACGGATTATTTTAGGTAAAGAATCATAGTATTGTAATTCCGCTTCTGATTCACAATTGTGGCAAATGTAAATGGAACCACCATCAGTGCAGGCTTCATGAGCACATGCCCTGCACTTCCAACATTGTAGCCACACCTCTCTCGGTCTGGAGTAGCTCTCCAAACAGAAAATGCAGAAATCTTCTTCTTTCTCAGAGTCGCTGTCCTGTGTCTACTTTTTCTTCTTGGTTTTCTTTAGGCCTACCTTGGTTTCATGGCTTGTTTCCAGTGTGTTTGTCAGTTTTCTCTTAACTTTTGTTGGCTTTCTCTTAAATTTTGCTTTCTCCATCTCCAAAGCCTCCTTTTCAGTGGTGTCTGTCAGGATGGCTGATTTGCGTTTTTTCCTACCGCTGGCTTTTGTTAACTTCCGTGGTCCTGCTCTGGGGTGAGGTCTAACAGTCTCAGGTGAGAGCTCAGCTTGCACTGGAGGAACTGCAGAAGGAGCAGAAGTCTCAGCTTGCACTGGAGGAGCTGCAGAAGGAGCAGAAGTCTCAGCTTGCACTGGAGGAACTGCAGAAGGAGCAGAAGTTCCAGCTTGGGAAGAACTGGTGCTGGTGGTGGCCGGTCTGTCACCAAAGAAGGTGCAAAATCGCTGTCGTTGAATTTATCACGGTTCTACGGCCAAATTCCAGTGCTGCTAAAGCCATTCTGCATATTGACTGGTGTTCCAGCCAATGGGACGGCCAGCCTAACAATTCCAGGAATGTTGTAGATGGACATAGTCAGGCCTGGGTTGCTTCTCATCCAGGTATCGCAAAATGCGTTGACATGCCGTTTTAGGGGGCCATAAACGGTGCGATCCAGGGGCTGTAATTTGTGGGAACAATGGGGTGGGAAAGATAACATTACAATCCCATTTTTTCTGCAAAAGTCTATTCCTCTTACAGAAAGATGGGAGGAATGATTATCTAGAATCAATAGGACTTTGGCATCCAATGAGGCTCTCGTGTGGTGGTGGAAATGCTCAAGAAACTGAAGGAAATGGTCCTCCAACATCCACCCTGATTTATTGGCAGCTCCAATGCATCCGGATGGGCCATCACGGTTAAAATGGTCCTTGAAGTTGACCCGCGGGAATTTGAACTTGGGTGGAATCATGTTTCCTAATGCATTGCCTGCACATGTAACTGTTACCAGTGTTCCTCTCTCTCCGGAGGTTACTGCCCCCACCTGTCTGGCAACAACATTTTCTGGCTCTTGGAAAGTTGTGAACCCAGTCTCATCCATATTCCAGATGTCCTTTGCTTCACATTTATATTTGTCAAGGACATTGGCAAGGTTGTCATAAAACATGGACACATTGTGACGGTTGAAGCTTGTGTTCCGTGTGAGACTGGTAGCTTGAGGGCATCGTATAGACAGACTGGGCTGTCTTTTCATGAACCCCATAAACCAATCACGGCCAGCCAGGGAGCACTCATTCCCGGTTTCAGGGTAGGAGCACCTGTAATGGATAGCCAGTTGGAAGGCCAATCGACGAACCTGCAAAATGGATGGAATACTTTATCTTATTATTTCACAACCTCATATTCTTATATAATTCTCCCCACCAGCCCTCCCTTTAAGCCTACACTCTGCTTTAAAGGAACCGTATGTAGGATTGTGGCCAAAATTGGTACTGCAATCACTTTCAAAATACTGTAGACACGTTCATAGCTTCAGCTGTGGTTACTAGAGCAGAGCTGGCAACCCGGATGAGGAAACTCTGCTGACTTCGTGATTAGTGGATAGCATGAGGGTGGTGCCTCAGGCCAAAACACAACATGACAACATCAACATCAGTTGAGGGCTGCAACATTTACTTTTAAATGACAATGTCCTGGCTGTTCCACTGCTGTCAGTGATATAAGTATTTAAAATTAACACGATTTCTTAATGTCTAGTGACATATCAGGGGCATTTCATGATTAATTGAAATACATTTCTTACATACGTTTCCTTTAATACCTTCCTCAAGCTTACCTCTTTAGTGCTGAGACCATAAAAAAGGTCAGCTGCCCTTTTTAAGTATTCTGCCAGGCTATCTTTCTGTTGGGCTGAGAAGACCCTCCTGGGAGTCCAGCAACCTGTCCTCATCTCCTCTCCTGGACCTAGCCTCTCTCTCTTTTTTATGTAGCGGTAGAGGGTTGTGTGACAAATGGAATATTGTTTTGCCAAAGACCTCACTGTTCTGCCTTCAGTGGTTACTATACCAGCAGCTAAGGATAGAATAGGTAGAGGGACCCCCCTATCTGTTGTCCTTTTCCTGTCTCGTGGCATACTGAAAAAAAGAGAACAGAAAATGTAGGATACACTACAGCCTAGTTTGACTTTTTAAAAAGTAACTGGCAGAAATACAAAGAGGAGACACCTGGCTATTGAAATATCTTCTTTATCAAACAACTGAATTTCCTTTTATATCTATTTTATTTAATTGTCATTAATGTTGCCATGAGGGACAGTTGCAACACCATTGGGGGACAGTTGCAACGATGCGTTGCAACTTTCCCCCTCATGGCAGCCATCATAAAACTAGCGATGCTAGCCTAACACATCAGTTTCACCACATGGTTCCTAAGTCTGTTAAGAGCGAAGAAACTGCATATTCAAACTATGTAACTATAAAGATCAATGCTTGAACAGTTTAGACAGTATGATAAAAATTCTGGTCATAAAAAAATTTACTTTTTTCCTTGAATTTCAGTTCTCCCAGAAGGAATGATGACAGGTGGCTGTCAACTTCCAGAAAGAAGGAGGGGCCTACTGAATGTGTGCAGAGGGAATGTCATGGCTCAAGCTCATTCCTGATTGGAGAAATCAACAATGTTGCAACTGCCACACGTTGCAACTGTCCCCACTCTCCATCCATCCATCCATCTTCTTAACCGCTTATCCAATTCAGGGTCACGGGGCAGCTGGAGCCTATCCCAGCAATTATCAGGCGTTAGGCAGGGTACACTCTGAACAGGACGCCAGTCTGTTGCAGGGCCAACACAGAGAGACAGACAACCATTCACACTCACATTCATTCCTAGGGACAATTTAGAGTGATCAATTCACCTATCATGCATGTTTTTGGACTGTGGGAGGAAGCCGGAGTACCCGGAGAGAACCCACGCATACACGGGGAGAACATGCAAACTCCATGCAGAAAGACCCTGGGCCGGGATACGAACCCATGACCTTCTTGCTGCAAGGCAACAGCGCTAACCACTGCGCCACCGTGCAGCCCCGTCCCCACTCTCCCCCTACTGTAATTTCAATGATAATGTGACTGACATGGAGTCAATACATCAGTAGGATATGGAGGAAATACTGTGTAAAACTGTGGCTAATCAACCTGAGTTATATGACACCAACTGAGACAGAGACAGGAATAAAAAATAAAAAAACATTATACAATTTTTAAACTATTTAGACAGGAAAGCTCTTAAGAGATTTCTTGGTGGCTCTTAAAAGTGCCGTTTTGGCTTCAAAGACCCCACACCCTCTGCCGAGAAGTGTACCATGAACAGCTTCCTCACCCAGACAACCTCTCTGGTGGGATCAACTTGACCCAGGCCTCGCTCCACAACAGCACGTCCTGTGCCGTTCACATAATTATATTATACACTTTTACTAACTACAGACAGATGGACAGCTGCTCAGCATTGTAGTTGGTCTCTCGGCAGGTGATGCTTGGACCAACGCAGGACAAAAGCCCCTCAAACTGGGCCTGTCGACGCAGCAAGTGGCCCCCAGATTCCCTGCTGTGGCGGTCCCAGCTCCACCTGATGCCAGGGCAAACATGTAATGAGGTCAACTTGGAGACTAGAGTCCCTTTGCAGCCGCGCTGGGCTTGATGGAGATGGCGTTCCAAGAATGTTGCATTGATGCTGAAAACAGTGTTTCGAGGGGGGATGTACGAGGCTCTTAAAGGGACATGCAGCTAATTTCAAGGTATTAAGTTATGAGGCACTCATGCTACGAGTGCAATATTTCATATAGCTAGTATATCTCATTTATTGAATATACAGATTGATTTACAGTAATATTATAGTTATACTTTACCACAGCATTGCTCTGTCTGCCTGAGAAGAAGCCTGAGAAGAGACTGTGCCAATGATTTCAGGCTAATTTTATGTTACAGCTTTACAAGACGTAGATTATAAAAATTTGCTCTGGAATATGTGGCTGTATGACAATGCAACTGACGAATCTTCAACACACTATTTGGGCTGTTTTGGATAAGATAGGGACATCTCTGTTAAAATCTTTAAATCAATAAAACAAAAGTATAGATCTAATAAAAATCATAATTTTTAGACATTTTAGATTTTTTTAAGATTCACATTATTATGTTTATCTTTAGTTTTTCAGTGATCTAAAGGTCTTGACACCTTGCCCTGTCAAAACAGCACATATAGCCACCTGTGCTCTTGCTCAAACCTCCCTAAACATCACAAATAAACTTCACAGTTCAACAGTCAGGGCATGTTCAGTGACTCGTGTCTACTGCCCTGCTGGCCTAAACTGAAATCTCACAAGTTTTTACATGGCGTGTTTCAGAGTTGGTGTGTCAAGGGAACAGCGATTCTCAGCAGCACTGCAATGGATTTTGCATATTGGAGGAGGTGGAATGGGAGACTTGGAATTTCCCAAAAAAACTTTTCTTGGATATATATATATATATATATATACACAGTATGTTAAGAAGAACTAAGTTAATCTTAACTGCACTATTCTGGACTGACTGTATTTTCAACATGCTGTGTTTGTTTGTTACTATCTTGTTGGAGCTAAGGAGAAAGCCCGCCTCCAATCCCGCTCATTTATAGAAAATATTGGGTGATTGATGGTAGGAAATGAAGAGAATAACTAGGCTAAATTGTGAATTGTGAGTATTTTTTAATATTTCATTACTGTAAATTGTCAATTTTGAACTGGAACTGTTTTTCTTTTCCTTTGAAAGGCTGAGATGATTGGTTCAATCACCTCAAGTCGGGGTTAAAGGTATGTATATATAAGCGGACTGCTGAGTGTGACAGGAAGAGAGTGGGAAAGACATGGATAGGTGCCATTTTGCTTGTTTGAGCAGAAGAAAATAAAATTGGAATTGTTGAAAAATATAAAATAGGCATAAAAATCACATTTTTGTAAGGGGATGGTTGTAAGCCGGAAAGATTTATGGGTAATATGTTTGTGTTAATTGTAGAAGTTCTCAATTGTAAGTTATAGTTCGTGTTCCAAATGTAGCTTTGCTCCTTAGTTATCCTTGTGAGTTATGTTGTTGTCAGTGTTTGGTTGTTATTATTTACGGCGGTGCATGGGAGTTAGTTGTCTGCCTTGACCCTCGTGATCGTGGGGCGCAAGACTGCGAGAAATGCAGGCGAATTTATCGCCTCAGGGTGGCATCATGCTAGCAATCTAACTTACTCCAGAATACAAATGTTTCATAAAGTATTTGTTAGAAATAAATATTTGTAAAAAAAATAAATAAACGTTATTTGTGCCTTTCCAAAAAATATATTCTGGTTCGGCTCCACCCCTAATATATATGTTGTGAATCATTTATTGATTTATGGATTCAGCAGTAAGGAGTCAGCTGTAATGCTTAATGGGTTGATCCCTGGATTACATGCCAAGATAAACCTAAAACCTAACCTCCAGGGTCAAACAAAGACAATAATAGGGTCAGCTTTTTATCACCTGAAGAACATTTCCAGGATTAAAGGTCTGACGACACAAGGAGACCTAGAAAAACTCATCCATGCTTTTATCTCTAGCCCCCTTGATTTCTGTAACAGTAACTTCACAGGTCTACCAAAAAAATCAACCATACAGAGGCAGCTAATCCAGAATCCTGCGGCTCATGTTCTTACTAAATCCAGGAAAGTGGAACACATCACTGCAGTTCTAAAGTCCTTACACTACCTCTCTATAGCTCAGAGAATAGATTTCAAAGTGCTTTTATTATTATTATTTAGCACCATAGTACATTAGAGATCTGTTATCGCGGTACAAACCATCCAGATCGCTCAGGTCCTCCAGCTCTACTCTACTGATCGTCCCTAGAACCAGAACCAAGCATGGAGAAGCAGCTTTCAGCTTCTATGCTCCTCATATCTGGAACAAACTCCCGGATGAATACAAAGCTGCAGAGACACTGAACTCTTTTAAATCTAAAATAATCATATATATATCAGTTTAGACTTGCTTATGAGTAACTGATACGACTTTTGCATTCATTTTTTTTTAACTACATCTATCACTTTTGTAAATGTTTTCAGTTTTAAAATTTCATAATTCAATTTTATTTTAATTATTGTTATTGCTAAATGTTTTAAATTATTCTTGTATTTGATCAGTTTTTAAAATGTTCATAATGTTACATAAATTGTCTTTTATAAATGTTCATGTATGCTTTCTTTTAGTGATTCTATGTTTTTATTGTTGTTTTTATTATGTGTTTATTGTTATTTTCATATCTTTGTAATCATGTAAAGTACCTTGAATTGCCTTGTGTTGAAAGTGTGCTATACAAATAAAATTGCCTTGCCTAAAAGGATAAATTCCAAACTGGGTTCGGTGTAGTCTTTGTGTTTGTGTAATCCAACAGATAACCTTGTTGTTAGGCTGACAAAACTATCAAGCTAGGGTTGGACAAAAATTTGAAGAAAGTCCATGATTACATAATTATTTAAAGCATTTTACTGTCCTTTTTAGAATATTTTTGTCTGATTTTTTAACAACCTTTTTAATGTTCCTCTTAGCTGATGGGACACTGCAGGAAAACAGTGTGATTAGATTGCTATAATAAACCAAATACATAATACAGGTAATGGAATTGCTCATTTAAATGTGCCCACATAAGTGTGATATGTTGGATGCAATACCTGTGCCAAATCAACACACATTCCTGTCTGTTATTGCCAACTGAGTTACTGTAGCTTTCATGGCTCGACGCTCTATTAACAGAAACTGATCTATTTATTATATTATTATATGTTGGATCTTATCAATTATTTTAAGATCTAACCATCTGTAATAAAGATACAAAATTACTTGCAAACAATTTGGAAGAAAGCTGTGCATAACCATGTGGCTGTAGAAAAGTATCAGTGTTTCAAAGACAGTCTGAAAGCTTGTTTGTCATCTGAACGAAAGATTTCCCTTACCAATGAAGCTAATGAGCAAATAACTTGAAGGATTTTCTTGAAGATTGAAATGAAGCCTGATGAAGTAAAGGGGCAGTAGCACATTCTCCTAAACGAATGGAGGAACGCCAGACAGAAATCCCACATGGCCAAAAGAAACTCATTAGGAAACACAGAATCGATTGCAAGATTGTTAGACAGAACAAAAGAACGCACTGGACCTGACCATTTCACCGCCTTGCTTCGGTTCATCACTTTAAAACCTACTTTTTTACGTCTGGCACCTTTCTGCACCTTCACACACGGTCCAGCTCCCATCTTCTTCAAGCTTTGGCTGTCCATCTGCTTGACAAACTTCACTGTCTCTTGTTAGAGGAAAAGCAACACAAAATCATTGATGTATAGAGTGTTTTTAAGCATGTTACCCTTCCCAATTTCTTAAGATATAACACAAAATCTTCAGTAACAACTCCAGTATACAGTACCTTCAGATTCATTGGGTGATGAATTGCAGTGTAAACAAATAAAATAGTTCCTCTTAGTGAAAAAAGAGGATGTATTCAACCTGAATGCCGACTTGTTTTTCTATAAAATCACCCCCCCCCCCTTTTTTTTATGAGTAGCATACAGGGCATTTCTTATTTCTCGACCTGTAATGACGTTTTGCTTTTCAGCTAACATAGCCTCAGGACAAATGTCATTTTATCTTGAGACACCTCATCAGGATGAATGGCAAGTGCAGGGATGTGAACTTTAGCAAGTGGTCGGGAGCAGACCAGGACCGTCACACTTAATACCTTTGGGTGAAGAGCCTTGTAGCACCTATTTTACAGTGACGTTAACCAAAGTCATAGCTTTCAAGCCTGAACACATCACAAAATGATTTTCGCCCCATTCAGCAATGGACATGTTTTATTTTTCTTTTAAATGATGAAATGTGTGTTTCCACTGATCAAGCACAAGACATTTCTTATATTTTCACCTGCTGGGGGCAAGATTACTCGCAAGTTTCATCATGTACTTGTGTTCACCTTGACTGGGTCTCATCTGGGACTTGGGAGAAAATGCTGTGTTCTGCAGTTAATCATCTGCTGCGAGTGTATGGCCTGTCCATCACTCAGATCTTGGTTTTATATGACTCTCTTTCTGTCTCTTGATCTTCCAAAAAGTTTGTGTATTGCTCCAGGTCTTGTTTAAAACAGTACTTACTACCCTGTAAACAAAGACTGTATATGTTATGAGCTATATGAACAGAAAACTGGATGAAAGATGAAATAGAAGTAGTTGATGGAGATGGTGCATGTTGAGGTTTCTGATTTTACTAATAACTTTTCATGCTTTATTTGTAATACACTTCAAATCCTATGGGTTAGGTGGTTGTTGTTGGTGAAACTTCAGGGTTGAAATAAAATATTTTAAAATATCAACTCCTGTTTTTTGCTGAAAGCAAGACACATAATGCATTCTTTGATATTGCCTTATTATTTGTGTGACAGCTGTTTAGTAAGTCTGTGTTCTATATTCTTCTTCTTTGTTCTTTTTAAAATAATAATTTTCAGTTCATTGCATTCAACCTTCTTGTTCCTCTCGGGCTTACAGACCAACAGTATGACTCACTTTAACAATGTTTCCAGAAACTATGAGTCCTTTTATTTGCTTAAAAGGTTCCATACTCCCTTAATTATTCAAACTCTCCCTAGAAATGTCCACAGGTAAACCTGAGAGTGAAGCTTGGCCCGCTTTGCTTCTCACGCGCCCCCTCTGTATGCCCTATAAATTAAGATGGAGCTTTCCAGCTGACGAGAGTCCGCCGAGGGGTTTGTGCACGATCGCCCGGCTGCGTTAAGTTAACAGATCTGACCGAGAGGAGGTGACCGGCTCTCCCACTCTCAGGTGTCAAAGGTGAGATGCTGTGATGAAAACTTAATGCCTGTTTGATTAAGTATTGCTGTGATTTGCTGCTGATACTGTATTTGTGTGGGGAATAAAGACACATATTCTAGTGCAATCAGTGGCTTTTGTGTGGTTTCTTTCTTTTATATTGTGTGTGCCGATCCACTAAGATCCTGGGTAAAAATTTCACAAAACAAATGGTCAATACAAAATGCCTAGCGAATATTCTGCATAGACTTAAGCCAGGTGATATAGGGCGTTTCACAAGTAACCATGGTAATCAAGAGGCAGAGAAAGCACAATACCACTGAGACTGACGTTGAGACACAAATAAAAAGTTTTATTTCAATAAATCATCAATCAATCAGTGTTTATCTATACACGGCTTTACTCTTTAGCCAAAATGTTACCAAAGTGCCTCACCATAAAAGACAAAAGTAGAGCTGCATGTGACTCAGTGGCATAAAAAAGAAGGTGGAGGCAAAGAGAAAGACTGCATGCCACAGAATGTACGGGGGGTGTGGGTTAGGAACACTGGCCCCATTTCAACTCATAGATCTAATAGGATTGCTTTAGGGAATCTAAATGTGCTGATCAGCCAGTCATCACCAGGGGCCAAGAGATCTCTAAAAACTCCCTCCACCCAGATCCTGCCAGAGGTGTGATCTTCAATGAGCGGCAGTGCATCCATTGTGCAACATTATGCATGAGTGTCATTGTAGTATTTCTTTTTTTGCTCATCAAAATTAATGCACCAATAAATGCAATTGCTATATAATCCTATGACGTACATATAAACATACTGTGATATAATTCTTAAACGCCAAATATTTAGACTCATTTTTATTCACAATTCAGGGATAGGGTTGACCATTGGTTGTGTGTCTGTGTGTGTGGGATGGTCTACAAGTCTGAAAATGTGGCTTAAACTCACAATTTGTCCATGTTATTAGCTGTGCTACCAGTGTCCTCTGTGTTCAAGATGTGCGTAAGAAGTCTGTCTGTGTGCATACAGATTATAAAATTTTTCTGTCTCGATTTTCCTATATTTGACGAAGTTCATGTAGAAAGTTTTTTACGCAATTGTCAGACCTCATTTTGTGTTTAAGCAAGCTTTGTAAATGAGACCCTTGGTCTTGCTATCTTAATTTTCTTAATGTGACAGTAGATCTTAAACACACTTTGGAGCTAAGCCATTCACTGATTTATAAACTAGTACAATTATTTTGAAGTTTATTCTCTGAGCTCCAGGGAGCCAGTGTAAGGATTTAAGAACTGCAGTGATGTGCTCTATTTTCCTGGTTCTAGTGAGGACATGAGCAGCAAAGTTTTAAGCTTTAAATGTCAGACTGACTTTTTAGGCAGACCAGTGAGAATACTCTTGCAGTAATCAATCCTACTAAAGATAAATTAATGTAAACGTTTTTTCCAGATTCCGTTGCAACATTAATCCATTAAGCCTAGAACTGTTCTTCAGTTGATAGAAAGCTGATCTTGTTACTGGCTTTATGTTGCCTTGGAGATTCTAGTCTGAGTCCATTACTGCACCTTGATTTTTAACTTGATCAGTGGTTTCTAGCTGTATTAACTGAATCTTTATGCTGACTCTTGATCATTCCTCTTTAAGTCCAAAAGTATTTTCTTCAGTTTTGTTTCTGTTCAGCTGGAGAAAGTTATGGCCCATCCATCCATTTATTTGCTTGATGCAATTATATAAGGTTTCGATGGATTCAAATTCATTTGATGACAATGTAATGTAAAACTGAGTATAATCTGCGTAGTATGGCAGCTAATGTTATTGGTTGTTAATCTGGGCTAGCCGGAGCATGTCAATGTTAAACAGGATAAACCCCTGGGGGACCCCACATGTGATTTCTGTTTGTTCTGAGGAAAAATTGCCTGTTGACACATATAATTAATTTTATCCCTAAGTTTAAAACCGTTGTGAGATCAATGACTCCTAAGAGTGGGACCGAGGTGAATCCGTTGATGAGCCATTGGTAATCTAACTGAAGAAATGAACCAAGTGCTCTTAGTTGAAAGCCATGTGTTAGGAAAATTCATTAATTAAAAAATTCCAGAGATCTTTCATGTTATCTCTCTGACTTTTTATTATAGTGTTTTACTGTATTGTGTTGATGAATGTGAGAAATAGGAGTTGCACAATACAATGTAATACAGTTCAACTCAACATTTTTTCATTATGATTGTGAAAGTGGAGGCATCATGAACACCTTTCTCACAAAGACTGAAAATAAAAAAATATAAAAGTTTCATAAAGGTGAGGTTAGGTATTTGCTGAAAGCCTGTGGCACTAGATGGCATTACAGAGAACAAAGAGTTTTTTTTCTCCTTACAAAGTGTTTCAGTCCCAGTATTTTATAACACAGCCAGAGGGGTTCACATATATCCACATACCTCTTTGATAACAAGAAAATTAAACTACTCACACTTTCTCTTTCCAAAACATAATCCTGGCCTTAATTATGAAATAATTCCAAGGTCCCTCTACATTTCTTGCTCTTTTTTTTAGATATTCAATCATTAATATTTAATGCATGCAATGCACAAATCCACTTAAAAAATGTGTGAGGAATAGACCTGATTTGAACATAAAAGTTATACCTAGACCTAATATAGAGATCAGTCAATGATTTGTCTATTCATAGCCACAATTTAATTTATAACATCTTATCTAGGTTTAGATGAAGCAATACTTTCTGCACCAAAAGTAGAATTTCATACCTAAAATGATCTTTTTTTGTTCCACAAAAAGTGTAGAGACATGTACAACTAGAAGAAAGACTAAATCTAAACTCAAAGATGTCATGTTGCTAGTTAATTCTTATGACCCACATGTACTGTAGAAAACCATGGAGAAACCAGCTGTAAAAGTTTAACAATTTTATTTGAACAATGATGAATGGTGTTGATTGAGTGACCTTGGGACACTGTAGGAAGAAACGGCAGTAAGGTGCACTGCAGTTCGTCTGCGTGCTCTTATACCCGCATGGAGCTTCTGGACATTAGAACTTCCACCCCTACGGACTTATTACCAGTTTTTTTAGCATCAGCTGCGGACCTGGTCCATTTTTTGACCAAAAGAGGGAAACGGCGCCGTGGGAAGCGAGCGGGTTCACTCGTCCGCCTGCGCAGACGGGGCGCGCGCACGCCTTTACCTGGCATCTTTCTCTCAAACGTCCGCTCACTTCCCAACAAGATGGACGAACTAGCGCTGCTGATGAGAAGTAAAAAGGACTTTTCCTCGTCTTGTGTTTTGTGCTTCACGGAGACGTGGCTAAGCGCGAGTGTCCCGGACAGCGCGCTTCACCTGGAAGGCTTCCATCTCCTCCGCGCGGATCGCAACGCGGAGCTCTCCAACAAAACAAAAGGCGGTGGCGTTTGCTTCTACATCAACAGCAGCTGGTGCACGGATTCGACTGTGATCTCCCAACACTGCGCTCCTTCTCTGGAATATCTTTTCATTCACTGTAAGCCTTTTTATTCACCGCGTGAGATCGCTTCATTCATTCTGGTGGCTGCCTACATTCCGCCGAGCGCGGACGTGCACGAGGCTCAGCGCACGCTTGCAGGCCAGATATTACATGCGGAGCGGTCTTTTCTGGACTCTCTTGTTATCGTGCTTGGTGACTTTAACAAGGGAAACCTGAGCCAGGAATTACCAAAGTATAGACAGTTCATTAAATACCCGACCAGAGAGGAGAACACGTTGGATCACTGCTACACTACAGTCAGCAGAGCGTATCATGCTGTGCCGCGCGCTGCCCTCGGACTATCAGATCACGTGATGGTGCACCTAATTCCCTCATACCGACAGAGACTGAAATTGGCCAAGCCTGTCGTGATAACAACAAGAAAATACACCTCTGAAGCTGTGGAGGAGCTGCGCTCATGTTGGGAGACGACAGACTGGGGAGCGTTTGGAGCAGCCACGGACAATCTGGACGAGTATACGGACACTGTGACCTCATACATTCAGTTCAATGAGACGCGCATCATCCCAACGAGCACCAGGATTTGTTATAACAATGACAAGCCCTGGTTCACACCCAAGCTCCGGCGCCTACGTGGGGAGAAGGAAGTAGCGCGGCGGAGCGAGGACTGGAGTACATACAGACGAGCAAAGTACCACTTCACTAGTGAAGTGAGAAGAGCAAAATCTGTGTACTCCAACCGTATACAGGAACACTTTAGCTCCAATGACTCTGCAGCCGTGTGGAGGGGGTTGAGGGCTCTCACAAACTACAAGCCCAAAGCCCCCCAGGCCCTGAACGACCGGACTCTCGCCCAGGGCCTGAATACACACTACTGCCGCTTTGAACAGCCGTCTGCTCCTCACACCTCTGCTCCTCCCCCCACCATCACCCTAACCATCAACGACCCCAGCACTTCATCAAAGGACTCCTCAGACCCCCCCTCCTCCCCCCCTGCCCTCTCCATCCAGGAGGAGGATGTGCGCCGACAGTTTTTGAGGCTGAACAGGAGGAAGGCCCCCGGGCCGCACGGTGTCTCCCCCTCCACCCTGAGACACTGCGCGGATCAGCTGGCCCCCGTGTTCACGGACATTTTCATCACCTCCCTGGCGCTCTGTCGCGTACCGTCCTGCTTCAAAACCTCCACCATCGTCCCTGTCCCCAAAAAGCCACGGACCACAGGACTTAATGACTACAGGCCGGTGGCGCTGACGTCTGTGGTCATGAAGTCATTTGAGCGCCTGGTTCTGCCCCACCTCAAGGACATCACCGCCCCCCTCCTGGACCCACTGCAGTTCGCCTACAGAGCCAACAGGTCTGTGGATGATGCAGTGAACCTGGCCCTCCATTTCATCCTGGAGCATCTGGACTCCCCAGGAACCTACGCCAGGATCCTGTTTGTGGACTTCAGCTCTGCCTTCAACACCATCCTCCCTGGACTGCTACGAGACAAGCTCTACCAGCTCAGCGTGCCCGACTCCCTCTGCAGGTGGATCACTGACTTTCTGTTGGACCGGAGACAGCACGTTCGGTTGGGGAAGATTGTCTCGGACAATCGGACTACAAACACTGGGAATCCTCAGGGCTGTGTACTCTCCCCCTGGCTCTTCTCGCTGTATACAAACTGCTGCACCTCCAGTCACCAGTCCGTAAAGCTGATCAAGTTTGCGGACGACACCACCCTCATCGGACTTATCTCAGACGGTGATGAGTCCGCCTACAGGAGAGAAGTGGACCGGCTGGCTTCTTGGTGCAGTCACAACAACCTGGAGCTGAACGCCCAGAAGACAGTGGAGATGATCATGGACTTCAGGAAAGTCACAGCCCCACCGTATCCCCTCACCCTGATGGACTCTCCCACCCCCATCTCCATCGTGGACTCCTTCCGTTTCCTGGGCACCACCATCATCCAGGACCTCAAGTGGGAGCCAACCATCAGCTCCCTCATCAAGAAGGCCCAGCAGAGGATGTACTTCCTGCGGCAGCTGAGGAAACTCAAGGTGCCGACCGAGATGCTGGTGCAGTTCTACACGGCCATCATCGAGTCCATCCTCACCTCCTCCATCACCGTGTGGTTCCCGGCGCCGCAGACCGGGACAAACACCGACTGCAGCGCATCGTGCGTGCTGCTGAGAAGGTGATTGGCTGCAGGCTCCCATCCCTCCGGGACCTGTTCTCCTCCAGGACCCGGAGGCGTGTGGGTCGGATCACAGCTGACTCTTCTCACCCTGGAAAACGACTATTCTCCCTCCTCCCCTCAGGCAGGAGGCTACGGTCCATCCAGACCCACACCTCCCGCCACCTGAACAGTTTCTTCCCCTCCGCCATCAGACTCATGAACAATAACAAGACCCGATAGTTCAGTTAAAGACCCATGTAGGACAGAACCATCTGCACTACGTAACTTTATTTTACTGCTCTGTGTGGTCTGATCACACTTAGATCTGCTGCTGTCATTCACCTGCACATCTGTGAATGGAACCCTGCTGCTGTTCTTATGTTAAAAGGATGTTTATCTCTTCATAGTTCTTTTATATACATACAGATTATAATATTTATAAAGACTTTAGCCTTATGGCTCAGTCTTTTTATTTTATTTCTTTTTATTTTATTTTATTTTTACTTATGTTAAATGTTTTATGTGCACAACTGTACCGGAAAAAATTCCTAGTTTGTGAACTTGTTCTCAAACAATGGCAATAAAACCGATTCTGATTCTGATTCTGATTCTGAGAAGGAGAAAATTCACAGGTGAGAATTAGGGATGCACCGAAATGAAAACTCTTGGCCGAAACCGAAAACCAAAAATGAAGAAAACTAAGGCCGAAAACCGAAACACCGAAAGAAATGATTGTCAATTATTAGAACCATAGAATTTATGGCTATGATGTGTACTAACCTCACTAAAATAAAGGCATTGCAATAAATCAGTTACAAAACTATGAAGATATTTATTTAGCACTGACATAACAACAATGCACAATATAAATTAAATTAATAAAGTTTCGGCTGTGTTGTTTCGGTGATTTAGGTCTTTCGGCCGAAAACCGAAAATGCACTTTTGGGTCATTTTCGGCCGAAAATTTTCTGTGGCCGAATTTTCGGTGCATCCCTAGTGAGAATGCAATCCTTTAAGGAGAATGGGCTTACTTTGAGAATAGTGGATGGAATGCCAGGGAGAAAGAGCTAGAAATCAGGAATGTCTGCGAGAGCTTCCATCTGAGTTTCTGGGAGCATGGATCATGGATGATCTTGGAGCTTGAGGGCAGTCAGACGTGGAGGGATGACCAGAGCTGGAGAAGATGGAGAATGGAACACAACCAGATTTTACCGAGGAACACCTTGGAAGGAAAACAGAGAGATAAACAGGCCTATTACGAGGAAAACGCATAAACTCAGGAGACCATAGAGGACATCAGCTTTTTACCATACGGTTTACAACGCTCAGGCTCAATGAGCCACAACTGCGCAGGAGCAGCTGACAGGCTTGGCCCTTGGCTTGATTGACAGCTCCTCAGCTCAACGAGGACCTCTGGTGGAACTCTCCAGAAACATGAAGAAAGAGCAGGACGAAGAAAGACAAACATAGACAAACACCATAGACTCCTAACAAAAGACAGATTATTTTGATTTGGTATTATAAAATAATTTCATGCTTTTGTAATCTGTGAAGTTTCAGTAATGATATTGATGTGCAGAAAATATGCTCTGCTTTTTATAGTATTCAATTAACTTTTTTTATACAGCGCCACAATATATGGAAGCACTTATTTCAATCTAAAGTTTCTTTAAACAATAGAGCTACCAAGACTGAGCACTGTCGGAGTACTTGCTAAACCCTTTTTGTGGAAACCCACTTCCTTCTACTGTACCACTCCACAGGTGCTGTCTCAGTCTTGTTCACAACAAACGAATTCAAATCCAAGACCTTCAGTATCTCAAACAGAATCTTGTCCACTTTGGGTGTAGTATCAGTTATAAATCTAAACATAAATGCAATATTATACTATTTATATTTTTTAACTAAATATATAGAAAACAAATCGTCTCGCCACACTACTACAAACTTGCTGCACAATGAGAGTCGAGCTGGTGGTGGAAATGCTCTCCTGAATATGAATTAATAAAATAGAGGACCGGACCAAGCCGCTGCGTTCTGCACAGTGAAAACGATGCTTAAATGAGTGTTAAATTTGGTTGTAAGTCTGATTGAGCCAGACATGGACCAGTGTTGCTATGCGGAAGAATCTGGAGAATCTTCTCAACTGTCTTATTTTAAAGTCAGCTGTTCTTACATCTGCTAATTCTAAAAAACTTTCTGAATTAGTAGAACATCTGCAAGGATTGGATCAGCACCCACCATAAATAAATAAATAAAAATACAAAAAGGTAACTTACAATAAATATTTTTGACTAAATCCATCAGTGTTGTTCACTTTTCCACTCACATCATATTACATTTATTATCTGCCACAATAAAACATTTAGCTATTTCACATTTTAGGGATTGCAGTGTTTTTGAATAATAAGCCCTCAGTCAGGGGTAAAAGAGAATAGTTTGGCCATAGTCTAAAAAACAAAAGTAAAGTGCACAATGACATGAGACAAAATATGTTTATTGACATTTAACTGCAGCCATGATCTTTCCCAACCTCAACCAAAGTGCATTTATTGCCTCAAGCAAAGCATAGAGGGAACTAGAAAGGTCTAACACCAGACTCTGACCAAAGTTCGCTCCCTAAAATATAGATTCTATCTGAAAACATGCACAAGGGATATAAATGGGGGAAATAAATGTCTAAACTAAAAAAATGAAACCAATCACACCATGATGAACTCATTAAACATTAAGCTCCTCCTCTTTCTGCCTCGATATCCTACCTTTTCTAAAGAAAGTTTTCCCTGTCTTAAGTATGTTTTAAGTATGATCTGATTAAAATAGTTAACACATCCCTCCTGTCATGTGTCTTCTCCCTGCCTTCAAAACAGCAGTTATCAAACCCCTACTAAAGAAGAACAACCGTGACAACACATGTATGCAGAACTACAGGCCAATTTATATTATACCATTTATCAGCCATATTATCGAAAAAGCTATGTTTCAACATTTGAATAAATTCTTAATGACCAATTGCTTTGATAATTTTTCGTTTGGTTTATGTGCTCTCCACAGTACTGAGAGTGCCCTTGTCAAATTTTTCAATGACATCCGCATAAGTTCAGGTTGTGGTAGAACCACAGGAAGGCAAGTTTATTTGTGGACCATAATTCATACACATGGCAATTTAAAGTGCTTCACAGTTGCATAAATTAAGAAAACAGATAAACAGAAAAAAAAACATCAACTTAAAAAATAATTAATTACAATAAAAAGCAAGAGTGCAGATAAAATACTTTCAATTTTCATATGCACGGGTAAAAAGAACTGTTTTCAGCCTGGATTTAAACATTGTTAGAGTTGAGGCTTGTCTCACATCCTCATGAAGACTGTTCCATATTTTAGCTGCGATGAAACTGAAATGCAGCCTCACTGTGTTTATTGTTGACTCTGGGAAACCACCAGGAGACCCCTCCCTGAAGTTCTCAGGGCCTGAGATGGTCCGTATGTCTCTAACGTGTCAGAGATGCACTTTGGTGCCAAACCATGAATAGACTTGTACACAAGAAGAGCTGTTTTAAATTATATTCTCTGAGCGACAGGAAGCCAGTGCAGAGACCGGAGCACTGGACTAATATGGTCGTATTTCCTGGTTCTTGTCAGGACTCGAGCAGCAGCGTTTTGGATTTACTGCAGCTGTCTAACAGCTTGTTAAGAGAGGCCAGTGAGCAGGCCGTTACAGTAGTGTAACCTGCTGGAGACAAATGCATGGATAAGTCTCTCTAAGTCTGATTTTGACACTATTCCTCTGATCTTAGCAATGTTTTTCTAATGGTAAAAAGCTGTTAATGTTATTGCTTTGATGTGGCTGTTTAAGTTCAGGTCCAAGTCCATGATTACCCCTAGATTTCTAACCGGATTTTTTGGTTGAAGACGGAGAGACTCAAGATGACTGATAACAATTTGTCTTTGTGTCCGTGGGCCAAAAACAATGATCTCAGTTTTGTCTGACTTTTACTGGAGAAAGTTGTTTTGCATCCACAAACTGATCTGTTCAGTACTGTGACAGTACTGGATCAGTGCAGCATTTAACATTATTGATCATAAAATACTACTGGAACGACTGGAGAGCTGGTCTGAATCTCTGGTTCAGCACTTGGCTTGTTTGACTCTTACCGCAAGAACTGGAAATTCTTTGTGTCAACAGACAGAACAAACAGAAATCACATGTGGGGTCCCCAGGGCTCCAACATCAGATCCCTTCTGTTCAATATCTACGTACATGCTTCCACTAACCCAGATTATAACAGCCAATAACATTATTTATCATAACTATGTAGATGACACTCAGCTCTACATTATAATGTCACAAGGTGACTTTGATCCCATCCAGACCCTAAATGATTGCATTGAACAAATTAATAGATAGATGTCCCACAACTTTCTCAAGCTTAACAGGAGCAAAACTGACGTAAATATTTTTGGACCAAAAGAAAAACAAGCAAAAGTCAGCACACAAATTCAGTTAATGTAGCTAGAAACTACCGATCAGGCAAATAATATAGCTGTATTAATGGACCTATACCCGAACCTCTAGGGTCACATAAAGGCAATAACAAGCTTAGCCTTCTATCACCTGATGAACATTTCCAGGATTAAAAGACTAATGTTTAAACAGGACCTTGAATAACTAATCCGTGCATTTATCTTTAGTCAGATTGATTACCGCAACAGTGTCCTCACAGGTCTCCCTAAAAGTTAATCAGACAGCTGCAGCTGATCTACAACAGTGCTGCTCATGTCCTCACTAGAACCAGAAAAGTAGAGCACATCACCCCAGTTTTAAATGCCTTACACTCCCTGTAGCTCAGAGAATAGACTTTAAAATAACCAAGATAGTTTATAAATCATTGAATGGCGTAGTGCCAAAATATGTTGAAGACCGTCTTTACAGCAATCCCCCAGACCCCTCAGGTACTCCAACTCTAATTTTCTAATAATCCCTAGGAGCAGACACAAACATGGAGAAGCAGCTTTTAGTTTCTATGCTCCCCTTATCTGGAAAAAAAATTTCTTGATGACTGTAAAGCAGCCCAAACACGGGGCTGCTTTAAAGTAAAACTTAAAACGTATCTGTTTAAAGCTGCCTTTGAGTAAACTATTATAATTGCTCTCTAATGTTTTATTTTATTGATTCTCATGTTTTATGCTTAATTAGTGTTTTTCATTTCCATAATTTTAACCCTGTTTTTGTCTATTTCTTAATTCTGTTTTACTTTCTATGCTTTTATCATATGTTAGGTTTCTTTACCACCGTATCATGTAAAGGACCTTTAATTAACTTGTGTTGAAAGTGTGCAATACAAATAAAACTACCTGTGTTGCCTATGTTGTATGTTATTTAGGATTATTTACAATAATGGGATGTGTGTGTTTTCTTTCTATGTTATATGTTTGCTATTGTAAACAGGATCAACATTTTGCCAGGATAACTGCACTGTAACTCTAATTATTTTTAACACATTGTATTTGTTTTGTTTTTCTTAACCATGTTATTGACTGATTTGAATGCAGCTGTCCAAGCTTACTGTACCTGACTGTTGTTTTACTTGACTGTTCAGCCAGGAGTTTTGGTATGAATAAAACATAACATGAATGGTAAATACTGTGGAGTCCTTGCTGTTGTGGAAAGTTTGCCTCTGTGGATGCGTCCTTCAACACTTCTCTCAGTGTGCGTCACAAACAGTGCTGCATCATAGTTTCAGCATGTGGTCCCAAAATTTGACTTTTTTTATTTTCATATTTTCTGCTTGCAAGAGGAGTCCATTCAAGTCTGTTTATGGCTGGGGTACTGGAAGAATAGTCCAAATCTGCAATTGAAAGAGTCTTATTAGTACGTTATGAAATCATGAAAAATATTTTATATTGTAAAGACTTCTTTGGTGTTCATCCTTGATCTCGATTCATCCAAGCTTTATTCTGGAAAAAAAAAAAAATTCGGCAAAACCAATTATCAACAGCAAAGTGGACTGTGGAAACCATGGTAACATGCTCTACCCTTACCCCAGCGAGTAGCGCTCCACGGACTGTTACCGGACTGTTGGATACAGACCTACATTTATGCAAATGTGATAGATTTTTCCTCTTATTGTTTGACAAACATACTTTGTAAACTGTTATCTGGTCTCTAATACTATAAGTGTAATATAAAAAAATATAAATAATTCGATAATAAGCATAGATTTGGAGAAAAGGAATAAAGAGGTGTGTGTTGTTCAATATAATACTGGGCACAAGATGCTTATTTGTAGCATCTTAAGTTTCTAAATATGCTTCTTAATATCATAGTTTTGTCTGTTTTATCAGTCACTGATTAAGGTTTAAAACATGAATATGGACAAAAACTAAATCTGTCACTATTAAGGACATAGTGCTTCTCTCGCTTGACGAGAAGAAAGCTTTTGATAGAATCAAATGGGCCTATCTCCTGCCGATTTAGTAAAATTTGGATTTGGAAATTCCTTTCAACATTGGATCTAAATGTTACACTCCAATCCAGTGGCTGAAGTTTAAACCAGCGAAGTGATTTCAGAGCCATTTAGCGTTACGAGGGGTTGCCCTCAAGGCTCAAAGCTGTACCTACTTTTATTTATTTTGGCTATTGAGCCGCTAGCAATAGCCATAAGATCTAACAACCATATACAAGGGATACGAATGGGTAGCAAGGAACATAAAATAGCTTTACTTGCTGATGACGTACTACTATTCTTGAAAATGTTAAATACCTTCATACTAGACGAGATATATCTGAATATGAATGGAGAACTAGAAAAACTAGAAACCTCCTCATTTTAATGATTTTGCTATGTCGTTATAACAAGATAAAACTTCTGAATTAAATTTCCATCTCTGGCAATTCAGCGCTTCCTTATATGTGTACAGTATGCATGGATTGTATGTTTTAGCAACATTGTGTGTGTGTGTATTTATTTATTTTTTTGCAGTCAGAGCAGTGTTGTGATGTCCTTCCCATATCAACCAGAAATGCATTAAATTATTATTAAATAATACAGCTCTTTCCTCTTCTATGATCACCAAGTATGTTGGCCACACATGATGGATAATCTACCATCACATGCTTCCAGACTCCACCCCAAACCCAGACGTGCTACGATAAAAAAAAAAAAAAATATCACATTGATCTCACCACTGCAGTATGTTCATG
Organism: Apricaphanius iberus; assembly: GCA_028564705.1. Taxonomy (NCBI): domain Eukaryota; kingdom Metazoa; phylum Chordata; class Actinopteri; order Cyprinodontiformes; family Aphaniidae; genus Apricaphanius; species Apricaphanius iberus. The sequence continues at coordinate 699,958 of JAPXFQ010002197.1, forward strand.
TTCACTGCTCAGTTAAATTTTTCCAGTGCAGCTTCACAAATAAAGAAAAAAGGGTGTTAGTATCACCCTGGGTAACTGCCCACATAGTCTATGCAGAACACCATTACTGGTGGGTTGTTCCTGTTCTGGAAAGGTTATTAAAACTGCAGGAAAAATATTGTGTGTTTTTAAGATAAAAATTATGTAAAATTCTTGCAATTTTGAAAGACCTGAAAACATACTTCCCATACTTGCTGTCCTTCAGAACTGGCAGGACCAAAAAGGATTGGTATGATTATGCCTTTCTCTTGAGGTCTTCCATCTGTGGTTATTAACAGATACATGTTTACAATGATCCAAAAAAGTAAGGGAAACTCAAGTTCATAGTATTTGAAGATTTTACACACCAGTTTTGCTGTCTTAGAGTTAGAAAATGACACTTGTTTTAAGTGGAAAATGGTTGCCCCAGGAGAATTTGACAAATTTTGCTAGAATGACATGAGCTAATGGCTATGTAAAGACAAGCAGAGACAGGTTTTCGATATACAGGTCAATAAAAGACCAAGTAAAGGGTGCTACATTGTCTCTAGGACCTGCTGTTCTTCATAAACCAGGACTGTTTAAAACAGATTGCTTTGGGAATTTTTCTTTATGAACTTGGAAAGCGAAGAAATTCTCTTCACAAAAAAAAAAAAACTGTTATATAGAACTAACTTTCCACATTGATTAAAAAAAACTCTGAGAAACCTGACAAAAAACTGGGAATTTGTATCCTTAAATATTTTAAGTGGGTAAGTTTAAGCCTATGAGTTTCCCAGTATCCTATAAACCTATATTGCTCCATAACATCAGTAAATGTCAAATGTTGTAAAGGAGACCCTTGTAAGTTGTAATCACGAGTGACACTGGAAGAGACAAAAAAAAAAAAAAAACTTAACAGAGTGGTAAGGGAAAAGAATTATATTGCCAGTGGGATTGTCAGAGAAAACAAAAAATCAAGCCATCAGAGTCAAGTATGGCAAGTGCAACAGCTGATAAGTTACTGAAGTGCTCTAAAGTATGATTTCTCTAACTTCCCCAATGAAAATAGCATGTATGAATTTCTACCAACTCCGGTTGAGTTCAGCTGTAACAATCTTTGCTTTTTTTCCCCCACTATGGTGAAAAGCATTTATTCAGTGACTTATTTCCAACATAGCATTTTGAGAGGATAAAGAACTTGAGAAAAGCTGTCAAACACTACAGAAATACCATGCTATAAAAGAAGTATCCTTCCTCTCTTTAAGCATTTATTGACAGAGGATAGTCTCAACCATTGCCTCTTTGGAGCCCTCAAGGCAGAGTATAATTTTAATCAGCTGCCTGCTTAGTACGACCTTGGGAACCGTCTTCATTCCACAGGGTAACCGGCTACAGCTGAAGATTGGTGTTAAGTTTCGTCAACACCCCTAAGAGCAAGTCTAGAATATGTTAATTAACTCATTGATTGAGGTGGGCGGCTCATTTTGAAAGCAGAAGTCGAGGTCTCTGGTGTGGGAAGACAAAAAAAGAAGAAAAAAACACTGCTGTGCATATCAATGGCAAACATCAGTAGCTTCTGCAAACCGTATTTTTGCACTCCAAGGACACATTTAGAATCTGTTTCGCATCGAGGCCAAACATGTAAAATAGACCAACCGAGAGTGTTTGCGTTAATGACTGCAATTGCTGGCTACTGTACGTGGTGTATGAAGGAGGGGGAAAGCACAACTTGGACAACTGCTGTTGATCTCAGTCACAAAACTGGGTTAAAGTCTCATCTTATTCTCTGTTGACTGCCACTGCTAACAAAGAGACAAAGCTTTTCAGTCATGTAAGGGTTTTAAGCATAAAACATTCAACCTTTCAGTGAAAGGCCTTGGCCTTCACATTGATTGTTTCGGAAATGTCATCAATGTGTGATGCAAGTCCGCTCTTACTTGGCACTACAGGGATACATATTCTCATCCCATCCCTCTGATGTTCTAATCTTTCTCTTTGAGGTGACAGGTCTGCTATAGATGGACTTTGCATCAAGAGGTAATTGAAAACTGGAGAAAAAGCATATTTTCCATTTCATTCCAGAGGGTTTCTCTCCAAAACAGTAAAACGGTCCAACAGCAAAAGCTAAAACTGCTATATATGTTGCATAATGAAAAAAATATTTGGGGGAAAAAAGCGAATTTCATCTTTGCAAAATATATTTTTTTTTTAAATGTAGTCATTTCACACATTTGTTAAATATCTTTGCATTTCTGGGTTTTTTCCACATTGCACAGTCCACCTTGGAAATTTTTTTATCAACCCTATTTTGGTTCACAACCTCCAGGGAATGTTTTATACACACTTTGAAAAGTGACAATTTAAAGTGATTTTCTGTAAATATAGAAAGAAGAGCTGCTCCATCCAAAGTGGGATGCATGCTGTATCTCCGGATCAGACCAGGTTTACCCCAAAAAAGATTGGCAGTCATCAATGTAGCCCACATTGTTTGCAGGACACCCCCACCCAGGAAAACCATTGGTGGAATGACAGCATGCAGCTAAACACGTTGTCACTGGTCCAATCAGGCGGGGGACCAAGAAAGATTAGAGTCCAATATTTTTTTTTTTTTCAAATAAACAAAGAAGCAACTATCATTTTAATTATCTCTAATTAATGTAACCTAGTGTCATTCCCTTCCAACTTAAATACCAATGTTACTGTATTTATGATCCTTAGCCAGCAGTTTCAGGTAGGATTTAGTCTAACCCTTTCTGGCCCCTGGTGGGCATTTGACTATGGTCAATGGTGTCTCTTGCTTGTTTCTGACGATTGACCTGCCAATTCCAGGGTTAGTTTCTTAGCAGGTCTGGCTGAGCAGGGAAAATCTGTTGGACTGGGCTCTGGAACTATGATTCCTACAATCACTCTATTGGCCTGTTCCCCTCTGCACGGTTCTGTTGGAGGACCTTGAGGTGGTTCTGTCTTTGTTGGCTTCCCGATGGCTATGGATGATACTCTCCTATTGTTTTTTCAACAGCTCAGAGCCTGGCCTCCAGTTATGTCAATCTCACCTCAAAAGCTACAAGGATGCTATATTCAGGCTGAAATAGAGACACAGAAGGAGAGAGGAGTAATCATAGCCGCAGCAAAACTAAGATAGCGAGATCCTACATTTTTTAAGAAAACTATGGGTAACACAAAGAGTTCCCAAAACATAAAGTACACAGACAGGATTTATGTTTATTTGTGTCCTTGTGTGAGAAAATTAGATCAATTCAAAAAAGTCAGAACAGCAAACAGCTTCACGGAGTGCAACAGCGACAATATGAAATTACGCAATACCTCTTACCAAATCTGCCAAGTTCACATCTATAGATCCTTTTTAATATTTTGTGCACTGCACTGTATGTAAAATTACAATACATGAAAAGTGCTGAACTAATATAGTACTTGCTTGACCCACAGGGGTTTTGACCAACAAGGGTTTTCATCAGGCATCGATAAAATTACAAGTTCACATTGTTGTAAAGTGATTACAACAGGAGGAGATAACAGCAAACGTGGGGATGATTAAATTCAACATAAGCTTCTATTTAAATAAATAAAAATGTGTTTCTAAATAGTTACGATGACAACCGATTCCTGAAAAGAAGGCAAACATTTGGTGTAAACAAATATATACTCAGTTCCGTTCATTCAGCTCAGAAAGGGAAATAATGGAGAAAAGCATCTCTAGTCAATTGTACTCCATTGTCTAATCAAAGCAAGGAAGGGGGAGAATAGCCTTGCATTATTTTACTGCCCACATTATTCATTATTACTGCGTTATGTAAAATGGTTGTAGCTTCACTCATTACTGGTCTGTGTAGGCAATAATACAGTATAAAAGATAGTGAGTTCAATTACACCCACTCTCTGTGATTTATTATTATGTATTGTTCTCCACTCTATGATTTGAAGGAAGTACCAGGCAAGAAACGGCTTCATCCTCTGAAAAACTTAGACCTCTCAAATGGGAATGCTGGAGAGGAAACAAATGAACTGCAATAGAGAATGTACATAGTGTAAAATAACAAACTGCTTTATTAACATTTTCATAGAATTTTAAGTAAAAAAAATATTAGTATTATTGCATTTTTTTCTGATATATCTTTTGGTTTTGTAATGATTTAAACATTATTGTGTTTTTGCAAACCTCTTATTGATCATTTTTGAGAATATTGTTTTATTCTTCTGTCTATAGCTATGTAATTACCAATTGCCACACTTTTTTTCACACAGCAAAACTACATGTAAAAAAAATGCATCCCTTGACATACAATAGCCATATTGTGCTGAAAACAAACTTAATAAAAAAATGTGCTTCATTCATTTAGATGACAAAAGGAACAACTTCACCACTGAATGGCTCAAAACAAGTAAACAAACAACCAAATTGAAGGTTCTGGAGTGGCCTAGACAAAGTCCAGTTTTATATCTGATTGTGATGCTGTGACCTTAAACAGACCGTTTGTACATGAAACCCCACCAGTTTGGCTCATCGGAGATCAAAATTCATGCAGAGCAATAAAAAAATAAATAATAATAATTGCATAATTCTTAATAGCAGTTGTTGCTGTGAAAAAGTAGCTGAAGCTGTTATTAGGGTCTATTATCTTTTCAAATGAGGCCAGCCTTGTTTAGATAGCTTTTTTTTAAATAAACTGAATCATCTAAACGCTGCCATTATATATCCACTGGTTATCTTTGATATTAAATATTATTGGAAAACCACCAGGAATAAGGTTGGGGGAAAAAAAGGAAAAAAAGAAGAATTGTAAGGGGGCAAATACTTTTTCATGCCACTCTCATGTCTTTTATTGAGTGTCACCATCTCATGAGAGTCGTACAACTGATCAACATTCAAATGATGCTGTGTGTCAGAGTTGACTGCAGTATTATTCTGACCCGATCAATACCCAGCAGTCATCACTGTCAGAATAGGACGCACGTGCAAAATTGTAATCAGATTTGGGCGAAAAGAGTGTGTGTATGCATGTGCGTGTGGGCTTTGTCTGCTTCCTGTCAGGTATAGTGCTTGCCAAATGCTGTTTATCTGTGCTCTTTTTGTGTTTCTTTGTGTGTTTTCTTTATGCCTGTCAGAAAAAAATGAGTCAGTCTCACATGAAGAAGATGAGATAAACATAAATTTCATCAGAAAAGAAATCCTCTGAGCCAGAGTTTTACCAAACCTATCGACGAGTGACACATAATTTGCCTTTTTTCTAAAAAGAAAAGTTCTTTAATGTAGTATTATTACTATTTTTTTGTAGTAACATTTTTTTGTGTATTTTACAGCATATTTTTCAGTAAGAAGCTTTATGCTGCTTTTAAATGTTTTGCTTTAATGGACTAAAGTAGATTACAGTGAATAGAAAGGCATTAAATAGCGTAAAGCTCAACAATGCGTGTGTTAGGAAGCTGCTTAAAACATAAACTCACAAAGAGTGCTATGTGAACAACGAAGCAGATGTTCCCTGAATGGGTTTAGTGTGAAAACAATCACATAAATGGCATGTAGGTATAAAAAGTAACATAAGCTATGTATCAAAGTCAATCCTACACAGTTTTATAGACGGATCAGTGTCCATCTGCAAAGATGTTGCTTTGACAGCCGGCCCTAAGAAGTGTAGCTCTGGCTCCATCTGTTGGAGCAACAAGAGATAATCATCTTGGAACAGATTTTTGTACTAAGGACAAAGGATCGAAAACATGAACCCTTTTGGACTTTATTCATCACAACTGAGGCTCAGTTATCCAGTTAATTGTTGTCCTGACATTATTCATGTAGTGTAGCAGATGATGTGCTATTGCTCCTGTTTAATATGTAATGTATTGTTTTTATATCTGTGTTGGTTTATTTCCATCAATGATGAAAATGTTTGTTTTGTTTGTTTTTTTCAGATAATATTGGTAATCTAAATTTGTCAGTCTGTGCAGTTAGACGACTGTGGAATCCCAGGCTCACGCTGTATTTGACACTTTCATAAAAGGTTAAATGACACTTATTACAGCCTTCATTATTTATGGCCCTTCAGTGAAGCGGTGGGCCTCAATGCAAGCCGAGCGGTCTCCGATGAGGTGAAAGGCTCTAAATTGAAAGACATATTTCTTAAATGTTTTTATCTGTCTTATATTTGAGCAGCTGTCATCTCGACGGTAGGAAGGAAAGTGGGGGATCTCTGCTCGCTGCATTTGATCTTCTTTTTATCTTAGTTTAAAGCATCGCAAAGGAGGTGATCAAGGTCATACTTTTTTTTACTGCCTGAATTTTCAAAAGACCTTTTGCTCTGATGTTATAGACAGGGCAAGTGTTCCCATGTGTTCTCTATGGAGCTGACTATTTTTGTCAAGTTTCCCATAACTACAAGTGAGGCAATATGTTAAGTATTCTGCTGTGAACAAAAGCTGAGCTGCTGGTTTGGGTTTACAGTATCTGGGCAGAAAATGGGATCCATGCACCAAAACTATTAAATTTTAAGTGGGTAGGCAGTTTTCTCTTTCTTTTTGCAACGGTTCCTTGTTTTTGCCCTAGAAGTGGTATTTCATATCATTGTACTGTCTCCCTTCCATGCCTAATCCATTAGTTTGTTTGAATGATTTTTGTATACTTCTTTAAGATTAAGAAGTATACTTGATTTAATTACAAGTAATTGACTACTTCTGAATTGTCAATTTTCCTTGGAACTGGTATTTTCTTGTGTCTGGGTAACAAATCTGAGCTATTTTTTTCAGTAAAACCACCTTGCTCCATGATTATTCAGTTATGGATTTGTTCCAGATTTGTATCCTATTAATGTTTTCTTCACACTTTTGTTTTTGTGACCTTTATTGTATAGCAATTAGTGAATAGAATCTTCCGATTAGTTGGGAGTTTTTCCTTGTTATGCCACTTTAGCTAAAGCACAGAATATATATCATCAGTGCATTTCTGTTCTTTTTTTTTTTTTACTCATTAACCACTTTTCCCCCTTACTTAAGAAAAGCTCTCATCACCTCCACTAAGGAGGTCATGTTTTCACCAGGGTATGTTTGTGTGTCTGTTTGTGAAATACCTTTGTTTGCACTTTTTTCAGAGGACCACAAAGCGCTTTACACTACATTCAGTCATTCACCCATTTGAGCACACATTCACACATTGATGGTGCTAAGCTACATTGTAGCCACAGCTGTCTTGGGGTAGACTGACAGAAGCAAGGCTGCCATGGGTCTTTAACTCAGAAAAGGGCCTCTGTTTTCTGAGCACCTGCACTAACCAATTTGCTACACAATCACTCAAAAAACTTGTATATAATAACACATATGACTTCATTTCCAGTGTTAACTAAACATGATTATAATGATTTCGGTAATACAATTCCTTCACTTTTTTCATGAAAAAAAAAGAGAAATTGGCAGGTCTTTAGCTAGCACTAAAAATGAAGTCATATTATATACAAAAGTTCTGAGTTATTGTGTATCAAAGTGGTTAGTGCAGCTGCTTAGAAAACAGAGGCCCTTTTCTGAGTTTGAGTCCGATCTCCTGCTGTTTATTTTTGTGCCTTACAGTAACCTAAATATATTAGGTTGACCCAACATATTTACATTTAATTCACTCAGCAAAATTATTTATCGCTAAATCAACCCAAATAAATTGAGTGAAAATGATTTACATGATTTTCTTATGTTCACCCAGCAACTTTTTTTTGAATGTATATTCTTAAAGCCTGTCAGCAGCAAAACAAAAACAACAACAAAAAAAACATGACAGACTCTTAAACAGATGAATGCATTGTCTTTGGACTTGATACAACAGTGGGCCAACACTAGCTGATGACATGACTCCCCAAATCATAACCTACTTTGAAAATTTCATTGTGGACTTTAAATTATATTTTGTGCCTGTCCATTCTTCCTCTAGATCATTTTTGTTTTTGTTTTTAAAATGGAGCATATTCAAGGCACGGGCTGATTTGAGGCACCCCATGTGATTCTCCCTCTAACTCATGAATATTTCACAGTCCACTGGAAGCTAAAGTTATCCCTGTTCCTTTTTCCACATTTTCCTGACAGTATTTTCTTCAACTGAAATTTCCATGAAAGGGAATATATCAAGTTATTTTAGAGTGTTGAACTTCTGGGATAGACATATATATATATATATATATATATATAATATATATATATATAATATATATATTATATATATTATATATATATATATATATATAATATATATATATATATATATATATATATAAATTGTGGTGTTATTCTATATATGGATAAACTTTTATTATTCAGAAGGTAAAAGAATGTTTATATAGTTTGCATGGTTGTAAAAATGGGTCTGTCACTATTGTTTATGCAGGTAAGCTTTTAAGTCATAAAACTCTGGGGTGAGTTTTATTGCAAGCTGTAAAAGCAGGATGTTTAGATAAGAAACTGGGAGAAAAGTTTTAGAGAAGCAGATAGCCATTTAACCATAATTCTTTATAATGAACCTTTGACCCAGAACAAGAGACGACCCATCTTCTGACTCCAGGATTCTCTGACAGCAAATCATGGCCCAGACACTGTATGAAAATGTTCTGATTGGAGAGATTAGAAACGCCTAGAGGCCCGGTTGTCTATAAAGCTGTGAAATGAAGATCAGTTAATTGTTCAGATTTCTTTAAATCTGGACCACAGAGGAACTGACGGGGGCAAAATTCCTCTGTAAAACTGCAATTTGTTAATCTGTTCAAAATAAATGTTAAGAACTGGAAATTGGTTCCTTGTCTCTGTTTTGAACATGCACAGAATTACTTATGATAATTATTTAATTCAACAATATATATATATATATTTATATATATAAATATATATATATATATAATGATAAAATGTCACCGTTGGTGTTATATGGTATTAATTTGTCCTGAAATTTAACTTGTAACTTGGAGTTAATGTTGAACCACGAAGTTAACGGCTTTTTTCTGTATAATATTATATAAATAAATAAATAAAATTCCAACAAAAAAAGTGGTTCCAGCTGCCGAGGTAGGCTGCTCCCTCTGCAGGGGCGGTACAGAAACCTCTAGCACTTCCTTGTTTTTTCTTAGTGTCATAAAATACATCACAACTTTAAGACTCAGTTGTTTTCCAGGAGAGGGCGAAGAAGCTGCTCAGAGAGCAGGATTAAAGAGGAATACTTAGACATGCGTGAATTAAGCCAAAAACCACTCTGGTGGATTTTCTTATGAGAGAATTGCACCACCAGATGGTTGAAAACTCCAAAAACTTGGTTTTGCATAATGGAGGCCCTTTAATATGCCTGGATGCAGTGAATCAATCTGTTCGTTTGTTTTGGAATGATCTCTCTAACCTTCCTCATCATGTGTAGGACATAAGTTATATGTCTGCTAGACAACCATAAATTCAGCAGTTATCCCCATGATTGTGAAATAACATAACATTTCTGCATTTAAAACGTTTCCTAAATTGAGCCTATGTAATACTTTCAAAAAATCATTTTCAAAGAACCTGAATTTTTGGGTTTTCATTTTCAGAATTAAAAGATACAAACATAACATTAAACCCACTGTCTGTTACAGTATGTTAAATTATTGGAATGCAGCCTTTAGTGCAAATGTAATACTTGGCTGTGTTTTTACTAATAAACATTGTACATTTACAATTTGCTTTTTAAAGGTCATTCCAGGCATCAGAGCAGATCTGATCAAAATAATTAAATCATCTCTCCTATCAGGTGTCTTCCCCAAAGCATTAAAAACAGCAGTTATCAAACCAATACTAAAGAAGAAGAACCTAGAGAGCATGTTGATGCAAAACTACATACCAATCTCTAATCTCCCATTTATCAGTAAAATTACTGAAAAAATTGTGTTCCAACAATTAAATAGCTTCCTAGCAATGAACAACCGCTTTGATATTTATCAGGCTGGTTTTCGTAGGTATTACAGCACCGAGACTGCCCTCGTCAAAGTCTTCAATGACATCCATACAAATACTGACCATGGTAAAACCACAGTACTGGTACTATTTGCCCTCAGTGCGGCGTTTCAAAACGTTGATCATGATATATTACTGGAACGTCTAGAGAGCTGGGTCAGACTCTCTAGTACAGTACCCGACTGGTTCAAATCTTACCTCAAGAACAGGAATTTATTTGTGTCAATTAGCCAGTTCTCATCACAAAACATAGAAATCACATGTGTGGTCCCCCAGGGCTCCATCCTAGGCCCCCTCCTATTTAGCATCTACATGCTTCCACTACAACAGATTATAACCACCAATAATGTTAACTACCACAACTATGCTATCTCATTGTCACCAGGTGATGTTGAACCCATCCGAATCCTCAATAAATGCATTGAGCAAATTAACAGCTGGATGTCCCATAATTTCCTCCAATTGAACAAAAACAAAACTAAAGTACTTATGTTTGGATCCAGTAATCAGTTTAAACAGACTCAACTAGAAATTACCAACCAGGCCGGAAATCTAGGTGTAATAATGGACTCAGACCTGAACCTCCAGGGTCATATAAAGGCAATAACAAGGTCAGCTTTCTATCACCTGAGGAACATTTCTAGGATTAAAGGACTGATGACACAAGGAGACCTAGAAAAACTAGTCCATGCATTTATCTCTAGTCGCCTTTACTACTGTAACAGTATCTTCACCGGTCATCTTAAAAAAATCAGTGAGACAGGTGCAGCTCATCCTGAACTCTGCTGCTCATGTTCTCACTAGAACCAGAAAAGTAGAACACATCACTCCAGTTATAAAGTACTTAGACTGGCTCCCTGTAGCTCAGAGAATAGACTTCAAAGTGTTTTTATTAGTCTATAAATAATTGAATGGGTTAGCATCAGAGCTCTGCTATCATAGTACAAACATCCAGATCAGTCAGGTCCTCCAGCTCTAGTTTACTGATCATCCACAGAACCAGAACCAAACATGGAGAAGCAGCTTTCCGTTTCTATGCTCCTCATATCTGGAACAAACTACCGGAAGAATGCAAAACTGCAGAGATACTGAACTCGTTTAAGCCTAAAATTAAAACGTACCTATTTAGATTCGCCTATGAGTAACTGTTTTTACTTACTTGTTTTTAATTTTCACATGAATTATAGTCTTGATTACTGTAAATGTTTTCATGTCTTTTTTTATTTTTAATTTTTTTATTAAGATCAGTTAATCAGTTTATCAAGATCAGTTAATGGAAGGAAGAACTGTGAGCTCTTCAGCGAGATCAGTTAGTGAATTAAAACTGTGTTTTTACCTGCTTGTCATTACATTGTTGTATTGCCTTGATTATAGTCTTATTTTAATTGCTTTCTTGTATTTTAATCATCAAATTGGTTTATGCAGTGTTCCAATTATAATGATGTAAAGCACATTGGATTGCCTTGTGTTGAAAGTGTGCTAAACAAATAAAAATGCCTTGCCTTGCTTTTTTTTGGAACTTTTAAGGCTGCAGTGTCAATTACAAGGGCCAAAAAAAGGAATTGTAAAGAAAAAAGGGAGTCAGCATATGCCTTTTCAAATCTTAAAATTATGAGTGGAGATGTTTCCAGATAATGACACGGACATTTAATCCTCCTTTAATTGTGTCTGCCTATTTGTATTTCTTGAAACGCAGTGCCTCATTCTGCTCTGTCTTTTTGCATTGGCACCTGATGATCACCACCTGCTCATTAAAAAATACAGTACAGGTTCAGTGTTTAAAAAGAAAATAATTTTTTCAAAGTGCAAATGAGCACCCCTCCTCAAAGCAGATAAATAACAAAATTAGCCTTCAGGGAGGTATGTAATCCTAATTAAACAATGTAGGTGAAAAAAAAAATACTGACTGCACTTCTGTTTACACAAATTACATGTGTTCACTAAAGGAAAATTAGATGATGGTCTGTAGCTTGTGTATATACCATTATTCTTTTTTTCCCCCCACTAATTATTACCAGGGAAAAAAGATACAAAATTCACTGTGCTTTTTCAGGCAAAACTGCACAATTCAGAGGAAAAGAAGGAAACAACGGTTTCTCACACAAATCTGTGTCCATCCACTCATTAGCATTAGCATTCATTGTTTGATTGTTTAGTGTCAAATACTAGAGGAATCACTGTTTGCTATATGTTTTCAGAAATCCAGTACATCCACAGTTGTAAACTGCATGTGTTGAACATGAAAGCACTAAAAACAAATTTTCAACCATTTTTTTTCAGTGAATGTGGTATCTTGCTGTTTCATATCTGTAAAATCTGTTGCAGAGATTATCGTTTAGCCTTCTTTATGTTTATTTGTAACAAGGGGAACAAGTGTCAGCTGTCTATTAGTGGTGGCTGAAGACAAAACACAATATGTCTCTGTGGTTTTCTGTAAGGCCTGAGTCTGTGTGTTGATTTTAAAATGAATTAGTTTTATGCAAAAAGTCATTATAAGCCTGTTTGATTATATAGACAATTATCCTCCTCAGAAGCTTTTATGAAAGACAGAAGCTGGCTGTGGTTTCATGACTGACTGACCAGACAGATGATACGTTGCATTGCTTGTGGTTTCAGGGGATTGTTGCAGTGAAAAACCACAAGACAGCTGGTGTTTTAAAATGTTATTCTAATATCTCTTGAACAGCTGAGAGTGGCGAGGGAGTGTTTGTTCTTTTCAATGGCCACTAGATGACAGAGCCACTTTGTGGGCCATACGCAGCCTAATTACTCCTTGTCCGCCTCTTCAGGAGAGACTGAGCTCTATTAGGTAGAGATAAATGAGCGAAAGACAGACACTAGTGGTCTCTAATGTGTAAAAACAATTCTGGGTGGTGAACAGGTGGCTCTAAAACAGACATGACTGCAAAAATAAATACATAAACAGCATTATCAGTGACGTGCTTTATTCAGGTTTGAGTGGGGCTTCAGAGAGGGAGTGAAACATAACGCAGCCTGTAGATGGCATTACTGAATCACGTCTAAAGGACAGTAGAAACACAAGAATATCTTCTTGCAGGGGTAAGAAGAGATCTTCATAGAGCTTCATCTATTCTTCAAATATTTAAAATTGAAGAAAATCCGTACGAGCAACTTCAATGTTATTACAAACCTTGCAGCAACCAAAAATGATAAAAAGAAAAGATAAAGTGTTAAGCAGCTGGTAACATCATACTTTTTTCACATTACTAGCAAAAAATGTATGACATTGATAGTTTATTACATTTGAATGGCCAAATGTTTTACATTATTGGCAGGTATTACATTATTGGTTTCACAAGCATTTGTTTCAAACATATTTTTCTGTTACCAAAATAAATAAAGGAAATACTGTCGAGGTAAAATGTTGCATTGCAAAATCTTTTAGATGCTTAATAATACTTTTTTGTGTTGCCCAAAATTTTTGTTGTTTTTGTTTCCTCTGAATTCAAAATTTTACAAAGCAAACTAAAAAACTGCTAGAAGTGTGTCGTTAATGTCTGACCATTCTAGAGAAAATGAACCCAAATTTAAGGGCTTGACTTTAATAATGACATCTTTTGAAAGCTATTAAAACCTGTTCGTTATATATAAGTGTATTAGCATAAGAACAGTTTTGTACAAATGACAGCCTAACACTAGCTCCCCTTAGCTTTAAGGAGTTGTTCTCCCTTTTAAACTAATATGCTTTGCCTTACACATCATGTATATGTGTATATGTCTGCTGTTGGTCTGAAGGAGAGATGAGAACCATCTGTGCTGGTCATATCGATTACCAAATTATTTTTGCAGTTTGCCCTCCACTGAAGAGATTTGCAGCAGTCTAGCTGCAGCTCCAAACAAAAGTCAGGTGTAAAAATTGAACTATGTTGTGATTAATTTCAAACCCACCATGTGGATAGATAAATTGTGTCTAACTATGGGTGTCAACTTATATTGCAGGCAATATAAATTATGGTTAAGAAGTCAAAGCCAGACACATATGACATTTGGATGTAAAATATAGTTAACTCAAGAGATAATGCACTAAAGAATTTATCTCATTTATTTTTTTCCTTTTAAACTTTCTAAATAGTTTGGTTGTAGACATGGGAAGGTTTAGCTGAGTAGGTATCTTCTCATAAGCATTTCCTAAAATATGAAGATAAACACACATCAGCTTTTTAGTTACATTCTAACATTCTCTTGTCTCTTCAGTTCTGAAAGCTAGAAGGAGATCTGGCAACTTGTGTGACATCATATCTCTGTCACTGCGAAATAGCAACTTGTGGGTTATCAATAACAAGTTCACCTACACTGATAAATCAGAAAAAGAGGAAAAAAGCAATCACTAAAAACCCAATTTTTAGAGTTGTCCTGCTAATTCCTGTGTACACTTTACATTTATTCTTTGACCTGGGTTTTTCATTGTCCTCCACTGAATAAAGATCTGGCAAAGTTTGTGCCATCATCCTCTTGGCATTTGGCGACACCATGACACAGCCCTCCCCTCGTTGATCAGAGGCAAATTTGCCGACGCCACTCTGTCGCATTCTGGGGATAACTGCATACAGGGTCGCTGTGATGTGCCACCTGGTCCTCAGCCCCACTGATGAGGAACTCTCCCTGACCTCTCCGTTAAAAGTCGTTTGCCACTGAGAGCCATGTTGGAGGGAAATCTCTGAGGGCCACTTGCACACATTCTCCTGACAATGGGAACAACCCTGAGGGAGAGTGCCGACACCTATTGGGAAAGCTTTGCCTGCCCTCTTCTCTCAAATGGCTCATGAAGACGCCAGGCCCCAAGAATCAGTCAGTTGCAGATCAAATATTGGCCACTTGGTTGGCAGCCAACAGACCACTCTGTGCCTTCTTGCCCCATTACTAATAACCTTAAGCTCTAAAATAGCAGAGCGTCTCATAGATGAAAAGCCATAGAGACTTTAAAAGGAATAACCGTTAGAACTGATGATGTACTGCTGGCCAGTATATTCAGGATTATTTATGCATTGTTTGGTTTAGTTTATTTTCTACACATCCATTTGGAGGCTTTAACTCGACCGTCTTTCTACAAACTAAAAATTGCCAAAAATCTGTAAAGATCAAGTGTTTTGGAGCATGCCAAAATTTAGTCATACTTTACTTCTATGAAGAAGAGAGTTCTTGTAATTATTTAAAAATACTTAATCACTTGTTTCTCAGGTCAAAAGGTTTTCTTGGGGATAATCCAAATTTTTTAATTCATTTTTTAAATTTTCTTTTCAATTATATCTTGCCAGGTGTACGTGCAGCAGCTTTAAAAATGTGCAAATTGTAGAAGTGGAACTCAAAGAAATAACTATAAAAAAAGATGTTCATGCTTTCTACATAAAACTAAGTTATTCTTAACCAACAAGTATAGTTCTAAGTACTCATGAAACAACAAAGTCACCATAATATTCATCTGGAAAGACCACTGATAGATTGTTAGCACCTGCTTTCCCTTAATACAAATCAAATTAAAAACCATATATAAACGTTAAAAAAAATTCCAAGAAGTTATATATTGCCAAGATTTCAGAAATGAGACAGGATTTACTTTAATCCCAAAAAAAACAAAAAAACTGACAGATTTTTTGCAAGGCTTTATATTTTTTACAGGTCATATACACCATAACTGTAGTTGGATGTGCTAAACTCCTACCAGTAAACAAACTTAAACTATCATTAATCACCAATGCTCCATCTATTTCCTTACCTGCTGCTGACACTGTGGAAGGCTATTCATGCACAAAAGTAATTTGCAAAGGTATATGGAAATTTCTGATTAATTTATTTTTTTATAAAACAGAATAACAGTATAGGTAGGAAACATCTAATTATAATGAAGAGTTTACAGGTATTAAGTTACATACCGTAAATGTATTGTACTTAGAAACTTTGCATTGTGAGTGAATCAGTTAGTGAAGTTTATAAGCTAATACAACTCTACAGGTATAAAAAAAACTTCTAAAAACATATTGGTTTCATATTAAATGACTTTTTTTTACATTAATTGTATCTGCCTAAACATAAAGTTGAAGTAACAGATAATTACCGAAGGTCTTCACGTTTCTGGATGTAAAATGTCAGTTTTTGTCTGTAAACAAGCTGCTGGTAACAAAAGACTCGAAGAACCAATGTTTTCTCCAAATTTTAAGTTATGCAAAGAAAAACAACTGTTCATCCCTTGAGTTTAGGGACCTTGTTTATATCTTAATAATTCATAGTTTACGAATGAGTAACTCTATTCCTCTCTGAAAAAGACAAGCTACTGAACTAAAAATAATCTACAAAGAATAGTCTCTAACACTTCCCTTTAGATAGATAGATAGATAGATAGATAGATAGATAGATAGATAGATAGATAGATAGATAGATAGATAGATAGATAGATAGATAGATAGATAGATAGATAGATAGATAGATCATCCAACATTTTCTTTCAGCGTACTTGAATAGCAGCAAGATGTCAATGCAAAACAGGTGTTTGGTCTGTTTTCCATGACCATTCACCTTTCTGAGACCCCAACTACTTCCAGACACAGCATTTACACCCATAATAACATGTGCTGCAGGACCTCACATGAAGGCCACACCATGTTCGTCTGAGTGGTCCTCAGCAAAATGATAATATTTTTCTAAAGGGCACTGGGTAGGTGCTGTGACGCCCCAAGTCTCTGGACAAACTGGACAAAAAGACACTGTCTCCACCTGTTTCTGGTCAAAGGTTAATGCCTGAGGGTCAAAGGTGAATTCCGGATGCTTGTTTTTTGTGTTTTTTATCCTCTTGCTTTCTGTGTCACTAAGGGTTTCCACCATGGGTGTTGACTGTTTTAATCAAAGCTTTAGAACAGTTGATAAAAATCGACAAAACTCTTTAAAGAAATAGCAACATGACTGCCTCATACTAAACAGTACATTAACATTTTTTTAACATCTACACAATGGATCGTGAATATAAAGCATTTGTAATTTGTATACAATGTGCAAGGGATTTGGTTCAATGAGATTTTATTAAAGGGTATCAGATTAAATGGTTAGAGAAGGATTATACTCTGGGCACGTGTTGGTGAGCACTGTTTCTACCTGAATTGCTACATAAGAAAAATGATTTCAAATATTTTTTTTACTGTTTTTATTATGTTCCTTAGAGGTTCTTGTTGTACTATCTGACTTCTGTCACACAAAATCCATGTGAAATACATTAAGTATTGCTCTTTTAATGTGAAAAAATTGAAAATGTCCAAGGTTTTAAAAAAACTAATAGTTTTAATGTATACATTATTGAGTCAGTTGTGGACAACAGATTGTGGTGGACCAAAAGCAACCATTGTGTAGATACTGTGCTCCCAAAATACTGGGCTTTGTTCAACAGAGCAATTTAATGAGTAGATAACTTGGCCTCCATATAATACATCTCCAAATACCATGGACTTGTAAGGCTTTTTATAATGGTACCAGGGATCTATTCCACTTTTAGCCACAGTTTAACTCCAGGATTGCACACCTCAGAGAATTCAGCAGCATGACCGGGGCTAATTAGCTTGAAAAACAATAGCTCCCTGATCACCATTCCATTGTGCTCCCCTGCATTGTGCTGGGGATCTGGTTACAAACTTGTGATAAACAAGGAGCTAAATTAGATGTGCAGTTGTTGCCATTGTCCCTGATTTCTGATACCCAATCCAGCCTCCTGTCCTTTGTATGCAGAAAGTACAAGCCAAAGCGGACAAGCCTGAAAGAGTCCCTTGTCCCAGATGGAGTATAAATGTATAGTAACTGACAAGCAGGGATAGCTGATACAGTTACTTCACCTTCTGCGGTCCCCCTTCTCTGGCATGGCTTAAGGTAATTAAGACCATGAATGCTGTCCAGGCCGTGGGCTGCTTAAGACGGAATATTAATGTAGCTTTGATGGATGGAGTCAAAAGTGATTTCTTGCAGCAGAGCGTGGGTTGTGAGCCAGCTGGTCTTGGGTCACTGAGCTTGATGGTGGGCAGATGCTTACAGGCCCCTCTTAGCCTCTGCTGATGGAGCACAATTGATTAATGCCCTCCAATTAGAGAAGCATTAAAAGCCACGTTTCCAAAAGTACAATTTGCTATCACATAATGCAGGTGGAGCATTATGTATATTCCCAGGCCACCAAAAAATTGAGCAGCTCAGTTTGCATGGAATCACACTTGGCGAATTTCCACCATATTAAGTGCCTGGTATGTGCATAGTTGTTTCTTTTGGAATAGGCTTTTAGAAACAGGAGCGTAAATGAGAATTTAGATATAAATATAACCCATGGTATCAGCTCTCTGATCTTTAATGATATTCATCATGTTGTTGCTTTTTGTTTTAAATCTTGTAGTGTACATGCACCACTTGGTTTAAAGAGATCTCAACATATATAGTTCAAAGCTTCTTTCAGTTCTTTTTGATTAGTTGCCAAATGTAAGGGTTTGTTATGATGTCTTTATTTATTTCCATCCTTTCCAATTGTTGTTCTTAGTTGCATCTATCACTGACAAGACAAGGCTACTTTATTTGTATAGCACACTTTCAACAAGGCGATTTAAGAGGCTTTTGTGTGAATAAAGGAAAAAATAAGAAACAGCAATAAAACAACAATAAAAGTATAAAAAAATAGAGAAACAAAACATATGACACATTAAAGTAAACATTCTAGGTATCATTAATCAGTTGTTGAAAGGAAGTTCTAAACAGATTGGTTTTTAGCCTTAATTTAAATGAACTTGGTGTTTCAGCATGTTTGCAGTGTTCTGGAAGTTGGGTCCAGATAAGGGGAGAAACTGAAAGCTGCTTCTCCATGATTGGTTTCAATTCTAGGGATGTTGAGTAGACAAGAGTTGGAAGACCTGAGAGGTCTGGGGGGGGTGTATAGTGACTACAGATCTTAAACATACTTTGGTGCCAAATGAAATCCATTTATTTACATAGCAAATTCATAACATGTTATCTCAAGACACTTTACAAGTCATTTATATTCCAATTCATTGTCAGCTCATTAATTCAATCATTTAAAAAGTTTTCTATCTAAAGAAACCAAGCAGATTGCATTGAGTCCTTTCACTCCTCCAGAATTAACAAGTAGCAACAGTAAACAGATGCCTACACCTTGTCGTAAACTTCATAGCAATCCAATATACTGAGAAAACATGTAGCAACAGTCACTACATTTACATGCACATCTACATCTAGGTTTTTAGATTAATCAGACGAGGGGCTTGCCCCCTGTTGAGAGCGGAGTCCCAGTTTTTATGTCATTCAGTTAATTGAATTATTAAATGATGTACGTTCAACTCCCCAACGATAGATGGCGATACGCTCCTCGACATGTTAGCCTTATAGCGGTTAGCTTCGAGCTGCACTCAGGCTAGAAGGAGAGGAGTAGACAGAGTCAAAATAGGATATATACAATCACAATCGTGCCCAAAACATACTTTCCTGTGATTCCAAATACCTTCTTTTTTAATTGTTTGTAATGCTCCTATTTATTTTATTTATTCTATTTTACTTTTTAATAATTATTTTTAAGGCTTTACACATAACTCCCCTAATAAATATATACATTTCATTCATGTTTCTGCTTAAAAATGTCTTTGTCTCATTGTTATACCCTTTCGAGAGTCTGTATATGTTCAGTATTACAGTTAATACACAAGATATATTTGTAACAACAGCAAGCTTTAAATAAAGTAAGAACAAAAAAAAAATAACTCCAGTTGAATCTCGTCACTGATTGGTTTGTACCCCGCGTTCGCTGCCCAAAAGTTACATTTTCCCAACTTCACGCAGTAGGTGCGTGGAAGCCTTGATGAGCCATAGCCGTGTGGATGTGCTGATGCCAGCTGCACTGACGTGCGTGACTTGGTGCACGCCAGCTTCCCGCAGTTTGACTCCCACATGCTGCATAGGTACCATAGACTTTGCATGTAATCTAGCTTCCCTGCTGCCTGGCAGCAAAGGGTGGTCTGAACATCTAAACATCCCTTATCAGAATACAAATTAATAAATAAATAAAAAAGTAAATGTTACAATTTTGTTTCAAATGTATTTCCGGATTTACTTTTTTTTCAATTGTATTCACCCATTTATTTATTTACTTCCACATTTATTTATTTACTGTCAAGTTCAGGAACATATACAGAGAAACAAGTTAGCTCAGAAGATGTGGGACAGTGAGAGAACTGAGGAGAGCAGACAGGGGTACAGGTAATACAGCGTATGGTGAATATAGAGATGGCAAAGGCCAAACAAAGGGCCTCATATATATGCTAAGTTGGACAATAATGAGGGAGGGAATGATTTGTATAGGTTGGCAAGGCAGAGAGACAGAGATGGAAAGGATGTGCAACATGTTAGGGTAATCAAAGATAGGGATGTTTGCACTGACAGATGCCAAGAGAAGATGGAAAGAGTACTTTGAAGAGCTAATTAATAAGGAAAATGAGAGATAATCTAGAGAAGAAGTGTTGACTGTTGTGGGTCAGGAAGTGTCTGAAATTAGTAAGGATGAATTGAGGAAAGGTTTGACGAGGATGCAGACGGGAAAGGCAGTTGGTCCTGATGACATACTGGTGGAGGGATGGAAGTGTCTAGGAGGGGTGGCAGTAGAGTTTTTTGACTAGGTTCTCCAACAAGACCTTGAAGACTGAGAAGATACCTGAGGAATGGCAGAAAAGTGTTCTAGAGCCAATTTTTAAGAACAAGGGAGATATACAGAATTGTGGCACCTGTGAATAAAGTTAATGAGCCATACAATGAAGTTGTGGGAGGGAGTGATGGAAGCTAGGCTTTGGTCAAGAGTGAGCGTTTCTGAGCAGCAGTATGGTTTCATGCCAAGAAAGAGTGCTACAGATGCAATTTTTGCTTTAAGGATACTGCTAGAGACGTTCACAGAGAGGGCCACATGGAGCTGCATTGTCTTTGCAGATTTAGAAAAAATCATATGACAGGGTGCCAAGAGAAGAGCTGTGGTTTTGCATGAGGCAGTCTGAAATGGCAGAGAAGTATATTAGTGTAGAAAATGTATGAGAGCTGTGAGACAGCAGTAAGGTGTGTAGTAGGAGTGACGGAGGTGGAACTCTATCAAGGATTTGCTCTGAGCCCCTTCTTGTTTGCTTTGATGATGGGCAGGCTGACAGATGAGGTTAGACAGGAGTCTCCATGGACTATTTTATTTGCAGATTATATTGTGATCTGCAGTGTGAGCAGGGTGGAGGTGGAGGAAAAGCTAGATATATGGAGGTATGCGCTTGAAAAGAGAGGAATGAAGATGAGTTGTTACAAAACAGAATACATGTGTGTAAATAAGACAGAACACTAGTGGAATGGTGAAGTTACAAGGAGTGGAAGTGAAGAAAGTAGAGGACTTAAGAACTTGGAGTCAATGATCCAAAGCAATGGAGAGTGTGGAAAAGAGGTGAAGAAGTGTGTACAGGCTGGTTGGATTGGCTGGAAAATAGTTTTAGGAGTGATGTGTGATAAAAGGGGTTCAGCAAGAATGAAGGAAGGTTTACAAGGCAGTAGTGAGATTAGCGATGTTGTACGGTTTAGAGACAGAACCAATAAGGAAAAGACAGGAAGCAGAACTGGAGGTTGCAGAATTCAAGGAACTGATGAGAATGGATAGGATTAAGAATGAGTACATCAGAGGAACATCTCATGTTAGATGTTTTGGGGATAAAGTCAGGGAGGCCAGGCTGAAATGGTTTGGACTTTTTCAGAGGAGAGATGACACTTCTATTGGTAGAAGGATCCTGAGGATGGAGCCACCAGGCAAGAGGCAGAGAGGAAGACCAAACCTGAGATTTATGGATGCGGTGAAAGAGGACATATTAGTTGGTGTGAGGGCAGAGGATGCAGAGGATGGGACTAAATGGGGACTGATGATTCGCTGTGGCGACCCCTGATGGGAAAAGCCTAAAGAGAAAGAAGAAAAAAATGTATTTGTTGTCAGTTTTGCCAGAGATGGTCCTCTATAATTAATAGCATTACTTGTAGTTAATTTAGTTTGTAAACTAAATATGTAGCTTGCTTATTTTAGTAGTAAACTGGGAAATTTATAAAGGAATGAATAACATGTTGAAAATATGACTAAAAATGAACCCCCATTTTTTCTCTTATTACAAGCTAAATAACTCAAATTAGTGCAGTTAACTTTGATGTAACTTTAAAAAAATGCCCCCCGCAGAGGGTCCCATTTTAGTCGTAGATGTAATTAAAATATGACCATCATGACACTGAACTTTTAAGGTTTTGGAAGTCGTGTTGTGACATTAGTCATTTAATCCCTAAAATGTTCTTCAAGTAAGAAAAGGCTGACCTCGTGATACCTTTACTGCATGTGAAACCTGAATGTTCCTATCAGAGTCCTTTAATACACTCAGATTTCTGGCCTTATCAGTGGTTTCAAGCTTTGTTAACAGAGGCTGTGTGCTGAAACTTGATCCTCTTTAGTTCAAAAAATAATTCCTTCAGTTTTGTTACAATTAAGCTTGAGATAATTATGGCACATTGATTCATTGATTTGCTCAATGTATTCGCTTGGCATGTGGATGAAAGTCACCTGGTGACATTGTAAAGCTAAGTACCAATGGTACAGACACATTTTGTGGAACAGGCCATATGACAGGCATGAAATAAATGTCATTCCATGGCAGTCATTTTGACCGTTTTTCAATTTGAATGTAGATTTAATTTATGAAAAAATAATAATAAAACTGAGTTCCGTGCTGTTTTAATTCCATTTTCGATTTTAAAAATACAATGTCAATGTTTTTGATGCGGCTACAATTTATTGTAGTCTATTCATTTTCAATTTTCAATTTTTTTCTTTCATCTGTCAAATTTAAAAGCAGAGTTAACATTTCACAGAGGTCTAAAGATATATTATGGTAAAAATTGCTTCAGAAAGTCTGATGAGTATTGACAGTGATAATTCTGGTGGGCAATCTAGCCTAGAGAATGAGTTGGAAATGTAAAATATCTGTAATATGTTTTGTTATATTTTTCCAATGAGTGGATTGAAAACAATGCTCTTTTATGTTATACTCATTTGAGGCTGACACTTAATTCAGGTAAAAGCTTGTATAATTAAACTTTGTCTGTGAAATTCAAAATGGTCTTTTTTCATGTTATTATGGTTTTAAAAACATCGATTAGCTATTAAAATTAAGTATGACTACAGTAGTAATCTTGTGTTGAGTTTGTTTACAACATACCGAATGGACTCCCATCATCCCTTGCACCAGTCAGCGGCCATCTTGCCAAGGCCAACACAACCTCAGCAGGCTCTCAATGGTCTCTCCGGCCAGTGATGTCACAAAGTTTATAAAAAGCTCTAGAAATGTTAGCCATGCACTCTTCCAGTTGGTTTTTGGACTAAGAAGGAGGAAATGTTGAATTTATGCCAGCATTCGTTTCTCCCTTTTTGATTGTATTCTAGCTGGTCCCAAAGAATCATTCTGAAAACGTCCCCCCGGGGGTTCTGAGCGCACCTTCCAGTTCTAGGCCGAAAGCTGTCTGTGACCCAGTGTTTTCATCAAAGAGGCATGCATTTGAGTGGCCGCATACTCTGAACGTGTCTCCAGACCATGTCCAACTTTCTTCAATGGATGTAATTAATCTGCATCCAGTACCCAGCACAGCATTTTGTTCTCTGTTCCTGTTCAACCATGGACAGAAGAATTCTTCAAACGTACGAATGATCTGATTTCTTAATTCCTGGGTGAAGCAAGTTTAGCATATAAATACAAATACATATGTGTGTGAAATTAGTTATCTTACGTTGTGAAGAATAATCACAGTTTGAGTTTGCATGCATGTGCCTAATGTGAATGTACTAAGAGTGGAAAGTACTAAGTAGCAAACCACACCCAAGGAGGAGGGGGGAGTTTACCTCCGGAACTACACAGTTCACACAGAAGCTCACAAGCTCATATATGCCACGGGCCAGAGACGGTTTCAATATAAAAAATATAACTTTTATTATTATTATTATTATATTTTTTTTTTTGTTCAACCCTTTAAAAGTAAATCACAGCAAACCAACATAAACACAATCCACAAAACTTGGCACTAAGGAGGGGGAAAGGAAGCCTGTCAGGACTGGGGCTTACCGTGCGGCAGAATCAAACAGAAAACAGGGATCCTCACACTAATCACCAGTGCTCCTCACTCACACGCACTCAAACACAGCAACAAGGGAAGGGGGATTGTGAAGAAATGCCACCACCAACGATTGCACTGCCGCTTGGGCCCACAGCACCTGACAAGACAAGGAAAACAATTAGAATAACCAAAATACTAAACACTAATATGGACTAAAGATAACGTACAACAGTAAATAAACATGCACAAAAGAATTAAACAAAACAATGCAAAACAACAAAACAAATAAATGAAGAAACACATGCAAAATGGAATAAACACCGATTTAAAATAAGTTCTTTAGTGGCCTATTCAGCTCAGCCCTGGACAGCCAAGCGCGTCACTATCCCACAGTCCATCCGCTATGAGGCCCGCGCCGGAACCAGAGCGGACAGCGTAAGCTGGAGCGATGAGGGAGAATTAGAGGAGCCAAAACAGCAGCAATCTTCCAAGGAGTAGCGGACCTGGGCGACCCAAGATCTGGCGCCTCACTGCACTGGCATGATCAGAGCCCCTACAAGCATGCAGAGGGGGAGAGCCTCAAAGGCGGCGGCGTAATCCTGCTATGATCTACAACAAGCAGGCACAAAAATCAGCCGAGAGACGAGCAAAAGGCAGAAATGACAGTGAACACACATACCGGAGCGGACATTTAATAGGACGCACAACATCCAGCAGAGCAATCCCTTCACAGCCCCAGCAGCCAGCCGTGCCGCACGCAAGGAGTTTTGCGCCTTTGACAGCGACACGCCAAACAAAAGACCTGGCCACGCCACACCACAGTCACTACGGAATGCAGCAGGAAGAGGCCGGCTGGCCAAACACATCCGCTTTTAAAACAGGTGCATGGTGCCACCCACTAATCAAGGTGGTTGGCAAGACTGGCACAATGCCATACAGTGGCCAACATGCAAACGGCATCCGGCCACATTAAGTTAGTCACTTGTTTTCTTCTATTATTTTCAAGCAGAGGCAGTATGTTGCTTTGTTTTGCATTGTTTGTTTCGCTGTGATTGACTGATCTCCACGAGCGTGGTTTGGTCCGTGGTCACTCTGGGGAAAAGCTGGAAAGCGGCGGCCCATGGTCTTGTTGAGATCATTCCTTTGTCTAGCCATAGTGCTAACTAAGGCTAGCAAATTAGACCATGTTGCTTTTCCTTTGTCTTCCCTGGATTGATAGCGCAAATTATATTGACATTGATTGATTGTAGATGCCTGATCATCACTGTCTTCCCGTTTTTCCTCCCACGTATGCCCATTCTGCACGCACGTGAGTCGGATTTTCCTGTGATCTCAGTTTATTTTGGCTTCCGCATATTAACCATCCCCTCCTTGTTAGACTAGAAGCATGCTTTAGGATAGATTTAATATATTTGTGAAGGCTTTTGATATAAGGGTTGAGCAATTTGTAATAAATTCCCTAAACTTAAGACGAACTCTGCATTTCTTGGTGTGTGGAGTGATTGAGTACAATGGCAAAATAACTTATAAATCTCACATGAAAAGACTGAGAGTCGGGTATAATAAATATTGCTTCATTTATAGATTAAGAAGCGGGTGACCCGTTTTGCTCAATTTGTCACTGATAATTTGAGCTTCATTAATAATTGTCCCAATATTAGGTTATTGGTATAATTGTTACTAATTAACAATTCATGCACCCTCTGTGTCCCAACACTTGCAAAGTAATAAAGGAGGTTTAAATACAACAGTCAAAATGACAGCTTGTGGCTGTTCTGGTAGCTACAGTATAGTGGCCATTGTGGTGTTAAGGAATAAAAACACTTTGCTTGCTTGGGTAAGGGACTACAGTGTTTCAGGCTTATTTAGTAAAAAAGCAACTTGTGACAAATGCACAGTTTTTCTCAAAAGTTAGTAATTTTTGGAGACTGTGTATAGTATCATTTATCATGTCCCTACCTAAAACACTCACAGAAATATGAGTCCTCATGCATCAGTTCTTTTAAGCTGCAATCACGACAGTCATACTTACTGAGGAGATTATATCAGAGTTGCAAAAACCTAGATTTATTAGGTCTGCAACTCCTGTCCTCGAGGGCCATTCCACCGTGACAAATCCCTGCTCCTAACACACCTGAATCAAATGAGTGAATAACAACCTTTTGATTAAAGTGTGTTGAAGATACAGCCATGAGTTGAAAGACAATGTTACTTGAGGACTGTTGTTGCAGACTCCTGTGTTAGATCAACCAACTGAACATAAAAGCAGTAATCGAGATTTCATATTGGACAGAGATTCTGACTAAACAGAAATAAATGCCATGAACAGGACCCTGTTCTAATACTTAGGTTTCTTTGTCTGAAAAGGTGTTGAAACAACCTTTTGCCATGATTTTATTTATCTTGTCTTTTAGGCTGACATACATGAATGATTCTGTTTTTAAGCTTAGGTGAGGATACGCAGTAAGCCAGGAAAATTTGCTTCCAGCCAAACAATATTGTTTATGTTATGTCTCCTTGTATTTCAAAAGGAATAGAAAGCAATATAATGTTTTTCATTTTAATAATACAGTCACAATTTTAATGAGTAAGGCCTCATTTCTATTGGTTAGTATTAAATATAAGTCAGACAATTATAAATACATCAAACGTTCTCTGCTGTGTAATGGAAAAGTTGCATATTTTGGAGATATTTATATAAATGAAAAAGTGTAATTGATCATGTCTCCAAGGCTCCTCGCTCTTTAAGCTCCACACGCATCTTAAGATGAGACAGGGTCAAGGCCGAGCTCGACAGTGAGGCGCTTGTTAAGTGTTGGAGGCTCTAGCCACTGGGACCGCTGAGCCATTCCTGGCATTTAGCTTGAGCAGCCTCTATGCAGCACGCCTGGGGGGGTCCTGTCCCATGCCGTCCCTCTCGTCTATTGGTATGGGCGTATTATGTCTAGGCGAATCTATGCTCTGAGCTTAAGAGGCTCTAGATTATATGGAAACCCAAACTAAACAAATCAACAAAACAAGAGAGTAAAGGTAGGCACAGAAAGAAGCCTCTGGGGCACAGACTAGCCCCTCCATCTGTTAAAATCTGTCAGCTTTTGGGGCTTGACTCACATTCTAAGTCAGAGAGCCTGATAAGGGTTTCTCTGAAAAAAGTGAATGAGTGGGACTATTTTACCACAAATGTCAAAAGAAACAGGGAAGTGGGACTTAAATTTGATTTACATCCATTTATAATGTACTTTGATGATAATATTTAGCCACAATGATGATGAACACGAGCTTTTACAATGTGCCAAGTGTTAAAATTAAAACAAACACTAAAAGCCACACAAGTTAACAATGGAGGTTTCTGTAATGTTTTCAGGGTGTGTCCTTCATTAGAATGCCTCATTGATTCAGATCCTTGTTACTAGGTTTGCTTGTGCTCGAGAATTGTGCAACAGAGAGAAATCCCATCAGTCATAGATAGAAAGAACAAGTTTTATGTTGTTGGAAAACGTTGAGACGAAAACTGCACTATCAAGTGCAGATAGCATCAAATGATAAATATGATTATTGATAAAACAGCATTAAGGGTAAACACAGCTGAATGTGTCATTTCAACATCTTAATGTTATCCGGCACATCACTGTGTGAGCAAAATAATTCCCTCCCTCAAGAGGATTATCATGGAAGAGTAACTAAGAAACTAATGTTATGACTGTTTCTATGGAAATTGAGCAAAATGCTATCCACTAAAAAATAGTCAGTCATACTGTACCAAGATTAATATGTGGCAAGGTACACAACGAGGCCCAGGCCCTCGTTGTGTACCTTGCCACAAATACATTATTTGAAATAAGCTATCATTTGTAACTCTGTTCTTTTTTATTTAAAAACATCCTTTTAATTAACAGAGGCGGCACCGGGATATTTTCTCTGCAATATCTTGATGCCGCTTTCACACCGGTCAGCTTGTCCAGGCGTCGAATCGGTCAAATGGACGAAAGTTGATGCTTTAAAATTAAAACCCAGCTGCTTGCACACTGTTTGGTCTGTATCAGCGCATTACATCAGTACATCAGGGCAGGAATTTATTTTTGCTAGTTGTTTACAACATGGCGGATCATTACAAGAGATTGACTTGGCTTTATTGAATTAATAAATAATTAAGCCACTTGATGCCAAGCTGTACAGATTCAGCCTCCAGAACAACATCCCAACCCCCAAGCAAAAATCCTAAAATCCTAATAATACCAGCATCTGTAGCAATCCCACCCTTTCATTACACAAACTCAGATGAGCATTTCATATGTAATTTAATTGTTTATATGTAGGGCCACAATCAGTGGTTTTTGTCATTGTGGAGAAAAGAATATGGCATGTATTCATCTGCTTGATGTGTGATGGCACGATGTGGCTTGTTCAAGTAATTCAGATTGAGTATTAAAATTAAAATAAAAAAATTATAGATACCATGGACAATACTCTTTCATAGTTTAAAACTAAAGAGTAAAAGTTTGTTATTATTGGATTCTCTGGACCCTTTGGCCAAACTGATGAAAAAGTGTAATGTTTTACATTTTCTAAATATTTTAAAGCCTACCCTCAATGTTTGACTAACTATATTCACTCACTGTAACACCACTTTACTCTTTTTTTAAGTTGTTTCTTAATCATCCAGAGAACATCTGCCTTTCTGATACTTATTTTTCATGATAGTTATCTAAGTATTTTTATATTCTTCCCATGTTATCACATACATAAACTCGCTACCATTCAATTTCTGTGCCAAAACTTACAGTAAATTGACATTTAGCAAGACAGCACATTTAAATTAAGATGCACAGACCTAACTCATGATCTTTTTCATCACAGCTGCTGTTGTCAACCTGTACTTTTAGTCTAAAATCGTTCCCATTATCCATATCAGCAAAAGTCTCCTGCAGGCATTTATTACCTAGCAATATCCCCAGGAAGAAAGGGCAGGAAGCAGGTAGACTGCTAGGGCAGCCAAATCGCTTCTTCTTCAGGGATCTCACAGCTCAGGGAGGCTGTACAAAGGCTACTTTACGTTGCTGCCTCTCTGGTGAAATCTGCTACTGCAACTTATTTCCGAGAGACATGTTTCTTTCTTCAAACGTAAAATCGAGATTTGGGGATTCTCAGAAAACATCCAGAGCTCAAGCCTAAGTAACTACCCCCCAACTCATTTGATTACACGTTTGATTAAACATTGCACATTCATTAAATTAATCAATTTATACTGTATAACTGGGGTTCCTGAGCAATTGCTGAGCCAAATCATGGTGTTGCTATAGAAACCCCAAGCTACCGCCATGTTAATCAATATGAAAATAAAAATTTTTTTCTATTCTAAAGATTTTCTTAGTCCAAAATATTGTAAGGTTTATTAATACAGTAGAAGGTCAAATTTGACCAGGATTAGAAAGTGTGTCAAAATTCTAGCAGTCATATTTGACTTACAAGTTTTCGGTTCGGGTAGAAATTCCATTTCTGAAAGGCAATCAATTTACTAGTGAGTGTAGTAGAGTGGTACAAAAGCACAGACCCATCAGTCATGACAAGCATGTAGCCGTATAATTGAATCACCTCTTAAAAGGGCTGTTTTGAATGTAATAGCAGTCTGAAATTCAATCAGTAAAAATAGTCCACACTGTAAAAAAAGCTGGCCCTTTTTAAGAATGAAGGCAGCAAATGTTGTTGGTTATAGTTCATTCCTTACTGAAAACTTACTTTAAACTGATTGTTTCTAAACATTGTTTAAGAGGACAGAGTTCTCTTTACAAGTTTGTTGGAGAGGGCTAAATATACACCATGTAAAATTGTGTGACATGCTGTTCTTATTTCAGAGGTTTAATATTATCTCAGCTCCCCGTGCAGTTATACAGCCTCAACTCTTCAGTAAAGGCTTCCATGCAAGTGTGTTTATGGGAAAATGTAATGTTTTAAAAAAAATTCTTCAGCAGGAAGTTCGGATACTGATGATGACCTGTCTCCCAATTTTTTTTTACAATTAATCACAAAGGTGTTTTGATTGACTGAGGTCATGACTCTTCAGCATCTCACAAAACTCCACTTATTTCACAGGTTGCTTCCTGGTATGGTATCATGCTGGTATTCATGAGCTCCTGAGGACAAACCATTCCTTTACATTGTTTTTAAAAGCAGTCTGTATGCATGTGTGCTGGGTTGTATACCATGTTTGTCTTTGCCAGAGGAAACACTAGACAGTTTTGTCCTAGTAGAAGCTGGGCTGTACTGTATTATCCAAACATGTTAGTAAAGGTCTGCTTAGCATCATATAAGCAAAGGTTGAGAGAAAGTGCCAGAGTCCAATTTGGGATAACTTACTAAAGTATGTGCAAAATGATCAAAAGCATCATAATCCCGGTAGTTTGGTATTTGTTTTTTTTTTGTATTTCCTGTAGAAGCTGCATAAATCTTTGTACTTTCTAATGTACAGGTGCTGTTCTTGTGTTTACAGAGCTTAACTTACAGAATGTTACTCTGCCATATATCTTTTATACTTGTCTGATTTGCATGGGTGTTAATCTGGCCAATGTCAATACATTTTAAAAAAAGCATACATAATTTTCTGAGATTTTGTTATACATTTCTTCTTTCTTTTATTTTTCTTGTCCTTGTATACAACTTGTTTAATGAAGAAACTGAAACTAATAAACACTAAACTGAAAATAAGCATTTTCAAAAATCTTATGCTAAACTACCTCACAAATAGTAAAATCTAATTAAAACTAAAATAGACTTCAAAATCATAAATCAAAACTAAAGAAAACTAAAACAAAAGAAAATTGTAAAAATATTATAACCCTGCTTGGTCTTGTATTTATTCTGTTAGTTTCATTCATCTGCCTCAGGGACCATGGTCGGGTGTGGCTGCCTGGATGTTCTCCAGGTAGTGCTTGGTTGGAGGTGGGGGCTCGGTCTCCCCTCCTCTAGGCACCCTGGGTCAGTGCCTTGCTGCTGTCGATCTTCTGCTGCCGGTGCAGATGGGTCCCTTGATGCCATTTTCTTATCTAACCTAGCTCATCTGTACTCAGCCCAGTGTCCATTTTATTGTCTATTGTAATGTCTATTTTAATGTTCCTTCTGAGTGTGTCTGCACATGGGGATTTGATTTGGGGTATGGGGGTATTAATGTAAACATGTTTAAACTTGTGTGCGTGTATATGGGGTGGGGGGAGAGGGGGTATATGTGGGGTACTTTTTTATTCTGTAATGCACTTTGAACTGCATTTCCTTTTGTATGAAAAGCACTTTATACATAAAGTTTGATTGATACCCTGGATTAAATAAATGGAATGAGTAGTTGTCTACCTAGGTTTTAAAGAGGCAAAAAGTAAATGGACTAATCAGGTAAAAGGATTTTAAATGCTTTATAATGGAAAGCAAAACCAAAATTATTACTCTGACTTTCTGCATAGAGATACGAATTTTAATGTTTTTTCTATTTCTTCAATAGAGTGTGCTGTGTTTCCAATGCATTTAGGTAAATTGAAATAAAACCAATTCTGTGCTTTTCACCTGAAAAATGCGGCAAAAGAAGAACGTGGGGAGACGTGCGGGAGGGTTGGATGGCGCCAACACTTCTTTGGAGGTGTGGCCAAAACTGGGCTTGTTTTATACTCCACAGTAGCAGTAGGCTGATATCTACAATAAAGGCTGAGCCAGTGGCGAAGCCCGATTCAAATTCAAGTGCATTATGTAAAGTTTTAACCTGAAGAGGGCATTCCACTTACAGTTTTTTGAACAAAATTTATATCTTTACTAAAAACACAAAAAAAATGACCAGACATGTATACAACACTATACAACTCTCATTTATACAACATATCAGGAAGAAAAGGTTGATTTGGGGTTGAGTTGCTCTTAAAGCTCAAGGATTCACAACAAACAATTAATCTGCGGGTGGATCACTTGATGTTTAATGTTCTAATAAAAAGCTTTGCTGAGAAAAATCTAGCGATATGGAGCAACACTGATTAAAGCATGTAAGTCAGTTATTTTTTTGGCAACACCCTGACTCAGAAGTTTATGAACAGTGTGAAGGTAAAGTATTTTTTATTGGACCTGTTCATCAAGCTGGATTCTGAACTCAAACATATAATTATTAGACAGTATTCTACAGGATGGGGTTTTACACATAGCTGTCATGGAAGATTTACTGCTTGTTTAACAGAGCCGTAAACCTAGATTTAGAACGCACATTTTTCACAACACCTAAACATCTGTAGGATAAACACCCATGGTGAGGCCTCAATAAATGACTTACTACAAGGTCAGACTATTGAGTAAGAGAAATACCTGCAGCTTTGCTGGATGCTGTGCACAATATGGAACCTTTAATGAAGGGTTATCGTGCTCCATGTTTGTATGCGATGCAACACCTGGTGAAGTGCCCTCCCACTCGTTTTGTAGACCTGCCATTATTGGACACCTGCTGTTGTGCTGGCTTTGGCGTGACTGACGTGCATTACATCAATAAATGTGTGCCACACATTAATAAGGAAAGGAAAAGGAGGGTATCCTGGCTTCTGCTATATCAACACCTGGCTGTAGATTTTTTGAATAACCCAAGCATGAGAACACTCTTCATTGTATTTCTGATTATTGTTATCCTCACTGCTGTAATTGTGAATATGGACAGATGTTTTTTTTTTTTTTTTTTTTTTTACAGTGGTGTTTACAATATATACATACAGAACCGATCCAACAGTAGTTCTCAGGTATAGGTATCAATAAGGTCATGGGTTGTGGACAAGGGGCACACTCTGTCTGCAGAATGTGAAGGCAACAAAGAAGGGTCAACAATTGCAGTTCAGCCCTCGTCCGCTGGGGGCTGGCTCCAAAAAGGAGCAACTTCCCATTGTCTCCCATGTTAAAAATGCCAACTTTACAGCAAAAATAAACATGTTTACAGCCTGGTTCAAAAAAACATTTTAGGTTAGATAGTTAAGTTTTACCATAATAACAACTCTGAGGGGGTGAATTTTTTTCTAACTCCTTCATTTATTTGTAATTTAATATTGAAATTATGAATAATTAGGTGCATGTCCTTTAGATTGACAGGTCTGTCTAGGCAAACTCTGGTGGCTAATGGGAGCTAATAGCTTTTACCGCAGTCTGCTTTCCCCCTCTGCTTGCTCGGGGAAGGTCTTCACAGCCTGGGACTAACATAAAGACTTCAGCCATTTCACATTTCTGAACTTCACTATCAGTTGCCTCGGTTTTGGATGTTAATCATGCACTTATTGGACAAAGATGGCTTGCTGTGGTATTGATTACAGTAACAGACTGTCCAAGAAGTCTCTGCTTCAGGGAAGGCTTTATACGGGCTGAAGCTTCGCCAGTAGTGGTTGGAGAATTTCTGTCAGGTGGCCAAGAGGAATGCTGTTCCGATCAGAGCTTTTATTTATTTCTAATTTCTTTCGAGAAACAGCAGGGAAGCAAAGTCAGCAGGACTTACAGCATCACAGAGTGGGAGTCGGCTAGATCAGGCTGAAAGACTACAGAGTCAGACTCTAGACAGACTGGATGTTGGCTGGTTAGATCAGTACTGGTGTGAGGAACACAGCTGGAGGCATGAACTAATGGATGTCTGAGATGTAAGGTGAGTACAAAGTATCTTATTTTTTGAGAGGATCTGAGTTGTCCTGCTTTTTGCTGGATGTGTTTTTAAGCTAAGCCTGCCCATGTCCTCACCCTCCACCGATCGTAATTTAAATACAACCATTTTAGGCTGTAGTTAACCAACCCATTTAGGTCTTGTTAAATCATAAGTGTTCCCCAATCGATATGTTTCTGGGTCTAAAGTGATCCTAGTTGAAAAACGGGGCAAAAGCCTCTCAACCGCGGTCTTCTGGCTGAAACCGGCTGCAGTCTATGTTAGCTTCAGTTAGCTCTGGACTACCTCCTGATTAGCTTATAGCTATGCCAACTCAGAGCGTCAATCCTTCGCCCCCAGCCTCACAGCATCACTCTCAGCTCCACCTTTTTTGCCCATTTTTGGAGTTTCTGAGAGTGACGAGGCGAGTGATGCAGTCCAGATGGCGCCGTTGGGAACTGCTCAGTTGGCTTCATTTTTGCTCTTCAGAAACCTATGGGTGACATCAACGAGGGTTTGTTCATTGTTTTTTTTTTACAGTCTATGGTTGTGAATGCAGTTTAGATATTTCTGACGAAATAAATAAGGCTCAATGTTTCTCCCAAAGGTGACGTTTTTCCTATGAAGTACAAGTATTATGAAGCGTGTGATTTCACCTTATAATGTAAATGTCAAGATGTTGTCAATATGATGAGCAACAAGGAAAAAAATGTGTGATTTTAGCTCCCCACAATGCTTCTGTATTGGTGATAATAGTTGTATGGAACTATTTCCTTGTTATATTGAAACAGTTGACAAATAAAGTCTTCTCATCAGATTGGCTCACAACACTTGGCTTCAAAAGCATTGAAGTATCACTAGCACTTTTGGTTACCCACTGGATAACATTGAAAGTCACAGATAAGATACAAGCAGTGTGCAAGCACTTCCATACATGGATAATTTTGCACTGGAAAACATTTTTTAAAGGTTTTTTTGGGCCAAGGTGGCCTTTATTTGACAGCGGGTAGATGAAGGGGAGATAGATGAGAGAGGCGGACATGTGGCAAAGGACCATGGGACGGGACTCATACCAGGAGCAGCCACGTTGAGGACGAAAGCCTCGGTACGTGGGTCGCCCGCTCTAACCACTGCACCACGCGACACCCCAACTGGAAAAATATTTTTTAGACATATTTTTAAATCTGTAAAAAAAAAATTTTTAAATGCACAAAAACACCCCCTCCCCCCCATCAAAGAGTGTTGTTTGCCAGAAAGGTGCTGTCTCTCCTTTCTACCAATCCCACTTGCTTTATTCAGTGTGACATCCCCTGCATCCGAAACCACTGAATGTTAGCCTCTAAGTACTAACACTAGAAACTA
Organism: Apricaphanius iberus; assembly: GCA_028564705.1. Taxonomy (NCBI): domain Eukaryota; kingdom Metazoa; phylum Chordata; class Actinopteri; order Cyprinodontiformes; family Aphaniidae; genus Apricaphanius; species Apricaphanius iberus. Next base: position 735,044 of record JAPXFQ010002197.1, read on the forward strand.
ATCCTTAACCTTTCATGTGGTCAACAGTGAAAACACTATGGCTGGTAGTGTTCGCGAATGTGCCCATTTCGAATAGGCTTTCTACCCGACGTCATTACACGGCGTAAACGCACATGAATGACGCATATCAAAATAAACCTTCAGGAGAGGTTGTTGTACTCACATGCGGGTATCTTTTTCCTTTCGGCCATTTTCGTTATTTTAGGTGAGGTGGGCCGGGCGACTTGTATTGATGGCGTCTTGTTGCGCAAGGGATTGTGGGATGGCACGTAGCTCCTAATCGCCAGTAAGTTAGCATCAGAGGTCCCTATGCTAAAGTGGTGTTGGTTCTCAGAGTATCATCAAGTATTAAAAGACACAGACACAGCCGTAGAGAATGGATATGCAGCCTTAGGCCAGGTTTTAATCAAATGCCACAAAATTATGACAAAAGATCATACATTAATACAGCATCAAACGATCGTACCGGGGACTCTCACTCAACTGGGGTGTACAGATTCTTAAGTAGCCTACTTTTTTGCACACGGGGGAACGTGCACGTCTTGCATACACACAAGTGTGGTTTCAGATGCAGCCCCAGTAATTGCAGTCACCTGTGCTGAATCAGTTCTCCAGGTCAATCTCCACCCCTAAAATCACAATATTAATAAGAAATATCGATGTGTCATTTTCCTCGGATGCTTAGCAACAATTTATTAATATTTCAGGGTCACTTTGTTGGTAGATCTCACAGGTATTTTTATGGAATGTTTGGAAATTTATTGAAAACCAAACCCACCACCTTAAGGAGCAAGCGGCGATGCAGCCGCTTTATTAGAGCAGTTCTCGGTCGGAGGGAGTCTAAGTTTTAATCAAACAAATCTTAGCCTAATTTCCAACTTAAAACTAAGTTCTCAACTATTCTAACAGCATGCAGACAGCAGGAGCACTCAGACTAACTCACCAAATGAATCATGATAATTGCAGCGGTGTCCTCATCACCGACACCTGCAGTCTCTTCATGCAGCTGCAGTGACTGTCAGAAAGCCTGACATGGATGCACTTCATTCAACCACGTTGTAGTAATGCGCCACTGTACATTCCCAGTAAAGGTAACAGCGTTATAACAGTGGGAAAAGTAATTAATTAGATTACTCCGTTACCTACAAAATTAACGCTGTTAGTGATGCCGTTATACTTATCGCCATTACTCCCAACACTGTTCATACATTTTGTATGGCTAAAAAGAGTCAGTCCTTGTCTTAAGCTAAAATAATAACTCTGAACATTTGTCATAGCTAGCTTAATCTTTCTCTACATATAGCACATAATTGTATGTTTATGTCTTTACACCTTTTACTTTTCAACCATAATTTCCCAAAAGAACAACAACAAAACCAACAAAATTTGAATCTGTGGTTATTTGTTCATCATTTTAACAGCTGTACAGTCATATCAGTCAGTAATTATTTTCCTAACATAGTAGCTTTGTATCCAAAGTTTTTTTTTACTTTTGTTAAATATGTGCCATGAAAATCAAATCCACTGTACCACAAGGGGTGCATGAGTCTCTTTTAAAAACCGTGTCTAAATTAAAAAGTTTAAGAGTTTGTTTTCCCAAGCCTATAGAGACGTATAAAACCTGCTCAGTCATATTAGCTGCATCTTTCCCCCCTTGATTTATTACCAGCAGACTAGTGAAGACAGAGGCAAGGCATTTTCACCAGCCCCTGAAATATTGTTTGGACTTAGATCAAGGCTCCCAGGAAAAAAGGGTTCCTTTCACAAAACTCAGCCAACAAATTCACCATGTTAGCATCAAGAAACAATAACTTTTCCACATCCCTTTCAGTCCACTCAACTGATGGGTAACTGGAGTTGCCTTAAGAGGAACCCAGTGCAGTGTTATCAGGGGTGGGAAAGGGGTGTGAACAGCGGCAGAGATGCCTCTGAGGTCAAGCCTTTAATAATGATTACAAACTGGGGCTGGCTGCTGGAGCGACAGGCTGCAGCTGTGGGCCGGTCCGTCTTTGAAGTGCCCTCCGCCTGTTGCGGAGTCCCAGGCCCCCTTGTATGAGGAGACGCTGGAACTATGTGGCTGCCTGTGGGAAAGAATGTCATGCGACGCCAGGGTGACGGAGCGCACGATGGCTAAGGAGCGGACGGCTCGACTGGTCCTGCTGGTGGGCTTGTGGGCCGAACACCGGAGACCACAAGGGACGGCACAGTGGGATAAGAGAGTGAGAGAACAAGGCAGTATGTCTTTTGTAAAGAGTGGGTTCTATAGTTAAACACACGCACACACACGCACACACACAAAGTGAGACTTTATATACATTACTGACAAACACAGATATTGAACGGTATAGTTTTTCTTTCCCTTTTTTCTTTTCATTTATAAATACTGTAGCTATAAACTCTTAGCAATGGCTTCAAATCCAGGTATTTCAGCAGGTATGCTTGGTTTTCCGAATCTGTGTTGGCCATAAGCATTTGTTGGATAAGCTACACTTTCTACAATAAAATAGGTAATTGTGTACAATTAAAAAATAAGGCATTCCGTGCCAGTTTTGAGCAACTTAGTCTCACAGACGGGCTGAATAATAATAGTAGAAAAAAATCTAATCTCACAATCGTCTGTGATTTGGTTCATGCAAACACAATTTTATGAACTCTTTAAACAATCACTGTATTTGCATTGGCAGTTATTCAACAGTCCAGTACAGTTTGCATGGGGTTAGAAGTTGGTACACTACCAATGATTTTCCTGGAATTGAACAGCCAAGTATAAGGAACAAACATACATAGCTACACAGTTTCAAATTGATTAATTCGTTTTATTGTTCCTTATGTTTTTTTATATTTTCCATTCTGAGTGCACTTGACACAGAAAAATAATCACTGGCATCTTTCCTCCACCTCTTAAAACAGCAGCTCAATGCAAATGTGAAGACAGTTAAAGGTAAAAAAAATAAATAAATACAGTTCGAATAAACAGCCAATGTGTTTGAGATTGAAGTTGTTTTAAGATGCTAGAAGACAGCCCCACTCACATGTCCTTAAAATAACTAATTTGTATCAGATAAACAAACAGTTAGTACCCTTACACGACATCTAAATAAATTACTGAATGAAGTGCGTTCCACTTCAGTTGGACTACAGTCAGGCCCAGGCCCCCCCGTCCATAACTCCTTGCCCCTCCATTGGCTGTCAGAGCGGTAATGATTTTTAGTGTGATGCTGTGATTGCTGTTGTTTGTGTTACACTTGTTGTTGTTGCTGGTGCTCGTTCTGTTGTAATTTCCATTTAGGCGGTCTCATCACTTCCAGAAAGAAGAGTGCTCAGGATGCCTAAAGCTCGGCTACTCCTAACTGCCATTTACATGCTTTTGAAGATTTTCCAAATTCATTATATGGGTAGGGTACCTTTTTCCGATTTCTCCAACTCCGTTACAGTTCGACTTAAGTCAGACTACGGTGTCTATATGTAAATCAGAATTCCGATTTCAGATGGACTAAGTCAATAAATCCTCTTTCTGTTGCTGCATGTAAACGAGTGTGATTCCTTAAGGCAATTAAAATCAAATTACCAGTTTACCCAACATCTCTGTTGTTGGAGTGTGGTGAAAAACATGTATATTTAGAGAAAACCTTAACACTCAGGTGTAAACTACCCACAGAAATAACTGAAGTAACCATGATTTGAACACAGAAATCTTTTAGACAAGATGGATTGCCATCCCCTGGGCGCTGTTGAGGATATTAAAAAAGAATAATAGCTTAGGCATCAAAAGGGGAACTATTTGCTTTACTGAATACTTTTTTCCAACTTTTCCACAACTTAAAGGGCACACTTTTCATGTTTTTGCTTGTGCTTGTGTGTGTGTTTGTAACACAAAGAACTACAGAAAGCCTCTTTGTTCAGATAGCTGCAACATATAATAAACAGTCAGTGACATTTAAACAGAACACATCACAAAGCATGTATTCCAAACCAGAATTTATGGCTCAGCAAGGACAGAAAACGGAAACCTTTTAGCCCAGGTTACAAAATATTCCTAACATGAAATCCACAAGTAAGATTTATGACTGGTATCTAATTACTACCTGCTCAGTGTTTCTTAGAGTGACTTATTATTATGCATGCATAGCTAGATCAGGATGCTACATCAAATTGTCACTTCGCTTGCAAAATGAGTACAAAAAGGCTTTAGATTTACTGCCGGGGTTGTGTAGGTAAGTGCACAATTTTAATTGTTCTTAAAAGCGTTTTTGAATCCAGAACAACTACATAATTTCCAGGTTAAGGTTGTATTTTATTTTTATTTTGACATTTGGGATATCTTGGTTAAATAGGTTTATGGATAGAAAAAGTTCATAGTGATCTTAAAATTAATCAGAGAAACAGACTCTGATTTAAATTAATGAACGCTCTATCCATGTACTTGCTTTAACCAGCTGTTATATTGCATTACCAGACTTAATTTAACACACCATTATGTTGTTAAGCTGTAGTGCAAGGTTTATAGAACAACAGACATGACATCATCAACGACAGTTGCAGATACATGGAGAGATTTATCTTAGAAAAACTAGGAAAATGAAAAATATCATCACTTTACACAGTCATGACATCATCCAGTCCATAACAATGATCCACTGTGGTATATAAGCTTTTCTGTCTGGCAATTGGTGTTCATAAGTTTTATTTGGCATTTTATAGCTTTTAGATCACAGCAATGCCATGCTCAAAGGTGGCCAGTGGCTCACGGTTCACAGCGAGGGCTCCATCACTGGGCTGCGGGAAGAGAGTTCAAGAGGGTATCCACTTGTGGCAAACACTGGTGAGAAGAAAGTGAGAGTGTAAAAGGGAAAGGATGAGAAGAAATTAGCCAGGGGAAAAGAGACCACCATGGCTAACGCAGTCCTGGGTTACAGCTCAGTCCCTCTGAAGCGGAGCCAGTCTTTCATCTCCCTCACAAGGATTTCCATCCTATTTCCTCTCAACAGACATGTAATTGCCAAATGACAGTGAAGCAAAATGGCTTAATGCACTGCAAATCCCCCCCGTTCTCTGTAGAGAGAAAAAGGACTTTAATGTGAAAGCTGAGGTCTATACCCGTCATTCATGCTATGCCTATTTGAAATTGAGTTGGAATTCCAAGGGAATGAAGCCTAATGCGTTCTTTTGTTCATGACAATTAACTGGGTTGCTTAAAGTTTTATGCAAGTTGTATAATCATCAAAAAGTGAATTGGTCTATTTTAATACATAAAATGAAGTTATAACCCATAAATAAAAGGGAAACTCCCTTTTTACTATGGACATCAAGTAACCATCAGATATTTTTAAAGGTGTTTGTAAAAATAACCAATGAGACCTGTTAGAGGAAAAGTCATTTTGATTGTGAATATTTCAAAACCAGTAAATGTAAAGATCTTGATAAAAATATGAAAAACTGCAATCAATTGTTTCTAGAGCAGATAAGTCATTTTTAAACCTACTTTTCAGACCCAAAACTTGTTTTTTGAGCCATGCGCCTCTAAAGTAGATAGTTAATATGGGATATAATACAGTGCCTGTAACACTAGACCTCAACTGTACAATTGGAGGGGGGAAAAAAGTTTTTCTTTATTTAAAAAAAAAATCCTTTAAAATAGGTATATATCAAATGGATGCATGGCCACAGAAAAGTTTGGATGAGGAAAGGAGCTTATAGGGGGTGTCCTTACTTATTGTAGTTACAGGTAAAATTAAAAGGCTGAGTTTCGTAAAATTTAATAAGTGAACAAAGCAAAGTTCTCTTCATCAAACAGAAACATACGAAAACCTTTTTATGTGTCAGGTTGGTTAAGTAATTGGAATCTTGACTTCAAGAGAGTGAACAACCTAAACCTGAGCAACTAGGACACAACACAGTCTTATCACCTCTGTTCCTGTGAGCATAAAAGTCCACATAATTATTATTTTTACTTTCATGTACCTTCTATGAGCATAAAAATTCATGACATTGGGGATCAATTTCTTAAATGAAAAATATTTTTAAAAATATTCTCTATGAATGTTGTTTAAATAACTATTTCTTTGGGGGGGGCATGAACAATAAAAATGAACTGTGGTATTATGCAGGGTGATTGGGCCTACCATAGAACACAAATCCCTGGGAATACTACTGGTTTGTTAGTTTAAGTTCCTGCTCCTTTCTTTTTTTCTTCACATCAATGAACAAATCACACATAAAGTTTAACTCTGTGATCTTACACTAGAGCTGAAGACTCTCCTGTAACTTCTTTTTCCTAGCGTGGCCATGTTATAAATTGTTGATAGAACAACGAATTATCAAGTTAGATTTTCCATTTTTGGGATCATTACTCAATTTTCATCTGTTTTCTGTCCTATTTTGTTTTCATATTAATTTTTGTTTTGTTGCATTTTACATATTTCACAACTTCAGATATGAAAATCAATATAATAATCCTTACCTGCAAACCTTAACACAAATGAAAAAAAAGAGTTATAAAAAAATTAACATATTATTTATTGAACATGTGTATTACATTTGATGGTATTATTTTTGTTTAGGCAATATAACTAAAGCCATGAGAAACAGTAAAGCAGGGACTTTCAATTGACTTTCAATGTTTTTTGAAATAAAATTTTTATTTCTTTTCTTTGGAGTCATCAAAAGTCCGTTAAATGAGAAAAGAAAATATGATGCTATATATTTTTTATATGCATCTCTGAGGTGCTGAGGCTCATTCCTTTGACACAAATGAAAAGTAAACATACTTCAATGCAGATTAAAAGGGTAACTGTAATAATACTACAGCTACCTCTACAACTCCCCCCTGCTCAGGTATTTTTTTAATACCCTGCAGCGCCACCATCCCCAAACACAAACTTTTTACAACCAGCTTCATAAATGAAACCATTCTCCTCAAATGTGTCTCCTTCCTCTCATGAGGCCAGTGAGCGCCAATGAAATGGCTGAGTCTGTTATAATGTTCTTTGGATATTAAAATATGTTAGGTGCATATGTGTTGGCAGAACTTTGCAGTCTGAGCTCAGTTCACCCACAGGACTTGTGGATAATGTACCCCCACCCCCCGCTACTAAAAATTTGCTTTAAATACTTCAGAAACTGCAAGCGGTAACCAATACCGGCCTAGCTGGCACAAGGACAGTGGTGTTAAAATTCTGTTTCTTTTTCCGGCTTTTATGTTGTAATTTTATAATATCTTCCTAGTGAAACTACTGTAACTGTTTGATTTCATGCTTAGGAGGATGACCTGATCTGCAAGTTATGAAGCCGTTGTTTTCCTTGTTGCACAAGGGGTATCGGTGAGGAGTGGAGGACAGAGACACATTTGCAGTATGATATACAGTGCATCATTGCACAGTTAGAACAGTCATTTGTAACGGGAGAAAATATGGAACAACAGTGACATTAAAAATCTGAAGGAAATACAAGTGCAGTAAGGCTGCAAAAAGTCCAACAAATTCCAAATCCACTTAAAAATGGCATCATAAAAAAACCAGCAGATTTTTACAAAGGCCTACTCTGGGTCTGGAAATAAATTGGACCCCAAAAAAAACTGAAGACGATGGTGGAAAACAGATGTACTCATAATCTGACTTTGAGAACAATTACAAGATGGAGCTGCTAAATAAAAGCTCCTACAAGAAAGTCTAAATACTGATAAATCAAACAGTTTTTAAGGGTTTTCACTAACTAGGCTATTGCATGTTCTTTGTTTCATTGTTTACTTTTTAGCTGAGTTATTTGTTTTTCAGTCAAATTGTACAGGATAAATGTCACATTATACTGTACAGTATGTGCTTTGAGTAGAGTTTTTTTTTTTTTACATTGATTATCAAGGTGTTTAGTTTCTTACATTGTAAAAATCTGGCATTTAAACAGGGGAACTGTAGCATATGCTGTGAAAGAAAAGTTAGGTGAAAAGATATTTAAAAAAAACTTGTGCTTGTGTGTGTGTGAGAGAGAGTGTGTGTACGTGTCTGTGTGTGTGTCTGTGTGTGTATGACAGTTTTCCCCACTTTTGCATCAACCACTTCCCACGGCAGAACAAAACAAACATCCACATTAAATGACCTAATTGTAAAAAAAAATAATAAATAACATAAAGAAGGGATAATTATGAGTTTTCTGCAGCAGTCATTCTCTTTCATCAGCCAACACTTTATTATTATTATTATCGGTTGCTGTATAAACAGTTCGGTTTGAGGCCGTGTGAGTCACTTAATGTATTTCTGCTCAGGTAAATATATCCTGTTTTAAACAACGACAGCCTGTTTTTATGACAGACTCAGATGCTCTATTGAAACATGTCAACTGTAAAATGAAATTACAAGGGTAAAACCATAGGTGTAACGTCTTCTTCTTGTTATTCTCATTAAATTTGTCACACATCAAAAAGGTATAATTTTCACAGGGTGTGTATGTTCCTTTGCTAGATTTTGTACTTTATGGCTCTAGATGATGCAGGTTTGCATGTGTCTAAAATAGGTGTGTAATTTGCAATGTGAAGATTGATTTATAGATTAGATAGCGGAATGTCTGATTAACTGCCTGGCCAGCAAACTGATTTATTGAGAGAACTGTGATGTTTGTCTTTTTTTTTCTGAGGCGCTCACAAATTCAAACCAAACAATGCAATGCCCCTGTGTGGCGACAGTGGGTATGGCAATGTCAAATTGGCGTTTTAATCTGTTGGCTCAACTGAAATTTGGGAAGGAAAAATCTGTTTTTCTTGTCAGATGCAGTGGGATAACTGAGCAATGTCTGCAGGAAGATTTCTATATGCCTCTGCACACTGACCAACAGATAAATAATAAGAGACAAGGAAGTAGAGTGAAAGAGTTTTCTAACTTGCCACTAACAAGAGATTACACACTTCTATTGGGAGTGGGAAAAAATCTGGCCACTGTTTCATTTCACCTTATGCGAAGCACCCCCTAAAACCTTAAATGCCTCTCCCCAGCTTTAGCAACTACTCATCCTATTTTGCATCATTTGGAATGGATCTGTGCCAGGAAGCACTGGGGAGCCTGCCAGCTTTCTTTCCTTGCCTCACTTTTTCTATTTTGCCTTTTATTTTTTTTAGCCACTGCACACATAAATATGGCCTATGCAGGGTTTTTTTCAACTTTATTGCATTTTATTGCTTGATGGACACAGAATTTGCCCGTTATTTGCTGACAACTTGTCATCTCCTCCACACAAGGCTGACAGGCTATCTTTTATTTAAACTACTGCAAACCTGTGTGCTGCTCTAGATGCAGATAGATGTGTGTAACATCCAATTTTCTACTGAATGGTGAATAGTATGTTTCTTTAAGAAAAGCCCTCCAGGAGAATGCATGCTGAAAGATGCCCTCTACCTTATCAGTCATTGGGTGTAAGTCTATCAGCAGCTGAAGCCCGGAGAAAGGGCTGTGTTTTCTAACAGTTATGAATACGTCCTTTTCTCTCTTCCTCTACTGCGATCCTCTTGCCTCGAGGCAGAGACCGTAAATATGTCATTCAACTGAAGTTTTTAGGAGGACAAAGGTAAAGGAAAGCTGGGGTATAAATGAACATGTCTCACACTTCCTGGCCTCTTTCGTGTCACGGTTTTGAAATGATTTGTTAGTTGTGCTATTTTTTAAACCAATATGCATTTACATCATTGTTACTTTAACAAACAGGTTACTGATTTTATGTTTGCATGTTCTACTCACTTAAGTATTTTTTTATTTATTCAGTTGTTGATTGGGTTCTCTTTAAATATTGTTTTTAAATCCTGCACAGTTGTGACAACATTCAATTATTTTTCAAACAAATAGGGTAATGGATCAATGGCAACAACATTTTTAGCATGTTTAAATCAATGGTAAGTCAAAGTGAAATGAAAATAATACTGAAAAAGAAAGCAAATTATCCATAAATAAATTGAAAAAAAATAAAGATTGAAACATAAAAGCATCAGGGTCGATAAGAAAGCGTTAAAATGATATTAAAAAGCAAATGGTAGTATGAATGGAAACCTTCAACAGACATTAGCTTAATAGAACACAGTTGTGGTTGGTTGAGCAGTGGGTGTGAAATAAAATGCTTACCAATGGTGTGCCTCAATGGTAATCCCTTTTTTTGTACAATCTTTATAAATAATGAGCAAAACATTACAAATTTAAGATTATATTTTTATGCTGATGATGCAATATTACATTGCAGTGCAAAAAGTGTTGCCTGGGTCTTTTAGGTCCAAGCTGTGTTTGACTTCATTCAATCTTAATTATTTTATTTCAAATTGGTGATAAACAAAGGGCATGTTGTTTGCAACCAAAAGCACTTCTTTCAACAGTTTTACTAATGAAAGATATACATTTTCTTGTGAACACATAAATACTTTGTGTTTTTACTTGCTCTTGATGAGGAAGTTTATTTTTTCTTTTTTAAACACAGACCTTATTTATAGCATGCATTATGTTCATTTACTCACCAAGACAAGTTTGGTGATACTTGAAGTCCTTTTGGAGATATTCATATCCATTCGCCATCATCATACATCCATATAATGGGTGTTGTTGGGGCATGCAAAGTGTAGTATAAGGCATTATCTGCCACAAAATTCCTTGATTTCACCAGTGTTTTGTTATGAATAGCTAGCACTATTCCTGTGTGAAATCGGAGTGTCTCGGAAAGGCTTTGTTGTTTTCATCCTGGATTTTTTACAAGCTTTTGTTCCAACTTATAGCAAAGAGCAATTCCAATGGCATCACAGCCGTCCGCTATTGCAGCTGTAGTCTGGTGATAGCAGTGTGACTGAAATCGCAAGTTGGTATAGTTGGAATAAAAGCCTATGAAACATCCCAAAAGATAATGACAAAGCAGCTCTGAGACACTTCGAACTCACACGGGAATAGTGCCAGTGATCAAAAAAAAACCTTGGTGAACAGGAGTTTTGTGGCAGATAACGTCAGAGGCTGCACTTTGCGTGCCCCAACAACTCCCAATATGGATATACACTGATAGCGAATGGCTCTAATTATCTACCGAAGGAATCCAAGAGCACCAAACTTGTCTGGCTGAACCAATTAATTTAATTTATCCTATAAATAAGGTCCAGGTTAAAATAACTGAACTCCCCTTTAATGTCTCTTTTAAACTCCCACATTGTTCTAAAAAAAAGTTGAAACAAAAGCTTGGGTTCTTCAGGGACAACTTATGCTTTTTTTAAGGCAAGAGAACTGCTTGTTAAGTGCTACCTTTTACCAGTGACCAAGTTCAGGGACATTGTTTACATGTTCTATTTGCTGTGGAGCCAAACAATTTATAACTGGTTGTGGACATCTCACTCATCACTGTATCCCTTACGCTATGGTCACCTGGTCATCACAATCTACACAGAAATTCATGCACTGGCGCCATGCAGACCCTGGCCAGGATCTGACCTGATGCTCAACCTACAACCTAGAAATTGCACTTTTTTTAGAATATTGAATTAGCAAGTACATGCTTGTTTGCTATGATATGATCTCACATTTTTTGACCTCACTGCTGAAGTTTTGGGGAAGAACAGACCAGTCCTTCAGGAAAGGCAAGTAAAAGCCATATAATTAGAAGCTTGCTTTTCATCAGGTGTGTGTAACTGAAGCCTCCATGAGTAATGGCAGTTGCAACTTGTCTTGTTTAAACCGTTGACATGTAGAACCTGCCATTAACAAAAGTGGCCTTATCAGGGTTCTCAAACTAAAGTCCTCGAGGCCTGCAGTCCTGCAACTTTTAGAGATGTCTCAGTTTCAACCAGAGGGGTGAACTTGAGTCACATGACTTGGACTTGAGTGAGACTGGAGTTATTAATTTTGTGACTTAAAACTTGACTTAAAATTTTTTTAAAGGGGCGGGTATTATGCAAAATTGACTTTTTGTCCTGTAACATCCTGATAACATGTTATTTCCTCATTAAAAACATGCCTGAAGTGTTGCTTTGACTCATCCCCTTATGTTTTAAGGATTTTTGCGTCTCTCCTGGTTGTTATTGGAGTTGTTGAAACGCCTGCTTCCACCAATCTCCACTTTTCCACCCATCTCTTCCACCTACTCCGAACTAAACTTCTGTAAACTATTGGAGTCCGACTCCATGTTTATGACGTTCTTCAGGGGGAGTTTCACAAAGGCTACGAATGCTTAGATAGGCTCGGTTGAATATCAAGGCGTCAAATACGGAACTGCAGAGAAGGCAAATTTCTTTCAGGTGGATTTTTATATATACAGGATTTTAAGAATGGTTTAGGATAAATTTTTCATTTGAGTGTTCTATACAATTGTACTGTGTGCATGGAAGAAGAATAATACCCCCCCTTAAAAAAACATTGACTTGACTTGGACTTCTACACCAGTGATTTGGGATTTGACTTGGACTTGAAGCCATTTACTTGAAAAGATTTGATATTTTACCTGATAGTTATAGTTTTAAAGAACTATGCTGTACATAAGTTTAACCATAAATAAAAATATAAACATTTAAAGTTTCATCCTCATACATGCTCCAGAAATGCCCTTGTCAGTAGTATGAGACCTGGCCTTTTCACTGCAGTTGCCCCTATATATCCGTAAGTTCAATAAAATAGTGACTGTTCAGGTCGAACACTCAGGTGTAGCATGCGCTATCTCCATCTTAATTAGCAGAAGCAAAACTCCAGGAACCCACTAAACTTACACAACAGTAATATTTATTTTCTCAGTTGAAGTCATAGCTGCAGTAAATGGCCCAGGACGGGACTGACTCAGCAGCTGTTTCTATGCATTTGGGAGTGAGCTCCAAAAGCATGTTTGCATCTTGCCTCAAGCTTACCATTCAGGCTACAGTTACGCCTTTGGCCTGAGGGGCCCCTTGCAAGCAAAAAACTTTCAAAATTCTCATATTAGCTTTAAAACATCTATTATTTCAAAATTGTGTATCTTTATATCATTTAACACATCCCGTGGCGCTGATCCTGATTTAACGAGTGGAAAATTGCTCTGTGTATATATGTGTGCAAGAGCTACAGAACAACCAATCAGATTGCTAGATTTAAAAAACAAAGCAAACTTAACCAGCTGTTTGCTCTATACAGTAGGTAACATCTCTGTTTGCTGCATTTTTTCAAACAAAAATGTAGGTCGAGTAAAACACTTGAAGGGGTGAGTTGCATTTTAAGTAAATATTTAAATATTATTAATTATTATGTTACAGTATTATTTTTTTAAGTAAATATCTTGTAAATTAAATCACCCATACTCTTTTTTTAAAATGTATTTAATCCTTAGCGAGTATTGGGGAGTAACGGAATATATGTACTGGCGTTACATATTGAGAATACTAATTATAAGTAACTGTATTCCATTGCAGTTACTATCTTTAAACATTGTATTCAGAATACAGTTACTTCCGTAATACCATTGGAATACTTGTGTGTTTTTACCACCTGAAAGATGAAGATATAAGTTTTGGGAAATGTGTGTAGACTAACCCATAATACCCCTGAACAACATGCTGCTGAAATCATAGATATCCTATGGCCAAAACACTCCCGACAATCAAACAAAAACGTGAACGTGAGTTGCCAGGTATGGATTCAGACCTGGAGCTGGGAGGGTTGGAGCCACAACCGCAGCCAAACAAAGCTACTAGCAGTGAAGGGAACTATGCATTTAATAGTGCTCTCTCACAGTTCATTTTTTTAAGGGATGATAGATTTAATTTGAGCATTCCTGACAAAAGCCCGACTAAAGCCGTGGTGGTTAAAACGGGGGAAAAGACACCAGTCAACACCAGTCATAAAGTTGCACCGTCAAACTGGGAATTATGCAGACAAACTCTAGTGATTGCTGGAGCAGCTGTAATTATGTTTTGCAAAGGTTAGTGATGACCCAGGAGGGACAATTTGTTTATTTTTGCGTAAACCTTTGCTAGCGGGTCTGAAGAAAATACGCCGCAAATCGACAATGTTAACAGCAAACTCGAAACATAAAACATCTGGCTGACCAGCCTTTCAAAGTATGTGAAAGTCACAAAAAAATTAAAAGACACTGCAACGATGTACAAATAAAATAAAAATAAAAAACCCTCTACCACATTTTTTTTTTTTCTCCATTATTTGACAGGGCCTATATCATGTTAGTTAAGTCTTTTCTCACAGTTACAGTGTTGGTTGTATCTGACATGATGTTAGCTTGATTATCTGTTGCTGTGATGGGTTTAACAAAAATTAACCTATAGCCTAATTGGCTATGGCTGCAAAACAGCTAAACTTAATTTAAAATGACTAAATATGAAATCTAATACAATGTGAAGAGATATTCCTGCTAAAAAACAGTTTGTTTGGTTTTTGGTCACTGAGAGGTAGCAGTGTTGTGCCAAAAATAATTAAATACTTTATTTTTTATTACATAATGTGTAGCATTAATATGACCTCTGTTTTCCAGCAGGATTAGCTAACTGTGGATTTTGTGACATTTAATAGACTTAATTGCTGTTTTTGAGGGAAAGTATTCCAAGTATTTAGAATACAGTACTAGGATTGAGGAAAGTAATAGAATACTTTACAAAATAAATTTTAAAGCAGGTATTCAGTATTCTGTAACTAAATAAATTTACAAAGTTTTCTCCCCAAAACTGTCCTTAGCAGGGAATCATTGAAATTATAGTTCAAAGGAAGATTATTATTTTTAGCTATAGTAGATTAAACTGTACAACATGGAGGTTTCAGTTCAATGAAAAAACATTCTAAATTTTGAGTTGCACTCATTTCATTGCGTATTCAATTAAAGATTTTAAAAGGAGCACATGGTTTATAATTTAGATTGTTTTTTTTTAAATATGACTCAAAATGACTTGGAATTTGACTTAAAACTTGCTAGCCTTGACTTGAGACTTGACTCTGACTTGAGGGTAATGACTTGGGACTTACATGAGACTTGTAAAGCAATGACTTTGTTCCACCTCTGGTTTCAACACACCTAAATCAAGCAATCAGGTCAACAGCAGGAGGCTGTAGTACCTAAAATACAAACAGGTAGTGCAAGACAAACACAGGGTTGTATGCAGAAGATGTACGTATCAAAAAATCCAAGCAATAGTTACACTAAATTTTCAGCTATATAGCAGGTCTGACACATGAAGTATTTAAATAAGAGCTAAGACAGCGGATATCAGCAATGGCAGGTCTAGCTCTTTTAGAGGACCTCTACATGCCACTTAGTTTAGAAACAGCTCAAAATATTTTTTTTATGGTGAGTGATGAGTGACTGTTAGGTTGATGTCATCTTCTAAAGAATGGTCTTACTTCTTGTGGGGGTATTTCATAGTCAAAACAAACATGGTGGTGATGGCTGGGGGGACTTAAAATACTGTACTGTCCTGTCAAAGTGCAGGTGTTCTTCATGCGGCTTGTAGCTACCGGCATCTTTCAGCAGTAGATCAGGGGTGCACACCAGAGAAGATGTGGACACTGAAAGTCATTTTGGCCTGTACAGGTCTCCACGAACTTTCTCTGGGTAGTTAGGTTTAATTTGATGCTCAGCATACACATTAACTGATATGGCTCGGAGATGAAAACTAATAGATCACATAACATATTTAAAAAAATTGTATTTGTCTGAGAAGCTGTAGTCACTTTCAAAAATATGTAAAACATGTTCTCTTTACAGCCAAAAAAAATTATGTAGCAGGTTTGATTGCATGTCACAGAAAAACAAGATGGTGAGAAGTGAATGATTGTTACGTGGTAAGAAAATCAAAGAAAAGCATCATGGAAGCTGCGGAGGAGTTGCAGAGATCCACAGTTTAGGTGTGAATAGGAAAGGAGAGCAACAATTTATTATGCACACCATTAAAATTCCTGGAAGAGTGGAAAAGGAAAGGAAGACAAAAGAACTCCCATTTGTAACTTCCAAGCTACATAGCGGACTCAGCAAATATGTAAAAATATTCCCTGCCCATATGAAACCGAAATTGAACTTTTCATACCCTTCAAGAAAAAAACAAAACACTTAATGAACAGAGAGGAATTATGGAACAGAACCTTTTATAAGTTGCAAAAGATTTTAGACTGGGTGGAAGTTTTCCATGTCAGGACAACAACCGAAAACATACAGCTTTGGCTATATGTTTTCGGTTTCAGTCATAGCCTATTCATGTATTAAAATAGCTAAAATTGATTAAGTCCAGACTTGAATGCAACTGAGAATCAGTGGTTAGACTTAAAACATTTTCAAGTTACAGACATTCTCAATCCAATCTCAGAGTTTTTGGTGTGCAAAGGTGTGAACTGTGGGAGCAGTTTAGATTGTAAAGTCTAACAGCGGCAGGGAGGAAGAAACTCTCCTTCAAGCATCTAGGATGCAGCAGTCTGTCACTGAAGGAGCTCTGCAATTTAACGACATTTCCATGCATGGGGTGGGAGACTCTGTCCATCAGAAATGTTATTTTAACTAGAGTCCTTCTGTCTCCCACCACCTGCGGATCCAGGTGGCATCCTAGAACAGAGCTGGCCTTCCTGATAAGTTTATCCAACCTGTTCCTGTCAGCTGTCAATGAACTGCTGCTCAAACACACAACAATGTAACAAAATAACAGAAGCCACCACAGAGTCATAAAATGTCTTTAACAGGGCTCCCTGGACTCCAAATGACCTCAGTCTCCACAGCAGGTAGAGTCTGCTCTGACCCTTCCTATTAAGAGCATCAGTGTTGTGGCTCCAGTATAGTTTATTATTCAGGTGAACACCCAGGTCCCTATAAGAGTCCACTTTCTCAATGTCCGCTCCCTGAATGTTCACCGGTGTTAGTGTGGTGGGTCTGCGTCTCCAGAAGTCCACCACCAACTCCTTAGCTTTCCCAGCGATGATCAGCAGGTGGTTTTGCTGGCACCAGTCCACAAAGTCCAGGGTCCTCTGTCTGTACTCTGTGTTGTCATCATCTCTAATTAATCCAACTATGGCAGAGTCATCAGAGAACTTCTGAAGGTGGCAGCAGGGGGAGTTGATGGAGAAGTCTGCAGTGTAGAAGGTGAACAGGAACGGTGCCAGCACAGTTCCCTGTGGGGCCCCCGTACTGCAGACCAGTGTATCAGAGACACAGCCCTGTGTCCTCAGATGCTGAGGGCGTCCTGTGAGGCAGTCCAGTATCTACTGCGACAATTGGTGGAACACTCCTGAAAGCTCCAGCTTGTCCCTCAGAAGTCGTGGCTGGATGGTGTTAAAAACACTGGAGAAATCATAGAACATGATCCTCACAGTGCTTCCAGACTTCTCCAGGTGAGTCAGAGCTTGGTGCAGCTGGTAGATGATGGCATCCTCCACCCCAATGCCAGGTCGGTAAGCAAACTGTAGCGGATCCAATGAAGAACCCACCAGGGGGCACAGATGGTTTAGAACCAACCTCTCAAAGATCTTTATTAGATGTGATTGGAGTCTGCATGATCCGGGCACAACCTCACGTCGATGACTCATTGCAATCTACTGGGATTCCTTACATAGAAAACTTTTAACTGATTGGAATGTTTGTGTAATTGTATTGAAATGACTTTTGTTGTAAAGTGCCTTGCGATTACATTTGTAGTGAATTGGCACTATATAAATAAAAGTGAATTGAAAATTGAATTGAATTGGGCTACCGGCCTGTAGCTGTTGAGGTATTTGGGATGAGAGGTCTTATATGGGGATGAGAGGACATATACAGCTATCACAATAACATGTGTAAACTCCTGCGGTAGATTACGGTCTCATACTAACCGCTAACAGCTCAATGTCCTTACATCATAGCATCTCTTTGATTGATAAATGTCCAGAGTTACATCATATATCATTCACAGACACAGCCAGACCCCCTCCTCTCTTATTACCACTCTCCGTTGTTCTGTCGGCAGAGGTGTGTCACGAATATGCTGCAAGGAGGACGAAGGACCCAGACGCAGAAGCGGGGTTGGGGGTGAGCAGTATATTTACTGGTGCAGCAACACATGAAACTGACAACAGATGGTGCTGAAGGACTCCTGCGGTGATGCCCAGGAGGATTGCATCAATAAGGATGTCGGCACTTCGACTGGGTAAGCTTCTGGGAGCGGCAAATCCAGCAGCTCCTACGCCAGCAAATCCAGCAGCTCTGGCGGTGGCAAATCTAGCAGCTCTGGCGGCAGCAAACCCAGTAGCTCTGGCGGCGGCAGCAGCAAATCCAGCAGCTTTGGAGGCGGCAGCGGCAAATCCAGCAGCTCTGGTGGCAGCAGCGGCAAATCCAGCAGCTCTGGCGGCGGTAGGGGCTATGCTTGCTCTGGGAACAGAGACTGAAGGAAGGAGAAGGTTGAACAGGCTGAAGCAGACGCCAACTTCGGGGCTGAACAGACTCGAAACAGATGCCAACTTCACTGACCCGGAAGCCACTCTTCCCCTTCCCCATGATGGTGGAGGAGCCTCTTGCCTTCGGTTACGTGGTCCATCTTTTATGGCCGGATCATTCTGTCACGAATATGCTGCAGGGAGGACGAAGGACCCAGACGCAGAAGCAGAGTTGGAGGTGAGAAGTATATTTACTGGTGCAGCAACACATGAAACTGACAACAGACATGAGAAGTCAATGATCCGGCGAGGTCTGAGGCTCTCGCCGGAGCTTACATAATGGAGGAAACAAGTGAAGGCAGGTGCGTCTGATTGCACAGGTGCAGTCAACTAATAAATCAGGTAGAGTCTTGCAGGCTCTGACAAGATGAGATGAAAACCGTCAATGTATATGTGTGAGTCCTGAGTTAGCACGTTTAGCCACGACTCTGTGAAGCACATCAGGCTGCTCTCCCTGTAGCTCCTCTGATGTCAGGTCAGAGCCGCCCAGCTCCTTCACCTTGTTGGGCAGAGATCTCACGTTCCCCATAATAACAGATGGAATCGCTGGCCGGTACCTCCTAACCTTACTGTGTTGCCCTATCCCTGCCGAGTACAGCGTCTCTTGGCGGCAATACAAGGGAGGCCCCGAAGGCTAACAGCTGATCCCTGCTGTAAACAATGGCGGAGCGTATCTTCACGCGCTCTCTGGACACATATGCCGTAAAAAGGGAAAAAGAACATAAATATCCCAAAAATTCTGGGCTTCATTGTGAGCGAAAGCAGTCCACACAGAAAAAACAAAAAGGAGAATAAAAAAAACACATATATTAGAAGAAACAAGAGTCACACTGATACAGGCTGCCTGCTTGGAGTGGCGCTGGTGCAAATTTCAAAGAAGACAGAGGAGCTCCAAAGTGTTGCCTGTTGTTGGGTCACACACACAGCCATCGGGTGGCGCTAATTTGTTCTGTTCCACTGGAAGGAGGGCAAGCAGAATCTATAAATAGAGCTGCTCCACGAGCTGTGCTTCCTTCTTCACGGCGAGTCCCGGCCGACTCGTTCCAGGGAAGACCAAGCAACCCCGTCTCCCTCACTGGCGATGGGAAGGCCCGAGTTTCTTCCAATAAAATCGCTTCAAGGAACTCAAAGACCACCAGGTGAATCATAAACCTTGGTACAAAACATTTTGTGATCCTCAAAGCCAGATGAAAGGTTCTGTGAGTTTCAGAGCGCTGAGGAACGGAGCTGAAAGCTGCGCGCAGTGGGAGTATGAACAGGCCGAGGCCACATTCAATCAACGCCACAGAGCTCATCAGAATAGCTGGAAACCACAAAAATGTACTGACAGTGAAAAAAGCCGGTGTTGATCGCTGCTTAGCCACATCAAAGGACGAGCTAACTCCATCCCCACAGCCACATTGGGTCACTGTAACCAGCTACTGCAGCCATTGTTGTTGGGATAACGCCGTCAGACCCCCTTCCCTCATCGACGGAGAGGTCAGGAGAACTTTATATGCACATAATTTCAGTTTGGGCAGAGGAAAATTGGATTAGGATCACTAATTTTAAAGGTGTGTGACTTACTGTCGTTAAGTTGTATAAGTTTTCATTTTCTATCCTTGGGTAAACCAGGACACGGCCGGAATTTTTAATCAGTGTTTTTAAGACTTTCCTGACAAAACGTCTTTTTAAATCCTGTGATTTGAGCTACTCAATCAAACAAGAGTTTTCCTTTCTTTGTTTAATTTTTAATAAATGTATTTGAGCCACTTCAAACGCCCCACGTGTATTAAAGGTAGGTAAAGCAAACAAGCCCACATGTTTGATTTTGGCCTACATTTCATAAACATAGATCGCTATTAACGGTTTAAACAGAACTCAGTTTAAAATAGATTGTTTAAGAGGAGAATATAATCATAGCCGTGTTTGAACTCGCCTGATTTTATTAAAATACTGGAATTAGATTGTTTACTGCAGTGATCAATCCATGAATAAAGTAACTCTCCAAAGGTTAATTACTTTTACCCAGGTAAATAACATTTCTTAGTCCAAAGAATGTTTTATGTTTTCCGACATTGCTTATTGGTTTAGAGGTAAACCAGTGGTGCTGAATTAGTTAACAAATTGTGAGCCTTGGATCTTAAAGCATCCATATTTCTCCAAAGCATACATCGGAATTCATGTTTTCTATTTTTATTGCATTTTTATCCATTTGTGTTAATTTATTTTGAGTTATTCATTTAGTTTGATCAGTAGTGTGTTAGTTACTAGCTTGAGTGATTAAATTATTGTCTCTTTCTTCCTTTGTAAATAAACCTTTGTATACTGGAAACTCACCTTTTGTCATTTTTGGTATTATGATCAAATATGGTAAATACTTAATTCCGTCATACATTTCACCGGAGCCTTATCTAGGCAGGTGCTAGACTAGTAGAGACTGACATAGTTAATTGGCTATTAAAATAGCTCATGGCAGACTAGGTTGTGCCCCAAATATATATTTTTTTCATAAATTATTTATTTCATTGACTGCCATAAGCAGTCGCTTAACTATAAATAGCCAAATAGCTGCATTTTCCCTGAAATCCACAAAACTCTATCAAATGAAATTCTAAGAAATTACTTTAAAAATTGTGGTTTTAACTACAGATGAAGAAGTTCAAGAGGCATGGATACTGCTAGAAAGCAATTTATATTTCAGGTCTTAATTTTTGCCTTTTCTCATTAAACCAGAACCAAATTTCAAATTCTATCAAAAACCATGTTCTCTATTTTATCTTGTATTTTCCTACATTGTAAATTATGTGAACACAACCTGCAAAACTATTATTAAACATGGCTGTGATATGTAAATAGCAAAGGTTTCTCCCGGTTTTCCTTGACTGGGGTTGACCAGTAAAGAATGTTTACTAAAGTGATTGATGAAATTTCCAGTTGAAGATTTCTGCAACCACATTTATGGCAGTTTTTCAGTGTGGAGAGTAAACCGTGTGAAGCAAGTAGACAAAGGTGGTGAATATCCAGTGCCTATCTTAAAATATTCTAGAAACAACAAGTAGTCCTGAGCCAAATGAAAATATACACCATGTCAGTAGGTTTTTTAATAAAGAGCTCAAAATGACGTCACATCTGGTGTCATCTCCAAAACAGTGGGATTTTCTCTTTTGTTTTTTCTTTTGGTGCTAACAAAAACTAGCAATACAAGCCAAAAGGAAAATGTTATTCTGTATTTTAAAAATTCTAACACAAAATATATGTTTACAAGTATTTTTACTACAAAATACGTGCCACTGGTTTGAAGAGATCCAAATCATCAGAGGTGCTTAGTTTTATATTTATACTTAAAACAATTACTATGTTCTGTATCAGTGTGGTCATGTTGGAAACTGATCTCTAATTTTCACAGTCTCAGTCCCAATCTTTTTTTTTCAACAGGGAATTTCAATAGTCTGACCTCCGAATACCATTAGACCAGAGTTTGGCATTTAAGAGCTTTGTATGTTAGACAAATTTTTAGTTCTGTCAGGAATATTACAGGGAGCATATGAGGACAAGCTAAAGTCTACTTAGTAAACCAAACCCGATGAAGATAAATTGAAAAAAGCTGAATGTGTGTCAGAATTAATTTTTTTTTTACAGAGAATGAATGTTTGAATATAACTGCAATATTCCATCACAAGCTCCCCTCTCAGGCATCCTTTTGTAGTGTGCAGCAGAAACCAAGCACATAATTCATCAAGATGAGACTGTAATTAACAATTCGAAATAAGAATGATACTGGTCTTGTGCAGGACTGTTGCACTGTATGGTAACAATTAAAAAAAATCCTGCGAGCAACGGGAAAGAGGGTGGGCTAGATATCGGCTCCAGCATCGACATTTGTAATGTCGGAAAACATTGAGTGAGAACACTGATTTTTACTGGAACTTTTGTTACGCTTAGCCCGCCCATGTCTTCACCTACTGCCCTGTGATGGCAATGGAAACACAGCCAGACAAGCACCTCATGCTGAGCCAACCCTAGTGGAAAAGGGGCAATAGTCATTCTTGGCAGGCAAAATATTATCCACTGTTTGTTTTTCGTTTTCAGGGATTTGATGTATTTTCTTTGAATGCAGTATATCCCAATGTCCATACTTATTACTTCTCTTGACATACACTATCCAGGTGGACAAAAGGTTGAAATTATTTTTATTTCTTCTGTAATGTTTACTGAGGATCATTCCTTGGCAACAACTCTAAAATTCCTCTCCATCATCTCCTTATTTGTCAGTTTCTAGCACATGTAACAGTGAATGGCATGTGGATCTGAATGTGTGAATTTTTTAGGAAAGTTGACATGATAGTAGCAGGTTAAAACAACACTGAGCAATGGAAAAGAACAGCATTCTCCTCCTGTAAAATAAAGTCAACCTTCAATTCACCTAGGAAGATGGGAGCAGTGCAGGTCCAATCCTGAGAAATAATGCCAACACAGTGATCTCATCTGTTTGACCTCGCTTTCGAAAGAAACAAGTTTACCCTTCACGGGAAATTGCCATAACACAATCAAGAAAATCAAAAGCACATTATTTCCTCATTCCTCTTTGATGAGCATTTGATTAATTTAAAGCAGTAATAAAGACTGGTAAGGTGAGGTAATTTAATGTGACAGTTGAAGTTGTTACAAGCAGATATTTGATGTGCATTGTGATGCTAGGCATAGCATCTTTTACCCTTTGTCTCTTTCTGTATATAGGGTGATTTATAGATCACTTTTCACAATTGACTCCACTGTATGTGTTGACAGGCCTTCTTAAATGTCAAGCCCTGCATACATTCATAAACTCGGGGATCTGCTAGTTGTTTAATTATGATTTAATTCAGAGACATTGAATGTCTCTGAGGACGAACATCAGGTTACACAAGCAGGCAGAAGTAAGTTTCAAGGCTGAAATGAAAGGGAATTTAAATGGACTGCATAGCCTGTAAGATTTTTTGTATTTTGTTCTTAAAACAGGAAAATTTGTGATTGAAAAATATAACAAGTGCGCAAATTCTCATAAATCCTTAAATAAGTGTTTCATTTTCGCGGCTTGGATTCTCCAAGAACATATATATCATGGAATAAAAAGTGTAGGAGGGGGACCACTGAGCCAAAACTATACGCGTTTAAAGACTTTTTTTGGCACAGCCACAAATTCTTTGAATGCTTACTTTTGCTGTCAGAGCTTCACGTTTACATTAAACAAGCTCATATATTTTAATGTAGAGGCTATGTTTTCACAACTAATTCTCATGAAAAATTACTATATTGCAGATGATGTGAATTTACTTTTACAAAAGTGTATTTTTTGCATAATACAGCAGAACTGAGTCTTGGGGAAAATAATCTGGCATTTAACTTACAGTGCTGAGTTGAGTTATTACATCTGCCCAACTCATTTTAAAAGCTTTAACATCTCTATGGGCAGCAGAAAGGAGTGAAAGCTAATTTGAAGGATACACCTGGGCCTCTAGGAAAGACTTGTCAACGATTCACAAGTCATGGACTCCTCAGGGACACTTTCTTTCTCTCTCTGTACGGCTTTATTAGTGCCTTTGCACTCATTGCGGATTCGCTTAAATGAAGCAACACTTAGAAGTGTGATGAAGTAACCCAGAGCCCATTAGCTCACTCCACAGCACGGCACTGCACTGCTGGTGCCGAGTGATATTACCAGCAGCTGGGCTGACAACATCAAGCTAACATGGGGCTAGAAGCTATAAGGTGACCAAGAAAAGCAGCCAGGAGGCATCCCTTTATGTGAATGAACTTAAAAAATTAGATTGTTTAACATCTTGCATCTTAAAAAAAGGAAATGCAGTCAGGATGAAAAGAAAGTGCACGTTTTACTTTGGACTTTAGAAAATGCCTTTTAAAAAATTAGACGTTTAGACGAAAACTTTAAAAATACAATGTCTGCCACAGTAATTATTTATAAACTTTTCAAAGAGATTTCTGTAGAGCTTTTTTTAAAGTATCACCACTGTATTTCCATTTGGATGAGGTCTTAATGAGAGCATTGGAACATGTTCAGTTTTGTCATTATCAGTTACTCAGATGTAGATGTAATGTGTTCGAGATCATTCTTTTGTGTCATCATCCAAGTATGTTCAAATTTCAGATGGTGTACATTTTACCGTAGAATGCAGGTACAGAGAATAGATCAAAGTTGACTCAATGGCTGGCTGTTTCTCTGGCTTCTAAACAAGCCCAATCGATATGCTTCTACCACCATGCCTGTGGATCTGGTGGGTGGCACGGTTTCGTTGCAAACTCCATAGTGTGTCAATCCCCATCGTTTCAGACACAGTCCGTGGAGATGGAGACGGCAAATTCCTAGCGACCGCCCCCACTCCTCACTGTACCCTGACCAATGGTAACTAGAAAGCAACAATGTTACATTCTTAAAGAAAACTTTTTAATGTCTTTAAATAGTTACATATTTCAGAAAAAAGGGAAATTGCATATCATTGACAGCATTGTGAACAGATCTGCAAATGGGTAATCCTATAAATCAAATTTAAAAAAATGTTTGTAAACCCAGGAATTTAAATTAAAAAAAAATCTGTAAGTCCACATGTGATTTCAATACACTTTAATTACACTCTTTAACTTTGCAGATTAGTACCATTGTTGCCCTCTCAAGGCTTTAGACAAAACATCACTGTCACATAAACACATCTCTGTGGAGCGCATCCGAATAACTGTACTGATTGTTTTACAAGCTTGCCAGCCGAAACTATCGCCGTGTTAGTTGGTAAACCATCAAGAGTTTTCCCAGCATGCACCGCATCATCATGCCCAAGTAACCCCGGAGCAAGCTTTTATTGCTTACCAATTCACCTACAACATGGCTAGTTCAGCATCAGTAGTACATCCTGTTGTGTCTCTAACGTCTGTCTCACAGCGGCTAACCACACAAAAATGAAAAGTTGTAACACTGGGTTTTAGAAGCTAATCCTAATTTGACCTAAACTGAGTAACCATTTGACAGAAAAAATCTTTGACAGCAGTGAGAGGAAGGAAGTGTTTTATGACCTGTCATATTGTGTCTTGCTTCTCTTTAAGGCAGCAGGATGAGAGGCTGCAGGTGTGCTGTAAGCTTTAGGCTTTAATGACGGGAACAACCAGGTGATGAGTTGAGAAGATGACTCTGCTCAACATCCAGCTCAGCAGCTCTGATGCTGCTCCTTTCCTTACCCCTAATTCCTACAGGGTGCAGAACAGTCATGGCCCAGTGTCTGTGTGGGAGCGGTACCGGGCTGCGTCCGTTCTGTGCCCAGTGTCAATCAGGGTAAACAGCCTTCTCCAGAGGTGAAGCTCCCGACCAGCAGCATTCAGTTCAGAAACTGGGCTGCTCACTTCTTCTTTCTCTTTTCCTAGCTTATTTGGTTTATTTGGTAGATCTATGTCACAAAACGTCCAAATGCCTCAAGTTTCAAAACCACATGTTTGTTTACATCATTTGGTAGCGTGTAGCGGACTGCCGTAAAGTGAAACTCTGTCAGTGCTTCTGGGCAGGTTTAAAGTTGTATAGTTCGGTTTTCAGCAAAGCGACCCTTCCATGCAATGACAGTTTCAAATATGAACATAATAAATGCTGGTGTGCTGTAAAACGTTTCGAAACCATGTTTTTAAACTGTAAAAGTTACGGAGTGTGTCTTTAAACAACTTATTTTGATAGAAATGATCAGAAGGCTCTTTACTGATAACTGACATAACAATATATAACTTAGCAGTTTTTCCAAACTGCCTAAACCTGTTTGGTCCTTTTCTAACTACACAATTATACAGAGTATTCAAATCACAAATCAAGTCTATCATGTAGTCTTTGCAATTTTGCCAAGAACTGCATGGACTGCATGGACCATTACCGTACAGTTGTTGGTATACCTTGGGAAGGTTGACAGCTATTATGAAGTTTTTAGTTGTGTTGTTTTCAAGAAAGAAGGTTCTGGGGCCTGCCTCTCACATAATAACTGCTGGAGATAGACCTCT
The DNA here is from genome assembly GCA_028564705.1 of Apricaphanius iberus. NCBI lineage: Eukaryota > Metazoa > Chordata > Actinopteri > Cyprinodontiformes > Aphaniidae > Apricaphanius > Apricaphanius iberus. The sequence goes on from JAPXFQ010002197.1 coordinate 761,404, forward strand.
TAAAAACCCTCAATGTGGGCACACACATGTGGGTACAATAGATAGATGGATGAAAAAACGTTCTCACTGTGGCTAATCCATCAGCACGTGCAACCAGCCATTGTACACCCACAAGTCTGTGCAGGACCATGGTGGGTGGGGTGGATGCCTGTCATTTGGACAGGTCAGGTTGCCAGTCCATCACGGAGACACACCAGACAAACAACCATGCATGCTGAATGTGGTATAGATTCATATTGTTATATTATTATCAAATACCCCCCCCCCCCAATCCTACCATAATTGAAAGAACTTTGTTTAACCCTGAATGCAACAGTTTTAAACATGCCAGTCTTTCAACTAGGTATCGAAAATTGTATTTTTTAAACTTCCTACATTACAGTTTTTTGATCAATTCTCCTTTGTTATGACAACTTCTTTCTGTGACTATTTTTAGATGTGTTATTTGTTTTTGAGACTTCCCTGAAGCCTTTATCTTCGAATGTACTCGTATATGTGTCATACCACTAAAACATGGAAGGTTAGCTCAAGGTTTATCCTCTAGTGAAAAACAAATTCCTTAAAATAATCAAATGTTTTCATACAAAATTTATTTTCCTGACTCACCACAGGCTTCTTGAAGAAAGACAGCAAACAGTATGAGGTTTAGCGACACACTGTAAGTTTTGCAAGAGGCTTGTGTGTGTGGACCCGTTTATGTCTTTTATGCTTAGATGTTCCAGAGGTGATAAAAATACAGAAAACTTAGCACCACTGTGGCAGACATGATCTTTTCATTAATTATTACCCAGTTGAATACGGAAACAGAAGAAACACATGAAATGCTGCTGTCTCTGTTTTAATGAATTAAATAAGTGACAAGGGTGTGTGCAGGTATGTTTAAGTGTGCTGCACTTATTCGCGGAATGTCCCTGGTCAACCCAGTCAAGAAGAACTGCATCGAAACCAAGAACTAGTATCACCTTACCTAAGCACTGATACTAAGCAGCTAGAGTTAAGGGCAGATATCTGCGTCTCACATTCTCTTCATTTTATCTTTTAAACTTCTCTGTCATGTTCCAGAACCGCCAATTAAATTCAGGTGCAAGGTGAAGCTTATGCAACAACCACAACAAAGTTTGTGGAACTGACTGAGTGTCTCATATTGAAAGGTAATTTCACTTTAAGGCGTCAACTGTATCTTTTAACATCATTCATGCAAAAGTAATAGGATTTGCAAACCGTACTTTGGGCGGTGACACCTGAAAGGAAAGTTCATTCACTCATCTCTGGTTCCAGAGCAGTTTCTGAAGTTGATGAAATCTAAAAGATTACACCCTTAAAGCTGAATGGAAAACAAGTGGAGTAAGTGATTCCACTACAAAACTAACATCTCCGAAGCACTTTCCTCTTACTGCCCAGATTTGGAAGAGAAAAAGACAAAGATTAATGGATAACACAATCTAGAGACATAAGAAGAGAGAGCAAAAGAGAACAAAAGGTAAACGATTAGTTGCTGATATTTCATGCTGTATGAAACTTGGCTAGGCCTCCCTTGTGAAACTGGCTCACTGCTGCAGTGACTGGGCCCTTGTCCCTTAAGGGTGATTTACACCCATCTACTTTTCTCTTTTTCTTCACTGTGTACTGTTTGTTTCCCCGTCGCTTAGCAACTGCACGTTGTTTTCCTTATGTACTGTTACCTGTCCTGTTTGACTCCTGACGAGCAAGTCAATTTGTCTCAACTTATTTATGACATAATAGCTTAGATGTACCAACAGCATGACTGGTTACATTCTGGTGAAGAATATGTTTCTGTCACTCTGCTGTTAGGTCATCAGATGCAGACGGTTCAAAGCAACCATTCCGAGCACTATGCAGAAAACAGATGCACTTCTGTTACAGCTCTTGTTTGAAATGGGGTAATTGCTTTATCTTAGGTGACATATATTTTGTAATTCATCCGTTTTATAAGCTTTAAAACAATAAAACCATGTCATGTTCTTTTATTCCTTCTTATCAAAACAGTAAAAAAAAAAGCACAAGTTTACTCTAATTGACAAATGGACGGTTTTACTGAACGGCAGTGCATTGATGTTAAATCATTACACGCTTGCACAATCTTATCTGGCATGGCTAAATGGTTGCCATTGTCCTTACAAATACTTCTTTGTAAAGCTCAGTTTCTTTTATAGAATTAGGTGTGGTCAGCCAGTACAGCAGGGCAGGCACCGAGGAGTGCTGAATGATTATTCCTTTTCATCCCTTAATAATGTAATTGTCTCATATATAATTCCTTAATCCTAGTTTATAATTTTAGCCCATTTTCTGAAAACAATAAACAGGTATGTTTGTCTATCTGAGTAACATAATTACATTCAAAAACAAAATATCTTCCACCACTTTGTTCCACTTGCTTATCTTCGACTACTGTATAACAACTTTTGATGGCGGTTTCAATTTGATCAATCCTTGTTTTATTTTAACCCAAAATTCATTTTTATTGCTAATATATGTAGATACAATATATTATGTATTTTTATGAATATGCATGTTACCGCTTACCTATGCTGCTATGAGGTCTGAATTTTCCTTTTTATCATGCAGTTTCAGTTCATTGCACAAGACGTAAGTTTAAGATACAGCTTTCCAACTTCATATAGTTACATCTTTGAAGTTTAATGACTAGGGGATAAGCCTTGCTGAATGTAAATTCTGAATGCTGTTTTTATATATTTAAAGTAGCTGACACAAAAGATCACGTAGCTCAGTCAGACAGAAAACTTATGTGCTCTAAATTTAATTTTTCATTTAGTAAATTATGAAAAAAATATAGAATCTAAGTGAAAAAGCAAAGCTGCATGAACTTTATTGCAGGTTTCCAAACGTTTTACCAATATAGGCTGTGACTGTTAAAAACTGGCCCCATGTAAAACACCTGCACATCTCATTGGGGATGCAGTTGATATCACAATAGAAATTGCCCCAACCGCAATTCTTAACAGATAAGGAATACCAATCACTTATCATAATCCTTATCTGATTCATGGAACTGGATCAGGACAATCACACTTCTAACTGCAACCAGCAAGAGGGAAAATAAAGGTATGTCATGTTAAGTCAACATATTACCGCCCCACTGTCCAAATTTTGTTCAACAAATATATAGAAAACATAACCATGCCTTATTTCTAAACAATGTGAAATTCCGACTGAAGAGTGAATGGTGAAAAGCTGTCCACATAATGCTACATTTGACTAAGAAAAATAGGCACACAAAAAAAGTGATGTATCAATGTACGTTACCAGGCTTAATGAAGGCATGGACTGGCCAACATGAAATAGTGACAAGAAAAATGTCCATGGATGGCCGATGTGAGGATCAGCGCAACCTCTTAATGAACCCAATAACTTTTTTTCATGAAAACTGATACATAAAATGCTTATTTTGGATGTTACTGAATTTAGAGAAGCGCAAATTCAAGTGATTTAATCATTAAAAGGACACTCCTTAAGGTAATAAAGACCTGTTTTTTCAAAATGTGATTTGCTCATTAGTTGAATCTTAAAGCACACAGCACTGTTGAGAGAAGCATTTAATTTTAAGTGTCTACTAACTCCTCCCTTTCATTACCAATGCATTAGCAGTCATTTGTACAACTATCCATGTAAATAACTTCTATTTTTATTAACTTTTCTTGACACCGTTTTCCTGAAATTGCCTTTTTTATGACCCAATTTTTCAGGATAATTACATCCAAGTGAGTTACTGCCTGCACAGCTGGTTGTAAAGCGCTTCCAGGGACGATAAAGAACCTCTCAGGCCATACACATGCTCACATTCTCTTGGAGACATCTCTTGCCAGGGTATGAAGTAATGTTGTAAAATTCAAAACATGTTTCACTTAACATGCATTAAAATGAAATTGCTCCACTAGAGGAAATACTAAAGGTTATAACAATGTATACCTTTATTATATCATTCCTTAAGTTACATTTTTCCTTTAAAGCTCCCTAAATATCCCACAGTGGGTCAGAACTGTCCCCTTTCATAAGGCTGTGGGGCGACAGGTGCGGCCCACTGTCTCCTCTGATGGATATAATAGCTGCTTTCTGGCTGCGATTCTCAGAGCCAGTGTAATCCGGCCCTAATCTCCCTGTAATTCAGGGTGGATTGGGTTCTTCAGATGAGCAAGTGGAAACCTTTACTGGTGTGTGGGAGCTGGGTGCATCTAAATTGGCCTACATGAAGGCTCCAGTTTTTTTATTTTTTTATTTTTATTGATGTCTTTGTTTTGTGATCTATTTCCAAAATCTAGATTTAGGCTTTATCTGTAAAATAAAAAACAATTGCAATGCTGCTACTATTCGAACATTTAAATTGCTTTTGTCTTTTTTTAAGATATCTTGGTGGTACAAATGACAAAAGAAAAGTACACTATGAAATTAGTTTTAAGGTATTGTACAGAAACATTACCGTCTGACAGTGGTGGTCATTGTATGAATGGGGTACAATAGTGCTCGTGTTGCCCTGCATATAAGCAACACACACTCAAACACAAAGTTAAACACATGGATAAACCTCAACATGCAGTTTTCTGGGCAGTAAGAGAAAGTTTAAAAGCCTGGAGAAAACATGGCTTGCACAGGAAGAACAGGCAAACTCCACACAGAAAGATATGAACTGACAAGTTTCTACCAGTGAAGCAACAGCACTAACTACTGGAGAAACTGCAGGAATCTTCTAGTGTTAGAGTACTGTCAGCTAGTTTGCTGCTTAATTCTACATCCATGTAGTTTCAACCATTTTGTATGGATGCTTTTATGTTAAAAAAATAACCTGCAAACAAGTTATGTGTTGGAATGACCACATTTAACTGACTATCCAGCTGATGTTCAAATGAAGTCTATGTTCGTTCTGTTCTGGCGATGAAAGACAGAATGAGCTGGAGGATTCTGCAACTCGGCCATGAAAGCATTTACTGTCAATTCATTTTTGAAGTGATATGTCACACAAGGTCCAAATTCACGAGCCAGGGGGTAGCACCTGCAAGAAAAATGTAGGTCTTACAAATGCATTTATGTTTCATATTCAATGAGCAGTATGACATTCTAGCCAAAGATAAAGTTGAAAGAAAAAAAACAAAACAAATTCTGCTATGTTCTCTCCTTCTGCTGAAGGACAAATAGACCACTGTGGTATGTTTCACTTCCTGTCTGTGTGCCAGTAAATACTTACAAAATGAATGCTGAATGAAGAGGATGTTTTCTGCTGATATGTGTCACATTGTCGTTCATTTAACTCACAGCGAGCTCTAAGCTCACCCAGCAGGTTGCTGTCAGCACACGTGTGCCTGAACTAAGCTAATAAAAACAAACACATGCACCGCAACCTCTCTCACTGAAACACACACACACACACACACACACACAGAGTTCAGTAAGGATTACTGTCAACGAAGTTAGTACATCGTGGCTAGCTGAACAATTCACATTCGTGTGCCAACAATTTCTTTTCACCTGGGGACAAAAAGCGAGGGAAGGAATTGAGGAGTTGGAAAAAAAAGTAACAATGATGGTGAAGATATAATTTGTTTATTTATGGTAACTTTTTTTAGACACAAGAAAAGAATGAAAGAAAACTGCTAGTTTTCATTTCTATGTTGTGGCAATAATAGATTTGTTCTCTTAATAAAACAAATTTGCAAAGAGGCTTCTTGTCCATTATTAATTGAGAAACCAAGGACCTTTACAGATGAAAATCTACAATAGGGGTGCTTGTTGGATGTGGGTGGTCTCCGAGCTCACTGTGTGGTTGTAATCTTATTAGGAGGAGAATAATTTATGTCTTGATTGAGTCCGATGAGTCAGCAACCCTTTGTACTCATTAACTAAAGTGTAATGCTCCTTTTAAAAATAGTTCTCATAAAAGGCCTCAAGATTTTTTTTCTACCTGTGTACCGGAAAAGTACGTTCAGAAAACAAATGTGGTGCTATGCTTGATCTTTGAATCATTAAGGTTGTTGGAGGACAAAAACAAATTAATACTAAGTCTGATGAAGGTATTCAGTGGCATTTACATGAGATTCAGAGTGAAGAGATCCATCTTACTATAAAAGGATTAAAGTGTTGACTGGGAATACACAATTTTAAAAAGTCTACACACTTCTCTTACAATGCCAGGTAAGTGTGATGTATAAAAATAGACCATATTTCAAAACGTTTCTAGCTTTACTGCATTATATCCTATCAAACCGAAATCAGATACTAATACAAAACAGATTAATAACCTGGCTGTACAAATGAACATTCTCAAACCATTATTTTGTGGAATCACTTTAATTCCAAACCCTCGGTTTTGCTCACAAAGTCATTCTTTTGTTGAGTTGGACGTTTGCTCAGACTCACAGGGATGCCAAAATAAAACTCTTTCTTTAGATTATTAGCTGACAACTGAAAGTTTTGGGGCACAACTGCCTTTATTCAAAACAATAAACAACTTACCTTGACAAACCTTGACAACATATTTTGCTCCACCTGAAGAAAAAACAACAACTCCCCAGCATGATGCAGACACTGCCAATTCTTTTACAGTTCACCAGATATTCTATATTTGGCAGTAGGTGTGAACCCAATAAATCTAAATGCTGGAATTAATTTAAAAGGTAGTTTCTAAGATTTTAGGCTGTGCATAAAAACTCTGTTTATGCAGTATTTTATATATTTTTTTATATTTAATGTTTTCCCCTTTGCAAAATTATTTGTTTTCAGTTGAATTGCACAGAATTTACATAATGTTTAAGGTAAGACCAGTCCTGCAAGGATTACATCTGAAAAACCTGCCATTTGATAGAGGCTGTGTTCTATTTTTAACTCTACTGTATGTCAGTACGTGTTCACCATAACCTATGCAACATTTTGAAACTGTATGTGGGCAACATCAGTATGTTATAATGTTTTAAATTAGAAATTAGCATGCATGCTACACTCTCCTGGAATATGCATATTGATACAATCATGTACAGTTTATTTATATGGACACTTGTTTCTGTTTGTTGCTTCTATTTTAGTAAAAAGATTGATTCCGTAACCAAAAGTAAACTTCCCACATTCTATCTTTGTATTCTTTCAGTGTCTGTAAGGTTTTGTTCATTGTTGAATGAATTTTGGGATTTTCTTTGAAGGTGTAATTACTTCCCTTATTTGCTGAAGAATATCATATTGCAGTGTGTCTCACACCTGCGTCTCTGTTGCAGACACACTAAACAGACAGTTAGTCAGATTGCTGCCAACATATTCGCTGATTTACCTACTTAAAACATTCTTATCAGCTGGATACAATATCTGCTACAACCGGGACAATTTAGAAACAATCCCAAGACCCATTAACGTATAGGAATCTAGCATAAATGAAACAAACTACTAAAACTAGGTGCTAAAAAAGGTTGTACGTCTTTCACTGGTCTGGGGATTTTTTGATTTTGCTACAAGCTCAGTGTTGTACAATAATTTTCTACTGGTGATAAGCAAAAATTCTCACCGATAATTTCCAACAAACTCTTTAAGGCCGGGCGTGCACTTTGCGATTTTGGACCTTTTTTGAGCCGATTTGTCACTGGTGCAACTTTTGTCTGGATTGTGCGTGTTGCATCGTGTAGTGTACATTGGGTAACGACAGACAATTTACACCTCACGACCAGCCCCCGATCGGTCGCAAGAAAATCAAACCTGTTTGAAATCCTAGTCGCCCCTCGTTAATGACTCGCACTGTGGAAGCAATGCTACAAGCTATTTCTCATACTGCGCATGCGTGTCACCATCGTTACCGCGAAAGTACTTCTGGTCTTTGACATAAACAAACGTGTTTCCACACAAAAAACGGCATAGATTGCAAGGGCAGCGCGTTTGTCTTTTGATCGCATCCTCGCAATTCTCAGGCGCGCATCTTCACTTCAATGTTTTTCCTCTGCTTCTTCAGTTCCGGATCAGGCGCGCATCTCACTCCCGTGTTTTTCTTCTGCTTCCGGGTCTGTCGTGTCGTGCAGTGAGAGCAGTCAGGTCGCATTCGAACAGCGGCTCCTACAGTGTGAGCACATGAGTCGTGAGCTGTGAACTTTTAACCCCTGCAATTCACTCGTACAGTGTGAGCCGAACCTGAAGACCCGTGACTGAAAAATCGCACAGTGTACGCCTGGCTTAAACCTCTCTCCCATTTTTTGTTCTGCTGTCTCTTTTTCTCTCCTTTGATGAGGAGGACTATTCTTATCGTACAAAAACTCATTATAAGCCTTCCGTTTCCTAAAACGCTCTAACCAGCAATAGTTTCACTGCAGAGCAGCAGCCATCTGTCAGTTTCCATTTTACCAGCAGCACAAGTCTAAATCACATTCCCTCTGACAACTCAAGTTACAAGTGAACTTGGAAAACAAAGAGAGAAGAGAGTTAACATAGAGGTTAAGTCTTGTTGTGCAAGAAGCAAGCAGGTTCCTTTTTCAGAGACTACAAAAAGAAAGTTGTGACAGTTATTTTTCACTTCATGAGCAAAACTGAGTTTTTGATTTGACTTGTTTTTATGTTTTTTAGTTTAATGTAATGGCTATCTTGAGGAAGGGTTCCAGTTATTTTAAATGTAAATGCAAGAACACCAGGATCTTTTCTAACTTTATATGCTGAAAATAGACTTCTCCTCAGCTGTCACTAATATTTATTAATACTAATTTATTTTGATCATAATTGTTTTGCTCGATTACATTTATTATGTACTCTTTAAAAAAGTTTTATAATCCTTTTCAGCATTCTGTGATACCAGCTAAAGGAAAAATCTTATACTTCACCCCATCATTCTGCATTATATGTGTCAGTGCAGACTGACACATAGAGGCAAATAGATATCAGATTAAAATTTATTTTATTAGTTAATTTGCTAATAACTGAGTTTTTTGTTAATAACCACTTTTAGAAATATGCATATTTGGGGCTCTTATATTAGTGTCATTTTCCCTTAATTTTTGTATCGGTTTTGTGAATATTTACTTATTCTAATAACTCAGAGTAACTGAGAGGTATATAGGCTGTCTACTGGCCACAAGATGCTTCTGAGACATCATAAAGAATCAAAAACTGTTGATTTATGGGCTTGACACGTGGGAGGCAACATCGCCTCTCCTCCATTCATTTTCAAAGGGACATGCGTTACAAAATGATAACGTGTCTCCCACCTGCCGAGAGAAAAGCTAAATTTGTGCATGTGAAATTTTGCATGTATCGTGCACACGCAGGCAAGCGACGCGATCCCAAAAAGCTGAGAAAAATTCAACTTTCAATCGCTTTAGAAAGGGAGCAATCAGCAGAGGCTTCATTGACTGACCAATGAGCTGACAGGATGCTATCAAAAACACAGAAGACTCGCTATTCTGCCTGAAACAGAGCACGTTGGTGGTTTTGTTGCTGGCTTTTGTCACTGGCTGCTTCTGCATGTCGCTTCCCGTGTATTAGTCCTTCAAAGCGGGTATGATGAGTTTTGCTGACCGCAGTCGTTTGTCGCCTCTAGTGTGTCAAGCCCATTAAGATCTAAAGTTACAAAAATAGAAAAAAAATCAATAATTTGAATTGACGTTACAATTTTCGAACTGGACCATCAAAGAAATGTTTTTCGTTTTTCTTTGCCACAAGACTCTTAGGACACGCAATGTCTAATTTTCTTTGGGTCTACACTTTGTTCGTTTTGACAATTCAGGTCAATGTGGCTAAAGTCTTTGCAGTGAAAAAAAGGCACAAGTGAGGTTAAAAATTACCTTCTAAATAAAATAAAAACATTTAAATACTAGAAATGGTCACAGTGAAAGGGTAACCTGGATACTTCATTGGGACAGTTCCTGTAGGCTACCTTAATTTATCAGGATCCACATCCATCAGTCTGCAAACATGCTCACTGTCACCATACCCTAAAGCTTCTGACAACAGAGTCCCCCCCCCCTCTCCTGCTTGTTGTGCCTGCTATACAAGATGGCCTGCTTCAGTATCAAAGGTATCAAAGACTGAGTAAATCATTTGTGCTCCACAGATTTTGTCAAAAAGCACAGAACACTGACTTCCCTTGTGTACAGCCACTCAAGCAAACACAAATTCACCAGATGTGTTGCAAGTAGTTGTTGATAGAAATAGCAACCATAAGTTTGTATCCAAGGCCGTCCCTGAACAATAGTCCCCTTTGTATCTCCTCTTCTACTAACTCAACCTGATTGCCAGCTAAGTGATGCGTTACCGCTGACAAGATTTCATGCTAAATTCGTTTGAACGAATCGCAACACTGCTTTAAACAACCTGTGAATATGAAAATGATGTGAATCAAAGATTTGCAATTAAAGAATCAGCTAATTTTGAAAGTCTGGGTACAACATGTAAGTGTTTTTTACCATTATGTTCCTATTCTTTGGCATAATACTGTGTGAATATGATTAGCTGGGCTTATTTATATGCCTTACTGTTTTTTGCAAGTATGGAACTGCTTGAAAAAAATAGTAATTTAATATGAAAACCCAAGACAAGTGCATGGATGTTTATACTTTATTTAGTTTGGGCTAATTTAAAAACCACAACAGCACCCTTTTTCTTTACGTTCAGCAAAGCATTTGTTATTAAACTCACTGAAATTCCACTCTCCAAGGTGAGCAAAGGTCAAAGTCACGTTTACATAACTACATGTGACAAGCTGACCTTTGACTCTAGACCCCTGTCACTCCAAATGCAGGATGAGAAGTAAAGTTAAGAAAACACTATCCTCCACACCTTCATGTTGTTTTTGATTTTTTTTTTTTTAGCAGCATGAAATCGGATTTCCTAAGAGCAATCGGCCACCTCATAGTTGAAGATTTCTGCGTCTGAAAAGGGTCACTGGTGTCTTAGGCCTTTTTTTTTTACTGCTGATCATCCCTGAATGCCACAACACATGAGAGGACTGAGGATTAGAGTAAGGGTCTTCTCAGATGACTCGTCCATCTGTGCCCAGGATCGAGTTATAAGCCATTGTGATATTGGACCGATTTATTTCAATCAACAGCAGATCGGATTCAAACAAGCCTCATGTCAGCAAGTAAATCTCCCCGTGAGGCTGTTATTGTCTTCCTAAAGAGAAATAACTTATCTATTGCTCTTTTAGTTGTGATCAACAAGCTTAACTCTTCCTTTTCTTCATTACTCCCAACGATAATATGGATTTCATTTCCATATTTTCTTCTACCACACCACCCCGCTTCCCTTCAGTAGTTTGGCCACTAATCAGGAAGCAAGTGGTCCATATTTATCAAGTAAATTGAATCATTACCACCCACACTACAGGAAAGAAAAAGCATCCTCACTGCCTAATGCATTCTGCACAGTGCATTTCTGGTGGTTGTCAGTGGGCATTTTAACAAAAGCGAGGATTTAATGATAATTCTTTGATCTTCCTTCGACAAGCTGACATGTGGTTTGACCTTCTCAACAAGTTCAAGTCTTTGATTAGTTTTGACAATCAACAAGGAAATGTTCCAGAAGATAATCACCTTCTCTACAAGAGATGAGGAGTCACGGCATCAAGTCTGCAAGAATCATCAGTGCCATGCAAAAATATTTACATACCTTGAACTTTTCCATGTTTTTTTCACGACTGCAAACTTCATGGAGTTTATGTATGTGATAGTTCGGTTGGCATTTGCATTGGGAATCACTAATTTTCCTATCTGATACCCCTAAATAAAATCCACTGCAGCTAATTGACTCCAGAAATCACATAAACAGTAAAATGTCCATTACTGTTCAATATTAATAGTTATTTTTGATTCCTTGGGGTTTGTTTGAGATCATTAGCAAAAGAACAGCATCATTACAGCCAAGCAAAAACACCAGAGAGGTACAAAGCTTCTGACAACAGAGTTCCCCCCCCCCCTCTCCTCTTTGTTGTGCCTGCTATACAAGATGGCCTGCTTCAGTATCAAAGACTGAGTAAATCATTTTTGCTCCACAGATTTTGTCAGAAAGCACAGAACACTGACTTTCCTTGTGTACAGCAACTCAAGCAAACACAAATTCACCAGATGTGTTGCAAGTAGTTGTTGATAGAAGAGAGGTGTTTTTGCTGTCCCTCATGAATAGTCTCCATTGGGTAAATGCTCCACCGATGTAGATTCTTGTTTTCTCCCGGTTATTTCTTTTTCTTTTCTATGGTATGGTTTCCTCCCTCCCACGGGGCAAAGAGTACAGATGGTCTTCCATCGAAATTGAAAACTATGATCCACGGTCCTCTATGCTCGTTTCTTCTCTTCACCTCTCCCCCTCCCCTCTGACGTCACTGGCTAAAACGCGTAAAGCTAACAAGTTTATTCCCTTTCGGCTAACGTATTCAAAGATGGCGATGCAACATGGCAGCCTCAGATGGGGGGTGGTGCACCCTCTGTATCTATAAACAACGTATTCTGAGACACGACAGCGCCTTCATGATAAAGCGATTGTTATTACACCTCGGTAAAATAAGTATTTATGAAAGCAGTACTTGATTTTTATTAATAAAAAGCCGAATTTGTTACGTACTGTGCCTTTAAAAATCTGGTGTTAAACAAAAACTGACAGGCTAGCTATTAATCTGAGAAATAGCCAAGAGGCCCTTAGTAGCTTTGAAAGGGAAGCACAAATGTGCTCTACACAAATATGGCTTTAGTTGAATATTGGCAAGAAAAACTGACTAATTCCCTTTGAAACCATCTAGGAGACACTACAGACACATGGATGAAGGTAATATAGTCACATGAAACAAAAACAAAAAATGCAACATTTAACCTAAAACCACAATGTGTTTCTTGGCACACAGTGAAACCAGGAGCCGGCATAAACCTGGTCAGATTTCAGAATGAATTGTATCAGTATCCACAACTGAAATCATTGTGACTTTAGATCGTCTTGCAGTCACTTTACTTTTTTTGGTACACCTATTCACATGCACTCAGTCAAAACCAATTCAATTTAACACAAAAAATAAAAACATTTTTGCCCTACCATTTTCGGTATTATAGCAAAATGTAAACTGATATTAATCTTCTATGGATCTTTTCAGTTTCAGTTGAAATTATAATAGATGAGGAAACTAACCAATGGTTAAAAAAGTGGAGTGTGAGTCATTATGTAAGCACATTTACGAGTTACATAATAGTACAAGAATCAGAAGATAGATACTGTATTTACAGACTTTTACACATACATATGCCTGCCAATTAACAACCATTTATGAATGCCCTATAATGCAGCTCTTTGGTGTTGCCTGATGAGCATTTATGAGCTCCTCTGTGGGGCAGCTGCAGACTCTAAACTGTCTGCAACTTTACAGTCTTGGTCCAGTTCTTTCTGTGGACCATATCACAACATCCGCTTTGGATAAAAGTGACTAAGAAAATGCATGAATGAATAAAATTATTACCTATACTGTAATGCAAAGTTTATTTGTATGGACAGATGTTGTTTTTGTAGGTATATTAAGGATTCTCAAAGACTCCCTTTGCTGCTGGCACCAGCTGACACTGTGATAAAGTGCCATCTTGTCAGTTAACTTGCACAAACGCACATGCACTAGGACATAAAACATACCTTTCCATCTGCCATGCCCATGTATTTCATCACCTTTAAGTGCTTATGAAATTGTCTACATTCTGTAATCGCTCAAAGCATTTTTCCCTTTGCTTCACCAGTCAACGATGTTGTGCATTCAGTCCTGGAGGTAGAAATAAGCTCACCTAGCCCCACCCCCCATCAAAACCTACAGGTATTCCATATCTTCCCCTGTTTTGTTGTTACATTTACCCTTCCCCATTTGTAACTCATGAATACATCCTTGTGTATCTTTACGTATGTGTGTGCGTATGAATAAGTGTGCATGTGTTTCAACTTGTGTGTGTACACGCAGAGCTAATGGCCCACTGCCAGACGTGCGCAGATAACATCTTGAGAGGAAACATTACAACACTGGATAGTCAATTGAAATTGCTTGAATGTTTATAGCAACCAGTGCCACAACAGGTGGAGAGGGATGAACCTTTGGCAGGTTGGAGCTGTGGTTTTTGATACCTTATGACAGCAACTCAGGAGGAACAGAACCAGTTGAGCGTTTCACATATAAAGATAGTTTTGTCAGCTGTGTCGGTAAAAAAAAACCCAACAACAACTAAGAGCATAGTTTAGACAGCGAGAATGCATGGTCTTTTAGTATCAGGTATAATTTGCCCCCCCAAAAAAGAAGAAAAAAAACGTGCATAATGATATTAATCTGTTATTATGTGGCTTCAGACTTGTTTTTAATTTCAAAACTGCACCATGTAAAACAAATTGAATCTTTCCGGAGTTATTACACCATTATGGTTTTCATTTAAGCCCTTTTAGTTCTCACCTTAAAGATTCTGCACAGCCACTAAGCTTTTTTTGAAAACATTGTTTTGATTTGTTGTTCACACTTATTACTTTTGACCATCCATCCTGAATAAAACGTGCAGCAGCGTATTTCCCCTAATTAATCCACAGATGAGTCACGATCACATCTGCTTCACATGTAGCTACATGAATGTGTCATAAATGTTTTCATATATTTGATGTTGTTTTGTAACTTTAATATAATACGTCTACTTGTACTACTACTACTAATAATAATAATAATAATAATAGTAATAGTATGGATTTCATAGTTTATATTTAATCTGATAATGTATGTGCAGATGATCAGATTCCAGATTATCAAAGTTATCAGGGGCTCCATACCCTATTAACTCCACACCTCGAGTTGACAGCTGACCTCTGTCTGCTCCATGACATCAGCAGAGTCAGAAAGGCAGAAAGCCCCCTTCACAGATTCACTGAAATGCTTCGTTGTCAGACAAGCTGACAGAAGAGAAGCTAAACATGCTGCGAAAACAGAGGATCCTCACAGCTTGCCAATCACCACCATACAACCTGTTTTTTTTATTTGTTTTCATTTATTCTTATTATTATTGTTTCCAAAGTGGAAATATGTGAATGGAGAGCAGGACGTTCACCTACTCATTACCTGCCTGCTGGGCCAAGACAAGACGCTTTAACTGACACTAAGTCCTTTTCCAAACATACTTGCATTTTTTTCAGGGAGAAAGGATGTGAGAGCCTCTCTGAGGAAAAACTGAAATTTATTCTGTCAGCACAGGTAAGCACCTCTGCATGGATTTGTGTCAAACAGAAACCAAAAAGTCTGAAAAGGAAGTTTGCTTTGCGCTGGTTAAAAGTCAAAATCATCACAGATTATGATGTCAAAACCCTAGACTGAGTACATGCACACACTTTAAAAAAGCATCAGTGGTTCACTTTGTATCAGTTGGTTACAAATTTGTGAAATGTGCTTTCACCGAATACGTAATTGCTCAGTCATTCTGCCAGCACGCTGATCCCACACTCACACAGACAGCATAGCTTCTCTTTATGTGCAACTCTCTCAGACCGTTACAAAAATTCTTCCTTTCAAAGTTTGAGTTTTGGTCACATTCATTCATCACATGGATAAAAACTAATATGTATTAATTGAATGTTTAAATCACTAGTAAAAGCTTTAATTTAGCTTTGTTTTGATTTATTTTTTCACTGTGTAAAATCAATACAAAAATATACATGAAAAAAAAACTTTTTAAGGAGTTTACTAGAAAGAGTTTGCTCTGTTCCTGGCTTCAGTTGAATCATTTAACTAATACCTCATCTAATCTCAGCTGATTTATATTTATTCATGTATTTCAGTACTATAAAACATTGATAATTAACATGATTGTGTTGCTTCGAGTATTGGTTTTGCAAGCTAAAATACATAAAAAGTCTGTGTTATAAGTTAAATTCAAAAGAAAGTATGGAATTTGATGGAATTTAAACAGGAATATAACTGAAACATCGTGTTGGAAATATTCAATAAATAATAAATGTGTAGTGGCCCAACATCACAAAACTCAGCCTTTAGTTCAGTTCTTTTCTACCATGGGTATTTTCCAAAGTAGATTTCTACCCAGTAATCTAATTTGGCACAGGGGTAGAAGAATGCCCGAGAGAACTACCCTGGTTCCTGGAAAAGGTTCCTGCATTGGGAATGCGTTTGCATCATGAATAAATCAAAGCCCTGCCAGAATATCCAATGAAAAAAATGGCTTTTTGCTAAAACATTGTAACCAAAAGATTTATTCAAAAATTACACCTCAACATTCCGAGTTCAAGAAAAAAAAAGAGAGAAAATTTATATTTATAAGATAAATGAGCATAACAATACTCAAAGGCCAATCCAGGTCACCGAGGCGAGGGAAAAAAAAAGCAGGCTTTTCTGGATTTAGTATGGATAACTCCAGGCTTCTCAGCTGTGTCTGAAAATGAGTTATGGTCACACTAAGAAACTCTGACTGTAGCCACTACCCACATAGCCTTACCTAATTGTTAGCTTCAGTTTCTTGGGTATGTCATTTTACTTGTATTCTTTAAATGAGGAATGAGGAGTTGATTCTGAACACCATTAAAAGTGAGGCAGGTGATTTTATTATTGTACTAATGGCAACCAATTTTTATAAAAAAAAGAAGAAGCAAAAAATGGATACTTATAATTAGCTCTGAAGTGTACAATCTTAGAAAAACCTCATCCAATCCTCTTGAGCAGCCCATTCAAGCAACTGGCTCCTGAGCCATCCATCATACCACCCTTTCACTGTCCCTCCTTGTACTGCGTATTCCCCTCTCTGTGCAGGCATTGCATGTTCTCGGGTGGGAGCAGTAAACGGGAAGGGAAGTGAAGGCAAAGCCAAGGCTTGGCTAGCTATTTTAGCTTGTATGCTAAATTGGTATACATTTATGTTATTGCGTTATGTTAGGAATTATAACAGAAAATGTGCCAACAATAGATAAGCAGAGTGCGCATCGGTGCTGTATTAGAGCTACAGCGTCCGCTAAAGGAACAGAGCTGTAAATGGATGCCATGGAGGATCTTTATCCTTGTGATCAGTAAGATAATGTTATAGTTTATGGTTGTTTGACAATACTCAGTATTGTTTTAATATTAACATATATCTGAGTAGCTGAGGTTAAAATGAAATAGATGAACTACAATGCTTGTAATATTTGTAGCATTTTTATACTGCAGTAGCAAACTAACAATCAAGTGTGTTACTTCATCTCACTTCACTCACTTCAGATGTACTTCAACTGTATTATGCCTGTGATAATGTTTTTCAAATAAAGTATTTCATGCTAGAATCATGTCAGCTATGGACACGTTGAATGTTTTCGTCTGGGTATTTTCACGCATGTGTACAACAGTGGAGGGCAAAAAGCTTCCACACTCCCATGCAAAGCTGTTCGGTTGTGGTTGAATAATTAGACAAACAAAATAAAACCTAAACCATCTTTGCACAGATAATCGAAAAAGTCACACCAGGAAGCTAACTGTATGTAGTGCGAAGCTTCCAGACTTTTGATGATCGTTTAGTTACAAGCTGAAAACATTAACAGATGTAGTGGTTGAATTCAATCTCTCAGTAAATCAAACACAGTTTTATCATACAAAAACCTTCAGCAATAAGCCCCAGGTGTGTTTATTGGAAAAACCTATATTCAGAGTGTGGGTCTGACAGTTTACCTTTCTCCTTGAAAACCTGACTGACAGATATATCTTCCTGTCACGTGATGGCAGTTACCATGAAAACAGGGACAACACAGGAAGAGGCAGGAGTCCCCATATGTCCCATTGGAGCAAGGCTCATCACACCTGGATGAGGACACAAAACAGCACAGATTTTGGCACTAAAATCTCAATTTCACTTCATACACTTGCATGATACAGTTGTATGTCCAACAGGGCTGCACAACATATCACTTATCACAAAATTGCTGGGCACAATATTGATAAAACTGCCTGAACTGCAATGAATATTAGCTAGTTTTACAAGCACCATACATTTAGACTGTTATTCAGTCACATGTTCAATAAAACAAGTGCCTGTTAAGGTGGAAATATTTTTTTCCCATGAGATAGACTAAAAACTGTCTTGATCTATTTCCATCTTATTATATCAGCCATTTTGGTCTTATTAATAGAAATATTAATTTCAACATTATTTCTGATAAAATTGTCGGGGAAATCGGAGTATTTAATTCCCCTTGTTCACATTCCGTAACATTGTGTTCAAAACCTGTTATGTATTTTATTGGGATTTTAAATGTAAAAGAAACACAAAATAGAGTCTAATTGAAAGGGAAGGGATTTTTTTTTTTTTTTTTTTACAAATAACCCGAAAATATGCCATGTATTTGTATCAGCCCCCTTATATCAGTAGGTGGATATCTACAATTATTTGATCAAAATGCCTTGACTTTACACAGCAAAAGCAGAGAAAGAATACAATCATTTGGACAACTCATAGGGCTTGACTCATCAAACACATTTTATACCGATCGATTATCAACACGGCAGTTTGATGAGTCACAACAACCGACTTACCATTCAGCCAGCTTAAATCCCGACAGGCCACTATCTATAATTTTACCAGATTACTTACATTTCATAGACAAATTCACAACCCAAAGACAACGACACATTATGGAATAACAAAGCAATTTCATGGTGAACTGAAAGCTTACACAATGCAGGCTGCGTTAGCACTTTGTGTAAAGAACAGCTAGCTAATGACGTCACCGTCAGGCTGAGCGCAACATCACTCCTTTAAACAGGCTCCCATAAAGAAATAAAATAATAAACGTACAGTCAACATGAAATCAAGCAGCCATTTGTACAACTAGTAACATGTAAGAAAGCTAAGATAGCTAGGAGCTAACCCAAAAAGTTAGCTTCCAGACCGTTTCAAATAGCTAACGAGCTACAGTAGAAACTCCTCAGAAAAGACCGCTGTCAGTTCAGTTTACAGATATCTACATTATTTGATCATCATACCTCAACTTTACACAGCAGAAGCAAACAATGCATACATACATATTAAGATCAACAAACCTCCAGTGTGGGGGATGAGCAGATTCGTTCATCAGACTGAATCCCTGGATGGATAGATCATACGCTCTAACTCAGCCATAGACGGCCGTGTATTTCCTCAGCTGCAAACCTATTGGATATTATTACTGTCCTATTTTCTTCTACTTCTACAGCCTAGAGCGCTGCACATATTAACCATGCTGATAGACTTTTCCTTCATCACCATGCAGCCCTGATCTGTCAGCTAACAACAGTATTCAGTGGGGGCAATCGGTCTCTCTGCCCTACAGAGAGGAGCTGGGAGGCGGGGGCTTGGGTGCGTGATGTCATGTTTAAACACGTCTATAAGAAGGAAGACTTAACATGGGCTTCTACACAAGCAAAACAAGATTTCCTGCAGGTGTTGAAGGCGGGCGGTTGCATGCTAATAGTGGGCAACAATGACAGAGAAGAACTTCAAGATAGACATTCAGTTTATTTACATGCGGCTAGAGAAAGTCAAATTGTCGCCTTACCACTCCTTTCCACCAGATGCATAATGTCAGTGAACCGCAATACGCGACTCTAGCCCCATTAAAGTCTATGAGACCATTTCCATCAGGTGAGAAGCAGAGTGAATCGGCCATGTCCCAGAAGCGTAGTGTCACAGCCCCCTCCTAAATTTAAGCAGCAGTTCTATTTTCTACGTGCTACGCTTCTAAAACTCGTCAGGCACAGCAGTTTAGTTCAGACCAGACGGGAAATCAGGGGGTTGGAGCGGAGTAAGATACCTGGCATTTTCAAAATAAACGACACATGCAGATTTCCGATCGCTTGACTACAGAAAGCAACAAAACAAAACATCACTACCTGGTCTGTGGGTCTAATTTGCAGATTTTTATCCCGGTTGAGGAGTAGTTAAGCCGTTATACGGAGAATCACCCAGTTTATATGATGCCAGTGATATTTTTTATAAGGACAACATGAAAAAGGAGAAGGCAGGACTGAAATATGTGCAGTTCTGGGAGTGGTGGTGATTTTATGCTACTTATGAACATAGAATTAATTGTTTTACCTTGCATACTACTGTTTAATTATGAAATTGCGCGAAAGTAATTTAATAATTTGATATTCTGATTGGCATATAAACCAGGACACATTTCTCAACTCTGGCTAAGCCATTAGTCCGATTACTGTCAAAAGCTCAATTTAGATGTGGATGTAAAGGCACTGAATGGCTCAGAGAAAGAAAAAGTGTTGTAAGTACAACATGGATTATCTTTTGTATGGGTTTATTCCTTTGCCCACAAATACTCTACACAAATTCCCACATGCCAGGTCAAATGTTCCACTTCCACCTGTATGCATTAATTGCAGTATTAGCCAAGTGCAATAAATGCAAATAAAATACAGAAACCGGCTAAATCTGATATAACTTCAGGTGCACTTAGGTTCAAATTAACATCTCTCTGTCCATCCATAAAAACTGGCAGCAAACTATGAACAGAGCAAAGGGTCTTTCTAATATTACCAAAAGCCTGATGACTCTACTCAGGGCAATTATTTTGACTGTAGACTTTTTTTTAATGGTAATTACCTATTTCTTAATTTTCTTAGAAACTCAAGGCTGATGTACTATCGAGTTTGAAATCTGTAAATTTTGCTGACTGAATATTTGAAATTTTTTCCTCTGTATTTGTATTTAAAGGTCACTGAGTGTTCGACTTGATAGGAAAGGATCCCAGCAGACAACGAACGGCCATCCTTCCTCACATTGAGTGTATGACATGGCGACTAAATGTAAGTTAATGTGCTAACTTAGGTTCGTGAGCAGGACCACGCCCCTTATTTACTTCTCTCTCAATAATCTACTCAGATTTGACTCACCTGGAATCTCACACCTGAGTCTCATCCCTAATTACTCTGCAGTCTATTTAATCTCCGAGTATCTAGCGACCAGCGTCGCTCAGAGTCTTGTCTCGTAAACCGGTAGTCATTTAGTGAAGACAATCTTTCTACCAACATGGATATGCTTACCTTAGATCTGTCCGAGTCTGACGAGGAGCTCTTCTCCAGCAAGATTTCCATCATCGGATCATCACCTCTATCCGTGGTCCGTCAAGTCTCTCGTCGTGTCAGGCTTCCATCAGGTCAGAGGGACTCCAGCCAGTCCTCTCCAGTCAGAGCTCCTCCACCTCACTCTACATGGTCAGATCACCTTCTGGTGGCTTCCATGTCTCGTGGGCCATACAGTCATCCGTCTAGATCGACGGCCTTCTCCATCTCCTCTCCGCATATCCAGGTCCCTTCCTTCTCGTCTTGAGGCTTCGCCTCCCCATTCTCCTTCACTAGCTTCGGACCGTTTAATCCAAGCTCCCTCCCATTCTCACAGGGCGTCCTCATCATGGACGCTGCGGGCCGACCGCCTCCAGGTTTCTATTCTCCCCGATCTCATCAAGCTCCCTGTTCACCATGAGCTCAGCGCTCTCCTCCGGATTTCTCTGGCCATCCAGCTAAGAGTTCTTCTCCTCTTCTTTCCCGTCCAGCTTCATTCCATTCGAGGAACTCATCTAGAGTTCGTTGTCCTTCCGTCTCGTTTGCAATCAGCACTCAAGGAAAGAGGCATTCCCTTTAGCCGTTCTGCTAATAAAGCACTAATCCCCACTACTTTGCCATTAACTGAAACTTCCTCCTCTCGTAATCCACTCCCTAGTTCAGCCTCAGCCTCCACTTTCTCTCAGGGCAGATCCCAGCCCACAGCTGCCGGGCCAACACCCACAGCTCCCTTTGCTGGCGGGCAAGCTTCATCTTTTTCAGCCCCCCAAATTTTGCCTCATTTATGACTAGTTTATTGTCTTTCTTAGCCTCTCAGGCCGCATCTTCATTTTACTCAAGCAATTCCTGTCCCTCACATTCCCTCTTCTATGTTTTCTACAGGTTCAATTCCGGCTTCCACTCATGCTCCAGAAACCCTTTCTAACCTTTCAGCTTTACCTTCAACCTAAAATGTTCAACAACCTGTACCAGCATTACTTCAGTTCCAATGGTCTTTTATCTTCTTTTCAATTGCCAACTTCCTCTATTTACACTCTGGCCTCTAAGTATTACACTCTTTCTACAGCAGTGACCCCCGTTCGGCCACCTTTTTCCATCAATCGCCCTTCCCCAGTTTCATCTGCTCTCCATCAACAAATACTGAACGGTAATTACATCGATTTAGCTCTCCTTCTCCAACCATTTCTAGGTCTCTCCGGTCAGCCCAGGGAGTTGCACACCAGAATGTGCCCGACTAGGCTCAGCTTAGTCCCCATTCCAAAGATCTTACCCCCACAGAGCTTGCTTTTGCATTTTCACTCTACAGGGACACCATTTATTCAGTGATCCCTGACTAGGGGCCTGAGCTAGACAATTATTTATCCATTGTCCTTGATATGGCTCTTAGATTTGGAGGACAGGGGTTTTACCAATATGATATCCTTTTCTCATCCCAGGCAGCGGGTCGTCTTGCCCAATATAATCAAGGCACATACTGGGGTTGTCTAGATTCAGAATTATATTGCTGCATCTTTGCGGCCCGGGCATCCCTAACTTGCAACCTCTGCGGCGCTCACTCCCACCCTGCTACCACATGTACTCTAGTCACTCCTCTCTGACCTCGGCTCTCATTGGCACGCAGCTCATCAGTCCCCAATCATTTGGCCTCAGCCGCCCCTCCCCCTCCAGTGATTCCTAAGTCTCTTCCCCTACAGTCTAAATCTAACACACCAGTTTCAGGAGGCATGGACAAGCGGGGCCGTCCGGTCCTTTACCAGGGTGGCAGGATGGTATGCAATAATTTGAATGACCTCGGATGCTCAGCCTCTAGCTGTAGACTTTTGCATACCTGCTCTTTCTGTGGAGGGCACACGGTAAGAACGCCTGCCTCCATAACTCCACTTTCAAAGGAAATTGACTAGCACAGCACCTTGTCACACCCATCAAGCTGAGTGGTCTAATCTCTGCTTTCACCAGCCACCCTAACAGGGAGTTTATGGATTTTGTTGTTAAGGGTTTCACACACGGGTTCCACCCAGGCATCAAAGTTTTTCCCGATTCCTCTACTCACTGTTCTAATCTGTTGTCTGCTTTCTCGGATCCTGATAAAGTTGATTATTTACTCTTTAAAGAGGTTAAGTAGGGTTTTATGATCTGTCCTTTCGTTCACCCCCCTTTGGCAGTTTTTCGAGTCAGCCACCTAGCATGAGGATCTATAGTCTTCTCTTTTGACAGAGTAACTCCGATGTTGGAGAAAGCTTCAGTGAGGGTGCGGAGCCCAAGACAAGGAGGAGACGTTTCGGTAGCAACCCGTAAATACTCTGGAAAGAAAGGATTGATTATCGACCTGTCGGCACCTCACAATTCCTCTGTTCCCAGTATCATACCCTTTCCCGATTTCTCCATGCAATATGTCACCATAGACCATCTGACTTATCCGTCTAGCAGGTCGTAATGCATGGCTCTCTAAAGCAGACATTACCAGTGCCTTCAAGATCCTTCCCCTTCATCCAGACTTCTGGTGAGCTTTGGTGTCTTTAGGAAAGGAGCATACTACTTTGCAGTCAGACTCACCTTTGGTTGCAGAAGTAGCCCCCACATCTTCAACTCTGTTTCAGATGCATTGTGTTGGATTCTGCTCAACACCTACTGTCTCCCTTACGTCCTACACCCCCTTGATGATTTTCTTGTCATCACCCCCGCCACGTCTCCTCCTTGTCTTGGGCTCCGCACCCTCACTGAAGCTTTCTCCAACATCGGAGTAACTGTCAAAAGAGAAGACTATAGACCCTCATACTTCTCTCGAATTCCTGGGCATTACTCTCGATTTTTCCACTTTTCAAACATCTCTGCCTCTCGAGAAGGTCCACAGAATCTCCTTGATTCTTTATAACTTTATCCTAGCCAACACATGCTCCAAACAACAGATTCGGTCAGTGCTAGGTCATCTAAACTATGAAGTGCATATTATTCCTCAGAGGAGAACATTCATATCTCACCTTCTTTCCACCGCCGCCAACATCCCTTCGCTTCATGGCCATCTTACCACCTAAGAACCTTGCCGGATGGAAATGCGCCTATGGCAAGACTTTCTATCAACTTGGAATGGTATTTCTTTCTTTTACAATGACTTCCTTTCCCATCCATATGACATCCGGCTATTTACAGATGCTGCGCCCTCCGAAGGCTTTGGCGGCTTCTACAACGGAAGGTGGTTTGCATCAACATGGCCTCCCGAGTCTAAACGCTTGCAGCTCCAGTCGGCCTCTCTCTCATCCGCCCATGAAATTTATCCTATCGTGATTGCAGCCCTTCTTTGGGCGCATAAATGGTCTCAACACTGCATACTCATACATTCGGACAACACGTTGACATTATTAAGAAAGGTCGTTCACGTTCACCCACTTCATGCAGTTCATTCACAAACTCACTCTGGTGTCAACCAAACATCGATTTCTTCTCTGTGCTGCGCATTTTCCCGGTCATGAAAATTCCATTGCTGACTCACTCTCTTGTTTTTCTTCCCAGAAATGCAGGTCCTTGGCTCCAGAAGCAGATCCTCATCCAACTCCGATCCCACCATTTTCAGCAATCTACAATTAACTCCACAAATTCAAGACCTATCCATCATGTCTCAGATTGCCATGCTCAACAGTCTCGCTCCTCGAACTCTCTCATCGTATCTTACAGGATGGAACAATTTCAAAACTTTCCACGTAACGTATAACCTTCCTTTCCCTTCACTCATCCCGACTTCTATGTGTCACTTCGTCATCTACTCACATACAATCCTAAGAATCCCTGTTTCCACTATCCAATTATATCTTTCTGGCAAAAATTTCTTCGTTAAACTGGCTACCGGCAACTCCTGTCCAGTTTTCTCCCATAGTCACATATCAACGTTGCTCAAAGGGCTCAAGAAACAAGAACCATCCATACCTAATAACTGATTTCCTCGAACCTCTGACCGCCTTAGCCGCTGCATCCATACCATATGTTCCGGCTACTCTGCTCCTTTAGTCAATTTAACATAAGAATCAATGTTCCTGTTGGCCTACTTCCGTTTTCTGCGCTGCTCTAAGTTTGCCACTAATACCTTTCAGATATCTCAATCTTTAACCAGGACACCCTCATCTTTACACTCCATAAAAGCAAAACTAATCAACTAGGTGCTTCCGTTCCCATCTACCTTTCTTGTCTTCGCTCATTCCTCAGCCCCTATGAACCCATCTCAAACTATGTTCGTTTCCGCTTATCCACCAACGCCTAAACCTCACGATCCTCTAATCATCACTGAATCCGGTAGTCTCGCGACAAGGTTCTGGTTTTCCAATCACCTCCATCAAATCTTGATCAGATCCGGCATCAACCCCAAGCATTATTCAATCCACTTCATTCGCATAGGTGCAGCCACTTCAGCCTCTCAGTCAGGTGTTTCCGACAAGACTATCCAAATTATAGGTCGTTGGTCGTTTTCGGTTTACCGTTCTTACATTCATAATAATCCTGATGATTTGCACCATGCTTATGCCTTGCTTGTTAATTAATGAGCAACTTTGGGGGTCCTGAGGAGGCTCGAGAAGTAGACAGACTTCTGAAGACTGCACCCCCACACAGAATCTTCAAGCCTCCATCAGTGCATCCTCCAGACACACCATCACTTGAACCTTTTCGTCATTAAACGCTCTAAAATAAACAAATCTAATCTCTGTATGTGTGGTCCATGCTAATGAAGTGTAAATTAATGTGTTAAATTAGGTATGTGAGCAGGACCACGCCCCGTATTTACGTCTCTCTCAGTAATCTACGCAGATTTGACTCACCTAACATCTATCACCTGAGTCTCATCCCTAATTACTCTGCGATCTATTTAATCTCCAAGTACCTGACGACCAGCATCACTCAGACTCTTGTCTTGTAAACCCCTCCCCTCCCTCCCCGTGATCCTCTCGTCTCAGTATTACATTTTTATTTTTTACTATTCTTTCATCCCTTCCCTCATCCATTCATCCCCTCATCCCTACATCCCCTCCCTCATCCGTTCATCCCCTCATGCCTTCATCCCCTCCCTCATCCATTCATTCCTCCTTCATCCCTCATCCCTTCCCTTATCCCTTCATCCCCTCATCCATCCCTTCATCCCCTCCCTCATCCATTTATCCATCATGCATCCTTCATCCCTCCCTCATTTATTCCCCCCTCATCCCTTCCCTCATACCTTCATCCTCTCATCCCTTCATCCCTTCCCTCATCCCTTTATCCTCTCATCACCTTATACTCTCCTCCCCCTCATCCCTTCATCCACTCTCATCCTAATCCTTACATCCCTCTATTCTCTTATCTGCTCTTTTTATGTTTCAGTACTAATATATGTTTCTTACAGGTTCTTTGTCTTGGGGGTTCCTGGCCAGGGTCGAGAAGAAGTAGAAAGACTTCTGAAGACTGCACCCCCACACAGAATCTTCAAGCCTCCATCAGACACATCAACACTTGAACCTTTTCATCAATGAACGCTCTAAGCTAAACAGACCTAATTTCTGTATGCGTGGTCCATGCTAATGAATCTCTTACCTGGCACCCCCCTGTCTGTGGATCGACAGAAGGTGCCTAGTAGCACTGTTGTCTTACAGCGAGAACGTAATGGGCTCAAATCCAACCCTGGCCCCGTCTGAATGGAGTTTACATGGAATCCATGGAATTCTCAAGTATAAGTGTGTACAGGATTGTTTGTCCTTTACGTCTCTGTGTTGCAACCTGTCCAGTCTGTACCCTACCTCTTGCCAAATGACTTCTGGAGATAGAGGCTCCTTGCAACCCTACAAGTAAAAGCGGGTGTAGATGATGGATGAATTCTGAAGCCCCTATACAAGCAAGCAATAACATCATTGTTTTAAAAGAAGAATCTGTTCATCAACCCTTGCTTTATGTAATAATTCATTTTATTGAGTGTGCTTGGTAGATTTGATGTTTTTTTAATATTGGTGTTGTTGAAAATGTTGCTTTGACAATGCCAGTGAACAACCATGAAATAAGTGTATCAATCAATTAACAATATTCCACTAACTGGATGAATATGTGAACAACAAAAGTAATTTTGCATTACTATTGACACAAGTACAAGAAGTACTTGATACTAGTATGTATTTTCTATAGTGCTCTTCACTGATTCATAGACCATCGTGGACTACTAACTTACTGCACATTGAGGTCAAATCCAAAATTAACTCAGTACTCACTGTCACAGTGCTTATGACAATCACTATCCTGTACAAATATAGGAAAGATATTCCGATTTTAAACAAATAGCCCCTCTTTTTTTCCACTTATGTATCATCATGGAGGTCTTTGGAATGTTCGTTTTTGTCTGCTTTTCAAGATTTGAAAATGAGCTCTTGGGTAGAGCTAACTGGTCTATTACTGCTGTCCTGCTCAGCAGGCAGATATACACCCTTTAGCTAGTAATTATGGCCTTTTAAAGAATCAACTGAATATATCCATGCAGCAAAAAAACAAAACAAAAAAACCATACATTTAGGTATACACACAAATCCAAAGACAAAACCTCTGGTTGATTTATGGGCTTAAAAGCCAGGAGGTCGGAAGCACCAGCTTCACTAGACATGTTTACCAGAGCATGAGAGTTAAAACAGAGGACAAGGAAGTGGACACCATTGTAATTAAAACACTAATACCTTACAGAAAAATCCCCTAGTACACTAACTAAGCATGCAATTAGATTTGACTTAAACACTTAGTCATAAAGCATATCTGTTAAGTATGTTTGTGTAAAAGCTGGTAGTTATCCCCCCAAAAAAGAAAGAAAATCTGATAACATCAGATGGCATCCTGCCAGGACAATAAACTTCATTAACTTGTGGCCCAGTTAAAAAAATAGTTTAGGTTTCCGAATCCTTGTAAATGAAAATAATCCAGTCACTGTCAAAACATGTGGAAGTCATCTGTAATGGGGTTTTTTCAAGTCTGAAAAGATAATCCTTTGTATCGTAGTTTTAAAAAAAACGTCAATAAAAATTTTTAATGATGATGTTACAACCTTTAAATATCTTACTTCTCACATATACTCAATGTGGTACTTGAGCTGCCTTAAGTGGTAGTCACAAAATTTTTTTTTTCCAAAAAATTATAATTTGAAATTCAAGCTTCCAGTCAAATGTTATACATTATGAGAAAAAACTATGCTAGATGATTTTTTTTCCCATCCAAAATTATTTTTTGTCTAAACCAGACAAAAAAATATGATCGCTACAGCATAGAATCGAGTCTGTTTATTCTTACAGAAAACAAGGTATCCCTACATTGGAAATAAAAGGTACAACTACATGTGTTTTGGTCCATATTTAGCTTCATACAGAACTTCAATGGAAAACATTGTTGTAGAGGACATCCGCCTTTAATGACAAGAGCTCTATTGTTCTTGCACTCTGCATTTAGCGATAACATCTGCTGTCATTTCACAAAACATCCAAAGCACTGAGTGATGACCTCTCCCCTGCCTCACTCAAAACACTGCTAATTATCTGAGCGTATGCTAAGCTGACAAGTAAAGGTGCACACTCGATGTCTCTGTGTTGATTGAGAGGGGCTGGCATAGGTTAAGCTATGCTTTAGTGACCTACAGCTGAACTTGGACTGGCGAGAAACTAACAAGTTGTCCAATTAGGCTGCCAGTATCTCAGTACAGCACTGGTTCTGGAAAGCTTATCTAGTCGCACAACAATTAGCCCAGAGGAGCATCAAACATGCAAAGGCTTGAAAAAATGTAGCTTCATCTAGGCTTGTGTCTGTGCCTCCTGGATTCCAGGTCAACTTTAAAAGTTATATTTGACAAATTATGACAATTTACTGGCTTATAAATTATTCTTTATAGTTTAATAAAAATGCTAACAAACATCAATTTATCAATACTACACATGCATTTTCTAAAGTCTTAACGCAGCAGCATCCCTATATGATGTGGCTGGCCTGATTGTTAGTTTGGTTGGTCATGTTTTTCTGTTTGTTTTTTTAATGTAATTTTAGTGGGGGATTAGGGTTCCTGAGATTCATGCTCTTCAATAAAAGAGTGGCTTCAACTGCTACCTTTTAAAAGTTGAATGGAACATTAAGTTCCTCTGGTCTGTGCACATTCTGCACCAACAAGCCTGTACAGAAAATTAATAAACACTAGTCAGCTCTGCCATCGGAACACTTTTCTTCCTTTTCCATTCTTTACTCTTTCTCTTGTCCTATGTATAAACCAGGATATTAAAAGCTGTGGTGAAAATGATATATTTGTGAGTGGATCGCAATCAATCAGCTGAGCTCGTGATAAAATGAATATTGGAATACACTTGTTGGGGAGGTACCAGCGACTTGTATACACAGACACGGAGACTCCTTCCCTAAATACATTAGATTTCCCAATCAAAATTCCCAGTTTTGCATGTTACAACTGTTGTGATGAATTTAGAAAAAGCAATTTGAAATAGAAGTATATTACACTGTTATAGAATCCAAACTAACATTAAAAGTTAACTTATTTTTTGTGCAAGGGAGTCCCCGAACAAGCATATTACTCTCACATGCTCAGGATATAAAATATTTTAAATGTTTCAACGAAGTGTTGGGACTTCTGCAGGTGAGTACACACGAAACACCTCAGAATGTTTATTGAAGGCGTCAAAGCACAATATGCATTACTCAATGCTAACTCACACTGTTTGCTCTAGAAATCACCCGTGTCCGGTATCAACACTAAAAATACACCTGAGCCTGTTCATCGCATGCCCAAGGAAGCTGTGAAGCCCCTAGGCGCGCTATATGGCAAACTGCAGTCTTAAATGAAAGAAAATAAATAAATATCACACCATGAAGTGCTTAAATACCTGTTTTTCTGGAACAGAATCAATCTAGTATGATTCATAGCATTTTTTTTCTTCTATTTATTGTAGATCTTCAAAAGCGCCATCAGTAATCAACCTGTCTAGAAGAACCTGTCAGAGCTACTGCATCTGCTTGATTTATGCTCACCCGTATGACAGTACATTTTAAGAAAATCCATTTCAAAGGGAACCTGTGAGTAAATTCATAGCCAAATTGTTTTCATTGACACACCAGCGACAAACAGGCAGAGCCAGTTTCTAAGTGATATAAAGCTAATACGCAGGCCAGCAGTGCTGCAACTGACGACTATATTTCCTTATATGAATAACTGAAATAAATGCATAAACAATCACATCCAAAAACCAGTTAAAACAACCTAAGCTTCAAGAAACTGCACTGTAATCATAAGAAGACAAAGTTTTAATTACAGCAGTTTTATTAAGTGCATTTAAATGCATAAACACACAATTGCATATACCAAAAATAATTTTATGAAGACCTAAAAAAAACAGCAACATATCTTACCAGACAAGCATAATTTACATCTGAAAAATACTGCACTTTTCATATGAACAAAGAAAAATAAACAATAAACTCCTATATTTCAAACAATGTCTCCTTAAAATGGTGAGCATTTGACAAGAAAAAGATTGATGGACAGAGAGAAGTCACTTAGGGGCAACTGAAGACAGTGTTATGTTAATGCAGGTCTAACATACCGATTGGGGTACTCATGAAAAGCCTAAAGGCTGAAAATGTCTCTGAGATTTTAAATGTTCAACATTTGCTGTGTATTTATGGCTCAGGCCGTGATTTATCCCCTCAATGAATCATGACAGCTTAAGAGTCTTAGTGTTCTCGTAACTGAAAATCATCCTGACTCCCTAAGAGGAAGAAGTACACTTCAGGGGCTGACTGAAACATGTATACATAATAGGCATCTTAATACAATTCAAAACAGCAGATAAAAATATGGTATACATACATACATATATAAATTGTTTTTTTAGCTTCAAAATAAAATAAATGAAAACTTTACTGCAATTAATAAAAATATTTGAGGTTCATAGCTGTACAGTATAACTTAAACCTACAAACGGAGTTTTTGTTTGCTTAACTGTAAAAACCTGTCTCCAAATTTGGCACTTGATTGAAAAAATATACTGTCTATAATGGTTAATTTTTTTTACCAACAAATAAAAGCTTTCCTCTGAGAACAACAAGGCACATATCAACAGTTTTTGGCAGTTGGGTATTAATACAAAGACATATACATTTACCACTATAAGGCAGTGTTGGATATTTAACAGCTTTTGAGAGCTGAGTGGTGTGTCCAAGCTAGTTGAGCATTTGAAATATGCCATCATGTTGAGATAAAACCTTGAATGACCTGTTTTGGGTTTAACAGTATGTCCCTCCTTTTTAACACGGACCAAAAAGCCCATAGGAATACCAGTGCAATCAGAGTGTATTAGCGTCATGTCTTTCTATAATACTTTTTCCAGTACACTAAAACATACAAGGGTGCATTTGGTACAGACTGGACACCGTCAAAGTGCATCCAGTCATCCTGCTAAAGCAAACAACTCTATACACCAAACAAGCTTTGTACACTGATCCTGAGGCACTATTTGTTTTCAGGTTGGCATTAGTCTTTGGTTGGTTCATTCTCACTTAGCTGGCTAAGTGAGTTTCTGACATTAGGAGTGGCTGCTGCTCCGCATCGGATCCCTCGATTGCTCCGCTCGGACTATGACTTTCTAAACTGAGATCCTGAGGTTCATCCGACGCCCTCCTCATCTGCTCCTCCTCCTCCATCCTCAGTCTTCGCTCTTCAGCCTCAATTTCCTCTGTGGTAGGAATGGAGTTCTTCTTTGGTCTTCCCTTGGGCTTGGTCGGGGCCTCGTGACCTCCTTTAAGCACCTAGAAAAACACACAGACAGCATTAGTGGAGGGCTCCAGTAATAAATGGCAGCAGGAGTCAAAGGCAATGCTTGCTATTATAGTAATTAAGATAAGACATATTGCTGCCTGCTGGGCCTTGTGCAT
Organism: Apricaphanius iberus; assembly: GCA_028564705.1. NCBI lineage: Eukaryota > Metazoa > Chordata > Actinopteri > Cyprinodontiformes > Aphaniidae > Apricaphanius > Apricaphanius iberus. Next base: position 793,319 of record JAPXFQ010002197.1, read on the forward strand.
TCATTCATCTTTAACGATTTCAGGTCTTTTTTTGTTCTCTGTGTTGTTGACCCTTCGACAAAAGTGTTTGCTCTTACCGCAATCATCATCAGTCAATGCTTAGCCATCCCACACCTTCTCTTCCTGCCATACGGCTATCTACAATGTGTTGCTAACATTATTAAAATGACCATAGTTACACTAAAAATAGCTGTGCCACCTAACTGTCGATTACATTCTGGCCACATTGTGAAATAGAAAAATAACCTCCCCCAAAAATTATGATGCACAGTAAATTATATGCAGGTCTTTCTTTTCAGTACTCCTTAGTTTCATGAAAACAAACTAACAAAAATAGATTTAATCTTAAATAGAGCAGATTTATATTTAATGTCAATATACAATGGACCCCACCTATTGACAGTTCAGTATTCATTAATCCATCCAATCACAGATTTTTATATGAAGCAGAACTTTAAATAATTTCTGGAAAATTAGCCAATTTTTTTTGGAAGAGAATATCCAAAATATTTTGAAAAGAAAATGCAGCTATGTAAGCTGAAATACCTGAGCCCAATGCTACTTGAGCTGCCATTGACTGACATTTGCAAAAGAGCCAATCAAGGAGTGCCAGTCATTTTTATTGGCACTGCTTAGTTGTACCCTCCGAGAGCTTAAAGCATAATAAGGTATAGTTCATGTTTAAACTTTTGAAACTGGCAGTTATACAGTGTTTATTTCTTTATACTGGGTCGGAAGTATTTGCAAAGTTCAGCTGTTCACAGCTGGTTCTCGTCCCTAACACCCATAAATACTTTATGACTTTATTAATATTCATGTCTACCTGGATTATAGTTATCACACATCAGATTATTGCAAATTTCAGTTATGTTTTAATGGTAGCTTAGGTAAATAACGCTCAAACTAGAGGTAGGTATTGGTTTAAATTTCAAGAATCGATTGGATTAGGATTCTCAAGAATTAAAATCGATTATCACGATCCAATCCAATCTGTTCCCATTTGTTATTGATATGGGCCAGTGCTATTGAAAACTTTGTTTGAGCTGTTACCTTAACTGTAAACCTGTAATTCAGTGATGCAACACTGGATGGGGTTAAAGTTCACAGGGGGAAATGGTATTAAAACTTTCAAACTTGTCCCTCCTGTTTTAGCGTTAAAAAAGGGCAAAAATGTTGGATGTCTGAATCGATTTTTAGAAATTTTTATAAAGAATAACTTCAGAATCTATTTTTCTCAACTCAACACTAGCTCCAACATTGCTTTCAGAAAATCTGATACACAGTTTCATCACTAAGCCATGCTTATTCTCATACTATGATATGCCCACACTGTATCTATGCTGAGGAAAATTCAATGAGCCTAGCATGCTAAATGTAGCATAAATTACTTTTTTATTAAATCAGCTAATAATCTGACCGACTGATTCGACACACCAACAGTTCGTCTGCTTTTTTTTTCATTTTTCAGGTCTTTCAGCACCAGCATTGACTAAGTTGTTAGGTACATAATGGCCTATTATTCAGTAAAAAGAAAACTTTAGTAGAGCAATCTGCTAACAAAAAAGCAAGTTTGGGGAAATTCTTTTTGGTTGAAATATTCAATAATTGTTTTAAGATGTGCAAGTCTTACCATTTTCTTCCATTTCATCCGCCTGTTTTGGTACCATGTTTTCACCTGAAGCTGTGTGAGACCCAGGGACTGAGCCAGGTCCAACCTGAAAAAAACAAATGAAAAACAAACCCAGGTGCACATAAAGTCAATACTTATTGTACTTTGTATTTTGCTAAAAAATAAACTGTGATTAATGGGGTAATTAAAAAAAAAGATTTTGTAAAAACAATTTAACATCATATTGGTATAGTTTAAACATTTTAACATATATACAGTATGCGTAGAGAGATTGCTATTATTCCAAACCTATAAAATACTGCTGTTTTTTCTTTATTGAAATTCAACTTTCTGTTTTGTCCAATCAACCTTGGCCTGGATTGTTCCATGTAGACTTTACAGTATAAGATCTCACCTTTACACGTATTTATTTTAGTCTAATCTAAAAAGGTTTTAGTTGACACACTGACTCTTAAGTCTAGGACGGTGCACACTATTTTGATCCAGTTAAACTCATGATTAGAGCTGTTCTGAATGCATCCACCACATGTGGTGATGCATGACCAATTCTAAAGTGTAATACAAAACCTCAGGAAGTGACAGATATAGTTAACAAGGAAACCCTGTGTTACAGGAGAAGAAAGGTTATAATTTTTTAAGTGGGATTTCCTCTTTCCGGCTCTTCAAAAAGACCGTCAACAGTCAGTTGAAAAGTTTTTTGAGCCTCCAAAGAAAAGGTACCCAACGTTTACTTGATGGTGAAAGTGGAAACCGAAGAGTGGAAAAAGATTTAAAACACAGCACCAAAAGGGGAACAAACATTTTTTGGATATTCATGGAGCTATTTCATTTTTACATTAATTAAAGAATGTCTATCAAACTAACTTTTTAAATATGCACTACTATACAGCATGGCAAAAACAGTAAGTAAAAGAAGAAAAAAAAACGTTATTTCTTCATGGTTAGTAGCTGTAAAAAGGACAGCAGACATGGAAGCAGAAACTGTGTTAGAGCAGCTCCCTTCAGGCAAGTTCACGGATGCCACAAGTTCAAGGATGCCACCATTAATACACCTTTCACACTGTCTTTCAAAAAATATTTTTATGACAATAGTTATAAAGAAGATGACAACAGGATTGTTGATTAAAAATCCTAGTTATCATAATCTAACAATTCATAAAAACCATTAAGACGTGTTGACTGGTACTTAAGTATTTCAAAGTATAATTTTGGTCTCGGTTACAGTTGCCCCCACACTTCGCTTGAATTTAAGACCGCAGATGCTCAACGCCAAGAAAAAGAGAAGAGAAGTTATCTTTAGATCACAACAAACTCAAGTAGGGAGCATGCCACACCTTTGATGTGGAGCTTTGAAAGGGGATTTTCTTTGCTGGTGTTTTTGCTCCATCTGGGTATTTAATTAACTCCCAACACTGTGTCAGATTCAGATATTTTGACAGGTCACTCAAATTTGGCACAGCCATTTATATGGATGGTTGGTTTTGATCACTGATCTGCGGTGTGCCTCGGGGCTTCTGCTTTAAGATGAGGTGTGGCATCTGTCCAGCAGCTACAGGCAAGCTAAGGTGTAATAAATTCAATAATACGTTGTAGGAGCTTTAATCACAGAAAGGATGCATGTGGAAAAATAAATACTATACCTATATTTTCCAAATATGCAAATGGAGAGAGGATGTGGCTTGGAATTATTTCTGTACAGGTGCAGGAAAGCTTTTTACAGCATTCATAGCTTAATCCCATTTGTGATTAAAATGGAAATGTAGCCTGCAGGCTAAATATAAAAGTGAGGGGCATAATGTAACTGGAACATATGCTGTAACCTCATGTCAGTCTTAAGTTCCACAGCATGGAACAGAAGACATATATTAACATATGGATTACTTCACTTCTCTGTCCATAACTGAATACCCTTAACCTACACCTGCACGAGTGAAATGATTGGCAATAAATCCATGTAAAACATTGCTGTTTGCTTGTGTTGGCCACTGTTCCTCCTTTTTCGTGAACAGGGAAGCGTTTTTGTGACGGAACTTTCTTGCTGTTAAGGCGCTCTGAGTTAAAACGTTAACTCTTGCCCCAACTAGAACACTGAGGTAATGCTCTGGCTCCGAATCATTTTAAATGAGATAAACCCCCACGGGAAAATTCACAAATTAAGCTGTTAAGTTAACTACTGCTTGATGAGTGCATTTATGGCTCTGTGAATGTCCTTGAGCGTGCGTGCCTGTTGTGAACTTAAGAAAATGTGCTCTCTGTCAAGTACTCAGGTTGTCAAAATGTTTGCTCTGAGTGATATTTATATGGCCTTGGTATCAAGCACATTAGGCTTATTTATTACATGTGGATCACCTTTAACTTGCTTTTGATTTAAGTCAGTTTTTTTCCCCCATCTTTGTTGATAAAAATCTTTTTGGTAGCTATGAGGTGTATTAATAATAAATCATTTTGTATGCACTTGTTTTATTGTTAAAAAAAATCATTGGGGTTTAAATATTTTACACGGTACTATTTAACAATGCTAGGATGATTTATGACATGAACTCTACCAACCTATCAGGCGTGGACAGGTATTTCTGCTTTTGGAACTTCTTCTCCAGCCCCATTAGCTGCAGCTCGGTGAAGATGGTGCGGCTGCGGCGGGGCTTCTTCAGACGGGGCGTGCTGCCCTCCGTCTCTGACTCGCTGCTGATGCTAAGGGGGGTCTGGCTGGGGGAGTGTTCGGAGCCTCGTGGGAGCTGCGGGGAGATGAGGGGCAGGTGCGAGGAGACCGTGCCCGGGGACGACGGCTGCGGCAGGTGGGGCTGCACGTTGGGAGGCTGCCGCGTGATCACGGAGAGGAGAGGGTAGGAACGCAGCGACGACGAGCCTGGAAGGGCACAGACAGTGTGGGAGTTCAGACAAAACATGGGAAAACACTCACTTAAGTTCAGCAATTAAATGACACATCCTTGTGGATAATTTTAAAACCTTAGCAACCCCTTTAGTCACCTTTTGGTAGTGTTAACATTGACTGCCTGTAATTTCTGTGACAGCTTCATTGTGTCACTGTAAAAAGTACTTTGGCATTGACCTCTTACATGTAGGGCGCTGCGATCCCATGACGCAGGCGCTGTTTTATACTCATCCCCTGAACCTTTAAAGTGAAGAGTGATTTTTCACAGGTTGTTAAAGTGAAATGGTTTCCTAGGCACCAAATGAACACATTTAGACAAAACTACATAGTTGTTGCAAGATCTAAAAACAGCATTTTATTAAAAGCGTTCATGTTGATATATTTTCCCATGTCCCATATTATCTCCAGCTCTCTATAAAGTGTTAGACAAATACACTTTAACTCCATTTCTGAGACCACGTGACCTAGAGACGCCAGAATCAATAAAAAAAAGTAGCATTTGTCTGGAGCCACGGCTAGAGGGATGGAGACCTGAGGGTTGCGGTGTAAAAAAGAAAAAAATCATAATTTTTTGCCATGAAATCACAAAGGAGAAACCTTGAAATCTAGGAAAAGTGTGGAGTAATAAATAACAGATCTGCTGAAGACCTGGACTTTATGCTTTATCCTTGTTTTCTTTTTTTCTTTTGTCAACTGAAGCATTTCTTAAGAGTTTTCTCAATGGAGAGAAGGGACAATCCTCAAAGAAAAATGCAAAAAAAAAAAAATTCTTAACAGTGACCCAAGCGCACAGTGGTTTACCACCAAAAAGTTTCCAGAAATTCTGAGTAAATTCTACTTCTAGATACGTATCAGCAATGAGGAAAAAGACAAATGCATGCATGTACCCACTGTTACTCTGCTCAAAGACACACACACACACACACACACACATTCATCAGACTCTGCCTTAGGCTCATCATGACATCATGGTAAAGCGCTGAAGTCACCACTAACCCTAAATGTTAGATTGCTGGTTTGCAACAAGCCTGAACAAGACGCCGTCATTTTACGCCTTGTCTGTTCTTGCTGTGTTTTTGCCTTCCCATTTATGCTGTCACTCTCTTTCTCTCCCTCTATAAGTCAATTCCATGTTTATGTTACTAATAAATCATCTGACTAAAACGTTTGCACTCATTTGTAAAGGGGGGGGGGGGGGATTTTTAACACTGACATTTAGCGAACTGTAATTTGGAGAATGCGAGGCCCCACGTTGACTCACGTTTACCCGGAGAAAGAACTGCGCTTCGTGTTTTTGTCCTCGCAGCTCGCAGGAAATCTCCTGTCAGTAAACAGCTCGAGGATGCCTCTGGACTACCCCACCCTCTTTCCCACCCCCCACCCATCCCAAGAACACCGAGAGCACAGAGAGAAATGTCAGCCCTCGTGGTGACTTTCCACTGACGGTGAGGCCAGCTCAGTGACATGCTGCTGACAAGCGCTGCTGTCCTGTCAATAGTCTACAAATAAACTGTTTGAGGGGCTGCAGGAACGCAACTCAGTCCCCTGCAAAGGCACATGAATCCTTCTGATAATCACAGATGGAATGTAGGAACTGGAGCAAGTGCTTATAGTAACCATTACGGAAGGCTGCTAATAATAACTTGAGTAGAACAGCTAGTTAGGCATGACTTTGAAAGCCAGGTGCTTTCCTCATTAAAAACACGGTTGTAATGATATCATTATGAGGGTCCAGTGTTTAGCTGTGATATGAACATGTTGGATGGCTTCAACACGTTGTGCGCATAGGTCGGGCAGAAATCAGCCTGTGGCATAAACCACTTTCAGATCTGATTAATTGCTCATTCCTTTCAGGGAGGAGAGATCTGATGGCTACAGTGAAGGGGGTAATAGCAGGGAGCTGACAGGCTGTCAAACATTATCCTCAACTGAAGATGGAAGAGTGCGTCTTTGTGTGTGAGCGCATGCTCGCCTACGTGTTGACACGGGCGTTATTGACCTCCTCGAGTCAACTTTATCCCTAATGGGTGGGTTTATTGTCTGCGGTGGATTAGGCCTTAAAATGGGATGAAAACGTCTTTTTTGCTCTCTTGGGCTCCGTGTAAGCTCCGTCCAAGCCAACTATGCTCCGTGCACTCCTGCTCTTTATGTATATTTGTCATTAGGCTGTCAGATGAGATTACGCCACAGTTGATCTTAATCTCTCTCACCTCTGCCAGAAAGCACCACAAAGCCCTCTCTGCCCAGGCTGCTGCTGATAGATGGGCCTCCAAATGAAATATCGTAGCCCGCCAATAGGTTGTTTGCTGCTAAGGCTCCAGGTCAGGCCTTAATGTCCCTGATTCAGGGGCAGCTATAGGTACTGGGAAACTTTTATGCGATTTAGGGTACTCCTCGAAAACTTGGCTCCATGCAGGTTTACAAAGGTACACATACAAGAGGAAATCTGGATAGATTGAAATTAATGAGACCTATAACTTAAACCATCAAAAGACCCAGAAAAAAAAGTGTTTTTAGAAAAAGACAGTGTTTTTAAAAAGTTGTGCAAAAAACATTAGCGTCACAGTTGGTCGTAACTACTGAAACTAAAAGTGGAAATAGAAATACAAAGCTACCTAACAAAAGTGAGTTTTAAGGTTTTAATACTGGCTTTAAATTACTCTTTTCCTTATGTCTGAAGGACCTTTTTCCTGAGGAAAACAACTCAATGGATTAGAAATAACAAAAATCAGTCAGTAGGAACTATCCACCTGCAATGGGTTTAACTTTATGTTAGAGACAGAAACTGACTCTGACCATCCCCCCAAGCCAATGTCGATGTTAATATGGATGCAGAAACTGAACCAGCCGGTACATTAATCAGAATTTAAATTGTTATCAGATTGTTTAGCTTCCTCCTAGAAGCTGCCCGTTCTATTGATTTTACTCCTTTTCTGCCAGTAACACCCCAGCTAGTAATAAATAACAAGACAACAGTTGTACAGATAACATGCAGACCCAATGTGATGTACGGTAAGCACTCAGCAAAGTGCCACGACAGACCAGAGGACTTCATTTTGTAACTTGCCGAGTTGTAAATATTTGATTATTGTCTTGCTTCACCGCACCTCGCTCTTAAAGCTGTAATTAATAACATACTTTGAATCGTCTTTTTTTATGCACTCATGGTGACGGTAAGTTGTTTATCTGGACTCATCGTTTGTCTATGTGTCTGGTGATCATTCATGGCAGTCGTGGCAGATGATGCAGGTGTTTGGCAGGTGCCTATAGGTGAAACTTATAAATCAAAACCAGGCCATTCCAGTGCACCATGGTCTTCTTCACAAACCGCTTAAGATGCTTTTTTTTTTTTGTTATTATCTGGCAACCCAAGCTGTGTTCTCAATATACAGATGAGGGATTTCATTCCAGGGTGTGAAATATAAATAAGTCCCTCTGATGAACAACTGCAAATAATAGAAATGAAAACATAGAAACACACAATTAGCCATACTTCAGCAATACTTCTGTTAACAGACGCCTTCTATTACATCTGTGATGCCCAAGTTGGATTTAAATGAGGTTACATTTTCAATTAAATAACAGTTAAAAAATAAAATGGATAAACGAATAAAAAGTTGCTTTTTGTTTTATTGAGCGCAAACTGCATGTGACATGACTTTGGTTTTGAAAGGAAACTACGATCCATGGGTCTCAAGGTAGTTTAAGCATTTCTGCTGTCTTCAGTGGCTGATAGTAAATAAACAAAATATAAATCTTGGAATTCACCTGTAATTTAAACCAAAAAAAAATAGTACAACGAAATGACAGACTTTCCTTCCTAATTATTTCCACCCTGTGTCTTCATTAGAGGTCCTGCTTAGGGTTCCAAAAAACCTGGCTCTAATCTAACTCTATAAATCTTTAATCCTACAAAGCAGATATGTGGGTGTTTTGTTTAAGAGACAATGGAGGTGGACGGGAGATGCTGTGGCCTACTTCACCTTACCAAAGCTTTACCAGATTGGTTAAGTGACAACCACATTACCGACAATGCAAAACTTCCCTTGATATCAACTCCTGTGGACAGCATTACTGTCTTTCAGCGGCCTCCACTGGCAGCACGACAAAATAGCATATCTTTTTGTTCTTCTTGCAAAAATGAAGAAGTCAACTTTTCCTGACATGCAAAGGCCATTCACCTTTCTTTGGCCCCAAAGGGCGCTAAAAAGGTTACGAGCTTCTATATCGAGCATTAAGAGCCATTGATGCTGGGGACTATACTGTGTCTCACACCCTCCTGCAGCTACAAATAAGCGGTGCGCAGAGTGTTCTGATATGCCGCGCCGGGTTACTTTACACATCGGAAAAGAGGGGGTGCCAAAGCCCCGTCAGTCCCAGGGCCCTCGAGCATTACCAAGCTATATCAGAGGGATGAGAGAATTGCTGCTCCCTATTTATATTCAGCCGCAACGCTGTCATCATCAGATTGTGCGACAATTATTTCAGACTTTTAGAGCAATTATTTTAATTATTACTAGAATGTGAAAAAGTCTTTGAGAGGTTCATTTTCCGAACAACAGTCATGATATTTATCTAAAATTAGTTGGTAAAGAACAAATTATCAAAATAAAATGAGATTATTTAAAAGCAACAGAGCATTTAATCTGATTTGATTATGTGTCAGCGCGCTGCAGGTGCGTCTCTGACTTGCACGCTTCCTGCGAACATCTTTGCATTGAGTCACGTACGCACTATATCAGCGTCCCAACGATAGGCCATCCATCTATGCGTAAAATGTCCGGCAGCGGTAAAACTCGTTACGGAAAGCCTTTGGGTTAACGCAACAGTCATAATTCATCAAAGGAAACAAAATCCAACGGGTCAAAGGTTACAACGTTGCTTAGGGATCTCGACTTTTTTTCTTTTTTTTAATCTGCGCTCTCTGATTCTGTCCCAAGATCTGTCTTTTTTTTCTCTTTAGCTGGGTCACTTATCAGCTCGGCCATCTATCATTTGCGCTTAGCAAAAGCCCTCAAGCATCACTGACGCTGTCTGACTCCATCGCTTGTCTTTGATTTACAGCGCTTAACGCTTTGTGGAGATAAACTGGGGGTGAGGAAATCTCTGGTGATGAGATAAAAAAAAAAGGTAATCTGTGAAACTTGTTAGTTCTGCACTAAAATGATTAACGCATAAATACACGCGTGAATGCAAGATAATTAATTTAGTAATTGGTGCATTAATGCATTTAATCGGGGAAGTAAAGTTTAATTTGTTGGCAGCACATGCGCAAAGAATAGTGGAGAAAAAAATCATAACATCAGGGTATCTCATTCATTTTGCTAGGCAATCAACAATCCCTTTATTACATTTTTTAGTCAATTATCAGTCGTATTCATAAATAAAGACTATTTATGCAAGGTACAAATTGTATGCCTTTAGTTTGCAATAAATTCAAATCATAAAAATTATCCAATATGAGTTTTCATGTTTTGAATAAATTATCGACGTTTAGAAATTACTGGAGTGTAATCGTTTTACCTGAACATGAATGAAGAGGCTTTGGTCGAACGATGAGAGAAGGACACATGGAATACAGAGAAAGTTTCTCAAAGTAACCACAAGTTTCCCTGGAGAGGATCTCGTCGATCATAAAAGTCTTGTAGCGTCTCCTGGCCGCCTTCAGCTGCCCGGGGGTGGAGAGCCTCAGTTCGGCTTGACAGTGCATGGTGAGTCCCCTAAACGCTTTCTTCGCTGTTATACAATTTTATCTGTCAACGTATGTTTCGGCTTATTGGTTCAGACGTCCGGGAAATACGAGTGCAGGAGCTCATGCGTTCAGATTACTCATTATTAATGTCTGATAATGTAGCTTTTGCTGTTCTTCCCTGAATGTGTGGCGATGAAGATCCGCAGCGCTAAACGTGAGCTGCGCAGAGCTCCTCTGTGGTTGCCTATTGTGCTGCACTCACACCCTCAGCTATATAAACCATCCGTAGCCTACTCATCGCTCTATTCCTCCTCCTCTCTCTCTCCCTCCCTCTCTCACACACACACTGCGCACATACTGACGTATCAAGTTCATAGACAATCTGTGTATTTGTTCCTCTTTTTTGACATTATCTAACATAAAAATCAATAGCGAAGACTTTACTTTTGGACTTTACTTTTACTTTACTTTACTTAACAGTCCGATAAAAGCATTTTTACTTCTTTTATTCTCAAAACCATGATTCCTAATTTTTTTTATTATTATTCATTGATGACTCCCTATATCCCCAAGAGAATCCTATCCCCACCTCCTCCCCAAAACTCCTTCCGATTCACGCATTAAGTGATTCACTTTTGCAAATAAAGGTTTGTAGCCTAATCAGCAATTTTAGGTTTTCGTTCTCATTGTTTTTACACAGTAGGCTACATACACATATATATTTTATTTTTTTTTTGTTTTGAATTGGGCTAGTTGCCTTTTTACAAATACAATTTGGATAACCTCACAAACTCAGCACATACAAATTTGTGCGGACCCCTCTGCGATCTCTAGGGACCCCGAAACACCACTCTAACCCATATTAGTGACGGTTATTTTTTTTTGTGTGGAGACTATAATTCTCGGACGGGTTCAAGTTAAAATCTTTCTTCCATTCTTTAGATTTTTTTGTTTGTTTACAAGCTGTAGTTGGTTGACATTTACCAGCTGTCAAATATGAATATATTTAATATTACTATGAATATTTTTATTTTAAGAACAAGTTGTACCCTAGCCTATGTCTAGAATCTAGCAAATAATTGACACTGGTCTTTCTTATTTAATGCGTTTTTATAGAGCTATCAAAAATTTAAAGATTAATGTTATTGATCATAAATATATCAATAATTGATATTATATTAGTTTTTTTTTTATTACAACCGACATTCGGTTCACTTTCACTTTAAATCTGCTTCCCGATGAACTCACCTCGGAAACTGCTGCAGGTGTAGGCCTAACTTATTAATTTGTAATTGCACTCATCGGGAATGAATCAGACTGAACATCTGTAGCCTGTAGCCTATAACATTCCCTTTTTGTATTAGGTCTACTTACTACTTACCTCAATTTAAAACTAATATATATATATATATATATATATATATATATATATATATGCAATATAAGTTAACGCTATATATTAGGAATACACAAGTTAAATTAGCATCAAATTAGAATTGATTTATTTAAGCACAAACCTTTGCCTCCAAGCTATGACGATCATAATTACAGTAGGCCTAATAATAAACATGTTATGATTTAAATATGCAGGATTGGCTGTCCGATAGCGAGAAGAAATCTCACTCAAATTAAAGATGCTTGCAGATTGTGCAAATTGGTTTAGGAAACAAAAAACGTCACTTTAATAAAATAAAAACAAATAGCAAAACGAGTCCTTTAGAGAGCAAAAAAGTAGCTTAAATTTAAAACTGTGCTCGCAATAGAAACGGCATTTTTTGTTTTTTTTCTCCCCCCTCATGAGCCAACTAATTTTGGCCAGTGATTCAAGCCCAATTATCTGCGCTCCAGGAAGAACTTTTTGCAGGAATATCGTCACACGTTATCTGCATTACGGGGCTCCGGCAAGTCAGGGAGCGGATCGTTTTCCGGGGGTGTTTGGAAGTGGGATCATTTCAGGAGCCAGGCTTCTATTCAGGTCCGAACAGCAGCGGCTGCGGAGTGGCCTCTCTAATCCTATTCAGCCCCTCCAGGGCTGGAGACGCCATGCAGATCAACCAATTAGAAGAGTTATGCCACAGTCAGAAGCGTAATATGGATCTTCCTGGTAGGCCTGCTGACACCGAACAGAGGATACTCTCTATTAGAGCGATTTGGGGGTATCAGGATGCAGTCGCATACTATGAAAGATTAGTAGCAAGGTATAGAGCTTACTTCAAAGGGTGTAAATACTAACGCACCGCTTTAGACTCTTAAAACTTTGCTCCAATATTTAAGATTTATTGTTACTAGAGCAATGAAAACTGCCGAATACATATGGATGAGACTTGATGATTTGTGAAGTTCTAAGCAACAAGTCTTGGGTGCCAACGCTTTAAAAGGCGGATTGCAACATGAAGCCCTATGTTGCCAAGCGTCGCTAATTTTGGGATGGGACAGAAGCCAAACCTTTTCCCTATCCGTAAACGCCCTAAACGTAACCCATAAAAAATGATTAATAATAAAAAAAAACGCTTCAGAAAAAGTGTGCTGCAAAAAGTGTGGAGGGGACACTGCCCAGCAAGAAATAAACCTGACTTAGCGAAAGAATGGGAGTCTCATCCACGTTGACATGAAAGCATCGTAAATAGAAAGGTCAAAGGTAGGAGCCGATCACGTCGCTTGGTTATATTTAACATCTTAATTGATTCAATAAATGGATGTGTGTGGCGCCACCTGTAGATTACTTCAGGAGCCGCTGTACAAGCATATTAGTTACACTTGGGCCATTTATAGGCGCGGATAAAACCAAGTGTGCGTGCATTACAGCCTGTAAGCGTCAACATACAATATCCTCTTTATACACCATGAGCTGTAAATAGCATTCAGGAATAACAACAAAGACTCACAATGGCATGTGTGTTGAAGCCCGATGAATGACAATGCAGCGGTCCAGTGAAAAGAGCTTTATAGAGAAAATGTCCGTTTTAAAATATGTTTTACAGATAGGAGTTTAAAAAATAAAATCCACATAACAGTAAAATAAAGCCCATTTGCTGGAAAGAGCAAGGTTGATCTAAAAATAAAAATAAAAAAAACGTTGGTGCCCTGCCTCGGTTTTAATGTTGCTGGTGGAATTTATAGCTTAGGTTGATGCTTTTCTGTACCTGAAAACTTTTGTTTCAAATGTTAGGAGCACCGTTTACACATTTGTATAACACAAACCTGGTAAATATACATTTTTAACGTTTTTTTTCTTCATCTTTGTTTTTCAAAATTCATTGCCTGTCATGTCCAGATTCGGTCCTTGACTTTCAAAATATTCAGAACAGCTAAGAAGTAAACTGTCACATCAAAGAAAAGTGTTCAAATTTAAAAACACCTTTAAAAAGAGGCTTTAAAGGCATGAGTTATCCTCAAAGTGGTAAGATCATTTACAAACGACCTGAGTATATAAACAATGCTTTTTGTTAACCTAATTCAGATTTTCTTAAAAGAAATGTCCACAAAAAATGTGAAGAACAGATTTTTTTCTCTCTATTTTTTTGGAACAAAATCATAACTTAGTAGCGTCGCCATCTGTTATCATGCTCTCTGTGGCCACGGTTGCCAGCCCGTTCATCATAATTTCTGTTTCCACCCCGACTGTCGTGGTGACGGTTGCCGCTGCTCCTGTCGTTCTGGTTGTAGTCGTCCCGGCTGTGGCCGTGCGGCTGCTGATGACGGCCAGAGTACAGCTCATCTCCGTGGCGCTGGCTCCTCCCGCCGCTGTTCATCTGGGTTCGATCGTGCCTGTAGTGATCGCCGTCGTGATGCCGCGAGTCCCCTCTGCCAGAGTTTCCAACAGCAAGGGACTGCCGCTGGGAAGACTTGGAGAAGCCGCCGTTAAGCTGCTCGAGCTGCTGCATGTGGAGCTGCCACATGTTGTTCCTCTACAGATGAAGAGTTTCATGCAGATTTTTTTTTTTTAGTTCAAGCTTCCTATTTCATTTGGTTTGTAGGAAAAAAAATAGTCTTACCATCACATGCTTTGGGAGACTATCAGGCGATGAAAATGACCTTTGTATCTGGTGTGGAGGCGTGTACGGAGGAGAACTAAACTGGAATGGAGTCCTGTAAGGGAATTAACCAAAAATGCACACATTTAATAAAACCATTATAACAACTTATAAAACCTTTCATGTTTGTATTCATTTCATCACACTTAAATAGAAAGGATTTGGACTGTGTTGTGCACAAACCAGTCAAATGAGTTGGATTAACCAATCCTAAAGGTTTAACTTGAACTGAGCTCTTAAATCATAAGGCTGTCAAAGATCCTCCCATTTCTGAGAATTTGGCTAACAGGGAAAATAATATGTTTGACCTGTAGATTATTGTTAAGGATAAATAAGGGATCAATCAATATTTAGCTTATAATGTTTCTGGAATTTACTCTAGTAAACATTGTATTTGGTGCATTGTCCACACATACTATCCAAAGCAAATGTCTTTGCATCTGCCAGCCACATGCAAATGTGTTCTTTTTTTGGTCAAAAAACCTTTTCCAAAGTAAAAAAAGGCAAACAATCTTCAAAAGTAAAATATAGATATATGTATATAAACATTCTTGTTTTAAGCCTGTTACTGTGTTTTGATCCAAAGTTCCTTTCAGAATTCTTCCTCAAGAATTGGAGAAGCTGGATGTAATTAGGCCAACACTTGTAACTTGTTCACCAGTTTAACCAATTTTGCACCCTCACTTTTTGTAGTAGCTGCATTGATGAATCTTTTTTTTTTCTAGTTAGGCAAACCACCATTAAATTTAGGTATATATTTTACAGTATATTTAAATAAGATATGTTTTATGATTTCCCACACAAATTGACAGCAATGTTAATTAGAGCCTGACAGATATATTGGCCGATATGGGGGTCATGGATATTATCGGCTATTGGTAAAAGAAATGCAGATTTTTCTGTGGGGGGTGGCAAATAAAGCAATTGGGCTACTTATCCAGTAGATGTCACCATATATGTCAACTCATGTTCTGATGATCCAGTCCCTGGGGGCGCACACGTGCAGCAGCTTAGTATGACTATTTAAGGTGTATTGTTAAGAGAAAGCAGCAGAAATGAGTCAAATGAAGTCTTGAGCATATTTTTTGTCAATGGTAAACTAGACTGAAATAATCCATGACAAAATGTATTTTCCCACCTTCCATCCTTTATAAGCTTATTGTGTGCCTCGTGGTCTTGTTAGTGTGTTGAAAAGTTAGTGTGTAAATCATTTTGAAAACCTGCATATTTCCTCGCTTAAAGTATAACCAAACCCCATGAAAAAGACTCATCCCGCCCCCTGGCAAAATTTGAAAAACTCTACCAAAGTGGGCAGGACCAGGAGACATGGAGGGGCGTGGCCAAGTCTGGAGGATGAGCACGAGGGTGGGAGGTAGGGGTGTGGTCTGGAAGACAGTCATGGCTGAACTATGGCATGCTGCCTCTGAGCTCTGTAAAGCCTCTGTTTTCCTACGGTAAACGGAGAAATTAGGTCTCTTCTCTGCCATCCACCATAGGTAAAGAGAGGCTTTATGGAGCGCAGCGGCCAAACGACATATCGGTTCAATCTGTTGGCTCAGGGTGCTGAGTCAGCCTTGCCTGAAGCCAGCAGCACGTACAGTAGCAAACAAGCACAGAAAGCCTAGTGCTAGCATCGATGCCAAGTAGCTTCGGAAGGAACTACCTCAGCTTTTGTTTCCTTATTCATGGGGTGTTTAAAACATATAGGTTATAACTTATGGCTTTAAACCAATTCGATGTTGTGGTCCTCCAAAGTGCGATATATGGATTTCAGATTCCTCTGTTTCTCTTGTCATGATTCTGTGTAAACACGTAGCACCATATACTGTAGCACACAAGATGAGCAAGTTCAAGGCGGGGCAGGGTGAGTGTGTCTGAGAGAGGGAGGGCGTCTCTATGAGACCATGCCTGTAACGTAGACAATGGAAAAGATGTACCGCTATCAGCCAATCACAAAATTCTAATGCAGTACCCCACAATTACCCTAAATGGCAGCACTAAGACATTTTAGACCAAAATTTTTTAGAATTTAACAAGTTTACAGGAAAATGTCAAAAAAGGACCTAAACTGTATGACTGCATTAGCGAAGAGCTATTTATACAGTTTATAAGAAAAAAAAAAAGTTATTTTGGGTGTTAGTTACACTTTAAACTTACCGTATTTTTCGGATTATAAGTCGTTCCGGAGTATAAGTCGCGCCAGCCGAAAATGTATAATAAAGAAGGAAAAAAACATATATAAGTTGCACTGGAATATAAGTCGCATTTCTTGGGGAAATTTATTTGATAAAATCCATTCCAGCTGGGTGAAAAACCACTCACTCAAACCGACTGCGGCTCCTCCTGCAGCTGACTGGATGCCTAGACAAATAGGAGGAGCCGCTGCATCGAAGCGAGCTGGTTGAAATATCAACGCACAGCTGCCAGCTGGGCTCTCTGTTGATACCGATCGAAGCGTGAGTACCTCCGCTGACTTTGTAAATAGAGAATCTGTTCCTTCGTTCTAAGACTGTGCTGGACACTTTTTGAACTCCTCGCAATCCCTAAATTTGATTGACGATCGAACTCTGCCTTTCCTTCGTTTTTTTTTAATGTGTAAATAATTTCACACATAAGTCGCTCCTGAGTATAAGTCGCACCCCCGGCCAAACTATGAAAAAAACTGCGACTTATAATCCGAAAAATACGGTACATGCAGAAAAATAAATGGCATAAATGTAACTCTTTAAGTTCGTACCTTAACTAGTGTGTAAAATAATGTGTCAAATGTTTCTTTGCTTTTAAGAAGAAGGAAAAAAAGGCGTAGCCACAAAGTGCACGCTTTAACGACTCCCTTTAGTCAGACAGCAAGTTAAGTAACAAGAGAGACTGAAGTAGGCTATGGTAAACATAAAAATAACCCGTGTTGGTTGTGTGAAGTATGGGTGACAGCAGTAAAAATAATTCTCAATAGTGACTTTGACACAATTTTAACATCTACTTTCATAAGCCGAATCTCATATAAGTGCCATTACTTAACAGTTTGTTAGGGAAAAGAGGAAAAAACTTGGGGAGAGCGCTACAATGTTAGGAGTGTAGAGCCCACTGTAGACTCTTAAATGAGAATATCATTTCTGACCGTAAGCTTGACTTTCTTTGCGTCAGAGAAACCTGCCAATATCCGAATGATTATTCACAACTCAATGACTCTGCCCCTCCCGGCTTTGTTTACATCTCGCAACCCAGTTGTTCTGGCCGAGGAGGGGGTCTCGCGGTGATCTATCGCCAGAGTTGGAAAATCCTCCCCGTTCTACTTCCTTCATTCAACTCCATGGAATGCACTGCTTTTACACTCCCAGGACCCACTCCTACTGTCATAGCAGTGGTGTACCGTCCCCCCAAGCATAACAGTGACTTCTTGAATGAACTTGGAACTCTGCTCACCTGTCATCCCTCTCACCAATCGTTATTGTGATGGGTGATTTTAATATTCACTTTGATAATTCCAGTCTTCCCCTTACCACAGACATTTCTTCGTGTCTGTATTGTTTTAACTTTGATCAATTTATCCAACTTCCTACCCACATTAAGAGACACACCCTGGACCTAGTCTGCTGCTCAGGCTTAACCCCCATTAACTGTTCTACTGATGAAATTCATGTGTCTGACCATTTTCTTGTTTCTTTTAGTATTTCCGTTTGCCTGTCCATCACTAAACCATCTCGCCAAATTTATTTTTGTAATGTTAAAAACGTTACATAACGGCACACATCAGTCACATTTCATTCCCAGATTCACCTGATCCTGATGCACTTGTCACTTTTTACAATAATAGTCTTCTTGACATTTTAAACATCCTTGCTCCTCTCAAAAACCGAAGTGTTTCCTTCATTAAATCTGCTCCATGGTTCCCTCCTGAACTCCAGAAAATGAAGACCAGAGCACGCCAGCTGGAGCGGCTCTTTAGAAGAACTGGACTTATTGTTCACAGGGAAATTTTTAAAAACCATCTCACAAACTACAAGGACTTGGTGTCTCTCACCAAAAGGGACTACTACTCAGAACTCATCTATGCAAACAAAGGGAATCCCAGAACACTTTTTTCATTATTGAACAATATTTTTCAGCCCCCAGATTGTCTCCCCCCTCATATGTACTCGACTGCTACTTGTGACTTCCTCCTTTTTTTCTTTGAACAAAAAATCAGAATTATTCATCAGGACCTGCACTCCTCTGTCTCCCTCTTCACTCCTGATCCTTTCCCTGTGTCTCTTGTGTTTTCTACCTTCCGGCTTTCTAATCCTTGCGAAATTTCTGCACTCATAAAAGAGTCCAAACCCTCAACCTACAAACTCGATCCCCTTCCAACTTTCCTCGTCAAATCCTGTCTCCCACAACTTCTCCCCCTTATTTGTGCCATTATTCATTCTTCACTAACATCCGGTATTGTCCCATCACTCTTCAAAACTGCAGCTGTGAAACCAATTTAAAAAAACCCCGGCTCAGATCCCAACATTCTAAATAATTTCCGTCCTATATCTAATCTTCCCTTCATCTCCAAAATACTGGAAAAAATTGTCGCCTCCCAACTTCATCAGCATCTTCAACAGAACAGCCTCTTTGAACCCTTTGAATCCGGTTTCCATCCTGCCCACAGCACTGAGACTGCTCTCCTTAAAATTACTAACGACCTTCTCCTGGCAGCTGATTCCGGACTTATCACCATTCTCATCCTCCTGGACCTGAGTGCGGCCTTCGATACCATCTGCCATTGCATCCTTCTCCATAGACTCTCCGCTCTCGGTATCACTTCCACCCCCCTCTGATGGTTTCAATCTTACTTCTCTGGCCGCACTCAGTTCCTCCAGCTCAAATATCTCAACTCTCTCTCCTCACCTGTCTAATCTGGTGCTCCTCAAGGTTCTGTCCTGGGTCCTCTCCAATTCATCAGTTACCTCCTTCCACTTGGTAACATCTTCCGTAAATTCAATCGTAACTTCCATTGCTTCGCGGATGACACAAAGCTCTACCTGTCCAGCAAACCCAACTCCACACTCCCACTCTCCTCCTGTCTGCTAGAAATCAAAAACTGGTTCACTCAAAACTTCCTAAAACTAAACAGTCATAAAACAGAAATACTACTTGTTGCTTCCAAATCCACCCTTCCGAAAGTCCCTAATATCACACTGTCCATTGATTCCACCTCAGTCTCCCCGTCCTTCCAGGTAAAGAGTCTGGGTGTCATCTTCGAAAGTACTTTCTCCTTCCAGCCTCACATCAATAATATCAGTTGTTCCGCCTATTTCCACTTGCGCAATATCAACCGTATTCGCCCCTCTCTCACTGTTCACTCTCCCACTATTCTGGTTCACAGTCTTGTCACCTCTCGCCTGGATTACTGTAACGCACTTCTCTCCGGTCTACCTCAAAAAACCCTCAATATACTCCAACTGGTCCAGAATTCAGCTGCCCGTATCATTTCTAGAACTCCCTCCTTCCATCACATCACCCCTGTCCTTCAGCAGCTTCACTGGCTCCCCATCAAGTTTAGAATCCAGTTTAAACTCCTTTTGCTCACCTTCAAAGCTCTCCATAGCCTGGCTCTTCCCTATCTCTCTGACCTGCTCCACCTGAACACATCCTCTCGTTCTCTCCACTCCTCTTCTTCCCGTCAGCTTTCCGTCCCTCCCGTCCATTCCGTTACTATGGGGAACCGAGCATTCAGTCACTCGGCTCCCCAGATCTGGAATTCTCTCCCCACCGACATCCGTACTATTGACTCCCTACAGTCATTTAAATCCAGACTCAAAACACACTTGTTTAAATCTGCCTTTTCACTTTTATTTATTGCTTGTTTGCCCCTTGGCTGTTTTTATTGGTTTTTTTTTGCTTTTAATATTTTCCAGCCCCCGGATTGTCTCCCCACTATTAATGTGTTATCATTCTTGTGATTTTATTGTACTGTTTCCTTGAGTGACATGACAGCTGCCACTGTCTAATTTATTGGCGCCATCGGCTCACAATGGGGATATAAATAATTAAATGCTTTTAGTGCTGTCTGTTGGGTCTATGCGCTCAATGGTTAGGATTTAACTGCAGTTACTCCAGAAAAACGCGGCAACAGTGGTGGTCATGCGCTGTTTAGAGATCACCTTATAAACCTGCATTAAGTCACCCAACCAGTGTTGCAATCTTAGCGAATTTGTCACCGTTTCTAATGACTTTTCAGATCTCCATGACAATGTTTTCTCTTCTAAAAAAGCATTTAGCGAAAAATATGGCAACATTTTTGACCAGCTTTATCTACTTTGTGTGAAACTTTGTCGCTGATATTCCCTGCAGATAAGAGACCTGGCTTGTTCTTCACGTTTGCAGAAGCTTCTCTGCACTAAGCTGCATGCAGACCTGGTGCATTCAAGGAACTTTGTGTGTTCTGTGTTGTTTTTGAAAATCATTGCTAAATAAATATTTGTATTATTTGGAATCCACAGTGAGAGATTGAGACTGTTCTTTGGTGTGTAGAATAGAACAATCCTTTATTTTCCTACAAGGAGAAATTTGGTTGTAACAGCAGCAAAAGCAATAAAAGAACACAATAAAAAAAATACACTATGGACATCGTTACAAAAACAGTACTGTGCAGCTATTAAGATAAAAAAAAAAGATAAAGTGGCATACCCAGGTTTTAATGCGCAACAGAGCAGGATACTTAAAGATGTTTAAATAGATTTAAAAATCTAGAAATATTTACAGAATGTGCAGAATAGACTAGGGAGAAATATGTGTGCATCAAAATAAGCGAATAATGCAGGGTTTAAGCTTACTGTACTTATTTTTTCATATCAGTTGGGCCCTAATGTTAATCACTCACAAGGATAAAAGAGCACATAAAGCTCTGATTTCCCTTGAATTGTACAATAAACAATGCCGATAAGACTCATACAGGGCTCCAAAAGTTAAAAATTCTTTATTTTTCAAGGCTCAAATTTACAGAGCTCTAATAGGTTTACATAATCTTAAAAAGACAAGCGTAAGGTTGGGAGGCAAGTACAGCAGGATACAAGAAAATAAGGGCCATACTAACCCCTTAAACACTTTCAAACTTAAGCTACATTCCCCCATCCAACTCACAAACATGCACACAGTCATACACAGATATGCAGATCAGTATGTACCTTTGAGTGACGTGTCTTGCCAAAGGGCATATCAATACATGACATGAGGAAACTGGAATCAAACCAACAATTCTCAGCAATGCATTAAGACTATTCTTACCACTGAGTAACAGTTGCCCCACAGGGAGGAAAAAATAAAGAAGCAAGGCCAGAAGTAAGTGATGCAGGAAACAAAGAACACAAGGAGAGAGGAAAGAAAAGACACAAAGATGCAAGGAAGAATTGAAGTAATGTGGGTTGGATACAAGAATAAAGCGAAAGGAACAAGGGCTAAAAGGAGGACGTGTGAACCACAAGGAAGGAACTGCTTAATACATGTATTTGTCTGTGTACTCATGGACTTATGACCACAAGCCAAGCGGAGGTGTGGAAAAATCAAAGAACATTTGAGCAGGCCTCAAGAAAGTTTGCCTAAAAATGTAATGTTTTTTCTGTTTTGTTTTTTAACACTGGCTACATTTTTTTATGTTAATCTTTATTGAAGGCGTCATGTGTTCTGAGTAATTTGCCCATCCAGGGTCTTTGTTCAGTTCTCAATCATTGTTTACGCCGCTTTATTTCTGCTACATACTTAATATAAATAATCCTGGAAGATAAACAAAACGAGAAAAAATGCAGTACGCATAAATTAAATACAGCACAAATTTTAAAGCCCAGATATGAAAGATTTTTTTAAAGTCTTCGAAAGGTATAATTTCCAAAAGCTTTACGATACGTATTTAAGGAGTTACATTTATGCTTTTTATTTGCACAGATGCAAGTTTAAGGAAGGAAATATGCAGGTTAACAAAACGTTTTACACACTAACTTTTCAACACAAGGCCACGAGGCACACAATAAGCTTATAAAGGATGGAAGATGGGGAAACACATTTTTGTCATAAATTATTTCACAGTCCAGTTTACCATTGACAACAAATATGCTCAAGACTACATTTGACTCATTTCTGCTGCTTTCTCTTGACAACACACCTTAAATGGTCATACTAAGCTGCTGCAGGTGTGCGCCCCCAGGGACTGGATCAGCAAAACATGAGTTGACATACAGGTGCTGGCCAGTAAATTAGAATATCATCAAAAAGTTGAATTATTTCGGTAATTCCATTCAAAACGTGAAACTTCTATACTGTATACTTTGCTTCCACACATAGTGATATATTTCAAGTGTTTATTAATTTTCATTTTTATTATTATAACTGACAGCTAATGAAAACACCAAATTCAGTATCTCAGAAATAGATTAGAATTTTCTGAAAAGGCTCAATATAGAAGACACCTGGTGCCACTCTAATCAGCTGATTAACTCAAAAACCTGCAAAGGCCTTTAAAAGGTCCCTCAGTCTTGTTCTGAAGGCTCCACAATCATGGGGAAGACTTCTGACTTAACAGCTGTCCAAAAGACGACCATTGACATCTTGTACAAGGAGGGCAAGACACAAAAGGTGATTGCTAAAGAAGCTGGCTGTTCGCAGAGCTCTGTGTCCAAGCACATTAACAGACAGACGAAGGGACGGAAAAAATGTGGTAGAAAAAAAGTTTACAAGCTCTAGGGATAACCGCACCCTGCAGAGAATTGTGACGACAAACCCATTCAAAAATGTGGGGGAGATCCACAAAGAGTGGACTGCAGCTGGAGTCAAGAACCACCACGAAGAGACTCATGAAAGACATGGGATTCAGCTGTCGCATTCCGTGTGTCAAGCCACTCTTGAACAAGAAACAGCGTAAGAAGCGTCTCGCCTGGGCCAAGGACAAAAAGGACTGGACTGCTGCTGATTGGTCCAAAGTTATGTTTTCTGATCAAAGCAAGTTTTGCATTTCCTTTGGAAATCAAGGACCCAGAGTCTGGAGGAAGAGCGGAGAAGCACAGAATCCACGTTGCATGAGGTCCAGTGTAAAGTTTCCACCGTCAGTGATGGTGTGGGGTGCCATGTCATCTGCCGGTGTTGGCCCACTCTGTTTCCTGAGGTCCAAGGTCAATGCAGCCGTCTACCAGGAAGTTTTAGAGCACTTCATGCTTCCTGCTGCTGACCAACTTTATGGGGATGCAGACTTCACTTTTCAACAGGACTTGGCACCTGCACACAGTGCCAAAACCACCAGTACCTGGTTCAAGGACCATGGTATCCCTGTCCTTGATTGGCCAGCAAACTCGCCTGACCTTAACCCCTTAGAAAATCTAAGGGATATTGTGAAGCGGAAGATGCAATACGCTAGACCCAACAATGCAGAGGAGCTGAAGACGACTATCAGAGCAACCTGGGCTCTCATAACACCTGAGCAGTGCCACAGACTGATCGAGTCCATGCCACGCCGCATTACTGCAGTGATGGAGGCAAAAGGAGCCCCGACTAAGTATTGAGTGCTATACATGCACATTCTTTTCATGTTCATTCTTTTCAGTTGGCCAACATTTTAAAAAAAACATATTTTTTTCATTGGCCTTTAAAATATTCTAATTTTTTGAGATACCAAATTTGGAGTTTTCATTAGTTGTCACTTATAAATATCAAAATTAAAAGAAATAAACATTGGAAATACATTGGTCTGTGTGCATTGCATGAATATAATGTACAAGTTTCACGTTTTGAATGGAATTACTGAAATAATTCAACTTTTTGATGATATTCTAATTTACTGGCCAGCACCTGTATATGGTGACATCTACTGGATAAGTAGCCCAATTTCATCATTTGTGCCCCCCCCCCAAAAAAAAATATAAATAAATATGGGCAATTTTAGCAGATAATATCCATCACCACCATATCAGTCGGCCGATATATTGGTGGGCCCTAATAAAATTTTGTTAGCATCATTATCTCCCAGTCCTGTGCCATCCTTAATATTCTAAAAGGAAAACATGCAAGGCAAAAAAATAAAAACATATTCCTACCTTTGGCCATGGGGATTTGGGGTATTTGCTGGACTAGAATTCTGGGAGTTTCCTGGACTGCTATGACTGCTGCCTAGAATGGAACCAAAAAAAAAAAAGGTTTTTTTTTCCATTTTTTATTATTATTTATACATCTTTGAGTATTCTCCACTGTTGCACACCACAGCCTTGGTATGCCACTTTATCTGTATGTATTTTTTTACCTTAATAAGTGCAATGTACCCCGGTTTTTTAACTATGTCCACAATGTAAATGTAAATATTCTAAAAAAAATTCTGGACACATTTCTGTTCTTGCTTTTGCTGCTGTTACAACCAAAATTAATGGATTGTTCTATTCTACACACCAAAGAACAGTCTCAATAACTCACTGTGGATTCCAATTAATTAATTATTTGTCCTACTTTTTTTTTTTTTTTTACACCAAGAGCCGATAATATCCGTGACCCCCATATTAGCTGATAATATCAGCTGGCTGACATATTGGTTGGGTCCTACTTATTTGTTTTTCATATCAACACGTTAGAAAAAAAATTCATTTATGATTTTGAGGCCTCTAAAATAATTCATAGCCATAAAAAAAAAGTTTTAATAACAAAGCAGTCTTTTTGTATAACCTTCTGTCTTAATTTCAAAATGAAAAACAAAAACACACTTTTAATCATAAACACAATGAATGTTCCACAAAATAGATATTTTGTATTCAAAGAATTAATAAATAGCAATTCAGATCCAAATTGATGTATTCAGTCTGGAATTAGATTCAGTTAGAGTATTTTCAACTTTGTGTATCATGAGCTGTGATTTTAATTCTGTGTGATAATTTATGCGTACAATTAGCAAGAGCTGAAGCAGAAAGAAGAGGTGAATTAAAATAATCACTGACTGGCTGAAAACAGATTAGCCAACAACAATACCAATCATAAATTGCAGCCCTAACTTTATATATTTATCTTATGTCTATAAATATAGAAATTTGTTTTAAAAAAGTGGTATTTACCCTTTTTTAAGCATAAACTAGTATATAGCCAACTAGGGCTGTGCGATATGACGAAATATATCGTCAGGACGAAACAAAATGTCTATTGTTTTATATGAATCTCTATCGTTTAAGCCACGATAGTTTTTTGTGGCAGTAAATTACGTCAAGATGCAGCTTATTGCATTCATGTGCATGCTGCAATACATGAAAAAAACAAAACAAAAAACAACAGGAAACAAGACGGTAACCAATACGTTTCAGACCAGGGATCTAAACAAGATTATCCAACAACCCAAAGTTGGTCTCCCTGCGCGTCTCCACTCCCGACGCGCAGCTCTCTCACAGAATGATACAGTTACTCATAAGCAAAAGTTTCTACCCTCTCAAAGACGTTTTTTAATGAGTCATGGAGCGGTCACATAATATAATAGGAGCATCTACTATCACAGTTTGTGACCTACTGATGTATTAACAAAACAGCGCCCCTCAGAGTCACAGAATATGATGGTTGCAGAAAATGGTGCAACAGCGTTTTGTTCGTTAGCAACACATCAGTGGTTTGCTACAGCGTCTGTATCTAAAGTTTATCAGAGCTTATGCTATGACTCGATGCAGCTTTTGCTCATTGATTCTATCTGTATTCGTTGTCGTGGTTCTTGAGCACCTGATAAAATAAATGTGAAGTGTTGGAGTCCATTGGTCGGACCAGGAGATGTTAAATCTGCGTCAGTCTTCTTATATCCAAATGGCACCGACAACCATAACTTTACCATTTTTTTAATCGTACCAATCGGGAACAAGAGCCTAAACCTTTCGTGATCCATCTATCGGTTTAACATTTACGAGCAGTAGCTGCCTCGCAATGTGGGTGGAGTCGGAACACATCTTGAGGGGGAGAACACATATCGACATAACACACTTTTTTTTACATAGGTTTTCAAATAATGTGTTTAATTCAAAGGAAGAGCTGAGCCGCTCTCCTAAAAGATCACTGATATCCATAGCTCCCGAATGATGGAAGGAGATCACTACATGATTAGTCTGGGTGGTGTTATTGTCATCTATCATTTAAAAACGCATTTCCATGTTGTACATTTTTATAAACTGTTCATGAAATAACAGAAAGAATGTTATATCGTGAAGTATATCATTATCGGGATATAAACTGAGCTATATCGGGATATACAAATTTTGCCATATCGCACAGCCATATATTAACACTCAATTCAAAATTAAAATACACAAAAAAAGAATTACAAACACATGATAGAAATTACGTGTAAAACTGAATTTATGAGAAATATGTAACTGTTAAAAATGTATTCTCTAAATAACGAATACAACATTGTGGCATTTATCAAACAGAAATAATGTTGATACTACGAATTGAACTAAAACAAGGAAAACATACAAGTCAGTTCGTTTTGACGCCATCTATGGATACTGCTGTGACTAAAATTCTATGCAAATACTGACAAATGAATACAGTGAGGTTCCTTTAAAGATATTATGGGTTATAAAAAAAAAAACTGATTTCTAGATTTCTTGACAGATAGATACTCACCTGTTCTGAACTGGATTTGGATGGTCTTCCCATACAGCGACGTCCCATTCAGGAGTTGCATAGCATAGGGTACGGACACCTCATGTTTATAAACGGCAAAGCCAAATGTTTTCTGATTCCCTTCATTATCTTTGGGAATCTTAGTTCTAATGAGAGGTCCAGCCTGCAAACAAAACCAATTACCGTCACACTCAACAAGGCTGCGAAAGCTTAAATTATACGCTAACTGGTTAGCTTTAGTGAAGAAAATAAAAACAATAAACTGTAAATAAAAGAATGCCTAGCCTAAGCTACTCCTACAGTCCACGTAGGAAAGCGCTATTTAAAAGAGTATTTCAATTTCCCAAATGGCATAATTAACTCTAGCTTGTATGGTCTCAAAAACACTTTCTAGGGATTAGCATTAGCCTGCCGTTACAAACACACTGGACATTTGCTATATTGCGGCTAACAACAGCAGCACCTGTAAAAACAGCTCGAACAGGAGCTCCTCCGTTACTCTGGTGTCTATATTTCTTATGAAGAGAGTGCGGTCCGCTTCGTCTTCTATTCCCATCGTATTTTAGGTGATAATTAAACCTTTTTTCTTCTTTTTTTTTTTACAATAAAACAAACACCGACACTAGCATAACACCGCGGCTTTCCAACGGAAGACAGTCTGTTTTCTTCTTCTTGAGCTTAAAAACAGCCAACGTCTAGGGAGCATACCGCCTCCTACTGTATGGGAGGGTTGTATGTGAAACCAGTGGGTCAACAACACACAAAGTTTTAAATCATTTACAATAGAAGTGGAACTAAAAAGTAGACATAAAATACTCAAGTAATAATAAACAAGTATTTGTCAAAAGTTAGGTACTGAGTAACTGATCATAAAATCTGATTAATATTGTGACAAATGTGCCTATGTAATCAGAGCCAAAAGTATACAGTAGGCTAGGACATATGTATTTGAACATCCTGCTATGTTGCAAATTCCCCTATTTAGAAATTACGAAGGGGTCTGAAGTTCACATTATAGGCGCATTTCCTCTGTGAGAGGCAGCATAAAAAATCAGGAAATCTCACTGTATGATATTTAAAGAATTTTATATTTTATTGCTGTTAAAAAGTATATGTGAACATCTGGTGGTCAGCAAGAATACTCGTTCTAAAGACCTGTTACTCTGCCTTTAAAATGTCCATTACATGGGATATCACTAATGATAAGAAAAAGTCAGGAATCAGCCCAGAACTACATTGAAAGGTAAAAGGCAGAGGTGGTCTAAACTTCACTTGCCCTGTTTGGAGGAAATAGAAGGATGAAATGCATCCCTGGATCACCATGGGATTGGAAGCATTTATGTTTTGGAAGTGCTTTTCTGTGAAGGAGACAGGAAGACTGCACTGTATTAAGGAGAGGATGAATGTGGCCATCTATTGTGAGATTTTGAGCAAAAATCTCCTTCCCTATGTCAGAGCTTTAAAGATGAGTCATACCTGGATCTTGTGCCACCATAAGAAGCACATCGAGGTTCAGGAGTGGCCTAGCCAGTCTGTAGAACTAAATCCAACTGGAAATCTTTGGAAGGAGCTGAAATCCCACCAACAATCAGAAACAGACCCAAAACCCTACAGATCTAGAGAAGATCTGTGTGAAGAAGTGGACCAAAATCCCTGATGCAGTGTGTGCAAACCTAGTCAAGAACTACAAAGGCTTCTGTACCAAATGTTAACACTGATTTTCTTAGGTGTTTAAATAGTTATGTGCAGCAATAACATACAAACACATTCTTAAAAATGTATACAATGTTATTTCATTTTTTTTACATGCTGTCTCACAGTGGAAATGAAGGATAACAAAAAATATTTGATTTTCATCAACATATTTATGCATACATTTTTTAAATCTACATGAAGAATCATGTTGAACTTGCAGGAATGAAAATTAATATGCAGCAAAACCTTAGATTGATTTTCAAATATCAGTGTCCTGTTACATGGGATTTTCTCTGTAAATGTTTAGGGGTCTCATTTATAAAACATTTCGCAGAATCCTCACTAAAACCGTACTTACAGTAAGCTCAGCAACTTACGCCTAGTATGTTTCTGTTCTATCAAACCTTGACTAAGCAAAGCTGGACGCAATCTCCGCTGTATGAATCAGACTCTTTGTTGAAATGTGCTCAGCTTTTGCTGGGTCATATCCCGCCTCCTACACACCCACTTATTGCCATAAACGGTCAATGCAAAGTGTCTAGTGAATATTCTGCATCAACTTAAGCAGCTGAATATGGGGCGTTTCACGTTTAACCATGGCAACCCAGAGGCGGAGAAAGACAGCTGCAGGCATGTGGAGGCAGAAAAGACTGTTTTATTTTAATCAATCAATCAATGTTGATCTGAGCTTTGCTCAGCCAAAGCCTTCACCTAAAAAGAGAAAAATATAGTTGCACAAAAATTTGTTAGAAGACAAGAGAGAAAAAAATTATAACTTAAAAATAAATAAAAATACAAGCAGCAGCTCAAGAGATGAAACAAATATGAACATTGCATATAAAGTTTCAATTACAGGCTATGATTTTCTCTTGTAGCGACAGTAAGACTGGAATCAAAGCAAATTAAAACAAAAAAACCCACAATAGAACATAATAAATTTAAGCACTTTGAGATATTTAAAGCCTGGCGAGAAGGTGAGTTTCAAAACTACTTTTAAAAATTATCATCTATGCAAAATATTGATTTGGGGTCATAAAATAAATGGAAGAGCTGCAGGTGACACGGCGTTGATGCAGCACCGTGCCTGACATAAAAAAAGAATCTTCAATGAGTGCCAAAACATCCATTGTGCAGAATTATGCTGGGACACTGCAGCATATTTGTTCTTTACACATGGATAGATAGATTGCAATTGATATACAATCTGAAGACATATATATATGAACATAATCTTAAATGCAACATATTTTTAATAAAATTCTCAGTTCCTTTTTTTCTCAGTTCCGACAGACAGGACGGGGGAGAAGTTTGTGTGTTGGTTGTGTTCGTTTGTGTATGCAATGCTCTACAAGTCTGAAAATGTGGCTTAAATTCAACATTTTGGTATCCATCCTGCTGCGCTGTCAGTGTCCTCTGTGTCCAAAAAGTGCGTAAGCAAGCTCCCTACGGTCCGTACACACAGAACGCGATAGAGGTGACCAAAAAAGTGTGACATTCGTCTAGCTGATCGCGTGCACATTCGCACCTTGAAGCGATTACAAAATGAACTGCCCACGCTGTAAAATATGTCATTTTCACGCGTGATCTGGATTTCAGCGGAGCTGCGGCCAGAGTGCAGCTGCCAGTGGATTATGGACTATGGTCTCCAGGTTGACGGAGGACAGAGTGGATTACGTGTTCGCCCTCGACTCCGGTAGAGCTGAGACCGCTGCACTGGGGGTTTGGTGAGCTACAAATACAGTTTAGCTACGGCGGAGGGATCCATAAACACCAGCCAGCACCCTCTCATAAACACAGGGTCCTCGCTGCCTGGAGAACGGGACCTGCTCGCCCAGTTTGTGCCGTAAAGGTCCAAGCTTCGCCTGCCGACACACCAACTACATTTCTGAGCAGCTGTCCATCTGTCTGCGGCTCGTAAAAGTTTATAATATTTGAGCAGCGTGGGACGTGGTGCGGGAGCTACTACCAAGAAACCAGGTTAGGTAGCCATTCAAGGCTCACTTCTAGGCCGAGAGGTGCTTTTACAGCAACAACGGCTCTTTTAAGAACCACCCACAAACTTCTTAAGAGCATTCCTGTCTAAATAGTTTAACCTCTTATAATGTATATTGTTTTATTCCTCTCTGTCTATAGAAAACTGCTTGTGTCATGTAGCTCGAGGTGATTAGCCACGATGTTTATCAGTATTTCCTCCATGTCCTGCTGAGGCTGTGACTCCATGACAGTCACAGAATCACTGACAGTCTGTCCCCTGATTGGTCTTCGCGGCGTGATTTGACGCTGGAGTTCAGATTTTTCCACCTCAAGCGGTTGACGATATGAACACGAATGCACAAAATGCACCACGTAAAAGGCAGCACAAATTTTCCATGACATTTGTAGCGCGAATTGTTCGCGCAAATCAGGCAGAAAAGCTTTTTCGCAACGCAAATCTGCTTCTGAAGTGTTGCAGGAGCCCAACTTGCGCTTCATCGCGCTCCTCCGTTGATTTTACATGTAAACCTGAAGCTCTAGTCGCTTCTATCGTGTTTGGTGTGTACGTAACGTTAGTGTGCGTGACGTTAGTGTGCGTAAAGTTGCGCACGTTTTTCTGCCACGTTTTGTTTTCTATAAATCCCAAACTTTGCGTATAAAGTTGCTTACATTTTCAGACCCCGTTATGTGCGTTTAGCAAGCTTTACCAATGAGACCCTAGGTGCAGCAGGACGGATACCAAAACTGTGAACACATTTTTTTTGTAACTGAATTTTGTCTGTTTATGTGAAGCCTTTGGCTCAGTAAATATATATAGATATATAAAATATATAGATCAACATTGATTGATTGATTGATTGAAATTAAATAAAACAGTTTTCTCTACCCCCACATGCCTGCAGCTGTGTCTTTCTCCACCTCTCGGTTGCCATGGTTACCTGTGAACCGCCCCATATATTAGCCGTTTTAAGTGGATGCAAAATATTCACTAGGCACTTTGCATTGACCGTTTATGGCAAGTGTGTATAGGAGGCGGGATATGATCCCAAAACAGCTGAGTACATTTCTACCAACAGTCTGACTTATAAAGAGGAATTTGTGGGCAGCTGTGCTTACTCCAATTTTGATAGATCACAAACTTACTAGACGTAAGTAAAAAAAAAAAAAGTTGCTTAAGCTTAAGTATGGTCTTAGTAAGGATTCTGCGCAAAGTTTTATAAATGAGACCTCTGGGGTCCGTTTCGAGAGCAGGTTATGTGACATAACTGGATAAGTTTGAGGGTAAGTTTGTGGATAACCGGTTCCAAAAACGGAGGCATCTTTTAAGGTATGTTAATAACCATAGCAACGTAATCTCTGAACATAACCTGCTCTGGACCAGGTTATGTTCCGGGTAAGTTTGTTCCAGAGAGGTTCTGGGCATAGTGTGGCCTTTTAAACGGACCTTTGGATGCAGAAGCACAGATTATACTAAAGTTTCTCAAAATAACTTCAATTATGTCAACACCAAACTGTAGGACAAAGCCTATTACATATTACAAACAATCAAAAAGTATTTCACAAACATATTATTAACTAAAAGAGTATTGCAAATAAGATTACAGAACACATTACATACAGCTCAATGAAATAATTACAGTGTGAAACAATGACTATTGCTAAGTGCATTAAAATGCCATTAACTGGCAGCAATAGTTGTTTAACTGGAATATATCAGTATATGTTGTAACTTCCATTTAACAAAGTCACTGGAAAAAAGACGATGTAGTACCCCCAGGAAAGCCTTCAACGACTGATCGGCCTTTACAGAGCCAACTCCTCAGCTGGGTGAAGGGAGATGGTGGTGCCCCCTCACCATTTAGACAGGCGTCAACTTTCTTACAAGTAGCTACATGATAGGAAGAATGCACAAAAATGACTTAATAGATCTAAATCTCTCCAATAATTATTTGATTTCAATCTTACCTTTGTGAAAATCTTTTTGTGTGTCATTTTGACTTGAGAAAGAGTTATTTTGGCTCCACAAGGATTGCATCTAATTAAGTTAGAGGTCAATATATGTCTAAGTCAGTGTACAATATTATTGTTCCCTCAACAAATTGGTGGCAAAAGAAAGTACATTTTGAATACTGATCCAACATACAGGAACGCATTTTTAATTATACATTATATCCTCCTGCACCACTTGACCCCGACTGGGAATAAGGGGTAGGAAATGATAAAAAAGAAGAAGATTGTTGAGAGTTTGTATATTTAAGGCTGATATAAGCAATAAAGCTGAGCCAGAATACTCTATTATTCAAATCCAAGTGCAGTGTAACGTTTTAACCTGAAGAGGGCACTCCACTGATATTTCTTTGGTAGAGAATGAATTCTTTTTTTACTAAAATGTACTTAAAAATGAAAATAATGAAGAGACATGTAGACCATACTATTAGACACTCATCTATACAGTTTATCAGCAAAAAAAGTTGATTAAGGGTGAGTTGGACTTTAAACTTGCACACACTTTTATTTTTTGTCAAGCCAGCATTCTTTCTTTAGCTTTATTGCTTTTTTTCATAATTAATGGATCGAATTCATCACAGGTCAGCATTAGTACTTCCAATTCCACTTCTTTGAGGTATTCTGGCCTTTATTTCTCTTCAGTTTCCTTTGTGACTCGAAAATTCGGTGAGAGGGTCTTTGTGTTTCAGGGACAACCAGGAGTAGGTTTATTAACCAGATTCTCATCAGGTGTTCTGGAACCGACTTGGGCTAAGCAGGTTTT
Organism: Apricaphanius iberus; assembly: GCA_028564705.1. Lineage (NCBI taxonomy): Eukaryota > Metazoa > Chordata > Actinopteri > Cyprinodontiformes > Aphaniidae > Apricaphanius > Apricaphanius iberus. The sequence goes on from JAPXFQ010002197.1 coordinate 826,598, forward strand.
GGGTTGATTAACCGAGACTTTAGAATTTACCATGGTAAGTTAACCAAGACCCTTGGTCTTTCACTAGCTATTGTGCTACTCTGCACATCAGCTCTTATCCAGCTGTAGACAGAGCCGGATGTTGCACCTCTTGCAATTCCTGGGAGCATTTTTTTGTTTTGTTTGTTTTTTACACAGTGCTTGCACCAGTGCTTCGTTACCTCTGCATCAGAAAAATAAAAAAATAAAAAGGTTTCAAAGATGTTGCCTTGTATCAGCGGTAGTGATGAGAAGAAGCTGATCGCCAAGGATTCGTCTGGACATGAAACTAGGCGATTGTGGCTTGAAATCATCTGCATCTAAGTTGCTTTATCCAGGCGTCATGAAAGCATGGAGCATGTTCAGCAGTATCAACAGCACTCTGTCCCTGACATCACCCATTGCTGGTGATGGGCTGGCCCTTCATCAGAAGAATCTCTAGAAGTTTGAATATATCAGATATACAAGATTTAATCAAAATCAGCCCCAAAATTGTAGAAGAAGAGCGACGTCGGCTATGCCGAGGACGGGACCACAGGTGACGTAACGTAACGTAAATATCCCGGTAAAATGGCGGAGCAGTAAGTCCGATTTCATGCCTACTACCCACTCGTCTGCTACGCAGTATTTACTAGATAGACGGGCAAGAAGTAACTACTAGTAGTATGAAGTATATACTATAGAATTAGGATGCAGGGATAGTATCTGCACTTCCTGTCTCCCTGTGTTTATCTGTTAATTATCGTCAGCTGTCTCCTGTTTTCCTTGATAACTTTCTCAGTGTTGCCCTGCCCTTTAAAAACCCAGTGTCTCAGCTATCCTCTGTCATCTCGTTGTCATTTCTCCCAGTCCTCAGTCATTGTGTCGTCCTGATTATTTTTCCTCTCCCGTCTTCAGCTTTAAATTGCTCTACTGCATTATTTCATTAAAACCATGGTATAACTACAGATCTGCTTTTCTGTAGAGGAATCTATTTACTTTATGCAGTTGTAATGCCAAATAGTCTTCACTATCTTCTGATCTCTCCTTACCTCTCACCTTATTTTTGCCATATTCTCCCCTTTTAGTTTCTCTTCTTGTTTTTCCTCCTAAATACTTAATTTGCCCAATCTCTGGAACTACCATATAAGACCGGATGATTTATTTATTTATTTTTGTATTACTTCTGACGGACTTTTGACAGACTGTGGACTAACAAAATGCCATTTTCTCAGCCGAAAACTTTGATAAACTGCTCCAGAGACAGGATCTCTTTTAAAATCGTCTCAAAATGATGGAATCAAAATTACACCTTATGAAAGTAAATCTGGAGATTAATGATAGATATGGAAATGAGACAACACTACCGGTGACAAGAACGGAACCTGAACCTGAACCTGAACCCCCATGCTCACTCGATCTGGTCTCAACCAACAGCTTGTTCCACCACAGGTAGGACACTGCACTCCAACTATGAGGAACACTTTCCCGCCCTAAAAGGCCCTGCAGATACATCTCATAGGAAGAAAAAACAAAAAAAGCCCCCAATCCAAAGCAAGTGATTTCTCTCCCCCTGGAATTTCTTGTAAGAAAACCACTAAAGAAAGTAATGAAGCCCCTGGCAAAGGTCTTTATAATTCATGATGGTTCAATAAATGGCATTGAAAGTTTCTGTAGACACAACACTAATGTTGTCAGTGAAAGAAATCGATGGGAAGATTCTGATGATCATAGAACGGCACCTGTCCAAATCTGTATCCTCTTCAATAAATCTGCACATAATTTTTCTCTTCCTGGAAGATATTCTACGTGGTATTCCTTCCATGTATCACATATCACTGAAAGGTGCAGTTATGCAGCTTTCGGAATTTATCTGAATTACATTGATAGCAAAAACGGTTGAGTTACGGTAATTTAGAGGGGAGCTGTTTTCTGTTTCCGCCAACAAATCTGCACTTAGAGGGTTAAAACTGGGTGAGGACCAGTCAAACTGCTACCATGGAGAGGTTGTGGAAGATAGTTTCATATCATGGCAAGATTAAGAACAACAACAAGACGCATATTAGTTATACCCAGGTAGACCCATCCACTTCCTTTAGAAGTCTGGCCAGAAATGGTCTTCATGGAAGAGTTGCAGCCAAAGAGTTAGAGCTCCAATGTGGAAACAAGGCCAAGCGACTCAAGTATGCACAAAACCATAGGAACTGGGGTGCAGAAATATACCAGCAGGTACTCTGGACTGATGAGTAAAAATGTGAAATATTTGGCTGGAGCAGAAGGGTACAATGAGGTGTAATGAGTGTCTGCAGGTAGGGGTGGGTGATATGATGATTTAAGACCATCTTATGATCTACACGTCTGACGATTTGACATTTTTGAGAGGTTGTTTAATCATGATTCACAGTTCTGCTTCTGTATTTATGCCTTTGTTTGCGAAGAGACAATGTGCAACGTTCTTGTACAACACTAGCAGAAAACAAGCGCCAATCACTACAACAGAGAAAGCAAACACCCCAGCTACGAGTTGCCCAGCTGCAATTTTTATTTTTTCAAACACCACCATTCCATGCATGTACGCTGAATGCAAAGAGAGTTGCGGGAAATATTAAGAATATGTCTGGATGGATGGAAGAATAACAGTTTTCTTCACAGTTTTACTACCATGTTAGGGCTGCTTACACTACACTCTACTTTCATTATCTTATGTAGCAGCAGCACTTTGTATACCAATACTTTTACACTACATTCTTAACACTTACTTTTTATTGACAGCTTAATGTCTTTGTAACATCAGCATTTTGGATATGTTTGCAAAACAATTTTTGGACAATGTTTGCAAAAAACATTTGAACCAGTTAAAGCTGTATTTATCTCCTTTTATGAGGATTATTTATTGGTGTAATATAAATTTCACAATACATCTTGCGCTATATTTGCAGTTGCATATGAGTTTTTTTATCGTAAAAGCTTTTATATTTTGTTCTAGTTGTTCAATATCCTATTTTTTAATTAAAGTAAGTTCATGTGTGCTCTCTGTTTTCTGTTTTATTAGACAAGTCCAGATTAAAATTTTATATAATTGCATTTAAATATGATCATGATTTTGATGTATGTCTCAGTGAAGTTATTTAAAAAGTGAAAAATACTCTGACTTTTATAACTGTTTCACTCAGGACTTTCAGTGCATTTTTAATCCTCTCTGGTGTGAGTTTATATAAGTATTTTAGCACTGTGTTGACTATCCCTAATTTGAATGAATTAATTTTTTCAGTGTTTCTCTTCTTCAATATTTGATTTAAGTTGTGTTGGTCATCATTAAAAAAAATAATAATGATAAAATCGAAATTGTGACAATATAATTTAAAAATCTTGATATTCCGTTTTTGTCTTATGGACCACCCCTATCTCCAGGCAATAATTAAATATGATGAATTTTTTTTGAACGTTTGGGGCTCCATTTCAGCAAATGGAGTTGGAGATTAGGTCAGGATTAATGGTGTCCGCAATGCTATGAAATACAGGCAGATACTTATCCATCTTGCAATGTCATCACAGAAGAGTATGATTGCCCCAAATTTAGTCTGCAGCAGGACAATGACTCCAAACATACAGCCTAATTCATTAAGAACTACGTTGAGTGTAAAGGAGAACAAGAGGTCCTGAAAGTGATGTATGGCCCCTACAGAGTGCTGATATGTACACCATTGTGTGTGGGACTGCATGAAGAGACAAAAGGATGTGAGGAAGCTTACATCCACAGAAGATATTTGGTTAGGTATCAAAGGTGTTTGGAGCAACATACCAGCCGAGTTCCTTCAAAAACTGTGCTCAAGTGCACCTAAAAGAATCAATGCTGTTTTGAAGTTGAAGGGTGGTCACACCAAATATTTATTTGATCTAGATTTCTCTTTTTTTTACTCACTGCATTTTGCTGATCTATGAAAATAAATAATTAAAACTTCAATTTTTGAAAACATTATTTGTTTACAGCATTTTTCATACCTGCCTAAGACTTTTGCACAGTACTGTATGTCATATATAAATGTTCTGTGATTTGGTAATCAGCTTTTACAGACGTCTCTTACTCCCACAGGTTGCTTCTCCTAAGGAAGCTTAATACTGATATAGTAAAGGGATTGGAAAAGAACAAGAACAAGCATGACGTTTTTTTCCTAACCAAATCAATATTCAATGAAATATGGCTGTTCTTGATTTGTGAAAATAACTAAAATTTGAAGGAGTTTGTCATCATATGAGTACATCTTTTAGAATCTTTAAGAAAAACTATGCTTGATGAAAAAGATAAAGAAACAACCCTCTGGGGGGATTTACTGTATATTATTCAATCTTTCCAGAGATGTTTGCAGCATTATTCTGCCCTCTTTCTGCTGTTTTCCCCTTTTTCTAATTGAAAATAGGACATTATAATTGTTTGCAATATTACAAGACAAACAGAGTTCATGGCCCTTAAAAATGATGAATCTTGATTAACACTGGTGTTCATGAGACCTTGAATTGTTCATTTTATTGTGTTATTTCAATAATTATTAATGTAATTTATTTATATGTTATAGAATGCATTTTAAACCTATATTTAACCCATTTCCAATCCTTATAGCTCACTGTCACATTATCTATTTTTTTCCTTCCTCTTTAGTTTAGCCAGATTGGGTCAGGTCCTTAAATTGCTTGGAACTGAGCGCTTCAGATGGCTGTTTTGGGCCTGATCGCAGAGGTCAAGCGAGCAATTTCAGAGGCTTTTCCCCTATTGTTATTTGCTGGGTTCTTGTGTCTGTCCTCCATCTTAATTAGATCAATTTGATTTGTAATGAATTTCTCCTTCATGCCTGGGAAACACCCTCACAGACTGCCATGGTTAGGTGCCAGAGGCGGGAAAGTGAAGATGTAAATTGGAAAACACTGAGAATCGTGGAACATTTACATTTTTTGGTTTAATTTAATATAAAACATCACGGCGAGAGGCATGCAACAGGCATACTACATTGGAAATCTAATTTACATCATATTATTATGACTTACTGTATGTTTTACACACAAGTCAGGGTTTTGATTGCATGTTTCACTGTGGTGGTAAACCACTCAGTAAAAACTGTGGCTGTAGTTGTTAACATATGCTCTTCTGCATGTAAATTCACAAATCAAAAACATCCTCATAGTTAAATATTCTCAGAAGAAATCAGTAAAACTCAATCATAAAACTAGCTTGTGCAGTACTATTTGTTGACTGAAACCCTTGAATCTATTTTAAGTTCTTAAAATGGTCATTGCTCCAAAAATCTATGCTATGTTATTACTCCCCTCTGGAAGGTTTTATTGGAGTATAAAGAGAGATTAAAATGGAGGTCGAAGCATGCAGACACACTATGCCTGCGAGTATGCAATTGTTATCTCATACTTTGTGTGAGCAGTGTACAGAGGAGTTAAAAAAGAACGCCAGCAGGTGGCAGCATTGACCCACTGAAGCTGGTTACACAGTTCTGGCAACATGAGTTGTATTTTTTATTTTCTTTTTCTGTGGGGTTGTGTAAACATAGCATAGCAAACATCACTATGCTGTATTCACCTTAGAGATGGATTTTTCTACCTACAGCTAATGGAAAGAAGCAGGACTAGGAAAATTGCTTTCACCCGCACAGCTATTGGCGCCTTTGTGGAATGATCTAAATATTGTCATTGTTCTCATTGCTACTTTTTATGCAGAAGAGAAACTGAGATATAATAGCTTAAGCTGTGCTTGATCAACGAGTCACATTATGTATGTCATTAAAATTATTTTAACTCTCATTATTTTTATATGGCAGATGCATCCAGCCTTTGAAGTTTAATGTCCTGCAGAAACACAGAAGTTCCTAGCTCTCTCTTATGAGCCAAGACACTGACAAGCACTATTAGCCCTTTGAATCAGTTTGGATTTGACTACTGTGTATGCACAAAGCCATTGTGCTAATTTACATTTAGCATATCTGTTGGACCTGCATGTGTAACCATCATATGGAAGTTAGAACATACAATTTCAGACACACAAACTTAGTGGCACAGAAATGAGTGTGACAGCTTGAGTTTGTAGGTTTTTATTTTTGTACTTGCTATGGGGAGAATACAGAAGAACTCCCAAAAAAATGGCAAAAACCAGCCTCCTATTGGCTGGTCTAATGTGGGTGAGTTTTTATGGTCACTTAGCCAGTCAGGATGAGTATAGTCTGGCATAACATGCACATACGTTATGCACTCTCATGGCATACACACTTCCAATTATGACCTCCAGCCTACGGGTGTTTGGTTGAACTGCAAGGCCGACCGACTGGTGGCTCTTCATTAACCGCCATCTTTCCTTCAGGCTCCTTTATATACACACACATCCTACTGCCTTTCCCTCCTGTTCATTAATATTCATAAGTCATGTGGAATTAAGTGATGCTGGATCATTAAATGCGCATGAATATTTGTCGGATGAAAGTTTAATTAAGCCATCCCTCTTTGGCAACATGATGTCATCAGAGCAGCATCGCATTCACTGCATCCAGCACACAGCTTAATGGCATGTGCATTTCGAAGTCCTACTCTGTGCTCTTCAGGCAGTCACCCCCACCTACATACCCAATCTTATTTGATAGAACCAATTGACAGGGATGGTATTCGAGTGGTTCATATTGTTCCAGTGGCGATATGGAGATCAATCACACTTCAGTGCAGCAGGAGAGCCACTTTTGTGGTGGTTATCATTTATTATTCAGGACTGCAGACTTATATATAGCCTATAGACTCAGGTTTGTAAGGCTACTGGCATATAGAGCACATACTGCCACAGTGTGTATATATATATATATATATATATATATGTATATATATATATATATATATATATGGCATATGGCATATATATATATATATATATATATATATATATATATGGCAGGTGTATGTATGTGTGTGTATGTGTGTGTGTGTGTATGAAATATATAGGGGAGGGACTTTAGCACATTAATTATGATTAATTAACTACATAACAACATATTGTGTTAAAAAAACTTTACGCATTTAATCGCCCTTTTCATTCCAATCAGTGCAAAACATTATGTCTGTGCATGATTTCCTGGGACAAGGATTACAATGATGCACACGTGAGGCTATAAGGTGAGGCTGTAAATATAACGGTTGACTATCCACTTTTCAAGCGCTCTCGGGTTCCAAGGGGTTTTTGCTTGTTTATCAGTGAACCATACTTAAAGTGACTGCTGCAATGTATGCTGGTTGACATCCTTTTTCTCATCTGACCTCCTCCACGACTAGCCACTTAATGCCCGGTTCTGATTCGTTTATAGACTGAACAGATCGCAAATGGTGCCCCTGTTATGTCAATATGAGTTCCCCTTGCGTCACGCTGTACGAATTGCATAAGCTAAACCCCCAAGCTGCAACAAACGAGCAGAGAGCATAATTAATATATATGGCACATGTGTTTCTATTTATGACAAAAGGCTGCAAAGAACTCGCAGATCATGTGGACACAAACTTTAACAATGCTTTGCAAAGTGACAGTTCATCTATAAATTGGCTGATATGATTTTTAAAATGAAACACTAAGTTTACACATTTTATATAATCTTTTTGAGACTGCTGCTTTTTACTTATATTACAGTGAATTGAAAATACTTCTCAGAATTTTTTTGTAACATTAAAAAATAAACGATCACTGGTACTGATAAACGTTCTAAATTAGGAGAGTAATTAATTCTATTTTATTTTAAAGTAATTTTTTGTACTCATGAATGCCTTTTGGCAGTTTGCTATTTAACTATCCTTTATAACCACAGAGAATGCTTTAAAATGATAAAAATCAAAAGTCTAGGCCCAGTCCAGAAAGTGTTTCAGGAATAGGTAAAGTGTCAACTAAAAATGCCAACCGAAATTATCCTTATATCCTATTTTTTTATTTTTATTCTATATTTTATTTTACTACTCTTCTGAATTGACTTGGAATCAACTGCATTTTTCAAACATTAAAAGTCCTTAAGATAACAGTATACACCCCTGTGACATTTGATTGTCATCCTCCAAAATCCTTTCATACATAGCCAATTCACATTAGGTGTTAGGTCTAAAAAAATACTATACAATAAACTATATTAAATATATACAATGTACATAGTGCAACAAACAAACAAGCAAGGTAATTAAACTAGTGTGATTTAATATTTCTGTCCATTTAGAGTTTTGACTGCCCAGTGGAAGAAGTCTGTTGGTCTTGCAGCTGAAGGATCTGAACCTCTTCCCTGAGGGCAGCATGTTGAACAGGTGATTATTAGGGTGGTTGATTATCTTTTACGATCACTTTCAGTCTGGTGAGACACCCATGGTTGGCGATGGAGTCCAAGGAAGGGAGACAGCAGCCAATCACCTTTACTGCAGCTATAAAGACCCCCTGCAGACCCTTTTTAATGGCCACCCTGCAACCAACATATTTCAAACAAATGGTGTATACCAACACACTCTCAATTATTGCTTCGGTAAAAAGACACCAGCAAGTTGGTCTGTAGCCTATTCCACTTAAGAACCCTTAGGAAGTGGACCTGCTGCTGTGCTTTTTTATAACCAGGACAGTTATATTAGTCGCTCCTTGGAGATGTTGATCCCTAGAAGGACCCCCTCTCTACATTAACTCCTTTAATTCAGAGGGGATGGGGGTTACAACCTTGCACTTTTGAAAGTCCAAAACCACCTCTTTCATCTTTACAGTGTTTAGAGTGAAGTTATTGCACTACTGTCAAATGATGAACCTCATCTCTGTAGGCTGCATTATCATCTTTGTGAATGGGTCTTACAAGAGTGTCATCTGAAACTTTTTCAATGGTGTTGGAGTTGTGAATGGGGGTGCAGTCTTAGGTGCGGCACTTAGCCCTGGGAAGAACCAGTGCTGAGCATCATGTGGATGAGCACCTGTCACCAAACCTGACAATCTGTGAGTGGTTAAGTAAGAAAGTATTTAATCCAGGCACAGGTGTTGGTGGGGAGATTCAGATTGGTCAGCTAGGTGGCGAAGATGTTTGGGATTATGGTGTTAAAAACTGAGTTGAAATCAATGAAAGAATCTTAACTTAAATTTACAAACACTAAGTTTTACTCATCCTATTTTTGCAAAAAAAAAAACATAATTTGGAGGATACACAAACATGTGTGTCAGAAATAAATTCAACATCTTATGTATTTCTTCTGTTTTTGCCTCATTGTCATTGTTACATTTTGTTTACATGATGAAAAATGTCAAACAAAGAAATATGAAAAGTTAGAAAACTGCTGTCTAAACCAGCCTGACCTCATAAAAATGTAATTTCTCTTTTTGCTATACCTTAAAATAACATTAATAAACTACATATTTTGCTCAAAACAAATAAACCAGTTTAAAAAAGAACTTGTCTGACAATACAAGGAAGGCTAAATGATTTAAAAATGCAAAAAAGGATGCCACTGTTAGGACCTCATCTCACTCTACTACCTCCAATTGTACTCATTAACTTCACCTCCACCTCATTGGCTATCACTTTGGTTAAAAGACAGCATCACTCACCACATCCCTGTTCTGTCATCTGGTTCTCCAGCCTCATAATCCTTGAATCAGTTGTCTTGGCCTACTCATTCTTCTAACCTGTCACTGTTCCTGATCATCCAGATCTTCCAATAAACCATTTCTCCTTACCTGCTCAGCTGTTCTGGCTGTCCCTCTTTGCCTCACTCTGCACTTGACCTGTGTCTAAATAAAAGACTGCAAGATCCATCAAGGTAGTCTCTTTTAGGATATCGGAACTGTATCCTGGCAGCTCACCAGAGCTTGAGTCATTATGGGTGGACATGGTTTCTCAACAATACCAAGGTGGAGTCCCTCAAGGGGGTCCCACATCTAACCTGCTAGTCTAGTCCACTCTCTTCCACCCCGAAACACCACGGCCCCGGAGGCTCAGATCTGTTTTCCCAAGAAGTGGAACGGAGTGGATGGAAAACTTGTTGGCCTTCATGCTACCCTTGATATGGTCTTTGCAAGCACACCTGCAATGCATTCCACTCCAGTCTCCTTGAGTAGGAGGTCCTACTCCTATCCTTGCCCTCTGGGCAGGTGCAAGAATGGGCAGTGGCTCTGTATAACCAGAAGTCAGTGATCTGAACTGACTATGCCCGCTTCGTGGCAGAACTCCAGAATACCTTTGTGCCCCCGGCCAGCGAGGTGCAGCTATCACGTCTCTGTCAACACCAGTAGCCTGTTCACTGCTACGCTACTGACTTACGCATTTTGGCCACCCAGCTCCATTGGGAAAACTCGACACTGTGCATGCTGTTCATCAAGGGATTGGGCAATTTTAGCTGTAATGAGATGGTGGGGTAGGAGTGGGGTAGGAGTCAACCATGTCTGTTGATGATGCTGTCCAGCTGGCCTTGGAGATCGACCGCTCAGTGCCAAACTAGCTCTGACCACCTCAGACATCTTATCACCCCTCCCTCACAGTCAGTACCATCTTCTTTGGCCAGTAAAGGATAGTTCTACTGCCCCCTATTGGGATCCCCCAGAAATGGATGAACGCATGAAACTTGGCCAACTAACTCCAGAGGAGAGACAACACTCCTAAAATAATGGATTCTCATACTGCTGGGGCCAAAGAACATCTGCAAACACATTGTCCACTCCTACTGGGAAACAACCAAACCAGATAATTATTGGGGCAGTTTCACCTGATACTACTAGATTGTCACCTGCCTAATGTCCAACTGCATTATCGACAACAGCCTGATCACACCACTCAGGCTCTTTTTAACTCCGGGACAGTTGACAACAATGACCACAATGAATGGATGTCTACTCCAACCCTGTCCCATCTGTCATCAAACCCCAGCCTGGACGAGGTTTTCAGCAAACAGTGAGCCACCTCCTTGATGGCCTTCAAAGACTATTCGACAGGGCAATAAACCCCAATTCACACCAAAATACTACTAGTTTCTACTACTAAGGACCTATTTAGACAATATGCAGACCATTTTCATAATGTATATGTTTCCATCACAAAAATCGATAATTTTTTTTACTCAGAGAAAAGTTTTACATGGCACATCATTATAATCACTATGTCTGTATTACTTGTATTTTCCACTTGGTGGTGCAGAATAGCAAATGAAGCACCATAGAGCGTTGACTCATGAGTTGACCAATTGGATGGAAAGCTTCAGAGCATCACAAGGCTTCATCTCATCATCACTAGCTTAAGGTTTAGGGGCAAATACATTTTAGATGGGACCAGGTTATTTGAAAAGCTTTATTTACTTAATAGTTAATCTAATAATCATTAAAAAACAGAGTTTTTAGTAACCACTTTTATTTTTTTTATTTTTTATTTGATGAGTTCAAATAAAAAATATCAAAAATATTCACGGACAAAATAAATGTGTGAGAGGAAACAGCTCATCACTGGCAAAATGCAACACAATTTCAGGACTAACTCAGGACAATAGATTCATTGATCTTATGAAGGGTGACCATGCCTCTTCTTTTCTGCACTACCATGCTTCTTTTTTTTTTTTTTTGAAACAAGCTTGTTATTGAAATATTGGTATCACATGTTCATGGTTGTGTAGTGTGTACTGTGACTGCCTCCCTCAAGAGAGCACACACACACACGCACGCGTATTAAGGGAAAGATCCATTCTGTTGCTACAGTGCTGCAGTACTGAGTAGTATTATAAGAAAGATAGGGAGAAGGAAAGGGAGGGCGATATCTGGCAAGGACCCCAGAAGACTGCAGAAGACCAAGAACTTAAAAATCACACAGCTTATTACCCAACAGACCCCAATAAGAGCATCAACTGAATTATTTTAAGTGATTAATACATGCATAAAATGAGCATTTGTTGCAGCAAATAAAAAAAGCAATGCTTGTTTTGCATCCAGTAATCACTCTACCCCCACTGCTCCCATTACCCCTACGCCTGTGGCTGTTGCAAAAAGTGAGGTTTCAGCACATTTCAGACAGCTATAGGCTCACTCCATGCCTGCCTGTTGAGGAACGAAATAATGCCCTTTGCCAAAGGTGCCATATGGTGGGTATTTTATTGCATTGGGAATCGAGAGGGAATAACTGTCCTGGAGGAGTAATTAAGAAAGGGATTTTAAAGACTTTAAAGTTTTTTTGCAGCACAAATATCAAGCTTCTCTAGATGAATTCTCTCTAAGTCATTTCTTCTTCTTTACCTCCTGCTGCCTTTTAAAGCCTCTAACACCTTTTGGAAAAGATAATGAGCTCGCTCAAGAAGCAAAAAGAAACTGTTCCTACCCTTCCCCAATTCCAAAAGTAAGCTTTTGCCTTCTTCTCCTCTTCATTATAACCGCTATAGTGTCCCATATTTGTTGCTGCTGAGCAGAACATACCCTCAGAGACAGTCAATACTGCAGCTTATAACCTATAACTCTCAGCTCCACCCAAGAAAGAGAAAGTTTTTCCTTTGAAGATTCTCATCACTATGGTAATCAGCTGATAAGAGGGTGTTATGCCAACTTATTGGTATGCAAATATTTGATTTACATGCAAAACCTCCAGAATTAAAACTTTAATTTGTTCTTGAAATCCTGCTAGGAGTCTGGCTGCAGTCAATAGTCTATTGCACTGAGGAAGTTACACTTACGCAAGAAAGAGTTGCTCAGATAGTCTGATTCCAAGTAAAATATTACGATGATCCAAGAATGATTTGAAGATTAAGTCTTCAAATATAAGACCAAGGGCTTTCAACACTTGTATAGAGATATTTTCTTGCAAGAACAGAGAAGATGCTATGAGCTAATGGCAAATACTGGAAGAAAATATGTTAGGGGGTACAAAAGACTTCACCTTCAAGCATGACGAGAACTTAAAACATAGAGTCACAGTTGGACAACAGAATGGTTTTAAACCTGAATCTCATTGAGCATTTTGTGCTTGGACTTGGAACTGATTCTAACAACTCTTTCCATCAAATCTGACAGATTTTTTTTTTACATTTCCAGATGCACTAAACTGTTAGGGGCATAGGCCAAAAGACACGTGGCTGCAATAGCAACGAAAGATAGCTATATTACCTTCAGGAGAGCTACATTTATGTACATATAACTCACTTTTTTCTATTTGAAAGCAAATAAAAAAAAAACACATGTGCTTTTTTGTACTTAATTGTGCACCACGTTGTGTTTGTCTATTACAAAACATCCCAATTAAATTCATTGTAAAGTTATCAAGTAATGGGCTGTAATGGGAAAAGTTCAAGGTTTGTAAACACTCTGTAAAGCACTGTTATTTCTATTTGGATTTGTAATTACTGAAGATGTTGCTTGAGGAGAGCTGTTAAAGATAATTTCTTAGTCACATTTTTTACAGTAGCCACATCTAATACAGCACCAGTGCAATGCTAGGATAAAAGCACACAGCTAACCTTCTTGCATACAGTAGGCTCCTGGTTCAGAGTTGTTGTTTTTTCTTCTCCCCCAGCTCAGGCCCGTTATCATCACTGTCAGGGCAAAGCACATTACTTCAAACTCATGCAGGAGCTGCTCGAGGCTCACTGTGTTCCTCAGTGCAAAAATAGGAGGAAGAAAAGTTCAAGAGGAGTTTGGCACATCCGGCAAGATGGGACCATGTCAAAATCACTGAAGGCTGTTCCTGGCGTTTGGGTCTGTTGTTGTCACAACTAATATTGTGTGGTCGCTCTATCCTTGGCTTGTGGGTTAGTCTGTACAGAAATGTGCAGCATTTGCCTTGACATGCAGTCTGTTTATTTAGAATGTCAGGGAATTGGAGACGAACTGTGAAGCTACAACAGCAGATCGTGAGGGACAGGTTTTGTGTGGGGCTCTGTGAGATAATATATATCTCACAGTCACTTAAATGCCCATATTGTGGATTGGTGTATTATTAGGTGTCATGGCATATAACTTATTTGGATTTTAAAAGCAGAGTGTGATAATATATATGTATATATATATATATATATATATATATATATATATATATATATATATATATATATATATATATGGCAGACTTATTTTTTTCTTTTTACAATTTCTACCTTTTTGTAGTAAATACATCTACATCATGAATATCCTTGCAGGGTTGACAAATTAATGAGCAAAGCAAATGTTTTAGAAAATAATTTTTTCCCCAATTGACCATTTTCATTGACCATTCAGGTTTCATGAAAGGCTGCAGTCCTTCAGGCAGCCCTATGGGCACATATCCATGGACCCGCGGCTAAAAAGCAAATGTCACAAAGACAGAAAGAGCAAATTATAATTTCTGCTCAATACTGTTTTGAAATACAGTCAATAAGCAAAACGTTTGTACCGGTTTTTTTCTCTTTGACCACAAACACAGCAGATGCAGAAGTAAACAAATAGATAGCCCCAGGTCCTGATTTGAATAGGCACTGCTTAAAGTTTTTTTAGAATGTTTGACTGAATCAGGGAGAGACCCTAACTCTTCCCTCTGCCGAGTGCCCTGGGCCTGTGCCTTGGCTGTTGATTTTGATCTGCTGCTGTCGATGCAGATGGCTCCCCTGATGGTGTTTCCCGGATCACCTGTACTCGGCCCAGTTTCCTTGTTTACTGTTGCTTTTGAGTGTGTGCGCGCATGGGAGATGGGTTGGGGGTTATAACTGCGATCATGATGTTAGGGTAGGGTTTATGTGGGGTCATTTTAATCTTTAAAGCAATTGAAATGCTATTTGTGTGAAAAGCGCTTTATAAATAAAGTTGGATTTAAGTCCTTTCCTGACCACTCCCCTTCTCTGTTACTCTGCAACACTTCCTTGAAAGCACGCAGCACATCCCCTCCAAGTCAGACTGGAACCTTTCCCATCTTCATGCCGCTGAGACAGTAGGCCTGAGATGATTATTTTACCCATACATCTCCTTTAGGAATATATTCTCAAGACATTTGTGTGTATTTTTAAGACAATGAGAAAATCCTTGTTGCCTTCTTTTGAACTCTCAAGATGTACTGCATTATTTAGTAAGATATTGTGAAAATAAAAAATAAATACATGTGCTTTCTTGACAATGATTCCCTCCTGGTTAATGTCTCACTTTGCAAACATTCATCACCTATTTCACAATGAATACAGGGGAACTGGCTCCCTGGGGAAGGCATTGTGTCACCCCAGTAGTTTCCTCGCCATCCCCAGACGCCTCTGTCCACCTGCTCCTTCATTATACCATTCACATAGGGCCTTGGGGCATGGGCACGTCACTGGAGTGCGGGTAGGAGTTTCCGTCTTCGCTGCCCGGTGGCTGCCTGGGTCCCAATTTTAATTGTACAACTTAGACACTTTCACTCGCAACATTTACATGAGACACACACATGTAGAGGCATGGCGGGTGGATACACCTCAGGGCTGGAGGCGGAGCCCATTAAGGAGCCTCGTCTCTGGTGCTGGTGCCCACTGCTTAACTGCATCTGGACACTGAGGGCCCATAGTGGGAGATGGGCGTGCCTGGCAGCATTCCCATGTCCCACCCCTCTGTTTTGAGTGCACATTAGAAAAACATGCAACAACACCACATTCGAGAAGGGTAGAGAGGCTGGGCGTCTTCCCACACCCCTGTTCATTTGAGCATCAGGGGTTGGAGTCCGGGGGTTATATGGGACCAGGGCTGGTGGGCTACTCTGCCATGGTGAGGGCTTTGGTGGTCTGCTTGTCCCCATCCTGGTGGGCAGGGGGTTTGTCTCCCGGGTGCAGGGGCAGGTTGCTCAATTGGGGATGCCTTTCCCTGTCCCTGGGCCTGGGAGTATAGAGTATGTATGGGGTGTATGAATGAGTGTACAGCATCCTTTTTTGGGTGTCCTGTGTTGGTGAGAATGTGTGTGCGTAAGAGGGACGGTACATATGATTGTCTCTGTATGTCTATGTCTACCTGTCAGGCCGGGTCTTTGGATGCCCTCCTACCTGGAGCATCCCAGGCCCCACATACATCCAGTGGGGACTTTATCCCCTCCGTCACTCCCTGTCAGTGACGGATGCCCCTGCCCACTGGTCATTGGTGTTTGGGGCTGTGGCCCCGGAAGCGGCCCGGCACGGCCCTGGTGCATGCCTGGCTGGTCCTAGGTGGGCCGGTAAGTCGGGTGGCTGGTCTTTCAGGCTGATTTCCTCCTTGGATTGACTGAGGCACCTCTTATGAGGTGGGGACCGCGGTCCTGGTCCAGGCCTGCCCTGGCTTAGCCAGTTTTCGGATGGAGCCTGTGGGCTCGTCCCTGCGACCTCCTGGGCCCCAGGATTGCGGCTGCTGGGTGTTCACCTGGTGCTTCCATCTGTTCCTCTCTTGGTGGGCGGTCGGCGCTGCACTGGTCCGCTTGTGGCCCCTGCGCGCTGGGGGGCTCTGGACGTATACATCTCCGAGCTCCTTTATGTATGCGTCTATTCCTCTTGGACGGTTTGACGGCTCCTTACACCAGCTATCAATCACTTGCATGGGGAAACCTTACTTACATCTGCATGCTCACATAGACGCATAGGTGTGGGGACATAGGTGTGTTCAGACATAATCTTAAACTGAGGTTATCTTCAGTGGATAGCTGGTACCAGGAGCTTACCAGAAATTAGTTGTGTTCATTCATCCATTTTTGTTTGTAGCGAATGTGTAGTTAGTTCATATTGCTAGATCTGTTTTGTTTTAGTTTTGTTAATGTTGTTCTGTTCTATTGGTTTTTATTTATTTATTTATTCATTTTTCTCACTTCTCTGCCGTCCTTCAGAGGTGGAGGACTTGCATGTTTTCTTGTGTGCTTTGTTTGCCTCCCTATCTTGTATCGTCAGTTCACACTTCTACCGGTCCTGTTTCTCTTCTTCATCTTCTTTCTTTCTTTCTTCTTATCTCAATTTTGTGTCCATAACTTCAATAAATTAAACCCACAGTAATCACTAATAAAGATTTTTCTTACATATATATCAAGTGGAGTACTATAGAAAAGCTGTAATGCTCTGCTTGGGAAAGTAAATCTGTTTGGCATGTACTTGGTACTCAGTCTCCAATTCTGAGTAGCAAACTGCTAGACAGGACACACAAAAAATGGAATACTCTATCAATTAATAAAATCTTACATGAAACCACATATAGACTTGCCTCAGTTTTTCAGACAAACTGTGTGAAGAGAGTCTACTTGTTCAGGAAAGCTATTTTAGAAGTTAGATGGATGGGTTGCACAACTTTTCATCACGTTTATGAAGAACAAATGTGTGGAAACAATGATTTGCACACATTAGAAACATATAAATAGCTTTGTGAATTTCCAAGACTGTGTACCGAAAGATGTTCTGTGACATAATGCCCTCCAGAACAATTTATCAGTGGGATGACCCGAATCTTAAAAGAATAAACACATTCTCCCATAAATAGGATGTACACTTTCATCTGCTCCATGTTTTACCCGGAGAAATCATATTTCATCAATCTTTCAACCCTTTATTGACGGGATGTCCACATACATTTGTCTGAGAGGCATTGGGGCATGATAAAATATTAATTTTATATTCGCTGTCTGATGTTCGTAGATGTGGGGGCAAGTCTCTTTACCCTCTGGCAACAAAAGGCAAAGGTTCACACTGTACAATTACAAGCAGATAATGTTAATGGCATGCTGAATGGTAGGAAACATATTGATGGTACTGACTAATAACTGTGTGTGTGTAGTGTAATATGGGGACAAATTACAAGTAAGTCACTGTGTGATAATGGTCAAAAGAGTGACCTAGTTGTCAGAAGAAGGAAATTTTACAGCCATTAATTCAGAGCTCAGGAAGGAAAATTTACATTCATACTGTTGAAATGTCCTTGTGTCAGAAACCCAATCACACCAGCTCACTCATGGTGTTACTTACAGTAGAAACTGTGAAAAAGCTTTAATATACTGCCATACATGCATCTGCACTGAAGCAAAAAAAAAAAAAGTGTTGTTGCACCTCAGGGAATCCAAACACAACTGTAAAATCCTCCTTCCAACAAGGAAACTGTTATTTAATTTGCAGAGCTGAAATACATTATGCTAAATCAAAAAAGATACAAATGAAATAAATCGTGAGAGGAAGTATAGAAGAATCTATTTTCATTCTGTACATAATTCTTAAAATTGACAGCTTTGCCCATACTCTTAAATATAGTGCAGCGCTGGTTTTTTTGGTTTGGTCTTGCTGGTTTGGTGCTTTCTATTAGCAAGATGTCTGAAAAGTAAATGTACGTTCAAAATAAGTAAGTAAGTTCAAAAATCATGTCATTAAGTGTTACTACAGTTCTGAGTATATGGTGAGGCAAAAAAGTACAGCATTTGGCAGCCGCCAACAGTGTAAGTTGTCCCACTTAAAATATTATGGGTAAGATTTAAGACTGAGAGACAGGATGTATACAAAATTGCAGGAATCACATTGCAGGATTTTCAAAGGATTTATTAATACAATGGTGCAGAAATTAAGTATTTGGTTAATAACAAAAGTTAATCTCAATCAGGGCTGGGCGGTATGGCAAAATGTTCATTTCACAGTATTTAAAAAAAACATGTCAGTATTATGGTATTTCACTGTATTTTTTCATACAACTCCATTTATATCCACATTATCTTATAAGAATGAATAATATAAAAATGTGCTTTAAATAGCCCAGTTTAGTGTCATATGGACTGCATCATGTTGTTTTTATCCAGAAACGATTGAATGATATGAAAATAATTAAAATTATTATTCTAGTAGACATTCTTGATGTTCTAAGGCTGAAAGTATACTTGTTTCTTAACCTAACGTTGACGCAAGCAGCAAATTGCATCTTGTACTGACTTTGAATGTACTACTGAAGAGCCCTACTAGGGGGCAAAGTACATACTCAGCCACGATTCTACCAAAGAAGTTAAATAAACGTGGCGACTGTAGAAGATTATTAGCTGGTTAATATTCAGATAACAACAGAAAAAAGATGGCATAAATGTATCATAAATGGCATTTAAAACATATTTACTGCTATTTTTAATGTCTTTCCTACTGATTTGCTGCCATTGACCACGTATACCTACAGACGGTCAAATAGCGCTCAACACTCCCTCCAACTGGTTTCTCACAATCGCATTTGTAAAAGATATGCTGTTCGGTTCTTGTCTGACCTTTTATAGCCAATAACCTTCTAAACTTTAGACGTGACTCCTCTTTTTGGAATTAATTCTTCAAAATTGTGTGCTTCATTTTGGTATCTTCTGCCATAGCAGTACTTAGTTAAAAACATTACTTTTCACATGTGACAAAGAGCGTGTAGAAGTGAAATCGGTCAATGCTAAAACACTTCCCCATATTAAACGTCCCGGAAGTTGTCAGAGCTATTCATCGGCATAACGGTATATTAATAATTCATGTAATGAAAATAAACACTGGTTTTCGGTATGAACTGGTATACTGCCCAGGCCTAATCTCAATATTTTGTAAACATATCCTTGGTTGGCACTGATAAGGTCAAATGTTTCCAGTAGGTCTTCACCAGGTTCGCACACAGTGTTGCTGGTATTTTGGCCCATTCTTCTATGCAGATCTTCTCTAGAACTGTGATGGTTGGGGCTGTTGGTCGAGAACAAAGGTTTTCAACTTCCTCCACAGATTCTCTTTTGGACATAAATCTGGAGACTGGGGCACTCTAGAACCTTTAAGTACACTTTATCATACTGGAAAATCCAGCCACATCTCATCTTCAGTGCTCTCACTGATGGAGACAGATTTTTGCTGAAAATCTCTTTTTTCATTGCTCCATTCATCCTTTCCTTCGTACTGGTCAGTTGTCCTGTTTCCTTTGCAGAAAACCAGCCAAAGTCATTATGTTTTCACCCTCATGCTTCATACTGGGTATGGTGTTCTTGGAATGCAACTCAGCATTCTTCCCCCTCCTTAAACGGTGAGTGGCATGTGTACCGTGTGTCTCTCATAGCTGATGTATACCTAGGATGTAAACTCCAAGCTGAGAGACACTGGGCCAGGATTCAATCCCAGGACCTTCTTGTTGCAAGGCAACAGTGCTACCAAATGCACCACTGTTCAGACCTTAACTCAATCAAAGCGCCTAAGTGGAAGGCGCTTGGTAGAAACCCATGCACAAATTACAGAAATAACAGTCTTGAGAGCAATTTAAAACACAGTTATTTATAGAGATTTATTTTAATTTTTGAATTAATAATGCTACCCCACACAGACGTATTCAGGACATGGGCTTCAGCAGTCATATTCTTTGTGTTCAGCCATTTCAGAACCAGAAACAAAATCCAGATAATCTGGCTAAGGAGAAAAGGTGCTCAGTTGTCCACAGTCAGAAGAAAATGCAAATTTAATTAGCAAATTAAGATACCAGGGTATTGGGAAAAACAACGATGGACTGCTGACCTGGGTGTATGCCGCCTCTCGCCTGATGACCGCTGGAGCAAGGCACCAGGCCCCCCGCACCCTTCAAGGATAAGCTGGATGGATGAATGGACAAAGGGGCACAAAGGTGCCCTTTTGATGTCTCCATGTTTTTTGTTTAAGGAGCAATACAACACTACACCTGTTATGATCCTGACTTGCCAAGGTGAGGTAATTGTGGGTCATGTCAGTTGATTTGTCTGTGGGAAAGCTGGCTTTGCAGGTCGAGGGAGTGACATTATGATGACATATGATTTTTGGGACAACCCAGAAGCAGAAAAAAATACACAGCAATCAAAAAGGCAGAAGGTAATGATTTAAATTAGACGCATTTGATCAATCATTAACAGGATTGGTTCTCTGAGTTCTTCCGACATTATTGTTGGGGGATAGTATGGGGAGACAGCAGATACAGATACAGATTTTACTTGTATCATTCACTTTGATGCCACGCAATACCTCCTGTAATACCCCACCCGCTGGTTTAAAAGCACAGACTGGTTTAAAATGTTGCTGCCTACACTTATGATTTATCAAGAGGGAGCTAAGAGGCAGGTAGTTGTTGGAGGTTTAAAATAAAAATATTGTATGAAAGTGGCTAATGATGATTTTGAGAGCCATGTCATCTGCTGGTGTTGGTCCACTCTTTTTCATCAAGACCACAATTAATGCACCTCAAGCTTTTCTCTTGCCGATCAGCTTTACAGCTGATTTCATTTTCTAGCAGTATCTGGCACCTACCCACACTACCATGACCTTGGTATCACTGTGCTTGATTGGACGGCAACCAGACCTGACTTAAACCTCTTAATGAACCTTTGGGATGTTCTAAGAGAAAGACGAGAGACACCAGAACAAACCATATGGATGAATTCAAGGTCACTATTAAAGCAGTGTTGGGTCTGACCCATGACTATATGAAAGTATATAAAAGGGTTCTACGATAAATTACATCAGCATCCCTTTCCTGCCATTTCAGAACGGAACGGCTCTACACATCACACCGGCGCACCGTCTCTCTTTCTCACTCCCCACATCTGGACGATCAACAGAACCTCGTTCCCTCCCAGGAGGGCAGGATTCTGACAAGTCCCTCTTTCTCGACTGGGTGAAAAAATCACTCAATCAAATCCACTGCAGCTCCCTTGCAGCCTGAATGGATGAAGTAGCAGCTGATAGCGGTGGCCGCTCGCAAATTTCAAAAAGCTGTGCAACTAAATTCCCATTCCCATTCCCATTCCCATTCTCTCTCTGGTTAGACACGTTTGAGCTGAAGGAGATTTCCCTCTCTGCCCAAAGTCCTGATACGGTTTTAGACACACGTATCTGACTTTTCTTCCCACTAGGAAACCTCCCCTAAGCTCCGACTGGCCATCAAAGCTTTTTCTCCCCCCCCTTTTTGCGTCGTGTTTTTACGTCAAAACCAAAGGATTTACCTTTCCTGCGATCAACCCTGTGGTGTTCAGCATGGCGCAGTAACGCGTATGCCCCATGCACGTGCATGCTACGGCGTGAGCGCGTACAGGAAGTTCCTGAGGGATACGGCTTTAACAGCTTCCGGCCGGCGGCAATTTTCTTAGTTTGTTTATGTAGCAAGTAGCTGTAGCCACCTAGCTTAGTAATAGCTTAGCCTAGCTTAGCCGAGCCAGTTAGCTGGTAGATGAACTTGGGTTGTGTTTTTGTTATTGTTATTGTTAAACAGAATCAAATCTCTGTTTCTTTTATTTGAGAGTGTGTTTGAATCATTGCAGAGGGCTTACCCTTCAGACAAATAGTATCTGTTGAATCTTAACAATTAGCCATAGCTGCTGGTTTGGTAGAGCTAAACTCTGAAAACATATTTTGCCAGGCTAACTCCTGGCTGGTGCCCCATTTTTAATAATTTGAAGGAATAATTAAATCATTTTTTAATTATTAATTTAATATTCCCATTATAACCAGATAGACCATAACTTTCTTTTTTAAATAACACAACAGCAGCGTGCATTTCTGAACCTCTCAACAGCATCACAGAGATCAAATCACATCTAAACTGTCTATCCAATGCAGTGTTGCGGTGCGGGGGGGGGGTCAGGTCACCTAGAATAAATAATGATTTTACAGAAAGCCCTAAACAGCAGCCCTGTGATAGCCCAATAGACTGTTGAGGGATTGAGAAAAGATGCACTTTACCGCCTTGAACTGAAATCGAATACCTTCAAACAGATAAGGTCAAAAGCATTTAACGATGAAGAACTAATCCAAAATCTAATTGTTATTCATCAATTGGATCAGTTAGTTGACAAAATTGGGGTCTGAGGTGATTAAATTACATTTTTAAAATGACAGCTACAGTGCGTGCAGCACTTATCATGATATACGACTTTATTAATGGGTGGGTCAATAATATGGGCGTAATGAAAAGGTTGACAGAATCATTAATTTTGAAGCAACGCTTTCCTTTGTGATTCAAACATCTGCTTATAATGTTTTAACTCAATTATGAAGCACAGAAAAGATGAGTCGTATCGGTCAAAAACCTCCATTGATTAACTCAATATTGCAGTCTTCTACAAAGAAAATCACAGTTAAAGGATATAAAGATTATAAAGGCTAAACTAATATTCTTACAGAAACCAAGAACAATGTAATAACAAGTTGTGGAATTTTTGATAGTAAACTAGAACCCATTTTCCACTCTATGAATATTCTTTGTTCATTTTCATTATTAGCAGATAGGTGGCATCTTTCACCCTGCAAAGCCTCGCACTTTATGTGGTCTTCTTATTATCTTATTTTAATCATTTCCATCCGTCTAATGAGGACCCAGAGGCACACGTGTTTGTATTGTTGCATTTCATCACATGGTTAAATGTTAATTGACTTCTTTTCCATATCACTTGTGCTGTGTTAATGCCTCACTCAAGAGTTCTCTGAAATTAGCTTTAAGGTTCTCTGCAGGTGTCACAGCTCTGTTCAAGGCACTGGGTTCTGTGTGTGTGTGTAACTGCTTGTTGTTAAACCATGTTTCATCTCGTAATTAGCCATCTGTTGGATTTGGTAAAAGGTATGAAACTGGTCCAATGATTATCATGGAAATGCTATCCCATAAGTTGTCCAAGCAGATCATAATGTTTGCTACCCGTGTTATCATTGTAAATGTATTCAGTTTTCCATAGATCTTTCCGGTAAAATGAAATAAATGATTGCAAAAAATCTCTGTGCTATTGATGTAAACATATGAGAAGATAATAGTTGTCTAAAGTCAAGGTCAACTTATGAAAGTACTTTTTTTCTGGATAAAAGGCTAGATACTGGCTTAGAAAGTAAATATACCAATTGAATTAAACAAAAACAGCAATTGAATGTGTTGTATTGATTAAGCATTATAAAATAAAAAAAATGGGGATGCTTAATTGTTGTCAACATCTTTTAGGGAAAAAAAAGTGTGCCTTCTACCAGCTTTACATTAAAATCTTTCTTCATTTTCTTTACAAATGAGTTACATTAGATGGAGAGTATCCGGGAACAGCAGTTTTCAAAGTTTGCCACAGGCTATTAATTGGATTTAGGTCTGGTCTTTGACAGGGTCATTCTACAACAAGAGTTTTCCATTTTATTGCATGACATAAGTATTTTATCGCTTATCAACCTGTAAGAATTTAGGCTCCCACATACCTGTTAGTTCTTTTTTAAGAAGCCCTTCTGTTCTCCACTTATTACCTGTATTAACTGCACCTGTTTGAACTTGTTACCTGTTTAAAAGACACCTGTCCACACACTCAAACAAACTCCAACCTCTCCACAATGGCCAAGACCAGAAAGCTGTGCAACTGTTGGACGACGTTCAATTTCCCTCGATCTGGCCATGTAAGATCTCTCCTCGTTGGGCATCAATGATGATGAAGACAGTGAGGGATGAGCCCAGAACTACACTGCAGGATCTGGTCAATTACCTAAATAGAGCTGGGACCACAGTCTAAAAGAAAACCATCAGTGACACGCTCCGCCGTCATGAATTTAAATCCTGTAGTGCATGCAAGGTACCCCTGCTCAAGTCAGCGCATTTCAAGGCCTTTCTGAAGTTTGCCAATAGATGGATCTGGATGATCCAGAGGAGGAATGGGAGAAGGTCATGTGATCTAATGATACAAAAGTGGATTGTTTTGATCTAAACTCCACTCGCTGTGTTTGGAGAAAGAAGAAGAAGGAGTACAACCCAGAGAACACCATCCCAACTGTGAAGCATGGAGGTGGAAACATCACTCTTTTGGGGTGCTTTTCTGCAAAGGGGACACGATGACTGCACTGTATTGAGGGGAGGATGGATGGGGCCATGTATCGTTAGGTATTGGCCAACAATCTCCTTACCTCAGAAAGAGCATTGAGGATGGGTCGTGCCTGGGTCTTCCAGCATGACAACGGCCAAAAACACACAGCCAGGAAAACCAAGGAGTGGCTCCATAGGAGGCATCTCAAGGTCCTGGGGTGGCCTAGCCAGTCTGAATCCAATATAAAATCTTTGGAGAGAGCTGAAAGCCCCAATTTCCCAGTGACAGCCCCGAAACCTGAACACTCTGGAGAAGACCTCTATGGAGGAGTGGGCCAAAATCCCTGCTGTAGTGTGTGCAAACCTGGTGAAGAACTACAAAAAATGTCTAATCTCTGTAATTGCAAACAAAGGGTTCTTTATCAAATACTGAATTATGTGTGTCTGATGTTTCACATACTTATGTCATGCAATAAAATGGAAATTAATTATTTAAAAATCATCCACTGTGATTATCTGCATTTTTGTTTTCGATTCTGTCTCTCACAGTTAAAGAGTACCTTTGATACTAATTACAGACCACTACATGCTTTGTAACTAGGAAAACTTAAAATCTGCAGTGTATCAAATACTTGTTCTCCCCTCTGTATATTTAGTTTACAGCTTCTGCAAAATTTAGCAGCACGTGTCCTGACATTACATTGGTCTTAAAATCACTGCATTGGTCCCCCCTACATTTTATAATAGATTTTAATGTTATTTTATTGGTTTTCAAGTGTCTTAATGGTCCTGGCCCCATTTATCTTTCTGAACAGACTTTACCACATGAACCTTTGAAGTCTCTGCACTCCTCTGGCAGCCATCTCCTTGTCATCCCTAAAGTCAGGACACACACTGTTGGAGAGAATTCTTTCCACTATTATGGCCCTCAACTCTGAAACAGCCTGCCAGAGGACCTTAGGGCCGCAGATAATGTTCATGTTTTTAAGAGCAGGCTAATGACTCACCTTTTTAGCCCAGCATTTAACTGATTATTATTTGACATAGCTTGTTTAATTGCTTTGCATGTTTTACCTGGTTATATTTTATCAGTATTTGATCAGTGCTTTACTATTTAATCTTATCATATTTATCTAAATTTTTATTTTCATATTTTAAGCTGTTAATCTAATCTTCCTTCCAGTGTTTCCTCTGAGGGAGCCATCTGTTTGGGGACCGGTGATCGGCTGTGGCTGCTTCGGTACTCTCCAGGTAGTGCTTGGGTGTCACAACCTTTCCTCCTCTAGGCGCCCTGGGTCATTGTCTTGGCTGCTGCTGTTGATCTGCTGCTACCAGTGCAGATGGCTCCTTTGATGGCGTCTCCTGGCTCATCTGTACTTGGCCAAATTACCTTTTTTACAGTTTCTTTTTACAGTTTACATGTGTTTACTTTTTACAATTTACATTTTACTGTTTATATTTTACAGTTTACATGTGTGTTTGCATGGGAGTTGGGTTGGGGGTATAACTGGGATCATGTTTTTAAATCTGCAGGGGAGGGATGGGAATGGGGTTTGTGTGAGGTCATTTTAATCTTGATGCAATTCTTGAATGAAAAGTACTTTATAAATAGAGTTAGATTTGATTTGATTCAGTCATAACATTATTTTTACAAACCAAGTAGGACAGAGGCTGAGTACCAGTACTAAAATGGGATAGGTGGAGAGAATAAAACGCTTTAAGCACGTTTTTTAAGCATGTTTGTGAAGAACCTGAAATTCTCTTTTGAGCCAATCAAAATGGTTCTACAATCTACCGAATGGTTTTATTCACTAAATTAATTTGTGCTTGATTTGTGACACACACTTTATGTGCTTTAGCTTAGTTATTATAAAGTTGACAGTGCATTAATGTTTGTATTTTTTCTAATCCAGTGCAGCATTTAGTGCATTTTATGACCTAATGTGGGTTTAACAAACCAATTTTTAATATGTTCAAAAACTTTAACTTTGAAAAAGCTTTTGACACGACTGATTGCAATGTGGTCACTGGGTGGTGACTCAGCAAATTTAGTTTGGAGTTCATAGGCATGCATGGGAGCTTTATGAAAACAGCCTTGAATGAACTATGTTTCATTGTAATGAGAATTTTCGCTTAAGGGGCAGCAATCAGTTAGTCAAAAAGCTTGTGAACACGAACATAAAATTTAACATATGTATTAGCAAGCTTTCTTTATGCCCTGCAGCTCTGCTTTTATGAATGATTATTCTTAGCGGGGGTCACAGCCAGGGCACAATCAATGTTTTAGACTGAATTTGCAATTACATTTATTTTGAGGAGCCGGTTTGACCTATTGTTTGCTATTTGAAATGTAATTGTTAAAACAAAGGGGTAAAAAGTGAAGACAGTTTTAATCCCTATTTTCTTTAGATATTACTCATAGAATTTGAATAACTACATGTTTTTAAGTTACACCCTATTTGATTGCACAGAAGTTTTATGCCGGATGAGTTGAAGAAATCCATTAACTAATATGAACCCTGCTCAAGTTAGCAATAAATGGTAGCATGCTGGAATCCTGTGGAAAGAAAGACAGACCACTTTAGAATGTGTTCTAATGATACAGACCAGGAGGAACTGACAAGAGCAATGACAGGCAGGAGGAAGAGTTTTGATGGACGTGTAGCTGTGAGCACTGCCTAAGTCATGCTCTGGGCTATGAGGCTCAGGCAGAGGAGTGGCAGCAGTTGGTAATTACCTCAGAAGAAGCATCTCATCCTCATTTATTTTACCGCACATCTGCCCAGAATGTGAAGCTGGTAAAACATTACCCATATTCCCTCTCCTCTCTTCTGTCATTGTTTTCCTTCATTATTCCAACATTAAAAAACACAATTTTTGACACGATTTCAGGGAGAATCTTGTGTAAAAACAATTAACACACAGTAGAAAATCAGATAAATTCATATTTTCTTTTGCTGAGTTTATTTAGCAGTAAGGGTAGCAACACTGGAAGCAGGAAGAGATTAATCTCGGAGGGGAAGCACCACTGGAAGATGGTTAAGTGGTTTGTTTGTTTGGTTGGTTGGTTGGTTAACCTGGATCAGATATTGTTTTGTTTTGTTTTTTTGTAGGAGGTCGGCAATGTTCTTACTTCGTCTTAGAACAGATGAAGTCTGAGGAAGGTAATGGAAAGGGCTGGAGTGGGAATCATTTTTGGCCCTGGAGTTTCATGCCTCAGACCGGTCCACTTTATATCACAACCTATTATTTACACTATGTAATTATAACCTTACATGTTAATGGTACAACGGCACACTGTTATGTAAAGCCTTGTAATTCAGAGTATTTTTCACAAAAATATCAAATTCAGTGCAAATAAAACTGCTTCACTAGGTAGATTTGTTTTCAGCACGCATTCACATTACATTATTCTTCACAACACAATATCAGAATCTATATTTTGAGCTGCTGCCTCTGTAATCAGACCCTTAATAGACTCTGTTCTCCCTTTCAAATTCCAGTAACATGTATTTTTTGTCTTACTTTTGAATATGAATTTATGGCTGGTTTATAACAGGTCAAACCATCATATGGGCATAGAAAGTGGTTTAACTGGAATGCCTGCTTGTTCACACACCTGGTGCTTTCATAATGACAAGAGAAATCCCCTCATGACTAATGAATCCTGGCTCTGCTTCTGACTAAACACTTTTAAAAATAGTCATAATACTCAGCACAAATCTCCCAATTTTACAAAGCCTCTGATTAATTTGCATCAGTTATACTATTGTAGTGCTGAATCAGCTAGGGTTGCCTACATTCATAAATTAAAATAAGGGACACTTAGGGTAGTGACTCATGGGGAGGTGTGATGCTTTGGTAAATGGGTGACCCAGAAATGTCATACGTTAAGCTTGAAATGCTTTATTCACAATAAACTAGGGCTGCCACGATTAGTCACTTCGGCACGACAATGTCGATAACCAGAATTTTCTACAATAAATGTATTCGTCGAGGTCATTGTTTCTTTAAAAAAAGCGTTGTTTTTCTCTTAAAACTTCGGCTGTACCGCTCACTGCTCTATGTACTGTATGTCTATGGCTCTGTCTGCATCTCTGCCCCTGACACATATGCACAGCAGTGTAACTCCGGATCAGTCCTGGTGTAACTCCGGAAAAGCCCAAACTGTCATGGCGAGTACACAACGGAGCGCTAATGTCTACGAGCGTTTTATAAGAATTGTACAGAAGCATGTGTAATCGAAAATCAACAAGGTAGAACCTGCTTACCGTGGCAGGACGACGTTGATGCCCGGTGCGGCTGACTATAAAGAGAGACAGTTGCCTCGCAAAGCTAATTAGCATTTTAGTTGCTAACGTTAACACCAACAGTAGGCTGAAAAAACATCCTCTTTTACCTAGACTTGTCGGCTTTGTGTGTTTATCTCATGTCATCAGCACCTGGATGGTGGCTGGCTCTGAAACATTCAAAGCAGACGGCGGAGTGGAGTGGGATGTCAATGTTTTATTAAATTGGCTTGCATGGCTTGTCTGAACAACAATTAAACAGCACTAATAAGACATTTAATGCAATGTTAATATAATATTTATAGGCCATTTCTCTAAAATATAAAATCCAACAGCCAGAAACCTATCCAAACAGTTTTTTATTTTTCATTTTACTAACCGTGCAAACTTCCTCCTTTCTCTCTCTTTTCCTGTCTGTTTAAAGGCCCAGTATCCTTTGGTGAAGGAAGTAACCTGTACAATCCATAGATTGCGAAGGCCCTCTAGTGGCAGTTAGCTGTAAAAATCCATAAAAAAAACTGCAATGCACTATAGGCTGTATTTTTCAAAGCATAGGCTTATACTTTGGAAAATATGTTACTTAAAGAGAAAATATCTTGAAATACATTCTAAACAGATAGAAGATGACATGAAATATTTTGAAAAATTATCAGGTAAATAAGCATTCTGACCATATTATTAATTTTATTCATGTATTACAACTCCAAGCAGGTTAACCTTGAATTCTTATTGGATTTAGATGCGTATTCACAGTGAGGTAGGGTGTGGCCTCAGAAGATCAATGCTCTACATCAAAGTGTGCACAATTGTAAGGGAGATTCTATCCCTCAGGCAAAACTGGCCAAAAACAATGGATGCAGAAGTGATACAACATGTCGGGGTATAATTACAGAATCATCAAACATTTTGACAGTAAGTGAGCTGTCAATGATTGGGGAAGACTCAAGAACTTACTCTCCTCCAATCTTGTCAAATTTCAGAACCTACAGTACCTAGTTTGCCCAGAAGTTCAAGGTTTTCATTGCTCAGAGACACGGTAAAGAAGGCCAGATTCCGATCAAGAAATATCTGAAGTTAAACATATATATATATATATATATATATATATATATATATATATATATATATATATATATATGGACTGATGAGAATGAGAAAAGAGTAACTCTTGATGGAGCAGATGCACTGTTTAGGCCTGTGGTTTGGTTTGGATCAGTGAAGTGCTTAATTTGTAAATCAAACGATACCAGGACACAAGTAGTAATGTGAGAGACCAGAGTCAGCTGAGGCCAACATGATACGAGAACACACAGAATCATTAACTTCCCCAGACATGGTAAACTTGTGCGCAGCAGGAGTAAATCATCAAGCAGAACGAGAGAAGGTGATGAAACAGGAATGGAACGGAACACATGTTTCTGAAACTGATCTGCAGTCAAATAAGGCAATTGGAGAAACATGCAAGCTCCAGCGAGCAGTCAACTTTTATATGCATATTTGCGTATTGTGCTATGCATGCAGCAAGCACATAGAAGAAACATCAGCTGTGGATGCACAGCTGAGAAGACTAGCCTGCGCATAGTGCAGGATGAAAAATTAGCACCCGGGAAGAGTCATGATTAATGGAGGTTTTGACAAATACAGGAACGCAATTTCCTTAATATCGATAGGATTTTTCCTCTTTGTTCTCTTGCTTCATAGCCCATGCCCCTTCTCTACCACTCTCACCCCACAGGAGGAAGTGACTCAGTAACTCCGTTCGGAGTAACTGAGAGTGGACAACTTGTGGCACTGAAAAGAAAGGAGGCAATATTTCTCACATAAAAAAAGTTAATATATTTTTTTAATTGTTTGTTTATGAACTGTTTGATTATTCTCACATCATCAAACAAAAATTAAGCATTTAACCCAGTATCAGCCAGAGCGTTTTGATTTATTTCAGCCAGTATGTTTAATTTTGGTGCTCTGTAGATGATAAAAAACTCTTGTGTAAGTTTTTCATTAGAAGCATTTCTCTTGTAACTGGGATAGTGACTGTATGTTGCTGTTACTGAACAAACATGCTAGGACTCAGTGATAATTTTCTGCATAATCATCTGATGGACATCAAAACAACTGGCTATCTGCTCGAAATCTGCAGGACAATTGGACACACTGACCTAAGAACACTGAGGTGCGTTCTGCTATCACGGTTTAATGATGCCGTCTTGCTGGGAGTCAGATACCGAATCTAAAGAAGAGCTTAACAACAAGGTTGATCAGACTACACTGAAAGTTTAAACTCTGATGGTGGAAATATATTTAAGGGTTAGTTTATATGGGGTGAGTTAGGGAATGCATAAGTGAGCTTGGTTCCCTACATGTTCTGGCCAGACATGTTGAATTAAATATCTTAAATGCCTGTTTAGATTCCAGATGAATGGCTAGCTCGATTCCTTTTGAGCTTGATTTGGGTGCTCTTTGGTCACAGGTAGAACATCTTAACTGCAGTGTAGAGAAGGAATTCTTTGAAACCTTTGCGGTTTTATGAGTACATCAATACAACTATAACAAATATAAAACTGTCAATTGAATATTCAAAAACATCTATTAATTTCTTGGACTTGACCATTTCCAGAGAAGACAATAATCGTTTGCATACAACAATATATAGAAAAAAGCAGATAGAAACAATTTGTTGAAGGCTGACAGCTTCCATCCAAGGAGTCTGAAAGAAAACATTCCTTTTGGACAATTTCAGCGTCTTAGACGCATTTGCAACAATGATTCAGATTTTGAAATTCAGGCTCAAGACATGAAATTAAGGTTCAGGGCCAGGGGTTACTCACCAATGACAATAGAAAAGGCTATAACAAAAGCACACTCTACAATACGCTCTGATCTACTAAAGAAGAAAACGAGGAAGAAAGACATGGCTACAAATAATTCCAGACCTGTATTTGTTACCCAATATAGTAGTAGTTCCTCTGAAATGAAAAAAAAAAAGTCCAATTGGGGGTTAATTCATGGTGATCCTATTCTTAAAGATGTTTTTCCTGAGCTGCCTATGACTGTGTTTAAGAAGGCATCACCCGTTAGGGACAAACTTGAACGAAATTATCTTCCAGGTCCTAAACAAAAAAACACGGCTAGAAAAGGTGCTATGGGGGACCTATAGTTGTGGCTCTTGTAGTCATTGTGAGGTGTCATTCAAAGAAATATTTTTTTTTTGTGATCTGAGAACGCAGAAATAATTTAAGATTAATGGTTTTATTAACTGCAACTCGGAATATATGGTCTACCGCCTACAATGCCCATGTGGGTGTTTCTATGTGGGCAGAACTAAAAGAAAACTAAAAGAGCGTTTTTACGAAAACAAATACACCATCCAAGTCAAAAATGAAGATTACCCTATGGCCAAATACTTTAAAGAAATACACTATAGTGACCCATCATATTTGAGAATTCAGGGCATTGAAATTATTTTAAAAATCAATACGTGGAGGTGACATTTAAAAAAAACTTATTGCAACATGAAACCTCTTGGATATGGAGTTTTGAAGCAATGGACTATCCAGGATTAAATGAGGAGATAGATTATAGACCTTTTCTGTTATTTTGTAATACGTTTTTTTCCCCTGTGATTACTGAATTGTTTTATATATAAATGTTTATGTACTGTATTTGTATATGTGTATGCATATGTATGCATGAATGTTTATGGTTATATATACACATGCATGCTATCAGTTGCCTGTGTTTCTGTTTATTATTGTGACCAATATTTTTAGTGCTGAGAACCATGTGAGAGGTGTGTGCAAGCAATTGCCTGCAGACCTTTAATATTGATTGTCAACCCCTGTGTGTCTGTTTCCACCTGTGTATCTTTGCCCTTAATAGGATCAGTTTTACATCTGCTTTATTATGCCCTAAAAAAAGGCCCAATGCTGCTACGTGTGGGCATTTTAAAGTTGTCCAGTTAGGACATGTCATTTTTGTAAAAAAGACATCTTAAATACCTATAAGGACTGTTTCAGCTTATTTTTATAACCCTGAATTAATAAATACCTGCATTCATTCGAACTTCCCCACCCATTCCATATTTGCCTCCACCAAGGAGGTTATGATTTTGCCTGACAGAAGTGATTTTGTCACTTAGTGAGAAACATAACTTTAGAAGTTATAGACTGATTTTGCTGACATTTTCAGGAAATCTCCACATCAAGACCAGGAAACTGAGATTGGATATTGGGGGTGATCCAGATCATCATCTGGGGGGGACTGAGCTGCCTAGGTGGAGGTCTTCACTCTCAGAGTGCTTTTCTAGTGGCACGTTTTTTGATTAGTCTTCTTGAAAAATAATAATACAATTAAATTTTTTTCATGATGAATATTTACAAGTTTAACTGCAACTTCAGTATCAGCAATTACTAACAGTTACCTAACAACTAAGCTATTCAAAAATGCAATGCATTCAAAATAAATGCTATTGATCAATATGCATACACTGATGTGGTGAAGAGAACCCACTATCGTTTAGCAGCATTAATCTGTAAGTGTAGCACAATTGGACCTCCTCCCAGGCTGAGGTCTGTAAATCCGATTGAAGGAATTGAGAAGAAGGATGGGGGTTGTCTGTAATGTAGTGTGCTTGTGAACTGTACTTGGAAGAAGGTATCCCCAATAACAACTTATTACCTGGTATAAAACCTCCTCATCCATTGTTTGTTAGATCAGTGGCCTCTATTAGGCAGATTCATCAAAAATCAGGCTGCCAGACATCTCCAAGTGAATAGGGAATTTCATTTGCGCTTCAGTGGGCCAAGCTGTTTTAATCAGTATGCTTGAGTGGTTGAGGTGGAGTCATTTAAAATGCTAGTTGTTTGACTTATTTATCTATTTTTATTAATTTGTTATGATGTCATTTGTACTTAGCAAGTTTCTGCAGTCTGCTAGCTCCCAAATACATATAGTATCTTTCTGTGCACCATGAAACATAATGTTCATAGTTTCGGGAATTAATTTGTCATTGCTAAGTTATATTGCTCTGGTTAAAAACAAAACATTATGTGTATGTTCTTCAGTTTTGGTTCAT
Organism: Apricaphanius iberus; assembly: GCA_028564705.1. Classification (NCBI taxonomy): domain Eukaryota; kingdom Metazoa; phylum Chordata; class Actinopteri; order Cyprinodontiformes; family Aphaniidae; genus Apricaphanius; species Apricaphanius iberus. Next base: position 860,649 of record JAPXFQ010002197.1, read on the forward strand.
TTAAGATAAATCAATGTGATGTACCAAAACAAAGTAAATTATAAAATGAATTTGTAAAATAGCTAATATTGTCACTTGGGTGACAAAAGTTCAGGTTCTCTATCTGGATAAAATGAAGAAATATCCGAGTAAATATTTATTTCTCATTTAATCCGTGAAGATCATTTATATTTTTCCTAAATAAAAGCATTGTTTTGCAAGTTTTTTTTTTTTCTGCACCACATTCCTGAAGCAGAATTTAATAAATATATGCAGATACTAACATGCACTTAAGGTCCAACAGATAGAAACAATGTGCACCTATACTATTATGACTTTATACAGTCATACTTTGATATGACCTTGCTTGTGTCTGCTGAGCTGCCTTTCTGGGAGAGTAAAGCCTATGTGTTCTTTCTCGTTGAGCACCTTTCCTTTTCTTTTTAAAAATTTAATTTAGCTTCCTGTTACCTTATGCTGCCTTAGAGTCACCTTGCTGGTTTCCACACCAGCGCAGGATTCTTCCTAAGCTTTTTGCAAGGAACTTCATCATTCCCCTCACCCTTTCTAGCGCAGCTTAACTCAGACACCAAGGTGTGTCCTCTTGTTTACATAGTTTATTGTCGTACATAAACTGTTTTACTCATTCGTCTTGAGTCCTCCTTATGATTCTGCATGTTGGTCAGGAGGTTACCCGCAAGCATAGAAGAATAGTATTTATATTATAAAGTGCATAGTGTATGTACTGTACATCCTAGCTAAGTTATATGGAAAGGGTTGAGGTTAAAATGTATTTGATTGTAAAATTTGTACAAGGTTTCTAAAACCTTTTTTTCAACATTTGTGTCCACCCAGTCTGGTCATTGATCAGTGCCGCTAATATATATATATATATATTTCTCTATATGTCTCTATCATGCTGATGGAATGTTGTGAAATTAATTGAATATTTGCTATGATTGTTACATATCTAAAAACATGGAAAATTGTGGTGGTGCAGGGACTGGTAGAGTGAGGTCTAGTAGAAATTCATGAAAGGAACAACCCTTTTTAACTTTGCTACACAAGTGTCCAAGCTACAATGCATGAAAATTGTGTGTCAGCACCATGGAAATCAAAAAGGTTGTGGTGACCTTTCATTGTTGCTGTTGCCATGGAGCAAGCACATTATTTAACACAATAGATGCAAGCATCACAATGTAGGATGTCAGAGGCCATGACCATGTAATATATTTTTTTGTGAGCTCAGGATGGAATAAAGCAATATCTAATCCAACTGTTCAAGAAAAAAAAATCAGCTCTATCTGATATTTCTTAAGAAGAAAATAATACAGCAATGACAGTCAAAGTCATTGTCATGCGAAAAGAACTATGCTGTGACACGCTGAGACCTGGCACCTTGACACATACCACAGACGTGTCGAAGAAGGGCTTTATGCTCATATGTGTTTAATAATTTATTATAATGTTGAGTTGTTTAAACGAATGAGTTTAGATGTAAATTATATCCCATAATTTTCCTCAATAAAGTGTTTAAATGTATAGATTAAGTAGGCTAGTTATTAGTGTCATTATTTCTACATGTTATGTATTTCTAAATTGTGGTTGCAGTCTTTAACATCTTTTCTATGTATTGACTTAATCTTTCACTGCAATACTTATTGCTAATTGTATTTGTAAAGAATTCTAAAAACAAAACTACTACTTTGCTGTCATTTCCGAATTCCTGTAGGAGTTAATATGTAGTTAGATTTAGGCTTCTTACATCACAAATCTTGGGAAGTTGATATTTTAGAAGGCCTTGCTGGCTGAATCAAACTGAGACAGGAAAGTTTAATATTTTCTGTATCCAGTTTTTTTTTGTTAGTCACAGCTGTGATTGGGTAAAAAGGAAGGTACATAAAGCAAACAATGATTTTGTCTAAAAATACAGAGGTGAACAGAGGAGAAAGAATCCTGGCTGCACTGCAGATAGTTTGCCCTCTCCAGCCCTTGATAACCTTCCAGCTCCCTCTCTCTGCCTCACCAGCCGTACACCGTCACCCACCCACTCCTTCCAACCACCTTCCCCCCTAACCCACCAATCCCTGGGGCTAGCATTTGTGAATTCATCACTGCCCTCACAACCTCGCTCAGCTGTCACATCGCATCTCGCATTCACAGTCAATGGTAACGCTGTTAAAGCTTTTCATACTCCACACACCCATTTCCACCTCTCACTATAAGCCACAAGTAATGCTGAGTCTGTTAGTACTTTTTCCTCATTAGATAACTAATTGATAACGGTTTCTCTTCTTTTATTAAAAATATCCTTCAATTGTTTCCAGAAAATTCTTTCTTTGATAGAAGCCATGGTTCATCTGATATAAATCTTTATGTTTTTTGATGGTCGTTCAGAAATGATTCTAAGATTGTAGTTTAAATGGATTTGATTAAGCTTAAACGGAATTAAAGTTAATATGTTTGACAGAGAAGTAACTACCCTATCTTTTAAATGAATAGTAAGTAAAGTAACTTGTATTCATACTCATGTTTGTCTGTTTTTACATGTTTACAAAACAGATAAGATCAAACACTTGCTTTATCAGATCTTCTGATTGCCGTACCAGCAGCTCCTTTTCCAAGACAGTTCCTTTTTTTTTTCAGACTCACACCATATGCTACTCAGAAACCTTCATTAGGCTCCACAGTCATCACACTCATCTCCCTCCAACTCAAGTCTTCTACCTGCCCACTCCCCAACATATCTCACTCCAGTCTCTGGATCTCACCCAGCTCACCCATATTTCCAGCCATAATCTACACAGGTCTTCCTTAGTGTATATAAGTAAAATATATAAGTATTTTTACAGTTTTCGGAAAGCCACAAATAACATGTTTCTACAAACATTTATTTCTAACAAATACTTAAAGAAATATTAGTTTTCAGGAGCAAGACATATTTCTAGTGTGCACCCACCCAGGAAGTGTGACACTAGCATGATAGGTATGCCTGCACTTGCCCCATTCTTGCACCACACTAACACACAAGTGAAGGCAGATACATAACTCTTGTGGACTGTCGTCTCTATGAAGTTGCGTGAAAAATAACCAGCAAATAGTGACAGCAACGTAAGTAAAAGGATATCTAAGGAGCACAGCTACATTTGGAATACAACCTATAATTTACAATGGAGAACTTCTGCATTTAACACAAACACACACAACCATTTTTTAAGGTTGTGGCCATAGTAACTTTTATTTTGATGTCTTTTCAATGACGTTCCTGTCACATGGTCATTGCTAGATTTATGGCAAAATATCAACCAATATTGCATATCCTTAATTATTAAAATTAATAGTAAGGTACAATTTTAAGCCTATTTTGAATTTTATTTGACTACAAATACAAATACTTTTCCCCCTCTGATATATATATATATATATATATATATATATATATATATATATATATATATATATATATATATTGTGGTGTTATTCTGCATAGGGTTTAAACTTTTATTATTCAGAAGGTAAAAGTCTGTTTATATAGTTTGCATGGTTGTAAAATATATGTCTGTCACTATTGTTTATGGGGGTAAGCTTTTAAGTCATAAAACTCTGGGGTGAGTTTTATTGCAAGCTGAAAAAACAGGATGTCTGTAGATTTAGTGTGTTGCCATAAAACCATAAAACTCAGAATGAGCTTTTAAGAAAAGACGTCTCACCCATATGACTGTATAATTTTCTGACAGCCAATAATGGCTAAGACACTGTATGGAAATGTTCTGATTGGAGGGAGTAGAAACGCCTAGAGGCCCGGTTTTCTATAAAGCTGTGAAATGAAGATCATTTAATTGTCAGATTTCTTTAAATCTGGACCACAGGGGAACGACGGGGGCAACTTCCTCTGTAAAACTGCAATTTGTTAATCTGTTCAAAATAAATGTTAAACTGGAAATTGGCTCCATTTTGTCTCTGCTTGAACATGCATTGAATTAATTATGATAATTATTTAATTCAACAAATGGTGACCTCGACTGTGTGCAGGGTTTTGGACCAGGCTCCAGTTATATTTTTTAAGTTAATTAACGGACATGTATTTGCTCTATTGACAATTTGCGCAGAGTTGCGTAGTTTTTTAATTCTATTGATTGGTTAATCTAACATTGGGTAATGTTGTCATGCAAGTTAAATATGTTTTTTTGTTTTGAGCAGATTGACTATTGCAAGCCCGGAGTGTTGAGCCTGATCGGCTGTCTGTTCTCTGTTCTGAGCAGGATTGAGTCCTTCTTTACGCTCCGTAGAGAAACACCGGTGCCTGCTGGGAGATGGAGTTTCTTACTCTGCGGGCCCAGTGGGGGCTGCCTGTTCTCCGGGGCGGACAGTGGAGCAGATGGACCGATCTCTTCAACGACTCAAACTCGGACCCACGGTGCGGATCGGAACTCGACGGGTTGGCCACTCTGCCCAGATAGGACGCTATTTGGGAGCTCCCGGGCTGGTACGGAAATAGATTACGGAGCGCCTGGGTCGCCCTCTGTTAAATCTAACGGGGTACCTGGGAGACGGGCTGCGTTACTTCCAAACGTGTGGCTGAGCACCACGAATTGGAATTGCGAAAATGGTCCGGCATTTTTTGGAAAAGGTCCGATGAGGTTAGTGTTTAGATTTCTGCTTGTACAAGGGTGTGTCTATGTGTGTGTGTGAGATGTTTAAGATAACTGGTCAGATAAATTTTGGTTGCAACTCTTTTTCGGCAATGTTTTAGCACATTTTCTACGAAGGGCAATTTAAGGTGTTTCATGTTTAACTGAACTGTTACGGTACGGAGATTAAAGATTAAGAAGTACATGCTGTATTTGGTTAACTGCTTTAGCCTGAGAAGGCTCGATTGATTACATGAGGGGAGCAATTATGCATGTTATAATTAAACGCAAATGGCTGAGAACAGTTACTCATGAGTCGATTCTGACTTGGTGAAGTTTTAATTTTTGATTTCATCTTTAAAATTGAAAAGAGGAGAGTGTTTAGTCAAAATAAAAGTTGCATTTTTTGAATCTTTGAGTAGGTAGATTTTTTGCTTTTTGGATTGATCTAAGCAGGATTTGATTAAGTTGGCCTAAATAAAGATAAAGCTATAAGCAGTAATTATAAGAATTTAACGAAAAGCAAACGGTGTTAATTGAAAAGCAACAAACTGGTCTAAATTATTTTTTTTTTAAGCACCGTGTTGAATGATACAGAGAATGAATTCTTTCTGTGATTTGAATAGTATCATTTATGCTAAAATTATGTTTGGCTTATTTCTGATGGCTCTATAGACTTTAGAAATATAGCTTAGTCTCTGAATAAATGATCTAAAGGAGACTGATGTTAAATTATTTACACAATTGAACATTCTTAATGATTTTGTGGACACTCAAGGCTTATTGGAGTTATCAAAATTCAACTGGGGCTCAAGAAGGAACCCAGTATATTTCAATTCCGTTACAAATTAAATGTTTTTAACATGCAAAACAACACTTATCATAGTGATATTTCCTAAACTAGTGGGATTTGAATGTTTGAGTTTGAAAAAAAGAAAACATTAAAACACAGAGTCATCTTTAAGTAATCAGTTTGTTTTTACACAGGCTGGGGATAAATTTGAATTGGTCTAAGGATTGAAAGTAATGAATATCACGGTGATCGAAAATGATGGTTTAATTTGGAAGTAAGAAGTAAATTCATTTATTCTGATCGTGTAGAGGCAAAATGTGATTGGACCAGCTACATTGAAATAATTTTTACCATATATTTGAATACACATTTTGTTTTGACAAATAAGAATCGGTTTTAGTTTTAAAGTTTAAGATTAATCTTTCAGATGTTCTTTATTGATTGTTAGCTAGTTTATTTGATGCTGAGAGTAAATTTACAGGTCCTAAAACATTTGGAACAGTTCTTATCCTAGAATAATGGCATAATATATTATTTGATTAGTGGGGACTCTGTAACTGACAATTTATTTAGATTTTTTTTTATTTTATTTTCTTTATTTTTTCTTATTTTTATTTTTATTTTTTTTCTCTCTCTCAACCTTTATATATTTGGTTCGACTTGGATTCTGACCCAGATTTCTGAACTGCGGTCTGGTTATTAATTCGAACTTTGGAAAGATGTTAATTTGGGAAGCTGGATTAAAGAAAACATGATTCAGTGGTAATGTATTTGACATCTCTAGAAGCTTCAATTTAATTTGGTGTTTATCATTGGAGAAAAGAAAAAAAAAAGAAGCCTGAGAGGAAAAGTGGGATACTGAAAAAATGCTGGTTTTTATTTATTTATTTTTTTTTTTTTTATTTTAATGCGACTAGTTTTTGTTTAGAGAAATCTCATCTCTTGAACCTCCTTTATTGAATTTTTTTGTTTTGTTTTACTGCTAAGGGGAATTAGACTACTATGTATCCTACAAAAATTTAAGAGGAGTTTTACTTGCAAAAATCACTTTGACTATGTTCAATTCCCTTCACAGAATCGGACAGATGTTTTTGAAGTATGAAATGTTTTCATTATTTACAATCAAGAATATTTGGGCAAGTGAGCACATTTGGGTTTGTTTAAAGAGGAATAATATAAGCAAAAGTACTTTGAATTTATATTGGCTTGTGTTTAAAAAAAAAAAAGTACTTTAGGTTTGGCAATATTTATAGGGAAGCTGTTTTGTCAGTGATTTAAATCTTGGATTTTTCTTTAGAAATATGGATATAATTTGAAGTATAGCAAACTGAAGACTGTTTTTGTAAACTATGTTGTGTTTATCAGTCAGTACTGTTCTCTGATTTTGTTTTAAACATTTGATGTTTTTAATTTTGATATTTTTTGTCTGAGCCAGCTTGATAGAGGTCCAGTACACTTAAGTGATGGGGAGTTTGGAGACTGGATCTTTGCAGATGGTTATTGACTTTATTTTTGTTATTGCAATGTTTTAGTGGTGCTTTAGCATTATCTAACAGAGAAATCCAGCCTTTTTGTTTGTTTCTTTTTTAATTTAATTTTATTTTTCTAAGCACTAAGTGTGTTGATAAAATATTGCAATGGTCAATCTTTATAAATGTTTAATTTACACATGAGATGGAAGAGACATTTATCAAATTGAAAAAATAGAGAAAGGCATTGCATTGATAGAGTATAGAATATAAATTGGATGAAAAATGAAGGAATCATTAATTAAAATGAGCAGGGGAAGAATTAGAACAACAGTTTAATTAGACGTATAAGGATTAATTATCATTCCTGGTGGAGAGAGCAAACCTATTAATTAGTATATTTTTACCAGAATTAATACTGAAGAAATTATTACTAGTATAACTGATTGAAGTAAAATTAAAATAGAGCCCACATAGGCAGTCTGAGTGTGGAAGATATTTAAATTCAGCATTCGAGGAAGGAGACTAATGAATATGAAAATAAAAAGTTTAAATAAAACTTGATTTGAAAAGGCTGAGAGGATCGACTCTCTGTCTGTCTTTTTCTTCCTCTAATTATATATTTTTCTCTTTTTCCCATCCCGCAACAGAGACCCCTCAGATAACATTCTTGAGATGTAATTTATGTTCCTGGGGAGATAAGATGGGTGGGGGTGCGTGGGCTGATGACGGATAGTGCCAGGCGCCCGCCATAACTGCCAAAGAAAGAAACATCTATACGACCAGCGCAGAAGTTTGTCTCTCTTGTGCTCTGCTCCCACACAGGGGGGCACCGGTGACTGTATATTTTCAGGGGTGAACTGGAGGACACCCTCAAAAGAGCACGTTTCCTCATGCTGAGCTGAACTTTCAAGGACAATATGTGTGAATCCACTTGGCTGGCGTGAGATGGACTGTTTCTGCTGAAGAAGTGATGATCAAAGACTGTTGATTCAATGTCACTGTTGCTGAATTAACCACAAGAGTTTCTGTTTGTCTGATCGAAGGTGGCCGAGGTTCCTCGAACTTTGATACCCCCTTGTCTTCCCCAGGATTATCTCCAGGTAAAATACCACCATTTACCGGGAACAAAATTTGGAAGGAAAAATTGGGCCGATAGCAGGGGGTTGCTGGCTGGTGAGAGAGAAAAAATTTTTTTTCTTATTTTTACGTTTTCATCCACAGGGATGTACTGAATTTAAGAAAGGATATATTGTAATGGAACAGACATAAGTGTCTTAAACTTGATAAATAAAATAAGTAAATGTAAGAATCAATTTGGGTGAACAAGCAAATGGATAGTAATCAGTTGAACTGTAGACAAAAAGTAAACTCTTGAGCCTGCTCTTGCTTTTAAATCCATTAATGAGGGAGGTGTTTTGGTTTAGTTTTTAGGAAAAACAACGGTGTTGTATCAAAATAATATGGACTTGCTCTTTCCCCAGGGATTATTTTTAATTAGATGGGTGAAATAATTTCTCGGCACAATACAGTTGGATTAGATTGAAAAGGAGTGATCACAAGACCGAATCAAAAAACTGTCTTTTTTAGATGTTTACAAGCTTATGCCCCCAGGATTATCTCCAGGATTCAGCAGCACGTGAGGAGCACACAATCTCCTCTGGTCACAGCTGACTGCAGCTGCTGAAAGGGTCCAAGGTACAGCTCCAGGTCGAAGGCGTGAGAAGTCCAGTGGTTCAGCAAAGTTCCAGATGACAGCTGGGAACACACACAAAGTGCAGCTCCACGCCAACGACGAACCTGGTCGAGGATCAGCAGGAGTCTACCTAAAGAGGGTCAAGAAGGTTTTGACCAAGCTGAATCGGAAGCTGGGGCCACAGGCGGCGGGGCCTAGCTCACCCAGAAGGTTGTTTGGGTGGTGATATTACTCATCCAGTGTGATCTATGTGCCAATGAATGAGATGGGCAATTTGAAATTGCCATCTCAAAGAGGGATCTACAGAAGAAGATCACAACTCACCAATCAGCTGCACAGCAGGTTTTGACCACCCCACATCGGTGGGGTAAGCTATGGGAGCGGGGCCTGTCTGTGCATTTGTGTATATTGGGGGAAATGCTCAATTAATGAAGTAATTGGCATTTCAGAGAGTGGTTATCTGCATATATGGGAGTAAAACTGGAACACTAAAAAATAGGAGCCCTCCACACTGATCAGCTCTGTACATCGCTCTCCAGCTGCCAGGAGCCATGGATGGGGCTATAATGAGAGTGAAGAAAGAGGAACAGAATACAAATATAAAGACTGAACATTTATTAATAATTTTTTGCATTTTACAGGTTGTTTAACTATTTGATTAACTATTTTATTCACAAGTGCAGAATTGTTGATATTGCCTAAGAGGGTTTCTGAAAGAATTTTAATCAGTTAATTTTATTTCTTAATTTCCAGTTGTCTTTAAGGTTCTATTAAGGTTTGCATTAATAAAACAAAAGGGTCTACTAGAGGAAAGACTAAATAGACTCGAAGATTACATTTGTAAAGGGTTCTTAATACCTTCTATTTCACAGGTTTCTTAACACTTTAAGTTTGATTTATTTCAGAATATAACATAGTAAGAATGTATTTGTTCATGGATTTTCTAAGCTTCTTCCACAAGTATTAACATGTTTCAAGTCAGATTTAATTATCTCTTCACATGTAAGACATTCTTATACATTTTTGGGTTTTTGAATTAGTTTTTGGGAATTGTTAAAATAATTTTTTTGTATAATGCCAAAAGAGGGTGAATTTATGAAATTTCTTGGATTTGATTTCTTGCATTCTCAAAATGCTTTACAGGTTTTGATCTTAAGTTCAAAACACTTACCTTGAAGGAGAGTACAGAGAAGATATCAATCTATTTTCAAAAAAGATTGAAAAGAGGGAATTGTGGTGTTATTCTGCATAGGGTTTAAACTTTTATTATTCAGAAGGTAAAAGTCTGTTTATATAGTTTGCATGGTTGTAAAATATACACTACCGTTCAAAAGTTTGGGGTCACATTGAAATGTCCTTATTTTTGAAGGAAAAGCATTGTACTTTTCAATGAATATAACTTTAAACTAGTCTTAACTTTAAAGAAACACACGCTATACATTGCTAATGTGGTAAATGACTATTGTAGCTGCAAATGTCTGGTTTTTGGTGCAATATCTACATAGGTGTATAGAGGCCCATTTCCAGCAACTATCACTCCAGTGTTCTAATGGTACAATGTGTTTGCTCATTGGCTCAGAAGGCTAATTGATGATTAGAAAACCCTTGTGCAATCATGTTCACACATCTGAAAACAGTTTAGCTCGGTACAGAAGCTACAAAACTGACCTTCCTTTGAGCAGATTGAGTTTCTGGAGCATCACATTTGTGGGGTCAATTAAACGCTCAAAATGGCCAGAAAAAGAGAACTTTCATCTGAAACTCGACAGTCTATTCTTGTTCTTAGAAATGAAGGCTATTCCATGCGAGAAATTGCTAAGAAATTGAAGATTTCCTACAACGGTGTGTACTACTCCCTTCAGAGGACAGCACAAACAGGCTCTAACCAGAGTAGAAAAAGAAGTGGGAGGCCACGTTGCACAACTGAGCAAGAAGATAAGTACATTAGAGTCTCTAGTTTGAGAAACAGACGCCTCACCAGTCCCCAACTGGCATCTTCATTAAATAGTACCCGCAAAACACCAGTTTCAACATCTACAGTGAAGAGGCGGCTGCGGGATTCTGGGCTTCAGGGCAGAGTTGCAAAGAAAAAGCCATATCTGAGACTGGCCAATAAAAGAAAAAGATGAAGATGGGCAAAAGAACACAGACATTTGACAGAGGAAGACTGGAAAAAAGTGCTGTGGACGGATGAATCCAAGTTTGAGGTGTTTGGATCACAAAGAAGAAGGTTTGTGAGACGCAGAACAATTGAAAGGATGCTGGAAGAATGCCTGACGCCATCTGTTAAGCATGGTGGAGGTAATGTGATGGTCTGGGGTTGCTTTGGTGCTGGTAAGGTGGGAGATTTGTACTGGGTAAAAGGGATTCTGAATAAGGAAGGCTATCACTCCATTTTGCAACGCCATGCCATACCCAGTGGACAGCGCTTGATTGGAGCCAATTTCATCCTACAACTGGACAATGACCCAAAACACACCTCGAAATTGTGCAAGAACTATTTAGAGAAGAAGCAGGCAGCTGGTATTCTATCGGTAATGGAGTGGCCAGCGCAGTCACCAGATTTGAACCCCGTTGAGCTGTTGTGGGAGCAGCTTGACCGTATGGTACGCAAGAAGTGCCCATCCAACCAATCCAAATTGTGGGAGCTGCTTCTAGAAGCGTGGGGTGCAATTTCTCCAGATTACCTCAACAAATTAACAGCTAGAATGCCAAAGGTCTGCAATGCTGTAATTGCTGCAAATGGAGGATTCTTTGATGAAAGCAAAGTTTGATATAAAAACAATCTTATTTCAAATAAAAATCATTATTTATAACCTTGTCAATGTCTTGACTCTATTTTTAATTCATTTCACAACGTATGGTGGTGAATAAGTGTGACTTTTCATGGAAAACACAAAATTGTTTGGGTGACCCCAAACTTTTGAACGGTAGTGTATGTCTGTCACTATTGTTTATGGGGGTAAGCTTTTAAGTCATAAAACTCTGGGGTGAGTTTTATTGCAAGCTGAAAAAACAGGATGTCTGTAGATTTAGTGTGTTGCCATAAAACCATAAAACTCAGAATGAGCTTTTAAGAAAAGACGTCTCACCCATATGACTGTATAATTTTCTGACAGCCAATAATGGCTAAGACACTGTATGGAAATGTTCTGATTGGAGGGAGTAGAAACGCCTAGAGGCCCGGTTTTCTATAAAGCTGTGAAATGAAGATCATTTAATTGTCAGATTTCTTTAAATCTGGACCACAGGGGAACGACGGGGGCAACTTCCTCTGTAAAACTGCAATTTGTTAATCTGTTCAAAATAAATGTTAAACTGGAAATTGGCTCCATTTTGTCTCTGCTTGAACATGCATTGAATTACTTATGATATTTAATTCAACAATATATATATATATATATATATATATATATATATATATATATATATATGAGGTTGCGCTACACATTTTTTTGTCCGTCATTTTGTCCTGCAGGGTCAAAGAAATCCGTTCAAAATCTATTTTTATCTGTAAAATTGTAATGCCACTGGGGGCCGGAGGTGGTTGCTTATCTCAAGCAATCGTCTAATGAGTTAATATTTATTCAATAGTATCTGTTATTAGAATACCTAGGGCGGTTCTTGCACGGCATTGAAAGAAAATGCTCGCTTCTCTTTTCTTTTTTTTGCTAATCTAATACTGTTGAAAAAGTTATTGACATGAGGTTTTGGATTTTTTTCCACGGACATCATAGCTGGTTATCTGCAGGCAGAATCCATGTCTCGCTCCACTTCAGACAAAAAGTTTAGCATGAGGAAACATTTCTCCCATTGTAGCGACCATAAGTCGAAGACTCTAGGAATGAGGCTGACCCTTAATCTTACCGAAGAAACCCCGCAAGCAACAGCAGGCACAGCACACATGTCTTTGGTGCACGTCGGGCTCTATGGCGCGCATATAACCGGGCACACTGCGATGGATGGACTGGCGACCTGTTCAAGGTGCACCGCGCCTCTCACCCAATAACCATTGGAGAAATGCACCAGACCCCCATGACCCTACAAGGAAAATCAGGATAAATAATAGATGGAATGTATTTACTTAGACTCCGTACATAGAGTTGAAAAAATAATAAATCTGTGCATCACGTAAAGCGGTCAGCGGAAAGGGTGAAGACTAAATGGTAAAAATGATGGACAGCTTTCAGATTTTTCCAACACCGCTGTAGAAAACCAGTCAAATACGAGTTTATGGGCCAGGAAACAGCTCTTATGGAGAGTTTTCCACTTATGGTGACTACAATGGGAGAAGTTTCCTCATGTTAAACGTTTTGTCTGAATTGAATAACATAATGGCACCTGAGTGGACAGGGAGGATGATATTAGGAAAGCAGGTCTTCAATATATTTTGGAGCTAAGCCATTCAATGATTTATAAACTTGTAGGAGTATTTTGAAGTATATTCTCTGAGCTACAGGGAGCCAGTGTAAGGTGATGTGGGGTCATGTGCTCTACTTTTCTGGTTCTAGTGAGGACGTGAGTAGCAGCATTCTGGATCAGCTGCAGCTATCTAATTGACTTTTTAGGGAGACCTGTGAGGACACTGTTGCAGTAATCAATACGACTAAAGATAAATGCATGAATGAGTTTTTCAAAGTCCTGTTTAGACATTAGTCCTTTAATCCTAGAAATGTTAGTCAGGTATGTCCATTATTACACCAGGATTTTGAATCTGATCAGTGGTTTCTAGCTGGATTACCTGAAACCATGCTGACTCTTGCTCGTTCTGCTTTTGGTCCCAAAATAATCAATTCAGTTTTGTTTCTATTCTTATGAAGAAAGTTATGGGACACGCAACAATTGATTTGTTCAATGCATTCATTCACGGTCTGGATGGGACCAAAGTCACCTGGTGACACTGTAATGTACTTCTGAGTGTCATCTGCATTGTTATACTAACTAATCTTAATTGCTGTTATAATCTAGGTTAGAAGGAGCATGGAGAGGTCCCAGGATGGAGCTCTGAGGAACCCCACATGTGATTTCTGTTTGTTCTGATGAGAACTTGCCTATAGACCAAAATAATTTCCTGTCCTTGAGTTAAGAGTCAAACCAGCCAAGTACTGAACCAGAGAGTCCGACCCAGCACTCCAGTCATTCCAGTAGTATTAATGATCAGCAGTGTCAAATGATGCACTGAGGTCCAATACACCGGCACTGTGGTTCTACCAGAGTCTGTAATTATGCAGATGTCATTGTAAAACCTTGACCAGGGCAGTCTCAGTGCTGTGGTGAGCGCGGAAACCAGACTGAAAATGATCAAGGCATTCGGTCATTGTTAGGAATTTATTTGGTTGTTGAAACACAGTTTTTTCAATAATCTTGCTGATGAATGGGAGATTAGAGATTGGCCTGTAGTTCTGCATTAATGTGTTGTCCCGGTTGTTGTTCTTTAAGAGGGGTTTGATAGCTGCTGTTTTGGAGAGCTGGGGGAAGACACCTGACATGAGGAATGAGTTAACTATTAGAATCAGATCAGACTTAATGACAGGTAAAACTTTCTTTAGAAGAGCTGTGGGTAGAATATCGAGGCAACAAGAGGATTAGCTTAGTTGTTTAATAATTTCATCAAGGTGTGATTGGTTTAGTTTTTAGAAAACTTTTAACTGATTGGAATTTTTGTATAATTGTATTAATGTGACGTTTCTTGTAAAGTACCCTGAGATATAAATAATATGAATTGAATTAAGCAAAATCACACGCGAGGGAGTGCTTTTGTGCCGTATGTCAGCACTGGTGTGATTTGGTTGCAGGCCGACCGCTGCAAATAATTCAACAGAGAAAAGAAGTTGGCTGCAACGTGAAATCTGCTGCGATGGACTGGCGACCTGTCCAGTGTGTACACCCCCCCAAAAGTATTTATTGTTGAAAGCTGTGAATTATGTAGATCAGGTCTATATCTCTTATCTTAGAAATAATATCTCAAGTTATTTTGTAAAATAAACCCCTTATGTTTATGGTGGAAACCATTAGGCTGGAAATTAAATTGTCTTCCCCGTCCTGTCAGCCTTTTGTGTCATTTGATACTGCAGTGGGATGAAAAGGATTAGAATATAATAAAAACCTAACATTGCACTAATCCATCATTCTTCTGTACATTCCTGTAAGTATCGATAGTCTCACTGTTTGAAAACTAAAATGTTCTATGTTGTACTTGTTAGCGATAAAATAGAACAGAAATATTAAAAGGGGGTTAGAACATCAAAAACATCTAATGGTAAACCTTGGGGATCAGCATTTTTATGGAAGTAGGGCACACAGCAGAAGAATGGGTTTAGCTGGAGGGAAGAAAGTGTTTCAGAAAGCTGGTCAGATGCATTGTAAAGAGTGCAGTGTGGGGACAGGGAGTCTGATGGAATGAGAGAGTGTGACAGAAAGAAAGAAAGAAAGAAAGAAAGAAAGAAAGAAAGAAAGAAAGAAAGAAAGAAAGAAAGAAAGAAAGAAAGAAAGAAAGAAAGAAAGAAAGAAAGAAAGAAAGAAAGAAAGAAAGAAAGAAAGAAAGAAAGAAAGAAAGAAAGAAAGAAAGAAAGAAAGAGAAAAGAAAGAAAGAAAGAAAGAAAGAAAGAAGTGAACGCGTGATTTGGCACACAATATAGCTCATTTACAAATACTATACATTTGAATGGGGCGTCTCTGAACTAAATTATCAGCTTTGTATTTTCAGCAGATCATTTAATGTGTGAGAGCACTTGTATTTTTCTACATTTGTGATTCAGGATCATTTTTAACTTGCACTGTAAATCCTGTAAGATCATGATTTGTGTTGTTTTGGATTTTCAACCCTGAATGTCAAAGGGCACCCAGTATAAAGTAAAAGGATTGTTACAGTGTGGTACTATGCAACTGAATTTGAGAAGGACTGCAATCAAATATATTACAACACCCTCTATGTTTAATTACACAAAAATAAAGACATCTAAAAAAAAACTTTTAAATAAAGTAACCTTTTGCCATCATCAAAATATGCAATCTTTAGAGTTAACTTTCCTTCTGAGTGCAATTATTAAGAGGGATTGGAATAAAAGTGAGCTGTAATGTCATGTTACGATTTGTGTTAACAAAATGAATGTGGCACAATTGTTGGCAATTTTTACTTAAAGGGAAAGTTAGTTTATTTCAACCTGGAGTTATTTTTAGCAAATATTACATTCATTGAATCACCTAGACAAATTTGGAGCTACTTGGTTTGTTATAAATAGTTAGCGATATTCCCCTGTGAGTTGAACGTCTTGGAGGTGCTAAGGTATTAGCATCTGAGGTTCCAACTATGCAACCGATTCCAACTATTCACACTTAACTGAGATTTCAGAGACGTTGCACCTACCACCATTACAGCTGTAGTCTGCATAGGTTGCGGAAAGGTAGCCTGTAGAAGCTGAAGTTAGTCCAAATGGTAATTCGGTTAGTGCAATTTGGAAACATGAAAACGTTAACCATGTTGATATCTGCAGTACCAAGTTCTGTCTAGCCGATCGTCATAGAGCACAGAGTGAAAGTCCTGCTCAGACTACAGCTGGAATGGATCACGGCAGTGACGTCAAAGACTTCTGAGATTTTCTGAACTCCAAAGGCAGTCATGCTAACGATTAATAACAAAACATAGTTAAATGAAAGAGTTTTAGGGCAAATAATGCCTTATTATAGGCAGCGAACTCCTGCCCACCATGACTCCCATTATATGGATATATGCTGATCGCAACTCAATATAAACTCCTGCTGAATGGCTCCAAGTAGCTCCAAACTTGTCTGGGTGAGTAAATGAATGTTATATTTGCTAAAAAAAAAGGTCTAGGTTGAAAAAACCCCAAAAGCTTTTCTTTAACTTCCCACATACCACTCAATGAATTAAATCATTTTAAAGTTTGGATTTCTTGTATGATAATTCTGTGTCTTTTAGCAGGTTCAGCAGGTTGCCAGTGAAGATGTGAAGATCACTGTTATAATGTCAGGCAGTGTGGTGGAAGGTATGGACCCAAACGCAGAAGCAGAGTGCAAGGTTGTTTATTGAAGTGCACAGTGATGATGATGATGATGATGATGATGATGATGATGATGATGATGATGATGATGATGGTGGTCTGGATGGCAGGAACGAAGAGGTGGGACAACAGAGACCGCAGGCGCACACACGGTGGACATAGGGACTGAACTCCTGTAATGATCCGGCACTGACTGAAGGGAGGTGACGGATTATAAGGACATGAGGTGAGTGGCTGGAGATTTAAGATAGGTGTTATAAGATGGAAGATATAAGATATAATTTGAATTACCTCACTTTAAAATCATATACTTCAGTACTGAACACACCCCTCATTATGTTGTTATGTTTTGAACAACAGGAAAGAAACCTTAAAAAAGAACTTAAACTGAGTAGCAAAAATTGCTCAAAGGCAGGTTTTCCTTTACACCAGAAGAACAAATTCTTTTGTCAGTAACAGTACAAGGAAGTGAACACTTCAGGTCAGTAAGGATGCAAAGACTTCAAGCAAATGCTTCAGGATGGAGTCTGTCAAATCAATAACACCTCCATGTACATACTTTTAAAACAGCTCCAGTGACAGTAGGAAATGTTTTTTCAGAGACTTTTCTTTCAGTATTAGGGAACAAAGTAGTTGACCCTTCAGAACCCTGTCTATAAACTTGGCTCAGACTTTCAGCAGCAGTGAGCCATATAGTCATCCAAAATTAGGACCACAGAACATTTTTATATAAATGAAAATACATTCTTCAAATATTTCACTCTAGTGCTGGAAAGAAAGGACAATTAAAATATTGAATAATCTCAACAGGATAGTTTTTTTACATTGTAAATTAAGGGAGAGTCCAAGAAAGCTTTTTGCAAAGCAAAGTTTAAGAATGTAGCGTAGATTTCTTTGATTTAGATGCCATTTCTAAAAAAAAATGTTTTCATTTGAAGCAAGTCAGAATTACATTTATCCCAGCAGAGGTAGACTGTATTGGTTCAGATTAATACAGTATTTTGGAGATAAAGTCACGCAAAGCAATGTTTGAAAAGTTGTCACTGTGGATAACTGCCAGAATGCAGTGAACCAGTGGACCATCTCCAGTGCCGTCTCCTTTCGTGCTGAAATTCATTTTTGCTGACAGCCTTTCTCCCAAAGAACCCCTTTATCACCCATTCTCCTGGATATATTTTTGTCGCATGTCAGAGTGAGGTCTCTCTAGCTCAATCACAGGGACTGAACCCTCCAGATACAGACACAGGTTTTCAGGTGTCATCAAGAATACTTTTATTGGATGCCCAAATAAAAAATAAATAAAAGAAATAAAGTGAGGGCTGGCCAAAAATATGATAACACATTGTCAGTCAACTTTAGTGAGTAACAGACTGAATTTGTTAATGAAGTGTGCAAAACTGACAAATAAAAAAAGGAGATGAAAACACTAGTCACTTCTTCAATTTCACGCAAGACTGGCTTGCATCATTGCAGTGTATCCCTGTAATAGAGAGCTTTTGCGTTGTGAATAGCGATTACCTCTCTTCTCTTTGTATACCACCTGGCCACTTAAGGGATTCTACACACACACCACGATTGACCCCTGACCTCAGCTTAGCCCCACAATTTGATTACTAAATAGATAAAGTACTTTAGTTAAACATCGAAACATTATGTAACAAACATCATAGTACTTATATATATTGAAATAGTGTTCACACCCTAGTAAATGTCTTCTGTTTTCGCTTTTTTTCCCCCCATTGAAATATTTAGGATATTCAAACAAATCTTAATATCAAAAAAAAAGTTAAGTTCAATTTAAAAATTTCTTATTGAAAAATTGCTGTCATCATGAGAACAAGTAAAAAGGTAACTGTTCTCTAAACCGAATAACTGAAATCCCTTTGGCTGACACATGACCCTCAACCGGGAGTCGTGGGTTTGAATCCCGCCCGGGTTCTCGTTGTGTACCTTGCCACATTTGGTGTTGCTGGCAGGATCCATGTGGTACTGGTAATAAGTCCATGGATTTGAAATTGGTGGCAACCTGCACCCTCTTATCACGAGCATGTCCTCATGTCCTCATTCTCGTGATAAGAGGGGGAGAGATGTGACAGTGTGGAGGTCCTTTCACGATGGCTCCGTTTGATCATTTGCCCTGGCTGCTTGGCTACGTGGATATCCCTTAGGCTGAACGGTTAGCGCACATGACTCTCGCCCGGGAGTCGTGGGATTGATTGATCCCTCAAATATTTAAAGTATTTTAAAATAAAATGAGAACTTTTATCCCTGTTCTGTGATATCTCAGTTTGTGGCTAATACGGTTCACCATATTCCAAAAGCCTATAAGGATTTTGCTTCACAACTGTTCTTAAGTCTTTAAGTCTACTTCATATTGTCAGACTGGTTCTCTTAAAGTTATTTCTTAATACTGTCTGAGAGTTAAAAGGTCTGGGAGTAGCTAGCGAAATTAACTCCCTCAAATTTTGTGAATCAAAAGCCTGTTTAAAAAGATAATACACCAGTGCCGGCATCAATGCTGACTTCAATTAGCCTGTTGATCATTCATAAGTGGTCAAACTGCAGCAGCAACGATCAGGTGTTTTTCTAAAAATATTACTCGATGGCGGGATAAAGAGGTTGGTTTCTGGGCTATCTATGTGCAGGAATGCGCATATTCTGTGTTAATAAACTGCTTGGGTGGGGGTGGGGTTGTGCTTGCCTAAAATGTCACACAACGTCAACTGTACTACCATGCACCCCATTTTTAACCCTTCCAAGCACTATATGGTTAAATTTAACAGATAATTGATAGCTCCTGTGGGGACATTAAAGTCTAGTTTATACATTTCCAGCAACTTGGCACCTGGACGCAGATGTATCGATGGAGACGTTTTCCTTTATAGTTCTCTGTTGATTTTCAGTGTTGCAAAGCAATTCCCGATTAGGACAGCAGGGTTTCTAACTTTTCATGACTGGGCTGCCAAGTGTTGCAGTGTTGTTTCTGGTTAACTAGAGTTCATTTTCTTCAGCTTATGAACGCATTCCCCCTCAACGAGCAGCGGACGACAGAAAGTTTGTTTTGATTGAGCTGTAAAGATTTTTACTAGAAGTGCAGCTCATAGAATACTCTAAGAACACATTTAAACAAATACAGCAGTCTGTTTTGTTGATTCTCTACACCTCCTTGAGTTCAAAAGACCGTATTTGATCAATTGCCCTTTCAATTTAAAGCATCTAGTGCCCAAATGCCTCGTTGACAATTGATTACATTGACTGTAGAGCACCGTTCTGGTATGGTTGTTGTTGAGCTGACCAATCACAGGCATATTCTCTCCATTGAGAGAGATGGATAGTTAAAAACTAGGCTTTACTCTGTCTGTCCTCACATAGGTGACGAAGAGGCCTTGCGTCGATGCATAATGGCGTTGCGTCAATCCGTTTTGACATAGATGGATAAGTATAAACTAGGGTTAACAAAACATGACATCTTTCTTTATTTTTTCTTTGTTTATTTTATAAAACCCTAAAAAGATGATACATGTTTAACTATACATCAAATCAATATAAGGCTATCAAGAAAAAGGCTGTCAAAACAATTTATATATTTACATTTTGGCATATACTGTTTTTATATAACACCCCTGGCAGTTTATATCTGTTGAATTCCTTTATATAATTTTTTTGTTTGGGTTTTTTATATATTCTATTTGTTCAATAAAGTTATTTAAAAAATGCACACTACCTTGCCTCACAAACGTCTGATAGAGAGGAGCCTAATAGCCTGCGCATCTATGATGGTGATCAATATCAGGTTGACATTGTGGATAGAGGTGTACACAACGCCGTGAGCATCTCTACTAACTGATTACCCATACTCACTTATTTACATGTCCACTTATGCCAGCAAGAAAAATGCTCTGCATCAGCATTGGGCTGCAGTGCTGTGTTTGCCATTAGGTCTGTGATTGCATTATGGGACATAAGCATGATTGATGCAAATGGGGAAAGTGGTGATGCTGCAGAGAGAAGATGCTGCACCTCCACAGATACATCGCTTCATTTGCAGGATGATAAATTTTGATCCCTGCTTAAATGCTAAGAGAAAAGAATGTTAATTTTACTGTTTTGATGACCGATAGAAAAAATTTTCAAATGCTTTGAACTTTTTCAGATTGTGTCATGGTATGAGCAAAATCTTGCATTTCCATAAGATTTTATGTGACAGACCAAGACAAAGCTCTGCATATTTGCAAAGTGGAAGGAAAATTATGTACGGCTTCCCATTTTTCAACTACAAACTGACAAGAATGACATAAATGTATTCAGCTAACATATTGTAGAATCACATTTCATTTCAGATCAAGTTGTAAGCCTTTTGTGGAATGTATGTACCAGCTTAGTGGATCTAGAGACTACAACTTACATTATTACTTGCAAGTTAGGTAAAGCTTAGTCAGATTGAATGAACAAGACCAATGAACATCACTTTCCACCGATTGCCAATTGGATTTAGGTATGGACACTGACTTTGCCAATGTTATACATGGATATTATTTGATCTCAACCATTCCATTGTGGCTGAGATTGTATGTAATTAAGTTGAATGTCAGCCCTCATCTTAGGTCTTTTGCATCATTTAAAATCGGTTCTTTCAGGAAGACTATTTCTTTAGTTTTTATCCATCCTTCCATTAAATCTGTCCATTGTCCCTGTTCCTGCTGGTAAAAAGCTTCCTCACAGCGTGATACTACCACCAAACCATGGGGATGGTGTGGTCAGACAGTACCATCAGGAATTTGCGATGTTGCGATCGCATCAATTCTCGCAAATTCAGCCAATCCCTGCGAATTGTGCACATCTTGTAATTTGATCCAATTAACACAACTTTACAGCACCTTTACCAATTTTTGACTCTCCCGTTTATTTCTTATATCCAACGGCGCCGCATATCATGTACACTACCTTTTTCTGTGAGAGAGATGGAGAGTAAAACATGTTACATTTTAATTTAGCCAAGGAAGGTGCTATGGGGTAGAGGTTCCTTATTCCTGTCATGAAAATCCATCACCCTTTGGTGAAATTCACCGTTTTGAATTCAAAATGGGTTACCTACATGATTCATGTATGTCCTATGAGAAAATGATCAGCTTTAAATAGTGATACTCGGACACAACAGGGAGCAGCACATTTTCAGGAGAGCAGTTTTTATGCAAATGTGAGGAGTTGTAGTTTCAATTACTTTTCACATCCGCTGAGTTATTTAGAATAAAAAACTGTTCTCTCTTACAGTCACTGGCCTTGAGGTGTATGATATTGGTGTCTCTGACCACCTGGCAATATTATTTCAAAGTTCACTGTCATCTTCTTTTCATAAACCAAAACCTCAGATTACCTTCCGAAATATCAAGAATATCGACTTATCCGTTTTTAGTCAGGATATAAATCTTCTCTCCCCTTCTCCAGATTTTTCAATGGATGAACTTGAGAATTTTTATAACACCAGCCTCAGCTCCATTCTGGACAGTCATGCCCCAGACAAAACCCGGACTGTCACTTTCTCTAGTCTCAAGTTTCCCTGGAAACTTAGAAAGATGTAGCAGTCTGGTCGTGTCCTGGAACGCGCCTATAAAAAATCTGGCCTGATGGTGCATAAATTGGCCTACCGAGAGCACCGTAGGGCCTATGCTAGAGCTCTCTCAAAGGTTAGGTCACAGGATTATTCCATGCTGATCAACAACAATGCAGGTGACTCCAAAAAACTGTTCTTTACAATTCACCACATTCTCAAACCGCAGACTCCCTCATTTTTCAGCCACACCGAGTTAAATTGCAATAAGTTTATGAATTTCTTCACTTCCAAAATAGACTGTATCCGCTCAGCTCCTTCTCCTCCCACATGTTCCACTCCCGACATCCCCACAGTACTGATCACACAAAAACTGTCCCATTTTTCTTCTAAAATGCAGCAGGAGGTCGAGAATATCAACCATAAAGCTAAACCATCCACTTGCTCTCTAGATCCCTCCCCTCCGCTTTGCTCAAAACCCACCATCTTTCCATCACCCCTCTTATAACTAAACTCATAAACCTTTCACTTCAAACAGGAAATGTTCCAACAGCCCTAAACACAGCTATCATCAAACCTCTTCTTAAAAACCCCACCTTAGATTGTGAACCTCTGTCAAATTACAGACCCATCTCTAACCTCCCATTCATCTCCAAAGTGCTAGAAAAAGTGGTTTCGTCCCAGCTCAAAACCCATCTCAGTTCCAAAAGGCTCTACGATAAATATCAATCTGGTTTCCGCACTCAATATAGCACAGAAACAGCCCTCATCAGAGTGACCAGTGACCTCCTTATGGCCTCTGACTCCGGCTCCACTTCTCTGCTCATCCTTCTCGACCTCTCTGCTGCATTTGATACTGTTGACCATCGCATCCTCCTTCACAGACTCCAGCACTACAGTGGTTTCTCCGACACCTCCCTAAAATGGTTTCGCTCCTATCTTACAGATAGGACAGAGTATTTAGCCTTGGGGGTGGCAAAATCCTCACCCCACATTGTTACCTGTGGGGTCCCCCAGGGTTCCGTACACGGTCCATCCCTCTTCACAGTCCACATGCTTCCCCTTGGTCGTGTCGTCAGCAGGCATGGAATTCACTACCATTGCTATGCCGATGACACACAACTCTATCTCCATATCACTCCCCTCGGGTCCCCCTCTGCCACCATTTCCCGCCTCACCTCCGACCTGGAGGAGGTGTGGATGAACCAAAATTTTCTGCAGCT
This sequence comes from Apricaphanius iberus, assembly GCA_028564705.1. Lineage (NCBI taxonomy): Eukaryota > Metazoa > Chordata > Actinopteri > Cyprinodontiformes > Aphaniidae > Apricaphanius > Apricaphanius iberus. The sequence continues at coordinate 884,009 of JAPXFQ010002197.1, forward strand.
GAATGGGTCTAAAACAGAAGCCATCCAAATCGGAACGCCCCACCAACTACGCTTTTCTCCCATTACATCTGTTTCAGCTCGTCCACGCCTTTGTCTCCTCCAGGCTGGACTACTGTAATGCACTCCTGTTGGGAAATCCTGACAGGAGCCTTCAAAAGCTCCAGATTGTGCAGAATAGTGCTGCGAGGGTCCTAATGGGGATGCGGAAACATGAGCACATTACCCCCATCATCCAATCCCTTCACTGGCTCCCTGTTCACCTCCGCATAGAATACAAGATCCTCCTGTACAACCACCCCTGTCTGCACAGTGCGGCACCCACATAACCCACTGATCTCCTTTCCCCACACACCTCCACCCCTACCAGAGCAGGCCAACTGCACTTCTTGGTTGCACCTAGGACACGGCTCAAGACCATGGGCGACAGGGCTTTCAAAGCATCTGTGGAATGCCCTCCCAGAACAACTCAGAGCCCCCAAGACCGCGGATGTTTTTAAAAGAGAACTGAAAACTTTCTGTTCAGGAAAGCGTATTTTTAAGTTTATGTGAATCTGTTTTTATTGTTATTTTTATCTGTTTTGTTGCACTTTGAGATTTGATGTCAAATGTATAGTGTATTATAAATAAAATTCATAATTATTATTTTTATTAAATGTCCAGTGCTGCTGAACAGTGGCATATCTAGGAGGTTAATGAAGAGGGGCTAAAAGGGGCCAGTGTGGGTCTTGGACTGCAGCACCAAAATAAAAGCAGAGATGTTCTTCTAGTGGGAACCCAATCTGAGCTGATCACATTGTACAGTTTTCTTCTGTTAAAATTGCCTTTAAAGTCATTTTAACTTGCTTAGTTTTATGTGACATTGTAGCATCTCAACTCTGCTAATAATGTTACAAAAGAGTATTATATTTATCAATTCTAAAAAAAACTTGCTTTCCGAACAAATTTAAAGTGATTGGAGAAAATTAAATAAATTTTTGTTGCAACTTTTCACAAAAGCTGCCGCAACATCAGGCACTTTACGTCACAACAATCACAAAAAACTGCCGCAAAATCCTGAAGGGACTGGTCAGAGTAATGTACATAGTTTTCTGCCACACATAGGGCCGAATTTATCAATATTCCAAATAAAGAGAGCAAAATTGTGCGAAGGGCATGTTCATGATTTGCAGGGGATCTACTAAGATTGTGTGTGAAAATCATAACAGGCACTAAGAGCAATATTCAATTGAGGTCTTTGAGTCCGCTGCTGTGTGCCAGCCTTCCTACTTATGCACAGTCTGTACCACAGCCAGAGCAAGGAGGAATGAGAGCAGTGGATTCATGATGCTTACATGACATACCTGTAAAGTCTATGGCTGTTAGAGAGATGAATAATATTAGGCTAGTATGAATTATGTATTTTTTCGACATTAATGCATTTTATGTGTGTACGGTAAACATGTGCAGCTTTGTGCTCCATGCAGTTGCCGTCTTCTAGGGTAAGACTTATTAAAGCTGCAGCTTCTCCACAACAAGACTGCTTGCTTATCCTAAAATGTCCACATTCTATTAAGGTTCTTAAAATGTCAACACACTGTATCTTGGTATCTATTAAATGTCAAGTTGCAGTACAACCAACTTCTATTCATAAAAATATATTCAAACAAGTCAACCAGAGTCTTTTTTTTTACAAAGAGTACAGTTACTCTGATCAGATACACATCCCATTGTACTAGATATGCTTGTGATACAAATTAATGATAAAACGTGCTAACCCAAACTTCCAGAGAAAATTTGCTGTCTAGAGATCATTTCAGGAATGGAATAAATTATCTAAAATACTAGGCAGGTGTTCTTTTCAAAAAGTATTAAAATCAAATTTGTGCTTTGGATCCACCTGAATGTTTTAGATATTTTATTGAAAGTTGGAAATGTACAAATTAATTGCATCAGAATTGCATGTCACATATTTAATTGTCATTGTGGTATTGTACATGATTATTATATTTTTTGAATTGGACTCCAGTAAAAATAGTAACTTGTCCACTGGACATAATGTTGATCCAAATAAATAAACAAATATACAGCAGGTGCAGATTCGGTGAGCGCACTGTGAGTTATGATGCATTTTTGCAAGAAAATGGTGTGTGTGTGTGTGTGTGGGGGGGGGGGGGGGTCTACATAGCTGTCAGGTTTATAGTCATTTGTGTTAATTAATATTAATCTACAATGTATACTTTTGCAAGGCACTGTACATATCCTATAAATATTTTAGTCTTTAACCATTATTTATAATCTTGCTTTTATACTCAAAAATATGTTTTCAAGATTGAAGCAATAACAATAAGAGTAAAGCTAAGGGTCATTGTCTTATTTTGTGATACACATTAATTTATAACATCATATGGTGTTGAGAATTTTTTTACAGGCTTATTTTAAGGATGTCTGGGGATAGATATGTTTAGGAGAGGAGTAATAGAGACTCCAAAGGATGACTGTTTTTTTACCTGAGGTGATGCAATGACGCCTAAGGAAAGCACTGCACTATAAAAACTTGAATGTTCTCTGTCCTAACGACCCCAATGTAAATCATTATTTCATTGCCTTATCATCTGACAGAGGAGTAATTTAAAATTATAATATGGCATTTGCCCTTTACATTAGCCATACATGCTGAGTCAGAGCAGTATTCTACATTGTTATGTCCCAGGTTTATACCTAAGGACAGGATCTGACGAATTATGACCATAACAAATAACTTAGTTATGCTCTTCTTGCCATCTGCATTCTCATTTATGACTAAATTTTATTTGATATCAGTACTAATTAAGTCAGATATCTGCCTTATGCCATGTGTTATTTCTTTTTCATCATAGCTCTGTCACATCCACTCATCTCTGACTTTTACCTCTGTAGAGAGTTCTGCTCTTACAGCTACAAAAACCAAATCACACATTAGTCACTATGTTTGGAGGCATTTGGTCACATCTGCAGTCAAGTCCACAATACAATGTTGTCTTTTACTTATTTTCAGTCCCATTTTTTAACTTTACTTATTCTTTTTCTGAAAATGATAAGTACTCTCTAGTGGACAAACTTTAGAAATGAGTGACAGCTGACTGTTTTCCATGCTTGCAAGGAAACAGTGAAAACAGATAGCTTCTCTGCAGGCCGAACTGTAACAAGGGCTCTCACATCTCCATTGCTGAGATTTCTGACAGTGCAGTGAAATCTGGGAGTGGAAGCAGCTGTTTCATGTTCATATGCCAGTCAAATGATAGGTGGTTTAATCCCTACCCCTCCCTTGGTTTCAAATGTTCTTAAGCAAGACATCTTGTCACAATATTCCCAACAATATGCTCATTGTTGTATGATTAATATTGGAATAACTATGGCATTTATAGACTGTAAACTTGTAGAATCAAGATAAGTTTGACTCTTCAATGCACTTTTGAGTAAAAGTTGGACCTTGAAAATGTCAGAATACGCCTGTGCTGAGACACCCAATGTGTATCAATAATTCATAGCCACACATTGAAAGAAAGGGGGATTGTCAGTTACCAGGGTTTTCTTCCTGCTTAGTGCAACACTGATAGTAATTTCTGCAGATAATGGAACAAGTTTCTTATTTTTTACTTGCATTTCTTTAGTAACTTTCTCTATTCATTCCGATTAGACGTCTTCCCAATAACACTGTTCAGTTCTAGTATAGATCAAGGTCGTCAGTGTCTCCTCGAAGGACAGCTACTTTGGGATACACACCCCATATGCAGACATGCACCTATCATATTGTATTTCCTGCAAGCCGATGACGGGTGGCACTTCTGTTGACAAGCATAGATTCAATGGGTCCCAAGTCTGGGCTCTGACAAGATCCTGAAGATATTATGTCTTAAATAATCCCTAAGAGGATGGCTGGAGGATAGCTAAGGAGAAGTGGGCATATTAATAAAAAATGAATTTCTTGTTGGTCTATTCTGAGACACATGAGACTAAAATGAAGTGAATAACAGGGAGCTATGAGGAGCTTGATTTTTATTAAATTGCATTTTGTCAATAATATTATGTTTTCACACACAGTTAATCTTGTCTTCTTGTTTATCCTTTCCTGTAATGAAGAAAAGGTTGGACTCTATATATTTATACTCACTGAACTGAACTACCCTTCATGCATTAGTTTTTGCGACTTATTATTCAAAGCTGAAAGTTTACAACAGCTGGAAAAATGACTCAAGTCAAAAGTAAAACATTTCCTGCTCTCTGGTCTGGAATTTAAAATTTGGTTTATGTCACAATACCTGTCATATAAACTGAAATAAGTGTACCAATGTATTACGGAAACTTGACTTTCCCAAATAGAACAGGTTTCTTGCTCTCTGCCTTTTTTCATATAGGTCCTATGTGACGTGACATTGTTCATCTTACAGTGGATATGACAGGTCTACATATTCCTGTAATAATGTCACATTTATGTTATGTGAAAATGAAAGCACTGTTTATATGATCAAAACCATTTCCACCACTATTGTGGAATTGTTGAACAATTTTACTCAGAAAAATTTGTTAGACTAAAAACATATAAAAAGTAAAACTTCAGAAAAATTTAGCAGTGCTTCATTCATATAAAAGTGCTTTAAAAAACAATCATGGTAAATGGGGAAACGGGATAATAGTGATATTTTAAAAAGTGGATGGTTATTTTTGATAATAAAAAAATGAAACTGGCAAGAAGGGTGCTAGTTTTCCAATTCCTCTTAATAGTTACACTTATGGAGCTTTAGGAATTTCTACCAAATGAGTCGTGTTTGACAACAGTCTCCTGTTTTCTCTGTAAGTCTTGAACATGGAAAAGGGTTGCAGGTACAAGTATTCCGCCAGCAGAGCATCACAAAGGAAAATAAACACACAGTGAAATGGTGTCACCATCATACAAAGGGGTTACTTTTCTGCAAGTGGAAATACACCTTTTTGTCAAATTGGATTACATTTTTTAACGATTATAAATACTAGCCAGTTCTGATCCAAAATCTTTAGTTGTCCTTTGGAAATCACAGAACAAGTACTGCTCATAAATGTTGTTTGACACCAATTTCAAAGTGAAACTCATGTATTATATAGATTTATCACACAAAATAAAATATTTCAAGTCTATTTTTTAGAAATCTAACAATCATGGCATAAAATGTAAGACATAAAATAAGCCTCTGAAATGTATGTTTATTTCAGGGCCCTCCTAACTTGGTTATGCCTCTTTTTGTATTAATTATTTTCAAGATTTCCAAATGAAATGCAGTATATACTTTCATCTGAAAAGAAGAATTGCAACAGTCCAGTTATTTTTTCCTTAGTCATGAAAGAATGTCTAGAGGAAAAAAAATAAAGCTTTTGAAAAGCCTACCTAGAGAATTCTAGCTGCATTTAAGGTGGAAAAGTTTTAAATGATTTATCAAAATACATTTTTTTAGAATGACAAAAATCTGGCGCTCTTAACTTTTTATGTCCAATTTATGTTTGTGTGTGAAGGAGAAAGAGTCAAAGACAAATTCCCAGCTTGTCGTTTTTGAAAGCAGCTTTTCTTCATTAAAAATATCTTTCAAACAAATATTCTGATACTATCCATAGCCACCAGCGCTGCATGTTCTTTGTAACTGCTTTTACTGCCATTAGCCAACTGAGCTCCTCTTGTTATGTACAGTCCAATGCTCTTCATCATCACTAGTAAGGCAATGACAAAAATAAACAGCCATATTTTGTTCTCCACATGCCCATCTATCAGGATGCTTCCCCAACAGATGTCCAGGGATTACCCCATCCCTTTGGAAAGACTCAGGTTCCATTGGTCTTTGGCAGTTTTCATAGCTCACAAAAAAATATGTATATTTCTAAAAAGAAATGTAAAACTAGTGTGGTGGGCAAAGCATGGATTATTCCATTTTTTCAGGAGATAATATTTCATAAACATCAAGCCTCTACCACAAAATCGCACCACTTTGGGATTGTACAATCGTTTGTATGAGCTGTAGATTCAATAGGATTTATTTTCCTGGGTCAAAAATATTGTTTGCCAAATAACACAATAATGCAACGAAACATGAAAAATATTACAGGTCAAGCTAAAGGCAAGGTTTTTCAAAGTTCTTAACATAGAAACTGTAGTAAAAACACTGGATACTCATACTAACTGGTTGAGACAGTTTTTCTGAGTCTAGAGATTTATTTTTTGTTTACAGGAGGCAGGCAAAGCATGTCATCCTGGTCTTTGTCTGAAGCTTCATACGGGTTGGCTATTTGGTAAGAGTCAATTAACCTTAACCCTGACCTTAACCTCAAATCTGAGACCATGGTCTTGAGCCGGGAAAGGGTAGGGTGCCTTCTTCGAGGGATGGGCTCCTTAAAGTGGAGGAGTTCAAATATCTGGGGGTCTTGTTAACGAATTAGGGAAAATTGAGCAGCTCATCGATAGGGGGATTGGTAAGGCATCTGCAGTCATGCGGGCACTGTACCTGTCTGTCGTGGTGAAGAGAGCCCTGAGTCGGAAGGCAAAGCTTTCAATTTACAGGTCGATCTACGTTCCTACCCTCATCTATGGTCACGAACTTTGGATTGTGACCTAAAGAACAACATTAAAGAACAACAGATACACGCGGCTGAAATGAGTTTCCTCTGTAGGGTGTCTCTCTTAGAGATAGGGTGAGAAGCTCGGTCATCTGGAGGGGGCTCAGAGTAGAGCTGCTACTCCTCCACATCAAGAGCGGCCAGTTGAGGTTGCTTAGGTGTCTGGTCAGGATGCCTCCTGGTGAGGTGTTCTGGGCACGTCACACCTCACATGCCAGACATTGTGAACTGACCAAGAGCTCTGTAGTAATTATTTAATCAGTTGTAATAAAGTTGATATTATTTGGATTTATCTCTTGTCATCCCTGATGAAATGTACACGCATTAAAACAGCCTTCAAATTGCCTGAGGAGAATTGAAGTTTAAGAGTAGACTAGGCTGTAATTCCAACACTACTCATCTATCTTTTCTCCAGCTGTTTGAATGTTACAAAAGGTCTGCCTCAAGCAGTGGCGTAGTTAGGGGGTAGAGAGTTGGGCAACTTAGAATCAGAATTTTCTTACAGAGGCGACTGTACCTCTTCATCATAAAGCCTAGTTTATACTACTCCATATGAGTTGATGGAGACAGACTGACAGAGCGCCTTTATCTGTCGATGCAATGGCTCTCTGTTGCTTACGCAAGGACGGACCGAGTAGAGGTCCATTTTCTAATTATCCGTCAACGTAGAGCGTATGCCTGTGAATGGTCAACTCAGCAACAGCCAGAGATTGTTTCACCAGAATGGGGCTTTATGGTCAGCGTTATGCTGACAATCTAATCCCAGTCTTACCTCTCCATCTCAGGGGCATACTTTCCTAATACCACCTGTTAAGGTTGATCACAGCAGTAACAAAGATGGATCTACTTTAACCCAAATCCTGCCACACCGACCCGCCCCTAACCCGTTTCAAGTCACCAGGCATTGTTTTTGCAGCATTTTGGGCAAAATCTAGGGTCAGAAAAGAGGAAAAACTTTATTTTACCAGTAAGAAACCCTTTGCAGAACCAGGCTTGTAGGGTAGAGAGGACAGGCAGGAGACACAGAAAAAAGAAGCATTGAGCATGGAACAAATTTTTCACAGTGAGGAACAATAAAGTTTGTACCAGCAACAGCTCGTGCATGGGTTTCATCAAGGAAACAGATAAAGCCGTATGTGATAACTCTGGAAACCATATCAAGCCTTTTGTATACATAGACCTAGTTTGGTGTTATCCTAACTATTAGAGAGAGCACAAACACTGTGGTGAGACCAAAAGAGCTATGTGAAGCCTTCAGAAAGAAAGTAGTTGAGTCTTATGAGTCATTGAAAGAGGTCTTCCAAGAATTTAAGCATTTTTCTTCTATTATTCAAAAAATAGTCTCCAAGTGAAGGACATTTAAAAGAGGTCTGGCTGTGCAAGCAAGTCTATCCTTAAAGCAGACCGCAAGGTACTGAACTAGGTCTCCAAAAAAATCTAAGAACGTCATCATGGGACCTACAGGCATACAGTAAAAGTGAAAGTGCATTTCAGTACAATCAGCGGAAGACTACATAAGTTTAACTTTTATTAGATTCGGGCACAGAAAGAAACATTTGCTGTTAAAATCAACGTATAGACCAGACTAATGTTAGCTAGGAAGAATTGAGAGAAATACATGACTTTTCCAATAATGTTCTTTGCAAATTTGAGTCTAAAACTGAACTATTTAAACACCAGAGCAGAGGACATATTTGGAATGAACCAGATACAGGATTCCAGGAGAAGAACTTCAAACCACCTTATATAAGAATAGAGCTGGAAGCGACATGTTTAGGGATGCTTTCCTACAGCAGGACATGGCCATCTTCAGTCATTTCTGAAATCACCACAAGTTCTATCAGAGATCAGTAGGTACTTGAGAAAAAAACAAAACAAGATTGTAAAGAAAAAAAACTCTGCTCCATGACAATCTAACATGTTAATGACCCAATTATATGACGTGCCTTTAGACAGGATCTATCTGTCAGTCGGTGAGTTTCTATGCAGCAAGAAAAGTCCAATTTTGCCTTAGTTTATCTAAAATTGGACTTTTAAAATGCATCTATAAGCGCAATATATTATATTTATGTAAAATATAATATGAACCGCATTAGGATCATGTAGTTCATGCAGATGAGGGACGGGAGCGAACGGCTGCACAGCGGAGCGCATGGACTGGAAATTATGGGTTGAATCATCCACAGCAGATGATGAATGCAATGCTTGACTAGTTTGAAGCCTTTTAAAATAATTACAATAAGGTAAACAGCACAAAAAATAAAACGTTTTAAGGGTGGCAATTCTGTCTTGCCATAGTTCATTTCCACAACATGCCAATTACATGTGATACTAATTTCATGTGTTTGCACATACAGCAGTCATTACATGATTCCCCACCCCCGTAATAGACTTCAAACAAATATACAGTGATTACCTTGATAATAAAAATATGAACTAGGCATGCTGTATGCCAAAGTGAGATAAATCACCAGATCCTGCCATGAGCTATATAAGAGACACATATGTACACAAAGGGCTTATATGTGCATGTTAAGAACCAATAGTAGAGACATATACTGCCTGTATGTACACATATATAAACCTCAATTTGGCCTATATCTGGCATATATATGCAAATATGCGACATATATTATCATATATGAGCATATATGCTGTATATAGGCAGCATATATGTGCATAGAAACTGCATATAGGTTTCATATATGTACATATATCCTCATTAAGATTCTTTCCATGTGGGTGCTGATAGTAATATTACATTTAGCAGACCGGAACTTTTAAAATAAGGTTCACAAAAGGAGGTTGTATCCATGATATATTTGTCACTGCTGCGTATCTGGTGTGCCGTGGTACTGCAACTTATTTCCAAGAGGCTTTTACCCCACTTTAGAAGTAAAATTCAGATTCTGGGCTACTCAGAAAAAATGTTGGGCTTAAGCCCAATAACTACCCCATTATTGGAGTTCGGAGAAATCGGATGAAGGTACCCAGATGACGGGATTGGAAAATCTAATTTCTCTGCATATAAACGACAGTCAAGAGTAGCCAAGCTTTTAGCAACCTGGGCACTCCCCCTTCAGGAAGTGATGAGACCATGTAAGTGGGAATAACAACAACAGAACAAGCAGCAACAATAATCATAGGAATCAAACAGTACAGTACTTACAAAATGTACTGTGCTGCAGCGTCGTTGTTGTCCATTTTTTCACTCATTGTTTATATCCTGCTTTTACTCCATCTGCTTTGCTGACTTTAGCATTTGTTTAATCTGTGTGATTCTATTATAACAGAAAACTGTCAGCGTGAAAGAGTCGCAGAGTCAAACGCACTTCATTTAAAAATTTGATTTCCTGAGTGACATGTAAACTGGGACATGACTATCAACTCTGGCTAAGCCATTAGTCCGATTTCTGCAAAAATCTAGATTTATTTATTCATGTAAACATATAGAATGTTCACTAGGGCAGCTTTGGTTGCAATGTGGCTAACCGGCACCAGTGTCTGAATGACTGAATGTAGTGTGAAGTGCATTGGAGTACTCCGGAAGTGCATTGGAGTACTCCGGACTAGTTATTACGCTACACAAGTGCAGGATGGATATATTAAGAACCCACTCAAATATCTCAATGCTAAAAGTGAGCTTGGGTGAACTTTTCTTACACTGATCTCAAAAACGGACAGATATAGGGAGATGGGTAAAAGAAGCGCCTCACTGAAGGTTACCTCAGCCAAAAAAGGGGAACAGTAGTTACTGTTGTTACCCCAAGAGAAAGGATGACAACCATAAACCTGAGTAAACAAATACTATGCATGGCAGAATAGCCATGAGGGGGTGGTACTAGTCATGAGGATGTCATTGTTTAACACCTAGTCAAAGGACTAAAACACTTTTAGAAGCGGTGTATCCATAGCTGATGAAAAATACTAATAGGTAAGATATTTCAGCCAGCACTGAAAATAATTAATTTATAAAGAAGGTACTAATAATTTTAGTTGTTGTCAATTTCTAAAAGTAATTTATATCAGCCTTGTTTTAATTTATTCTTTTCTGTTATGGCTTTTGTCCTAATCAGCTGGTCAAGAGCAAGCAGTAATATTGCAATCCAACTAAGGCTCAGTGTTTGACGTCAGCATTATCTGAAGCTCCTGACCTGTATCTGGATTATTTCATGCACTGTATAAAATAAAGCTGCATATAAAAAAAAGCCAACCCTCGTATGAGTTGAGTGGGTGGCAGTGTGTGCTTAGCGTTCCTAATTATTAGCTTCGTTAAGATGCATGTCTTGTTTTTTGCAGCTCAGGTTGTCTTTAATTGGTGATGCAAGACAAGTTATTTGTGTTTTGCTATCGCCTCTTTCCTCCTCTCTTTGTCTTAAAAGCTCTTCTGCCTGTCAATTATCCTCTTCCCATTACGACAATGTTCCATCTAGCATCTGCCGTATTTATTTAAATTAGAGCTGGAGAAACACGTAATAGCCTGTAAGAGTTGACTCTTTCTGCAAAGGGAACCATTTCCATCTCGTTAATTTATGGTCCATTGATCTTCACTGTTCTAAATGGAATACTTATACATCAGTTAGAAATTTGACGTTTACCAGCTTTCCATTATATAATTTCCACACATTTTTCATTTCGAATTGACATATTTTGCAGCACTCAAAATTAAAAAAAATTCTGGACATTTGAATACCCAAAAAATACCATCAGTAAATATGCTATAATTCTGAGTTTTAGTGCTTTGTCTGCAACAGGACCAGACCACTCAAAGACCCACTCTGAAACTCTACTGAAATTTTAAAGAATGTTTTAGTGACTATTGTTATGTGTAAGTCATCTTGCACAGTAACTAAAAACAAGAACTGCGTAAAATCCCAATAATACATTTTACATAGTTAACTTCTATATATATGCTCCTTTTTTCTCAACTTTGTATATTTTTTTGAAATGTAGTAATAACCTAAAGCTACAAAAATGTTTAAGTTCCCCAGATAGGAAATAAATTCTGAGGCAGTATCTTCTTATAACATGAACATTTCTTGTTTTAAAGAGACAAGTTTTATATCTCGTTAAAACAAAACAAAAATCCTGTTTTAGCCATGTTTTATATCTCAATATAATGTGAACTTGGATGGGATTCTATCTATGAAACCAAAGGGATTGATAATTTTTACAAAAACTTGAGCTAAATTCTGTCAATTTAAAGATAAAGCAAACTAATTAAAATGAATCAGTCAGTCTAATATGACCACTTTTTCAGTAACAACTATTTTAAATTGTTACTATTTCCCTACCAGTAGTCAAATCAAAGTTAGTTTTCCAACTTGTTCTTAAGAAAAAATATATTTGGTAGACTGGGGTCAACAGCAGCAAAAGCAGTAGGAAAAATAACAATAGCGGTAAATATGCTCTTACCTTATATGTACCTTCATGCCTTCTACGACAATGATCATAATTTGAAAAGGAAACAGCTTCTTATCTCCTCTATGGTTGTATTTGTTTTGTTTCTAGCTTACAAATCCGCTACTCTATCCGGTCTGAGTTCTGCACTGAGAAAGGATTTCCTGTAGCGGTCTGTGTTGCGGCGAAACTGAAGAAGCTTCAGTCTGAAGATACTCTGTTGCTGTAGGATAGTCTCATGAAGAGGATGCTCAGGGCTGTTCATCATTTTTTAAATTTTATTAAAAATCCTTCTTTGCGTCATTACTGTATCTCCAGTTGTTCCACAGGTGCCCCCAGAACAGAACCAGCCTTCTTTATCAGGTTGTTGAACCATTTTAAGTCCCTGGCTCTGATGCTGCTACCCCAATAGACGATGGATGAAGAGATAACACTCTCCACAACAGACTTGTGGAAGATTTGCAGCAGCATTTTGCTACAGACCTTGAAGGACCTCAGCTTCCTCAAAAACTATAGTCTGCTCTGTCCCTCGTTGTAGATGGCTTTACTGTTGAGTCTCCAGTCCAGTCTGTTGTCCAGGTGAACACCGAGGTATTTATATTCCTCAACGACCTCCACTTATTCTCTCATGATAAAAACAGTCTTTTACGTATGCCTGATTCTTCTGAAATGTATGATCTTCTCCTTTGTTTTGTTCACATTAAAGGTAAGATGATTGTTTCCACACTATGTCCACCAGCTTTCTGTATTCAGTTCCTTATCGCTCTCTGATACAACTGCAGTCATCTGAGTATTTCTGCAGATGACAGGTTTCTGTCTTATATCAGTCTGAGAAGTACAGACATGGGGTCAAATAGAGGTTAAAAAGCAACTTCCAATAAAGAGAGTGTTGGCAAAACCGTTTTTTGTTTTAATGTTAAAGTAGCGTTATTGGTAGCTACTGAAGATAACTAATGAAGTAACTTGTAGCATAACTCGAAAGTAATGTAAGCAGTAAAATATTTAAGTCAGTTTTGGAAGGAGTAATAAGTAATCAGTAATTAACTATTATTATTTTCTAGTAAGCATGTCAACATTGCAATCGATGTAATTTCACTTTAGTTTTTTAAATTCATATTTGTTTTTTTGTTTTTTACACAAAATATGCAATATATCATTTCTTTTTTTTATCCAGACCTTGAAAATAATAAAAGCTAATGGAAAGTATGGAATTATTCCATACTTTCTGAGACTTTTTAAGACAGCTTTGGAACAACTTTAGCAGTATGTGTTATTAAAATCACACAGAATCCCTTATAGTTGTGACTTTATCAAAACTATTCCTTCATTTCAATTAGAAATACATTGGTGGGGCTTAAGGAAACAACATGTGGTTACTTCATACTGCATGACTTGCTCAGTTTAGTTGAAATCTCCTGCATAGTGACTATTGGTATTGCTTATTTTTTCATTACCTACACTTCTTACAGAAGCATAAAGTGTTATGGAACATTGTATTTGAACAACGAAAAATGGCATATTGTAAAGCTGCAGACACAATTTAGTAATTCTTGATTAAATAGGCTGTTGCAAAATCCACCTCCCCCCACTGAAGCTGCAGTGTGTCATTTCCACTGTGTTGTATAGATGAAATCAATGGTAATATGTGCTGATTAAACTTAAGAGGGGCTGATGAGCAGATTTTCTGATGAGCGCAATCAGTCCAGACATGCTGGTTCACTGCAAGGGTTATTTTACCGCAAAAAATGTAAAGCTGCATACCAGACCCTTTCGAAAAACCCTTGAACTGCATCGTAATCTTATCACAAAGGAGGGATCCAACAGTTTTGCAAACCAAAGGTGTTGGAGCAAGTTTACACAGACTCGAATATTCAGGTCTGTTACTGATTTATATTAACATCGAAATATAAAAACTATACATAAGACTGTTTATTAAGTTTAACAAGTCTTTCTTCACAGGTATGTTTGGGCATACATTATTGTTGATTATTTATATTCCTAAAGTTGTATGAGTAAATAAACACGAGGATGGATGGATGGATTGATGAATGGATGAATAAATAGTTTATTCATCCATCCGTCCATCCATCCATCCATCCATCCATCCATTCATTCATTGGGGAAATGGGGAAGAAGCTGGGAACAGCCTGGTATTGTGCAAAAGGAGCACAAAAAACTTGATCTTCCACACACTTTGATAACTTTTCTCTAAAGCTGTTCAAAATTTCCTTGCAGACATTTTGCTTTTAGTCAGTGCAACCTCCAGGACCCAAAGGCGGACCAATGCAAGGCGGACCGCCCCCCAAAGAGAGGAACAGATGGAAGCCCCAGGGGAATACCCAGCAGCTACAGTGCCCGGGAGATCGCAGGGATCCGCCGGTAATCGGCTACGCCAGTGTGGGCCGGCCATTAATTCTAATGTCATTCAGAATGGGACTAGCCACAGGGGGGCAGCATTGTTTTGTAATTGCAATACACTAAAAATAGTGAGGGGGGAAAAATGTTTTTTCACACAAACAAGCACAGACAGTATTCTTTCATACCAGAGAACATGGAAAAATCAATAAAAACACCAGTACATAAGATATTTAAAGACTTTTAATTTCCTGTTTAATAATCAGAATGCTTCGAAATAATGGGTTGCTGACTCAACCAACTTCAAACTCATCAAACTCTTAGCTTTCAAAACCTTTGCAGAAATGTTAGTCAGTGTCTGGATTTCAAGTCTATTGGTAATCAAGATCTCCTCTTGTAGCCTTTGCTTTTTCCTTAAAGTGACTATAAAGAAGTTTGACATTTTTGTGTTCACGATTGACCCAATGGGGCAATTGCGTAACTGCAGCCTTAACAGTAAACTCATGCAAGAGATGTGCATGTTGTACGTGCACTCGCAAGTGATCATAAATATCAGCTTAGTCAGTCAGCTCTGTACTCGACAGTTTACAGCTTTGCATGCATAACTTTGACTAAGTTAATAAATGTGATGTAAGATATTTAGACCAAATATTTTTTTTTTAATATATTACTTGAACCCAAAATAAACCAGACACAGATCTACACCTTTTTACAGGAAACCTCCTGTTTCCACATATAAGTTTTTATGTAATTTGTAGGATGAGCTTTTTCTTGCAATTTGAGGTCACGTAAATACAGTAAACGCCATGAATGTTCACTGGAAGTACATTTTACCTTGTAAAATATATTTATACATTACCTATTGTATGGGTTTTATATTTGAACGAATGACTTCAAGAAGGGGTTCCTCTGCTCAAAAGTTGTTTTTTTTTTGGGTAATAGTTTTATTTATGTAATTTGTTTTATTTTACTCCACGAAATACCTGAATTTTCCAAGAATTCAATGCTTAGGTCCGTCTGATGACATCATTTTAAAATCAGTCATTACTTAGTACTCAAGCAGCTTTTTTAACAAAACATTTTTCACTCTTGAGTAGCATTTTTGACGGCTACTACTCGGTGTTAGCAATATAGTTTTTGTGACTGTAAATATAGCCTCATTACCAAAACATTTTATTACTTTTTTCAGTGAAGTTTATATAAAATACGCATTCATAGTTGTTTTGTTTGATTATAGTATGTATAGTATATTAAAGTTCTACCCTGGCAATACAAGCTCAAGACAAATTTCCGATTGCGCAATAAATTTTATCTAATCTAATAAGTGGAAGTAATATATTTATGTATAATCAATATATTAGAGCAATAAAGTATGACTTATGACACTTGGCCTTGCTGTTCACATGCACTGGGCGATTGTTATGGTGGTTGTAGTCCAATGCAGCAAGGAATGTTCTGGCTTCATACAGACCATATGAGAATGCAAAGCTTTTGCCCGCATACATCAAGATGTGGTTCCAGATAGACTCAAGTTTAGAAGTGGTCCTGCAAAAAGACGACCACAAAAAACGTTGTGATACAGATGCTGGTATTGGGGCGACACAGTTGTAATTTCAAGCAGAGCAGAAACTGCTAACTCTCTTGGGGTTCATTCCCTTTTTTCTGTGGTAGAAGTATCCAATCAGAGGTATAAAGTCAAGAGAGTGGAAAGTGAGAGAGAAGATTTTACTATAAAAAAAAAGCCAATTATAAAAAATACCGAAATGAGATTGGAGGTACATAATCTCAATCATATGGGTCTAAAGCTCCTTCTCCACCAAACTCAATTCTGGAAGTAAAAACAGCAGATTAAAATAATATAAACAGCTGCAAAATATGACAATATGTACTGAAATATACACATTGAATTTCAAAGAGAATAATTTGTTACACACTCTTTACAAAACCATTGGCTCATCTAAAGCATAATTCTGTTGCTCCATTTGATGCTACCCAGAAAAAAAACCCATTATAGCCTACATCAATTAGAAAAACATAGGGTAACTATGCAGCTCTTGCTACAGATAGCAAATGCTATCACACTAGGCTGCCTCTGGGAGGTGCAGAGTGAGCCCTGCTTGTTCGACCCGAATAATAACTAATAACTGATAAAGTGATTTTACAGGCATATACAGAGGCCATGGTTCTTTTTACTGACCAGGACATTGCTGGATCATGTATGAAGAAGACATTTTACAATTCTATACATTTATTTGCTGTTTAACTTCCTTATAGTCCCTTTAACCCTCACCCCCAGAATTACCTACATGTGGCTCACATGAACATACCCATCTGAACTCCTCAAAGCTTGATGGTACAACCACACCAAACCTACATAAACTGAATAATCACCAGTGCTCTACAAGTCTTGTCAGTCACTTTACCTGAGTTTTCATCAAAGAATAAACAGTCTTATTTCTCTTTGAGATCACACCAATTGTGTGTGTCATCATTGATAAAAGCCGTCTATTTGAAAGGTGCTATCCGACAATAAAGAAATAAAATCAAGAGTACCCAAATCTAAGAAAGGATTTCTCAAACACATTGCAGGGAGTTTTTTTTGTATAAGATGTCTGTCAATGTCAACGGGGACACAAAAGATCCACTGAAATCAAGGGGTGAAAAAAAAAGATGAATTATTCCCCAATCACCTCGATTAATGGCTACCTGACAAACAGACCACAATTTGAGAGACCTTAGGGTTGTCTGCCAGGGTGGTCAGTAGCACAGGAGCACCACATGGGACTGTACGCTCATTATTCCTTTTCACTCTCAACACCTCAAACTTTAAATATAAGTCAGAGCCCTGTCACAACAGAAATTCTTGAATGACTCTGGTGTTACTGGATGTATCAGAAGTGGACAAAAGGTGGTGGACTACTGTATGACATGGTGTGGGATAAATCATCTAATTATTAATATGAACTGGGGACATGAGATGATTAAGGATTTGAGTTTTAGGATGGACAGGTACCTTTTAAACATTTCCCATCATTGTAGAAAAAGTACAGGTCATACAGAAGTATTAATAAATCATTTTTGGGGGAAACAGATCAAGAAAACCTAGTTAGTAGGTTAGTATGCATGTGAGTATTGTCCTACCTCTTTTTATTGGAGTGTGACAGACAGATGTGGTCACATAGCTGAAGCTCATCAGGTGCAATCAGGAGACCTTCAGGAGGAGATTTCCCCGAATCATATGCCACATAGTATGGTGTAACATTTGCGCCACAAACTTGAGCGCGCAGTGAGACTGATCTAATACCACACATCTATATGAACACACAATAACATCTGCTCTGTGCTTGCTTGCGGCTCTGTCTCTGCTCGGTCAACTCTATCTTTCCTTGAAACTTAGTTATATATAAATGAACCAAACCACCAGCCAACCACATCAAAAGTTCAACTAGCTGAACTTCAGCGTTGCTAGCGTTATGAGCTTTGAAGCTTGAAACGCAGGAAAAGCTTGAAAAGTTGACGGAGCCAACGCACGCAAAGCGCTGCAGAGATAGCGACGCTCCTCCACCGACCTCAACCATAGACTTAACATGTAATCTTGACATTGCTGGCGATGACAAAAGCCTGCGGTTTGAACGCAGCATAAGTGACTGCTGTGATCATCAATCAGGGACACAGGTGCAAAGACTAACAATCAGGGGCAGAATGGCTATGTTTACATGGACAAAGGTAATCAGATTAAAAGCCTGATTGGAATAAAAAGACTTCATGTAAACTCGCTATTCAGATTACTCTGACAGATCAAACTCATTTGGATCAAAATTCCATTCCAATTGAGAGGGGTGGTTTATTTCGATAGTTAATCCGATTGTGGTGCATGTAAACTCTTATTCCGAATGTAGTTCATTCCTGTGCATGTCTGTTAAATCATGCGTAGACGTCCAATACGTTGGCTTAAAAGAATACATTCGATTGAGAATGAAGAATGAAGATAAAAATAGATAAAAATAAGAATGAAGGCTCGTGGATGTAACATCGTAGTCCTCCATTTTAAAGGGGCACAGCCATGTTTGTTTCCAGCGGAAGTCTATTTCTTTTTCTACGGCCGTTTCCAGTGTTTTAGTTCTGCGAATGTCAAAATGATTTATTCCGTTAAGACATGTAGTGGATGTAAACACTTGTCTGATGATCGGATAGATTTCTTCAGGGCACATGTACACAGTCAAATTCTAATCCGAACTATGATCAGATTAAAGATATTTTGCACATGTAAACTTAACCAGTGAAGGGGTTTTGTGGCAGAGAGAGCCTTATTCAGAGGCTGCACTTTGCATGCCTCAACAACTCTCATTATATAGATATACGCTGATCGCGAATGGATCTGTACTATAAGTGGCACCAAACTTGTATAGAATATACACCAGTTTAGTATAGTATATGTTTGTAATGTTGCAATAAATAAAGTCCAGGTTGAAAAAAACAAGCTTTATTGTGCATCCATTGTTGTCCTGTAATGCTTTAACTTAATATAATTAAAAGGACCTTTACTTACCTTCATTACATGTAACTAATTTTTTGAGGGGAACGTTAAGACAAGTTGACCTCTTTAAATACTCAGACCAATAGTAAGCTGTAGCTCCCCACAATTATTCTTCAAGTGTTGGTGGTACTGCGCTGACAAAAGAATGAGAGTAAATCCAATGAACCCTTACAACACTTAGATTTACTGATAATGTGGTCCTTTGCTTGTTGTCGAGGGAGGACATTCATAAATAGGAGCACTTAATCTTTGTCTGTTCTGCTTTATCAAATTCTGCTCCTCTCTCCTATTCTCTCACTCCCGAAGCTGGAATGTGCACCGGCTCTCTCCTTCGGTTGATGTGAGCTATCTAATTACAATAACTACACCTGTGGGAACATTTTTTGGAGGGGATAGGCACTTTGGGTTATGGAGAGTTGCAATTACCTGCTGTGATTCATCATTCACTGCAGTCAAATGACGTAAGCCAATGTTTTCTCCATACCGCTGGCAAGCAAATACACTATATTAAGAATGTTTCTAATACCTAAAATTATTGACAACATGCCATAAGTAATTTCTTTATCTTTGCTTCACTGTACAAGTCCTCAACAGACAACAGATGAGCACAATCAATTTACAAAACGGAATAGAAAATAGTAATTCCAATTCATTACCATTAATAGACAGGCTGTTTATAAACCTTGTATGTGCAATGTGTGTCCCTAATGACATTGGTCAATGGGTGCACTAATGTGTTCAGCAATTGTATACACTGAGCAAACAATGCTTCAGATGAGAAATTAGCCAAACGAAAACACAATCAAAATACGTTGCAGCATTTTGATTCTATTAACTGACGTTTTCCTTAATGTACAAAATGATGGATGTGAGAAGAGGTGTGAATCTGATTCGATTTGATTCGATCCACTTACGATTATAATGTCAATGATAGGATTCGATATCTCGATCCAACACGATGCATCACAATTATTTATCTTTGGGTCTGTTTTTCAATAATAACTATGTTTTAATAATAAATGTTTCTGATAATAAATAGACGTCAGACATTTGTTTTTGTTATTTATTAAACATTTGTCAGACCACAAAATAGCACCTCCAAATAAACCCCCCAAAAAACAGGAGTACATTTTTAAAGCAGAGATAGACAGTCATTAAGATGATTTAAAAAAAATATATTTCAACTATTTTCATATTTCCTGGGGGTGGGGGGGTGTAATAGTCTGCCTTTATCTGGGTCTTTCTCCAAAAATCTAGTAAATTTATATAATATAGATGGATATAGACTATTCTAGGTGTCTCTTAAATGAGACAGAAGCACTTTTTAGATGTCACATTGCTTAAAAAAAAGCATAAAAATATAAATTCTATTTGTATGCTTGCCTAAATTATGTTAGTCGGGCTTTCCACTAGACACGTAAGCAGCATGTTTCAGGAGCAGCTCGTTTTGCTTGCGTATTCTGCTGCTTGGCACTTTCCACCATATGAGGCATGTAGCAGCAGGGAAGCAGGTGTCACAGAGAGAGCACAAAACAGTATTTATTTTGGTAAATTCATTGTAGTTTAGTTATTAAAACTTCAAGGTCCATTTATTTTAGCTTGCATAACTGAAAAGGATGCATATAGAATGAGAAAAAAAAATCATGTTAATAAGTAGCATGAACTCACCATCTTGTCCCAAAACAGCAGATACGTCACTCCATGCTTTATCCTTCCTGACGTTGTCTTTATAAAAAGTGTGACTGTGGTCAAACATGATTGAGTGCTTCTCAACTTCAATGATCAACCGTTCGTCATCCAGGTAGCAACTGACTTCTCACCGGGCCGTACAGGTAGTGAGCTTTTTTCAAGTAAAGTAACCGGAAAGCAGCACGTTTCATTTATTTTGAAAATGTACGGATGCATGCCGAGCCGTCTAATTTACTTTTTCCCCCTATCCAAAATGTTGAAATTTACACGATGTATCATCGTTTGTGTCCGCATATCGATGCATCAATTAAATGATTAATTTCAACATCTCTAGATGTGAACGATACAAAAATAACTAAGCATTTATGTCTTTGTACTTCATTCACACAGAGTTCTTTAACAAGGTAATCTTTGTTCTAAGTCAAGGAGAAAATATAACAGCATTGTTTTTTATGGCCATAGTAGTGTTGCCTTTTCAAAATATATTATTTGGTCTTGGTTCAAAAAGATTAATTCTCTCCTTGATATGTTGTTTACTGTTTTGGAAGAAATGGTAATTCACACAAAAGAAATACTAAAGGTATGTATGGTGTGATTTTACTTTCTTTTATATGAGGGCGCAATTCATAACAAAATGAGGATAAAACAGGTTGGGGAGAGGGTAAAATAATACTGTGGGAATTAAAACAGTTCTCATAAGCACAAGGATTTTGTAACAGGGTGTATACAATTACTGTATTTCCTCACCTTTCCAAAATCTGTTGTCAGTTTAGCAAAACCTTCTCTCTGTTTTTTTCTTCATACCCTTGCTTCTCTCATGTGCACCCTCTCACTCCCTGATTTCTCCAGCATCACAGATCCAGACTAGATTAAACCATGCACAATTTTACTTCCCGTCTTTCTGGTCTGCTTTTACTGTTAAATTAAAAAGAAAAGCATGCTGATTTTCTCATAATCTAATTTAAGATTATTTTTTTGTTGTAAATTCTTACAAAATGAGCTATTATTGTTACTATGTAATATTCTAATACAGAATGTAATTATTTATTTTAACCTATTTTTCTCCAGACATTAAGTCATGTTTTGCAAGGTTGACCATTGAAAGCCTATCTGCAGTTTAATATTTAACTGTTCTATGTAACAACAGAGAGAAGGAACATTTTGAATATGTTAAAATTAAAAGTATTCTTTAAGTAAACAGAATATGACTGAAGTAATTAAGGACTAACCTAAAAGGGTTCATTTTTTGAAATAAAAATATCATCCGTACATAAGGTGTGATTGCATCAGTCCAAAACTTAATTTTACAGTCTGGCAATTAGTTAATTTCTAACTTGGATAGACTGATTTAGGCTGCAATTGTTTCCAATTTCTCATTTTTGCATAATGAGCTGAATCTCCATTTCTGATTTCAGTTAGAGATTCTGTAACATAAACAAGGTGGTTCACAAATGGGATATATCATGCATTCGCAGGAAAGATTTTATTTATTTATTTTTATTTTATCCTTTAATCTTACAATACTAATGTAAGAGACATATTTTTTTTTAAATCAGAGAAATCACATTGAATGATTTTTAAGGAATTTATTTTGTATAATGGTGCAGAAAAAGACAGTTTGGTCAACAATAAAAGTTCACTTCAATAGTTTGTAAAGTAACCTTGCTAAGTGATAGCTTGCCACAATCAGTGTGTGAATGTGAGAGAGAATGAATAGTGGAAGCGCTCTGGCGGTCTCAAAAAGCACTATATAGATGCAATACATTATTATTAATTAATACTGTTATTTTTATTATAAATGTTTACAGCTGGTTTAACCTTGAGTGCTGCAGGATTTTAATCCATGACAACGTATTGTGTTAGTAATAGTAACTTTTGTTACTGTTGTCCCAGCTCTCTTCAGGTCATTGTCCAGTTCATTGTAAGTTCGGGACTGTTTTCTCACCATTCTCCAGGTCATGTGAAAACAGATTTTCGAAATGTGAGAGAAAAAAGCAATTGTACATGTGCTTGTGATAAGTGTTTTCCCCACAGTATCATTTTACCTTCTCCCCAACCTGTTTTATGCTAATTTTGTTATGAATTGCGCCCTCATACAAAATAAAGTAAAATCGCACCATACTAAAGGTACTGGTTTTCAACATTTTGTTTCTTTTGACTCCTCTGGTCATGGCAAAGAAAATTTAATCTAGAAGTCTTCTTGTAGGTCAGAGGTCCTAGCGTATCTGCAAAACCAGAAGTGGGAAAAAATGACTCCTGGCAAAAGGTGCAGAGGAAAAATTTCGATCAGTGGAAAAGGATGAAAGTAATCGCCGCTTGAATGAAGAAAGAGAAGTTCAGAACCCGAGACGAATTGCTCTTTGAGTTCTTTGACCTCATGGTCCTTTAAGATGTTACAGCCAAAGTCAGAAATCACATTTTTCCCTCTAAGTTTTCATTAAAGGGTGGTTCAGCTGATACATTTGTTTGAGAAATGATGGCTACAGTAGAGAGTAGGTCTAGATAATGGTGACAGTTTAGTCATCCTTGTTTAGTTCTTTGGTTGTTGGGCTATTATAATCAGTTTGAAGCCAAAGTAACCAGTTTCATGGAACAACTTCCAGTTTTCAGAATCTGTTTAAATAGAGCTGTGTGGGTAAAGAAAACAGTAATAAGCTTAAAATAGAGCAAAAATTATTGTATCCCAGTCATTTATTGAATTTAATGTATTTATTGAATGGGGTGTCACTCAATATCACTTTATCTCGTATAATTGAACAGGCAAAATTTTTAACTTTAAAAATGTGAAATCATGAAATTAAATCAATAGATCAATGGAATGGACCGATTGAGATTCTTTCATCATTGATGGGTTTTTTTCATTGTCAGTATGACAGATAATGCAATGCTTCGCTGCCTCCCCTGACTGTGTGTCACTGACAGTTAAAGTTAGATATTTCTTTTTTTAACACGCCTTCTTGTTGCGTCGATTCCAGAGCTTAAAAATTATATTTGTGATCATTCATCTAATATTGAGCAGAGTAATTGTGGTCTATTTTCACAATTCTTCAGTGCTCAAGGGCATCAGTTACTCAGTTCAGAATTCCATCTGCGAGCTCCCATCTGTGTTGAAACAAGGCCTCACTCTGTGCTGGCGCAAAGGTGAAGTTTGTTGCCTGATCAAGGTTAGCTACAATCTGCCCATAGAGTGACAGTTTTTTTCTTATTTTTTTTCTGAATGAAACTGATATTACAGACTGTAAAATGTAGCATAGAGAGAATTTTAATATGAAATGTAGAAAGCAAACAACAACAGCATATTGTACAGTGGCTTCATTTTTTTATATCCTCCCATAATGCAGTCCTGAGATTTTCTGGAAACATTTTTGCGCAAATTGGAAGTTAATGTTTTTCAAAACACACAACAATACACACTACTGTTACATTAAAATTTAAAGAGCTGTGTGAAATTATTAAACTGTCTCTCATTATGAAACACAGTACACATGGGCGCAAAAAAAGATATTTACTGGAGTCTTCTAAAAGAAAAAAAAACAAGCGAACAAAAAACAAAGTGCTCAAAGGCTTTTTTTCCATCCTGATGCAAAAAGCATTTCAACACCTGAAACAGTCAACATCAATTCTTCCCTTTTAAGTCATGATGTTCCTGACAAAGCATTGTAACCTGATTTTTTTTTCTGTCAGGTTTGGTTTTACTGCTGAATCATTATATGTTTTCTTCATTCAACAGCTAAAGAAAGATACGGTTGTGTAAGAAGAAACTATCTGACCTTCATCTTATTGCATCAATACATGACCGAAAACATCCCTAATACATTTTCACTTTCCGCTTAAGGTTCCCTTGTGTCTCACTGAACAATTAACACTCAGTGGCAAAACAACTGAACTCATGCCAACTCAATCTTGTCTTGATTATCCGAGTTCGATGATGAGATGAAAAGCTTTGGGACTTTGATTCTGCAGACAATTAAGGCATGTCTATTTTTATTTTTATTTTTTAAGTGTCACATTCTTTTAAATTGGAAAAAAAAATTCAAGACATCTGAGTTGAATTAAACACTGAAAGACAGAAGAATGAACAGGGATGTTAAAAGGTCATCATTCAGGTTTCAGTACCACATCTGACCAACAACAGCAAACATTATTTTTTACCCCCACAGCGCTCAATTCCAAATGTCAACACAGACAAAATCTTACTATTTTTTAAAGTTTTGCTTTTACACAGAAAACAGACCAAACCTGCCCTGAATAGATTAAATATTTACAGGTATCTCAGGATTTATAAAGCTCTGAGTAGGTCTCTCCTATTTGCGCTTCAAAAAATTCCCACATTTAGCCCCAATCCTTTTTTATTTTAAACATGCAGAAGAAAGGGACAGCTGGAAGGCATGAAGTCGCACAGAGTCTCTCAGGTTCATCCGGTCTGTTAGCTTCAGGTTTTCAGTGTATAGTAGTCTTTACCTTCTTCAGAGGCAGCAGAGGTGATGTTGTGTGTTTGTGTCCCGGCTGTAGGCTTCGATTAGAGGTCTTTAAAGTAGCAAACAAGCCAAAGAAATTAAATAAATAACAAATTAAAAAAAAGTATTTGTAACAAACTTTACATCGCCACTGCGGGTGCGGCCGTTTGACAACCCGCCAAGGAATTATTAGAAGAAGAGGAAGTGATGGATTTTTGGCTCTGACACCAAGAGCGAGACTTGCAGACTCCTTTGTCCTTGGTGGGAGAGTTGTTCAGTGAAGGATTTTGGTTCTGCTCCCCGTCTGTCAGAGCTGAGGTGTTTGGAGGGGTCATATCCAGCTCCAGAAACATGATGTTCTTAGCCCTGTATCTGGAATGAGCGCCAATCGACAAGGCTACCCGGGCGTATTGGCTGATAGGTCGCTTGTATCCAACTGCAGATGTTGGTCTTTTCTTCATCTGTGAAGATTTCCTTTCATCCGGAACAAGAGGCTTGAACTTCCATTGATCCTCCTCGGGGTCAAATATCAGCCTGTTCATGATCTTATTCTTCTCCTCGGGAGGGATGAAATTCTCAATGATCAGATACTTAAACTTGAGCTCTCTGGGGAGCTTGTTCTGCGTTTGCTCCAGCTCCTGCCGGCTCCTCACGTGCTCGTCATTTACGTCCTTGATCTCCGCCTTGATGCACTGGAGCTTGGCGTACAGCTTCTTGAGTTTCTTGGTCTTGGCCTCGACCTCCTGTTGAAGAGACGAGAAAGTCTCCCTCAGCTCCACTGTCTCAACATCCTGGATCAACATCTGCTGCTGCATCTCCCTCTCCCTACGTGTCTGCTCAGCGATCTCCTGCCTTTTCATCTTCAGCATCTTCTGCTGCTCGTTGGTGTGATCTATAATGTTCTTCCCTCCAACCAGCAGCTTGCTCTCTATAGCCTGAATAATCCAAAAACATACAGGAAAGTTGAATGCATATTGATCACCTATTGTTAACATATCAAGCAAATAATATGTAGTTGTGGACAATGAGGATAAACTGAACTTCTGGTGTTTTCAGTTGACATATTTATTATCAAATACTACTTTATGTATACGTTTGTTTTGCTGTTTGGATAAAGAATAAGTTCTAATGTTATTCTGATAAAACAAAACAAACAAAAACAACAAACTGAACAGAACCACACCAATAGATCTGATCCAGTAATGAAAATTAAGAATTACACATTCACTACACACAAGCATGGATTAATAAACACAATACTAATGTTTCTGTTAAGCTCCTGGTAAAAGCTAACTAATGACAATAACTTCAACTCAAGATATGTCCGTCCACACCAATGTCCCCACACCTATGTGTGTGTGCGAGCATGCAGGTGTGAGTAAGGTTTCCCCATGCAAGTGATTGATAGCTTGTGTAAGGAACCCTCAATCCGTCCTACAGGAATCGACACAGACATGAAGGAGGCAGGAGACGGATGCGTCCAGAGTCCCACAGAGCGCAGGAGCCGCAGGCGGACCAGCGCAGGGCCGATCACCCACCAAGAGAGGAACAGATGGAAGCCCCAGGGGAACACCAAGCAGCCGCAATGCTGGGGCCCCGAGAGATCGCAGGGACGAGCCCACGGGCTCTGACGGAAACCGGCTACGCCAGGGCGGGCCCAGAACAGGACCCGGAGGCCACGGGGATCAGGGGTACCCCTGTACCTGCAGCCGATCGTCGTAGAATACACGCCGCCGCCACCCCGGACCAATACCCACCGCCAACACCGGACAGCCCCCCAGATGAACCGACCAGCAGTAGAACTCATGTCTATTTTTTTAAAATGTTGTTATTCACAAATGTGCTTTCAGTTGTGTGATCCAACGTGAATTATATTTATGTGTAATCCTTTTTTGATGAAACTTATAAGAATCATTCAAATAAAGTAAAAAATGTTATTCTTTTTTATTTGTGTGATTCTAGCTCATTTTTTTAAAATTTAGTTTTAGCTGTATTCTAGTTGGTTGTCAATGAGCTCCAAATGCTTGTCTTTGACTAAAGAAAATTGAAAGAAAATAAAAAAGTTCACTTACTTTTTTCTTTCTTCCTTCAGTTCTTATTAAAACTGCAAGTAAGTGCGGCAGGACCAGAGTTTCTCCGCAAAAAGACAGGTATTCTAAGCTCTTTCAGTCATTGGACAGGTAAATTGTAAGCAGGGTAAAATCAGGAAGACATGTGAAAGTAGGTCAACATAATGGAGGGTGCTGTTTTTAACATCTTTCTAGAGTTATGGTTACTGCACAGGGTTCATGTTAACCGAATATTTTCCGAATTTAACAGATTTTAAAATATTGAAGAAAAAATTGGAAGGCAACAGCACGTTACTGAGGCTTTGGAGCGTATCTGTGGCTACATAGGTGGGACGACCCATGTCAGTGGTGACAGATTGCTGCAGTTGTCTTCAAACTGTTGCTGTTTTTATGTCACCTTATTTGTAAGCATCTCAACTAGTTTTGAATCTCAGTTAAGGGGTTATAAAGTGTCAGTTGTGAGGTTTTTAACCCCAATTACACTGCATCAACTGCCGCGCAGGGTGGTAGTAGCATCATGCTGGCTTTTGTATTGCAAACCCTCAGTGGATTTACATGGAGTAAGAGAAAACCGAATTAGCCTAGGTCCAATTAAGTGTAGACTTTTGAAATGCATGTAAACACCTTAGTCTGGCTGAAGTGGAACTGAACTGGCAAACTCTTAATTGAGCTAAGAAACTTAAATAATGTGGTTAGAAAACATTATATTTCTGCATGTATATGAAACCCAGGTAAACCGCCAGAAACCAGAAACCACCACAATTTGTTTACGATTTGTGTGACATTATAAGCCAACTGAGAGAATGTCCACGTGAAAGGGGGCACTTTTGCGACCTTCCGTTGCAGAGTCGAATGCACATCATTCAATAATTTCATTTAATTACAGAACAGGTAAACTTGGATTAGGCTCCCATTCTGGTAAAGGTATTAGCTCGATTAATGTCAAAGCTCAATTTAGATGCACGTGTACTTTCCACAAGAACTCAGGAAAGTAGAGCACATCACCCCAGTTCTAAAGTCCTTAGAATGGCTCTCTGTAGCTCAGAGAATGGACTTCAAAATAATTTTACTAGTTTATAAATCATTGAATGGCTTAGCACCAAAAATATGTTGAAGATCTGTTGTCATTTTACCAACCCACAGACCACTCAGGTCCTCTAATTCATGTCTTCTCAGCATCCCTGAAATCAGAACCAGACATGGAGAAGAAGCAGTTTCTATATTCACCCATCTGTTCAGGGCTGCCTTTGATAATTGATTAATACTAACTGGAATGTCATAACTGTAGCATACTTAAATGTTCTTGATACCTGTTTTGTTTTCTGTTATTATTGTCGTTTTGTTGTTTCTGAAAGGATATGCATTGTTTTGCTTTTTGATTTTATGGACAAAGGCTTTTTAAAATCTCACCTGTATTACAGGGTGGAGTATGTTTAATCAACATTCTGTTGCATATTTTTGTATCAGGATATTTGGATTTCTTTGTTGTGTGTTTATTTGTTTTGTTTACTTTTTGAATGTCTTCTAGACCTTTCTTGGTTTTAGTGCTATGTTAATCTTTTATTTCTTAATATTTCTTGTTCCAATCAATGTTTTGTATCACCGGCTATTTCAGTTTGTCTTCTAAATACTTGGTGTTACTTTAATAATCGCTACTTCTGGTTTTTGTGACCCATTTCTCTCAGTATCCCAGGTACCCAGCTGACAGTTTTCAATCATTTTCTCTGTTTGAGTTCTGCTCCTTCGTTGTGCCAATTTTAGAGCAATCCCTAGCTTTTAATAGGAATATGGGCCACACACATCTACATACAATTTTATTTTCAGCATTTTAGTTTTATAATTGTATCTGCTGTTTTAACTTTGCCTAAGAGGGCATGTGATTTCATTGCTAATTAAAATGATGGAAAGGACTTCAACACTGACCTTTTCTTCACATTCACCTAATTCTACACAAAATGTGGTCTTTACTCATTCAGCAAATTTCTAGAACTTATTTGATTTAATAAACAATCGATCATTACACACAAGCCTAAATTATAATTCAGTAATGGGTTTACTCCAATGAATGTAGGGTTTCCTTGTGAATCTTGAAAGTGGAGTCAGTTTGTCAGAAAGTGAAGTTGTATGCCCTGTGGAGGACCAGACTGGAACCTCGTGGCAGCTTAGCAAAAGGAGAGCTTTATTTTTAGCAGCTGAACAACAGGAAGTAGAAAAGGAGGCCAATTCTACCTGGCAAGATATGTAGGAATGATGATATCAGTTCAGCGGAGTGTAAACTGAGCACTGAGAGGTTGGTGCAATTTGATGTGCCCAGGCTGAACCTTGTTGAGGAAAAGAAGGGATGAACAATAAAAAAAAGGAAAATAAATTGCAACAAAAAACGGATCGGGCACCAGGCAAATTTAAGCGGAACAACAACAAATTTTTCATAAAAAATTGAAATATAATTTAGTTGCATTTCATTTGTTTTTTAAATTGAGATTTTCATAGATCCGAGAAGTGCGGAAAAAACAAGAAGGCCCCTTAAAGTCTGAGTTTATAAGTAGCAGAGTTGGCTGTTTCACACCAATCCAGACTTCAAAATTCAGTATAGATGCCAAATGTATAAAACAACAGAAATTGAATCAGTACTAAAAGTTTATCCGCACTTCTCTCAGTTTGTTTCTTATTGACTCACGCCATAAATAACACTGGAGTTTTTACAGTGTTATGCTCTGCAACACTCTTTGGAGCATTTTTGGGTAAATCAGAGATCTACTTAAATTGCATTTGGACCATTAATATTTTTAATTGCATGTGCTTAGCTTTACAAAGTTCAGCATACAAAGGTTAGTTATATTTTTTACCTTGCAGTTAGTACTAAAACTATTTCTGAACACCACTAAATATACTATGTACATACGGTTGTTCTTCTATTCAAGTTATGAAAACTTTTTTTTCCAATTCAACAGGTTATCTTTTCTTAGCATTTGGTAATTTTACGTTATATGGTTTTATCGCATGTCACACATATTTTCAGTCCCGTGTATAAATTTTATTTGGAAGAGAGATCAGGGCTTTGTGATGGTTACTCCAAGATGTTGAGTTTGCCTTCCTTAAGCTAATTTACAAATATTTCAGTGACACCATTATGTTTGTTGTCCAACAGAAAGACCCATTTGTGCATAAAATTTAACTTCCTGATCATTGATGTTTTGAGATGTTGCTTCAAAATTTCTAAAACTGTTCTGTACTCATGAAGCCATTTATTTTGTGAAGTGCACCAGTTCCTCCGACATCAAAACATCCCCACCCGACGGTGCTGTACTTCACCACTGTGTTGGTGTTCCGGGCTTGCACGATTTCCTCTTTTTCCTTAAAATGAAAAGCTAGTCATTAAAATTAAACACTTCTCAATTTTCCCCTCTTGCGGCCAAAGGACATATATTTGAAAATTAAATCTTTGTCCCTGTCTAAAAATTGTGATCTGTCTTTAATGCGGGTTCAGAGTATTGGCTTCCTTCTTTCCAATTCTTTCAGTCTCTGTCAGGATATAACGTATTGTACTGTGGATAATTAAATTCAATTCACTTTTATTTGTATATAGTGCAAATTCACAACAAATGTCATTTCAAGGCACTTTACAACAAAAGTATTTCAATAGAATTATACAAACATTCCAATCAGTTAAAAGTTTTCTATGTAAGGAATCCCAGCTTTTGCTATAGGGTTGATATGCACCTTTCAAACCCAAACATGATCATCTATCTCTTGGGAGAAGAACAAGTCTCCTTGTGGAGGAACCAGAATTGTGGAGACTCACAATTCTCTTCCTGATCTCTTGGCTGATTTCATTTGATTTCCTGTGATGTCACACAAGTAAGCAGAGTGTTTCATTGAACCAAATCCACATGGATGACTCAATTTAACTCAGATATCTTAACTTTTTTTTCAGAAACATGCAAAGCCATTATTTTGTCATCTGGGCATTCCCATATTATTTAAAGGTATGGTGTTCTTTGTGAGTATAAACTTTGATGTTTTAAAAGAGCTTCCTATTTTCTTTTCTGTAATCTAACAAATATAAGTGATTTTTCTAATGATTCCTGACTGATTACTGAAAAAAATTGTGAACAATTTACTGTCAGAGAAAGGTTTAAAAAAGGTAACCTTTATTTTATACAGTATACAGGTGCTGGTCATAAAATTATATTATCATGAATAGGTGGATTTATTTCAGGAATCCCATTCAATAAGTAAAGCTTGTATATTAGATTCATTCATTACACACATACTGATATATTTCAAATGTTTTTTTTTATTTTCAAATCTAATCTACTGAACGTTATGTAGCAGGAAGGGGGATCCTGTTTGTCGGCCTCCGACATATGCGAGTGGCTATGTGCTCGGTGCTTGGAAAAAGTGGCAGCCGTTTTTTTCATAGATACTCTCTAAGGAAGATTTGGAAGACATCTGGATATTTTGATATAATTTGAACGGGTTCCTGCAATTGGAATGGGCATCTACTTGTTCTACCGAAAAATGGAGGCTGCTCTGGAACCAACTGGGAAACTGATGGAGCTGTCCGTTGGGCTGGGGCGGGCTGCTGGAACTCAAACTTACTCACTGGGTGAGCTGGGATGCAGCCTGGAGGTTGTAAAATGTGATCTGGCTGGTGTTTCAGGACCCATATGCGAAGTGTCGTCGAACTTGGAGAAACTATCAGTGTGGTGGAAATATAAATTAAATGGGACTGAGTCTCAATTTGGTCATACGGGACTGCTGACAGACTCAAAGGATAGAGAGAAATTCCTCTCCTTGTTAACCATAACAATTAGTATTTTGCCTGTATGGTGACCTTCAACATGTCCACAATCAAATCCCTGTGTGAGGGATTTTAACAGATTCTCCTTTACCTCCTCCCTACACCCCACTGATGCACACACAAACACATGCTACAGACGCTCACACCTTCTGCACTAAAACCGTACTGGCTGCTTCCTCTGGGCTCCCTCCCTCCACGGGAAGCAATTGGTTTTAGCACACTCTGTGCTGTGCTTCCACTCTGTGAACTAAGGATTTATAGTTCCCTCGTGGAACTATAAATTATTATTCAATTTTAATTTTGATGATTATAACTGACAACCAAGGAAAGTCCCAAATTCAGTGTCAGAAATTTAGAATATGATTTAAAATCAATGCACAAAAATGATTTTTAGAAATGTGGGCCAACTGAAAAGTTTAAACATGAAAAGTATGAGGATGTGCAGCACTCAATATTTAGTTAGGAGTCCTTTGGCCTGGATTACTGCAGCAATGAGGTATGGAATGGAGTTGATCAGTCTGTTTCACTGCTAGGGTGTTATCAGCCCACGTTGCTCTGATTGTGGCCTTCAGCTCTTTTAAGTTGTTGGGTCTGGCGTATTTCATCCTCCTCTTCACAATAGCCAATAGATTTTCTATGGGGTTAAGGTCAGGTGAGTTTGCTGTCCAAACAAGAACAGAAATACCAGTGTGTGCAGGTGCCATGTCCTGTTGGAGAATGAAATATGAATCTCCATAAAGTGGTTAGCAGCAGGAAGCATGAAGTGCCTTAAACCTCCTGGTAGACGGCTCCGTTGACCTTGGACCTCAGAAAACACTATGGACCAACAACAGCAGATCACATGTACCACTAACCATCAATGACCGTGGAAACTTTATAGTGGACCTAAAGCAGCATGGATTATGTGCCTCTCCTCTTTTCCTTCAGACTCTGGGACTTTGATGTCCAAGGGAAATGCAAAATGTACTTTTATCGTGAACATAACTATGCACCACTCAGCCACAGTCCATTCCTTTTCGTCTTTAGCCCAGGCTTCACGCTTCTGATGCTGTCTCTTGTTCATGAGTGGCTTGTCACAAGGAGAGCAACAGCTGAAACTTATGTCTTGCATACATCTGTGCATAGTGGTTTTTAAAGCACTGACTCCAGCTGCAGTACACTCTATGTGAATCTCCCCCATATGTTTGTATGGGTTTTGTTTCACAATCCTCTCCAGGGTGTGGTTATCCCTGTTTCTTGTACACTTTTTTTTTATAACATATCTTGTCCTTCCCTTCGCCTCTCTGTTAATGTGCTTGGACACAGAGCTCTGTGAACAGCCAGCCTGTTGAGCAATTACTTTTTGTGTCTTGCACTCCTTGTGCAAGATGGCAATGATTGTATTTTAGACAACTGTCAGTTCAGCAGTCCTCACCATGATTGTGTAGCCTACAGAACTGGACTGAGAGACGACTTAAAGGATTTTGCAGGTCTGAGATACTGAATTTGGGATATTCATTACTTGTCACTTATAAGTATCGAAATTAAAATAAATAAACATCTGAAATATATCAGTCTATGTTTAATGAATTAATATAATATACAAGTTTAACCTTTTGAGTTTTATTACTGAAATAAATCAACTTTTTCATGATATACTAATTTTATGACCATGAGCTGCATGTAAAAATCTGATTCCAATCACCTTTGTCATATTGTATCTATTAAGCAATTACCTTTTATATACCTATGTTACGCAGCTTCTGTTCTCTCTTTTGGTTATATCGTCTTGCCAACTCTGAGAGTAATCAGGTGATCCATTGAAATATCAGACTTGGCTTCGTACGTGATTGGTGGTACTGCACATCAGTGATACTGTTCATCTCAGACACTCTTGCTTTTCAGGGATTCGTTCAGGTGCCAGAAACCAGTTAGAGATTCCGTGCCTGTAGGCTCTGAAGAGGCAGGCTTTTATAGCTTTGTTTTGTTGTTTTGAGCAACGCTGGTGCAGTGCATGAAAAAGGGGTGAACTGCCAGCCACTATATTAGTATTCAGCTCGATGGGAACTACAGTATGTGCTTTTTTTGTACAGCTTTCATTTGTCATTCAAGATATCATAAGACTACTTTTCAATAGAAGAAATAAGAATGCATCGTCATTTTCTGGAAGGGATGGATATTTTCTAGTTTTTAATACTAGTTTAATACTACTTTAATCCATCCATCCATCCATTTTCTGAACCGCTTAATCCTTAAGGGGTCGCGGGGGGGCTGGTGCCTATCTCCAGCTGTCAACGGGCGAGAGGCGGGGTACACAATGGACAGGTCGCCAGTCTATTGCAGGAATACATATGAATAGTTTTTAAAATCTTCAAAATGAAACTCTGTAAAATGTGCAATGCATTCTTGTTCACACCTCCAAATCAATGCTTTGGATAATCGAGTTTCACTGGAATTACTGTCATATGAATTATCGTTGTATGTCTCTACCAGCTTTGCATATCTAGAGACTTTTTTTGCCTATTATTTGTTGAATAGCTAAAGCTTAGTTAGATTGGATGACAAGCATGGGTAACAGCATTTTTAAAGTCTTTACTGAGATTTCGGGGGGGGGGGGTATGCAACACTATTGCCTTTCAGTAAGAAGGTCCTGGGTTTGAATCCCGACCTGGGGTCTTTCTGTGTTGATTTTGCATGTTCTCCCTTTGCATTCGTGGGTTCCCCCAGGTGCTTCAGCTTCCTCACGCAATAAAAAAAGATGACTGTTAGGTTGATTGATTTCTCTATACTGTCCTTATTGAATGTGTGCATGCATGGTTGTTTGTCATGTCTGTTTTTATGTTGCCCTGCGATGCATTGGCCACCTTTCAAGGGTGTACCCTCTTGCCCGAAGACTGCTGGAGATAGGGACCCCATGAAACTTACAGGAAAAGCGGCATAGATAAAGGATAGAGGGCCCCAGATTGCCAAAAGATTTAGGTTTGTACTCTGACTGGTAAATTTTAACCCATTCCACTATTATTTAGGGTGGACGTTGACCTGCTGAGATCGTGCTGATTTATACTCTATTTTTATGTTTTATATATTACTGTGTTTTAAAGCACTTTGTGGCTTTTGTCTATGAAAGGTGCTATACAAATAAAGATTAGTTACTTACTATTAATGATTTTAAGAGCATAATAAAAAGTGCAGGAAGAAAGTATTTTTTTTCCTGGAGTCACTGTGTTTGAATAGCAGTGTTAATTATTATTAAATTAAACGTAAAGAGATTAATGAACTCCATCCATCTTAACATTAACCTTGACAAGTTTCACTGTTCTGTCTGAAAGATATCCACAGCATGATGCTCCTATTAGCAGGTTTTACCACTGGAATGTGTGTTCCAGATGATGTCCTGTTAGATTTTTTTTGCACACAGCACTTTAGTTCATTATTCCAATCAAGTTAAAAGTTTTCTATCTAAGAAAACAATGAAGATTGTATTGAGTCATTGACCTGCAGCATCCACTCCTCCTGGATGAACATGTAGCTACAGTAGACAGTTGCCTGCATTGTGTTGTTGACTTAACAGCAATCCCTAATACATTTTTAACCTACCTCTGGTTATACTTCTCCACAATTTTATCTCTTAGTTGCCAGCTGTTTTCCTTGGGCTTCACAATGCTGTTTGTTCAGTAGCATTCTTTAACAAATCTCTGAAGCTTTGATAGATAGATCTGTTTCACATCACATTACTTTATACAAAATTTTGTATAATAATCCAACAAAACAAATAATTTGGTTATTAGGTGACCAAATCAGAGTAATATCTTACTTTGGAACATTTCTTTCAGGTTGAGTTTAGTGGATAGCTTTATAATAATTCCACCCAGCAAATTACAGAGGTGACATGCATGTGCATTACCCAGAGAAGGAGACATTTGTTTTTTTTTTATTACTGAAGGCAGATTTGAAAAGGTATGAGAATGTGGATTCATAAAGCTGAGCATGAAGCTTTTATTACAGAACACAGTCTCCCACCTCCTCACCTGTCAGAATTTTTTTATGGGGAGACATTAATCAACGGAAAAAAATATTGTTCTCCCTCATAAAAGCCTCTCTAAAATTCAAAGTCCTTTTCAAATGACAACCACTAGCAGTTAGATGGCATTTGGGACAATTAAAAGAAATGATAGAGGGTAATCACGTGTGGCCTAGAGCTATTGCCTCCACTGATGTGTCTGAAACACTGAAATAATAAAGACAAATCTTTGGACCAGGTACAGGGTCTAATTCAGAGAAAATGACACACATGTCATGATTTTAAAGATTATGAAGATAAAAGGTCAAGCATGAAAAGCAACAAATAAGAAGATAATGTGTGCATATGATATTTTACAATAATCCCCCAAGCATACTCTCAGTAGTAATATAATGCGGCTCTCAAGAGTGTACAAATTCAATTGTAAAAGGCCAGGTTTTATTGTGGTAAAAATTTGAGACCATGACAAATAATTTCAAAACTTTTTACACATAATGTGTCATACATCCTATGTGATTCAACTAAAAGAAAAATATATTAGAAAGGGTCAAAATCAATATTAAATATATAATTCATGGTTGGTGTAAACTCAAACTAGAAACATTTTAAAAATGTTTGCATCAAATGAAATTGCCACTTCACATTACTTTAGCAAAAATTTCAGTTTTTAAAAAAAACTGGAATTGTGTTTTTTTCCTCAAGAAAGACCTATTTTAAAAGGAGTTGGTACACTTTGTTGTTTTTAAACCATATTTTATTCACCTTAAAATAGAAATGCTATTCATTGTCTACAGTACATTAAACTGCCAACCAACTAAGGTTTTCTTTTTTTCCTAGCTTGTGTATTTTTGTCTCTGCAAAAACTTTATCAATAAATAATGCTGGCGGCATCTAAAAGTGTGACTGAAATGCTAATTAAATTTGGTTTCCGTCTCCCATGTCCCACTGTTGGTTTCTGGTCTTCCAGGGAGTTATTTTTGAGCCAAATGTGGGTCACGACTCACAAGGTGTTATTTTTAAGCATCAGCCCCTTTCGCCAGCTTCTGAGCCACAATAAATTCAACAAGGCTTGATTTGCATTTTTTAAAAGGACAGCTTGGAGGGCTGCTGTACTTCCCAGGTACTATTTCTGTCATCTCTCTCCATACTTCCTTCTCTGATGCCAGTTATTTCAGGAACACCGATGCTGGGGAGATGTTATGTCTAGCTTTGGTAACATCTATGATGTGATTAAGATACCTAATGTCTGAAGATGCGGCGTATCACAGTATAACTGTCTGAATACATCAGTCAAAGTGGGTGACTTTGGTAAAATGCTGGTGTAGCACTACGTATAACACAGATGGACTTAATTAGTTTCCCGTATCTATGTTACAGTCCTCAGTATCTATATTTAAATGTTGAAAAGCTCTCCTCATAATTGTTCCGCCATTTAACTTTGCCATTAGTGTTTGGCTCCGGTGACTGACCACATTTTGGCATGGGACTAAATTACGATATGGTTGCTGTAAACGTGGGTGTCGCTAAGGGCTTTTCCACTTGACCCCTTTTCCATTACAGAGTTTGACTGAACTATTATTTAATATTCTGCTACTATTTTGGGCCTTTTCTAAAATCCAATTAGGCTCCCGAATTTGCTGGATTACGACCCCGCCATTGGGAATGTAAGAGCCTCCATTAAGTCTTAGCAGGGGACTTATCAAATTTGCATATACAGTATACAGTAAGCAGTCAGTTTGCTTTCCGTTGTGATCAGATGCCCGGCAGACATGCTTTTTATATAACTATTAGATTTAATACATTGGACGTGACATACTGTATACTCTCATAAATAGGGGTTCTAACTTGTACCTAAAAGGGAACAAATGCTTGTCGCTGGGGAGTTCCTTTTTTAGAGACATTTCTGTACCCTTTAGTCATGGTCCATTTTTCTACCTTATGAAGTTGTACCATTTGAAGTACCTCTTAAGACATAACTATACCTTCAAACTGTAGTAAAGAAATGTTCCCTTCCCCCCAAGCGACAACCTATTCCATACATGAAAGAGACAAAAACATACCTAATATTGGTTCCTGACTGTTTATTTGAATTAAAGAATCACATACAAGTATTTAAACAATACCTCTGATAAAGAAACAGTCTAAATTAAATTAATATATTGTTGTAGGACAGGTCAAGTAAAATATATTAATGTGAAAATCTTAATCACATCATGATAGTTGCACATAATACCGGGACACAATGATTTTCTGTCTGATCACAGAGATGCAATGTGTTTCAAAACTGTCGTCACAAAAGTTGTATCTCCCCTGCTTTTATTAAGCTCACGGGTGTCGCCATTTTTCTAAACAACAGTGATTTCTACTTCTTAGGCCGGTTCCGTGCGTCTTATTTCCACGCAGAATGTACATGCGTCAAGCATAAACCAAGCTGTGGAGATGAAAATGGCTCACTAACACTTGCGCTAAATGAATTGTCAAAGTTAACTAAGAACTTATCTGAAGAAAACTCCCACAAATGTTTCATTTGGTGACAACTGGGGCCAGGCTTGCAGGTTGAAATGGTACAATGATATACTTTACATCAGTTTGAACCTTTAAAGGGGCACTTCTGGCCTTTTACAGACCAATATTGTACTTTTGAGGGAACGTATAATTACAAAGATGTTCTTGTCCCTCTATTTCTGAGAGTGTTAAACTGTAGTCTGTTCGAGACATAGTTCTTCAATTCTTAAATCTATACCTCATAAGCACTCCCTAATACTGCATTAATGCTGAATATGATGCTCATAAAATCTGATGTAGTCTCGGGGTGTACTTATATCAGCCCTGTTTAGTGCACTGTAATCAAACTCTAATTTGTTAGTCCAGACTGATTTTTAATGGAACGTGTGAACATGCAATCAAACTCTGATGTGGACCATAAAAGCATACTGTTGTTCACCTAAAAACATAGGTCTCGTCTCGGTTGAAGTAAACTTTGGTGTGGTTCGATTGCATATGTGAATTTCAAGTGGGTTGGGGGTACGCTCCAAAAGATAGAGCCGCCTCAAGCCGCCTTGTGTGAAAAACATAATTCTCTGTGCTGCTCTGCCTTGTGCTCTGCTCATGCTGAGCCCTTTGCTGTCACCTATTTGTCTGCAACATTTAGCCTATAGAGCAGCTCAAAAACCAATAATTTAGAATTCAGAACAGGAATTCCCTGTATCCAGTGCTTCTTAGTGCAGTGCCACCTCAGGTGAGGGGATAAATATGTGGCTCAAAAGGTTTGGTTCGGTTGACAAAAGTGCTGTGTTAATGTGAAATACACCAGCTACAAAGAGCAACAATGTTGCAATTTTGATCCCTAGTCCCCAGAAACATTTTATAGTCTATTTAATCACAACATGTAGGCTAGTATAACTGCATTAATAAGGGATTTGCTGATTCACAATAAGGTTGGTTGGGTAAAACATATATGGTTTTTGTATGGTAATAAAAAGTTTGATTTTGTGGAATTCATAGCTTATTTTATTATCACCAATGGTACAACTTAGTGGTTAGAAATTGAACCATGTCAATTTGATCTATATTCAATTTTTTTCTGTGGTTAAAAGATTCACCTTGAAAATACACTGAAATACACTTTTCTGCTTTCAAGATGAATAGAAAATAAGTTGCCATCAAACCATTGTATAATTAACCCCAGGTCCAAATGCTGTTAAATAGTTTCCACACAACAGAAAAGAGTTGTAGAGTATCATTAGCAAGCAAACAGTTTAGCAGTTTCGGGACCAAAGAGGCATTGTTTTTACATAAGAGAAACAATTTTGGAACAAATACTGTCAAGATTTCCCAAGTAAAAAATATTTGATGTTTAGTTTTTAGGGCATCTGGTCAGGATGCCTCCTGGACGCCTCCCTGGTAAGCTGTTCCAGGAACGTCCCACCAGGAGGAGAACCAGAGAAAGAACCAGGACTCGATGGAGGGATGTCTCTCGGCTCGCCCGGGAACGCCTCGGAATTCCTCCCGAGGAGCTGGCCCAAGTGTCTGGGGCAAGGGAAGTCTGGGTCTTTCTGCTTAAGTTGCTGCCCCTGCGACCCGACCCGGAATAAGTGGAAGATGATGGATGGATGGATGGATTTAGTATTTATGTGTTCACTATTATTAAAAAAACATATCCTGACATCTAGATATCTTTTTATTTATATTGATAATTCTCTCCCACAAGCCCCTCTGTGTGTTTACATACAGTAATCAGCTGTGACCCTGACTCATTTATTCTTATCATCTGAACCAAATCATTACTTTATATATAGTGGTAAAGTTAAAATACATGAGTAAAACACGGACTGAGCGAGACTTTCAGCTTCTTCTGTTCACAGCAATTTACACAACTACTATATATGGGTTGCTTATTTGAAGTATGCGAAAGAGACAGATCAAGGGAAAAAATTAAGGCAAAATACACTCTCCAATATATCCAAATAGCATTATTGAACTAGAACAGAAATTACAATATGTAAATTAAAAGTCACATCATTGTTTTGGAAACTGCAATTGTTCTTAGAAGTGTCCATTACCCACTAGATGTCCGAGATACCAAGTGCTAGTTAGTTCTACTTTCAAATTTAGTTGTCCTACGCTTATTGACTGCATTCTGCATTAACTTGTGTCCTTGGCCAAAGTTTCCAACCATGGCTTCATTCTTTTTTGCTTTATATTTTCAGATATTTCTCAATTGGGAGCTTGGAGCCCACGAAGGATGGTTGCAAGCTCAATTTAAAGATAAATAAAAAACAATTTAACAAAAAGTTTTAAAAGGTCTTCTTCACTGAGAAACGATCCAATATTCTTCTTTCTGAAACACAATTGGTCACTCTAAGGTGCATATGCATGCTGCACAACACATGCTGCAAACTTTTCTCCAACCACCATTGTTTGTATTAGCCACAGAAAGAAGACAAATGATAAAAAGCAGGCAAAAAAAAGCCATTCCCTTACATGTCACAGGAAAAATTAACATTTATTGTCTTGCCTACAGTACCTTGGCTTGCAACTTCCCACAGGAAGGCTAATTTTGCAGCCTTCCGAGAAAACAGAGCACATCCCTGCTAGTAGAAGCTAGAAGCAGAAGCAAAATGTTAGCAACAAAGCATGTTGCAAGCAACTCCACAGCATGTCAGAACACCGTTGGACTTATTTGCGGGCACAGACATTAGGGTTGTATTTTTATTTTTTTTTACCAAAGAAAGAAGAGCTGAGGAAGAAACTGTTTAACTGCAATTTGGAACACGTCCAGCAAATTAGGTTTATGAATTTTGGAATGTTGGAAGGCAGCATAAGAGTTGCATTACTGTTAGCCGATCGAACACGAGAAATGTGCATACTGTGAATAATAATGAGTCCCCCCACCTACTCTTCAGAGAAACTTCAACCTCCTGATACAGGTGCACCAGAACATTTATTCCAAATAAAATTAAATAATACCAGAAACCATAGCAAATGTATTGAAAAAAACGAGTAAATGAGACCTTTAAAAACAGAATGGTCGAAAACAACAACCCAAGTATGCTGGCGAGAGTATTCAGTGATCTAGCTTGGGAATAATCTTGGGAATAGAATACAACCAGACTTCTCTTTTTAGTTTTTAAAGACATTTCACCTCTTATCTAGAAAGACCTTCTTGGTTCTTACTGACCTGTGAGAAATTTTCAAGCTTAAAAGAGCATGGCACAGCGTAGAAGAGCTAAACTCTGACATCAAGACCTAAGATTCCACTTTCCTTCACTACAAAAGTAGTGAAGGAAACAATGGGTAAAACCAACACTTGACTTGAAGTCTCTAACACCTTTCCTGAGGCCTCGTCTCTCCTCCTGGGGAACTTTGATAACCATTCACACATTGAAACATCTGACTGAAATATCCCACATTCTGGTCAGGAAGGTTAACAACTCACAGATGACCAAAAAAAAAAAAACCAAAATGATTCAGAAGATGGGAGGGCGGGTCATGGGTCTCCCCGGGAGATATCATCCTTTATCTCCAAGGTTAAATCTTACTTCAGGCAATGTAAAGTAGCCTTTCTGGTGAGAACCAAGAAGTTTCTTTAAACATTTTACTCAAACCACTGCTTGCCTCAAAATTCCCACCTTTTTTAGATGACTGATCACTTGTTCTTACAGCCACAGGAGGATACCTGTTAATGCGCAGCTTTAGAGAAGTTTTGTGTGCATAAGAAAAAAAACAACTCTTGATCATCAGTTTGTGACAAGCAGATTATCAGAATGTGTTGATGAATGCTTCCGTTTCTTTGTAGCCCTCTGTTTGGTCTTTCTTTTAAACATCCACCTCTGAGTTTCTCTGAAGGAAATATTTACTCTGAAGTATGCGTGCCTTTCGACTGGTGGGATACGTCCCCTCGCTCAGTCGAGTACTTGCTTCATAACAAGAAAAGAGACAACCATCATGGAACTTCCCCCCTCTGGCATTACAGAATTTTTCCATTATAAATTTGCCATGTCGCTTCCTTTTCATGTCTGTATTACAACAATGTGCCCTCAGAATGATCTCTCATTTACACTGTGAGATCATTCATTATTTAGTACTTTTAACTATGAGGTATGTTCACACCTGCTTAAGGTGGCAGGTTAATGCCATACTGTATGTAAATGTTTCCTGCTTCAGGGGTTTGCAGATCTATTCACAGAGGCAATGATGGAGAAAACTGTTACCACTGGGTTAACACCAACATTCCTGCTACACTGTGCTTCAAATTTAGGCTGTCAAATCTTTTAATTTCAAACATAACTGCCTCTGTACTGTTAAAAGCTAATTTGTGCTGCTTATTTTTTTTTTAAATTAATTTCTCCAGCTGTTTACTGTCACTTTTCGGGATGTGAAGGAGCATTTATGTCACCTTTTGACTGATTTCTGCACCTAGTTATATAAAGCTGGTAAGAAGCTCAGTGAATAGGTGGTTAGTACCAGTTGCCACACAGC
This sequence comes from Apricaphanius iberus, assembly GCA_028564705.1. Classification (NCBI taxonomy): domain Eukaryota; kingdom Metazoa; phylum Chordata; class Actinopteri; order Cyprinodontiformes; family Aphaniidae; genus Apricaphanius; species Apricaphanius iberus. The sequence continues at coordinate 926,895 of JAPXFQ010002197.1, forward strand.
AACATTTTGGGCACAATTCCTGACCTATCATTGTGCATTAAAATTTGCAAGCTTTGATTTTCTATGCTTTTGGTCCTTATGTCCAAAAATATGAAAGTCACGTTAATTTGAGATCATAACTTGAAGTTAAATTTAATTATGTGGATAAATGTTTGCCTGTCTTGGTTATCTTTTTGTAATCCTGTGATGGTCAGGACATTGTCTTGTGCCAATCAATTATTGGCTTCTGGTATAAAAATAGATTTGATAAACAACTTTTACATCATTGGAAATCACGCAGGTTTTAGCATGAGCAAAAAAAAAAAAAAATTTGAGTATGTATATACATCCCTCATGTGGATACATGGCTTTGTTTTTCATGATTATGTTCCAAAGCAGCAATTACAGCTTATTCAATGGGCGAGTCAGCAAAATCTCTTAGAATGGCCATCAGCTTGTACCCTTTCAGAATGATCTAACTTTCCTTCATTTATGGTAATGTATTACGGAGGTGTTTTTGGAGCAAATATATGTGTGCCTTGTGACTGTGAAGTTGAATTCAAAAATGAAAATTCTGTAGCAGTTTTGTCATTTTACATTTTTTTCAGTCTTTCACAAACAAGAAACAACAGTTACTACTCTTCAGTTTCTTAAGTACATTACACACATTGAATTATTTTAGTGACACATAAAAAAACCCCACATCAATTTAAAGTATTACCACACTTGATCTAGAACAAATGGTGCAAAATACACCGGCACACCTGTGTGTAAAACAAACTTTATAAATACAGGTAAAATAAGATAAAAATAAATATAAAAAGATAAGATAACTCAACTAAAAGCTAAGCTAAAAAGGTGGATATTGAGTATCTTTTTAAAAACATCAGCAGTTTCTGCAGCCCTAAGTTTCTCCGGTAGGCTGTTCTACAGACGATGGTCGTAGTGGTTGATGAGTGGTTGATGGAGGCTTCGCCATATATCTTAGTTCTGACTTGTGGAACAACTACAAAGGCCAGTGCCAGAGGACCTCACAGACTGTGAGGGCTCATACTTCAAAAGAAAGTTAAATAAATAAGAAGGACTAAGACCAGGAAGAACCTTACAATCAATACTAAAACATACAGGGAGCCAATGCTTTAAAACTGGTCGAATGTGTTCCCGTCCCCTGGTCCTCGTAGTTACACATACATCTGCGTTCTTGAGTAGTTGTAGATTTTAATCACCCTTTTTCGGAAGACCGGAGAGCATCACATTACAATAAACTAATCTACTGAAAATAAAAACATGCATCAACACCTCTATGCTGACAAGATAGAGAAATGGGCTGACTGGCCATCTTTTTAAGATGATACAAAGCTAATTTCGTGGTATTTTTGATATGAAGAATAATATTGAGCTCATAGTCAAAAAAGGACACTGTGATTTCTTACATGATGAGAAAAATTTTGCAAATCAGGTAAAATAATATCTCTCTTGTCTTCAGGCATAATAATTGAAACTTCTGTTTTTCTCCTGGTTCAGCTGTAAGACGGTCTCTGCCGTCCATGACACAATATCTAAAACCCAGTTTAAAAGTATGTTTACTGACCCGACATCATCAGGAGAAACAGCAATGCAAAGCTTTGTATCGTGAGTATAACTGTGGAAATGAATGCCATGCCTCCTGATGACATCCCCATGGGGCAGCATATAAAGATTAAAAAGCAATGGGCCACAAATTGACTCTTGGGGAGCCCCATTCTGAATCGCATGGGTTGCTGAGCAGTGATTAAGAACATTTACAAAACATTTGTGACCTTTGAGATCACAGTAAAACCATTCTTAAACAGTACCTGAGAGATCCACCAGACTTTTGAGTCTACGCAATAAAATGTGGTGGTTAACTGTATCAAGAGCTATGCTTAGATCCCGTAGAATTAAAATGGATATTTTTCATGAAATACATTTCAGCCAGTTAATCACCATATGCCCTCGCCAGGTAGGGCCCCCTCGGGGGTTATCAAATCCAAGTAGCCAATTAATGAGGTGGTTTGGTAATATATTGTTAACTAAACTAAATGGTGTGATGTTCTAGGCATTTTTTGGTCGAAATTGAATCTAAGTTTTATAGATTATTTTAGCTGAGGGATCAGCTAAAATTGGAGGTTTTAGTCGAGTTAGTGGAAGGGGGTAGATATAAAATTTAGGGGGAATTATCAAGAATTGGGATAATATGGGATCAATGTAAGGTCAGCATCCCCATTTGTATAAATGTTTTGTGAAATGAGTAATTACATGTTGTTGTTTTTTAACTTTGTTTCACATAAATGGACACTGACAGGTCAGCATAGGTCAGAAAAATCTACAGGTGAGCTTAAACAGAACAAGAGTGGAGCTATTAAGTTTTAAGAGGATGTCAGGAATACACTGGTTTATGAGGTGGACCATGTTCCTTTTAGATCTGCTTTCCCTCAACAATGACAGGGACAATAAAACACTCCGCTTTTCCACTCCATGGTATGTAACCTGGAGTGAGTAAACTTGTCTCTCCTTGCTATAGCAAGTAATAAAACTCAGAACTCAGATGAACTGTCCCGACCGTTTTGTTTAAAACTTCACTTCACCTGTAAAGTGGGAAACAACTTCAAGTCTGGCTGGACAATTACCACTACTATAAATATACACTGGATCAGCCAAATTCACATAAACCTTAACAATATAATTCACCTGAATTTGAGTGAACCAGCATATATATATATTTATTGTATGGAAAAAGCTGACATCATTAAAATTGTGTTAATCCAATGAGTAATTTTTATGAGAGCCAATTACTTCCAAAAGTTTCATTCAGATGTGCATCTAAACATGCTGAACGATCAGTCTTTTGTAAGCTTAGTGCTTTTTGAATGCTGGTTTGCATCCAAAACAATTTGATCATTTAAAACATCAAATTGTTGTCAGTATATAATTTTGCCTTTTTTAAGAGAAAACTCAACCATTTGTTGGCCAATATTCATGATTCTCAAACTAAAAGTGGTACGTAACCTCCCCCTAGTGCTACTTGGAAGAAAGTTCTAAATATTTTTCTGAAAAACAAATTGAAAAATGTACCGTTCAGTCACCGTCTGGCTGTGGCTGGCAAAAATTACCAATAAATGATCCTTTTTAGGAGTAACTAAGCCTTCTTTGTTAACTGCCTATTGTTCAGAGGATAAGTCTTCACTACTGTATGTTCAGGTTGCTCGTGATCGTGCTACTTGGAGAGCTCGACATTTTCTCAGGTGGTACCCACTGTAAAAAGTTTGACAAAATCTGGCCTATATAATATAACCTTTACACACACAATCATGTTTGTTGTTAAAGATGCACCTTAATGAGGTTTTTCATTGATATATTAATTCATTAATTTTCATGATGACACATCAGTGATCCAATTATTTATTGATTTGTAATTTAAACATTTGTATCTCCTCCTGAATTGGTCAAAATTGAATATTTGGCTTGACTAATGTTCATTTCTCCTTGAAAGTGTGTTTTATAGCACAGCTAAAAGTGATTCTTGTTTGTTCCGGACAAAAGAGCGATACATCACTTTGACATCAGTGCCTTCAGATTCCTTTCTGTGTACTTTGTTTTTGTCTGTTTAAGCTCATTAGACGTAGATAGGGGACTAAGTATGCAGTAAGTCCCAAGGAAGAAATATGTCTTCCAAAAGCGTTATCGAAACAGTGCATCTATCCTCTGGGTGTGCTTCTCTGTCCCTCCCCACTCTATATTGGCCCCAAGCAACACTACGCTTGTATATTCAGTATTATTAGGAGGAGAGCTGCTGTAATGTATAGAAAAATGTCAGAGAGGACAGCTATTTTTAGCAGCTGGCCTTGATCCTTCTTTCCCTCCCTTTTTTTCTTTTTATATCTGTGCATGCAGCATCCTCTTTTGCACCTTTGTGAAGTATACCAAGTGCTGGCTGAGTATAAGTGCCCCTTCTTTCACCTCCACGTCCTGCCCACTTCCACACACAGTCAGCTGATAAATCAAAAGATGTCACCTCACAAGAAAACAGAAAAGTTAGCTACTCTGAAACATACAGTGAAGCTATCATTTTTCTGCTATATTCAGATATCTTATATTTTAATTTGATTCAGCCTGGGGCAACTTAATTAAGTGCCTGGTATTTAAATAGATTCTTGCAAGAGCTTTGCAAATATCCATTCTTACCGGTATTGATACATAATGTATTAGTCCTCACTGACATTGTAACGTTTATGCAGCCATGATAATTCCTTCCTTGTACAAAAGATTAGATGAGCAGCAGAACAACCCAGATCGCATTTTATATGTGCTCATGAAGTCCAATCCAACATGAATGTTTAAGTGAAAAGTGTATATCAAGGGCACAAACCTCCAACTACACCTCTTACAATTACTCACTAAAACGAAACTAGCAGATTGTAGAAGATAACATTTTCCTTCACTCAGATCCTCTCTTTAGATTTTCTGAAAGCATTGTTATCAACCACTTTAGAACCCATCAGAAAAAATAATCTCTCAGTTTCCTTGATCACATTGTTTCTGGGACACACTTTGAAAAGATACAGAGAAAGGAGAGCAGTACGACTCTACGATTATTTCTTTGTCTAAAAATACAAAATTTGTGAGCTGTCATTCTAGATCAAGCGAATAGTTTTTTTTTAATCTTTCCAGAAAAGAATGAAAAAGGAATTATGTTGCTTTGTGATTTATTTTTGGTTCTTATTGTGGCAAGTGTAATTACAAAGCAGTATGTACATGCACAGACTGGGCTTGACTTTAGTGAGGCTTTACCTAAAGGGTGTAATGATGCATGTATTCATCATGAACATTTTTTGTAAAGTCCTTTTACCACATATCTGTACAAAACAAATGGTAAATGGACTGAACTGTTATAGCGCTTTTCTAGTCATATTTGACCACTCAAAGCGCTTTACATTGAAGTCACATTCACCAATTCACAGTCACATTCATACACCGACCACCAACACGGCTCAGTAGGACGATGTTTTTGGGGTTAAGTGCCTTGCCCAGGGGCACAACGACATGTGACTGGAGAAAGCTGGAATTGAACCTACGACTGTCATGGTTTGGTTTCTTTGCTATTATTCACTCCTGCAGTAATGTCTCTTTCTCCTTCCCTTCCTCCAGGCAGAGCAGTGGGCCTGGGGCGTGTCAGCACACCTGGACTCCATCATCATCAGCCATTTCAGTATTTAAGGACCAAACTTTCATTCATTCAGTGCCAGACGGTTGTCAACACCACACTCTGACTACCAGGACCCACTGCATGCCTCGGTTCATTCATGGCCCCTTGGATTTTTGTGAGGACTTTGATTTTGTTTTTGCTCCAATTTATTATTTGTAATAAAACCTTTTGATTTTTCTGCACAGCACTTGTTCCCTGTTTTTTTTGGGTCAGCATCTTGGGTCTCGTTCAACCTCCACCATGACAGAACCGTCTGGCCAAGGAGACCCTGCTGGCTCAGATGCACTGAGGCAAGCGTTGGCTGCGCAAGGTGCGCTGGTGGGCCAACATGCCCAGTCACTCCATCAAATTATGGATTCCCTACAGAATTTAGGCTCTACTGTGTCTGTATTAAGACAGCATCTGGACGCAGTAGCCGGTCAAGTGACTGCGTCTGTGACGGCGCCACCACCTGCTGCTGCTGCTGCCGTTGTTCCTGCCCCCGTGCCACGAGAACCCCAGATCCCTACACCGGAGAGGTATGATGGTGAACTTGGCTCATGTGGTCGTTTCCTCCTCCAGTGCTCTCTGGTTTTCAGTCTCCAGCCGACCACCTACACAACGGACCAAGCCAGAGTAGCCTATGTGGTTAGCCTCCTAACTGGACGTGCCGCCCACTGGGCAACTGCGGTGTGGGATCATAATCCGACCCTTCGCTCTTCTTATGACCTCATCAACACAGAGATGAAGGGAGCGTTTGATCGTCCTGTTCGGGGTCGAGAAGCTGCCAGTCAACTGTTATCGCTAAGGCAAAACTCCAGGTCAGTGGCAGACTTTTCTATTGAATTTTTGACATTGGCTGCAGAGAGCGGATGGGAGGAGACTGCTCTCCAGGATGTGTTTTTGAGGAGCCTTGATGACTCGATCCGTGATGAGCTTGCACTCCGTGATGAATGTGGCTCTTTGCAAGCTCTCATGCAGTTAGCCACCAGACTGGATAACCGCCTCAGGGAGAGACGGCGTGAACGTGGTGCTCGCTCTGCACCTCCTTTTCCCCGGCGACCGGCTCTTCTACCTGCAACTCCCATGGGATCAGCACCTGTTCCACTTGCATCAGCTCCATCTTCTGCTTCAATTGAAGAACCGATGCAGCTGGGGCGAACCAGGCTCACTCCTGCTGAAAGAGAGAGGAGATTCCAACAGAGGCTCTGCATTTACTGTGGTCAACCTGGTCATTTCCTGCCAAACTGTCCCATGCGGCCAAAAGATTAGACCCATTCGAGGTAAGAGGAGTTCGAATGGGTCATGTTTCCAATTCTCCTATCTCTACCCACCATACCCAGTTAATATCACATTTGTTAGTCGGTCAAGCTACTATACCTTTTTTCCCTTTAGTTGACTCTGGAGCTGATGAAAGTTTCATTGATGAATCCATTGTAAACCAGCATTCCATCCCTGTAGTACCACTTTCTGACACTAGAACCATTTATGCAGTTAATGGTAGCGTTTTGGCTCAGGTGACTCATCAGACTCAACCAGTAACAATGTTGACCTCAGGTAATCATCGAGAAGAGATTCAACTATTTGTTATTCGGTCACCCCACTCACCTCTTATCCTCGGTCTCCCTTGGTTAAAGACGCATAATCCCCATTTGGACTGGTCTAAAGGCACTGTAAACTGTTGGAGCACCTTTTGTCATGTACACTGTTTGAAGTCTGCTTTGTCTCCCCATTGTGTCCAACTATCCAAGGCGCCACATCCACCCGACCTCTCCTCCGTCCCTGAAATTTATCATGGCCTAGCCACTGTTTTTAGCAAACAGCGAGCCCTTTCCTTGCCGCCACACCACCCTTATGATTGCCAAATTGACCTCCTACCTGGGGCCCAACTACCCTCCAGCAGGCTTTACAATCTCTCTCGCCCTGAAAGAGAGGTCATGGAGAAATACATCAAGGATTCCCTGACAGCTGGACTCATACGGCCATCTTCCTCTCCTGTAGGTGCTGGGTTTTTCTTTGTGGGCAAGAAAGATGGCACACTCCGCCCATGCATCGACTACAGAGGTCTGAATGATATCACTGTGAAAAATAAATATCCGTTGCCTTTGCTAGACTCTGCCTTCCATTTTCTTCACCAAGCCACAGTGTTTACGAAATTGGATCTGAGGAATGCCTACCACTTAGTCCGGATCAAAGAGGGAGATGAGTGGAAAACAGCTTTTAACACACCACTGGGGCATTTTGAATACCTAGTTATGCCATTTGGCCTCACAAATGCCCCTGCTGTTTTTCAGTCACTTGTTAACGATATATTAAAGGACATGCTGAACAGGTTCATATATGTGTACCTTGATGACATACTAATCTTCTCCCAAACTTTAGAGGAACACCAGACGCATGTTAGGCTTGTCCTCCAACGGCTTCTAGAAAATGGCCTCTTTGTGAAGGCAGAGAAATGTGACTTCCATGCTCAGTCTGTTAGTTTCCTGGGGTTCATCATCCAAAAGGGTGAGATGGTTCCTGATCCTGCCAAGATCATAGCTGTGGTGGAATGGCCAGTTCCAGAGTCCAGGAAGCAGCTCCAGCGGTTCCTAGGATTTGCCAACTTTTACAGACGGTTCATCAGAGACTACAGTAAGGTGGCTGCACCACTCACTCAACTCACATCCACACTGCAAAGATTTAAATGGACTCCAGAGTTAGACAAGGTATTCACTAGGCTTAAGACTTTATTTACCACTGCTCCAATCCTCTCTCACCCTGATCCGACCAAACAGTACATAGTCGAAGTTGATGCTTCTGACTCCGGAGTTGGAGCAGTTTTATCCCAGAGGTCAGGTCTGGATGACAAGTTACACCCCTGTGCATTTTTCTCACGTCGTTTATCACCAGCAGAACGCAACTATGATGTTGGAAATCGTGAACTGCTGGCAGTCGTGCTAGCACTGGGGGAGTGGCGTCACTGGCTGGAGGGTGCGGAGCATCCGTTCATCGTGTGGACCGACCACAAAAATCTGTCCTACCTCCGTTCAGCCAAAAGGTTAAACCCTCGACAAGCCAGGTGGGCTTTGTTTCTTGACAGGTTCAATTTTACTCTTACCTACAGACCTGGATCCAGAAATGTGAAACCTGATGCCCTCTCACGCCAGTCGGAGGATGAATCCACAAGTTCCCCACCGGAGACGATCCTTCATCCATCCTGTTTTTTGGGTGCTGCTTTATGGGATGTGGAACAAGAGGTCCAGGATGCCCTTCAGGTACACCCTTCACCTGATAATGTCCCTAATGGCTGTTTGTTTGTTCCAACTCACCTCAGGTCCCGAGTTTTGCAGTGGGTCCACAGTTCGAAAATTGCCTGTCACCCTGGGACACATCGGACTCTGGAGCTCCTCCGTCAGCGTTTTTGGTGGCCCTCTGTTTCTACGGATACACGTGAATTTGTTGCAGCCTGCTCACTCTGTGCCAGGGGCAAGGCTTCACATCAGCCTCCTGCTGGTCCTCTCCATCCACTTCCTGTGCCTCATCGTCCTTGGTCTCATATAGCAGTGGATTTTGTTACCGGTCTTCCTCCATCTCAAGGTAACACAGTGATCCTTACTATAGTTGACCGTTTCTCCAAGGGTGTTCACTACATTCCCTTACCTAAACTTCCCTCAGTTTTTGAAACGGCTGAGTTGTTGGTTAACCAGGTATTCCGTCTCCATGGAATTCCTGCAGACATTGTCTCTGATCGTGGTCCTCAGTTTTCCTCTCAGGTCTGGAGAGCATTCTGCAGGGCTCTGGGGGCATCGGCCAGTCTCTCTTCTGGATATCATCCTCAATCCAATGGTCAGACGGAGCGTGCCAATCAGAACCTTGAGACTGCTCTGAGGTGTGTTTGTGCCCGCCATCCTGCATCCTGGTCCCAGCATCTCCCCTGGATTGAATATGCACACAACTCCTTCTCCTCCTCGGCTACCGGTATGTCGCCATTTATGTGCATGTTTGGTTTCCAGCCTCCACTTTTTCCTGCACAAGAAGTGGAGGTGGCAGTTCCCTCTATCCAGGAACATGTCCGACGCTGCCGGCTAGTGTGGAGTCAGGCTCGGGATGCTCTCCTGAGGACAACCACCAGGAACCAGCGCCTGGCTGATAGACACCGTGCCCCGACTCCAGAGTATCGTCCTGGTCAGAGGGTTTGGTTGTCGTCCAAAGACCTGCCTCTCCAGGTGGATTCCCGTAAACTAGCTCCTCGTTACATTGGTCCATTTGAAGTTGATAAGATCATCAATCCCTCAGCTGTTCGCCTTAAACTTCCCAGTTCTCTAAAGATCCACCCCACTTTACATGTGTCGTTGCTGAAGCCTGTTTCTTTGTGCGCATTGAGCCCTCCGGCCATTCCCCCTCCACCCCCCGGGGTTGTTGACGGCCACCCGGCTTTTACCGTTGACAGGATTTTGGATGTGCGGCGTCGTGGGCGGGGCCTTCAGTTCTTAGTTGACTGGGAGGGCTATGGTCCGGAGGAGAGGTCTTGGATATCGCGCCGCCTTGTTTTGGACCCTGGCCTTTTGCAGTCTTTCTACCGGGATCATCCTGGTGCGCTCGGTGCACCGCCTGGTGGCGGTTCTTAAGGGGGGGGTACTGTCATGGTTTGGTTTCTTTGCTATTATTCACTCCTGCAGTAATGTCTCTTTCTCCTTCCCTTCCTCCAGGCAGAGCAGTGGGCCTGGGGCGTGTCAGCACACCTGGACTCCATCATCATCAGCCATTTCAGTATTTAAGGACCAAACTTTCATTCATTCAGTGCCAGACGGTTGTCAACACCACATCTCTGACTACCCAGGACCACTGCCTGCCTCGGTTATTCCATGCCCCTTGGATTTTTGTGAGGACTTTGATTTTGTTTTTGCTCCAATTTATTATTTGTAATAAAACCTTTTGATTTTTCTGCACAGCACTTGTTCCCTGTTTTTTTGGGTCAGCATCTTGGGTCTCGTTCAACCTCCACCATGACAACGACCCTCCGATTGCAAACCAACTCTACTCTACCACTGAGCCACATTCACCGAAAACAAATTGCTTTTTTTCTATGCCCATTGCACATACATAACAGTTATGTGCAGAAGTCTATATTCCACCAAGCAAGTTTAAAATGTGACACCAAAATAGTTAAATTGCAGTGTCTGATTCAGTTGCAGTAATGATGAAGAAAGTAATATGGAATAAACTAAAACCTTATGACAGTATTTTTAACAGCAATAAGTTCCACTGCGTGCTGTCATCTAAACTTAATCCTAAACTCTAGATTTAGTCATTACAAAAGGCGTTAATATTTCAAATGTCAATGTTGTTGATGTTGCTTTATCATTTTTGTTTCTTCTTTGACCTATGTGTTGCACCCAAACCAGTAGTTGGGCCTGGAGTTATTCAAAGAAGACACATAAATGATACAACAAGGACAAAGTTTATGGAATTGATCAGATTTGAAAATCCCCCATGTTCAAATGTTGATAATCTATTGGACTCGGACTTGGTTGTAAAGGTTTTGGATACTATTGCTCCTGTCGAGGTTAAAATGGTTAACACTAAATAAAAAGGCACCTTGGAGAAATCAAGTTTCGGTCAGGGCACAAAAAAGGGAGTGCCAGAAAGCCGAATGGAAATGGTACAAGTCAAAGCTCCAGGTTCATTATGAGGTTTACAAAGAAGTGCTTTGTGTGTTTAACCAGATTTTACGTGGTGCAAGGGAGAAGTATTTCTCTGAAATAATTGCAAACTGCAAAAACTATTCTCGTGTTCTGTTTGCCACAGTGAACAGAATAACTAATCCTCAAATTTCATTGCCCTTAGAACTAATGTCTGCATCTAAGTGCAATGACTTTGCAATATTTTTTAATGACAAAGTCCAAGCCATTAAAAATGCCATAATTACCACAAAACAAATAGCAAGACTGTTTCCAGATAAACACCTTGAGCTGACATATTTTACACCTGTCAGTCACAAAACAATCGAAGAGGTTATCTCTGGTCTGAGTTCATGTACATACTGCCTTGATGAATTACCCCCTCGCAGCTTGTTACGACAACTTGGTCAGTTAGTTAACATCTAACTTGAGACTAGAACATTCCCAAATGCCTCAAAAACTCCGGTCATTAAGCCTCTTCTAAAGAAGAGCAGCCTTTATGCGTGTGTGTGTGTGTACCCTAACCCTTACATGGCCTCCAAAGTCACCGGACCTGAACCCAATCGAGATGTTTTGGGGTGAGGTGAAAGGGCCAACAAGTACAAAGGAACTGTGAGATACATGGATATGTGAACTCAAATAGGGTATTGGGAATGGCACAATTGAAGTGGTTTCTACAATTTTTTTTTTCTAACTCTTTATGAAATATCTATATTCAGTAGCAAAATTGTTTATATAGCATACATGCACCTAGGAACTAAACCACTTGTGCAATAAGTTTACCTGAACTTCAAACGGCCTTGCGTCTCAATCATAAAGGTCAAGGCAGAGAAATAACTCTCATGCACTGCCATCTCTATGATGTTGCGTGGAAAATAACCTGCAAGTGAAAAGATTTCTAAGGAGCACGGCTACGTTTGAAATACGCAAACTATAACGTACAACTGAAAACCTCTAAAATTAACACAAACAGATTACCCATAAGTCTTTGTCGCATACAACCGTCCCCCAACAGTTACTTTTTGTTTATTTTTTTTGTTTTTTAAAGGTTTTGAAGTAACCTTTTAAACCTTAATTTTGGTCTCTTGTCAATGTTGTTCCTGTTACAGTACATGTTCATTGTCGGATTTATGGAAAAATATCAACCAATATTGCATATCTACAATTAAGAATGTCTGACTCTTGCAGAAAACATCACTACAATATATACATATACTTGATTTCAGAGAATGCAATCCCATCCATTCACTATCTGTTCTGCTTATCCTCAAAGAGTCCGAGGTCAATGGGCGAGAGGCAGGGTATACCCTAGACAGGTCACCAATCCATTGCAGGGCATCAATGCAAAGCCATATGTTTATAATTTTGTCAGGCTTGCATCAGCTTAAAAACTATACCTTGGACCTGTTTTTTTATAAAAAGGGTTTTAGAAAAGCATATTGCATTAAAAGACATGAGTAAAAGTTGTGTGATTCAAGGTCTGTAGAATCAACCTTGGCTTTAAAAACAGCAGCAAATGTACTCACTTACAGAGGCATTGGAGACAAAAAAGCAAACACTGGTTATGAAAGACCATATACGGAAAATGAGAGAGGTAGTGACAGAATGAGAAGACATAGAGGCTGCACAGCTGGCATCAGCCCAGCATATTCATTTTGAGGGGCCACAAATCAGTCAGCGCTATGTGAGTCAGTGTGCACAACATGAAACAGCAGCCAGTGTTCACAGTGTTGGAGAGCGATCAAATAGGGATGAGGTGCAAATGAAAATACCTAACTGAAGTGGAGATATAAAGCATTTTTCTTTTAATTTACTAGTTACTTTTTTAGCTTGTTTAATGCGAATTTTTGTTGGAAGTAAGAACTGCAGCCACATTTATCAACCTACAGAGGAGCTGCTGACCCTGTATGGTGCAGACCGGTTCAGTCATGCATAAATGGTAACTATCCCCACAGGGTTTGGAGTGTTCAGAAAATACCTAGCTTAACTGTATGTTTAGTTCTGTACATTGAGTATAACTGACTGGAACACAATATTATCCAGAGACAGCAACATTAGGCCTGACACCTTCTTTACTGATTATGGTATTATTAAAGATTGTGTAACCTACACAAAAACTGTTTTGTTAGATCAAAATGTAGACGTTCTTAAATGCAGGTTGAATGCATTATGGGATATTTCTTTGATTCTCACTGTGTGTCCTTGTTAGAAATAAATTCAGAATAGATTTTTTTTGTCATGCTCAGCAGCCCTGACATGCAGTTACAGCACAGTAATGAGGTAGGTGATATTTAGTGGGTGGCCTTCCAGACTAAAGCAAAGTGAAAGCTGCATGGTATGTTGTAATTTGTTTCTTATAAAACCCCAGTTCACTGTCTGACTTCATTACATCTGAGAAAGTGTCACAAGCTGTATTTCACCAGTAAGTAACCAGCAGCTTTAACCTCATAAAACATCTAATCTCAAAGGGTTGATGAAAGATACTTGCCAACACATCACTGCCGAGCTGTGCACAGGACTTTCATGCGAATTTCATGCGAAGTGTGTGTATGTAGAGCCACAAAGTGAGACTACAAATTCTTGCTTATGAGGAATTGAGAGTGAACCATCAATTTTCTAATTTAGTTGGGGGTCTTTTTTTCAGTTTTTCTTGGAGCCAACATGAATCCAAATGTGTTTTTTTTATTTTTTTAATATATATAATTTTCTCAATAAACCCGCTTTGCATTTCAGGTTTTTAGAAAAGGTAGGATAGTTGAATAATTTTTGAAAAGATACAGACGTGGACAAAATTGTTGATACCCTTCATTAAATCAAAGAAAAACTCATAATGGTCACAGAAATAACTTTAATCTGACAAAAGTAATAATAAATAAAAATTATATAAATGTTGACCAATGAAAGTCAGACATTGCTTTTCATCCATGCTTCAACGGAATTATTTAAAAAATAAATGCATGAAACAGGCCTGGACAAAAATGATGGTACCCACAACTTAATATTTGGTTGCACAACCTTTTGAGGCAATCACTGCAATCAAATGATTCCTGTAACTGTCAATGAGACTTCTGCACCTCTCAGCAGGTATTTTGGCCCACTCCTCATGAGCAAACTGTTCTAGTTGTTTCCGGTTTGAAGGGCGCCTTTTCCAGACAGCACGTTTCAGCTCCTTCCAAAGATGCTCAATAGGATTGAGATCAGGGCTCATAGAAGGCCAGTGTTTTCCTCTTAGCCCTTCTTGGGTGTTTTTAGCTGTGTGTTTTGGGTCATTTTCCTGTTGTAAGACCCGTGACCTGCGACTGAGACCATGCTTTCTGACACTGGCCAGCACATTTCTCTCTAGAATCCCCTGATAGTCTTGAGATTTCATTGTACCCTGCACAGATTCAAGACACCCTGTGTCAGATGCAGCAAATCAGCCCCAGAACATAACCGAGCCTCCCCCATGTTTCACAGTAGGGACCGTGTTCTTTTCTAGATATGCTTCATTTTTCCGTCTGTGAACATAGAGCTGATGTGCCTTGGCAAAAAGTTAAATTTTTGTCTCATCTGTCCACAGGACATTCTCCCAGAAGCTTTGTGGCTCGTCAGCATGTAGTTTGGAATACTCCAGTCTGTTTTTTTTAATGATTTGTCCTCTGGCTCAAACAGCGAAGGATGTTCCGATCTGACACTGATGTTCCTTGAGCATAAAGTTCAGCTTGGATCTATTTTGAAGTCTTTCTAGGCTCTTTTGTTACCATTTGGATTATCCGTCTCTTTGATCTGTCATCAATTTTCCTCCTGCAGCCACGTCCAGGGAGGTTGGCTACAGTCCCATGGATCGTACATTACTGAATGACATGTGCAGCTGTAGTCACAGAAACATCTAGCTGCTTGGAGATGGTCTTATAGCCTTTACAGTTAACATGCTTGTCTATGATTTTCTTTCTCATCTCCTGAGACAACTCTTTCCTTTGCTTCCTCTGGTTTATATTGAGTGTGGTACACACCACGTCACCAAACAACACAGTGACTACCTGGAGTCCTATATATAGGCCCACTGAGTGATTACAGGATTGTAGACACCTAGGATGCTGATTAGTGGACATACCTTGGATTAACATGTCCCTTTGGTCACATTATTTTCATTCTTTTCTAGGGGTACCATCATTTTTGTCCAGGCCTGTTTCATGCATTTATTTTTTAAATAATTCTGTTGAAGCATGGATGAAAAGCAATGTCTGACTTTCATTGGTCAACATTTATATAATTTTTATTTATTATTACTTTTGTCAGATTAAAGTTATTTCTGTGACCATTATGAGTTTTTCTTTGATTTAATGAAGGGTACCAACAATTTTGTCCACGTCTGTATGTAATCAAGTTGGTTTGCCACAATCCAAAGTCATTGTTCAAATTTCTTCAAAAAGTTCACACAAACCTTTGATGCAAAAGTAATAATGCATAACCTTTGTTTGTGAAAATGTCTCTTTAGGATTTACATGCGAAAAATTGAGAAACATACATTGTTATTGGCTTCTGTACAAGTACTTATCAATTTGGTTTTCTGACTTGCGACATAAACATCATCAAGTCAGATTAGTTTAGTTCATTATTTAAAGATCTGAACTCCGATTTCTGAGACACATTTTGTGAACTTTTTGAACACCAGGAGCAAACTGCATTGAAACGACTGTTCTTTTCGATTTGCAGTTTCTTTCTTATTTTCTTTCGCCTTACAGTCTAAAAATAGCTGCATCTGTTTTCTTTTCTTCTTTTTTTATGCCGTCATATTTTTGACATTGTATGCTTCAATTCCTTTCAGATAATAGCTGTAATTTTCTGTCTTGAAATAACCTGGAAGTACTGTTATAGGCCTGTGTATTGTGCATTGTCAGACCATTTTGCTGAAAGAGGTCTTTCTTTAGTGCCGACTGCAACATTCCCCGGAGGACTCTGGGACCTGAAGCAGCATTTGATTGTGTCTGTGTCTCCAGAGCCTTTTCATTAAGTGAAGCAAAATAGTTTCCACAGCTTGTTCCACTTTACCTGAATCAAATATTACTCACTTGTGAGACAAGCCAAACCTCCATTATCATATTCATTACCTATGGTAATGCAAACCACATACGCAAGGCTGAACTCTCCCTCTTATATCCAAGCAAGCAAGTCTTCCCATTAAACAAGCAACCTCTCCTCCCTGGTTAATATTAGCCTTTTAACCAACATCTTTCATTATTCATCCAAACTGAGATGTGACTTGTGCACATAGGGAGCAACCATCAGCAAATCTAGGAAGACTTATGATTAAACACTTCTGTTAAGAAGCAAAGAATTATTACTGATATAGTAGTATTTCAAAGGCTGAAAAGTGAATGTATTTAATTTACTCAAAATAATTTTTTAGAAAAGAATATTGTTGCCATCAGCTGTTTTTTTTAAATATGAAACCAAAATGTGTTTTTTGTTAACATCTCCATTTGCCGAAGGAATGGATTGCTAAAAAATAAATGATCTTTCACTGATACAACAGCTAGGTAAATAAATTAAACTAAAAGATAAAAATGTCTTTTTTAGAAGAAGAATTTTTGAACTTTCCTTCTTGAGATTGTGTAAAACAAGATTTTCCACATGTTTGTGTTTGTGCTAAAGAGTCTTCCATTTGTTCATTGTTGGAGCCGAAATCACTCAGCACCTACTCAGAGCCATTTGGACAGCTAATTGAACTGAGAAATTTAATGAGCACAGATGATAATAAACCAGTCCCTATGCCTTATCAGCAGTTTTGTAACCCCTAAATCCTAAGATGCCTATACAGCAAACACATCCACAATGGTCTATACCAGTGCCATAACTTTGTGCAATTTCCTTTTTTTAGTCTCTTTCTTAGTAGTCCTTGTCAAATAAATTATTTTGCATCACTGGTCTCTGCGTCAGTCAGTCCTAAGCCCACAGTTGCGGTGGAAAATTCCCTTTTACTATGTATAAGTCCTCTGCTTAAAGCATGGAAAAACAAATGATTTTGATTTCTATTTTTCTCCTTTTTGCCTTGTCCAAGCAGTGGGGTTATTTAGGGAACCTTAATAGCACATACAACAGCTCAGCGTGTTTTGATGATTTCTATGCTATTTATGTAAGAATGGCTTTTGAGCCATTTTCAATATTCTATTGAAATTTCCATAAAAATATGTTCAAATTCAAATGCATGTAAACATCTCCATAGTCTTTTCCTATGACTGAGGCCAAAACACTTCCCCCGGCTGGCCCATTTATTCTCACAAAACTGATGTAACCAACTTAAATATGTAGGCTACCTTGGTCAGAAATACTTTTTCAGCTCTCTGCTTTTAATTTGCTCAAGCTTTAACCAATGTCGTGAGTTGCACATAACTTAAACTAAACATCCCTGTAAAATGGTAGAGCAGTACATCCAATTTCATGCCTAATACTCGCTCGTTTGCTACGAAGTATTTACTACATCACAGGCAAGTGGTAACTACTTTGTAGCATGTAGTTCATCCTATAGAATTCAGATGCAGGGACAGACTGCTAGTAGCCTGCGGTAGCTTAGCATAACATGCTAAGTCAAGGCTCGGAGCTGCAAGGAACATTCAACTTCAGTTACTCTGGCTGATTAAATTGAGACGAATTATCAAGCAACTTTCGTCGCTTTAAGTGATTTGACACCTGGACGTCCTGGCTGGTGTGAATGCAGCTTTATATAAAAGTGTTCCCTGTTTTAAAGAACCGTTCTGGCCCTTTGCTGGACACTGGATATTACAGGTATCTCTCAAGAAGGAGCTTCTGGACAATCTTTGTACAGAGAAAAATTTCCTCTTCCTGCTAACCATAACAATTAAAATTTTGGCTCTTATGTTGACCTTCAACTGGTCCACAATGAAATGCCTGTGAGAGGAATGTAAACAGAGTCTCCCACCCCGTCCACCAGCATCTATTAACGTACACACTGACATGGAATTCAGACACGCACACACTAACCGCACCTTCTCGCTGTCTCCTAAATGCTCCTTCCCACTCCAGGAAGAAGGAAGACTGTGCGCCTGGAGTTCACATACCCGCTAATCCCTCCTTGATATGTCATTGTAAATGTCTGAATATGTGCCTAAATGTTTAGGTGTGGTTTTTTCAATTACCTGTTTTTTTGACTCTTCACTAAGGATCAAAACACAGTTGAGCTCTCATTTCCCCCACTGTGGACCCACTCCCTCCCTGACGTGTAGCTTCTTATCAGCCTACCATGGGAGCGCCATGCTGTGGCTGCAAGCCCTTCAGTGACCTGGATCTGTTTGTATTGTTTGTTGTTTATTTGTCATGATCTTGGACAGGTTGTACTGTAAACTGAATTTTCACTAGGGGATCAATAAAGTATTTTTGATTTGATTTGATTTATTTGAAAGAAAAAAAAACTCTCAATCAAAGCACGCTGAATGGATGCAGTTACACATTATGGAGAAATAATCTCTCTTTAACACCTGACCATAAACCAGCATGGAAATGTTTGTACAAACCTTCTCTAAAGAAAAAAAACAGGCAGATTTACTTGTAGAGAATTCTTCTTGGTATCGTAGATATGAACTCGTTTGTTCCTGTTTTCAATGCTGCTGTGGAGGAAAAATGTCCATTCTGTGAACAGAGAGAAATGCTGTTTCATTGTTTTTCTGACTATGTGTCATCTTTCGGCTCTTTTTGCACTTCTGAGAAGTATATTCAGCGGATGTGAGGAAGTTTTTACAAAACATATTTTTATTTGTGGTTTTAAATTTTCTTGTCAGAAAAAGAACACGCATCAGCTAATAACTATTTTTATTAGGGCAGACAAAAATGTGACTGTACATAATTGGAAAGAGGAGAGCAGAGAAAGAATTGAATATTGAGGCGACCTCAGTATTTGTTAACATGGTGAAGTTTAAGCCACTGCTTGATTTGAATTTCTATAAATCATACTTACAAACATTTTGTCTGAAATGGAGTTGTGGGGAGATCATTTGTAGTGTGGTTGATAAAGACCTCCATTTTTGAACAAATATATATTATTATCTGGTATACTATATTTTTGACTATTTCTGTGATTTACTTTATTACACAGAGTGTTACACTATGTTGCTTATTTATTGAAAATCACTCGCTCTTTCTCTGTTTCTCAGAAAGCACCCAGTTGTGGTGTCTGTTTTCCTTGTTGTTCTTCACTACTACAAGGTGCTGTGTAATTTTTTTTTTTTTTTGTGCCTCAGTTTCTGTTGAGTGCAGCTTTATTGCGGAAAGCACTTAAGTAATTGGTTTCACAGAGTTCTTTTTGCCGTTACTCTAAGTGTTTATCAACAGCTTGGTCATTCCCTCCAGTGATGAATAGAGACATGCTGAAGATGGATTCCCCCCAGATACACTACTGCCTGACATAGAGTTTGATGCAAAGAGTGTTGATTTACAGTGGCTCTTTACCACCATATGGCTCACATTACTCATTCCCTATGACCAAGATGGCAACCATGTTATCGAATACTGGGAGGAAGAAGGTTACAGTAGCGGCTTGAACTGAACTAGGAACGGATGAACCTTCTAAATAAGGCAAATCAAGCAATCTGCACTATACCAGCACCCTTCCTCCACTCACTTATTCTTCAATCAAGCCTTGTTTATTTGCCAAACCAAAATGGGCTTGCAAGCTTTCGGTCCTGTGTTTACAAAGCTGAAGAGGCAACGCGATCAATGACAAACAGGGCTTTCAATTTAGGTTTAAATTAAAGGCTAATCAGATAATTAGCTTTGCTGGAAGGGGGATCTGAAGCTTCCTACAAAGAGTCCTCAAATGCCCTGATAATGATCAAGACTGTAGTTTTTATCTTGCATATTAAGTCAGTTCACTGTGGCCACAGAACGTTGGTTATTGAAAGAACAGTTGAGATCTGCAAAGTGAGATAAATAACATGCAAATCTAGATATTTTATTGTAGCATATAACAGCACAAGCTCTGAAAAAATATATAATCAATTATCCTAAATAACCACACAACTAGTTGTTTTCACATATTTTCACAAGATAACAGTAAACGTGACAAATGTGATTTTTTTATGTGAACAACCAACAAATTACAGTGTGTAATTTTGAAAGGGAAGGAAAAAGTTTTCTTTTTATAAATTAAAATCTAATAAGTCTGGTATACGGATGGAGTCAGACTTTTTTTTTTACTTTGACACTCCTAAATTAAATAAAATCACATCATTACTCTATGAAGTCCAGGTGTGCTATGATGAAATATCTTTCTACAGCTGTTCTCTCAAATCCACAGTCAGGAGTCTCCAACCCTGTCTTCAAGAGCTACTGTTCAGAAGATTTTATGAATTCCTGCTCCAAGACAGCTGAATCGAGTTTGGGAAAGGCTTTCTAATAAGCCATTTGATTCAACTGTGTTGAAAAAAGGACACATCTAAAAACTGCAAGACAGTAGCTTTCCAGAAACATGATTGGAGATCCCTGCCGTAAAGGGTTGTTTTAATGTGAGCAAACAGCATAGTGAAGATGAACGAAAGACCAGACAGGTCACAGATAAAGTCATGAAGAGCCTCTGGAGGAGCTGCAGAGAACCAGAGAGGGTGTATATCTTGGTATAATTATATTATCTGTCTGCTCCACTAATCTGGCCTTTATGGAAGACTTGCATGATTGTAGAATCTTTTGAAAGAAATCCTTAGGAAGTCCTACATGCAGCCACAAGCCACGAGGACATAACAGTAATTTGGAAGAAGGTGCACTGGTATAATAAGAACAAACCAAAATGATGTGACCTACAAACGTGTCGGAAACAAAAGGCCTGAACAGACAGACCCCATCAATAAACTTGCTGGTTGTAGCATCATGCAGTATATATAATGAGACTAGCATGGAGATAGACCATTCAGCAATGTGACCACCCTTAATGTACAACCAGGGCTATAGTTGGATATTTTAAATCAAATCATAGTCATGTGCCAAAATGGCCAAGGACAAAATCGAATTGGGAATTTGTTGCAATGCTTGAAAATGTTTGTTCACTGGCAAAGACAATATCCATCTCGTCTGACTAAGCTTTGGTGATTTTGAACAAGAATTGTTAAAGATTTCATTTTGCAGATGTGCAAAGCTGAGAGAAATATAGACAAAAAGAGCTGCAGCTGTTACATGATTAAAATGTAGCTCTTCAAAATGTTGACCTGGCAGGGGATGGCCTTTTATAAATTGAATTAAAGGTATAAAAAAAAATAAAAAAAACATGCTTCATTCTATGTCTTGAAAAGAAATCTCATGAAATATGTCAAAGTTTGTGGCTTGAAAGCATCAACATGTAAAAAAAAATGCATTTGGTAAATATAATGTATGTTTTTCCAAGGCACTGTAGATAACTGATCGACCTGCCACACTGAAGTTGTAAATGACACCTTTATTTCGGCAGACTTCTGTGCATCCATGCCCTCACTGTTGTAAATGAGCTCTCATAGCCTTCACTAACTAAGAAAAATGTGTCTGATTTTTCTTTTTGGAACATTTATTGGGACAGGCCAGATGCAGCATTTTAATACATTCACTGGTGTAGAAAATGTCGGTGTTCAGGAAGACAAATTCTAATGTTAGATGCAACGGTGTGGAAACTATTTTCAAATGTGATTGATCTGTTTTCCCTTGATACAAGCAGGGAACCTCTTCTCTTTTCTAAAAATGGAATTATGCGATTCTCATTAAACACCCATGAGTCTTACTGGTTTCAAAATAATCACACAAGCACCCTTCTTTGGTTGATTCACTTGTTAATTCATATGCTGCTTGATGATTTCACCCATTCACTCATTAAATGAGTCTTGAACTTTATACATGCCTATTCATTGAAGTAAGGCAAAACCAGACTTCTTGATGCTTTGAATTTGGAGGCCATGCATGAAAACATGTTTTTAAACCCTGTCCTTTTGTTGTTTATGTTCCCTACCAAATAACCATAAATTGACTAAGGCTGAGCATTCAGCTTTAAACCTCCTGGGTTTTAGCAAAGGACAAAAAGTAGTCTGAAAAAGGAATTTCCTCCATTATACAGTGAGTAAAAAGAGTTCTGTAAAGACAGAAAGCATGAACTGATAAGAATCCATACAATGATTTTCTTTAAAATGTTTGACATGAAGAAAGATGTATAATACATAAAGGAAATATAATCTAAAAATTATTAGGTAGTCCTGTGATGGGCAGTCAAACCGAATTATTTAGCCTACATATCAATATTTCTTTCATATATATGTCATAATCTGCTATGTGAATTACAAGATATTGAGAAATGAAACCCATATAACTTAAAAAACTCTCTATACCTACCTGAACTCAAAGAAAAACAATAAACAAAGAGGTTATTAAACCACATGTGCTTATACTTCATGTGGTGTAAAACTAAGCTGACAGCAAAGAAAACAAGACAATAGACAATCAATAAGCACATTTTCTGCAATGGAGAGACGCGTTTTCACAGTCACAGTCAGTCAGTATAGTCTGTTCCAGTCCGTGTGTGAAAGCCTGGCCTGTATGTTTACTGTTGCCAAAATTTATTTAATTTTGACTATGTAAAATAAATTGCAAAAATTGTGCCCAAAGGATTGTGGGATAGCCTGGACAAAAGTGACTGAAGAAGAGTAGAAAACAAATTATGTCCACTAAAGCACACAATTATTATACATATCAAAAAAATTATCATCCCGAAAGTTGTCACAAATGTACATAATCAAACTTAGCGCAACCAGAATTATGATTAAACGCAATAATACAACTAACAATAATAATTATGTTAATAATAAATGATTCTGTTTAAATACTTCCAAGCAGTCCTAACAAAATGGTCTCCAACAGAATATCCCAACTCACACTCAACATTACAATCATCAACTTTTTGATGCTACTTTAAACAAACAACAAACAACTTTTAGAGTGGTTGTCGCAACAACATGTGCAAAACTAAGGCAAACAAAAACCCTAAAATTGTCTTTTATCAAATTAGAATAGTTTTACTTCCCCCTCTTCACCTGGTCCCTTGCCATAACATCATCAATATTCAGGAAGCTATAAATACAGGAAGTGCTTTTGGAACACAGGTTAATAAGTTAAGTTCATAAACAAAATAAAATACACAAACTGACTGTTCTAAAAAATAAATGAAATGCTGACTTAACAAAACTTGTCAGAGTTTGTTTAAAGTAAGATGTTAAATAGTCACTAATAAGGGTAAACATAAATCTGGGATAGCAAATGTTTGCAGACCACAGAATAAAGATGAGGTATGGCAAAATCAATTCAATTCAATTTGTTTATATAGTGCAGATTCATAGAAGATGTCTATGGAGGACCATAACTTACATAATTAAAAAATAAAGCATATTTTTTTTATTTCTTTTCCTTATACAGTCATTTTTATGAAGAAATATTTATATTTCGTTTTCCCTTTTCCTCATACATTTATTGCTTATTTTTAAATTCCCTTGTCTCCTCTTTTTACTTTACCTTATGCATTTCTGCTTCATTATGCAGCTGAGGAGGGCTTCCTTTCTTGGTACAACTCCTCTACTATTAGTCAAAACACAGGAAGGAGCAGGATCCATGTGGAGATCGATTGTGCATGCCAGTGACAAGCCAATTCCTCCAAAATGTAGAGAACTAATGTGTCATCTTCTTTATCCTTGTCTGCAGCTAACTGTAGTAGCATCTCATTCAAAATGTCTATGCAAAACAATAAATAGTCATCATTGACTCTATTGCTTTCAGCTAAGATAGAAACGTGCCTTAATTATTCTGCAGTCATCTGAGACATCTCTAGTAGAGCTTCAGTTTGTATCAAGCAAGGTGTTTCTTGACCAAAAGTAGAGAGTTGGACCAAGAAATTGGAGCATATTTTTTGATGAAAATGCATGTATAAGAAAACAGAAACACTATATATACAGTATGTATGCATATAATGGATTGCATTCATATAGTGCTTTAGGATTCCATTGTTCATTAACTCTCGCATTCACACACTGGCGGAAGCAAGCTCCTTTCCTTTCCTTTCCTACATATATATATATATATATATATATATATATATATATATATACAGACGTGGACAAAATTGTTGGTATCCTTCATTATATAAAAGAAAAACTCATAATGGTCACAGAAATAAGTTTAATCTGAAAAAAGTAATAATAAATAAAAATTATATAAATGTTAACCAATGAAAGTCAGACATTGCTTTTCATCCATGCTTCAACAGAATTATTTAAAAAATAAATGCATGAAACAGGCCTGGACAAAAATGATGGTACCCCTAGAAAAGAATGAAAATAATGTGACCAAAGGGACATGTTAATCCAAGGTATGTCCACTAATCAGCATCCTAGGTGTCTACAATCCTGTAATCACTCAGTGGGCCTATATATAGGACTCCAGGTAGTCACTGTGTTGTTTGGTGACGTGGTGTGTACCACACTCAATATAAACCAGAGGAAGCAAAGGAAAGAGTTGTCTCAGGAGATGAGAAAGAAAATCATAGACAAGCATGTTAACTGTAAAGGCTATAAGACCATCTCCAAGCAGCTAGATGTTTCTGTGACTACAGCTGCACATGTCATTCAGTAATGTACGATCCATGGGACTGTAGCCAACCTCCCTGGACGTGGCTGCAGGAGGAAAATTGATGACAGATCAAAGAGACGGATAATCCAAATGGTAACAAAAGAGCCTAGAAAGACTTCAAAATAGATCCAAGCTGAACTTTATGCTCAAGGAACATCAGTGTCAGATCGGAACATCCTTCGCTGTTTGAGCTAGAGGACAAATCATTAAAAAAAACAGACTGGAGTATTCCAAACTACATGCTGACGAGCCACAAAGCTTCTGGGAGAATGTCCTGTGGACAGATGAGACAAAAATGTAACTTTTTGCCAAGGCACATCAGCTCTATGTTCACAGATGGAAAAATGAAGCATATCTAGAAAAGAACACGGCCCCTACTGTGAAACATGGGGGAGGCTCGGTTATGTTCTGGGGCTGATTTGCTGCATTTGACACAGGGTGTCTTGAATCTGTGCAGGGTACAATGAAATCTCAAGACTATCAGGGGATTCTAGAGAGAAATGTGCTGGCCAGTGTCAGAAAGCATGGTCTCAGTCGCAGGTCACGGGTCTTACAACAGGAAAATGACCCAAAACACACAGCTAAAAACACCCAAGAAGGGCTAAGAGGAAAACACTGGCCTTCTATGAGCCCTGATCTCAATCCTATTGAGCATCTTTGGAAGGAGCTGAAACGTGCTGTCTGGAAAAGGCGCCCTTCAAACCGGAAACAACTAGAACAGTTTGCTCATGAGGAGTGGGCCAAAATACCTGCTGAGAGGTGCAGAAGTCTCATTGACAGTTACAGGAATCATTTGATTGCAGTGATTACCTCAAAAGGTTGTGCAACCAAATATTAAGTTGTGGGTACCATCATTTTTGTCCAGGCCTGTTTCATGCATTTATTTTTTAAATAATTCCGTTGAAGCATGGATGAAAAGCAATGTCTGACTTTCATTGGTCAACATTTATATAATTTTTATTTATTATTACTTTTGTCAAATTAAAGTTATTTCTGTGACCATTATGAGTTTT
Organism: Apricaphanius iberus; assembly: GCA_028564705.1. Classification (NCBI taxonomy): domain Eukaryota; kingdom Metazoa; phylum Chordata; class Actinopteri; order Cyprinodontiformes; family Aphaniidae; genus Apricaphanius; species Apricaphanius iberus. The sequence continues at coordinate 952,370 of JAPXFQ010002197.1, forward strand.
TCTTTGATTTAATGAAGGGTATCAACAATTTTGTCCACGTCTGTATATCTACATTGAAGGGGAATTCCGTTATTTTTTCAACCTGGACCTCATTTATTTTAGCATATTTTTTGTTTTTCTGAGAAGTTTGGAGCCACTTTGAACCGTTCAGCAGTATTTATACATCCAGTCTTGATCAGCTATATCCGTAGAACGGGAGTGCTTGGGGCAGTCCAAATGTCGCTTGTAAGAAGGTTTAATCTGCCCCAAACGGCATAATTTTACCATGTTTATATTATCCTTGGATTTATGAACACCTCGAAAGTGGTTGTTGATTGTCTTCCGGGCCAATTTGGGGGATTAACAATAAAAAAAGCTGACGAATCTGCCGCAGTAAAACACAGACTGGAAGTCCTGCTGCAGCGTAATTGTCTATTACATCCAAATCAGCCCCGAAGAAAATACAGAAGCACTTCTGAGGCGTTCTTATGTCCAAGAAGAATATAAACATGGTAAAAGTATAGAATTTGGGGCAGGTTAAACCTTATTACAAGTGGAATGTGGACTGCTTCTAACACTCCCATTCTACAGATGTCCGCTGATGGAGGAAGTGGATATAAATACTTCTCAACGGCTCAGACTGGCTCCAAAATTCTCAGCGTGAGTAAGAAAAAATAAAATTAGCTAATATAAGGTCCTGTTTGAAAAAAAAAATAGCTCGGGATTCCCCTTCAAATATTTAACAGTTTCAAGCCTTCAAAACCTACTCACATTAATGCCTTTTTAACACATTTAAAGAGGACAGCATGTTGATTTTGTAGGTGCATCTTTGACAAAAGGTGATTAGTTTGTAATAATTGACAATGCTTGGTGTCATGGTGGAAGAACATGTTTCTATCAGCAAATAATAATTAAATACAGTGATATTCATCAAAATGGCAAAAATAAAATCCAATTAGTGCAATATTTTAATTTATAAAAACCTGGATTGCATTGCATAATTTAGCCACCAAACAGGAAACCAGCTCCGCAGTGTGACATCACATGGCTTTGCCAGACATATTCATCAAGCTAAAATAAGTCTCTCATTTAGCCTGCCATGGAGCAGCCCTGTCCAAAAGTATATGTCGCCATGGTGAATGAGTAGGGCTTCGGGTTAGCCTCGTTTGGGGAACGGAACTTTGGGAAATAATGCTCAAATCTCAAAATTTATAGATACTTCAATGTAACAGTTTTGTGCTTAAATTAATCAAATCAGGTCAGGACAAAAGTAGGAGTGTCTGTGGCATTTATAATCAAGGGGCATTACTTCAAAACTTTGTGATGCACAGATCTTACTGCTCGGAAACATTTTGATAACTCAGTCATCTACCATGGTTGTGGACTTATGCAGACGACAGAGGTGGCTTTGTTTCTTCCATGGAGGCCAGGGTGAATTGGTCAGATTAATTACATCCTTAAAGTGTTCCTTTGACCATTCAATAATATCTATGGGCTGGGTCTGCAATTCCCCTAAAACCAAACAGACATGGGTGGGTGCCATCTTCCTTTTCTGATCACCCATCGCCCTCTGTAGATCTAGATCCAGGCTCAGCCCTTGAACAAGATAGCCCCAAGGACTGGCAGAAGTTTATTTTTAATGAACAAAATAAAATTTTGGAGAAATATTCATATAACCACAGCTGTAGCTAAAATCCCAGTAAGTATATATATTAAAAAAAACTTACATCAAAACCTTTACATGATACAAACAATGTTTTCCAGCAGGACAGTCTTATTGGAAGTGTTGCATTCTCATTGTTCAGACCAAAGAGTCAATTTTGCTAATGGAGCCTTTTTATGTCGGCACCGCAGCTACATGCAGATGGAGAGCAGGGAGGAGACAGTGATGTGAACAAATTGCTATGTTTTTTGTTGTTCTCACGCTCTCATTGGCCAGTTTCTACACACCCATTGCCTCAGAGCATCAGAATAGAAATGTCTTCAACACAGCAAAATGGAAGAAAAAAAATCAAGGAAACATCAGGCAAATGGCTGTATATCTACACAGGAATCTTTAACCAACCAGCCATATACTGTACTTTGTCTGACTTTAAGACACTGTGACCAGAGATTTCTTTGAGGAAAGAATAGACTAGAAGTATATCTATTTTACTGACTTAAAAAGAGGGTGACAATTTGTTCCTGTGGCAGTGTCAGAGAGCGTGGACGGGAGATGGTTTTACTGACCCATACACAAACATCCAACTGGGATCGATAAGCTGGCCTGCGCCGCCTTGAGATGTTCACCATAAATCTCAGTGGGCCGTCATCTCCCTCATTAAATTATAAAGGATCTGCGAGGCGTGAAGCACTAACGGCACAGCATCACATTGGTTGCTAAAAATAGAGACGCCTAAACAAGAGATTTTTTTTTCTCCTTCTCATCCACATTGTTACTCAAGAATCCTTTTAACTACCCTCCTCTTTTTATTCCCTCAAGTCGAGACATCACAGCATACTTGTGTGCATTTGCAGTGTGTTGTCAGTGCTTCAACAAAACACTAACGCAGCCCTGTGATGTCATGATAAGGGAGTTACAGCTGTTCAGGAATGAAGTAACTGCCTCTGTGAAGTAGCATTTTCCTGTCCCAAGGTCTGAGGTGCATCTTGTTTCTCCAATTTAGACTGCAATTCCACTAACAATACAAAGGTCAAATGTGCCGTCAGCTAACATACAAGCCGTGTCGAGGCAGGAAGATTTTTTTGTTTTAAATCATGTGCGCTGCACTTTGCAGGATTGCATTTTCATGCACAAAAGAGGAGGCAGAGCTCCAACACATCAACTCTGCCATGTTCAGAAGAACCAAATTATATTTTTCAAACACAATGTCATACTTTCAGTTTAGCTTTTACAATGATTTCCACAGCCTAAAATGGGGTTTTCAATCCACTAAAAAGCAACTGCTTTGATATTGCTACGCCCTCAGTGGTGTGAAACTAATCTGGGGGAAGAGCAGTTTCCACACTGGTGACTTTTCAAGGCCCTGTGGTATAAATATCAACCATCTGTGAGGCCATCTGCATTAGGGTGCTATATCATGCACCAAGGCCAAACCACCAAACACAGACAGGTTGCCTCTCGTGGCTCCATCAACAATGTCTGCAAGACAAGTAAACCATAATGCAGTCATTACAATCAAAAATGCATCTGGCCTCAAAGTGCTTGCATCCATTGATTTGTATGAGAGCAGAACTAAAACCCTCAGTGCTGTAAAGTGTTTCATCTAACTCTGGATTTGTGTAGAAAAGCTGTCTTAGGAAGATAAGTGGAATAAGCACACATCAGGCAGTTTGGTTGGTAAACTTTGGTAGTGCTAGGATGGAAATTTTTTTTTCTTCTTCTTTTTCTTCATCTTCCAGAATTGCCTTAATTGTTTGTGGCATAGATCCAATTAGGCATCTAAAATAAGTCTTTGAGATTGTGACTCATCTTAACATGACATAATCAAGAAGTAGTTGACTGCTTGTCAGAGATGCAAATCTCCCCTCAAGTGTAATTCCAAAGGTGTTCTATTGGATCGACTGTCTTGGGATTATTTGACTTGACAATAAAAGGCTATGTTAGTAGTAATAGGCCAAGAGAGTGGCAAGTATAAATTTCCAACCGTATCCACTGCTTTGAGGAAAGATGGAGCTGTGCTTTCAAATCCTGGCTTAATCATCTAAATGTTGCAGCAGAAATTAGCACTAATTAGCCAAGTCAGCATTTGTTTTAACTGTAGCCTTAGTTTCCTGTTTTAGGCTGAGTGTCAAGCTTCAAGGTTTAAGATGGTATGTTCCATACCCTGGTTGTAATGGATGGTTATTTGAGCAAGCTTTGCATCTCCACTATAGAAAACCAGACTTCCCCAACCCCTTCTGGCCTTGACATCGGATAAGTAAACCTGAGACTTGGTTGTGCTTAGAAATTCAAACAATGCACCAGCTTCTGAAATTCTAGCCTGTACAGAACTAAGAAGCATGTCCATGGTCACTTAAATCCTCTCTTCTTTTCAATTCAAATGCTCAGCTGGAATTTCCAGCTGAGCATTTGGAAGATGTCCAACTGCGATACGTTGCTGCCATGTAATTGGCCGAGTCACTCACTGTGCAAAGCAGCAATTGAACAGCTGTGCCTAATAAAGTGGCCAGTGGTTGAATATGTATTATGTATCAGTCCCTAGACCTTTTTAGGGCTGAGATTAGAATGCAACTGTCATGACTGGAGAAGGGAAGCATGTCCTTATAACTCAGCCATCCATGGCTCTTTCACAGCTGCTTCTGCCTTGTACACTTCACTCCACTGTGCTGCAGCTCACTTCTCCGAATACCAACCTCTGTGGAGGAGAGTTGCAATGAGACTGTGACCTTTTACATTCTGCTGGAGAAAAAAACCCCAAAAAACAAACAAAGACAGACAGGGCAAGGAAAGCAAAAAATATGGCATGGAATTACATACAAAAAAACCAAGACACACAAGACAGATAGAACGTCTTTTACTGAGAATTGTTGCTTCTTGCAACATCCAGAATACTGTTGTTTATTTGTTGTGCCCTCTATCATCGGCTGTTTGCGTCTATAATCATATGTCCCTTTAGACCAGTGTTACACCAGATCGTGAGAAGTACGAGTACATGTGTGCATGTCAGCTTGTGCATGTGAGACCTTGTTTCAAGCTATCTAGTTATTGGAACGGAAAGGGAAAGAGGAAGGCTGGAGCTGGAGAGTGGGCCACTTGAGGGCTGAACGATAGAGCGAGGGAGCAGACCGGCCACAGGCGAGTGAAAATCCTTTTGTTATATCTGTTGATTATTGAGACAGAGATGGGAGGATTAATTTGTCTGCGGGCCCGAGAGCAGCCGTCAGCTCACAGCCGTACTTCTCATTCCGCTGTTTGTTTACCCAACTTGGACGATGCTGCTCTTGTAAAACATTCCACCAAAAATCCTCTCAAGAGATAAATGCAGTGTGGCAGGTTTGAAAAGATTGATTGAATAATCCCAAGTTTGAGAAGCTTGCAGACAAATTTAAAAAAGATATTAAGCAAATACGAATGTGCCTTCTGGATCTAAACAGATTTTGAACCGCCTTTGATCACAGTCATGAATCATCACAGAACAAAATATAAACAGAACAGAAATATATATGACATCTTTTGAGTTCAACATACAATTCACTTCATGCACATTTTTACCAAGAGTCCACAAAAAATACGAATGGGAAAAGAATTACATTGATTACACTGCTGACATTTACCAGAGCCTGAAGATTATTCATCTTTTATTGCAGTAGCATATTCTTAAAATATTTTTTTTTATTAATATTTGCAGAAAAAGATACTTAAAAATCCCACGTGTCACGGTGAACAATACTACTAGAATACAAATAACTATATATGTATATATAATGTTAAGATTTCTTTTGATTAAGTTGATAAATGTTTCCAAAATATATATAGTGTTGGTTGAAAATGACTGAATTTCCAGTCTTACTCATTCATATTCATGATATACAAACGTTTAGCCTCTGATTGGCTACACGAACACGACTCGTAGACATAATATCAAACAAATAACTGACTTAGTGTTATATTTTGTTGGTGGTGTTCCAAAGGCAGATTCCAATTTCCTGAGCTCTTTTTTCTTAGGTAAAAAATTTAATGTTTGTGTCATACATGCAGTGTTCAGGAGAAAACTTTGTCAATGTTTTTAGTTACAGAATACTTATAAACCTGCTTATAATGCATTTTATAACGTATTTCATTACTTTGCTGAATCCCGGTACTGTATTCTAAATACTTGGAAAACCGCCCCTTAAAAACAGCATTTAAGTCTTTTAAGTCACAAAATGCGCTGGTAGCTACTCCCGCAGGAAAACAGAGGGCATACTAATGCTAAACAGTAGGTACTGATTGGGAAAAAATAAAGTATTTAATTATTTTTCGCACAACACTGCTACCTTTCAGTGACCAAAAACCAAACAAACAAACTGGTTTTTCACAGTAATATCTCTTTACATTTTATTAGATTTTACACTTAGTCATTTGAAATGAAGTTTCAAGAGATGTTCTGTTATAAATATGCGAAGTATTGTAAGCTGACGTTCATTGCACTCCAAATGGAAAGCTTTTATCCTTGTAGCTTTATTTTTTGGGAAACCCATCACAACAACATATAATCAAGCTAATATCATGTCAGATCCAACCAACACCGTAACTGTTAGAAATTACCTACCTAACATGATACAGGCCCTCTCAAATAATGGACAAAAAAAACAGTGGTAGAAGACTTTGCTTTGCTTTTGTACATCCTTGCAGTGTCTTTTAATTATTTTTTTTAACTTTCACATACCTTGAAATTCTGGCCAGCTGTAGGTTTTGTTTCAAGTTTGCTGTTGACATTGTTGATGTGCGGCACAGCTTCTTGAGACACATCAACAAAGTTTACACAAAAAATTTAAGAATTTTCCCACCTACATCATCACTAACCTTTACAAAAAATATTTTGGGTGGTAATATGAATATGCCGTTTCATTCATTGATACCGAATTACAGCTGCTCCGGCAGTCACTGGAGTTCGCCTGGATACTTTGCAGGTTGACACCAGAAGTATTAGCGGTGTGACGCTATGACTGGTGTTTCCAGATTTGATCTTCTCCCCCATTTTAACCACCATGGCTTTAGTTTGAGCATCAAACATAATCTAGCATCACTTGAAAAAAATTAACTGCAAGAGAGCGCCATTGAATGCATCATTTCCTTCACTGCTAGTAGGTTTATTTGGCTGCAGTTGTGGCTCCAATCCCCCCAGTTTCAGGTCTGAATCCATACCTGGCAACTCACGTTTATGTGTTTGTTTGATAGTCGGGAGTGTTTCGGCCATAGGATATCTATGTTTTAAGCAGCATGTTGTTAAGGGGTATTATGGGATAGTCTAAACAATGCGGAGACGCACAATTCACAAAACTTATATCTTCATCTTTCAGGTGGAAAGTGGAAAACACACAAGTTTTACAATGGTATTACAAAAGTAACTGTATTTTGAATACCATGTTTAAAAATTTGTAAACTGTAACGGAATACAGTTACTCATAATTAGTATTGCAAATACTACCGCCGGTACATGTATTCCATTACTCCCCAACACTGCATAAACGGAACCCACCACGAGTGTTTGTTGTTGAAAATGTCAACACTATCAGCTAAAATATCACATGTCTATGTTTAGTTTGTGTAATGGAATGCAATATTTATTAATTTTTTTAGACTGAAGGACACTGAGATTTTTACGAAAGGAAAACCTAACTTAGATTGATTAAAAAAAGTAAAGTTTAAGTTAAATAGATGTTAATGTTCTAGGTACTAACAGTGGTAGCAATGGTAATTTTGCCAAAAGGCAATTATATTTTTACAAAAGTTTCTTTGTGAGTGAATAAATGATCTCCAAAAAAATGCTGGATTTTTCTGAATCAAACAGTATAACATTATGATACTCTAAAGAAAGGTGGTTGTTTTTTTAGCTTGTATGCATCTTTAACAGGGACCAGAGGTGTTCCCCTATACTGCAACTCAAAGTTAGAGTTGAGCTCAACACTTTAAACTATTGTTGTATGAGTTTAAATTTGAGTTGAATTGTGTTCCTTGCTCAGACTTGGAATTGTATGAATGCTCTTTACTATGACTTACTCTATGTTAATTAAATAACACATTTTTTCACCTACATTTGATTTTCTTAGTTTCACTATACAACACCTTGATGGCACTGAATGTGCTTTATGCACAAACTAACACTGATACTGCTGAAACCACTTGTGCATAACTTATTTCTACAGACAACTCCCAGTTCTCTTACAGTTTGATTGTATTGTCATTTCACTGAGGAAATCCACACCAGCACAAGGAGAGCTGTGTGCCCACTTCAACAAACAGTCTAGTCGACTCACCACTGAGATTGTTTCAGCATATTTCAGTGCAACCAGCATACAGTGCTGTTAAAGATGTAACGCTGACTGGGTGCAATTTTGTGGGACAAGGTTTCAATGTTTACTTTTGGTGCATAAGAAAAAAAAACTACGGAAAGTCACTCTGTTCAGTTATATCTTAACTCATGGTGTTTTTGTATCATCTGAAAATTCTATTACATTGAAAGAGAAGATTTACTGCTGGTTTAGATGTGTAGAAAAATTAACCTACGAATGTTTGTATTATTTATGTATTTTAAAGTTACATTACAGCTGGATCAGGCACACAGATTTTAAAGCTGTCAATTTAGGATGCAGTAATTACGACCTTGAATTAATCTGAAGCATCATGCCAGCTTTAGCTCAGAAGCTCACAAAAGACATAGTGGTCTAAAACCATACTGCTGTTCACAAAGAATATTTTGCTTATCTACATAACTGAATAATCTTTTATGAAATATCTTCTCCAGGATCTTGGAAAACTGTGACAGAATGGAAATGTTTCTATAATTAGTGAATTTCTGTTTATCACCAGCCTTGTGAATAGGAATCACTTCTGCAGTCTTCATCCCTTCTGGAAAAAACCCCGATTGTAAAGAAAGATTAAAAATGTAAGCGATTGGTTTTACAACACATTCAATAGTGTCTTTTAATACTGACATGTCTAGTCCATTCGAGTCAGCTGACATCTTAGTCTTACAGTTTTTGACAAGTGAAATTATTTCATTTTCATCAGTGGGTTGAATAAATATAGTTTTATCAGTAATTGGTATTTTGCTTAAAGTTTCAACTTGATTAGTGTTGGCTATTTCTTTAGCTAATTTAGGGCCAATATTAGTGACATATTGATTAAAGTGATTTGCGATTTCATCTGATTGATTGATCACAGTTCAATTGTTTATTAGAAATACAGTTGGAATGTCAGCATTTTGATTTCCCTTTTTGATTAGTTTGTTTAAAACACTCCAAGTATTTTTTGTGTTACTTTTATTCTTCTCCAAAATAGCACCCTAATAGTTAATTTTACTTGATCTTATAATAGTAGTCCCACCTAACAGATTCAAGAAACAATCATTTTCAGCCCTGTACTCCAACAACATCATGTCTGACTTAATGTTGTAAAGTTTATGCACATGCTTTAAAAGCAGTAGCAATGCAGAAGGAACAGCTTTAGCAGTAAGAATAAGGACAGCAATGTTGTGTTCATATACAGTTTTACATTTTTAATGTAATGCAACCAGGCTAGTACAGATGATTAAAACCACTTCAGGGTTATCCCCAGCTACCTTATGTCGTGTCATGCCACAATGTCACAATGCATAATGTTTAACTTGGTTTATTTGGAGTCATCATAGGCTTAAATGTATTATTAACTGAGCTTTTAATTGCACATTTAAATCATTATTTATCAAAAGAGGAACGATTATACAACACATAACTTTAACAAAAGTCAAACACAAGAAGTCTGACTACCTTGTGTGTTTTTCGTTACATGCAGGCTCAAGTCAAACACCTCAATAATATTTTAGCTGGATGACTTATAGCTGCACAACAGTGCAGTTGGTTCTGTTACCTTGCAGCAAGAAGGTCTTTCGTCCCGTGGATGTAGGAGTTCTCTCCAGGTGCTCTGGCTTCATTGAACTATCCAGAAAATAACTGTCAGGTTAATTGGTCTAAATCACCCTTAGGTGTGGGTATGTGGATGCATGGATGTTTGTCCTGTGTGTCCCTTTGTGTCTCCCTGTAATGGATTGGCGACCTGTCCAGCATACACCCTGCCTTTCACCCAATGACTGCTGGAGATAGGCCCCCCCCACAAACCTGCAAGGACATGCAGGCATAGTTAATGAAGGGATGTGTGTTTCATAGTCAGTTGCAGAGAAACACTTCTTTATAGCCACAAACAAGCATGTCCTTTTTATTTTCACAACTGGCTGTTTATTTGTTTTTGTTTTTGGAACACACATCACTTTTTAAACTTTATTTAGGATTAAGTATAAATAAGCGAGTTACTAACTGCATTGTTTTAGTAATCTAATTAATTACTTTTCCTATCATTACAACGCCGTTACCGTTACTGGGGATGCAAAGTGGCATGTTTCTAGACTGGTTGAATGAAGCGCAGTGGTGTCAGGCTTTCTGAGAGTGCAGGTATCAGTGATGATGACACCACTTCAAATATGATGATGATTTGGTGAGTGGGAAGAGATTCTGAGTTCTCTTGCTGTCTGCATGCTGCAAGAAAACTTAGATGTGAACTTAGTTTTAAGTTGGATATTAGGCGGACATTCATTTCATTAAAACGGAGACTTCCTCCAAGGTCTCACCAAAACTGCGCTAATAAAACACGGCTGCAGCACTACTCGCTCCTGAAGACGGTGGGTTTGGTTTTCAGTAAATCTCCATACATCTCATAAAATACCTACGAGATCTACCAACAGAGTAACCCAGCTCGACACCCGAGGAACATGACACACCAATATTGCTTACTATGTTACTGTAAAATATGTAATATTTTTCTTAATTATGGCTTCCAGTTCATGTGATCGCAGGTGACAACAAATCAGTCTTGAAATGCCTTATTGCATCTAAAGAACCAAACGCAACAATTTATTTGACATTTGATTGCATTGAATATTCTATATTAATAATTTTACTGTAATATTCCAGGTCATGTGACCAAGTGATACAAAATCAATCTTAAAATGTCTTATTACAACCAGATGGATAGTGCTCTGTTTACTGAACAATATTATATATATAGATGTGCACAACTTAATGGACATATTTTCCCTACTTCATTTTACACAAAGCTGTCTTTCTTAGTTTTGTACTTTAATTAAAATTGTGTGATTATGTATTTCCAATATTTACTTTTAGTACATTTTTCTACATACAGCCTCAATCTTATTGAGTCAAATTAAAACACAAAATGTTCTAAAATACTGTCAATATGGTGTTTTTAATAATCTTCATTCAGTTATAAAAGAATTTGACTTTAGATATTATAGAACGTAGCTGTGTTATATAAATAACGTCATTTACTTTGCTGAGTTACTAATTACTTTTACAGTGCAGTAACTGAGTTATAAACTCAATTACTTTTTGGAAAAAGTAGATAGTAACTATAACTAATTACTTTTTTAATGTAAGATGCCCAACATTGACTGTAACACACAGTTGCATTTGAAGAGTAACTCACCCCAAAATCAACTTTTTGTTGTTGATAAACTGGATAAATAAGTCTATAATAGCACTATCTACAATTAAGGGAATTATTTTATGTATTTTAGTACATTTTTGTGAAAATATTAATTTTGTACCAAAAATCATTAGTTTAGTGCCCCAAGTGGTTAAACAATTACATTGCACTGCAATTCACTGGAATGAAAATCATGCCTTGCTAATGGCTAATCACGGGTTATTGACGTAGGCTTGGAATAGTGACGACAGCAGTCCGGCCATGGTGGTGTACATAAGAAGTGCGGTCTTGGCCACACCTCCGTAACGAGGTGTCATGAACTGCCTGCAGCACAATCGGCTCAAAAACCTGGGTGCTCCGTTATGCAGCTGGTTACCCCTACTTGCTGACATTTGCTAATTACCTATGATAAAGGGAATAACTGATGTCAGTAAACGGAAAATAAAATCTGTCCGCAGGTGCACATGTCGAGGCAGAGTCACACAAAATACGTGAGCTAATCTATATTTAGCATTAAATTTTGCCAACAGCAGTATGACACTCAGAAACGGCGCGCATTTTATGCGCCGATGCCACCACAGGCTTGGCATCCCTGTACTCTGTTACCTTTGGAGAAGGAAGATGAGAAAAAAATCTCAACCTCCTTATTATTTCCAGACAAAGAATCTAACATTACTACAGCTCTCTCCATCTTTCTGGCAGTCTGTGACTCTGCGCTGCGCTGCTGCAACATGTCAGTCACCGCCCAGACCACGCCCAGCCCTTCATCCCCCCACGTTTTTTCTGGTCCGCCAGACAACGCCTCCTTTTGAGCCATTTTTCAAAAATAAATGTGGGCAGGTTTATACTCTGGTAGGGGGGGTGAGTTACTCTTTAAATTTAAATTATTAGAACCAATAACCATGCTCTGCAAGATGAATTCTCGTGAGATTTTGAGTTTCCCAAACTCAGGAAAATCCATCTTGTACCGCTCCAATCTAAACCGTCTGACCTCCGACCCATATTTGACCGGGCCAATCGTATGTCAGCATTGTGCTTTGGGGCACGAGATCAGTTGTGACAATGGTGTCAAGTGCCCAGGTAAGTGTAACAAACATGGCCGTGCCGGTTGACGCTCACGTAGAAGCCAGTGCCAGCCGGGCACTACTTTCCGCATCCTACAATCAGCTCAGAATATTCTACCAGATGGCCCTCCCTCTTGCAGATGGTTTCTGCGGCAAAGATTTCAGATCAAAATGTGTAGGCTCAACATGGGGCAGGGCTACAAATAAAACTGGCTCATGCCAGGTTATAGAACCAAACTGTTAACTTCAGATGAAAAGAAAATGATTTAGATGTTCTACAACAAGGTTAAGGCTGATTATAACATTGAATCTGCTGGAGGATCATGGCCCTTTTATAGGGAAGTGAATTAACTAAGAAGCTACTGGTCAAGAAAGAGGTACCTGCTACAAACCTAATACATTTGCAGCTTCCCATTAAGACAAGACAAAGGCCTTGTGAGGGAATATGATCAGCCAAAATTATCTCACTATACATGAGATACATGACAGAAGTGGATTTTTGCAGGGGTGAGGGTGAGCTTTTCAAACCTAAGAACACCGTTTCAGCTGTCAAGCACAGTGATGATAGGATCATGCTAGGAGTCTTGCTGCCAATGGTTCTTAACTTTGCTAGCCCTTTTAGACATGGCTAGGTGCACCAACAATTTGATTATTATACAAAATGTGGCCCTGGGATTTTGAGGGCCCCAATGATTAGATGTTTTGTCAACGCTTTGCAAAAAGTTATATAATTTTAACACTGTGAGGCATCATCATGAAGCTACGCAGTCAACACATATTTGATAAAAAATATGATATTGGATATTGTAGCATCACCTAAGACCTAGCCAAGCAGGTCAGACATAAGCAAGATTTGGCACATGCTTCATTTGTTTTTGCTTGTTTTGTTTAAGTGATTGTCTCATATTGAATACGGTCTTAGCATAGTTACTATAAGATTTCCCTCATTGTTTGCATGGGTCCGGGCATTTATAGAAAAAAATACATATAAAGAGCTTTTTAGAAAGAAGAAATTCCGAGATTGTTTTTTAAAAACCATCCACTATTATGTGGACCAGGAGTAAAGCTCTTAGAAATGATTTTCTTCAAACTTTCCATTTTTTGTCATTTACATGTGTGAAGCAAGTTGTTAGAGCACCAAAACCACCCATTTTGAATGTTATCATTCAGTGCATGAACATGCAGTAGAAGAAAATCAATGTATTACCTTAATCTGACTGAATCAGACTTTTAAAATGCAGGTGTATACCTCTGTTCAACTGGAGTCGAACCCAACTGGCCTTATCTAGGCACTTCTACGTCTCTGCCCCTCCAGCGAAAGAAAAACTTTGCAACTCACCCATTTGTAGTCGAACAGATCTATTTATCTTAAGCAAAAACTGTCTTTTTACATCCTTAAGGAACTGATTAAAGTCCTGAAATAAAATGGTTAGTCCATAACAACAATAAAGCCCATGAAAAAGTGAATAAACAGAGAAAATACACCTCAGAAATGTACAGTTCTTATACTTCCACTCCAGTACTGATGACGTGACGTCCACTAATTCGCTAATGAAAGCCTGCTAATTTCACTGTACATCTTCACCCAATAGCTCATGGAAAGTAATCTTCATCCCAAAAAGAAAAATGCCATTTGAAGAAGTGGAGAACAAAAGCCTGGTGACCAAACTGCAACTGGTGTTTTGCACTCTCTTGTCTGCTGTGGCAATGTTCATTCCCAAATTTAGGGGTGTGTGGCCTAGAGATGATATGTGATGGAAGGGCGGAGAGTTCCGTCAAAGTGTTTGTGTTTCAAGCTGGCTTATTTTGTGCTAGAAACACAGATATATGACATGATGGCTTTATCACTGCCAAAATAAATGGTGAGTGTAAAATGGTGCATTCAAACACAGACATGAGATGATTATGTGCAACAGTAACACCCTTTCAGCATTGTGTCCCAACACACCTTGTTTTCAAAATACTACATAGAGGAAGCCGTTGAGTTTTACTTGAGTGGTAGTAAGGATTCTGATTATTTTGTTTTATTCAGTGAGAAGTACACATTCACCCAGGAGATGGTGCAAATGGCAACTTTTTTCACCGCTGACAGTTAGAAAAATATGTGAAAAATACTATTTTATTTTGCTTTTTGCTATCAAATATGGCGTGGATAAAATAAGTTAAGGCTTTAGACCCACTGTGTGTTTAAGGTGAACACTTCATTCTCAAGCCACTTTTAAAGCTTGAACTCATAGAAAATAAACAGGCTGACAAAATGTTTTATCTTTTTCAGTGTACTGAAAAAAACATAGCCTATTACTTAGTAATAATAGGATTCAGACATATTATCACGCATACTAAATCTTAATGGTTACTTAAAATAGTTGTTAACATGACATTTTTAATCTGAGTTTTTCTTTTTTTTTTGAGTGCATAGTACTCAGATAATGTCTCCTGAATGCAGGAAACTTGTATAATAAATGTGATCAAACTGCTGTCTTGTATAATAAATACATGGGTGGTAGTAGCATAAAAGTACACACAATTACAACCATAGGCATATCATATTTGGAAGGATTAGTCATTTACCATAACAGTGGCCACATAAATCATCCTGTCAGTTGCAGTGGTAATTTCTTACACTGGTAAACAAATCATTCCTGCTTCGTGACTTGGAATGATTTTGTGTTTTGAATAAATCAAAATATTAATAAAACCAGGTTATATTTATTTTTCTATTATTATTATTATTATTATTATTATTATTATTATTATTATTATTATTATTATTACAGCGTGTATCCAACAACTACGCGCACCCTCTCATCAAGCATCCAGTGTGTGCAAAAAGATGCCCTGGCTGCGTAAGAGAACTTCAGACTCTAGAGGTCTCCATCCTTCAGCATCCCCTCATCAACCACCTATTCGCGCTCTCCTCCTCTTTGGGTGCTTTGTGCGGCGGAGGAGGAGATGAGGAGAGGCTGCCCGAGGAGGAGACAAGAGGGGAGCCCGAGACAAATACGTCCCACGCCAGAACCACACAACCGGGGCGCAACTTTGATTTTTGGACGCCGCGCATAGCCTGATATGTACATGACAATGAAGAGAAAGAGCCACGTTTCATTCCTCCCCTCTTCCTCTCCTTAGGAGGCTTAGTTGCGTCGGGCGTGTGCAACATACTACTACGTCCTTGGACTGGGGCGCTCAATGAAGATTTATTTATCTGTGATTTCGCTGTTCAGCTCGCTGATGGTGCCGCCTCGCCGTGCCTGCGCTTAGGTCAGCCGAATGAATCCGAAGGCGGTCTGAGTGCATTGTTTCCTGCTCCGTTGCATTTGGGATTTCCAGCCGCGATGTCTGCAATCTTGTGCTCTTTGTTTCTGGGTAAGTCACTTTGTGTTTCTTTAAGATCTCAGACATTAAGCTAATTAGACAGAAACGCCTTCCTGTCACTATTCCCCCCAATGCAAGTGAATTGACTGTATATGTTGTTGTTTTTTTTATTCCAGTATTTTATTGTTTAACGCGTAACGTGTAAAAGCACATCTGATTGCTTGCTTCATTTCGGAATGATGTCAGAATATATTGCCTTATATTAAGCAATGGCACGCTATGATTCAAATAGGCTATAATAAGGAGCTCATTGTGTTATGTATGCTTTGTTTAAAAAGACGTTATGAAAAAGCAAAAGTCAGCTTTAATTTTTAACCCATAGTTTCTGCCCTTTTTTATTTTAAAGGGATCTATTAAATGAGGGACAAATAAATGGGATAAAAGTTCGCTTGACCCCTCCCATTAAATCTGTTTGGCTTTGTGTACCCTGCATGTTCTGACACATGTTCTTTGGAGGAAGGCCTGCTGTGAATATTCAAAATCCCTTCAGTGACATTGTGAGCTGATGTAAACATATATATGCCTTTACTTTTTTTTTCAAGCTGAAGCTGTCAGGGTAATCATTCTGCAATGTCTGGTTAAAATACTTCTCTTTTTTTATATTAGTAAACCATCAGCTGGTGTTTAAATTGCATATAAAGAAATTAAAGTGTAATGTGTCTTGCACTAATGCTAATAATACAGTTGCTGAACGGTCTGGTGTGATTTTCAGGTCTGCAGCTAAATGAGGAATGTTTAATTCCACTGTGACTCCACTGACTGGAAGTTTCTGTTGCAGTGCGAGCCAGAGTTTCAAAATGACT
Organism: Apricaphanius iberus; assembly: GCA_028564705.1. Lineage (NCBI taxonomy): Eukaryota > Metazoa > Chordata > Actinopteri > Cyprinodontiformes > Aphaniidae > Apricaphanius > Apricaphanius iberus. The sequence continues at coordinate 968,773 of JAPXFQ010002197.1, forward strand.
TCCAGTAAGTGGCGTCGCACAGGACTTCTCACAGTTGTTCTAATACCTGCAGTGAAACCGACAGGAATAACTCCCAATTCCCCCATGTTTGGTGGAAGAGTCTTTGAATAAGAGTGGCCAACATGAAAAAGTTTAGAGCTCCTGTGTTGTAGCTTAAGCGTGGCTGAGAGTGAGAGGGTGCAACACAGCAGCTTTTTACATACAGTATAACCTGATCTTTTGAAGTTTGGCTTTATTAAGGTGTTGTCTTTTTACTAAAAGTAATAAAAAGCGCAAAGGGTCTGAAACGGTCTCAGCTAAGGCTTGAAAGCAAATACAACTTTTTTTACCTGTAGTTTCTGCTTCTGGTCATGTGTGTGTGGTGTGTGTGTGCGTGTGTGTGTGTGTAAAACCTTTATATGTTGAAGTAAAGATTCACATCCACTGTGACCCTGGGCCAGAGTTATAAAACACTGAACAATACAAATATTATGCAGACATGGATGTATGCTGACCTGGAAAGCATTAGATGGTTACCCGTTCTGACTCTGCTTTACATCTCAGCTGCTTTTTGCCTTTTATTACTTGTGATCTATAATAAATAAATAAATGTTCCTATAACAAAAATTATATTAATATAATTAATCGAGCAGGAGTCGCCTATAACAGCATCTCTCAGCACAACATCTCACGACACTACAAAGCGATTTGTATGCAGTGACTGTAAGCAGGCCAATTGACAGCCTAAGCTTGGGCTGGGACAAGATTACCTTAGATGGGCCCCAACCCATAAATGTCCTTATTAGCAAAAAAATATTTAGTATTTACGATTTAAAGACATTTTACTACATTTTATCACGTCTTTCATCTGTCCATCTTCTCCCTTCCTCTACTTCCCTTCTTCCCCTTACTATCCCTCTTTTTATTTATTAATTTCCTTCATTTGAACAGGTTCTTGATGATATTGCTGATATTTAGGGAGACAGTGAAGAAATCCCCAAATGAAGTGTTACAAGTGTTCATTTGAATAGAATAATATGTAAAGTCTTGGTATATATTTTAAAGATGCTTAACTTATTACATAACAATGTATTAGAATTGTGAAATATATATATATATATATATATATATATATATATTTATATATATATATATATATATATATATATATATATATATATATATATATATATATTTAATCAAGTAAGTCATAATTAACAAAGTAGAGTAAAATTGACACATTCCTTAATTTCAGTAACTCACTTTACTAAATGAAACACATTATGTAGATAACCTACAGACTGATGTTTTCAAGGCTTTCTATTAAATAGGGTTTTTCATTTACAGCTAATGAAACTATGATATTTAAAATGTAACCATTATATCACACTGATAGAAAACATTTTTATTAGAGAAATGCAGGTTTTCTGAAAAGTATGTTTTACATCTACTTAAAGGTTGTTGTTTTCTAAATGCACTTTTAATCTGATAAAATTGCCTTGCCTTGCCATGCCTCATCAGAAAATATTTTCTAATTTATTGAATTTAGTTATCTATAGTAAGAACTTACATTTAAAAAAATATTTTCTTTTAATTAGATTTTTGCTTTCTTTTGCAATTTAAATGTGCTCTGCCCATACTGAGTACATTTTAATTTTTAAGGCACAGAGAAACATACAAATACATGATGTGCCACAGCACATGCCTGCTAAGCGAAACTAGATATTAAATCATTACTAATAATTCAAATAAAAATATTTCTAAATATATTTATTTATTTAGGACAAATTCTGATTAATTTTTTGATGTATGCATCTCCAGTGTCATAAAAAAATGTCAATTTATTATCAGCTTTTGGACTTTTTAAAATTAAATTGTGGCTTTTTGTGCCTGCTGAGTGGTTCAGTCGTTTTTGTTTTAGGCTACTACTTGTATGACATGTTGAGTTTTGAGCTTGAAATGCCAAACCTTCTTTTTAGCAGATGAGGTGAGCGTGCAGATGCATCGGTAAGAGCGCCACAGGTAATAACGTCAGTCCAGACCTAGATAAAAACCAGTGCCGCCATATATCAACCTCCAAATGTTACCTTTTGGACGTATACTAATTATAATTTCCACTAGCAAAAGTGCACTATACATTTTTGACAGAAACTGCTGAGTTTGTTAACGCCATTAGAGTAAAGGACACAGAGATAAGATTGGTCCAGTTTTAGTGATAGAATAGCTGTCCAACCAAAAGCAAAGGAACAAGGATGTGTATTTTTCTGTTTCTGCCTAGACGTTTTATACTTTGATAGAATGGCATATTGAACTCAAAGTCAGACGTCACATCAGTGGTAAAACCACCATTTTCTTTGGGATGGAGATGTTCTTTAACTCTACTACTTGGACAGGTAGGAATAAATTTATGTCATTTTACTAATTTAAGCATTAGACCTATTATCTTCTTCAGAAACAAGCTTAGTTTTCAATGTCAAGAATATTTGTATTTTTCCATAACGTTAGGGAAGGTGTAAAGGAATATCTTAGCATTTTAATATAAAATTAATTTTAAAAACTTGGTATACTTTGATAATAGCAAAGGGTCCTTGCTTTGATGGGACAGATAAAGATGTTAAATCCAGCTAGTTAACATTATTTTTAGTTTAGCATCAGAGAAGCCATTTGACTTTTAAACAGTTTGGACAGCAGCATTTCTGTTGCACTATGAAAAAAAGAAAAAAAGTGACAGACTTTAAAATTACTGTTGATTTGTTAACTATAACTAACTAAAGGCTAATTCGCAAGTTTTTTTTTTGTTTGTTTTTTTTACCTGAGATGAGATTGTGTCATGACAAACACAATATAGAGACTGGTTAACACTGAACTGTAATGGTTGACACTTATTTCAAATGTTTAAAAATGCAATTTTAATCTGTTGATCTATTTGAGAGAAAATTAAAAGCTAAAAAAACAAAAAAACATAAGGTTACTTCATATATTGATTGGTTGCTTTAACTAGATGTTTCGGAATTAACCCTAACCCAGCTAGTATTTTCCAGTAAAGTTCCAACACTACATATTGGATTATACTGGAGCTATGCATTTTTATGGAAGCATATGTGTAACATAAATAAAATTAAAATGCATTTGAAGAAATGCTTTGTCATTTTCAAAATCTGGATGCTATTTTTGACTCATAAATAAAATTAAAAAGAAATCATCCAAATTGCTTTTTCATTTTACAATTCAACATTGCTCATTGTGTAACTTAATTAAAATGAAATAGAAAAGGACATTTAAGATTTAATTTTCAAATTGCAACCCAGGAAAACAGTAACAAAATTCAATTTGAAATGTCAAAGTTGAAAATTAAAATGCATTAGCAGAAATGCATTTTCATTTTCTAAATACAAATGCCCTTTTTGACTCATAAATAAAATTAAAAAGAAATCATCCAAACTGCTTTTTCATTTTACAATTCAACATTGCTCATTTTGTAACTTAATTAAAATGAAATAGAAAAGGACATTTAAGATTTCATTTTCAAATTACACCCTAGCGAAATAGTAACAAAATTCAATTTGAAATGTCAAAGTTGAAAAGTAAAATGCAATAGCAGAAATGCATTTTCATTTTCGAAATACAAATGCCCCTTTTGACTCATAAATAAAATTAAAAAGAAATAACCCAAACTGCTTTTTCATTTTACAATTCAACATGGCTCATTCTGTAACTTAATTAAAACGATAAAGAAAATTATATTGCTTTTTCGTTTTCATGCTCCCCGCCGCAAAAAGTGTAACATATTTCAAAGTGGATTCGCAATCCCACACGGCGCAGGTTATTGACGTCAGCGCAGGCGCTTCTTCTTCTGCTGCTGAGTTGGCTGTCCGAACAGGTGTTGTGCCATAAATGGTGGCGTCTCTCTCTGTTTCTTTCAGTGTCTACCGTCTGTGCATGTTCCCCCCAACCAGAGTGCTCCAATTGAAGGCTCTGCCTCCAACATCTAACATAACTAGTTAATAAACGGGGCATTTTGCCCATATATTAATAAGAGAAGTGTTGTGAAACAGTAGCGCTTTGACGGACTTATTTATTTATTTATTAATGCTTTTGACTACCTACTTGAAGCATTTGCATGTTTTTCCCCCTTTCTATATCGTTATATATATCAGTAAGGGCCCATAAAGTGTGAAAATAAGTGTTTTTTTGCTGCCATAAATGGATCACTCAGCGCCATTCAGCGTACCTAAACTTGTGGAATCTGTCTTGTAATGAACCCATTTATTCACCACAGTCATGTTCTAAAGATTGCATCTCAACCAAGTCCATTCTATACCATAGGTACGCTGAATGGCGCTGAGTGATCCATTTATGGCAGCAAAAAAACACTTATTTGAAGGCAGAGCCTTCAATTGGAGCACTCTGGTTGGGGGGAACATGCACAGACGGTAGACACTGAAAGAAACAGAGAGAGACACCACCAGCGGGGAAAGAAACAGAGAGACACGCCTCCGGCAGGCTGTGCGCGCTCCCGCGCGGCCGATCCATTTCTGGCAGACGATCCATTTATGGCACAACACCTGTTCGGACAGCCAACTCAGCAGCAGAAGAAGAAGCGCCTGCGCTGACGTCAATAACCTGCGCCGTGTGGGATTGCGAATCCACTTTGAAATATGTTACACTTTTTGCGGCGGGGAGCATGAAAACGAAAAAGCAATATAATTTTCTTTATCGTTTTAATTAAGTTACAGAATGAGCCATGTTGAATTGTAAAATGAAAAAGCAGTTTGGGTTATTTCTTTTTAATTTTATTTATGAGTCAAAAGGGGCATTTGTATTTCGAAAATGAAAATGCATTTCTGCTATTGCATTTTACTTTTCAACTTTGACATTTCAAATTGAATTTTGTTACTATTTCGCTTGGGTGTAATTTGAAAATGAAATCTTAAATGTCCTTTTCTATTTCATTTTAATTAAGTTACAAAATGAGCAATGTTGAATTGTAAAATGAAAAAGCAGTTTGGATGATTTCTTTTTAATTTTATTTATGAGTCAAAAAGGGCATTTGTATTTAGAAAATGAAAATGCATTTCTGCTAATGCATTTTAATTTTCAACTTTGACATTTCAAATTGAATTTTGTTACTGTTTTCCTGGGTTGCAATTTGAAAATTAAATCTTAAATGTCCTTTTCTATTTCATTTTAATTAAGTTACACAATGAGCAATGTTGAATTGTAAAATGAAAAAGCAATTTGGATGATTTCTTTTTAATTTTATTTATGAGTCAAAAATAGCATCCAGATTTTGAAAATGACAAAGCATTTCTTCAAATGCATTTTAATTTTATTTATTTTACACATATGCTTCCATACATTTTAGCTAATAATAGCTTTTTTGCTTCCTTCTGCCGACATTATTAATATCTGTTGGAAGGCTCCCCCCCCAAAACATTTACTTCTCAGATTAAGTGTTATTGAATTTATTTTGCTAAAAAAAAATCATTAGCCGCATGTCCCCATTAAAATAAAAGAAAAATAATTACACAAAAGGAAAGATGTTTTCCCTAATTTTTTCCAGTGTCAGCTCCAAATGAGCACAAAGTTACAAAAGAAGAAAAAAAGCAAAGCCAAAAAAAACAAACAGCGGTTATCACATTACAAAAGAATCAATATTCTTTAAAGCTGGCTTTTCTGTATATTTAGCTTCATCCTTGCCCGTTCTCAGACATCCTTAAATTAATATCTGCTGGAGATGTAATATCCAGTGTTCACATTACAGATAAGTGGCACAATTAATAACCACAGAGAGTTCTTCTACTCCCTTTGGTAACTCTGCCCAGACAAAGTAAGAAGCAGAACAAGGTCAAATAAAGTTACTGTTTCTCTCTCCCTTACAGAGAGGTGTATTTGGAGATTTGGCCAGGTAAAGACGAGTGATTGATTGCTCCACTGGGCAGAATAAGAGAATTTTAAAGCAACTTCCGGGGCACAATAACACAGTCCAAGGCCTGAGACAGAAATGTAATTGGAAAGCTTGAGCAGCTCTTATAAGAGATCCAAACCTCTGAACTTGGAGTGCAATAAGGGTCCTAACATCACTTGATGCTGATCCGTGTATGTCTGCATGCATAAGTGAGAAAATGGCCCTGCGTGTAAACACTCAAGCTAGCGTTAGATGTAGATAAAGAGAGCAGTGGCTCCAAACAGAAATTCTGTCCCCATTCTATATTTAGCATGTCTGGCGGGGCAGGCAGAGGATCTCTGAAATGTGAAGATGACAGGAGCCTCCTGAGCCAGAGGTTATGAAGTGACATCTTGATGTGCTTGCGCCTGAATCACACTCCTACACACACACACAGCCAGCTGAAGACTTTTGACATTCCAACTCAGAGACTTTTCTGATATTTGACGTTTAGTTGCAACGCATTCAGCCTTGCTTTTGATGTTGCTCTTGAATTACATTATTTTTCTGCATTGTCAGTTGGCATCCCCCTATGTATTTTCCCAGCTTTAAAAGTATTGTGTGTGGAGTGTGCAGAAGGAGCTTGACAGCTCTGTTGATGGCTTGTACATTCACATTGTAAGTACAGACCTTCAATGTCCCCTCTAAGCCTCCTATTGTTTTAGTTTTTTACCAATGTTTAGGTAATCAATAGGCACAATAAAGGTGTGTTCAAAATAGCAGTGTGTTTTAAAAAGTGATTTATGGCAAAGATAATACCCCATAAAAGTAGTAGCCATATCTTTCTCGCACACCAAAAGGCTTTAGTAACTCTGTACATTAATTTTAAAATCTGTGCATTGACAAAAACATTTTTTTATTTATTACTCTTTAAAATGTGAGGGGGGTGCGGAATATTTCAGGAATAAAAATAATCAGCCATTCTGCATTATGAACTACTTTTGTCTATAAATATAAAACTGACTAAAAAAAAATAAGTTTGAAGGAAGTCAACCAACTTCTGACCTGTAAACGGGTCTTCCAGACCAAGCCAATTGAACAGTCCACTATTCATCAGAATTTCTTGTTTTTGCCTTTGAAATGGCATGCTTGATGTCACCTTGCAATTTATCTATCGCTTTAAAATGCGGGGATTAGCCTTCTGCCCCGTACAGTTAATCTTGTTGGACTGGAACCGATGCTGCTTACTCACTCAGTGGTGTATATGATAGTCCTTGTCTTCTTTTCTCCCATTTTGTAGAGCATTTCTTCTGCAGCATAAGGCCACATGACCTCCTTGAGGATTTTACTGTATTCAAACTAATCAGTGATTTCTTGTCTGTGATGAACACGCCAGGGATTCTGATATCATTAGCTCCACAGAGAATTTTTAACTGGATTTTGTTGGGACTTTTTGCTGATAACTTGTGTTTACATGGGGGTCCTTAAATGGTTTCAGTCTTAGAGTAACTGTAGACCTTCTTTAATTTCCCTGAAGATGATTATTAGTGGACTTTTTGACATTCTGGCAATTCTTCTGTCATTTCTAAAGATTTTTTTTCTTTTTTTTTCCCGTTTTCATTTTAAATCTATTGAGATCATTTTCTGTGTTTCTTTATCAGAATGCATTACATCATTTACATAGGGACACTTTCCTGACTGAATTACCTCACAGAATAAAATCGACATTTGTATTCTTTTTTAACACACCCCTCTCATTTATTGATTCAGCTACACAGCATCACCTACATGCATGTCCTGATTGTTGGGTCTGTTGGTTTTCTATTACTCGACTACACTAACTAACAAATTATTTGCAATGAAGAAATCTAATTTCATGCTGTACTGTAGATTCACTGTACAGCATGTAAACACAATACTCTTAAACCAGCCCATCTTCCCATTATACTATTGGAGATGGATAACAGCAAGAAAAGCAAATATTTATCACCCATTTCTTAACAAAGTAACATGACTTTCCTTCCACCCTCCAATGTCAGTTGTTTCACACGCTGGACATAGTGCAAACAGATTTCTGTGATGAGATGACTGTGCTAGCCAAAGTAAAAAGTGGCCAATCGGAATTGCTCTGCAAGGGCAGAGCTCTGTGGAATACAAAACGTCCAATCCTGGATAACGGAGCAGCCCTCTCAGCTGCGCGCTAAGGTTCAGCTCTCCTTAAAACATGTGACCAATATCATTAACAAATACTGATATTGCTATTAACTACTTTTCTTACTGATGTGTATGGCCTTTGAATTACAGCCCAAGAAAAACCTAGTCATCCTGTTTTTCATACCTGAGGGATTCTTCATGTGTCATCGAATGTGATGCTTTTAGTCATGGGGGCTTTATAGCCCATCCCAGTGAAATGAATGCTGTTATAAATTGGAAATGTTTGCAGGTAAAAATTGGTTTTTGCACATTGACAGCTTTTATTCCTCTAATCAGTGATCTGCATTGTCTTTTGCTTTACTTTAAGATAATGGTTCTACAGAAGGGATTATCGTTGATTTTCTGGGTAAAAGGAGCCTGTTTGTACAATATTTTTTGCACAGTTTCTTCATTATATCCAGACATTTCTCTGCACAGGCTTTTTTTCTTTTTCGTCTTGTAAAACGTAAGACTCGTTTTGCAACAGAGTGGGGTTTGTACATTGTCTCTAACCTGCAGACCCCTCCCCCTTTCATCCTCGGAGGAAAATTATTGCCAGATTATTTTGGAATGTATAAACAGGAACTGCCTTTTTCACTCTACTGCTAATCTTTGACAGATGTTCTGGGGAGGCTCACATTCACATTAACTGGAGCCACATGTGCAGCCGGCTGATGACATTGCTCCACACAAGTGTGCTTGTGTGCTGCATTGTTCAGGAGTATTAGAAACAATAACAGGCTGATAGTTCTTACAGCTTATAGTTCTTCGTACATTAATTGTTATTTAATACATTACTTTGAAAAAAGGACGATACTGATTCAAGGGTGACAGGAGCAGCAGCTATTTTCAAGAGCGTCTTCATTGGTTAATTAAATGTTTTGTAAATGACACTTTTATTGTTAAACATCGATTGTTTACTAACTCATTTGGTTAGAGGTTCTTCTCTAACAAATTATAAAATCCTCCAACTCTGCACTTCTCTCAGTGCAGTATTCCTTTCTGTGAACTGAACCATGATAAGGCTCTTTTTATGGGCTACTGTCTTTCTGATACTTCAGAAGTGCTTTAACTGCATTTTTTGACACACAAGATGGTGATCTACAGCTGCATCATGCAGGGTGCGGATTTCAAGCTCCAATAAAGATCCACATGGAAAAATATTTTGCAGGGTTTTCCATCTGGAGGCTCGATTTCAAGTGACTGGATCTAAAATGTCTGTTGTTGTTGCAGTGAAGTTTCACTTTAGTTTAGCGTTTTCTCTTCTTTTCACTTTGTTCACAGTGTTATAAAGACACATTACTCCATGCAGTCCAAAATATATACCTAATGGGATTTGAGCACTTTACAGAGGATAAGAGCTACCATTTACCCCCCTTTTCATTGTCTTCACTGCCTCTATTTATTTTTAGCTTTTGTTCAGCACTTTAATTGGTCATGGATTGCGAATGTAAGAATTTGCTGTCGGATATAATTAGATATTTCATTAAGATGCTCTGCCAAAACAATGAAAGCAGGGAATCACCATTTTCCAGGTTTAGCACATTTATTTTTACCATCTTTCGTTTTTAATGTTGGCCAGGAAAACTGGCCAACAGAAATAGATGAGTCACTTTAGTGAACTGGATTCAAACATCTAAAAAGGAATACATACTTTAACTTAGAAAATACATTTAATTAACTTGGAAGTCTTAGAATTAATTACTTTCATTCTGATCTATGTGTCTGATTATGAGCTACTATATTATAAGATGGCCACACAAGAGCAACCACATTAATATGAAAATAGCTTATAATTGTGTAGTGGCTTATAACTGTATCAATTAACTGTACTATCACTGCATCTCTCACCATTTGACACACAAGGAAACCGAGGGCTAACCACATTTAACTCTTAATGCTTTTGTTGTGATTCATTAGATAGAAATGTCTGTTCGCAGTCTCATATTACAATTCTACAGGAGAGAATTAAAGAAAAAAACATATTTTCAGTTTTACCACTCATTTTAGTCCCACCTTGATTAGTAAAATTTGCAGCAACTCCCACTATTCAGCTAACAGCATAAATGTAATTGTTTGTGGCTTTGTAATATTTAGTATTGATCTTGGAATATAAAAATATCTTAGTGTTTCTCATACTCCAAATATCCAGTTGCAGGCAGCATGGCTGATTTGTGGCTAAATGTGGAGAAGCCTTGATCATCTTTGCAATTGTGTGTCACCTTTTTGGGTACCTGGAAAAGAAAAAAACTATGATGATGAACAGAATGACAAAGGTTTTTATAGGACTGCTACAGTATTTTAATAAAATTGTCCCTTTCTCCTCATGCTTGTAGCTAACCTCTAACCCACGTTTGGTTATTGGACGAGCTCAAATACCTTTATTAAACATTTAACAAAGAAAAACTCCTGTTTGATTGAGTAGCTCAAATTGCAGGATTTAAAATGACTCTTTGTCAGGAAAGCCTTTAACAAAAACACTGGTTAAAACTTCAGGCCGAGGCCTGGTTTACCCAAACAGATACAGATGAAACTTAAACAAGTTAAAAACGATAAAAAAAGAAACACCTTAAAAATTTGTGATCCTAACTAATTTGCCTCTGCCCAAACAGACCTTATGAATGTTTAATGTCCTGCGAGTTGCTGCAGGTCGATGGGGGGATACCCAAAGGGAGTTAGCCAGCAGGCTAACAAAGGATTGCTAATCGTGTTAGCGGGCTCATAGCACTGGGAAGCTCCGGCTAGCTGGCTACGAAGCGATCGGCAGCAACTTTCTTTCACTATACAGTACCTTTTGACAGTTTCCAGCAAGGCAATTCTCATCGGCTCTGTGGCGTCAATTGGATGCGGCCTTGACTGGTTCACCTCTCAGCACATGTGGCTCTCAGCTCTCAGAGGGGGTTTCGTCGGCTTTTGAGGATCACACAGTGCTTCGTTTATCAATATTTAGGATTCACCTGGTGGTCTTTGAGTTCCTTGAAGCGAGTTTCTCCGAGAAACTCGGGCCTTCCTCCTTCAGCGAGGGGAGGTGGTTGCTTTGGTCTTCCTTGGAGTGGGCCGGCCGTTACCCGCCTTGGAGAAGGAAGAACGGCTGGTGGAGCAGGTCTATTTATAGAGTCTGCTCGACCCTCTTTCCGGTGGAAGAGAGCAGATTAGCACCACCCAATGGCTGTGTGTGACCCAACAATGCTAATGTGTGGTTCACAGCTTCATTTTGGTGTGAGAGTATAATATGATAAATTATGATAAGAAAAATCGATATTTCTCATCAAAGTATGCATTTTCAGTTAGTAGAATCTCTTACAGTATAAGCTTGTATTTACAAGCTTATACTGTGAGACCGGGACATGAACACATGTGCATGTGCACATGTTGAGTCCCTCTGAATCATGTTATGTATTTGTTATCCATTTTATAAATTTTTTTGAAGGAAATAGCATTTTTATGACTGGCAACAATTATGCCCAGTAGTCACATAGCTTATCAGTCAAAGGTTGCCTAATAAGACTAATAATAATAATAATAATAATAATAATAATAATTATTATTATTATTATTATTATTATTATTATTATTTGCATATGATGCTATTGATGAATCATCAATATCATCCCTTCTGCAGTGTCATGCTCCATATGTAGAATGTTCTGTAAAAACAATATCACACTTGCATTTGTGATGTTGATCTGGATATCACCACTGTTGCTCTTGTCGACCGAAGAACAGTAGCGACGGCCTCAGATCAAACCTCACAAACTTGATTGTGATATTGTTAATTTATTTGGCTAGGAAGAGTATTCTAAGAGGACTACAATGAGCCATTAAACATAATTCTATATTTTTAAATACGAAAATTAGGAGCAATCATGCAGACAGTGTTTTCCTTTAGTTAGCAACATGGGTTGTTCCCACTGTCAACTTTTGTTGGCACTTACAGAAATAAGTCTATGAAGATATATTTTTATATATATATATATATATCCTCAGCCAGAAGGAGCAGGAAGCAGATTATGTCATGCGAAAGGAAGCACTTGGTGTTTTTCCAACAGGGTGTCTAGGCCTTCCGTTAGAGGTAGATGATTCATCATCCAAGAAGAGCTCGAAGTAGAGTTGTTGCTCCTCCAAATCAAGAGGTTGAGGTGTTGAGGTGGCTCGGACATCTGGTTAGGATGCCTCCTGGACGCCTCCCTGGGGAGGTTTTCCAAGCATGTCCTACCAGGACGAGACCCAGATGAAGAGCAAGGTCATACTGGAGGGTCTCTGTTTCTTAGCTGGCCTGGATCGCCTTGGGATTCCCCTGAAAGATGGTTGGATTCTTTCCAGAAATTTCTGTCTTCAAAATGTGTACATGTAAGCAGCACTTTCTGGAGTCAATAAAGGATAAGATAATAACTAAAGAACATATAATTTTACTTATAACAATATAATGACAATTTAGTCCGGCCTCACTTCAATACTCTACGACAATATGCACAGGACTAAAAAAGTCAGTCATTTTCAGCAATAGAGTCATTAGTATCAAAATAAAATAAATAGAAGCATAGATTCAATAATGGTGAAATGATAAATTAATTCAATTCAGTTTATTTGTAGAGTGCCAATTCACAACATATGTCATCTCAACTTTACTAAAATAATAATTTTTAAACCACAGCAATCCCTTAGTAATCCATCATACTGAGCAAGCATGTAGCGACAGTGGACAGGAACAATTCCCCTTTATAAGGAAGAAACTTCCAGCAGAACCTGGCTCAGTACAACTTTCCATCTGTCATCTGCTATGACTAACTGGGGGTTTGAGAAGACATAAAAGAGACACAGCAAGAACAAATGAACTGATGTATGAGTACTTGATATATTAGAGAGAGTAAAATGTGGGAATGTTTGGTCACTGGGAGCTTCATCTGAATCGATGCTCCCCATCCACCAGGTTATTGTAGCTGAGCTGGATACCAGACCAAATGGAGCTTCTATAGACAGAATAACACTGAGAGAAACAACATTAACAATTGACATAACAGCAAAAAAAAAAACATCAGTAGTAGAAGAGAAAAGTAGAAGACATTTGGTTACTTAAAAGTAAAATTGTTAAGTCAGTCTAAAGCTTTAAATAAAATGAGTGCAACTTAGTTATGTAGATCTACCAAACATATTTTATTTATGTAGAAACTACATATTAGGGTTAAGTAATTTGAACAAATGGGTAGTTTTATTTTTTTGTGTGTATTATTAATTGCTGTATCACAATAAGAGCATCCCCCTTCTGGAGAGGTCATTCGCTGACTTCAGCTAGTAGCTATTAGCTTAGCTACAGCTAAACCATGGCTAGGACAGATGAAGAAAGAAGCAATGGGACCGGAGCTAAAGCACTCCTACTCTCAAATCACTGCTAAGGTAATTTTGAGTTCCCAGTGAGTTAAGTCGACATTTTCATTGTAAACAAGAGGACCACCGTTTGCTGCACATTATCTGGTTTCTCTGAGCCAGCCGGAGCCATTGTGTCTCCTTTATTTAAGAGTTGTTGTGCTGCAGTAACTAAAAAGAGTCACTAGATGACAGCCACCCCCTGTTAGTAATCGTTTCTGCTATTTATTTGAACAAGATTGTTACCCTTATATTGTAAAGAAATTATTTCAATTTTACTTTTAATGCCTAATGTGATACATTACACAAAAATATTGGAAATTCCATGACTTTTATGTTTTTTGAAATATTTACTGTACAACATTTAATGAATAAAACAAATGCTCATAGACTAGACTAGTCTATAAATGGCATAGGGCTTTGTACTGCAATAAAAGCAAAAAAAAATAATCCTGAATCGAATCGTGACCCTAAAATCGAAAATCAAATCGAATCGAGAATTTGGAGAATCGTGACAACCCTAGTGTCTTCCTCATGGACTAAAACCAGGAGCTGGTTCCACAGGAGAGGAGCCTGATAGCTAAAAGATCTGTCGTACATTACACTTTTAAAAATCCTAGGAAACACCAGTAAACCTCAAAATTAGAAAGACAATGAACATATTTCCTAAGAGAAGACATTGAGGAGCGCATGTCATACAAGGCATAACCCATATTTTGAAATCATTGGCACCCCATACTAAGTACAAAGATTAGCACTTTCGTCACTATCTTCCAGCTTGCGATTAAAGACACACTTCGTAACTTTCTGTTGCCCTCTCAATGTGGCGTAACATCAATGACGTCACTGTAAAAAAAAAAAATCTCTATAGAGTTCATCTGAAGAAGTTTACCAACGATTTTTACAAGCTCACCAGGCAAAAACAACTAAACATCAAGCTAACGATGTGTCAGTTGGTAAACCAACAAACAGTTTTTCCTGCATTGTATCACATCATCATGCCAAAACAACCCCGGAGCAAGCATTTATTACTACCAATCCAATAGCAACACGGCTAGTTCAGCATCCGTACTACATCCTATTGTATTTCTAACGCCTTATTCATCACAAAACTGAAAAATTCTAACACTGGTATACAAAAGCTGATCCAACTTTGACCTAAATTGAGCAACAGTTTGACAGAAAAGATCTTTCACAGCCGTGAGGGGAAGGAAGTGTTTTCTGAACTGTGTCCTCTGCTGTCTTGTTGCTCTGAGGTAGCAGGAAGAATCCTTGGGAAGTGTGCTGTTATCGAGGGGAACAACCTGGTCATGAGTTGAGAACTTGGTACAGCTGCAACTTTCCTTACCCCCGATTCACACCGAGTGCAGAACGGATGAGCCTGGTGTGAATCAGGGGTTAACAAGCCTTCTCCAGCATTGAAGATCTAGCAGCTTTCAGCTCGGAACTGGACTCTTGCAGTGCAGTTTCTTTTTCTCACTTCTTCTGATAGTTAATGTGTCTTTCCTATAAAAAAAAAAAAAAAACAGAACAGGAGGAAGAGGGGACGGGGGCATCAACTCATCACATGACCTTTTCCTTTAAACACGTTTTCATTCAGTGTAAATGTAGCGTTTCATTTGTGGATCAGCCATGGCTCAAGTCTCAAAACCAAAGGTTTATTTATATTATTAGGTAGCGTTTACCATACTGCCAAAAATCTAAACTCAGTCTGTACTTTTTGACTGGGAGTCAAAGACACAAGTGGAATGATGAAGTTACAGGAAGTGGAGGTGAAGAAAGTAGAGATACTTTAAGTACTTGGGGTCAACGGTCCAAAGCAATGGAGAGTGTGGAAAAGAGCTGAAGAAGCATGTGCAAGCTGGTTGGAATGGATGGAGAAAAGTGTCAGGTGTGATGTGTGAAAAAAGGGTTTCAGCAAAAATGAAGCGAAAGGTGCACAAGACAGTAGTGAGACCGGCAATGTTGTATGATATAGAAACAGTACCAATTAGGGAAAGAGAGGAAGCAGAACTGGATGTTGCAGTACTCAAGATTTTAAGATGCTCTCTGGGAGTGATGAGAATGGATAGGATCAGGATCAGGAATGAGTACATCGGAGGGATAGCTCATGTTAGATGTTTTGGGGATAAAGTCAGGGTGGCGAGACTGAGATAGTTTGGACATGTTCAGATGAAAGATGACAATATTGGTAGAAGGATGCTGAGGATGGAGCCACCAGGCAGGAGGCAGAGAGAAAGACCAAAAATGAGATTTATGGATGTGGTGAAGGAGGACATGAAGGTGTGAGGCCAGAGGATGCAGAGGATAGGACTAAATGAAGACAGATGATTCGCTGTGACGACCCCTGAACAGAAAAGCTGAAAGAGAAAGAAGAAGATGCTCAGTATTTATTCACACATAAAAAAACTTCCATTACGATTTGTTCATAGATAGTGGTTCCAGTGTAGTTGAAGAAATTGTAACATTGAAAAGCTTACAACATTTTTGGAACCTGGTAAAAAAAAAAAAAACAGACACAATATTAACATTTTGTAAACACTAGCTAATCATTAGTTGTTAAAATCACTAAAGTTTTGTATCTCATTCTTTAATTCCTATCTGCGCTAGAGAGGACCTTTTACTCACTTGACTGCCTATAATCCTCTGTATTTCAACATTCTTTCTTCACTTAAACCACTATCATGCTTTGCCTTGATCCTTTGCCTTGATCCATGAGATTATTACACCCTAAAGGGATGCTGTTTTTTTCAGTTTTT
The DNA here is from genome assembly GCA_028564705.1 of Apricaphanius iberus. Classification (NCBI taxonomy): domain Eukaryota; kingdom Metazoa; phylum Chordata; class Actinopteri; order Cyprinodontiformes; family Aphaniidae; genus Apricaphanius; species Apricaphanius iberus. The sequence continues at coordinate 984,955 of JAPXFQ010002197.1, forward strand.
TTATCTGTTCAATCACCTCTTCTACAAAGTCTAACATTCTTAGATGGTTCAAATTGTTAAGTATCTTTGAAGAGAAATCTATTCTAACACAGGTAGGGATCTACGTGTGTTATACCTGTTTTTGCTAAAACAAAAAAAAAGACAACTACTTTTTACACTGGAGGAGCACATTTCATGGAGTCCTGCTTGAAGTTGCAATATTTGGTGAATTCAAGCATGCACAGTGGTGTCCTCTAATCATTACAGACTTTATAAAAAAAATTAAACCTTACTCTAACAAAAAAAAACTCTGGATTCTTTGGTTTTCTGAGAAAAAAAAACTAAAATCTGGTTCTGTCTTATTCTCAGACACTTAATAGCATGTAACATCTCATCACATGAGCTCAATGTATTATTAAGCATCCAGTCATGTATTCCACAAAAAAACAGCCATGAGCATTTGGATCAAAACCACACATGCCAACTTTGTTTTCATTTTCCTAAGAAAATATTAAATGATTTGCTCCTTGTTAGCATTAGTTCTGGATTTTAATCAAGTGCTAGGATCGCTTTATGTAATTAGTAAGTAAATCAGGAAGCGAACAAAACTGAGATAAATGCTGATGTCTGTCTGCGGCACGGAAAGAAATAGTCTTGCATGGATTCATCCCACTCAACGTCCATCCTAAGTCTCAGCAGATATTGGCAGTACAAGAAGTCGGATTTAATGGTGAGTGCAAATGTGATTAAAATTCAGACACCTTGCAAAAACACCATTTTAAAAAGATTTGTTTATCAGGGGAGAGGTTGAGATTATATCATCTCTAAGCCCCCAGCCCTTTTGTGGTGCTTTCAAGTGCTTTCTGCCTCAGTGAAAACTGGCAGTGCAGAGTAAAGCTGCCGTGTTTTTCTTCTCTAAGCAGAACATGCGTTTGATCAATGTTCTCTGTCTCTGAATCTAGGGATATCTCCTGATTTATATACAACTGCGCAATCCAACTGTGTCTGAAAATAAACCGCTAAAATAGCAAAATTCCTTTAACTAAGATGCAGGTTGGAATAGTCCATGCATCAGTGACACAGAGGCGAAAAAACTACTTTTATTGATTAACAATTTATAGCTAATTAGCAGCACAGTCATGACCCCATTGTGATAAGGAACAGGTCAAGCCTCCCATCCAGGTGCAAGCTAAGAAACATGCCTTAAACTCTAATTGAAAATAAAAGACCGTATTATTGTTAGATAAATCACATTTTGCCTCAGTTTTTCATTGTCAAATCCTACAAGCTGTCTGTTAATTATTGATCCCTTCTTAGTGGTTGTTTAGCAATTTAATTGGTCGCTTTGGTGTACCTGTCAGACCCCTGCTTATGCAATACCTCATCTCACACTGTGATTATTGACTATTATGTTCAGAATTCAGCTTGGATAATCTGTTTTCTTCCCTCTAAGATTAGTAGCTTGACTATGACCCCAATGTGTCTTACCCATAAATCTACACAAAGCATAAAAAGTTATTGAAAGTAAAATAGATTTTTCTTCCTCCCACACAGTTTGGAACAATTGAACAAAAAAAATGACTTTTCTTTCACTCTACAAAGAATTCAGTCATAATTCAATCTGAAGGGTTGACTGAATATGAATAGCAACTTGTGCTGCAGCAAACAATAGCCAACTAGGTAAGTTTTGGTTTATTTTCCCTCCTCTCCCATTTATTTTATTTTCTTCCAAGCAGGAGCTGATGGAATGAACAGGAGGAAATGTTCCTCATCGCTCTATTTAGGCGCCTGCTGCTCCTTTCAATTTGAAGCAGTCTATTAGCTCAGCAAGCAGGCCACTCCATTAGGTGTTTCGAACCCCCACACTCCATTTCTTCATTTGCTCTCCAGTTCTAAAGCAGTTGAGGTTTTAGTCAGCATAGACTCCACTCATCCCTCGGACATTCATCCCTAGTGGTGCTTGGTCATAAGAGAACAGCCAGGAAAAACCTTGAGATGGATGGTGTGCACGAGGAAGGGAATCCGCTGACCAACCATTACTTTAACACAATGGTTATCTAAATACCATCTGGAGGAAGGTTTGTTCCATTCTTAAAAGGATAGCAAATAGCTGGTTTGGGTTATGGTCTTGGTATCTTCATATTGTTCAGATCTAGAGTAGTAGAATGTGAAGGTTGAAACTAACAGCCAGTGAACTTGTAACATCCTAAAACAACTCATGTCTCTAAAACATCGTAAGGGTTTACATGGACACTATTTTACTGAAATCATCAACACGTTTGCTATGGAAAATTATTACAGAGAAGATTACGTTTTAAACAGTAACTACAATTAGATGGTGGTGGGAAGCTAATTACATTAGTTTTAAGTCAATACGATTAAAATGATTTGACTGTCTTAAAGGTTATGCATGGAACATGATCATGATAGTGACATCTTGTTTATCTTGGTTGTAGTTACAACAACAAAAAACATCATTCCAGCTGTTCGGTTACCTGGTTCGCTGCCGATGACGCCCAGTGACCAACCTGAACTGTATCCAGTGAGGAATGCATCATAGAGGAGTTTAACTAACAGCTAACGTTAGCAAAGTTAGCAAGTGAGCTAGCTTACCGATCCAGGAGGAAAGTGGTCATTTCCGCGTTTGTTTGATGCCGTAGAAATGTTTTATGTGGGTCCAAACATATAGTTGGATCTTAGAAACAGTATCTGCCAGCCTGCAAACAGTGGCCGCTAATGGCTGGTAGCTGTAAACATAATGTCATGGTCGTGCCTGGTTAAAATGTCATTTTTAAAAAAATCTTAATTCAAATATATTTTTTAAGGAAATGTAGCACTTTCATTCTGCATCCCTCTAAAAGCCCCGCGGATCTATATATATATTTTTTTAATGTAGCTTTTAATTCTCTACCAGGCAGTTAATCTGAAACTAGGGATCTTTCATATGTCAGCCCCACAGATTTAAAAAACAAAGTTCTAATCTATACCTAGATTTATTGTGATTTAATATATATTAGTGATGTACTTTTACTGTATCTACATTTTAACGTAACCATTTCTAGTCTTTAAAGAACTCTCAGTCGTATGGCAGGTACACCAACCTTACTGTTTTTACAAAGGAGTTGATTAGCGTAGAAGTAGTGATGGGTATGACAGAGAAAAATATTCTATAAACTTAATCAGGAAATCTGTATGGCTTTCTCCAAAAAAAGAAAGGATTGGGGGACAAAAAAGCTTTTTTTTTCAGACAGATTATTGCACATTGTTTTTTTCTATGGAGAGATTAGATCTGTTTGTGTTAAAATTTCAGAGACAACAGAGTAGATAGAGTATCAAACAATATAAAAAAATTGAGCCACAGGGTTTTAAAACAAGAGTGAAGAAAAATTTTAACAATTGTTCATTTTTCCCCTCTTTTTAATTCTAACCTTAATCTGGATTTCTATTGAATGAAAATACCACGATAGTTATCTAATGCAAGTAATATATTATCTCTTTGGGGTTTTTCAGCATTTAACATAGTCTGAATTATCTCTTTACTACAACAGTACCATTTGCCTCTACATTCTATAATGATACCAAATGATGAATCTTACTGTATTACAGTAAAATCATAAAATGGTTTATATTGCGACTTTAAAGTCTGCACTAAATCTGTTTATGTTCTGTTACAACCCCTTGAAGTGGACCTTTAAAGCATGATCTGCTGATCATTCCTTCATAGACTCAAAGTCCTTTGTCATCAGAATTGCACCTTGCATAATTACTATTTAGCAGAAACTGTGAAATGCTATGATTTGAGTCTGGTTTTGGGTTGCCGGTCCTGTCGTGTTTCGCTGCGGATGTTGTGTGATAGATGATTTAATTATCCAACCACGCCGCAAGCTCTTTGGCCTCTCATACTACAGAAAAAAAAAAAAGCGACCATAGGAAATTATACTAATCAGTTTCAAGGTTTCTATGCATTAAAATACCTACCGTCAGTAACTGCACTGCAATCGTCTTTCTGTTATTAACATTAAGGAACACATAGTCTTTTATTAGGAAGGTAGAGGACATTTTTTACCGCAGGAGATAAGGATTTTTTTCCAGCACTCAGGCTGTGGTTAGAGTACTGTGTTAGTCTCAATGCTGAGGAAGCTTTTCTCCCTGTCTCTCTTGTCCTCTTACTTTGTTTTCCCTATCCAAGCAAAGTGGTTCAGAACAGATGGCACCACCACCTTTTTTCTTCCAACTCGTTAGACCTGACTTGTTGATGAAATGGAGCCTTTACGCTGTATTGCCCATGCAGATGTGTAGCTGCATTTTTTTTTTATTGTAGCTTCTGCCATAAACTGCCCCTGCAGTGAGGATAGGTGGAAGGCACAGCCTCAACAACCTGCGGTATGAGCTGTGCATTTATATATTACACTGTTTCTATGTAGTGTTAACCAAAATAGGACCCATTTCCACCGAGAACAGGAAGCCAGTGAAGGATTTTTATAGACCTAAAGTAAATATTGCATGTGTTTGTGTTCCTGCATAGTTGCCGCATTCATTACAGAAGTGGAACGTATTCGTGAGAGAAGGACAACACATTTTGGTCTTTGTTTGAGTCACACACTGCCTGTTTAGCCTGGCGCGTCATGGATTTTGTTTAACCCAACTTACACACCAGGACATCTCTTGTCAAGAGACAGACAGGGGCTTAGGACAACATTCAAGATGCCTTTCATGGTTTGGCTGTGTTGTCCAAACTGTCATGTTCAGTACAAAATAATTTCACTGTGACTTCTCCATGGTAGAAAGTGATCTGTATCAGTGTATGAATGCTGCAGCTGCACGAGGAAAACTGTGACGTACACAGAGATTAATGCTTCTCTCAAAGTTATTAACCATTAGGCTTTTTTTAGATCGCATTTTCTCTCAGCGCCAGACATGATTTTTGTGCTGTGTGTCTTTCTTTCAGAGGCAAATCGTGAGTGTTTGCCTTTGGCTTGATTTGCTGTCTGGGACTCAGAGCAGTTGCAGGAAGGGGATGTAGCAGAGTTTGCAAATTAAAGCTCTTAAAATAATTAAAGTTGGCATGATAACTCTGCTTTCTAGACGGGTACCAAGCTTAAAAGGAGAAGCGTTGGGAGTTACAACACAACAGCACCAGGCTGCGTTATGCTCTGAAATGAGAAATAATAGAAGTTAGAATATGGAGCGGCCTGATAAGACTAAATCAAATGCATGATTTTGGCTGTGTGGAGTGAACTGAGGCTTTTTAGCCAATCAATCCCATCATAGTGGAAAAATAAACATTTTTACATTTAGAAGATGGAAATGCTTTTTACTCTATTAACCTTTCCTCTCAGTTGCACTCCTGACATTGAACAATGTGGAGGAGACCGAATCCTCCTCGGCCCTTTTGTTAATGAGGCAATTAAGTCTCTCCTGCCCTGAATGAGCAAGGGGCCGAGAGAGCAAGGCAAGTCATCTGCTGTCTCAGCGAACACTGAGCACCTCAGCTGAGCTGCTATCAGAATACATAACAAGCCAGTCTCCCTTTGTTGTCGTGGTCACCCAGTCATTGCGGTTCTTCCTTGTCGGTGTGATAAGTGGCACAGCTTGAGATCGAAGATCACAAGCAGCAAAAGTCAAAATTTGTAGTGTCACATTTAACAGATACTTTTGGATTTTGTTTTGTTTTTTTATTTATTTTGCAGTGGCTGAAGCTAACAGCTAATCAAAATGAAGCCAACACCAAACACATTCTTTTGGCCCAAAACAACTCCAGTACAGAAGACTTTTTTTGTGGTTTGTATGGAATAACGTTGTGAAACTTTAAGCCACGTCCACACTAAGCCGGGTAATGCCTTAAACGTATAATTACTTAGTCTACACCCCCCCCATCGTCCACACTAACCCGGTGTCGTTTAAGGTCTGTGGCCGGATAACTATTAGCCGGGTAAGAGAGCCGTGTAAATCTTAATTCAACGGCTAAACGAGCTAGTGTGGACAGCTTCCCCGGATCATGAAAGGAAGTGGCGTCAATGAATGCTGCGTCAATAACAATATGACACTACAGACAAAGACAAGATCTCGTCGTCTGTCCACACCAAAAACTCTCTATTCTTCTGAGCAGCTATTGTTCTCTTGGGTTAAAGGGACAAGCAGATATGTACTGTGCTGTAGAGCTTCTTATATATATTATGTAGGCGCTGGCGTCACGTAGATTATACGCGTGTTTCGTGCGTCTTTTCGTGCATGCCCAGTATTTGCACAGGTCGGTATGGGATTGCGCAATCATGGGACCTTAAACGGGGCGTAAATGCTCGTGTTGAGTGGATAACATTAGGCGTCTAACTCCCTGTATAACCTTATCGGCTTAGTGTGGACGTATCCTTAGCCTATTGTAATGTATACATTGGGCACTTCAGACATGTCTTGAAGGAAATAAAGATTGGAGGTTGTGCAACGCCAGTGTCATTCCTGTCTGAAACAAGTACTCAGCCTTACTAGTCAGAGTAATTATACCGAATTAAAAGTGAAGAGGTAAAAAAAACAAAATAACAGAGATTAAAGTCAACGCTATATAATGCATTTTTACAGTACCTTATAATTGATTTAAGGTCCAGAAACGCTTTACTTTAATGTGTTTGATACAGGAATATTATGGGTTGAGCTGCGCCTCCTATTTCTGTTTTCTGTGTAAATAATCATCAGTTTTTTCGTAAATAATCACTTAATTCAAATGTGGCATTAACACTGGAGTTGTTTTAAAATGAATTTGGTTTTCCCCTCTTTTGGACTAACTGCCAGCTTTAGCCTTAGGGACCAGATTATCTAGTTCAATAGTCTAGGAAGACACCAAAGGCATTATCTGCTCCAGGTAAGATATTAACTCATTTTAATATATCTTTTTTAACTTTCAACGTCCTGAACTATCACTTCAATGTTTTAAATGTCTCAAATGGGTTATATGCAGTTGTGTTGTTTTGTTTGGGGGGGTTTTGTGAGGGGTTTAGTCTTCTTGTGCTTCGTTGCATTAAATTGCAACGTTTTTTTTCTTCGCTAAATTGTTCTTTGCTGGTTGACACAGGTAGTTCCAGCGTTTGAATCAGTTTAAGATCAACTCAGAAAACAATGCATGACAATGTTGTGATTATTCTAAAATAAAAGATCTGTGAGAGATGAGTAGATGAGTTGATGAGTAACCCATACCATGAATACATGATTCAAATAGAAAATATACTACCATATGAATAGTTACATGTTAGGCTAAAATTGTGTGTTAAGGACTAATTTATTCATCAAGTTTCTACCCAAACACATGTCAGGGGGCTACTACATTTGCATAAGGTTCTATCCAGAATTATGCAGATTGCTTTAAAATATGCTGATGAATTTAAAAAAATCATCTCTGTTACCTATTCAAACAAGCCTGACAGCAATTACCGTGCCTCTTCCTTCTTAGCTTAGTGGCTGTCTGGTTTGAACAGATGCTGTGTCATACAAAAAGGGCCAGCATTAGGACCTAAGTTAATATGTTTAAAGGATGCACAATTCTAAAGAGTGATAACCGAGGGCTTACTGCTGCTCAGAAGGGATTACCATACGTAGTTGTCTGTCTCAAAGCTAAAGCTTACCACCATACTCTTTATTTATTTTCTCTCTTCTATTTCCACTCCCTGGCAATGAATCGCCAGTGAATCCTGACACAAGGCATGAAATAAGACATCTTACCCTGTAGGGAATAAAGATGGCTGCTCATTAGCTCAGGAAAGGTGTACCGAACCAGAAACAGGAGATGTCTAGGCAGATTTGTTTGAAATCAATGCTTGTCTTCTGAAGCTTCCTCTACAGTATGGGGCTGCCACAAGTTATCAGATAAGATTCAAAGAAACTCTGGTAGCCTCACATTCAGTGACAGCAGAGAAACAGAGAACAAAGGACAAGCACCATGACACCTTTTAGCATCAGATGTCAGCTTTTTTGTGCAGGTTTCATGGTCCACTTTTACTTATGCGCCTTTGCCATGTGACCAGATCAATACAAAGTGATTATCTATGCTTTGTGTGTACCACAGATTCCTCTGAAGTAGCAGGAACGGTGACAGAGGTGACGGTTTTCAGTTACAGGGCACTTAAATGTGCATAGGGACAAAGGCGCCAGATTAACTGCACAGTTAGCAACGGTCTACTCTGGCATTGAACTCAATATGTTATTTCCTTTTTGATACCTTATATAAAATGATACAAATATCTGGATCCCCCATAAACATTTAGCATCCTATTAAGCATGGTAACCATCAGGAAAAACCCTATGGTATGACCGTATAAGTTGCACAGTGGAGCAGTGGTTAGCACTGTTGCCTTGCAGCAAGAAGGTTGTGGGTTCGTATCAGGGTCTTTCTGCATGGAGTTTGCATGTTCTGCCCGTGCTCCGGCTTCCTCCCACAGTCCAAAAACATGACTGTCAGGTTAATTGATCACTCTAAATTATCCTTAAATGTGAGTGTGTGTGTGCATGGTTGTTTGTCCTGTCTGTCCCTATGTGGCCCTGGCGACCTGTCCAGGGTGTACCCCGCCTCTCGCCCGTTGACACCCCTTGGGGACTGGTGCCTTGAGGATTAAGCGGTTTAGAAAATGGATCGATGATTGTATAAAAAACATACGTATCACTTTTATGGAATGCAAAAAATAACAATTATTTCTATAGCTATTACTATAGTTGAACATTGAAAACAGGTTGATATAATTTGAGGAATCAGTTGGGCTACTGCCTTTGTCTAATTTTATAATTCTAGCAAGCATAGGAGAAGTTCAGCCTGATTGGCAATAACAGATGGGGAAGAGAGAACTTTTTGTCATTCTACATGCCATGCAGCTAGAAAAAAAGTTGGATCACTCCAGCACTTTATCTCATTAAATTAAAAGCTCTGGAAACAACAGGAAAAGTACGAGTTAATATTTTAGTGGCTTTTGAAATTGTTGAAACCTTGATACAGCTTGATACCAGTAACTGGCCCTACCCTAATTCCAGCCAGCTTGACAGTTGGCTGCTTAGAAGTATATTTTTAGGTAGTCACTTTGACATACTGTATTTTGATGCATTTTAGATTGTAAGCCACTCAGTGTTCTGCAACTTTGACCAGAACAAAGTAAGTAAAATCAGGAGGACATACTTTAATGTAATGATAAATGGCGTGTATTTGTATGGCGCTTTACTTAGTCCCTACGGACCCCAAAGTGCTTTACACTACTTTCAGTCATTCACCCATTCACACACACATTCACACGGTCAAGCCATGGTCGTTTGGTGGTTTGAAGGTGGACCCAAATGCAAGGAACTATGCATAAAGAGGATTAAATATGTATTTAATGAGACAATGAAAAGAATCTACAGAGAAAATGCGGGACTGAGGAAAAACTAAAGACTAACACATGGAGGTCAGAGAGTTCTCATTGAAGGAGTTAGTGGAGACCAAGGAAAACCAGAGTGCTTAAATATACTGAGGAGTTTTGGAGGTGACAGAGAGAAACCTAAGGAATAATTCGTGAAAGCAGATGCAGATGAGAGAGAGAGAGAGAAAGCATTGGACAGATTGGAAATAGAATGCAGCTGGGCAGTGAAGCAGAATGGCAAGGATGAAACAGAGAAGAAAAACAAAGTTAGAACCTTAAAAAATTTGAGGATGACAGAGCAAATATTCTTATTTGCAAAAGGTTGGACTAACACTGAGAGGTTATTAAGAATGAAGTATGGAAGAGAAACTCACAATAAAAATATTAATGAAAGTAGCATAGGTATAAACACGAGATAGAAAAAACCCCACAATTCAATATTACTAATCAAAGAAGAATAAGGTAAAACAGGAAAATAAGAAATGAATGAATAAGAAATAATAAGAAAATAACTTATAAAAAGACCAAAAAGAGGTCTACATCAATGAAAAAAAAGAGGGGGGTCTATGTTTCTTGACTGGCCTGGGAACGCCTTGGGATCCTTCCAGTTTAATCTGAGCCTGTCTGCTAGACCCATAGCCCATAGCAGCCGACTCTGGATTAGGTAGAACAACGATGAATGGATGGATGGTCAATTTCCGCTGATTTTTTCGTTTTTTCAAACCTTGTCTGTCTTGAAGCATAATTTTCCGCATGCAAGCAAGCAAAGTCACTTCTTTCATTCTTTCTTTTTTTAATAATAGTTAAGTAGTGAAGGCATTTTAATGTATTTTTCCATCTAAAAGCATTTGCGTGGCTTGTACAATACAACATTTTAAAGCACTCATTATTTTTCACATTGATTTTTATAAAACGTCACCTGTAGTTGAGCTGAAGCAATTCCACTTATTGTTTATTGTTCGCTTCAGTGGTAGTGTATTTCATTACATTTGACTAGAGAGCTGTTCTTCATGTTGCCACAGTTTGCCGGCCTGGCTATGGAATGCAATAGAGGAATGAAAGATGTTCCAAGCGACTGATCAGCATGGTCATTAATCCTAATATCAAAGTGGAGCCGCCAGCCACTGCTTGCCATTGCTGGGCTACAAGTAATCATAGCCATACACCTCTGTGTACTGGGCTACAGGAAAAAAAAACTACAATCGAATAAGCTTACTCCATCAGTCAAGAGGCCAAGCATTTTCTTCCCTCCAACCCCCTCGTTGGGTGATTTTACACAGCTTCCTCCTCCATCTTGATGGACTAAGATTATAAACCTTTTCTCTTACTGTCTTGTCCCTTCTCCACCCACTCCTCCCCTTTTTTAAGATCTGAGTTAGGGGGGCTCAAACCAAGTGCGCCAGCATAGCTTTTTGCTGCAGGGTTGTGATGGATGGTCTCTCAGCTCTGCCCACCTTGCTCACCAGAGGCTGACCATATTTCTTCTCCGCTGCAACGACAGTCAGTAATGCTGCTTTCTGTCAACTCAGCAGGGCAGAGGAGGAGTACTTGATTAGATGTAATGGAATTAGAGTAATCTGATTCAAAAAAGACGAGATCTGTAATCTGTTGCAGTCACTGTAAATATGCAATAATCAGATCAGAGATTCTTGTGATGCTCTAGAGTTATTGCTTTGCTCAGTTTAGATGTCCCAACCGTGACATCCAAATTGTGAAACTTTCTTCATGTAGCGCAGATCCGCAGATAGAAAAAAAGCCCAATTTAATTGAATGATACTGCATGAGTGTGGCATAAATTAACTATTCAAGTGGCATTAGTGGTTGTGATTTTCAGCAGGTAATCAGCACTTTGGATAATTGCTTTTTAAATGTAATCGTTCGGAAGTGTATATCTGGGGCTTCAGTGAATGGTTGCTTGCGGTAGGTTAGACTGGAAGGAATGAATATACGGTTATGTACACCTAACTGCAGAATAAGCTAGTAGCTAATGTTTTTAAGACAGCTTCTGCTCAGGCAGGTATGAACAGGGTTTAGATCTAATCTTTAGAGTTGCCTCTAGTGAAGTTAAAATAAACTGCTAAGCTAAAGGCTAAAGCTACCTGCTACATAAACAAACTACAAAAACGGCGGACATCTTACGTCATGAAGGCCACGTGACGGGGGGCTTTCTGAACGTCTGTACGTTGTAACATGCGTGTACACGTGGAGGCCGCCGAACGGGGGGAAGGGGGTTAATTACCTGGGCAATCTACCTCGTGGTAGCTCTGCAACAAAGAGACCGCGTGATGCTTATCACTGAACTAGCTTTGGCTAACAACGCCGCAGAATGGCTGCAGATTGAACAAAGGGATTAACAGAGACTACGTTTGGTTCTGCGAGTCACTAGGAGGTGCTCCGGTTCGCGGCTCAAAACCGAGTCAAAGCAAGATACACACACACACACACCATCAAAACTGCCATTTACTAATAAAGAAAACACAGTAACTTCGAACATAAATCGCACACAATCAAAAGCTCAGCTTACCCAGAAAAAAAACAGTAACCTTAACACAACTCTGATTAATGGAACATTGACAGAAAGCATGCATCCATACATAAGAAAAATCCTAGATCTGCTCCACCCAGACTTTCAAATAATAATAGAACAACCTTAGTTTAAGATGTCCCGGAGGGATTGATGGCACAAAAAGTAAATAATTTGGTTGCGATGGAAAAGCACAAGAAAAAAGGAGAGGGGGAAAAATTAAGTCCATTCGTTGGATTGAAAAAGAAGATGTTGATCACAGCTGGAGCAGCGATGGCCAATTGAAGCTTGGGGAAAATTTGCTAGCGGTAACAGAGGTTTGAGACACGTGTGACCAGCACCGTATCAGGAGGATTAGGGCCTAGTCTCTCTTTAAAATGTTCATGGAGATCTCACGCTCATAAAAGCAGCGTTCAGAGAGAGCTCCTGTTTATCTCCTTAAAGCTCAACGAGACGAACCAGAGAGACGGCAAGTCCTTCCTCATTGGTGATTATAAAAACCCCGGGGCTCCTCCTGTGGTTCCGGGCATCCCAACAGATTAGAGGAGAGCTCTAGTGGGTTTGATTAAGTGATATTTCACCCAACCGACATGGAGGGACCTATCTTTGTCCGGCCCCCCAGGAAGAGAGAGTGAGGTTTTGTTGCTTGACCGGGGGCATAGGTGCTGCACGTTTGTCGTCCAGAAAACAGAAACCTACATTTCTTTCAAAGATTTCAGAGAAAGAGTTTTGGTTTCTAAAGTTGTATGGGCTACTATTTACTCACTTACTAAAAAGGCAATGACTCTTGGCTGTTTGAAAATATTTCCACTTACAAAAACAATTCAGTTTATGAATATAGCACAAATTCATAACACACGTCATCTCAAGGCACTTTACAAGAAAAGTAATTTCAGTTAAATCATACGTACATTCCAATGAAAATGTAAAAGTTTTCTATTTAAGGAATCTTAGCAGATTGCATCAAGTCACTGCCCTGCTTATAGAGACTCCAACTACAACAATTCCTCAGTCGTCACTCATACTGAGTAAGCATGTAGTGAAAGTGGAGAGGAAAAACTCCCCTTTAACAAGAAGAAACCTCCAGTTTCGTAATTTGCCACAACATTCTTGAGATTGAAGAAGAAAAAGCAGAGACATAGAAAGAAAAAATAGAACTGATGTGAGATGATTTTCTACATTAAAGAAAGTAATATATGGAGGCTTAAAGAACAGGTTCTAGTTGTCAAAAAAACTGTGGCCTGGAACTGCTTTTTTGAGAGTAAAAAACATCATTTTATAATCCTAACTTTTTTAATCCTTATTGTACCTTGGCACCAGTATCTGCCCCATGGCTTAATTCACAAAAAATATCCTTTTTCCTTTCCAAGTGGACCTCTAAAATTAAAACAAACTTATTTTCCAGCACTAAAGAGCCATGCCCTTTAGGCCTCCCGCTGCTGACTGGAAGGCATTTGGACTTCCTACCCCTTAGAGACCTCGGGTAGGGGTTAAGAGTGAAGGGTAAGGCGGTAGTTGAGATTCAGCCTTAATTCTCCAGGTTACTTTAATTGGACATTCACCACTGCTTTGGGGCCAAAGACATGAAGGGAGGGAAAGAACTAAAGCAGATAAGCCTCTGCCATCGATCTGGTGGCATTAATCTTGACTCCAGTCATAACTACGCCAAAGTTTTGTGTTCTTGGTGTGAGTCTGTATGTGATTTTGCTGTTGAGAACTCCTGTTACTGCCTGCCTTGGAGTGTTTATATGCTGGTGATTGATTATAACCTTTGTGGACAGAAAGAAATCCCTCTGATCAGGGCTGTGTTTACATATGTTGGTGTTTATATCCCCACGTGGTGTTAGGTTAGCCTAATTTTTGTTTGTCTATGTTTGTCCAGGTGTTTGTGCGAGAAAACGTTCATGGTGTGTACACCAGATGAGTGTGAGTGAACACGCTGCAGTTTATGCATCGTCTTTGTGGGAGACTGACTGAATGCATGTTTTGTGTTTGTGTGATACACTCCTGTGCATGTACACAGTGATGAGGCACGACAGACTTCTTGGCGACTCATCCATCATTTTCCCCCCTGGCTCGCACTGCCCTCAGAGGAGTGCTTCTCTGTCATGGTGACATTGGGCTCATTTTAGAAGAGAAAAATAGTGCATCCACCCCCAACATTGCCAGCGCACGACGTTAACCTTCCCCTTTAGCCAGTCGGCTTAGATAATGCAGTAACAATCCCTCTTAAATATCTCAGACTTCACTTGCTGTTGGGTTTACACACTGTATCCATGGGGAGAGATTAGCAATCAGAGCAAACTTTACTTTGAAGGGCCTTCATATGGCTAAAGCAGCTTCATAAAGTAGCTTCAGGTGGGATATCACCTTCTCTCACCCACCTCACCCATATCATTACCATGTTTCCTTCGCTTCCTCTCTGATGGATAACCTTGGACGGTTTGGACGGAAAGCAAATGAGGGAGAGAAAGGGACAGACAAAACCACTTCATGGGCATCCCACGTACTCCCTGCCCTGCATCTTTCCCTCACTGATAATGTAAAAGGTGAGTCAGCATGAACAACTGCAGTAAACCCTCTCAATCAATCTGTTTACACTTGCCTCTGAAGAGACAATGTCAGTGCCACACTGCCAAGCCACTGCTGCAGTGTGCATGTGTCTTCCACCGCCCCTCGCAGATTACCCTCCACCCCCCCAAAAATAGGACAAGCTGCCCATCGCTGCTGAGACTGAGAGATGTCATAGAGAGGGAGAACACTGCTTGCATGAGATGAGGAAATGAAGTAGAGGGGTAAAAAAAAAGAGCATTGCAGAGTTAGAGTATGATTTCGCTTTTGCGGGAAAGTGTGCCGCTGCACTACGGCAGGCCTTATGCAACATGCAGTGCCACTTTGTCTCTCATCAGGAGTCAGACAGAGTGGGTGGTGCCAGCACTTCTATGTAAGACTCTAGACTTTACCTGTTGATTTTTTTAATACTGATCTTGGAAAACATTAACCATAATTAAAATTAAAAAAAAACTTTGAAATACAACAGATGGCCAGAAATCAAAATATACAGAATTTTTCTTGTTGAGTTCTGATCAGTGAAATTGAAAGTGAAATCTGAAAAATCAGATTTTTGTTTAAATGCATTAATTGTCTCTAAGCTCAAAAAAACCTTCCATTTTAGTAGCACATCAACCGGAATCAGCACCAGGCACTTTGATGTATTTCTTTCAGTTTAGTAAAAATTAAAAAAAGGTCAGGGTTAAAAATATTGGCTTTGAGCATAAATTAAGATAACCTTCTAATTCACTTAGTAAATGAACATTACTATGACCTCTATCAAACACCTGTGGCGTATTTTTCTCTGTTTTTTTGTAATATACTAATAAAAAAGCTGAATTGGGATTTGATCTCAATAAGAAAAAGCACAAGTTTTTTAAAGGTTCATTTAGGAATGGTAACTACTGCATTATATAGCTTCAAAATGACAGAAAAGTGACCGGACCCACAGAGAAAGTGTATGGATTAATAATAATAAGAAGAACCTCTTTACTCAATTACAAACTTTTTTGGGAAATATTAAACTTTCGCTTCAGTTTCTTCTGCTTCAGCCAAATACTTTGTATACTGCTGTTCAGAGTATCTGTATTTTCACCTGTACTGAATGTTATATTTTTCTACTGTGGTAGACTGATACTGTAGGTACATGATGGGGTTGTGGAAGACTTTGCCTTCACTGTTCTGGTGGCAGTAAAGCTGGTGGTTTACCTAACCCATCTTACTCTTGACAGTGCTCATACATCGTTTAGCCTAATATAATCGGCTTTGACTTTGAGGTTTGACTTGTTTTAGTTTCATAAACAAGGTTTTTCTGTTTATTACATTACTGCTTTGGCTCCCCTAATTTGTTGAAGTGAGTCCATCATTTTTTCTTCTGAAGCTTAAGCATTAACTGCTAATTTTTACTTTTCAAAACCAATCTTTCAAAATTAATCACACTTTATAACAACTGACAAACTCTTAGCATTTTATAATCATGTTAAAATAACTTACGCTTTCTCTTTCTTTTTATCTTGTAACTAAGCATGTGTCGCTTTCTGGTATCAGAGTGTACATGTTTTTCAACATTGACTCTTTAAAAATGTCAAAATTTCAAAGTCCTTTCAATACAATACTAAACAAAAGGGATTGCTCTTACGATAATTCTAACAGATATTCCTGTGTGTGTGGTCAGTTCAGAGTGCTCTGGTCCACTTGGGAGGATGTTGGCACCTTTCAGATCACACATTAGAGATATTCAACATGCGGGATTGTCTTGGCCAGAAAATGCCAGAGTGTGTGGTGCGTTCGAGGAAAAAAAACGAGCAAGCAGCCTGTTGAATGTGACGTGTAGCCAATCAGATAGTGAGGTGACTGGCAGCCTTGGATCTTCCTCCTCATCCACCGTGTTTATTAACTCAGAAGTCATGTTGATCTTGAGATCATTGGGTAAATGTTGGTGGGTTTGGAAAGAACAACACAATATTAAAATCTTGCCATATTAAACAGGCATATGAGATTTCACTTGTAATCTTTTATTAATTTATCATACTTGAGATTGCACTGACTGCAGTCTCAACTTTGCACTGGGATATGGTGAAATTACTGTTTTACACGAACCGAATGTGATGAGCAAAGAAAATGCATAAAGACGTAGTTCATCCACATAATCCTATTACATAACATTATTCAGGACATTTTACTGCCGTTACTTGCAAGTGACACCATTCAGTCAGAGAAGAGTCCATTATCAAAAGAGGAAAATGAAAACAAAACAAATGCAGCAAATGTAAAGGCCAGAAACGGCAAGAGGCTTTAAGTCAGAGAAAGGCAAGGCAAGGGAATTTTATTCATTATTTAGTATAGCACACTTTCAACACAAGGCAATTCAAGGTGCTTTACATGATTTGAGACAAAGAAACAACAATGCAGTATTTAAAAACATGGAATACAAACTTTATGAAAAGAATACAAAGAAATAACAGTAATTAAATAAGAATAAAAAGCAAAATCAAATCAGTTACAGGCAATTCTAAATTATACATTTTTATTTTAGATATAAGAGTTCAGTGTATCTGCAGCTTTGCATTCATCCGGAAGTTTGTTCCAGATATGAGGAGCATAGAAGCTGAAAGCGACCTCTCCGAGTTTGGATTTGCTTCTAGGGATGATCAGTAGACTAGAGCTAGAGGACCTGAGTGATCTGGATGGTTTGTAGCGATCAGCAATAGCAGATCTCTAATGTACTCTGGTGTTAACCCATTCAATGATTTATAGACTATTAAAAGCACTTTGAAATCTATTCTCTGAGCTAAAAAACACCCATATTGCATTACTAATGTAACATGTTTACTTCAGTGCCATTAATCCACTGTACATCCATACTCAGAAAACTGTGCTAGAGATACACACTGATCTTCTGACACATTGGTGGATACACGTATCTTTTTCTCTGTAACCTTCCCTTCATAGATAAACATCTTACAACAATCACAGCAATGGGCAGCGATGTTCCTCCTTGAACTAATATCAAGTTTCAGAGATTCTGTCTTTTTACTGTATTTTAAGGAGGAATCTTTTTTTTCCCCATGGTATCTGTCATCTGAGTCATCTTTTGCTACTACATGCTTAGTAACTTTACATTCACACCTGATCTCTGTGTCCTGATAAGTCACGCCGAAGGTCAACCGCTGTTATCAATTTGAGTGACCTTGCTGACTGTAATGTCTTATTGAGCCACAGCACAATGGCATGAGTGTATTGTCTTTCGTACGGTTCTGAAAATAACTTCCTTCCTGTGCACGGATCAATATTGTGGCATGGTGGGTAAGAAATATCATGCCGTTTCGCTCTAAATTACATCAGGAATCTTGGAGGATGTATGTTAGCTGGGCTGGAATCGATAGCCGTTATGAATATGTAAGCCTTTCTTTTCCTGCTTTAGTGTGTTTATGTATATATTAGCTACAATAAAAGCAGATTTGTCTGAGAAAACGTCCCTGAAGGTTTTATATATATTTATACAAATATTGCTCATAATTTTCCTTTGTAACCATATCCCAGCAATATGACGCAGCGCTCCATGGCCTCTTATTACAGCCACTCACCGTGAAGCAATACCACATTTCAATCATTCTGTCACGGGAGTACTATAATCTTTTTTTTTCTTCTGCATGGCATATGTCCTTCGACTCCTAACTAATCCTTATTATGCCTCAGAAGCGAAGGTCATTGTCGAAGCCGAGGGGTGATTAAGTTAATCCACTTGTTTTGTGAATCCGATTTACCTCATTTTCCAAACTAGGGAACAATGTTCCAGCACAAAGACATCAAGATGATAGTGTGGCCTGCATTAAGAAGGAGGGCCCCTACACTGGAGAGCCTTCTGGTATCTGCCCACATCATCTGCATCCCATTCTGCTTCCCTGTTCTCTGTCAGCGCTTTCCTCATAACTGCATCCAAAGTTCCCTGTGCCGTATTTTGTGCTGGAATGAAAGGGAGAGGGGGGCACATGTAAGTTAAAAGCGACATTATCTCTCCTTTTCTGAAATCAATATGTCACTGCAGTATAAGCCAGTAGCCAAGTAAAAGCCCCATTGCCACAGGGAGTGGGAGTCCGTGCTGCGGCCAGCGAGCCTCAGTGAGTTACGCAGTGCAGTGGCATACAGTTGGCTTCATTAGCAGGTCCCTCCCTTCAAGAGAATGGGTTATTTACTTCTGCACCGTGCAGAGACAGATGCTCCACAGATAATATGCAATAGAAATTTGTACAAGTACAAATAGGTGTGTGTATGTAAGGGAGAGTGTGTGTTAGTGTGTTTCAGGGGCAAGGGTGTTTGTTTTCCATATAGTCAGCGAATAAGGCTGAACCTACAATGCATCCAGATATGTCTAAATTCAGTGCATGAATAAAGAGATCAAATTATAGACCTGTGTTAGTGTGTAATTATGTTTGTGCAATAGAGAGAAATTGTGTTTTTTCTACATGCCTACAAATGTTTGGTGTCTTTTCTATTGTACATTATGCCCCTTTCTCACTAGGCTCTGCTCTGCCCAGACCGGTTCTAGTCAGCCTATGTTTAACATGTTTCCACTACCTTTGTCTTGGCCAAGGCGACCCAACACTTCCATCTGTGGACTGATTGGTCCGGTAAAGCAATGTCACTCTCTGTCCTACCTATGTATTGGTAGCCACTGATTGGCCTGCAGTTGTGAGTGTGTAGTGATGTCACAGAATTATGACACATTCTGTCCAAAGTCCAAAACTTTTCTGGGGGAATGGGGAAAATAAAATAAAAAAAAATTCTCTAAGTGGAAATGAGCCATTGCTTTCTAATTTTGAATGTTTCATTATGGACTGCTTTCACTACACCTGTGTAATTAGACGTTTTGTTTTCATTTGATATCAAACGTTAAGCCTTTTAAAACATTAAAACATTGTCCATCTATATGTCTATCGCATTTCATCCACAGTATGAAACACTAGAGATTTGATTAATATTTCATAATCTATTATCAAGAATAAAAATATATTAATAAAACATTAATTAAAATAAAAATGTGAACTAACTTTTGTGTGATTTGTAATTTGACTTAAATATGATTCAGGTGATGTGAGCACTAAATAATGCTAATTATTTCTCCTCTTTTCCAGTTTATACGTTTGTCGTTGTGGTCATTGTGCACATTACTTTCTGGTATGAAAAAGAACAGGGGTTGTTTGTTCTGACCTCATGATGAATAGGGTCTGCTGACTTCAGACTTAGATAAATGTTCTGTTAACAACTCTTAGTGAGGTTTTTGACACCAAAAAAAATAATATTTACCAGTGATTCCAAAACTGGTTCTTCGAAACAGTTGCCATTGCTTTTCAGTTTTGGTGCTTATTTCGGCATGTCTCAATAAACAATTAATCAATTAATATGGTAAATTCAAATGAGCTCAAGAATTTTTCCAGTCACAATAAATTATATTTGTATGAATGTTTGTTTTTCCTCTTTTGTCTCAAACTTTTATTGTTTCAATTAGTTCTCTAATTTCTGTTGGACATTAAAAGTGCCTTTTAGTGTTAGTGGTTAATCTTATTCAGAGATTTAAATGTATTGATCGTTAAGAGGTTGCACATCCATTATCGTTACTACTGTTGAAATTGATCTAAAAAGGACAATATTAAAATACAGTATTTATAATGATAATATATATATATATATATATATATATATATAATGATAAAATCTCCACAATAATGTGTGGGGATTTTATTGTGAAAGGTCCAGTGTTATTCTACAAAATGAGCTGTCTAATATTGATTATTTAATAACAACCATGAAGTGAATTGTGGGGAAAACTGGGATTCAAGCAGGTCTTGTAGATGAAACGTAATATCTGAGTTGTTTGTGAGAACTATATCTTCAAAAGAAGATCAAGTTGCAAGAATTGTTCCATTTTTAAATATCATATAAACGATTTTGACACGCAAAGGCCTGGAGGTGAAGAATGAAAGATCAAACAGGGACTGAGTGTGGGGTGGAAAGAAATAATGGAGAGGTAGAAACCTAAGAAAACAGGGTTTTTTTTATTGAAAATGCACATCCTGTTGATCCTCTCAGTTAGTCATGATAAACAGAAATTATGCACATGTGGAAACACTTGGAGCCCCTCCATCACCAACTGAGTTAAGATTATAATCAGTGCTTTGTTTTACGTGTGCCTTTCTTTAGCGTCTATATCTCAGCCCCACATGTTTGTAAATTAAAGTGTGAGCTGAACAGAATTAGATTTCTCTCCAGTCAGAAAAAAGACACCACAGAAGGCATTTCACACAAAGACTATTATACAACATAGTTGTACTTTTCTTGACTATGATTTTGTAGTCATAATTAAAATAATGACTGTACTACTTTTTCTTGTAGAATCTTCCCTATAGAGAGCAACATACCCCCACTCCAAAACGTCTCGCTTGCCTGTCTCTTCAGATGCATGTTTGACTCCTGCGCTGAACAATTATGGTTACTTAACAAAGAAAACAATTGATTGCTAGAAGGCAATGGAATCTATGAGTGACAGTTTTCATTTCTGTTCTTTTTTCTCCTGCCAAATTACAGCCAATTAGTGGTGCTCTTTAAGCCTTTAACTTAAGATATGTACTCATATTCAACGCATATCCGGCAGAGTTAATGCAGTGGCAAAATTATTATTCTTGCTAAATAGCTATTGCAACAAAAAATTGATTCTTATTGTTTGCTAAAATGAAGGTTTTAATCAGCCAAGGCATTTCTTGTAGATATTTTGGAAATGAGCTCTTAATGGATTGAGTTTGGTTGAACTGCAGACTGCAGTTCTCACTTTTTTAATTGAAATTATTCTCCTGTTTTGCAATCTGGGCCTTAAGCAGGATTCTGCATGAAATATGTTTAACTTGGACTTACAGTTGGGAAGTTGTTGTTTTTTTCTGCGAAAGCTACAGAGGCTTATATGTAAAATATTCCACTATCTACTTTGTAGTTCTAGCTCATATCCAGCCTGCTTGTGTTTGGAGTACAGTTTGAGATTATTAATCAGCTGTTGCTGTCCCCTGGAGGTAAACCAAACTAAGAACAACACAACTCTAAAGCCTTCCGTTGTTTTCTTGTTACTGGAGCGCTTTCCACTCTTTTTAGTTAAGCTACCCAGGGTTTCTCAACTTCGTTTGCTAAAGCGAGTCAGCAAAAGAAGATTTTTGAACTCATGGTCATTTGCACAGAAGAGGAAACGAAACAATCCCAAAATGTGAAAATTGCACAAGTCTGAATATTTTATCACCTCTGAATGTGGGGAAAGTTTTGTTTAAAGCAAGGAAGAGGAAACTTCATCTGACTATTTTCCAAAACATTTTCCAATTTGCATCCATTATGAAGACTTTAATTAAACAAAGCATTTCATTTGAAAAAAAAACCAACCATTTGTGGGGAAGCTCAATCCCACCCCACACTCTCTTTATTGCTTTTTTTGGGGTGATTTCTCCCAATGATGAACCAGTAGTGGTAGTGGCCAGTGTGGGAGCAGATCTTTATCTCTGGAGTTCCCATTGTGCTTGCCAGATGGAGCTCATGGTGGCTGTTTCTCTGCCAGAGCACATTAAAGTAGGAACTTCAGCTTTCAGTGAGGGCCTTAATAGTTCAAAGTTGTTCACCTTAATCCTCCACCATCTTCATGGACTGTTGGAGATGTATGCCACTTGTGCTGACCTCTAATCATCTCCCTGATTTCCTAACTCTTCCTACCTGCAAATGAGTGCATTTTATAAAACATTATATTATACTATTATATTAAAACTCTTTCCCTCCATGCGGTTTAAAGTGCATCTGTCCAGGTTTGCAGCTACCCAGCTAAATCATTGTCTACTTTGAGACTCTGCCTGTCCCTACAAATTATCTCTTGGCTCACCCTGGGAGCTGGAGTGCAATGATCCATTTGAGCAAGAGAGACACCTCCCCCATTACTCTCAGATGGAGCTCAACACCTTTTACAATGCCATCCTGGTCAAAAACAGAGCTGCTTCAATTTTGTTTATATGAAAGTGCGGATGTCTGGAGCATTACTCAGCTCCGCATGAATCATATATTTTTCATGACATTATCATTTAGAAATGAAGGATCAGAGAGTTGATTGGAAAAGCTTTGGAATAGATGATGTAAAAAGCTTAACATAGGTGTGTTATTATTTATGAGACTTACGATGATTTGGTGGGCAATAGAACCTCTAAAACTCTGGATACAATTTACAAAGCAGAGCTATCGCTGATCCAGTTTTGTATGTTTCACAAAGCGGTTTGAACCAAATCCACGCAGGGACATCAAGTACAACAGATGGGAACAATTTGTGTCAGGTCACAGTTTTCTCTCCTTTTGCAAACACAATTAAGATAGATATTGAAGTCCCTTGTTTGTTTTGTTGTTTTTTGTCTATCATGTTATGTTTTTTATGTACTATAAATCTACCACTTTGCAATCATGGAAAAAAAAATCTTGAACTATTTTTTTTTTTTTTTTGCTAACAAAAAATTACCTTTAATTTATACCTGACTTTAAAAAGATTAAACATTTGGTGAATACATTAACCGTTTTTTAAGATCGGCATGTATGAAAAAAGTCATATTTTTAAGGCAATCTTCAAAATTATTTAGTGTCTAAAGGACACAGCATGAGAAGTCAAAGTGTTAAGAAACCCTGAAGAATAAAGTCAGAACTCTGGACTGTTACTTGACAAGGCATTCCTCAAGATTTAGAAAATAATATTGGATTTCCAAATCAATAAATGATGCCATAGATTACCAAACCTTAGAGTAATACATCCCTTTCATAGTTCATAAGGGGTTAAAAATACATTGATTAGAGCTTAAAAAAAGATCTGATTGTAAGAGTACTATATCTAGACAGCTACATATGTAGTAATTTATTTTGATGACATCTACTTAAGTTTCACACAATAAAAAAAAAATTGAATTTCCATTGAAGGCTGTGCTCTTGCATCACCTCCTTTATGGTTTAGGGGTAAGATTCCTTCGTGTATCAGGCAGACTACTTTAGGATCAGTAATTTGAGTTGTTTTCCAGTAATGCTTGCAACACAACTGTAACTTTCTTTTTCATCTTTTTTGCCAAAATTACTACCGGCTTTTTGAAACCTTTTTTCCTTTGCCACAATTTGTATATTGCTGACATTTTTTATTGAACAATGACCCTTAAATGAATGTGTAACTACTTATTCAAATGTGTGACAAAATGCATCAAAGCAGACTGACACCATGTCCTTGATTACGTGATCTTTGGAGCAGAAGGTGCAATTCTATTGGGTTTCAGAATTGGATGTGCAAACTCAGGTTTGCAAACATTTACGTAGTGCCCACAAATATCTTTGTGTAGCTGCTTCTTAGTGTGTTGCACAGAAAACTCAATTACTAATAAAAAGATAATATTAAATAGGGTGTAGTCTCGTCAAACAGCTGAAGTGAAAAACATGCCTTCTATTCTTCCTTCTCCTTTTTCCCCCATATTTCCTTCCATTAAATCTACTGGTGTTGACATTTCGGCTCCACCTAATCAGCATAGTTTGCAATTTACAAATCCCAATAAAGACACAAATAATTTACAAGTAAATCAGAATCTCTTAATTAAACAAATTCCCCTTACATTCAATTGTGCTGAAGTAGAATTTAGCATCTTCAGGAATATAGTTTCAGTCTGTGGTATTGGTTGTGTAGGCTACCAAATGTTTCCAGGTCTTAAATGAATATCCCAGGGCTGCTCTTTTCAGCACTCTGCAAGCTTTGAAAAGTCTTGGGACAATGAAGATGTCAGTTATCCTTGCCATATTTTTCTTATTTGCTCATTCTTTTTAAAACACCCTAAACTTCTATTTGAGATTTTATAGATGTTTTCACTATATCACTGTATTCCACTATTGTCTACCACTGTGGTATTTTTTCGCTTCTTTCCTTTACTTTCTCGTTTTTCTTTAATCAAATAATTTCTTTAGGAGCAGTTAAACATATAAATAAAAAACATTAGAAACATACACCTATTATGTTTTCTTTTGCTCTAAATTAGTTCCATGGGTGTATTTTGCCAATGGATGTTGGTTAACTCACTTCTTCTCCATGTTGTTTTTGTGGCTTTTATATTTTGTACCTGACTTTTTCTGGGCCTAAAAGGAGCTTGTCTTGTGTGAGATTTGATATTTGCCTTGGAGATGTTGAGAATCTGAGTTTAAGAACTATCAATTTAAGTTTTCTATAATCTGAACATAGAGGTCTGTATGGAAATGGGATTTGAATCCACCAAATACTACCCATTAATGTAGTTATTTTCTTTAATCCAAGATAATATTCTCTTACATACCATAAGAGTCATTTATTCAATAGCAGTCAGAGCCACAGTCAGTTGAAATAGGTTGTAATTCAAGTTTTTATATGGTCTGGGATTAAGAGTTAGGCATTTTTATAAATATTTATGTCAATAACTAAATGGTTAAGCATGAATATATTTTTCATAGGTACCGAATAAAAGGAGGTTGGGTTGAGATGACAAGGCTTGGATTCAAATTTGTTTCATACACTGGTAAAGAGGAAAAAACCTGCAGCGGCTCTAAAATCCTTATAGAATTACAAAGAATTACCTGAATCCTTTGTGTTTCATATGGTACCTAATCAGAGATGCAAGCCATCGCTGTCTTGGTGCAGATTTTTCCACATCCTGATAAATTGGTATCCTGTAAGCCTTTGCAATCATCACAGCTGTGATTCCTTCATAATGCTAATTGTTTGTTCTTTCTCTTCAATCAATTTTACTGCAGGCAGGTAATAGTAGTCAGGGTTATTTTTGGTAACTGATCCATAAAAAGGGGGGGGGGGAAGTCTGTAACACGCTTCAGCATTGCTAAGCAGTAGGCTCATCGGAAAAATTAGCATTTTGCTAACTCACCCCCAACCCACCGTTGACGTATTGCCTACTAAGATAACAGGGATCACCCATGTGTCCCAGGAGCTGATTAAATCACGGGCTGATGGGCGTTATTTACAGCATAACCTCTCTGAGCGTGACTTGTGTGGTCTGTTTACATGTGCACACCTCTCAAGGACCCCGTCCTCAGTGCAGTTCTGGCCTTTCCCTGTCGCCCACACTTGCAATGTATCATGTTAGGGGGATGAGAAAGCAGGGAGCGCACTCAGGCTATAATTTTTGTTTCCTGGCAGATGTGTCACCTCTTTAGCCTTGGTGAAAAGGTAGTTGAGGGTTGAAGCCTGCTGACATACACTTGGAGCAAGGTTTGACTGAGCGTGCGCATGGTTTTGCACATTTGTGTGCAACTGGGTGCTCATGATGGTTTCTGGCCTGCTGGTACATAGTGTGGGTTTTTGTGGGTGCATTTGGGCAGAACGGTGCTCGTGAGAGTTCACCTAAGACGACATTGCGGCTGATGGCTTGTCACTGATAGTGGTCATGATGTGAAACGAAGGTCACAGTACTCTTCTCTGGGTTTCGTCTGGCCCTCTCTCAGGAGTACTTCTGTAGCTGTCAGCTAATGAGACAGCAGAGGGGGCCAAGCGAAGAAGAGGGCAGATGGAAAAAAGTGACAGAGAATAAAGGGAGAGGAGATGGTGTTGTTAGGACAGGAGAAAGGTAAAAAAAAACTGGTAAA
Source organism: Apricaphanius iberus (assembly GCA_028564705.1). Lineage (NCBI taxonomy): Eukaryota > Metazoa > Chordata > Actinopteri > Cyprinodontiformes > Aphaniidae > Apricaphanius > Apricaphanius iberus. Next base: position 1,011,037 of record JAPXFQ010002197.1, read on the forward strand.
ATGTGAGCATAAGAAAAGAGGGGATACAGGAAGGAAAGCAAAAACCGCTGCACAAAAACAAAGCTTAACAAAGGGGGCTTGGGCTTACAGGAATACAGCAAAAACCAGCCTGGGAGTGGCCTCCTGCAGTCTGCCAAGGACCACACCCTCACAGGCACCCTGCCCTGTCTTCTTCAGATCTACACTGCCTGCAAGTTTTTCTCTGTTGAAATTAATTTCCTTCTGTTTTGCACTTTTTTTATCTGCCCACTTTTCCCCCTTATTTTTCTTTAGAAATTGCTCTCGAACACTGTCTTTAGGTCACCATGCTGTAGAATGATAGATTGGGTGGAAGGGTCATGGAAGTAGAGCGGGGGTTGTGGTGCACTGCAGTGTAGCATGACTGATGGGAACATGCACTTTTTTTTTTCCTGGAGGGCTCTACCAGCAAGCCCCAGAGTGCAGTGTAGCGATGCTGCACACAAGAAATGGGCCTGCAGCATCCACATGAGGCCACGTTTTTGCTATCCTGAATCTGAACCTATGCTTATCACTTTGGAAAAGCTGTTGGCAACAATGAGAGATGGAAATTGCTAGTGTGAGTTCATTTTAACATTTCGTTCCTAATGGTTTATTGAACAACCACTATTCTGCTCCACTTCAAAGTAGTTTGTTTCCAGCTTTTGCTGCGGCTGGATCCTCTGAGTCACCATCACTGTACGATGTCACCTCCCAACGTCTACCTCACCGTCAGACATCATACCTAAACATTATTGTAGCCCATGTCCATCTTTGACTCTCCCTGTTTTGTTTGTCAGTCTCCAGGGTGAGCACCTTAGGAGAATTCAATAAAAAAAATTGCCATAAAAATCCTGCGGTCTCTTTAAGCCACGTCACTGGATTTTGACTTAAGATCAATACCCTACTCCAGAGAATTTCCATAGGGTCAGAGAGGAAAAGAGAAGTCTGTGAATGTCGCTTCCATTACATAGTGCCTGTTGTGCTGCACATATGTACCAAAGCCTTGGTCCAGCTCATTCATTTGTAATGACTGAGTTATGACTCCCCTGAGTCATGCTGGAGACTGAGGTCTCAGTGTGCAGTCAACCAGAACCAGCTGGAGATGGAAAAAACAGGGATGTTTGGCTGGACGTTCTTTTAGAAACAGGAGCATTGAAGTGCTGATAAAATGTTAACTGGAATAAAAGTGACGGCACACGTAAGACTGCAGGTTTGTTGATATGGATGTTATTTGTTTAACTAACATTCAGCCCGATGCATTTTATTTTGCTTATATTGAGCCTAATACCTGTAAACTGCCTTGAAAAAGTATCCATTTCAACCAAACTTTTATGTATTTTGTTGCTTGTAGAGGAATTTAAAGTAACATATCTGGGAATTGAAAGGAAAAGGAAAATAACACTATTCAAACCAGTAGATATGTAAAGTGTGGTGTTCATTTCTATTCCGCCCACTTTAGTCTAATACACCTCAACTAAATCCATGGTTTCTAAAGTAAACTCATTTGCAGTGTGGCACTGTCTGTGATTGTGAGAGTCACATTCAAAGTTTGCCGCAAATCCACTGGTGCAGCTACCTACTTTCTGAGGGGTATGCAGTCACATGACAGTGGCGCCGCCGCCCTGTTGTGTGGTGGCACGATATGATCACTCTCTTCAGTTTGTTTGAATTGAATATTGATTTAAATGAATGAAAATTAAATAAATAAGTAGTAGTAGTAAATACTATAATATGTTATCATCTTTTTTTAAATTGACGGGTAAAATAGATTATGAATGGATACTTTTTATCCTGTCAGTCAAAATGACCGACAAACAAAATTGTTGATTGACTGCTGAACTATTAACTATTAACAATACATTTGAATTTCGATAAACATTCCTTGTTTTATATCAGTTACTGATTGGACTCTGATCATAAATATCTGATACAACATAACAGTTGCAAGACAACAGTAACCTGTGACTATAGCTGCAGCTTTAACTAATCTGAATAGCTATCTACATCCTCATGATAAGCTTACATACCTTACCTACTGTTTTTCAACAACTTTAAAAAGCTTAATTAGTACACATTAAAAAAATAAGGTCGACATTAAATACATTTATTTTGTCGACAGGTTCCACTAAATTGAATTAGGTTAGTTTAAGTAAAATTGTTAAGTCGGTCTAACATGGCCAGGGCCACAATATTTGACGGTGGATGGAGGCACAAAAAGTATGCAGCAGGGGATGGGCCTCAAGCACAGGTTATCTGTACACCAAGCACCTGCCCTAACTACTTTGCTACACAATTACTTAAAACTCTTTTTATTTAAATAAGGAATATGACTTTGCACTGGAAATTAAGTCATATTTCTTATCTAAATATATGAAGAAAAGCCTCTCCAACTAGCTAAACATAATGAAGCCATGCAAATATTGAATTTATATCACTTGCAATATAATAGCCTACAACATATTTCACACAAGTAGTCTTTTGCATTGAGAACATTGCACACGCTGATGTTGTGCTAATCACTGCATTTTTTATTTGTAGTCCAGTGCTTTGTTTCAGATCAGGCAACATAAATTTATGTCCCAATCATTGTCTTTACGTCTGTTTCTTTGACTTTCAGTTTAGTTATAGTTCACAACTATCATGGCTATTCCTGCTCTCCTATATGACCACAAGTACCTTAAGCAGCAGCAGAATAGCTTCACATACTGTGAAATCTTTTAACCACGCCATGGTTGCATCTCCTTTAACCGTGAGATAACTCAAACAAGCACAGTCTCCAGCATTCCCTTACCAGTTCATGGTCTATATCCATTTTGGTGCTGGCAAACATGAACATTAAAAAGACCTTGACTTTCCAAATGTTTCTTAAAGTTATTATTTCTTTTACAGTGTTTTGAATTTGTGAAATTAGCTTTATATCTTCCATTATTTCTGGATCCAGGAATGTTACTAGAAGTTTACATTCAAAATGTTCTCATTTGTTAAAAATACTCAGTGTTGTTTAGTTAAAATATTTTCTGTTAACAATAAAACATGTTTTTTATTTTATTTTATTTTATTTAGTACGCTAATACATTCTCAGTGGTTAAATTGTGATAAATGGAAATCAGGTTATGTGAAGATGGTGTCAGTAATAGTTCCCTTTCCTATAGTAGAATAATTCCATATTACAGTGAGCTTGTAGAAAAGAAAAAAAAAATCCTTTGCTCTGCAGAGGGCTTGAAGCTTTTTAGATGGACCCACCATTTTCATTAACTCCACTGTAGCCGAAAAGGATTTGAACTGTGATCCTCCTGGATAATGGGAGCCTGCCTTACTACCCAAGCCATGGGCATGGTATTCTGTAGTGCTGATGAAAACACACTATGATATATACAAGCAGTATTTTTTGTCTACTGGAATTCAACCTTTGTATAATTAAAATTGTTTAGAAAAGTCAAGATCATGTATTTAGTTCTGAAATTATAATTAATTTGTTCTTAATTATTATAAACAAAATATCAGATCTGTTTTATGACAACCAAATTCTCAGTTTGCCTGAGTTTCATTATTACAGAGAATCTGAACATATATTTTGAATTTCCTATCCCAGTTTCGGCACGTCACCAAAGCTTAAACAGTTTCAGATTTTTGGCTTTGGCTTGAAAGCCTTTGTAAAATCGTGGCTTGTGTCTCACTTTCCTACAAGTATGGGTCATGTCTAACACGTATAAAATCATGTTTTTATGTTTTATACTGCTTCATTGTCTGTTAGCTCTTGATTTAGCACTTATTCAATGCCTTTTTTCTGACTACCTCTGGCTCAGTCCAAAGCAGGGTGATGTGACCTAACATTTGCACCTATATACTGATTGTTCTGGTAATTTGATGCCAATATCACTCCTACCTACTTTGTGGTAGCCACTGATTGGCCTGGCATCTTGTGTTTGAAGTCATGTTAGAGAATGGCGATACAGTCGCTATTGCTTCCAGTGAGTTGAAAACATTGCTGGGAAAAACAAAAAAAAGTTACGTGCGAATATCTGGCCGTAAAGGACCACAAGGGCCAGAGTAGGGAAGACAGAGAGCATTGGAAGTGCTTTGCTAAAATCGCAGAGAGAAAGAGAGAGTGGGCTAGATACCGGCTCCAGCATCAGCATCTGTAATGTCGGAAAACGGAGAGGGATGACTGATTCTTACTGAAACTTTCCCTGGCTGAGCATGTCCCTGCCCACTGCTGAGTTCCCGAGATGGCAAAGGAAACACAACCAGGCCATTCTGGGCCGGGCTGATCCAACAAAAGGGGCACTATTGTCTTTAAGTTGTATTTTGAGTCCAGCACGCGAGGCTATGTGAAGTCAAAGCTTTGTTTCCAAAGGGCTAAAGCATAAACATTGAAAGAGCTTACTTCATCCCATCTGGCTCATTGCAGGGGTTAGTTTTTTTCTTTGTTTGTTTTTCCTCTCTCTCTCTCTCCCTTTCTCCCTCTCACATTCCTGCTTTCACTTCTTTCTTTTGACCATTATTTTCTTTTTACTTTTCATAATCCTTTCCATTCTCAGTCTACTTAGCTTTTATCTAAACTAGTCCACTGTCTCTCCCTTTACTCTATCCTTCCATCGTCCCCTGTCTCCTGCTGCGAACTGTTAGAGCTGCAAAGAGCCTTAGGACTTGATGTTAGGAAGCCAGCTCCCATGAAAGGCAATGGGTCGCCACTATGCCTGTATAAGGCCAGATGACTGGTCAGTGTTGCATTTATGTGGGTTTTGTGTGTGAGCGTAACCAGGAGTGAGTGCGTGTCTGTGTTAGTTTTAGAAAGTACCTACTGCTGTGTGTTCAAGAGTTTTTAGATTCGACTATACATGAGGGAGAGCTAGGTTCAGGCTTTGACTACATAGCATGTCAGCCTGTGTGGGCGTGTTTTTTTTAGCTAGTTCAGCCCAGCAGCAGGCTGACGTGTGCCGACCAGCCACAGGGACCAAGAGGGTTTTTCTCTCTTGGCTAATCCAAATAAAGCTTCAGTGGAGCCGGAATGTGGAATGTCTGGGCTGTTGGTCATGGATGCAAAGGTCAACTAGTATGAGTGTGTGTCTGCAGACTTTTTCCTTGATTTATTTGTTGATGCAATAATGCTGTTGTAGCTATCCCATTTCCAAACAGACTTCACTATGAATAATCAGAGAGGAATTATGAAGGAAATTAGGAAGAATGCAGCATCATGACGACCTTACAGAGTAAACACATTAGGAAAGACTAGCAGAAAAGTCGCCATGGTTTATGTGGTTCCACTTTAGTGTTTATATCATCTACAGTATTCAGTGAACAGGAGCATCTTATTTTGTTAACCTGAACTGGAAAGCATTTAAACATTGCCTTGCAAAGTATTCATAATCTTTGTACCTTACTTCATTTTGCCATGTTACAATCACAAATTACTCTCTATTTTGTTTTTGTTTTAATGCTCTCCAGTGACACAAATATATGCGTATTTCAAAAGATTGAACAAAATATTAAAAATGTTATACAGTTGTAAAATGTTTTGATTTTTACACCTTTGAAAAGTTTGAATAAAATTGTTTTACCTCTTTAAATTCATACCTTGTATAACTTTGTAGAAATACCTTTGACTACAACTAAATTGACAGGTCTTTTCACAGCAATTACATCAGTACCTGTGAACATGTATTTTGAAGTCTTGCCTCTGATTCTGAGTTGTATTTAGGTGTGGACACCGCGGTGGAGGGGTTTGAGTGTCCCAATGATCCTAGGAGCTATGTTGTCTGGGGCTTTATGCCCCTGGTAGGGTCACCCATGGCAAACTGGTCCTAGGTGAGGGATCAGACAAAGCGCAGCCCAAAGACCCCTATGATGAGGAAAACTATTGGACTCAGAGTTCCTGCGCCCAGACACGGGTAAGCGGAGCCCCACTCTGGAGCCAGGACTGGAGGTGGGGCACGTTGGCGAGCGCCTGGTGGCCGCGCCTTTACCTATGGGGCCCGGCCGGGCTTAGGCCTGAAGAGGCAACATTGGCCCCCCTTCCCATGAGCTCACCACCTGTGGGAGGGGCCATAGGGGTTGGGTGCAGTGCAAGATGGGCGGTGGCCTAAGTCGGAGAACCTTGTCGGTCCGATCCTCGGCTGCAGAAGTTGGCTCTTGGGAGGTGGAACGTCACCTCTCTGGTGGCGAAGGAGCCGGAGCTGGTGTGCGAGGTTGCGAGGTTTCGACTGGACATCGTCGGCCTTGCCTCGACGCATGGCTCTGGCTCTGGAACCCGTCTCCTCGAGAGGGGTTGGACTCTCTTCCACTCTGGAGTTGCTCACGGTGAGAGGCGCCGAGCTGGGGTGGGCATACTTGTTGCCCCCCATCTCTGCGCCTGTACGTTGGGGTTTACCCCGGTGAATGAGAGGGTAGCCTCCCTTCGCCTACGGGAGGGAGGACGGGTTCTGACTATTGTTTGTGCTTATGCACCGAACAGTAGCTCAGATTACCCACCCTTCTTGGAGTCTTTGGAGGGGGTGTTGGAGAGTGCTCCTTCTGGGGACTCCCTCATTCTGATGGGAGACTTCATCGCTCACGTGGGCAATGACAGTGAGACCTGGAGAGGCATGGCTGGGCGGTATGGCCCCCCGATCTGAACCTGAGCGGTGTTTTGTTGTTGGACTCCTGTGCTCGTCATGGATTGTCCATAATGAACACCATGTTCAAGCATAAGGGTGTTCATGTGTGCACTAGGCACCAGGACAACCTAGGTCCTAGCTTGATGATCGACCTGGTTGTCGTTTCATCGGACCTGCGGCCGCATGTTTTTGGACACTCGGGTGAAGAGAGGGGCGGAGCTATCAACCGACCACTACCTGGTGGTGAGTCGGCTCCGGTGGTCGGGGAGGACGAAGGACAGACCCGGCAGGCCCAAACGTGTTTTGAGGGTCTGCTGGGAACGTCTGGCGGAGTCTCCTGTCAGAAGGGGTTTCAACTCTCACCTCCGGCAGAACTTCAAACACGTCCCGGGGGAGGCGGGGGACATTGAGTCCGAATGGGCCATGTTCCGTGCCTACGTTCCTACCCTCATCTATGGTCACAAACGCTGGGTGGTGACCGAAAGAAGGAGATTGCGGATACAGGCGGCTGAAATGAGTTTCCTCCGTAGGGTGGCTGGGCTCTCCCTTAGAGATAGGGTGAGAAGCTCGGTCATCCGGAGGGGGCTCAGAGTAGAGCCGCTGCTCCTCCACATCGAGAGGAGCCAGTTAAGGTGGCTCGGACATCTGGTCCAGGACTCGCTGGAGGGATTATGTCTCCCAGCTGGCCTGGGAACGCCTCGGGATTCCTCCCGAGGAGCTGGCCCAAGTAGCCGGGGAGAGGGAGGTCTGGGTCTCTTTGCTTAGGCTACTGCCCCCGCGACCCGACCCCGGAAGATGGATGGATGGATGGATGGTCATGACTTAGTAGATTTGTATTTGTGCCATAATTTTGTCATTTTCTGATGATGGATTAGATAGTTCTCTATAAAATGTTCAAATATCTAATATGGATTTAAAACTTTAAACTATGCCACACCTTTATCCCTGCCCTGTTTGCTGTTTGCATTGGTCTTTATGAGGCTGGTCACTAGTGTTCTCTAACAACCCTCTGAGGCATTCACAGAACAGTTTGATTTATCCTAAAACTTTACTGAATTAAATTTAGGGATATAAGATCAAAAAGGACAAAATACATATGTGCATATGTAAGCCTTAATTTTTCTTGTATTTCCCTGTTATGTTCAACTTTGTGTTAGGGTATCACAAAATAAAATCATAGTCGTTTAGGTTTTAGGTTATAAGGAGGATATGAAAAAGTTCAAGTAATAATAATACTTTTGCAAGACAACTTAAATAATTCTCTCCCTCCCAGTCACATTTGCACAACATATTCTTGTTTGGCTCTCTTCTCACATTCCTATTTTGTTTCAAAACTCTTACCACTAATGCGGGACTAGAGTTTTTCGTTTGGGGAAAATCACAGACATTTTTTTTAAAACTGGAATTGTTTTTTCAAACACATTAAGAAAAGATAGAAATGACAGTGCTGACCTCATCAATTCAATTGAGTTTGATATTTATCCCTTTTCTATGGAAGAGAGATATTTTAATAAAAAATAGTGCCTAAAAGGAGTGAAAGGCAAATATGTAGTCCTGGGAGGCTTTGATGTGATAGGGAATGCCGTTGTTCTTATTAAATGTCACTTATGCCAGCATGTGTATGTGTGCGTAAAAAGAGAAAGCAAAATATTGCCTGCGTGCAATTTATCTCCATGTGTCCTCAGAGCCCGTCGGCTACGGACTTTAGAGCAGCTGTGACTGGTTTCACCTCTGACCTCTGAATATTTTACTCCCAGGGTGAATCCCAGGGTGCTGTGTTTGCTTCCACATGCTGACTTTGGTGCATTTCTTCGGCTCTTTGTCAATCAAACACTTACTTAATGTACAGTAAAATCTATTTTCGTCTGTTTGATTCTGTTTGCATCGCAACATTAAGCACAATGGGAGAATAAAACTGGCAGAACCTCTGTCGTAGCTCTGCAGAGTGCTATTTGCTCAAAGATTTGACTACTGTTTGGTACCACTAACTAACTTTACCTTCTTTGATCTTTCTTCCACAATGCAAGTCCAGGAATTTATGTAAAATGCTGCACCAAAGCACTGCACTTTGTGTTTGAACACAGTCAGATTCTTCAGGTATTTGGTCCTGAGTCTTGTGTGCCATTTATCTTTGTCTCTAAACTGGTTTAAGCTAGAAGTGAGTGGAACTTTCAAAACTTTGTGTCTATCGCTCCCAGACAAGAGCAGCATTGCGACCGTACAAGCAGGCCAATTACGGCAGTGACATTCGGGTGTGCAAGACAGACTGACGTTAGGGCTAATTCCTGATAAAACCCAGTGACATTACAGCCGCAGTCAGGCAACGGGAGACTGTTCTTTAATCTACTGTGTTACATAGTGAAGCTTGTAGTACTTTTTAAGAAAATTGCCAGTGGAAACCGTCTTTCAAATGTCAATAGACTTTTTTTCCCATGCTTTTAGCAGTGGAGATGACCTGTGCATACTGTACAGGGTAGCCTGGGGATTAATGGGTAGAGACACTAACTGCTCGTGGCTGTGATAGCAGATTGTTTGAAGAAATTAAATGCATTTCTAATCCATGTTTAACAACTCATGCAGCTACAATGTAGTACTGTACATGATTATGTTCCCTTGCACATAAGCACAAGGATTGATCATTGTTGCCACAGCGACAATCATCTATTGGGTACTGGGCAGAAGAAGACAGGGAGTCCCCTTTCAATACTGTTTTCCTTTTAAATCTTTACAGTCAGCATCACACAGATATTAATTCCATTTGTCCTGCTTTGCATTAGTGAGGGATAGTGGAGCCAAGTGTTAAAAAGGGAGACCTTAGAGATGAAGGACACTGGGGCAGGAAAGGTTGCACCATAGAGTCAGTAGCACATTGCTGAGGGAAGCATTTACTCTCTTGCTCAAGTTTGTGTCCACCCATATGCTTGTGAGCAGCCATGAAGGTGCAGACTAAGAAATGTTTATGTGAGTCAAATGGGTAATTAGGTATGCATTCTTTCTGTAGACTGTTTAAAGGAAGAGGGGGTGATGTGTGTTTGCTTCTTAAAACATTGCCCTTAGCTAACTCTGTTCGTTAAAACTTTCAGAAGTAGTCTTCTTGACCATAATTCAAACATGGTGAGCTATAATTTCGCAACAATGCAGTGCTACTTAAAAGTACTGCGAATCTTTTTAATTTGCCTTTCTCATAGGGTTTTAGAAATACAGTACATCTAGCTCAAGACAGAAGATGATTAACAAGATTGTGTTCATAAGAACATTTTTTTAGTCAAGGTTTGACCAATCCATATTCTTTTTGTGTTTTCACTAATAACATAATGGTTTATTTTTTTTAGAATATCGTGACATGTCCTCCTTGTGTTTAACTGTATTAAGTAGGTAAGGCAGAGGCCTCCTCTTCCTCCTCTTTACCATGACAGTGTGATTACTAGCTAAGCAAGGCTTCCATGGAATTTTTGACATGGAAAAAAACTTGTAGAATGTGATTTACAGCATTCATCCACCACATATGCATAAAGAAATGACATAACTGCTACTTAAATATCACGGCAATAACTCAATAATTCAAATTACGTTATCTCTTGCTTATGCAAACACAATGCAAGTACTTTGTTTGTGTATGCGATATGTGTTTGTAAGCACTCCCACTTCAGAACAATTTCAAAGCTACAAGTCCTTGGAGTCTCATGTGCAGTTTTTAAATGGATAACTGTGAGAACACAGTAATCAAGACAAAGGTAAGATAAGCCGTGCTCCACCTATTTTAGTCAACTTTAGTGCCAACAAAATGTACATATGTGGTTTTAAGAATGTGTTATAAAAGTGTTCATAGAAATTAATGTAATTTATATGCTGTTTAGATCTCCAAATTAAGGAGAGGCATGAGGTGTGGCCGACCTATCAAAAATGACGGAGACCTTTATATCTCAGTGTGGCCCAAATGTAGCGATGGTGCCGCATCCAGATGACAGGTATACATTTCATTTGCTGGTTTTCCTTGTAACAATAAAAATTTTCATCACATAGAAGAAGTGTAGCAGAAGAAGTTGTGTTGTGTTTCAGAGTGCCCGCATTAGCCAAACTGGTATGTATGTTTTGGTATGCATCTCACGAATGAAGGAAAGAAACAATGTATAAAAAAATGTATGTTTGTACAATCAGCTGTGATTCAAGTGAGCCGACAACACTTTGTTATTTCAGATACTCCGTTGTTATGCCTCCAAGCAGGAAAAATGTGAAAAGGCACCCCGTTTTCCACGTTTTTTTCCTGGCAGTCATGTGTTGTGCTCTTGCTCCCCAAATCACAGCAATGATTTACCATGGTTGAGTAATATTAGTAGACAAAATAAATAATACATTAGATTAAAGTGAGTACACCTGTAAACAGCACACTGTTGTCTGAGCAAACAGTAAGGAGGCTACCAAAATGGCTGCCACCCCCAGGTGATGACAACACGATCCCAAGCTGTGCAGCAAAAAGTTACTTTAGCATTGTTAGCATAGCCAGTCCTGATATTCTACTATTTTCTGCTGTGTTCCTGAAATGTTGCCACTCTAACTAATTAAAACTTTGGGAGACCTACTCAGTGATTTAATCAAGTACTGTCAGTGACCCCATTGCGAGGCTTTAGCTAGTTCTATCAATGCAACACAGTAACCACAGAATAAACTTATCTTATTTCCTTTAGACTTACTTCAGAAGATGGTCACACAGTGACATCAACTAGATCATCAACTCGTTCCAAGAGATCTTGTTATACCACTATTTTCTACAAGGTATATTTGGTTTATTTATGCAGAAACTGCTAATCAAATCAGGTGTATGTCACTACCCATTATGAATGGGTGGATTTTAACTTGTACCGCCTGTGCACACATGCAATCTTTCATGTAGGAGCAGCATTACTCTGTCTCTTTCTCTCTTTGTCTCTGACCACTTATTCTCTTCCTCCTATTAGCATGGTTTCTCATGCAGAGCCACAAGTGTCACATTGCATCATTGGGAGGCACCACTAATAGAAACATTAATGCGGGGGAGATGATAGAGAAAAGCTATTTTTCCACTCCCTCTCTTTCTTTTTTTTCCCTCAGCAAAAAGATTAGTGCCTAATCCAACAAGAATAGGAAAGATAAAATGGTCCTGATTGGCTACATTGGGATAAATAAACACATGTCTGCTGTAAGTGGATTTACACCGCATCAGCCAATTTTTATCAAGTCATGTTGTCTGAAGTTTAGTGGTAAAATCATGTCTTCCTTTAGATGATATAATTCTGGACCATTATCCCGTGCAGTTTAGCGGTTTGTTCAACATATATGTACTGAGATTAACATAAAATCAGACCAAACTGCTTGCTGTGAGAAAAGATCTATCCAAGCTAAAAATATAAACAAAATGCTAATTCAATTTTATTGCTCAAGTGCTGAAGCAAAGGCCCTTGTTAAAACATTGTGTCAGATTTTTTTCTTTTTTTACTTTTTTATGCTTTTATGATTTTGAGTGGAGTAACACAAAACCTTTATAGTTTAGCCTGATACAAACCAGCGTACCCTCCTTGATTTAAATTGTGAACCCTAACTGTGCTTTCATCTTGTTACGAAATGTTTTACGTGCTAAAAATTCTAGGCTAAAACAAATAACCTAATTTGGATTATTTTGCTAATCTAGACCTGCGTCAAATATGGACTGATCCTAGCCTGGGATCATATAAGGAAGTTGGGGTAGGCCCTTGACAGTTCAACATTTAATCCGAGGGTAAAACATAGACATATAGAACCAGGCCTTTTCACAAAGAAACAGCTTTAAAGCCTCCTAAATTGATTCTTGATACCTGTTCAAGCTGTCCAAAGTGCCAGAAAAACCATTTCGCTGGCTTGACAGAGAAGAGAGTAAAGCAGTGCTGCTCCTCCCCCACATACTTTTGCACACTGCTAGTCAGCTGTCTGGATTAATGATACTAAACTTTTCCTTTGTAAATAAGTTGGCTGAGTAAAGCTAAAAGTCCTTTACTTATAATTCTTATTGATGTGAACCCACAGTATTACAACAGTTGGAAAGTTTCAAGCTGGAATAAAATAGTCATTTAAAGTGGGGGTGGCACGTTTTTCTCAGGCAGACAGAGCAATTCTGTGGTACAGTACAGCTATAATATTACCCTAAATTGATCTGTAAGTTCAATAAATGAGATATACTATTTGAAATATTGCACTCCTAAGATGTCTTAACTTTATGCCTTGAAATTAGCCGCAAATCCCTTTAAGAGTCTCGGACATTCCCCCCTTCGAAACGCCGTGTTCAACGTCATCACAACATTCTCGGGGCGCCATCTCAATCGAGTCCAACATGTGGAGCGCGACTGCAGGTGGACTCTAGTCTCCGAGATAACCGCATTACGTATTCAGCCTGGCCTGTTGCTGAGACCGCAAAAGCGGGGAATCGGGGGGATCCATAAACACCGGCCCCTTGCTGTGTCGGCAGGGCCAGTTTGAGGAGGGCAAACTCTGCCCACCAAGAAACCAACTACAATGCTGACCATCTGTCTGCGGTTAGTAAAAGTGTCTAATATGTGAGCGGCGCTCGACTTGCTGTAGTGGAGTTATTGCCAGCCCTCGGTCGAGTTTTCTCCTCCAGAGAGGCTGTCCGGGTGAGGAAGCTGTTCATGGCTCACTTCTCGGCGGACAGAACGGTGCCTTTGTAGCCACCTCTTTTTAAGAGCCACCCACAAACCTCTTAAGAGTTTTCCTGTCTAAATAGTTTAACCTCTTTAAAGTGTTTATTGTTTATTCCTGTATCTGTATAGAAAATAGCTGTTGTAATGTATCTCTGGGTGATTACCCACAGTGTTTATCAGTATTTCCTCCATGTTGTGTTGATGCTGTGACTCCATGTCAGTCACAGCATCACTGTGATTACAGTACTGTAGCATCTTCGATGTGCAGGACTTTTGTTGTTTTTTGTGGGTTTTTTTAAGAAGGCATTGCACAATTGGGAAATATAACTACGTATACTAATATACTAATTTCCACAGGTGATAGCTAAATGCTGTTGACGGCGTTCTGCTTTTGTGCTCGGGTAGGGGGGCATTGCTGGGAGGTGAGGGCTTAGCTAGGAGGACTCTGGCATTCTGTGCTCAATACGGCGGCCACGAGAGTTTTAAAAGATTACTCAAATATACATAAATTACTTATGATTATGTTATCAAGTAGAGAATGACAAGAATGTGATGAAAAGCTTTAAAAATTGGATTTTACATGCCACCCCCCTTTAAACAGCTTGATCTTGCTATATATTTTTGAAACTATTATGGGGTTGTTTTTATTTTGGTATTACTGAGATATTTTAAATTATTAATGCAGGACACACAACTACACATAGAGAACAGTTTAGAGTGACCAGTTACTGTAACCAATCCTGAGGGGATCCACACTAGCATAAAGACAGACTTTGCTGTCCTCTGGCAACCATGCAGACTACTGCATCACTGAGCAGCTGAAAATGAATCATTTTAATTAGGTTTTCTTTTAAAACCAGCCTAATAAAAAGAAAAAAGAAAAAAACATAAATAGTTATTACAATTAGGTTGGTATTGAAATTTAATTCACGATATAAGTATTTCCAAATTATATATTCTTCTTTTAGGCTTTCAAACAATGAAAAATGTAATCTAATTAATCACAGGGTCGCTGTGAATTAATCATAAATAATCATGCTTTATAAGCATTCCTATATATGACTGAAAAGTACTATTTTCTCCATAAAAAATGAAAAAAGGCATAAATAGTTATAACAATAAAGCTGTTATTGAAATTTTATTGACAATATAAGTATTTCCAAAGTACATTTTCTTCCTTTAGGGCTTTCAAACATTGAAAATGTGATCTAATTAATCACAGGTCAGCTGTGAAGTAAACATGATTAATCACATTTAATCAACATCCCTAAATATGACTGAAAAGCACCATGTTCTGTGTAAAAAAAAAGAACACATGTTCACATTGTTCACATTGTTGCTCTTTTTTTGAAAATAATACGAGAGATGCATGGAACTTTTGTTTTAACTGTGCTATCTCATTTACACATGGCCCTTTTAACCTTTTTATCTTTTAGCCAGTTGCTAAGGAAAACAAACTAGTTAACATTTTCTGAATATAAAGCTGACCGTTTATCTGAACAATACAGGAATTATTTATTTATCAATACCGCGGTGCATGCGCAAATCGTTTGACACTGACACTTTACATAGCTCTCATTCCCATCGTTGCCATTACCCTGCGGTTACAGTGTAGGTTAGCAATGTTAGCTTGTTTGTTAGCCAAAGAGCCTCACCTCATATGAAGTGATCGCTGCAGAATGTTGTATTTGTAATCATATGCTCGTTCCAATCGCTTCTTCTGATAGCTTGCAACCAATCATTTGTTGGCCTTCAAAGGGATGCATCTCAATGGAATGTGATATAACTTGAGTGTTTTGTTGTTTCTATGAAAGCAATTTCATCAACAAGACAAGACATGAGAGAGACATAGACCGATAATCCCTTTATGTGGCCTTAGACTGAGGAGAGACATTACCATGGAAACGTGGATGCAGATAAGCTATGCCATACTATTTTCAGGACTTATTCTAAAAGGAGTTTGAGTTGAATCCGGGGCGGGTCATTCTGTGCATGTGTCAATGCAATAAAAAATGAATCGCCTTAATTCTAAGATTTAATTACGAGTACTTTAATGTGTTAATTTTGACATTCCTAATTTTTATTACCAAGTTTTATTGTTGAACACCTTGCACAACCTAGCAAATAAAGTACTGACAGTATCTTAAGGTGATCAAACTCCTTTTCATTATCTGGCATAGTTTTGAAATCCTCCTATTTCTAAATTTGTCCCGTATAAGACGTGACATACTTTCTTTGAGTCTCCGACACAAAGCAAGTTATCTGAACAGTACTGTTTTGTGGACTCAAGATAGAAGATATTCTTGCCCCTTTAGTATAACACAGGGGGTTACAAATTCTTTGTGCTGACCAGCAATCATGCAGGCACATGAAAAACTGTGCTTTTAAGGCAAGTACTGCATGTGTGTGTGTGTTCTTTATGGGGTCTGGTGTACATCAAGGTAGTGAGATAAGAGAGAAGGGAGATAGATGGTGATGGGGGGTGGGAAAGTGGGGTTCCTGCCGGTTATGGTGGTGGTAACCTCTCGCTTTAGGCTGCCAGAGTCTTCAATTTCCCTAAAGAGCAGATACACTGAGATTGGAACAGGATTTTTGAGGCGCCTGTGCAATGTAACTCTCAGCGCAGGAGAATTATGATTACTCCTTTCCTCCAGAGCAAGCATACACCACCATTGACTTTGTTTTTTCGCTTCTTTTTAAAAAGAAAAAACACTTTAACTTAAAGACTGTAAGTTTAGTTGGTGGGATTGTTCTTTGTTTTGTATTTTTAATCTAGCATGGAGATTCTTTTTAATCTTTAGCTTAAATCTGATGTCTGTGCTACAAAAAAAAAAGAATCGTGAGAGTTTATCTCAAGGACATCAGTGATATAACCTTTCCAGCTACTATAGATAAGGATATATGTAGAAGCATTTAAGAGCTTAACCAACCTGACACTTTCAGAAAACTTCTAAGTTAAAATCATGTGGCGCTTAGTTTTGGGTTGTTGTTTTTTTCCGTAGAATACCAACATTAGGGACATTAAAATATATCAGAATGTTTAAGGTAGCTCATGTGTACGACACAGATGTGACCTATACTTACCATCTGGCTGCCTAAATTAATTTTATAATAGCTTTGCCAACACCTGGATCATGTAGAGCAAGATGCAGGTGCTGTTACCACTTCCTTCTGTCATAGAAACACTGCATGTTAACCAGCTTATTGTCAGCATCTTCAAATGTGCGACATATGGGGATGAGCATTCACTATAAACTAAAGTGTTGCAAAATTATTCACCCCTCAAGCTCTTTCACTTTTTTTCTCACTAACCACAAAATTTGAAGTATTTGGGGAGGGGGTGTTTTAGTTATTAATAGTCAAAGGCAACTCTAAACAAACAAGGTTTTTAAACTTGATTTAAGATTAACTCACTGTTTCAGCATTTTTGCAGTTTTAGAAGTCTGTTCCAGATTTGAGTAGCAGAAAAACAGAATTCTGTTTCTCCATGATTGGTTCTGATTCTGGGGACGCAGGGTGTACTTGAATCAGAATACTTGAGAGGTCTGGAAGGCTGATACAATGACAAAATATCCTTAATGTAATTTGATGCTAAGCTATCAAGTGGCTTATAAACTAACAGACTTGTTTTGAAATCTGTTTTCTCAGCTACAGGGTGCCAGTGTAAGGACTTGAGAACTGGGGTGATGTGCTCTATGTTCCTAGTTTTAGTGAGGATTTGGGTAGGACAAGCAACTGTTGGCTTAGGGAAGCTGAATACACATGCATTGGCACAGCTTTCAGATTTTTATTCTGATTTTTTTTTTAAGAATGCTTTTTTCCCCACATCAGAATTGTTGATACTTTGCAATGGTCTTTCATATAAACTACATGGGAGACTGTGGTAGTAACATAACAGAATGTGCACAATTTTACATGGTACACATGGCTTTTCTGAGACCCATTGGTTTGTAAGTTATGTATAACTGAGCTCTACTTTTATTGTTGTGATGTTGGGGAAAAATAGACTTAGGCTGAAAACAAAAATTGCATCCCTGGATGAAGAACGTTCTCAGGGACGTGTCACATAAACTTCTCACTGGTCAAAGGCCGTTTATAACCTTTGAGAGGAATCTAAAATGCCAGAGATCCAAACGTCTCTCATTAATCTCTAGACAAAAGCTCCTTGCGTCAGCAGAGGCAAGCAGTCGGGAAATCATATCCCAATTCTTCTTTGAAAAATGTATCACCAGTTTGAGTTGCTGCCACTTCTGTTAAAGACTACAACATTTTCCTTCTTCACCTTAGTCTTTATTTAATTAGGAAGCTAACAGTCCCTGATGGCTGTGGACAAAATGCTTTGCATACCTCATACCAACTCAAAGTGTCCTTTCTGGTTCCAAAAATATACTGTTTTATTGGTTCTAACTCGGATTTCTTTGCATGATGCTGATTGTAACTCTGTAGACTGCCCCAGCTTTATCAGTAGGGCCAAATTTAAGTGAAAGCCCTGTGGGAAGTGAATTTGCCTCATAATCACGTGTAGAAAGAATAGGAGTAGGTTGGGGTTTACGGGTGGAGAGGGGGGAGATTCAAGGTAGAGCTTGAAATGAAGTGACTGCTACGTCAACAAAGCAAATATTAAATATAGAGCCTTGCTCCATCCTCCCACACCCCCTAAAAATACCCATCCTCACATCCATATTCCAACATTTGATAAATTAGTGCCTCATCTTGATGACGTACCCTCAGATGCACCTCATTCACATTCATCCTAATGTTTAATTCACTTAAAACTTGAGCACAGGGCATGTTTTCCTTTACCCGACGCTCCCTCTTTCTCAGTTCCCCCACGGCAATGTCACAGGGGATTAAGTCACGGAGGCCAAGGGACTTGCTTATGATTCATCTGGAGGGAGGCTGCAGCCGACCGGAGTACCCACGGGCCATGCAGCTAGCAGGCTATTTCCCCATGAAGGATCCTCACTTGGATGCATGCTAACAGGAGAGCTGAATGATCATTGGATCTGTGGAAGGGTAAAGCCGAAATAATTTTTTTTTTTGATGATGGTGATGTTAGAAAATACAGTGCCTTACACTGAACTTTATTCATGTCACAACCATAAATCTCTGTTATTGTGATTTTATTTGTTATATCAAAGAAAAGTGGAATCTAGTATAGCCAACAGTCTTCGGAAAGTCACAAGAGGTCCCATTTAAACTCCAGCAAAGGATAGTAAACCAGTGGAATATTAGACCAAAATGTATATTTTTTAACTACATGTGTAGTAGAAAAAATTGCATGATAAAACAATGCAGTGGTAGCATCATGTTGTGGGAATATTTTTCCACAGCACAGAATAGAAAGCTGGTTATTATTGATTTATTGAAGTAGGTAACTGAATCCTGGGCTATTCTGGGATAAAAACTTTTAAAGGCTTCTATAAACTTGAGACTAGGCTTACTTAGACCATAACCCTGACTACGTGTCCAGTGCTGCAAAAGATTGTTTTAGTTTAACGTGTAGTCATTAAAACACCCTAGTGAAAGTCCAGATCTAAATTCCATTCAGAACAGGTGGAAAAAATGAACAATTGATGCTCACAGATTAATCTAAAGGAGGTTGCGGTTGTTTGGAAAGATCTGAAAGTCTTTCAATCGTCAAAGGTAGTAAAGACACATCCTGAAAGATTTGTAGCCCTAACTGCAACAGAAGGTTGTTCATAAAAATATATAGTTAGGGGGGGTAAATACAAATGCTTGTTTTAATTTAAAAAAAAATTGAAAAACACCTACAAATTTTCTTCCCCTCACATTTATGTTCTACTTTGTGTTGGCCATCACAGAATATTGGTAAAAGACAATGCGGTATAGATTATGTAAATACAAGAATATTTTCGGTAAGGCTTTTTTTACTTTTAAGCTGAAATCAGCATGTTATTGCTAATCTAGTTTTGCAGGTTCATTTAAAGAATATATGTTTTAAAAAAATATTGGATGTGTTGTAGCATCTCTGACAGAATAAAGTACACAGTGCCAATAAAAGATCTACCCTACCCCTTGTGATGGCAAGCCCTGTCCAATTCTGTCTGAACTAATTGCATCTCAGGTTTTTAACAACCTATTGGAGTTGATTAACAATTTTAATAGGTGTGTGTCTGTGTGTGTGTAGTGGTGAGGCTCACATTTAACAAGTAGACTTCCAGTGCGTAAACCACAGTGACTTCTGAGGGTTAGTTTGAAACACATGTACCCCCACAAAACAAGCTGATCTCAAGCTTGACTCCTCATTTCCACTGTTACAGCTCTCCTTTGTTCGTTATGAAAAGTGGTTTGTTAGTTGTGACACACTACAGAGGAATAGAGTTATTCAACATCAATGCATGGGTGTCAAGGGAACTAACATATTACCACTGTTAGTGGGACTTGATGTCTTCTTTTAATTGCTCTTTTAATTAACTCATGTCTAGCCTTCTCCTTGTCAGAGGATGCCCGAGCTTGCCATTTAGCACAAGGTAATGAGATTAACCTCTCGTTGACCAAGCAAATGTAGATTAAACATTATAGCCAAATGAAATGAGTGCGCTTTATTTACTTGCATGCACAGGCAAGGCGGCAGGCAGTCGAGCTGCAACACTCTCAATGGTAACATAGCTGAAATATCAAGGGGATAGAGGGGAGTGTGTTTGGCTTCAGCCTGCGAGTGTGGCCGACCAGCTGCAGCGGGAAGGGAAGAGAAAGCAACCGGCGGTGGAAAATAGTACCAAATTCTCCCACTCTGCTTGGCTATCTCTAGAGAGCCGGCTGCAGGCAGTCGATGAGAACGGGCCTCTAATCAGTCAGTCACACTTACACATGTGCTAGGTGCCACATTCAGAAACAGACACCTACGTTACCCAGATTCCCTACTCTATAATGTTCTGTTGCTTCACTGCACTACAGATTAGTACAGAAAAAAAACCCTGTATGGCATAATCTTTTTATGTATAGGGGGTCATAATATGACTCAGTTTAAAGTCACTGTCAAGCTAAGGAACGAGGAGCTGCAAGCTTTGGCTTTTCTCTGTCCAAATAAGTTCTGGTCTAAAGCTTTATCACCATGCACTCTGCACTACTGACAATCATATATTTTCCAGGACTACTATTACCACCTAATTACATATTTTTTGTAGAATAATTTGATGCATGGTTAAAATGGTTTCTTAGCAACAAACGTGGCCCACTGTATCAAAAAAGCCACACAAAGACATCTTTGTTTCTTTGAGACACGTACAGCATTTTGTAAAAATAGTAAGATCTCTTGAACCTTGTACCAATTTTTCACACTTTAACCACAAATTGTATAGTAATTTTATGCAGACGACTACTGCTGCCGCAAATGATTAGTGTGATAATTGACTAATTACTAAAATTAAGTGTAAAATCCATGTTATTGCAGGAGCAAGCAGCTGTTCTAATATTTGCGTGATATCTAGTATCTAAAATGCTGACTTTTAAGGTAATACTTTATTTAACATTTTTGAACTATATAAAAATAAAACCGTGTTATAGCAGACACATGATGTGTACTAAACATAGTGAAATTACCATCTCTACTGTTAATGTTGCAGCTATCAAGTAAAACAACCTATAGCCTATCTTTAGTCAGGAGCTTTATTAAAATGACTGAATGATCCTAACAGAAATATCCTTCCTTCCTATAGCCATTTAACAGCTAAAGTCAGAGTAAACATTACATTATGATAAAATAAGTATTTTAATGCAATAATAAAATTAATAAACAGCATCCTCCAAGCAGCAGCTTGTGTCATAGAGGACGTCATATGAGAGATTCCAGACATTTCTATTTATGAATACCCCATGATACATAGGAGAGAAGGTAAAAAAAGATGACATGTCGGGGAGGGGGAAAGAGAAGATTGCTCTACTTTCGATGCTAATGTTAGCAGCTAACCAGCTAACTAGCCGACAGAAGCTACTGTTCCTATTTGGCATCAGCCACAGCGGGCTTCCCTTTAAGAAGCACAAACAGCACTGTTGTACAGCTGTGGAAAGTAAGCCTCTACTTTGTGAATTTTGCATTACACATGATTCTCTTTTTATTTAATAAACTCTCGAGAATTTTAGAGCTACTTTGTCGGCCTACTGCTGGTACTGCTGTTAAAGCTTTTCAAAGCTGCAGCTGACACCGATTGCCACAACTGCGCATGTTGATGATGAGGGGCAGAAAGACGGGCCGAGCAGATAAAGGTGCAGCGACTATTTTAAGAGATAAACAAAGCTTAAAAAAATAACAATAACAATGATTTCTACATTTTTTGTCAACAAATTTACTTGTTAACGTCATTGTGACAATCGCGGCAGCCCTACACCTGACTAATGTAACGGCTTTCATACGTTTTTTGCTGAAAGACCTCAAAGGTTTCTTGGAGAACATTAGGGAGCAAACAGTATTATGAAGACTGAGTAACAAACATAAGACACACAGCTTGGTTGAAAAATTAGGTCTTTACTGAAAACTGGATGTTTTTGAAAGAGAACCAGGAGATTCCCGTTTGTACTTTGCCACAATATATGTAGCTGAAACAGCAATCATGTGAAAGAATCTTCTCTGATAACATGATACCAAACCTCTGGCCTATACAGTATGTGATATACTGTTGAGATGGAAAGTAACACTGCATCACCCTGAACACACCTTCCCCACCGTCAAACATGGACTGTAAGTGAGGACATCATGGTGTGGGGATTAAGGCACATACTTGTCTTAGATAAACAAGATAGATATTTGTAAAGAACGTGCAGAAATATCAGTCTCTAGATGTACAAAGCTGATGGAAGCATTCCACTAATGCACCAAAGAGAAATAAGGGGTGTTGAAAGCAAATGTAAGCCATTCTCTTCAATTATCCCTTTTCTTTTACTTTAAAATTAGTATTACTTATTATCAAAACTTTGTATTGGTCTGTCACATTAAATACTTTGAAGTCTGCTGTGAAATGAGAAAATGTGCAAAGGTTCAAGAGTTTCTGGAAAGACTGTAAGTATTTAATTATGCGTTTTACCTTCAGGCCAAACCGTAGAAAACTGTCTCCATTTTGTGAGATACATGTGGACAGGGCCTAAGGGAATTTACAAGCATATAGAGGCAACTGTCATGAAAATGACAGGGCTCATTCTGCTGACCAGGTCATTGCTGCAGCATATATGAGGAGGAAATTTACAATATTTATATATATTTATTTTTGGTTAAACACATCACTTATGCACAAAATTATTTTCTTTGTCCTTTCACCTTAGTTAACACACCTCAGTGGCATACTTTAAACATCCTCCTTAACAAGCACTGCATCCTTCATAACACTTCATGTGTCAAGACTGGATCTTATCTCTGGTGGATATCGTGGATTAAATAAACAGAGACATTTTTGCAAACCTGACTGTCTTCTCAGGGGAAATAACAAAAAAACTAAAACTTTTACCGCAAACACACAATGCCTTTCCAGGTTCTTTGTTCTTGACCTTCCCCAGTTTCATTTTTTGCTTAGTATGTGAGTGCAAGCAAATTCTCTTCTCAGAGCCGAGTTGGCTGCCTTGGCCTCAGCTAGTGCCACACCTCGTTTTAATCAGGCTCCGGGAGTGAAATATAGCCCTGGCAAGAATTCTGCACCAACCTCCATTCATCTGGTTTCAATCTTCTCTCCGCCCTTCGATGTGGCCTTGTGGGCATTCCTTTTCTAGACGTGGGGGTGGGAAGACATGGAGCTGAGAAACACAAAGGGCAGGCTTATTTGTTTTGAAGCTGTGTGTGTGCATGTGTGTGTTTGTGTGACTATTAGGGAACCTGCAACAAAAGCTTAGTTTAACTTGAAAGGAGAGGGATTACTATTTTAGAACCTGCAAAAATAGAATTACCGCATTTGTAATTAGGCCGGTTTAGGTCAAGAAAGTGTAATAATTGATGAAATATCTGTATCAGTGGTGTGGAGACTCAGCTATTTAACCTCTTGGAGGGCTTTTACAAGACTGATTATGTCATTGGACCCTTAGTGCTCCAGTCTTAACGACGGTCGTTGGTGGATTGTTGTATTTCCACCAATAGGTGGCATGCCAACAACCATCGTTAAGACGGGGAGCACTAAGGGTCCAATGAGATAATCAGTCTTTTAAAAGCCCTCCAAGAGGTTAAATAGCTGAGTCTCCACACCAGTTAGTTGGACCAGTCCCAGCCTGGTCAGCGGCGAGCATGAACTGATGAAGCCTCTTTGATAAGAGGTGAAACGTCTTCCAAGACAAATTACCAAGTCCAGTTGCGTTTGATTGAAATTTCCTTGAGATAACCATGACATGGATGAATGAGAATATTCACAGGCTTGATCCAAATTACTGCATTACGTGAGTAGTTCGGAGAACCAATCAAATCGGTGTATGTGATGTAGGCTGGCAAGAGGTGAGCTAAGCTGATGACGACAGCCCTGCGACATCCGGTATTATTTAGTACACATTGAAACATGGCCACAGATGAACACCCGTTGTTTCAAACGGCTTTGGCCACTACTATGAACGAGTTAGACTTTGATTTTCATCAAACAGAAAACCACGCTCAAATTATTCTTTTGCTAGAAGGACGTTTTTGCTGTTTTGCCGACTGGTTACAGCAAGAGTTTAATCTACAAGTTAGCGCCGCTGGTACATCAGGATACGTCACACCATGTATTGTTGTGATTGGTCATGGCGTCATCCAATTATGAGAGTTTCAAATGCATGCTTGGTTCCATCCGTCGAGTTTGGCTCTTTTCATTACTCGTTGCCAGACCCTTAATCTTAATAGATTAGGTTCAGGATTTTTGCAGGCTAGCAAAACGTAGCATATCCATGTGAAGTAGAAAGAGGTTACATGTTTTTTTTTAAACTTTTTAATAATCAAAATCTTTGGTGTATAAAATAATTTCTATAGTGCAACTAAAAACAACCTCACTTTATAAAATGCTTTATATAATAAAAGATCAACAACTAAACGACAACAGATTCAGTAAAAGCAGCAAAACAAACAAATGTATGTCCTGCTTACCTACAGTTGAAAGCTTTTAAGAAAAAATCTGTTTTAAGATGACACTTGAAATGATGAGCTGTTCATATCAGTATCAACTAGACCTGATCTTGCTCATGCCTCAGTTTTTTTGTTTGTTTTTTTCCCTCCAAACCACTAAAGTTCTCAGTGGGACTATGTAATTTTTTTCCCTACAACTTAACGTGAAACATATTCAAATGCAACCCAATGTTTTTAATTTCTCATTCAGATTTTATTTTTATGATTACTGCAAGCACTTTATCATTAGGATTACAGTAGTGGTCTTAAACATTGCTGCATTGAGTTGGTCTTGGTGTTGTATTCCCTTACGCTCTTGGCCTTGACTAGGGGTTGGATTAGCAGGTTTTATGAGGCTTCTTAGTTGTTTATGTTTATATATTTAGCTATTTCATTTCCTTGTTCAGTATTCCATTCTGTTCACTTTACCTTATCATTTAATTGCTGGGATTGTTAGGTATTCGTTAAGTTTACTTCCCCCAATGTTTGAATGTTTTATCATTCCACTATGTTTGCTCCTCTCTTTCCGTTTTCCCTGTGTTGTCTGTACATTGAGTTTCACTTGTTTTCTGGTCATTCCTTATGTATTTAATTACTTCTGTCTTTTTTCAGTCACTCCTGTGTTAGTCTTTTATTGTTTTTGTTAGGTTTTGTAGACACTTCCACTTTTATTCTATTGTTTTGACCTTTTATTAGTTTTTTCTTTATCTCATCTTTTAGCTCTACTTTACTTTGTTTTTTCTCATTAGGATTACTGTTCTCCGATTTTCCTTTTTCAGTTAAAACTTGTTTCCTTCTGTTCTATTTTCCTTCTCTCCTTTATGTGATATTGTATTTTACTTTATTTAGATTTCATCAATCTTAGGCATCACTTTGAGTTAGAAGGCATTTAAGATTGTTTCTCTCTAGTTTTTTCTTCTGTTTATACCTTTGCAGTTCTCCTGTTTTCTCTTTACCACTTTACTTCCCTGCCCAGTTTTTAATCGCCTGCACCTGTTTGCATTTAATTGATTCTGTTGATTTTGCACCTGTCTGATTTTGCACTGATCCTCACCTGCACTAATGTATAAAGTATATATAATAGTGTGTATCTGTCTATTTCATTTTAATTGTATTTATTGCATCCTTAGAAGTGCTTGTTCTATTGTACGTTTGCACAAAGTACAGCAGCAATTTTCTAAAGTTGTAAATCTGTTTACACATATGGAAATAAAACCGTTCTGGTTTTTCATTGTCATTTTACCTCAGTATATTTAAGCTCTCCGGTTTCATTTGTTCTCACTACACCCATACACACCCACTAACCCTAACTCACTACAAGAGTATCTGAATTTGGGTCCTACTTCATTGCATCCTGCCAGGTCTTCACTACAAATATGATAACAACGAATTTGTTGTCAAGGCTTGAGAGTTTGCTTAGAGAAAATTACTGTATTAACAAAGTCTGGGTAAACAAGGAGCTCACCAGACAGGTCAAGGAAAAGTTGCATAACTTTTGTACTAAAGCCACATTCTCACAGCCACACTCACAAACATGCACAATAACATGCATACACTGATATGCAGCACAGTAGGTAAACATATGGCAGTACTTACTGGAAGAAAACCGGAAAAACGAAATTGAAGAAATTTAGGTTTACCTTTCAGCAGGACAAAGATCCTAAACATACTGTACATCCAGTGCAATGTTAGAATGGTAAGAATCAAACATATTGATGTGTTAGAATGACCCAAAGACCAGGAGGGTCTTCAACGGAGTGAGCTAACTCCAAAGGCCAGGCTTACTTTGACAATCCTTGCTCAATTTCCCCAGATTCGGTTCCACAAACGAGGCTAACCTGAAGCCCCGCTCAGTCACCATGGCAACATATGTTGTGGGATGAAGCAGATCCGTTGCAGGGTAATTGGACGATCCTGGTGATGTCACACTGCGGTATTCTGCTGCTGTTCTCTCCCTCAACACACCCCTTTCCAATATAAAGTTATTAAATCGCTTGCAGCTGCTGCATTTTTTTTTTTTTTTTTTTTTTTTTTTTTTTTTTAGGTGCTCAAATTATGCAATGGAATTTAGGTTTTATCTTTAAAAATGTAGTTCTAATTAGAGGAACATTTGGTGTATTTAATATTTACTTTCTACCAGAAGCTTTTTGTTCTACCAATGTTGCACCTGACACCAAGCTATTAACAGTTACAAATAAATAACTTTTTGTCTAGGATGGAGCCATAAAATCATCATGCTGTCCCGTCTAAATGTGCGAAAATAGCCTTATGGTACCTTATAGCATAGTAGGAACTGGTAGAAAAATACACAAGTAAATTTAAATAGCGTAGTAATGTAACTTTACATTTTATAGGCTTGACACTGTTCTTATTTAATTGATAAATATTTTGCATCCTTTCTTAAATCATGTTCTAACACGTTCAATCAGTCATGATTTTTTTGTTATTTTCTGTCATGTTATATATTCTGATTTTAATAATTCACAACAGAGTACAGATTATAGTGCCCTACCCAGTGAGGTAATATGATCTATTAACATGAATTTACAAGTTTACAGTTAGAAGACCTTCTCAGCACTCAGTGTCATACACTAAACCGTCCGTAACTAATATCCCCTAGTTTACATTATAACACAATGCAGCCTGACGAGCTGTTATATGCAGCTAGTGTTCCCCTTATGATATATATGATATAATTGGGACGCTCATAGGCTGCATTAATAATTGTTCCTCAGACTGGGAGAAGAACACAAGTTTTTCCTTTTTTCTGTTCACACTTAGCTATAATCGATTGGCAAGGGTTGCCTGTTGACACACAGGAGCTTAGCTTCTTAAGCCTCGCTTCAATCAGCGCGGATTAAATTCACCTGTGCTTCTTTGGTGGAACCAAATAAACATGAAATGAACTGTTAGCAAGTGTGAATATTTTAAATGAGCCTCAATTTGTTGAGCTCGCTTCGTCGAATACCCCCCAACTCTACATTAGAGTCCACTGGAAATAAATGTCCACAAACACTGTCCATCCGATTTGATGGAGTCTGAGTTGTTTTCATGGGTGGGATTTTTTTGTTTGTTTCTTATTATGGCAACTGAGACTTGGTGTAGCTGAGTACAGAATTATGCCGCACTTTCAGAATTTTATTTATTCAGACATTTAAAGCAGGTTTAATTTTTCTTCCACTTCACTATTCTGCGTTGTTATTCTATTACAAAAATTCCAAATTTAGTCAACATTTGTATCTGTAACATGAAGTATCTTTGAAATAAATAAAAAATGACAGAATGACAGGTTCATTCTTGCCATAGTTGACCCTTAAAATCTATGTCATTATTTAGTTTTAATTAGGTAGGTCCCAACAGGATACAACATACTGTGCATATTTGTATTCTGGTGCCCTGCATGCAGAAATGCACTGCAGAATGGCTAGTGTTTATCTGAAACAAGCAAAAACAAAAAGCTTGGGTCTTGCATGAATGGGCTTACCTAATCATAAGGACAGATGGTAGCTTGGTCTATTAGCTGCCCTAAATTATCCTAAGTGAGGCCTTTCCTGGAAGCCTTGCAGCCCACGCTGACCTCTTCGCCCATCCTACAGACAGCACTTTTTACTCTGACAGATACTCTGAAAAAGTCTATGCCTTTCAGGTTACACATCCTAAAACAGACATGACATTTGCTCACCTATGGGGAATTAACCATTGTTGTGTCCTTGGTAGTTACGAGCTTTGGATGGATAGGTTGCAAATTTGTCCTTTGGAGCTGCAGTAATAAAAGCAGCAACAATATCTTCAGTGATATTCTGCACTCTATTATTTTCTACCTAACTTATCTAGTAAGAGGATATGGTCAGATACATACCACAGAACTGACAACAGCACTAATATGTCATTGACGTAGCACACTGGAACTGGGCGGATGGAGACAAGGAGTCAGAGGCCCGTCTGTTTTCAATTAGCCAATAAGATGTACAACATGGGAGCTGCTCTGTTGCGTTCATCTTCTATCCTCCTGTCGAATCCAGAGGAGTAAATTAGTGTCACTGCCGATAGAGACCTTACCATCAAACCCCAGGTGAACTCGGACTTTAGACAGTGACAAATAATCGCGGTGACCTAAATAATGGAAGTAAATCTATGTGTGCAGAGAGGCGAAAATCTGGAGGAGAAAAGGAAGGGAAGCGTGCAGAATCCACACACACGCCTGACTATGTGAGCTCACAAAATGAAATGCTTACATGTCCAGACTGGAACTATCTTCCACTGCCTCTGAATCTCAACTTTAATGCGGCTCTAAATATAGTTCTAGCTCAAGGCTTGTTTTCTTGCTGTTCCTCTTGTTTTTCAAGTGCCTTCATACTTAAACATAAACCACGCCGTAGCTTTTATTTTCTTCCCACGAGTTTTTAAAGCCTGTTTTTAAACTCCAATGGGATATTGAATTGTGTTTAATAAAAGCAGAGGCTGTAGTGTTTTGTAATTCAAGATGTTGATGGTGTTTGAAGTTTCCATCGGTTTCACACCATTGTGAAGCATCCATCATCAGGATGACCACGATGCATTCCACTTCCTGTCCCCGTACACCTAGTCAGCTCTATTTTCAACCTAATGGGCATAAAAAATTGCATATTGCAGCAAAATGGACTTGGCAGCACAAAGGCTTATTAAGTATTGATCCGCTGATGTCAGTGCCCATGTCCAGGCACTCCAACAATGTGAGGGAATTTCATTCACATGCTTGCCAACCACAAATTGAGATTAGAGCACATAAATAACCGGGAAAATTGAGGACCATTTTGTGAACAGAGAAGGACGCGCACATTTACCTGAGTCTGTAGGAGGGAAAGCTCGTACATATGCACACACTATGCACTTTATGACTGATTTCTTTTTTTTCTTTTTTTCTTTTTTACTATAGCTTGCCCATCTGTCCACACCCCAGTGGTGCTTAGCTAGTTTGATATACACCAGCACCGATGCCCAACTGGAAAGATTTAACCCGATCAGCAGAAGGCAAACTTGTCTTCTGCTGTGTTTTTAATGAACGTGGCTCATCTCGTTTCTCACCATCCCATCTGTCAGGTATGCAGGGTCATGCAAAGCTTGATTGCAGCAAAAAATAATGTTCCACTGACTTGTTAATAAAGATTTATGAGATGCTGTTTAAATATGATATTATTCTAGGCACACTCACAAATACTTGGATAAGTATTAATACACATTAAATTTTTCAAAAGTTAGCCTGATTATAACATCATACTTGAAAGTTCCGTAGAGTGATTTCACCGATACAAAGTGAAATAGATGAAAAAATATGTTTTTTAAAGTAGTAGTATATGTTTTGCCCCTTTTAATCTCATCCATCCAAATGAAATTCAGAAGCCATGTAATTGGATTTTAGTGTAATACAGATTTTATGCAAATACCTAAGAGGTTATTAAAGAACATTTGTGAACAAACAGTATAGTTCAAAGAACATAGCTGAATGTTGAGGGATTAAGTTTTGCAGAGGTTTAATGAAGCTTTGAACCTCACCCGGAGTGCTATTGACCATCTAAAACTGGAAAGGGTTGGGCACAACTTTAAATCAACCAAAACACCACTGTTCACCTGATATAAGAGGCCTGATAATGAGAGTGTTAATAAGAGTTAAAGCCATAGAGTACATGTTAACTCTGGAGGAGGTGTTGACATCAATAGCTCAGGAGGGAGAATCTGTTGATAGGATTAACAGTTAGCTAATAATGTACTCCACACACCTGGAAAGTAAAACGTAATGAAAGTCCTGTTTTTTTGTTGGTTTTTTTAAAGTCATGTAGCAAACACTTGCAAATATGGAGTTCTTGTCTGATGAGGCCAAAGGCTAAACTTTTTAGAACACATGCCAAACACTATGTGTCGCAGAAAACAAACTGTTGTTCATGTATTGAGACATTGCTCAGAAGACTTGTAGCTGGGCCTGCAGCCAAATGAGGTTATTTAATGTATTGATTCTAGAGGGTTAAATGCAAATCTACTTTTCAGATTTAAATTAGTTAAGAAAAAAATCATGTTTTCCTTTTAATAATCCTATAATCAATTTTTGGATCACATAAAATTGAAACATATATATATATTTCTATTGAATTTAGTGGTTGTAATGTGACAAAATGCTTTCAAATGCCAGCAGTATGAACACTTCTGCAAGGCTCTATGTGTTAATGCTCAAAATAAATTAGCTCAAACTTAAGACTGAAATTATTTATAACTTTGGAAAACATTTTTTGCAGGGAATAAAAAGTATGCAATGTTTGTGAACCAAATGAGATTCTGTCTAAGCAAATACAATCTCCCACATTGGATTTGGAGTTGTTTTCTTTTGATAACCCATATTTGCCTACTTTGAAACAAAGCATTTTTTTCCTACTTGGCTTTAGATCTGTACCCTGACAAAAAATGAGCTTCAGCAAAAACTTTATCAGCAGCAGTCAAATAAAAGTGTTTTATTCAAAATTACTTATTTTTTGTAGGAATGTATTCATATGTGAAAGGACATTCCCACCTGTCTTCATTTAATACATGTTCTCAGTGGAAAACAGCACGTTTAGTGAAGGCTGTGTGCATGCGCCGCAGGGAAGGTTTGCCCTTTAAACTCACACTTTACATACAAACTCACACGCATCCATACACATATATACACACACTTTTATTCACCTTAGCGATACGTTTCATAAAGATGTTAGCTTCTCTTCTTCTTTGTTGCCTGTCTAAAAGATACAGGGACGCTCAAGCAGAACAAACCGACTTTCCATACATGGTTTGCTTAGGCTTTACCAGATGTTGGGACAATTTGTTGTTTCATAGAGAGGTCACTGTCCAAGTCCCATTTAGCTGAAGCGTGTTATCTGGTACAAAGCAGACCACTTGACATTTGGACTTTTTGTTCACTGGAAACACATTAAAGAGAGGGGGGGGGGGAAAGGGCTTCCTGCAGTGTGTGTAAGCCGGTGAATGATTTAGCAGCATACACTTTTGGACATTAATCCGCAGAGGTTCATAAGATGCATTGCTGTAATTAACATTTAAAATGAGGATAATCCTTTTTAAAATGATAAATATCTTTTTTTATATACCTAAAAAGACAGTTTCTTAGCAAGTGGCACTGAAAGCTGTCAGTTCAACAGAATGAAGTTTAGGTTTTTCATATTCTATCACCTTTTCTATCTGCATCAGCAGTAGTTGTTTTTTACCAATGCAAAACTACATGATGAAGTTAAAAGGAAACCAATATTTTTCATCAACCATGCAGGGTGGTAAATATGTTGCCATTGCCCTATAGTTTTTTGGGGGGATACAATTTTTTGTTCTTAATAAGATGCTTGTGTTCTTTGGACAGTTTCAGGCTATAACAGGAAGATTTATGGAGCAGCCAAAGTATCTTGGACAGCTACACCCGTGAGTGTGGGTAGTGCCACTAGATGCAGCATTGATAAGATATGTATAGCCATGTAAGCAAGTTTCGTTGCCTCCTTCACTCCTGTGGGGAATTGTGTAATTATCTTTTTCTTCCCCCATCGTCCCTGCATCCCTATTTAGCACAGGGAAATACAGAATACATTGGGGGAATTAAAAGTGCTTGTTGCAAAACTAATTTTGGATCTATTTTGGGAATGTGTCAGCGGAATGATGTTGCCATCGCTCCACATGACGGCAGTGATAAGGCCATGAAAGGGATGCTAATGAAGGCAATAAAAGCAGCACAAGGTGAACATTTACCACAGGGGCTTACATTTTTCAGACCTCTGTGGTATTCATCTTTTTTTTTTTATTCCCATTGGTCCTTATCGTTTTCCCATTTGCTTTCCTTCCAGGTTCAAAGGATTATTGTGAAAATTATATTTGCTCTGTTTTTCCATCTTCAGTGTCAAAAATGTCTCCTCTGGCCACATATCGTCTCATCAAACATGAACATGAAAGAATATAAGTAGATTCATTAATATTATGGTTACACATTACACTTGATACTTTTAGTAATTATAGGAACAAAAAAACTGCATGTCCTAATTATTTAATTTTAAACAGGGATCTGCCTCTTAATTGTTTTATAGTGAAAGCTCGTAATTTTTTTTTTCTATCAGTTATGTGTCTCAAAAAATGTAAAACAAAAATAGAGCAGGTATTGGGGTTCTAGCTTCTTGTCAGTAGGCACTGTCCTTTTCCTTTAAATAGAAGCTAATGTTAAAATAATCAGGAAGCTTGAAGGCAGCCTCACTCATTACAAATTTATGAATGGTAACTTTATCCGGAAAGCTGGGCATTAGAACCCAGCTCATTGACTAGACTTAGGTGTCACTTACCATCAATATGCAGGGTTTATGGTGTGAAATACTTTAGTTTGTCCTTTGTTTTGGCCCAAAACATAGTCTTAGAGTTAAAACTAGTGATTGCCAAATGAAGCTTTCTGCAGCACATGAAGCTTGTATAAAAAAACAAAAACAAACAAAAAAACGATCCATTACTTGAAGCTTTCTAACACAGTCTTCTTGGATGACATCTAGTGGCCTTTAGTATGAACACCAACTTGAATCTACCTGGTTTCCAGTTGATGAATAAACTGTTCTTATACTACAGTAACAGATTTTCGTCAAACCAAGTACACACTGTAGGGCATGAATGAAAATTATTCTAATATTTAGTGTGCTTTGCCACAATACTAAAATAGTTCAAATTGTAGAAAATCTTTTAGATTGTTCACATGCACAGAAATAAAATCACTGGCCACTTTTTAGGTACACCTTGCAAGTACCGGGTTGGACCCACTTTTGCCTTCAGAACTGCCTTAATCCTTCGTGGCATTGATTCAAATAGGTATTGGAAACATTTTTCAGAGATTTTGGTCCATATTGACATGATAGCATTACGCAATTGCTGTAGATTTGTCGGCTGCACATCCATGATGCGAATCTCCTGTTCCACCACATCCCAAAGGTACTGTATTGGATTGAGATCTGGTAAAGAGTACAGTAGTGACATCTTAAAAGAACACGTTTTAGTGTTTAGAACGGTGTGCTTGCATTTGATGAAAGCTGGATTTTTGGAATAGGTTACTGGTTGAAGGCTTGTGGTTTAAGCTGAAAATACTCATATTCTTTTTACTAGCTTATTTCATATGTGTATCTCTAAATTGAGTTGATCTTTTGGGTTGAAATCTGTACCCAGAATTAGGTTAATGAAATAACTTTAGCCTGGTCGTTTTTTAACCTAACGGTTTTTAGTATTTGTTTTATCAACGTAATTGCACATTGTGAATATTTTAATTTTGTTAGTGCTTGGAACCAAACTAATAACTAATACTGCTGCTGGGAAGAGTGGGTAGGGCTCTATTCAGATAGTGCTTTTAGGCTATTGTGAGTTTTTACTGCTCCTTCTGCATTCCTTGTTAAAAACAATAGTTTTATTAACAAAAGCTCTTTCTCAACAGACAGTGGTCGCTGGGTGTGAGGCAATGAAGGTTGTAGGTTTGTAAGCCGAAATCAGAATAACATTTTGTTTTTAAAAAGCCTGTTACTAAGAAATAAAGGCAATGAATTCATGAGGAGGATCTTGAAACTAAAGAAGAGTGCAGTGAGCCATGTGCTGAACATGCATTTTAATGGGGTAATGGTAACATTTAAAGAGTTTACCCCTTAAGAAGTTGTTTTTTGACTGAATAAGTGGAGACATCTTCCCTGAACATGAAAGCATCCTGGATGTTGGTTAATTTTTTTCCAGAGCCTCTTTGGTTAAAACATCTAAAGAAGTGTCTGTGTGTTATTCAAAGGGGAAAACTTCAATAACTTAGCCTATCCGTATACCTCTGACTTTGTGCGTGTTTATAAGCGCAGCTGTTGTACAGTTGAATAGTCTGGGTCTCACAACAGTAGATAGATAAAGTAAAACAAAGGCTGTAAAACAACACGCTGAGCTCTGAGTTATTTCTCTGCAGCCTCATGCCCTGTGCTCCTCTCAGCATGTCCCCAAGTCAGCTAAAAAAATCCCACTTGGTGTCAGCAGTAAGAATGGATGGATTGCATTTGCATTTGCCATGTGAATTTTTTCTACTTGCATGCATCAAACTCAGAATGCCGCCTGTCCCCTTGTTTCTTTGTATCAGGATCTATTCCCTGAGAAGCTGGGTAATTACAGAAGATGAGCTGTTCTGGTGGAAATTGGAGGTAATTGCTTTGCACGTTGCAGTGAGACGCTGAGTGTCACTCAAACGTCATTGGAGTGTTTTGCCTGAAAGTACTAAAGGTATGTGTACTGAGGCACCAATTGTTGAAGAAAGGTACTTCTATTTGAAGTGTAATTGGGCAGTTCTTGATTCTTCCTTGCAAGGGGGTGTGTGTTACCATTATTCATACATCTTTTGTAGCAGGAGGTATACCTCTCTCGTGACGTAGATGTGTATGGAGAAACTACAACAAACAGGAAATGATGATCTAGTATACCTACAACTTTATTTATTCTATATGCTTAAGGCTTTCTATGCCTAAAACAACCTTTGTTATGCTATAATCCTTCCTCTCCACCAGTGACTTAGCCTGGCATAACAGCTCAAAATAAGGCAATGCGCCATTCCTCCCTCCCCTCCCTCAGACCATTTTTTCTCTGTCCTTTCACTCTCCCTTTCTGATCTGTTGTGTTTGAGTACCAGAGGTCATAAAGCTTTGGACACGGAAAAGGCCCCAGCCAGGCCGATGTGCTGACTGGGGGGATATGGGGCTTGACTTTGGGGCAGTGTGAAAGATCCAGGCCTGTCTTGTTTGTCTGTCTGTCCGTCTCACTGGCTACACTATAATGAGATTGTAGGGTTCTGTAAGGCGGATTTACTGGAGCACAACTCCCCCTAGGGCCTTTTCATAGAAATTGGTTCCTCCATATTTCACCCAAGCTTCTCACTCTCTCTCCTGCTTTGTCAAATGTGTCTATCTTTCTCCCTCACACCCTCTCTCTTTCTAAAACCTCTGATGTTAGCTCCCACTTTTGTTAATTATGATACGCTGCTTTCCTTTCTTTCTGAGGGCAAAGATTGAAACTTTCCACAAAGCACAAAGCTT
The DNA here is from genome assembly GCA_028564705.1 of Apricaphanius iberus. Lineage (NCBI taxonomy): Eukaryota > Metazoa > Chordata > Actinopteri > Cyprinodontiformes > Aphaniidae > Apricaphanius > Apricaphanius iberus. The sequence goes on from JAPXFQ010002197.1 coordinate 1,046,444, forward strand.
ATCCAAAAGCGGGGAGAAAAGAAGACAATGAGACAGAAAGTGGGATAGAGGATTTGGGCTGGGATGTGGGACCAATACTCTATCGCAAGGCCTCTCCACATTTATCTCCCCTTCAAGATTGCCACATTCGTTTTGATGGCCTCTCTCAGGTCCGTGTGAAATCTCATAAAAATGCATGAATCCATACAGGCAACTTTGACAATGAATATTTTCCTTGCAGATGCTAAAATATTTCCAGTTTTTTTATTTTCTCCCATTTTTTTTATTTTTTTTTACTGCAAATCTAAACCAAGGTTATAATCCCATACAGAAATGTCCATAGACTGTATGCAAAGCATTCCACAGAAATGAGTTCTGTTGGTTTATACTGTTGATGTTTACCCACATGGTGGGGTCTGGCTTTCCAGCCAGCCCAGCTGTGCACATTGAGAATGGGGCCAATTTAAATACAATCTCAAATTTACATCAAGGCAACCTTTTATTTGGATTATATTTTATCCTCTTCATTGCATAAAAGGCCATCTACCTCACCTTAAATACGTGCTGTGTAGATAATACACCCCCTTAACATCTAAGTATTATTTTAAATATTGGCACATGCCATCACGTGTCATCTGTTTATGGTACTCTAAACGTTACAGGCAGTCATTATTAATTCGTGCTGCCTCTGATCAATTTCTGGAAAACCAATTAAAACTGGATGAAAATGTCCGATTTCCTGAATCATGTAAACACTTCAGTATACAGAATCAACAACATAGGCAGCAGAAAATGAGAAAAAAAAAGGTAAGATCAGACCACCTACTCAGCACTGAGCTGAGCCCTTGGCTGCTAATTAGTGCAGGGGCACTGATTACAGAGGCTTGTCTAAAGAGCTGCAGGGAGATTGTGGGTAAAGGTTTCCCAGCAGACCCCTCTGCCACCACCAAACATTATCTCGCACCATTAGGTCCAACCGGCTGCGCTCACACACATGGTCTCAGTATTCTCCCTCCCAAGAGTTCTTTGCCCCGAAAAGCCCTCTCTCCCTTTTTCTGACTTCCAAACCATATCAGCGGGGAGCCCGCAAGATGAATGACCCTGCAAATGCGGCATTAAAAAGTCATAAACGGGAATACCTTCAGGGCTCGGGAGTTCCTTGGTGAGGGAGTGGCCCATATTTATTTTATTTATTTTTTTTGCTTGGTAATGTTTGATCTGTTTAGAATAGGTGGAGCAGAGGAAAATAAGTACCTCAGTGACTTATTCTGTCACTGTTGTGTCCTAAATAGTTGGAAAAGCATTCTTACAGATGTAATTTAGCTGGCTGAACATGTCTACAAGCTATTAGTTTTAATTGTAAACTTGTGCGACGATTCGCATTGCTAACTGTAAACCTGCGTCTCAGTGTGTATTTACAAGAGATTCTAGGAAGAGTTAGATCTCCAGACTATGATCCAAGAGATTCTACGTTTCCATAAAGCCAACACATCTAAATCTTGCCTGTTCCGTAATGGACAACAAGTTAATACTCAAACCAATAAAACCGAGAAATTTTTTCTTTTTACATTCACCCTTCTTGATATTGAATTACCTCCTCTTTTGGGTAATTCTCTTTTTCATAAATTTTATGAAATGTCTCAGAATCAGGTACTAATTGCAGTTTTGTGACAGAGGTCTAGCTGATGTAGCAGCCTTAATGAACAACAGATATGCCCCGACTGAAAAACATTTTCCTTTTAATTGGCTTCTTACAGGTGTTGCACTTCATTTCACTTAATAGCTAAATAGATAACCTGAAGTATTCTTATCCCAGTAAAAGTGTCACTGAAAAGATTTGGGATTAGTATGACCTGAAAGGTCAGGGTTTTTTTTTTTTGGGGGGGGGGGTGGGGGGGTGGGGGGGGGGGGTGTTTCTATGACTAGCCAGCTCTTGGCCAGGGCCAGTCAAGTTAAAAACTAGTCAAATCAGGTAACCAGCCACTGTCATGGTGTATCAATAATAATAAATAATGAAAAAAATCATTCTCAGCAAGGAGATGCTTTAAACCTTTTTTTAAGTGGATAACTACTGTATTAGTTCATAAAGCTGTGATAGAAGTTTGAACAAAACTTTAGAAACTGTCGATGTCATCTGTGCAGAAAAAGGAAGAAACACAGTCTTTTTTAGGCTGTTCTTTTCCACTGTGTCCTTCATCAACACTGACTCGCTGGTTTCACAGTGCAGTCTTGACATTTTCATTGGCCCAGGGATTACTTATGGGGCAGGGTGTTGGCTCCTGTGAGGTTGGACCAGTAAACAAGTGGACAAGGGCCCGGTGAGGGCTGGCCTTCTGAGGGGCATTTGACAGCCCATGATGATGTTTACTGCATACAAACCCATTTTCACCATCAGAATGTTCAGGCTAAGGCATACAGTAGATGTAGACTTTTCTGATAACATAATATGAATCCCATGCAAGATTTTATCCTATTATCTGGTTCACATTTTAGTTCCACAGAAAGTGATAAAATGGAATTTTGAGACCTTTTTTTAGGGACTCTTCGAGCGGTTGGCTCATTTTGTATTTAACTAAAAGGTGGTCAGTTAAGTATAATGTCTTGTTACCAAAAATAGACATCACATTTGTGTAAGATTAACTCAGCTCTGCAGCATTGTGCACTCTGTTGTACCCATTGGAAGAAGGCAAATACCTCATAAATGCACCTGTTCTGGACCCTGAGTATTACACATTAACACACACAATCCATAATTTCAGCTTCCAGCTAACCCTAGTGACACCCATAGTTAATTCTACTCAAGCCCACTAGACTGTCCAGTATCCTCCAATAAATTAGCCTTGGATCTCTTCCACAAGTCCTGCCAATCTGGCCAGCACCTGAAAGTCACTCTCATGTACAGACACATTTCAATCAGTGCAGTTTTTTTACTGCAACAAATTCAAACTCTGAGTACTGTGGGAGACATTTGGCACGTGCTCTTCTGGTTCAGTGTTACATGTGTAACACTGATTAAAGTAGTGGTAAGAAGTCTGTTTGAACGTTCAGACTGTTTCCATGATTACATTAGTTCCCTGTTGTAAAGTATGTATGCTATGGCAGCACGGCAGATCACAACTACACAAAACTTCAGCTGATGATGAAATTGTCCTGTAATGTCTATTGGACCACTTCTTTTATTAATCTCCTTTAAATTACATATTTTGTGCCCTTCAATTTCGTCTTTAAAAACATGAATGGCATTTTTTTTTATGAACTAACCTACTTTCTTTGACATACCTCTCTTTGCAGCTTTCATTGGAGTTTTCTATCATTGTGGTCTCTTTGCTACCTGAACAACTTGTCTCCCTCGTTCTAGGGTTAGCCCACTGTTCTGATCTGACAGGTCGTCGCTTGCTTTTTCATCTCTTCCTCTGTCTCTCCTCCATCAGTTCTGTTCGGTCTGCTGTCAGTGGGTGCTCAGACAGAGATGAAGAAAGTTGTTGGGGACAATGCCACCTTACCATGCCACCACCAGTTCCCATCTTCCAGCCCTCTTGACATCGAGTGGTTGCTGCAGAAACCTAACTCAAAACAGAAAGTGGTAAGATGACTTAGTCTGCTTTCTGTATAGATTTATATCACTACTGGAAATGTTTGCCTTCAATAAAGTTAAGAAACGCTACTGAAATGTTTCTTTATAAAGACAGTTCTCAACAAAGATTTAGCAGCTACTGTTGTACTAACACTGTAAAAGACAAGGATATGTTGTTCATTGACCTGGCCTCAGAATATCAATAGGTGATTCCAGAATGGAATGGTCTAAAATGTCTGTCTGTCTGTCTGTCTGTCTGTCTGTCTGTCTGTGTGTCTGTCTGTCTGCTGATAATCCGGTAAACAGAAGATATTGTTCTTCAGGAGCAAATACGGATAAGATATTTCTCTTTCTTTTGTGTCACATTTAACTCAAATTCAATGTTTTGATTCCCCTGACTACAGTAGCAAAATTTAAATGAAGCTATGGAAGGAGACTGAACTGTTATTTATTTTAAAAACTTTCCTACATGCCCTTCTATTGTACAGTAAGTACATCTATTGTACATGAGTCCACTACAAAAACTGCAACAGATATGGTTGGCAGTTTTAATTTCCTTACCACTTTTCCTTTTCTTTTCACTTTAACTGTTATTAATTTTTGACCCAATAAATGATAATTTCCTGGGAAACTTTCTTTTCGTATAGTTTTTCTTTAGTGTATTGTCTCAGTTTTACATCATAGTCATACACCTTTTGTGACATTTGTTTGACTAAGGTAAAAACACACATCAATGTATGGAGAAAAGAAGGGTTTTACTTTTTTTTAAATGGAAAACTGCTGAATGGAAAACTGTGCAACTGGAGGGTGGCTTTAAAAATGAATAAAACAAGTGTTACATTTTAATGATCTCAGAAAAAGGCTGCCATATTGTAATGAATATTTAAAGGGATGATAACACTGAAGACACCATTAATTAAAATCAAACATCCAAAAAATTGATTATGAGACCAAGCCTGCAGCTGAATGAATGAATCATTCTTTTGTTCTGCTGAAAGGCAGTATTCGGAAGGAATGGGCCTTTTGACAACATTTAGCCCCTATATACCAACTGAACAGGCACATGCATTAATGACTCAGACGTGAAGACAGAGCTTTCTACAAAATAATTTCAACATTTTTAAATGTGGCCATGCCAGTTGTCACAAAGCCTATTTTCACATATACAGCTAAGCTCAAAAGTATTCATACCACTGCAGATTTAAATTTTAAATCAAGTTTGTTTCTGATCGAACATGAAATAGGCATTATAATGTAAAAGGACTATTGATTTCAGTTGGGTTTTTTAAAATAAAGATATGATTTGTTGAAAATTTTTTATCCTTTTCCTAGTAATAGTAAAAGTACTCAATGGCATTGCAGCAGGTCTGCTATTCTTGTAGTTTGAAGTAAACAACTGAGAGAACTCTCATCTGGACGTATTGTTCTCCACTGAAAGCAGAACTCTTGAAGACTTTTCAATCTTAGCCAGAAGTAAACTAGTGCTGAAGTCCCAGAGGTTATTCCTCAGTGGGTACATGGAAATTCCCTAGTCGTACTCCATGTTAAATAAACTTGTTTGTAGATCTGTGTTATGTAATCTCAACCACTGTCACTTAACTGTGGAATAAAACTCTCTGAAAATTAAGCAAAAAAAGTGGGGGGTAAAAGAAATATGATCATTATATAGTCTCATTATCATTCTTTGGAGGCATAATTGGCAAAGAAACATTTATGCATGAATTCACAACATTTGTTTATTTCAGATTTATTTTAATTAAAACTGAAGACTACAGTGGGGTGGGGGGATGTCTCATCGAGTATTTCAGTTCATACTGAATAAACAAACCACCTCATTTTAATTGGAAACTATGCCAACAGCCTGTGGTCATTTCGCAAAATCTTCCCCCAATTCCTCACACTCATGGGTACTTTCAGTGTCTCAGTCTCATAAGAGTGTTTGCAGTATACGCCGAGACATAACCAGAGGCATAAATACACATAGTCATATGGTGTAGTCTGCACTCATATATGTATGAGTAATAAATGCCCACAGTTCATAAAAACTGGAAAAAGGTGCCCATAGGCAAATATCTGTAAAATATTTTTTATGATGCCAAAACAGTTCATGTTTGCACCATAATGTATGTCTTTTTGCATTTATGGAGTGTGCCCTTAGAAGCTGCTGTGTGGGAAGGTCTGGGTATATGCATGTGTAAGTGGCCAGTGATCACCTGTGGTCCCAGCAGGAGCCCCCATTTCTTCGTCACTGATGTGCTGTGGCACCGGCATTTAGCAGGCCCCCATCTGCAGGCTCTCACTTGCCCTGAGTAATAGGCCACTGTGACAGCTGTGTTTGTTTGTGTTTGTGCATGTGGATAGAGCAGAAGAGAAAGAGGAGAAGAACACATGCATACCAAACTAAGGAAAAACATGTAGAATGTGTAAAATTAACATCCCTATGGTCGCATTTTTCAGCAGTTGTTTCATTTTGCTTTAGTTTGGGGTGTACAGTTCACTATATCACTAATCTATTCTAAGCTATTATTTTTTGGTAATGCCCTGTCTTCTCAAACTCCCAGATGGCCGTTCATACTGAGCCAGGTTCTGCTGAAAGTTTCTTTCCACAATCGCTAAATGCATGTACAGTATGAGGGATTGCTGTTCTTTATCATATCGGAGTTCACCAAGAAAAAAATTCCAAGATTTCCAAATGCATCACTTTCTAAAAGAGCCTGAGAGAATGACAGGCAGGTTTCTAAAACATTTGAGCTTTCTGTGATTTTATTTTTAACACCTCACTAATACTTAAAATAGCTAAGTCATTATAGAAAGTATATAAATGAATGGCTATTACAGTGTCACGTACTTTTGTATGTGAAACTTGCTCACAATATCATGTGAGCATGCACAAAAAAATTTACAAACCTGATCAATAAAGTGGATTCTGAAATGTGTAACTTGTTAAACATTGGTTCAACAGGATAAACAAAGGTAACAAACACTCTTTCATTGAACACTCTTGTGGCAAGGAAGCAGTGATGATAACACAAGAAAACACAGCTTGATTAAAATCAAGGAAAGAAGGAAAATATTGGAATGTGGACCAAGGCCTGCTTTGGAAGTCAGGCATGACCCAAGCAAAGGAGAACAGACAGTTTATCAAACAATGTGAAGATTGACAATTTTAAGAGTAAAGGAGACATAACCACGTTCTAGTGGACTCTCAAGGGGAAAAAAACCCACACAATTATTTAGATCAGTTGAAAAATAAAATGCACATGTTTTCTACCTCATAGGAGTAATCCTCAACATATCTTAAAATCCATGAAGGATGACCTCGGGAGTTGGAAACCTGAAGCCTTCTAATGGCTGTGACCGTTGAGTAACATGAATATATTATACATGTGAAAATAGCCTCTCTTAAAGGAGAAGGATAGTACAAAAGAGCCAAGAAAAACCATAGATAGATTCTTAGTCTTCTTATTTTGTTTTTTGGTTCAATTAGAAAATAAATGTTACGGTTTATTACTTTTACCCTTTGGTTTGGAGAGTGGAAAATGAAGTAAAGCTTTCTGAAAGAAACACGGTTGTGTTTTTTGCAAGCCTAGCACTGATTTAGCCATGCATAAGAGCTTCTTCATTTGGAATTTGATGTAATTCATGTTGACTTTATTGCAGTGTAGCTGGAGCCTTAGTGTGTCACACAAAGTACTTCTAAACAGAGTGCTTATTGAAATTTTACAAGAACAATATGCTCAGAAAATTACATAGACTCTGCTTTTCCAAACTTTTTTTCAGATGAGGAGATTTTGGCCCTAACTGTTGTTACCAGATGTACACGAAATATAGAGAGTGGTCGTATAATTGGTTAGGTAGGATAGTATCCTTTATCTACAGTGTTTTATCTTTAAATTGCAAAACGAAATAAAAAAGTTTAAAACTCTACTTTTTCTGTAACTTTAAGAGGTCTAACCCATCAGCACGCAATAATGGGACTATATATCCACAAATGTATCCTAAAAGGATCAATTTTCATACACACTGAAAGTTGTCTTTGTTTAAAAAAGACACATCTTTCTTTCAAAAAGACAGATCCAAACTTTTGTTATGAATACCCTAGTTTTTGCTTGGAGATGGGCTAAGCAAAGACCAACCCACCACATGTGCAAAAGTTGCAGGACCTTACCTTTTTACTGTAATTAAAGTTTATTTTGCAGACTATGGCTTCCGATAGTTTCTCTTCGCATTAATCATATAATATAGGGAATTTATACAGTAATTGTAGAACCTACACTATGTATGTTAGGGTTACCTTTACATTTATCACTACTATTTAGTATAGTCTTAATACTAACCTTTTACTGGCATTAACTTGTTCTTTAATTATTTATCACTCTACTTCATTGCACTTCATATTGAAAACAAAGAATGAAGGACTCTAATCTGATTGTTTTAAATTAATTGTCTCATTGAACAGCCTCAAGTAAAAAATTCAGCTAAAAGAAAATTTTGCTCTCTGTGATCCGAAAATGTGTGTTCATCACAAAGTGAACAAACCGTATTGTGTTTCTATTTTTACTTCTTTTTTTTTTACATCTGTATGATAAAAATAACCCAAACCGCGATAATCTTACAAGCCAAGTGAAATGTTTTATCATCTGAAAATACTGTGTTGCATTATGCATTTGGCTGTGCTTCTGTGTGGCTTGTTATTCTGCACCAACATCTCATCTGTGCCACACTGGGTACTTTAATCTTTTATCAGCGACCAAATAGATTTTTCCGTTTTTTTGTATGGTCACTTTAACAGCTTTGCTTGTACAAAGACGATTAGGAGATAGCAGTCTTCATAGATGATTAAAACTGTGGCATCTCAGCTTAGCTATTCATCTGTAAAATATTCTTTTCCAGGAGTTAATTATGAATTAATTGTTAACATTGTTACTCATACGAGTTCTGGCAATGTAACATTTTCAACATTCTGCAGACAATGAGGCGACACTATGCTTACATACTAGTCATACATGTACTTTTTTTGAGTGAAGCTATTTCTAATGTTCCTCAGTGCCTACCAGTTAAATAGAATCAAGGTGTCCTTTTGATACATGAAAAATCTATTTAGATGAATGTACCACTAAGTGACACAAATTCGAATAAAGTTTGTAATCATAAAATATATATATATATATATATTTTTAATGTTTAAAAAATGGACTGTGTTTTTTGTTGCTTTTTTATAGTCGGAAAAGGACATGTTTGCAAGTAGGAAGCCTTTGTATAAAACATAGGATGCTTAGACAAATGAGAAGGACAAGCTTCAATTCAATTTATTTTTTATATTGCACAAATTTACAACACATTATCTCAAGGTTTTTTATAAAAAATTGTCAAGCAATGCAATCAAGTTCAGTTTATTAATCAAATTGGACGGAAAAAAATCTATCTAAGGCAGTGGTCTATAGTTTGGCCTCAAAGGTCAGTGTTCTACATGTTTTAGTTGATATACACAGCCGATTCAAATGATTGGTTCCTTTCCAGGCCTCTGAAGAACTTGAAAACATGCTAAGGATGTAGTTTAGCCATTTAGATCAGCTATGTTGGATCAAGGACCAATCTAAAACCTGCAAGACAAAGGCTCTTGATCCCTGGAGGTGGATGTTCCTGATTTAAGGGAACTCAGCGGATTGGACCATTGATTGCAGCATTCACTTCTCTTGGTCCAGTGTTTAGCGGCACAAGACAATTGCTTGCATTATGTCGTTGAGTTTGCAGCAATCCCTCATACTGAGCAAGTATGTTCTGATAATGGAAAGGAAAACATCCCCTTTAACAGGAAGAAACCTCTTGGAGAACCTGGCTCAGATCAAGTTGCCATCGGCCATGACCAACTGGAGGTCTCAGAAGATAGAGCAGATGCTCAAAAAGAAACACAAGAACTGATGTAGAAGTACTTTCTATAAAGAAAGTATCACAGCTTAAAAGGATGCCAATCCAGATAAGGCTTCTATGAAGAGAAAAAAAAAAACTAAGAGTAAATATAAATGTAACAGCAGAAACTAGAAAAGCACTCAGGAAGCACAGACCTCCACTAAGGCAGCTCAGTCACCCCGTCCCCCCTATCCCCAACGGTAATCTGGATCAGCACCAAAGCGACTGGTCCCAGCAGTGTGGACATTTCCCAACAATATCATCAAAATACATCCACCTTTTTCAGTTATGTTGCTAACTAACAGACAAACCATGGTGAAAACATAACCTCCTTGGCAGAAGTAATAGCAGTTATGTCAAGTAAATCTTCTTTTCCACATGCAGATCATAACCTTCTTTGGAGGACAGGTCTACACCAACGAGGCCGTTGGCAGTGATGCCAGCCGTCTGTCCTTCGCCGGGGAGTACCTGGGCGGCGACGCCTCCCTGCTGATCAGTGACCTGCTGCTGACCGACTCTGGGGAGTACTACTGTAAAGTCAAGACCGGGGGAAAGTACCACTGGAGCCAGGTCAACCTCATTGTTCTGGGTATGTGTTTATAGTCGTACTCTCATACAAAACAAAATAAACTCTGGGTGTAGAAACACTCACAAGAATGCACAATTAGATTCACAGACATGCCATCAGGTTATGAGGGACCTCATTTAGACTGAAAACACACACAAACAATATCACACACATATGCATGTAGGCCTAATCAGAAGATCATTAGCCTGGCACATTTCCTCTATCATGCTGACTGATCTAATGATTCAATTTGATGCAGACGGTGTGATTTGATTTTGCTTATGCTGTTTGGGACCGTTTGGATTGGTTTCTTGATGAGGTGAGACGGAAAAACATTGAAGGACATAGACATGGACTTGGAAGGATGAATTCAGGGACTGAGTAACAGACAGACATTCCGGTAAATTCAGAGATACTTAACATCGCCTGTTAGATAAAATGCTGAGGACACTATGCAAAACAGAAATTGTCCCACAAATCTGGTATCATCAATCATTCTTTGGCAGCAACTATAATATCCACAATAATTTAATGTGGAGACATTTTTCTACATACTTGTACAAACCTTTTTTTTAATTCATCCTATTTGGATGACTTTTGAGCATGAACCCTTTTTTAAATTCACATCACAGCACAATATGTTCTAAAGACCAATAAGGCTAAATCCAATAAGTGGATATGATGTGCTTTGTCCTGCTATATCACAAAAAACTGCTCCTGATTTTAAGGCCACAAACTGATGTCCATATATTCTAGGCTGATAGAAAATTATTTTTAAGCCTTCCATTGATGTGATTTCTGTCCACTCTCTTTCTTTTGAATGAAGAATACTGACCTTAACTGAAATCAGTTAGGTCTGCAGTGCTTTATATGCCGTTCTGGGTTACTATGTGACCACCTGAAAGACTTTTTGAGCTCTTGGTGTACTGTAATTTTGGTTGAGCAGCCAGTCTGATTCAAAATTGGTTCCTGTTTTCTCTTTGGATAATTTCTCTCATTGTGGTTCACTTGAATTGCAGAGCCTCAAAATAGGCTTTCTAACTCCTTGGAAAGATGTCAATGACTTTGTTTCTTATCTGTTCGTCAATATCGTTACATTAGGTCATAATGTGTTGCTTTTTAAGGTCTTTTAAGCCTACTTCAGATCAGGTTCTGTTTGGATCTGGTTCTATTGAAGTGATGTCCTGATTCTACAGATCTATCAGCATCCAAGGCTTGCTGTGGTCAGCACTCAGCTTTCCAACAAAAAAAAAAAAAGTTAATCACAGGTAGTTAATAATTTATCAAATGAACCAATTTTAATAGCATATATTTTTTCTTGATAAATTAAATCAACTGTAGAGAACTGCACATTTCTCTGGTTATGTTTGCAGAATATTAAAGCTTGATAATCTGATGCATTAAAGTGTGACAGAAATGCAAAAATAAAGGAAGAAAACCGTTTGGGGGCATTTTTATTTTCACAGCACTCTAACAATCCTTTTTCTCAGTGTGCTATACATCTTGCAAATATATTTGTTCAGCATAGATATATTAAAAATTGTCATCCCTAATCCCTGCTATTACAATAAATGTTTCATGCCTGGACAAAAGTTATAGCTCTACTGTGTTCAAAGACAGACAGCAAAAGAGGAGGAGCAATATCGCAACAGCCTGACACAAAGTGTGGTTGGGAGGAGCAAGATTGTTCTCAATGTCAGAAAAGGGGGCGATTTAATAAAACATTGCGGGAGATTAATTCAACCAGCAGTTATCGGTTTTCTAATGGAACACTCAGTTAATCCTCTCGCTCTCACTCTCCGCTCACTTCCATAAAGACATTGTGGTGACTTAGAGCCTCGATTTTTACAAATTGCCTTCAGCTCTGCGGTGACACTTTTGCTTCTGAGAGAGGACGAACGTCTAAGATTCTTCTCCCGCTTCCCCGTGTTAAGATAATAACTTGTAGCTGGCTTGACATGAGACAGTAAATGTAAGTGGGTGCATCTGTTTGCTTGCCAGTGCATACAGCATTATGTGCAAACTTGGTCACTCATGCCAGGGTGTTTGCTGTTTGCTTGACTGAGTGTTGGAATTTTCATGTGCAGATTTCCAGCTTTAGAAGTAAAATGGATTGGTGTGAGTTTGGGAAAGTTTTTTTTTTTTTTTCTTAAGGACTTCAGCTGCAGTTCAGCCTTACTAACCATGGCAGACTTGACAGATGCTCAGTGCTCTGCAATCAGTTGCTCTCGTATTGCTCACAGAGTTTGCAAGACGACGACATTCTGCTTCTGACATACTCCTGAATATGTTACAATGTCAGAGTTACTTCTTCTCCAACTTTACTCACAATGAGCTAAAAAAAGTAAGCAGACACAACTCTACATGGCAAATTTGACAGTTGCACGAAAACACAAAACTGATACAGTATATAAATTTAATCCACCAATCATCGAAAATTATGTCACTAGAGAGAGAGACAACTGTGCTCCATTTTCTTTTTATAGCTAAGCAGTGCCTCTCAGCAAGAATCTAAGCAGAGCAGCTGTATGGATCGCAGCAAGCTGCAGCTACACAGCTCTATGCCTCCAGCTGTGTCAGACTATGACCAAAACTATTGACCTGTGGAGAAAATGTTACTACACGCATCCGTCGCCTGGTCTGGGGCCTTATTTGTCCATTGCCTGCAGAAAGCCCTTTTTTTTTATTGTCACCAGTTTGCAGACACCAAGCAGGAAATTGTCAACCAACTTTAAAAAGACTACATCTTAAACATACAGTAAATTAAACTACACTCTATGGTGAACTGAAAACATTTCTAAATAACCCACCACCATAATAAGCCACATGCAGTTACCCCATCTGCAGGTTTGTACAAAAGCATAAAAAAATAGGTGGTGAACCTAATGCTTCATTTCTATCGAACAGTACGGCACAGTACTATGCTATTTTATCTGTTTCCATAGTAAAAGTTGCCCCTTACAACCAACTCATACTGTAGGTCAATACTACAATGGTACGTTATAGTAAGAGCAGAACCTACTGGCGTCACACAACACAGGTCATTGATTGAGTGACAGAAAAATGTCTCTGCCTGTGACAAACATGAGACATACTAGTGCGTCACGTTTGTCGTCAAACTGGTATGTCGCCGTATTAGGGGTTTGAGTTTAACGCCGCCTTCTTAGTGATTTAGATTATAATCTCTACATCTAACTTAATTACCTGACACTTGCTTGTAACTTGAAATACTGATTTATTTAAAACTTGTTTAAAAATTGTTATTAAAAAATGTAAACTTCACAAATGGTGAAAAGTAACAGTGTTATACTTTAGCCTTAGTAGTTATCTCCCGACCGACATGGTCTTAGCTTTTAGTCAGTTTGCGGTGATCAGAAATATGGTGTCTGTTCTCCATTTATAGTAAAGTGATCTGGTTGTCTAAATAGCAAAGTAAGATTATTTGAAACTAGAGACAGTCATGCATTGATAGGCGTTCAGACAAAAGTTTCACATAACTACTGGGGAAGTCATTTGTTTATGCTTTTTAGAGCAAACTGCATGAATGAGATGTTTGCTTTAGCACCATAGGGGTCTGATGAGGCCATTTAGACTTGACATGAGAAAATATGTTTAAAGTAGTTTAAGATGGTTATATCGGCTACACAACATGTAACAAACACACTATTCTGCAACACGGATGCTAAAGATCCATTTTCTGGTAAATGATTTTCACTGATTACAGGAATGATTTTAATTTACTCATTTTGAACAAAAAACATAATATTCAAAGAAGTGTGCAGTCTTTTGAAAACTGTATTTGCCATTTTTAACACTAAAGGAGGAATAATTTTGTTTTCTCTTGGCCCCATCTTTTTTTCTTACAGTGAAGCCATCCAAGCCAAGGTGCTGGATGGATGGGAAACTCTTGGAGGGAAAGGATGTCAAGCTGAGCTGTAAATCCAGCGATGGTTCAGACCCCATTAGCTACAAGTGGGAGCGAGTGCTCGACAAAGGGAAGAGTCTGGGCAAGCTGCCAAACTTGGCGCTGATAGGTAAGAAAAATAACGCTTTGGATAGACAAAAAAAAAAAAGAAGAAAGATAGCACAACACTGAGATGATGTGCTGATTCACCATTCAGTCCCTCTGCACAGAAATGCTATGATAGTTCATTTTTATGTTAGTGACTCTCTTGTCTCTGAGAGGGTTCTACTAAGAACACCACTGTAACCCCACCTCCTCCCATCTTTACTTTCATACATCTGTAAACACTGGCAACTTAGTCTGCCGAGACAAACCTCATTCTCCTATTGTTGATCATTTAGCTGCTTCACAAGAATAATTAAAAGCTACAACACTTGGCTCAAAAGAATATATGTTAAAAAAATTCCCCAGTTTCCTCCACTGATGCAATCAGTTAATATGTTTATACTGCGCTGATTCTCTCCCTGCTCACAAGCAAAATGCCTAAAACCATAAAAATGAGTGCTATTTATTCTTTTCCAGGAAATCAAACAGCACAACATTGTGATTTGTGGTTTTATTCTATTGGGATTACTTGCATTATTACGAGAATTCGTGCTGAAACTTGGATCTAATGAATTCGAAATGTCAAGTTGCCTCAAGTGAATCTCAGTAGCGAGCATGAAGACGGAGTGTGCTTTTTTCTCCGTGTAAGGCTGAATGGAGAAAAATCAAATCCAATACACTGAATGGTTTTGCAGCTTTTTCTCTATTTTCCAATCGACAAACCAAACAATGGATGGAGACAGAAAGAAATAGTGAGTATTTTGCCTTTGTCCTAGTGTTTTACTTTAATGGTGGCAAATGTCCAGACAAAAGCATTTAAGTTAATGACGTCAACCAAGCACCACCTGTTCAGTATAATTACTTTTTACCGGACAACAACACACAGCATCAGCAGCCATTATTTATGGGTCTACTGAAAGCTAATACCGCATGGTTGTCAGTGGTGCAGATGACTAAATATCCCATAGGGCCGTGGGGTTCCGTCACCCTGTCAGACAAACTCCTACTTCTCTCCTCAAGTCCTTCTGACTGTGATGGACCTTAACTGGAAAAAATCCCCCTCCGTTACACCCCTGTCTCCTTTTATTTTAGGTACCTGCTCATAAATTACGTCTCATTTTTTTATTTCAGATCTGAAGAACCCAGAGATCGTCACCCTGAGGAATCTTACCATGGACAGCACAGGTGTCTACAGGTGCACAGCCAGCAACGACGTGGGAGAGGAAAACTGCACTATTGAGGTCACAATGCAGCGTGAGTTCTGGAGGGGATCTTGACCTCACAGTCTTCACCTCACACCAATCTGCCGCACTGATTGATGGTTATTGTTTAAACTACACCTGCAAATACATTTATTCTCCACCCTGCATCTCCTCCCCTTCAACCTCCTCTCAACTCCAGTAAACTCAAAGTGATGGTGTCCCTACTTCAAATGCCATGTTTCACTGTCAAGATGATGCATTCTTTGAGACTCCCCCGACAGGGTCATGTGTGTGTGGGAGAAGAAAAAAAAGATAGATCTAGCAGCTCAGCAGAAATGCTTTTTAGTCTTGAATGGCTGCTGGTTGTGTTAAATTAATGCCCTCAAATTAATTATAAATAGAGTGGCTCAAAAGAAAGAACTGAATCTTTATCTGGTAAATGTGCATGTAAAGTCATTATTAATTAAATTTAAGACTAACAGGGAAAACGAAATATTATTTTACCAGAAAGAGAGTTACTGAATCTATCTCCAATCTCTTTCTTATTTTTTCATCCACAGATGTGAGGGATGTTGGGATGGTAGCTGGAGCAGTGGTGGGAATATCCTTCGGTGTTCTCATTGTCATTATAATCATTTGGCTTGTCTTCCGGAAGAAAGAAAAAAAGAAGTACGAAGAAGAGGAGACCCCAAATGAGATCAGGTTCAGTCATATTCTTTTCTTTGACACTTTTTTCCATCAGTTAAACTGTTTAATCCATGGTTCACTAAAATTGGGACACGAATAGTTGCCTGTTGACATGTATTAGTCAAATATCAAAAAATATAATTCGAAATAGTTTTCCTTAATCCATAAACATTTCTCTCATAGCATTCCCAGGATTTTGAATATTTTTAATAAGATGCTAGAGAAGGTGCAATTTTTTTCTGTAAACCTGTCTTGTTTGGCAATGTAGCACTCCGAATCTATGTGTGAGTACCAAGTAGAAGCCCAAAAGATTTACTTTCACCAGTGGAGCATTATGGCTGTTGCTATAGTACTCCACTTGACATATATGTCTAATACATCTTTATTAGAGATTGCTATGTTGTTGTTTTTTTGTTTCTTTATGTTATGGACACAGAGACAGAAAATAAATAGGGGAAATGAGAGAAGATGAAGAGTAATAGAGAAGAAAATATTTAAGAGGGAGAGGGTGAGTTAAAGATACAAGAGAGGGAAGCGAAGACAGAAAACAAGAGAATGAAGGTGAAAGTGCAAGAGTGAGCAAAGGTTTCTCCAGTGTAGAATAATGCATCGCTCTATGAATTAAGGCTAAATAACACTTTTACAAATGAGGCAAGACATTATTAAGTATTTTCTGCAACATTGGAATATTTTCTCTCAATCTAAAATGGGAAAAGTTTTATTTGTTTCTAATTTAGTAAACTATAAATTATGTCTCAGCATGTTCACAATCTGACTTTCATGTATAAACTTTTTGCAAATTTTCTTTTTCCTTTCTTATAATAGTTTGCTCTTGAAATTGGACCAAAAAAAACAAGGAATATTTCTTTGGTCACTCATTCTTCTAAGCTTTCTCAGAGGCTTCTGTCCTGTCATAACAAAACTAGAGTAAAATTAGATTTATTTAGGGGAGTTTTCATTGTGTTTTCAGCGTTTTTTATTTTATTTTTATTTTTTTTCAACAGCTGTATCTGGGGAAATAGCGTTTCTAGCAGAATTCATTATTCCATGCAAATTTGTTTCAGAAAACTCTGAGGCTGGAGGGTGTCTCATGATTTACATGAAGTCCTGGCAAACTACAAGTCCCCTGTGCCTTAGACCTTGGAATAGTGTAATGCAGGAGCACTCTGGTGTGCTTAATTGTGTGGAGGCTCTCTTCTATGTTTCAAGATTTGCTTTTTATATCAAATAAATATTGTTTTGTTAATGTGATGTGTTTCTCAACATACAGGGAAGACGCTGAGGCTCCCAAGGCCAAACTGGTGAAGCCAAACTCCCTATCTTCATCCCGCTCTGGCAGTTCACGCTCCGGCGCCTCCTCAACCCAATCAATGGTGCACAACAGCACCCAGCGTGGCCACCGCCCACGCCCATCTGGAGTTGCAGCTCTCAAGGAAAATGGACAGCCTCCAGGCTTCCCCCAGTCTCCTCCAGCCTACACTACAGTGGTGCCCCCGAAAACGCCTGAGCCCCCTGTCACTCCAAAATTCAACTCAAGGAACATGTCTGGACCCACACCCCCTACTCTCATGGTGCCAGCCCAGACCAAGGCCTTTCAGACTGTGTAGGACTGAAAGCCACGCCCTTTCCTGCAGCCATGTAAGACTCCGACCCCTCCCCGAAGCCCCATAACCCTCCCTCCCAAAGACTTCCATAAACAAAGAAATGCAACTAGTTTAAAGGATGTAATTAAAAGAAACAATACTATAATTCCAAAATTACTTTGAGTGAATGCATAATTTAAAGGG
This sequence comes from Apricaphanius iberus, assembly GCA_028564705.1. Taxonomy (NCBI): domain Eukaryota; kingdom Metazoa; phylum Chordata; class Actinopteri; order Cyprinodontiformes; family Aphaniidae; genus Apricaphanius; species Apricaphanius iberus. Next base: position 1,064,160 of record JAPXFQ010002197.1, read on the forward strand.
TAAAATATTAGACTTGCTTGCCCCTTCTTAAATTCAAAAAACAAAAAAGCAGAAACTTGAGATGCAAGACAATTCCGTGGCTGAAGGTAGAACTCTGTTTTTGCCGAGTTTCTTTTTTTTGCTTCAGATGGTACAGAGAAGCACCATGTGCACTGAGGTGGAAGGCGCCCCCTAGAAGACCTTTATTTATTTATCAAATCAAAGGCTTAGGCATGCAGTCAGAGTGAGAAGAGGAAACTAAAAACATACTTACATTCACCATCAGTTAAACGAGATGAATATAAGTAGGGCGTAAATGAGGGGCAAAGTGGGAGACTGTCTGGAAAACTGGGAAGTTTTTTGTTTTTAAAAAGTTGGAGACCAGTGAGGAGGGGTGATTCTCTGATTCATATCACTCTGCGCCTCGATCTAGCTGCTTATAACAACTTGCTCTAAAACCACAAACCGCTTTGCCTCCCCCATGGGCCTCGCTGATTTTGCCCATCCATGTGGACAGACACGGTGCGCCGGCATGTGCATCATCCGCCTCGCTGCGCTTGGTCTTTTGTGCTCTCGCAAAGGAACCCATGAGAAACCACAGACTGACTCAGCTGGCTCGCGAATGCCTCATCTGCTACATTGTTCGGCGGGTTGGGGGGGGGGGGGGGGGGGGGGTGGAACACTTCAAATCCAAGGATGTAGCATTGACAGTCAAATCAATGGACTTGTTAGTGGTCCGCCCACATCTACATTGTTAAACTCCTGAACTGCTACCAAATATTCTCCTAAGTACTTTAGTGGCATTTATTAGGCCTATAGCAATTCTTTAAACATAGAGGTAAGCATCTATTAGAACAGCTAGAATCTTCTTCTTTTTTTGTCTCTGTTTTATTTTGTCTCTTTTACCTGAGCAGGTTGCAAAATGTAAAAGACTGCCATGTCCAGTCATTCTTTTTTAGAAGTGCCACCAATGCCCCTAGATGGGTTATGATTGGTATTTTTTTTATGTTTTGTTTTTGTTTACCAGCTACATTTCTGAACCGAAACCAAACTCTGTTGCGATGAATGTGTAATGTACAAAGATGGTGGAGTCCATTATTTTCAGCCTCCTTCAGGGTACAGTATCAAAACAAGGCACATGACTTTCAAATTTTACTTTATTGAGTCTAAAGGAGACCAAGGAGTGTGATTGAAGAGAAATCCAACCCTCTCCTTGGATCCTCAACGACAGTGTGGCACTTGATTGTTGTTTCTCCCAATCACTTGCTTGGTTAATGCTTGTTGTCAGCAAGAAACTCTTTTGTTGTATCCTCCGAGAGACAAATAGCAGTTTGACTAAAAGTAGCTGGAAAAAAATGGCAAGTAGCCTATCTTGTGTGCCTTTGCAATCCCTCTCTCTTTGGATGTTTTTATTTTCCCCCACACTCCTTCCCTTGGTCCTTATCTTTAGTGTACCAGTGGTTAAGTCTCTGTTCACATGAAGCTTTAAGGGTCACCAGCAGGAAACATTCAATATCACAAGAACTACCCCAGTAAAAGATGCTGCCAAGGGAGCACCAAGCAGAGTGAGTGGTGAGAAAGCAATCCCATGGCACAGGACTATGTACTGTACATTCTGTAATCAGTCTTGTTTTATATTGTATATATAGATAGATATACGCACATGATGTCAGTTCAATTAAAAATAAGGGTAGGAAAGAGTTTCTTTTCACACAAAAAATTTTCAAGGGAGAAATCCAAAGTGAAGTCAAACTTTCTTCTTTTTGAACCCACCAGTGAAAGTGATATCATCATCCATCCTAATATGAAGCAGCCAATTAAATCGTGTGGATGTGTATTAGAAGAAATTTCCTTAAAAGGAAAGATTTATAGAGAGACAAGTTTTCAAGACCACCATTGTGCTAACTTTCTCTTGAGTCAGTGATAGTTAAAAGTTGGTTTTAAGAATGTGCAATTAAGATATAAACATAAAAAATCAACTCAATTATTGAAGTACATTTCGAAAAAGGCCTTGCCTAAAATTTTAGATTAGCCAGTAGATACAACAAATGATCAAGTCTAGAAATCAAAGTAAAAGCCAGGAATCTTTCTCACTGATTCCTTATGCATTACTGTGTTTTCAATAACCTTGGTGAGTACATGCAAAGGCGTTAACTGAGCAGATTTCTTTCAGTGCTACACAAATTCAAATATTATTTTATCATGTTTTTTTTGTACTCCATCCAGACATCATCTAGGCCATTCAACATACAGTTAAAGTTCAATTGAGACATTGTTTTAGGACATCTTTTTAAACATTGAAAACTATCCACAAAATGAAGATTTAGTCAGTTTCTTAAAATATAAATTTCACAAGATGATCTATTTAAGAAAGTCCTTATCCAAGGTTCATACTAACCTGAACAGATTTCCTCCATCTGAAAAGTTGGAACCTCTCCGGTTTCTTTACATATGGGTGTCACAAAAATGTTTAAAAAGAAAACAATGAAAAGAGGTAGATTAGGGCCCAGATTAGGCCTTCTCTCTTAAAGTTCACATAGTCCCTTTATCATTTATCATTATATAAAGTTCAAAATCAAAAAGACAAGAGAAAACACTTTTAGTAAGTCAGACGTTTGTAGTTGTTCTTCAGACGGAAAATTTATATAAAACAATTTTATTCTCGAACATCTCTAAAGGTTCTCATTCATCCAGGTCATGATAATTCTGCAAATATTAAGAAATTTTAACTGCACGACTTCTGACTTCATCATCACCAGCAGAAGTCATCTGGATACTCTACGTCATTGATTGGTGCCTATTTGGAAGTTTTTTGCTCCTTTTTGTCTATGCAGACTTCGAAAGCTTGACTAATAAAACGTGCTACATTTTACTGATCTGTTTATATCACATCAACAAATCTGGTTGTGATTTCTTAACCTTTGGAGTATTGCCTGTCTAAACGTGCTCACATTTATAGTCAGAGCAATAATTTTAATGTTTCAAACTAGAACTGTGAAAAACAAAACTGAAGGAAGACCTATGTTTATCTTGCAAACACTTACGGTCTTGAGAATTAACAAAGAGTAGCATCTTGAGGTCACAAACTCTCCAAAACAGTTTGTCTTGGTTTTCACCACCCTGTCCTTTTTTATTTGATAGCTTAGAGCTACCATCACCTGTGTCTCTGCACCATTTGGGCAGATTTGGTCATAGTTCATCTCTAAATCTGCAACATCTGCCAGGAAAGGATGTGTTGTTGGATTTCACACATTGGATTTCACATATGACTTAACCACAGGGGGGAGAGAATTTTTTTTTTGATTATTTAACTAAAAACAGTGTGTCATATTTGACCAAGGAGGCTACTCTATGTTCGTTACAGAGGACCTTTTGTTTTGTTTTGTTTTTTAGAGTGTGTACTTGCGTGCCGAGAATACACTTGTAAATGTGTGTGAACCTGTATGTGTGGGCGTATGCATGTAAATTCAGTATTTGCCCTTGGGCCACACCCACACACTCTGATGTTACCCATTCAATGAGGGCGAAGGATGCAGTCAAGCAAGGACAACTCTGTCTAAATGTACATGACTGCAGACTGGCAGTGTTTCTTTTAGCTTTTGCTTAGTTTTCTATGCCTATTAAACTTTTGCTTCTCAGGCAGCAGTCATGTTTTTGCTTTTGTGGGTGGCGTCTCGAGACAAAAGGCTGCTCATAATTCATAACTCTCATTTTAGTCTCTTTTTGTAGAGTGTCCTTTGCTCGGGTTGCATTGGTGGCAACACACATAGTTATAAGTTGTATATATGTACACATGAACGGGTGCACATATCATATGCGAGATGCGTATGAGAATGCAGTTGTGCGCACATGCAAGCACACCTCACAGAAGCTGACAACATTTGCACAAACAAAAGCCCAAACAAGCATTCCCTGTTATTTCTTCTCCTTCAGAATCAATTTGATGGATCGAATGTCTGAAGATATTACGGCTGACTGATGGAGCCGGGATACTAAATGCGGCACAGAATAGGACATGGCATCACTCAGAGGACATGTGCTCACACTTGTACAAAACAAAAAAAATACAGTAGACACAAACACTTGAAAGCACTCACTAAAACACACTGCTTTACATCTTAAAGATCTTGATAGCATATCCTGAAAGATTCATATATTTATATATATATTGAACTTTATATATATAATATAATATTATATATTATATATATAATATAAAAAAATTATATATATATATATATATATATATATATAATTTTTTGGCCCGTGCTTGGGAATTTACAACTGTGGTACCGGGAAACAGGGGAGTTATAACAGGATTGGTACTGAGCCAGGGCTGTGGGCTCTTGTCATTGAAATTCTCTCCTCCACAGATGAAAGTAGCAGTGGTGGTGGAGGATGGGAAACAAGTCTTCCAGCTTTAAATTCCTCCAAGCTATTTTGATTTGCTTTTCAGCGTCGGCAAGTCTCAGGTGGCAGATTCCCCAGTTTATGAGCCCTCGCGCTGCATATCTCTTTGTGGCCCAACAAACTCTCTCTTTTTCTAACAAATGAATTTTAGGTCGCTTTTGTCTGTTCAGTGTGCGCAGGAGGAAAAATTCTTAACACGCCCCAACCCTCAGAGTGTCGCCTCCACATCCAATATTATCTGTCAGCACCGCACGTTGTCCTGTTACCAACACTCTAAGGTGCAGTTTAATGGTTAACGGTTATCCTCCGGTACATGGTAAGAGGATGAATCTCATGTAGCTACAGTGTTTTATGTTCTATTAGTCGAGTTTTATTTCAAATTAAAGCTATTGAGCGGGGCAATCCGTGGTTTGGCCTTGTCTGTCAGTATAAGAGAATGTGATGAATTGTTGCTTTTTAAGAGCGGAGATGAACGGGGCTCGATACAACCTCAAGGAAGGTACGGAAGGCGAAGACAGATTGCAAAAGGTACCTGCATGTCATAGAAGATTGAGCAGATGAACGGGAATGCTTTGCTTTGATGTAACATAACTGTAATCAACTAAAGGCAATTAAAAAAGAAAATCAAAAATTGTAAATATATCAACACAAAATGATTTTTGAAGCTTTACTTTTGTCTTTTTTTGAGTTTTTTTTTCTTCAAATGTTTATCCATGTACTTTGCACTTTTCTGTGTGCTATGCTCATCACTGGCGTGTGTTGATTCTGTGTAGTAGGCTGTTTCCTCTTGACTGCGTCTTTTAAGTGTCAGGGGCAGGCAGGCTCAGCATGGCTTGACTAAAGGGAAATGTAAAACACTTTTGTTTACTTTACTCTCATCTGTTTTCTGACGTACATTGTATTTTTTTGTTTTCTAAAACAATAAAGGATTTTTTTTTCTTTTTTCATTTGATGAAAACAATCCATGTAAATATCACAAGTAAAAAATGTATATTTTTACGACTTCTGAGTTATTACTCTTTCATTTGCAAATAAAATATTCAATGACAACTTAACTGGTCTTGTGACATCTTCCTTTGGAATTAGAATACGGTAGACTCCTAGAGTTATAAAATGGTGAATAATTTATGTGCAGCTCCAAACCTCTGCTCCTCTGCTATGACTGGTGTGTGGGAAGTGTTAAGGTCAGAGCTTTTATACTTAGCAGAAACTTGTATGCTTTATGCATGTGTTTATGGAGGGGTCAGTGTGGTCCATTGGGTTGACTACATCAGAATTTGACAGTTGTTAAAACAAATACATTTATTGTCCTCCTTTCAGAAGAATCAAGAATAAATGAATATTAGCAATGTGTCATTTCAGTATTACACATAAGCATTTAAGCATGACACAGTTTTACCTTTATAAACACTTTATAATATTAAACCATTCAAACACACATTCACACACTGATAGTGGTAAGATGCACTGTCGCCACAGCTGCCCTGGAACCAAACAAAGAGAACTGAGATTACCATTCAATCTGTATCATCAGGCGCCCTTTGAACATCATCAACAGGAAAAGTGGGTGAGGTGTCTTTACCATGGAAACTGCCTCTGCCACCCTGACAGTTGGACAGATGCCGTCCAGATATCAATTGACATAAAGACAGATTTGAATGGTTTCTATAGAGACTAGAAGTTCTCCAAAAGCTTTTGTGACATCTCTAACCATACTGATCAATGTGCATTAGATTAGATATGCATTTGCCCTTGTTTGTCACAGTTCCAGTTGTCTTCTATTGCTCCGATATAATCCATTTTGTCTCTCTGTTACCCTGTGATACACCAATACTTTTTCTTCAGGGTTTACCTCTGATTATTCTCCATTATTAATTGTGTTAATTAGAAAAACAGACATGGATGGATGAATGGAATCTTGAAGCAGGCATCCCAAGGAAAGACTGAGGTAGATATGGATTTACTTTTTACTGGTAAGCAACGAGTAAGTGCTATGTTCCATGATGTCTTGCAAAAGAAAAGTTAAAGAAAACTCACTGGATATTGTACTCAGGTTTTAGGCATCTGTTTTCAGCTATGAAGAACTGTAAAATAGTACTCGGGTCAGGATTTGTACTCCTACAGAACTATTGCTATTTTCTTACAAACAAATGAATTAGCTTCATTCCTCATATTATCCTTAAAGTTTTTCCACTGCATTTTGTGATAGGGCTGCTGCTCTTACTTCTTGGATCTTTCCTATTTAACCTAAACAGAACTATATGGTCAAAGCTCAGGGCAGCATAATAATGTAACATAGAGACTGAAGTCACATTTGTTTGAGGGTTTTTTCACAGGATAATAACTTAGCATGACTTCTAACCATGTTAAAAAATGATAAAATTAATGCTATGCCTGTCTCATTAATTTCTTAGCCATCTTACAAAGATAAAATGTCACTGTCCAAAATAAAAAAGATGGATAAGACAAATTTGAACTGGCTATGGCTTCAAATAAAGGTACTGTACATTTTTAATCATTACCAGATCTGGTATTCAAATTTTACTGTTGTTGAATAGTTATGTTCTAGTGTATCTGGCTTCAGGATATTATGGAGGTGTTAACTTTTTTCATGTGAAACTAAAATGTAATTTAACTGATTGAAATTGTCCATGCTTTTTTTTGGAGCTATACATAAAATTACTCGCCATTAAATTACATTTTTAAAGACAGTTCGCTTTTTTCTCTGCACAGCTGCTGGGAGCCAAAGCTTCTCAAAATCTGAGGATGAAAGATAAGGCAGGGCAGAATCTGCTTGTTCTTCCAGAGCCAGGCACCTATTGACTGTCATTCATCTGTTCCCTCTAAAAAATCTCTTTCATGTCGGCAATATATCGAACAGCCAAAACACGCACTATGAATAAACCTTGTCAAAGGGGCAATATGGTTGCATGTTCTGTTTAAAGGACACACAGAGAAGGTGTCAGGAAGTCACAAAAGCATGCATGACACACTTTGCCAAGTGATCCATCAATGGAGGCTAATAAAATAAAGGGCTGGCTAGAGACTGCACAGAATGTGTGATATTTTTGAACAACAATAAAAAAATCATTCATCCTAAGCAGTATCAGATTTTCAAGGCCAGAACACTCTGTCTCACCCACGTTTTCATGCCTCTGTTCTCATTGTTCTGTTCTAGATGATTAGCCATGTGTGATGAGACTGTCATAAACCCTCCTCTCTGGCATGCCTAGGCACTATGCACACTCAAATGCCTGCACTACCTTAATGGCATTTTGGTTACACATTGGGACAGACAGTATTCATATCTCTGTTACATATTATTCCATATACCTGCAATGTCATTTGTAAAAATGCAATGACTGTGTGTGTGCAGTGAGCAGATTCACATTTAACTTTTGTTTGATAATATATTTTCAGTTTTTATTTTGCTTCTGCAACATGCTGTATTTCATTGTAATATATATGGCAAATAGATATATACAGCTGAGAGATAATACAAATACTACAAATGGTCACTGATGCTGTTTATTTGCTCTATTTATAATTAATAAATTGATTGATTCATTAATTAACTAATCAAACAGATAAATAATCTTTGGGGGTTATTCTGAAAAATAGTTTTCATACTTTCTTGGGAAATGGCCCACACATAAAAACAATGTTCATGTACAGTGTAAAAACTAAACCCATGGACCAATGTAGTTTTCACATTCACAAAATAACTCTGTTACAAATAAACAAAAAAAAACATGTATTTTTGGAGAAGCTCTTATCATAATTTTGTTTGATTTGGATTCTGAATTGGAGTCTTTTTTCCCTTTTTCTTAAGGGTTTAATCTTAAAATAATATAAAAACCCTGAACAGGCCACCAGTCCGTATCTGGGTCATGTCCAACTATAATCATGACACTGGCTTTACTTTTATTTTAAACTGTCAAAATAGCAGCCTGAATAAACTTGACCTAGTCTTGAGGTTTTGTAGAAAAAAAAACTAATTATTATCTCTGCGGCTTATTTAACCTTAATTCAAATACTTCACAGTACTGTTCTTATTAATAGCACACCTAATGGCTTAGAGGGTCAGTTAGAGGGTCCACACTGAAGATGTTTGTGTTTAAGAGCTTACTAGCTCTTAGTATGTTTATATATATATATATATATATATATATATATTATTTATATGAGCCAGTCACCTGTGCAGGCCAATGAATCTAAAAATCAACCAATTCCAATCACCATGTACTTTCTTTGTTCATTTCCATCCCTTAGCATAACTGGGCATTTAGATATACTTGGTCTAACAGAACAGCAGGTTCAGAAAGAGGCTCTGAACATACTGGTAAAAATTTGGTTCTTGCAAAGAACTACTTTAGACATATTGGAATAAAATATGGTGCATTCGTTTAGTAGTGGTAGCAACATCTAGTTTATCTTTGTAGTTACAACAACAAAAACATCATTACACCTGTTCAATTAACTGGTTCGCTGTAGATATTCCCAGTGACCTACCTGAACCGTGTCCAGTGAGGAATGTATTTTAGAGGAGTTTTTTTTTTTAGAGGAGTTTAACTGACAGCTAACGTTAGCACATTTAGCAAGTTAGCTAGTTTACCAATCAAGGAGGAAATTTGTTGTTACCGCATGTGTTTGATGCCATAGAAATGTTTCATGAGGGTCCATCTAGTGTAGGCTTCACCTAAAACTACTCTAGTTTTGGTTCTTCTTCGGTTACTCCTCTCCAGAGACGGATAACAATATCTCCGGGCCTCTGAAGCAGCAGCTTGACTTGTTGACTCCACCATTCTTCCCGGTGTGAGCCGAGCTGCATCGACCATATAGTTGTATCATAGAGACTGTATCTGTCAACCCACGCCGCTACTGGCTGGTAGATGTAAACATCACATAATTCTCGTGCCCGATTTAAATGTACATTTTTTATATTTTAATTAAAATAGAATTCTTTAAGGAAATTATGTACTTTAACTCTGCACCCCCTCTAAAAGCCTAGATGATGTGTTTTTTTAATGCAGCTTTTTATGAAAATGTTCCATTTTTCATGTTCTTTAAATGGCTTAAAGAGACAACAACAAAGATTTAGATGTAAAAGAATTATGCCGATCTTTATCAATTGGATAACATATTCATACTCACTTTAACCTCCTCAAATTGTGTTGCATTAAAACCAAAAAAATCTACGTATTTATGTAGACATACCAACACAAAGTGGTACATAATTGAGATATCAAGTAATATAATAAGCTTCTTGGCCAAAAATAAAAGGTCACACACTCTAATATTTAGTTGGACCTCCTTAGCTTGAGTCCAGCACTCATTTTATGTGGCATTGTTTCAATAAACTTCTGCAATGTCACAAGCTTCATTTCCATCCAGTTTTGCATACGTTTTTCACCAAGAAAACATACATTGATGATAGTTGATTCTGACCACTGTGCATAGCCTGCTCCAGCACATCCTAAAGATTCTCAATGGGGTCAAGGTATTGACTCCGTGGGGGCCCATCCATTTATGAAAATGTTGTCTCGATCTCCCAGAACCACCATACCCGTGCCATCAGGAGAAAACAAACCCATGGATGGAATAAGATGGTCTTACAGTTTATTTAGGTAGTCAGCTGACTTCATTCTCGCACCACATACTGTTGCTGAACCTTGACCTGACCAATTGCAACAACCCCAGATCATGGTACTGCCCCCACAGACTTGTACAGTGCTTTTTTTTACTACTACGCAGCTATTCAGTCCCACCCTTCGCATTGTGCGTGTAGAACTGCTCTTACTTCCACTATTAAAAATAGCCCTGAGTTCTACTGTTCTTTTTCTTCTATTTTATTTCACCAAATATTTAATTTATCAGCCTCATTTCTTCTTCGTAGATGATGGGTCCCCACTATCCTTCCACTTTTTAATAAAACGTTGGACAGTTCTTAGCCCAATTTTAGTAGTTCTTGCAGTAGTTTTCTCTGCTTGATGAATGCCAGTGATTTAACCCTTCTCAAATACTGTAACTTTATTTCCACGACCACACGATGTATTTTTCAACATGGTTGTTTTTTTAAATGAGAAGCAACTCATTGCACCAGTTGGGTTAAATAACTTGTTTGCAGCTGAAAGATAAGTGTCCATGCAGTAATTTTCTAATAGGAGGCTTGTACCTATTTGCATTGTTAAATCCAGATAGCAACTTTTTTTTGCCAGGCACTGTATATTAGCCCATATTATTTATATCCTACAATATACATCCTATATGGTGTAAAACCAATAAAATAAAAATAAATATATGAAAACATAAAAATGTTTTGCATTTGTAGTCAGCCCTCATACTGTGATACCCCTAGATAAAATCTACCTCAATAAATAACTTTGTTTTAATTAGTAGCCTGCCTGTGATTGATTCAATTGACAGATTAAAACAGTTATTATATGGATTTATACATTTATACATTTTAACTGGTGCAAATACAGAAGAGATAAAGAATCTTTTGGCTCTGAGGTGGCATTTCAACTCAATTTTTAACAGTTCACAGTTCTCTTTAGGCGTTCTTCTGTAATCTGCCAAGTAAATAATAGTACATTGCCTCACAAAGGTTTTTGTAAAAGAGGTCGCTAAAATAATTGCACCCCCTGGTGATGATTGGAGATAGCTCTCGTGCAGTCTGTGATGTAGATAGAATCTTAATGACAGAAGCTAAGTCCTGAATCACATTAAAATATCATCACTTGAGACTGGTTATCTGAAATCTCTTAAGAAACCTATGTAAACTCAGAAGCTGTGGACAAACTGCTTTCTTAAAAAAGACTTTTTTTAAGCAGAACTTAAATATTTAATAGCACTTAAAGTTAAAAAAATTGATTGGGAATAAAAATATGCATTAGTATATTCAAAGGAATGAAACAAAGTTGTTCAGGACAACACAAAAAAGACAACAGTGGAAATTTCTACTTGGATGGAATTTTTGTGAAGCTTTGCTTAAAGCACCCCCTAGTGGAACTTATACCAGAGGAGAAAAATAAAATAAGAGCAAGATTTGTTGTTTAAAAATGTGTTTTGACAGCTCTGAATCTGTTGTATGACATTTAATAACATCAGCTGTTTTTTATAATTGCTAGTATTTCCAATAAGCCACCATCTGGAAGGTTTGATTCATTCACAGGCTCAAAGAATACAATGGTTCAAGGATTGGATTTGTTGCAGCATAAATTTACAAATGATAAATACAAATACTGGTATCCAAACTGTGAAAGGAATTAGTCACGTTTATTTTTTTTAAAAAAATCATAACAGAGTATTTGTCAATGATTTTCTTTAGCTGGCTTTTTCTTCAGTGTTTTTTTTTTTTTTTTATGTATACATTCCAAAATGTTCCCAACATGGTAATCTACTTGCCACACCTAATCCTAATCAGATTCCTCACCAAGCAATCATTCTTCTCTTTATTTTTATCTTCTCGTCACTGTACTTTACAGAACAGTCGGGCAAACACATATCTGTATGAAAGTCTTCAAGAGATTACATTTTCCCTTTCAATAAAGCCATTAAAATGCACATGATATTTAGGTGTTTAAGTTTAAACTGTGACTGTTTCATATGTGAAAAAATGATTTGCACCAAGGAAAAGAAAAATAGGTCTGAGGTTTAAATGTAGAAGTTTAGCTTTAACTTTATTTCTATCTTTGTGACCCAGACATTTATTTAACAGGGGTAATGAAGGGATCTGATAAAGAAAATATGGACTTGTTTAAAGTAGTTATTTTAATCAAGAACTTAACATCACCTCTAAGTATATCCTGCTTTATAGCATAGTGCAAGGTATCTACTTGAAACAGAGACTATTTATTGAATGAATGCCAGGCTGTGGTTAAAATCATTTTAAAAAAGCAAAAAAAGCTAGGGTAATTTTTTTCTCATTATTGTCTATGCGAAACTACAATACCTTCCAAAAGCATCTCTACCTTTTTTTCAAAAGAATAAACATTTATTTTTCTTGGATTAGGTATTGAACAATGTGAAATCTTTAAAGATTTCATAACCCAACCCACATCTAAAGGTTTTCACAACTTTTTGAACTCTAAAAATGTATTACTAACTAGATGACCTTGAAGGGAACTAACTATTTAGATTTGATTTATCATACATATTTATTCATAAAAATAGTACAATGCAATGGACTGGCAATCTGTCCAGGGTGTACCCCACCTCTCATCTGACGATTGCTGGGGATAGACACCAGCCCCACGCAACACTGCATAGGATAGGTGATATATAAATAATTAATAAATGGATGGATGGATATACATTGAAAAAAAATGTAATGAAGCATCTTTCTTACACTTTAAATACAGTAGTTACTTTGTGTAACTCTTAGATATGTAACATGTGTAACTGTAAGTAGCGTAAAAGCCTTAAGCTGGAGGCTTAGGTGCATATTAATTATAAAACCAGTTTACTACACAGTGAGTTGACTGGGAACATTTGCAGAAAACTGTGAAAAATATCTCTTTTTTAAAACACTTTACATATAGGTTCTGAAGACAGAACTAACGTTTAAATGTTAATTTGAAAATAGGATTAGAAGTAAATGAGTTCACTGAATATACAGTACGGTGCAAAAGATTTAGGCAGGTGTGAAAAAGTGCTAGAAACGAAGAAAGCTTTCAAAAATGGAAGCGTGAACCATTTATTTTCATCGATTAAAAAAATGCAGAGAATGAACAAAAAATAAATCTAAATCAAATCGATATTTGGTGTGACCACCCTTTGCTTTCCTGTATGTACACTTGAACACAGTTTTTGAAGGAACTCGGCTAGTATGATGCTCCAAACAACTTGGAGAACTAACCTCAGATCTTATGTGGATGTAGTCTTCCACATATCCTTCTGTCTCTTCATGTAATCCAAGACGCACTCAATGATTTGAGACTTGGGCTCTGTGGGTTCCATACCATCAGTTCCAGAGCGTTTTGTTCTTCTTTAAGCTGAAAATAGGACTAATGACTTTGGTTGTATGTGTATGGTCATTTGTCCTACTCCAGAATACATTTGGGGCCAGTCATATGCCTGCTTGATGGTATTACATCAAGGATTAAGTATCTGCCTATATTTCTCAGTATTGAAAACATCATTAATGCTGACCAAATCTCCAAGTCCATTAGCAGAAATGCAACCCCAAATATTTAAGGAACTTCCACCATGCTTCACTGTTCCCTGTTCATTATTGTACCGCTCCCCCACCCTTCTATGAGCAAGCTGTCTTCTTCTACAGCCCACCTGCTGCCATTTCTCTGCACATGGGTCCTATGTTTTCATGCATACTTGAGTCACTTGGTCTTGTTTCCAAGTCTGACATATGGCTTTTTGACTGCAACTGTTCCATGAAGACCATTTCTGGACAGATTTTTCCAAACAGTAGATGAGTGTACCTGGGTCCCACTGGTTTCTACCAGTTTTGAGCTGAGGGCACTGCTGGACAGTTTCCTATTTCGAAGGGTAATAAGCTTGATGTGTCTTTCATCTGCTGCAGTAAGCTTCCTTGGACTACTGTGTCTATGATCCTCAAATTTCTTATTTTCCAGTTTCTTTTTGCTCCTTCAAAACAGCTTGAACAGCACATCTTGAAACCTCAATCTGCTTTGAAGTCTTTGGGAGAGACCTTGTTGATGCAAAATGATTACATTGTCTTGTTGCTGTGCTCAGTCTCGCCATGGCACAAAGCTATCTTCCACAACCTCACCTTGGTAGCAGAGTTTGGCTGTTCCCAAACCCAGTTTAATCCTCCTACACAGCTGTTTCTGTTTCAATTAATGACTGTGTTTCAACCTATGAGTGACATTGATTATCATTAGCACCTGTTTGGTAAGATTGGTTTAATACACACCTGACTATAATATAAATCGCTGACTTTGTGCAAGTATACATATTGTATAGAATTGATGCTTGAATGCAACAAATAACATGTTTGCTCCAATTTGCAATTTTTACATTGATAAAAATAAACTATCATTATTTCTTATTTCTGAAAACGTTCTTTGTTGACAACATTTGCTCACACCTGCCTAAAACGCTTGCAAAGTACTGTACCTCTTAAATTCAATAACCCATTTCAAAGTTTTATCAAAGTGATTCTTAACTACTTCCAAAATTCTATGGATTATATGTTTCTTCATTCCAAGTTTCAGGTAACTCAACATCACTCCTTTCGGTCTAGATCTTATAAAAAAAAAGTCCTATGAACTTTTGCTGTAAAAAAAAGAAAAGAAAAAAAACAGACATCCCTGCCGGTTGCTATGGAAGCCTTCACCTGGGACAATTAGTGTCTAATTGTAGCTTTTTAGAATATGAAACCTGGTTATTGGCTGCCACAGCAGTATGGTGATTAGGCCTCCATGTCTTCCTCTGTTGAACAGTAATCAGCCCCTCCGATGTCATGAATCTGTCTTTCTCTGGGTACAAGCTATAAGAGCCAAGTGTGTCAGAGCCAAATTACACAGCTCAGTGAGAGTGCTTCAAGAACCAGGGGCATCTGTCTAATGATGTGGTATGATCTAAAGGCAGCGTCTGCTTTGAAGAAAAGAAAAATCTTTACTCTTTTCAGAGATGAGATGGACCTGAAGTGTGAAATGTGCCAGATTTCTTATGTCATACCTCCACTGTGGGCTGAAATACTCAGGATTACTGTATGCCCTGAGGGACTGGTGGAATGTTTGGGCTTTTATCACACTGCACCCATGTTAACGGTGACAGAAATCTAACACTATGTCTACTATGTTTGACTGGCTGTACTTTACCCCATAGCTTATTAAATTAAACCAATCACAGATCAGCTGCATCTTTATTCACAGTACAAAGATAAGCTTAATGAACAGTGAATTATCAGATTGCTTTCTAAGTTATAGTGGTGTGATTTACTGTTGCAAACATCAGCTAGAAACTGAGAAGGTTGTCATTACCAGGACATTAAATCCCTCTTTAGTAGGGAATGTGGATGATAGCCATTAACTGTAAAACTGAAAGCTGAAGGACACAGGGAGCTCCACTAAATGGGCTCACTTGTCAGGTGCCTGAGTATGTCTCGAGAGGGCATAATTTTAGGTTTTATATAATTGTGGTGCCAACCCTGCCAGCAGTGTCTGTGGCAGCATAACGCAATAAAAATGTCACTGCAGTTCAGACCGTCAAACTGCTGCTGTTTCTCACTAAGGGCAACTTGCCGTTAGTGAGAAACAGCAGCGGTGTGACTTCTATTTAGCCGTAAATATGAGCAGGCTATCATTGACCAAATAATGATGTAGTAACATATAAAAAAAACAACTAAAAGTGATGAACCTGGACCCATTAAGTTTCTTTTGAGATGAGTGGTATGTTTTTAAGATTCCAAATTATTTCTGAAAGGCTGGTATTTAACAGAGTTGGAAAAGGTGTGCCAATAGGTGCTTCTTTAATAAGATGATTGTTTAAAAAAGGACCGGGCTGAGCTGGGGTGAAGAATACAGTTTTGTATTCCCCCGCTTGAAACATTTATACATAGTAACTTTCAAAACGAAGGCCCACAGGTTTTGTAATTTTGCACAGCCAAATTGCAGAGAAACAATATACTGTCTGTTTCTTGGCACAGACTGAGTTATTAAGCAGTCCATAGTTTTAAATAGGATTTCATTGAAAGAGTCACTGTTCTGTTTCAACCCAGTTGTCTCCAAGGTTTCCGAATGGTTAACTGTGGAGCCGCTGTTCAAAATTTGGCTCTGTAACAAACCTGCCATGTATTTTTAACTCTATCAGTAAGCTGGAGAACATGCATTGTACATAGAGAACATACAAACTGTTCAGAAAAAAAAAAGAAAAAAACTTGGTTGGGATTTAAAGCAGGACCTTTTGAACCTGTGTGGATTAGAAAGAATTTCTAACATTAAGAATGTTAGTCCTCTTTACAAGTGAAGAAAAATAATGCTTACATTGTAGCAGTTTTATGTCACACTGGGGCACGAAAATGGTTAAAATGAATTGTTAAAACCCCATACTTGTTTTGATATTCATGCCCACCCTGACTCGGAACTTTTGAAACAGCACTGTTTTCAACATGATACCTCTGTTAGAATGCATGTATTCTATCTGATCTGTATAAATAACTACTGTTTTAGGTTAGACTTATCTGACAGTGGTTGATGGATAAATGGTGCCCGTGTACAAAGTAAAACATGCATGCATGAATAACATAGTTAATAATTGCATGCATATTCTTATTCGTCTTAGCTGGGTCAACTGTGTATTTTATTTACAAACATGTCTGCTTCTTGAGTATGTGTGTGAAATGAGGACCATGATTTAAATAATTAAATGTGGCTAATTCCAATCTTCTTCTCCGCTGCAGTGCCTTAAATGGATTCCAGCTTATGTATGACAATGCTAATGAGGACATGGTCCAAAGCTGTGACTTTAAAATGTGCAAAGGCAAAGTGTCTGTCTCTCAAATGTAACGTTTTATTTACTACAGCTGAATCCAGGCCTACCTTTATAATAATCCAAAAACACAGCTGAGATCAAAGCACTGAAACCTTGTTTGGTGATAGTGAGAGAATACTACAGTAGCCCTGAAAGGGAACAGAGAAAGTTGTTTTTTGAAACACATTTTCTAAATCTGACCCATTTTTATTTTCCTTTGGAATTGAAACATTATGTGCCGGTAAAAGTAAAAAAAAATAAAAATAATTCTAGGTTATAATCTTAAAAGTTTTTTTTTTCTGTCTCACTTCAGCCTTGAAAGGGAACAGAGACCAGAAAAAAATATTTTTTTAAGACTCATTATCTAAGTCTGACCAGTTTTTTCCTTTCCTCAGGACTTTAAAAGGCATGTGCAACTAAAAGTAAAAAATAAAAATTAGTCAAAATCTGAAAACATATTTTTCCTGTTTGGCTTCAGCCCTGAAAGGCAACAGAGAACTAACATTTTTTTAAGACCCATTGTCTAAGTCTGACCAGTTTTTCTTTTCCAATGGACTTCAAAAGTCATGTTCAAGTAAAAGTGAAAGAAAAAAATTAAAATCAAGGTAAAAATCTTTAAATTGTTTACTTATTCTGTCTTGCTTCAACCCTGAGCACATAATGTCCTTTTTTCCACTAGGGTTATGTTAGTCAAGAATGGGTCGGCACAGTGAGGCCTAAAACATGGAGGTTGTTTTTCCATTACCATCTCAAAAGCACAGCAGTGGTCGGGGACATGGGCAGGCTTAGGTGACGTCCACACTAAGCCGGATAATGCCTTAAACGTATAATTATTCAGTCTACACCCCCTATCGTCCACAATTAGCCGGGTAAGAGAGCCGTGTAAATCTTAATTCAAGGTGTAAAGGAGCTAGTGTGAACAGCTTCCCCGGATAATGAAAGGAAGTGGCGTCAATGAATACTGCGTCAATAACAATACGACACTACAGACAAAGACAACAGTGAAGAGTAATAAATCGATCTCGTCGTCTGTCCACACCAAAAACTCCCTCTTCTTCTGAGCAGCTATTGTTCTCTTCGGTTAACAGGACAAGCAGATATGTACTGTACTGTAGAGCTTCTTATATATATTATGTAGGCCCTGTAGTCACGTAGATTATACGCGTATTTCGTGCGTCTTTTCGCGCATGCCCAGTATTTGCACAGGTCGGTATGGGATTGTGCAATCATGCGTTACAGTCCCAGACCCACCCTGGGCCCTTTTAGCCCCTCTTTATTAACCTCCTGAATACGCGCCTGCTCAGCAGCAGTTAACATTTAGGAATAGTCACTTAACAGTCATTCTAAAAAACTCGTAGGAGTCTGTGTCAGAAGACAGTGAGAAAGTATTTTTTCTCACTAATTGAAACTGCAGTTTCTGTCAGTCACAAAAAGACTGTTCATAAAACTTGTGGCTGGCTGCTGCAGCGTGTGTCACCAATTACAGCTGATAATTTTTCTCATGGGATATAGGCTACACGAATCACGTAGGTGCCCTTTTTTGGATTCAAAATGGGGAACTTTTTCAACAGGTGATGATTTCATGACTGGAATGAGGAAACTGTACCGCATAGCACCTTCCTTTGCAAAATGCAAGTGTAACATGTTTTATTCCCCATCCCTTTCATAAGAAACAGGGAGTGTTTATGAAAGGCAACGCCATCAGATAATCAGGAGAAATTTGGGAGATGGTGGCTCTGGGACAACACAGACACAGTCAGCTACTCAATGAGAATTTATATTCAATCTGAGCACAGATAATGACTCGTCTTACTCGTATGATACTCGTACTCTGCAAAAGTGCTTTATCCATACCGGATAGTCGTTTAAGCCAAGTATCCGGTTCAAGGAATGTTTTCTAAAATGATAAATTCCAAATTACAGTTACAAAGACTTCTTGAGTTTTTTTAGGGAAGCTAAATGGAGAAAAGAGCTGCTGTAACACTCCTTTGTGTAGGATGGAGCAGTCTGTCATTCAGTAGCCTACATTTACATGCCCATCTAAATCAAGTTTTTTAGAGTAATCGGACTAAAGGCTTCCCCCCTGTTGAGAGCCCAGTCCCAGTTTACATGTCACTCAATAAATCAATTAAATTCACTTTTATTTATATATCGCCAATTCACAACAATTGTCAACTCAAGGCACTTTACAACAAAAGTCATTTCAATACAATTATACAAACATTTCAATCAGTTAAAAGTTTACTATGTAAAGAATCCCAGCAGATTGCGATGAATCATCGATGTGAGGTTCGGCCCGGATCATGCAGACTCCAACCACAGCAATTCCTCAGCAATCCCTCATACTGAGCTAGCATGTAGCGATAATGGAGAGGAAAAAACTCCCCTTTAGCAGGAGGAAACCTCCAACAGAACCTGACTCAGTACAAGCGGTCATCTGCCACGACCATCTGGTGGTCTAAGAAGACAGAGAAGAGATAGCATGGAGGATCCTCGGTCACTTCGAGCATCATCTGGACCGATGTTCCCCATCCAGCAGGGGGCATTATAGTTTAGCAGGTTACCAGAGTGTGTGTAGCTTCTATGGGGAGAAAAATACTGAGAGAAAACTGGGTTAACAATCGCAATAACAGAAGAAAAAATATATCTGGAGAGTAGTAGAAAAGAAAAGTAGAAGAGAGAAGAAAAGTGGTCAGTCTGAACTCCAACAGTCTAAACCAGGGGTCACTAACTGGCGGACCGCGGTCCGTATACGGACCCAGACGCCAGGTCATGCGGACCCAGTCCTGGACCCAGATCCGAACCCGACGCGAAACCAAAACACTAGCGGGGCGCCCCATTTTTAATTGCTCTTTCCGT
Organism: Apricaphanius iberus; assembly: GCA_028564705.1. Classification (NCBI taxonomy): domain Eukaryota; kingdom Metazoa; phylum Chordata; class Actinopteri; order Cyprinodontiformes; family Aphaniidae; genus Apricaphanius; species Apricaphanius iberus. Next base: position 1,083,864 of record JAPXFQ010002197.1, read on the forward strand.
CTTTACGGTCGGTCTTTACGCTTGTGAATGGGGAAACCTACACACCAATCATGTGCAAGTAATACAACCCATGTGATACCACACAGCCAATATAAATGCATTCTAAAAGACAGCGCTGTGCCCTACATGTCAACAAACGTCTTTGAATTTCAGTGGCGGTTGACAGGAAAACGAAAAGTTGAGAGAAAGACGAGAAATTTGAAAAGGTGAGAAAAGTCAAAGAGAGAAGAGAAAAAGACGGAAGTGAAAAAAAAGTAAGAGAGCAGAAGCAGATGAGTAAGAGGAAGAACGAGGGGAGAAAAAGACGAGGGATACGAAGAAAAAGAAGAGCCGAGGGAGACGGAGAAAAGAGGAAAAAAGACGAGGGAGACGGAGAAAAAGAGGAGAAATAGCCGAGGGATACGAAGAAAATAGGAAAAAAGACGAGGGAGACTGAGAAAGACAAGAAAAAAGACGAGAGAGGCGAATAAAATGTGGGAGACGAATATAGGAGAGAAAAACCAGAGGGAGACGAATAAAAAGAGGGAAAAGATAAGGGTGACCGAGGATCCAGAAAAAGGTGGGAAAATGTCCCTTTCTAAAAAACGAAAAGTGGACTCTGAAAATCGCTCCTTTTTTTCTGAATGGACAGAGTCCTTTCTGTTTGTGCTTCCTACGGCAAGTACAAAGCCAGTATGTCTCATATGTTCTGAAACTGTTGCACTCATTAAAAGTGCAAATATTAAACGCCACTATGAGACAAAGCACAAAACATTTGAACAATCATACCCTCCCAAGTCAGAAGTCAGATCACAAAAAATAAACAGTCTCAAAGCACAATGTGAGCAATCTGCTATGATTCTGAGCAACACATTCACTGCCCAACAACACATTTGTTCTTAATTATTTTTCAGTGAAAGTTAGATTAAAAGTATATGCAGACGTGCCACCAAATTTCGGCTACAGAAGTATATGATACAGGGTCTATTTATACTATAAATAATTGCTGATAATAAGGAATTACAGTAGTCCAGCCTTTAAGTAACAAATGAATGGACTAGTTTCCTTGCATCACTCCTGGACAGGAGGTTTCTAATTTTAACAATATTCCGGAGGTGAAAGAAAGAAAGCTTAGAAACCTGTTTAATATGGGATTTAAAAGTCATATCTTGGTCAAAAAGTACACAAAGATTCTTTACGTTATTACCAGAGGCCAAATTAATGTTATTCAGATGAAGTGATTGACTTAGCAGTTTCCTTTTGTAAAGGTTCTGGTCCAAAGATAACAACTTCTGTCTTGTCTGAATTTAAAAGTAGAAAATTCAGATTCATCCAGGTTTTTATGTCTTCGAGACATGCTTGTAATCTACCTAACTGATTGGTTTCATCAGGTTTTATGGATATATAAAAATTGTGTATCATCAGCATAACTGTGGTAATTCATTCCATGTTGTGTAATTATTTTACCAATTGGAAAAATGTATATACAGTGAAGAGAATAATTCAACTTTCTATTGTTACATGTAAACGTACTGACTGAATGAACACTCCTGTTGAGCAACTGCCTCGTGCATTGGTTGGGAGACATTGTCCAACAGTGATGTTATTTCAACCAGAGTCCCTCTGAATCGAGTGGCATCCTTGGACAGAGCCAGTCTTCCTGATGGGCTTATCTTCCTCTCAGCTGTAGATAAGCTGCTGCCCCAACATACTACAACATAGAAGATGGCTATTGCCAGCAAAGAATCAGAAAAAGATCTTCAGAAGTTCTCCCTGCACTCTTAAAGTAGGGTTATAATAGTTGTATATTTTTCATTAGTTTCAGGTTTTATTTAGTTTTGACTTAAGATTTCAAATTCTATTTAGTTTTAGTTAGTTTTTACCAATTGTTAGTTTAGTTTTAGTTTTTTGAAAATGCTTAGTTTCAGTTCAATTTTTATTAGTTTTAGTCTTTTCGTTAAACAAGTGCAAGGCAAAAAAAACTGTATAACTCAATTCATCTCATCTCAGAAAAAGATTATGCTTTTTTAAAACTGCATTGACATGGGCCATATTAACAACCATACAAATCATGCAATTATAAAATAAATATAGCACACAATAAGAGCACCTGTGCATTAAAAAGCTAAACAATTAATGCAGGTGCTACAGTTGTATAAAAACACTGAGTGGCAACACAACAACATAAAAGCCAAGCTACCTTAAGTACTATGAATCATTGGATCATTATGCACATTTGCGCTTTCTCTAAACCTTCCCTGACATGACGTTAGGCGGACCACAGCAAACCAGAAGAACAACTGACTGACATGTTGGGATAATGCAATAAAGCCAGTAAAAACCACCAATAACCAGAAACTAGAGAGGAATTTTTTGTCCACCAACAAAGTGGATACACGCACAACCTACACCAGCTACACAACTCCAGTGTACCACCAGAGTTAACACTGGCTCCCATTGCTATTGTTTGCAGTCGCAGTGTTAGCTTATTTGTTAGCCGCCGAAGCACACCTGTTATGAAGTTTTTGCTCCAGACTGTATAATCATCATTTCAATCCCTTCTTCTGATAGGTTGCAATCCAAAGAAGACTTATTTCCTTGAAAGGAGGCGAGTCGATAGGATTGTATCCAACTTTCCCGTTCTGTTGTTTTTATCAACGCAATTTGTGCAACTAAAAAGGCACAGCACAGATGATCGCATCTGTTTCTGGTGACACCACAAGAGCGACAGAAATATTTCTTCTAGACCTTATGAGGCAATGTATGAAACGAAAACTAAGCACATTTTCTCATAAAATTTCATTCGTTTTAGTTAGTTTTGTGAACACTCATTACAGTTTCAGTTTGTTTTCGTTTTGTTTCAAATTCTCGTTTTTATTCTTATTTCAGTTAACAGTTACTTCTAGTTTTCGTCATTTCGTTTGTTTTCGTTAACGATAATAACACTGTCTTAGAGACCTTGCCCTCCTCAGCAGGTGGAGTCTGCTCAGAGTCTTCCTAAAAAGATCAGTAAGAGGATGGGTTAATCTGGTGGTAATAAGCAGAGAACTTATTCAAGTGGCAATCCTTTGAGATTTTAACTGAAAAAGTGTGTGCAGCAGTGATCCTCCTTTAAATCTCTGTATATCTTTGTCAACCAGAAGCACGAATCAAGGGATGTCAGAATCATAAATATTAATGACAACTGCAGAGTTTAGATATTTAAATTTTTGCTGGTCATCTTAGTCTAAAAACGACATGTTTTCATTCTAAACGAGAAAAGTAGCAAACCAGTGGCCAATTAACCACAGACTCCATTAGGCTCCCCTCCAACATAATAAAATTCAGATAATCCCAACAAGAAAACAACGTAATACTGCTCAAATTCACAGCACTCTGTTGGTGTTTAACTGGCAAACCTATTTACAAACTGCAACGCAGAATGTTAGAAAACTGAGCTGTTTATTGGCTGTTATGCTATATGTCTGAGAAAGAACTCAAAAACGAGCTTTGTTGTCTGGAATTTTATTATTCTAACTTGTTTATGGGTTTTTATTTTTTTTCATCAATCAAAAAATATTTCAAATCATGTGAAATATATTCAAATTTTTAGGGGAAGGAAAAGCAACAGTTTTGCTTTCCACATTCAAATATAATTGGATTTCTCCCATGGCTATACAGGGTGTATGATGGATGAAATAATACATATGTGATTAATTAAAGTTTATAGAGTCACATTTTATCTGTTTTATTCCTATTTTAATATCCTCCATCCTTCCAAAAGTGAATAAGTTTCTGACTCTTCTTTTGCCTTCATGAACCTTCAGGCATTTGACCCAGCAGGACACAACTGAGAAAGGGGCACTAGAGACCAGTGGTCATTTCATATCCACAGCAGGGTGACACATACACTAAAGGACTGCAGCTTTCAGAGGAAGAAGAGCAGACATTTGACCTTGCTGAATTGCCACAGGGATTTCTTGCACTATAGTTTCCTGTCCTAAATTTCAGGTTCAATGCACCATGTACACATATAAATAAAAATAATGAAAAAGTTTAATTCCTTGTATTTTTTCAAATAAACCACCAACTCTGTTGTTGTTTTCTTTACAGAAAATAATGGTGAACTAAGATTATACATAACTGGAGTTATTTCAGCTACAGATGCGCTGGCCTCTTATTTGGCCAGATGTTCTAACATGTTAGGTAGATTAACAATAATTTCTCCTGATAATACAGAATGGGGTAAAATAACAAGATTATTATTATCAGTGATTTATAATCCATGTACAGTTTAAAAAATGGTGTTTGTATTTTTTTTTTAAATCCTTCAAAAAGTGCTTTACGTTTTTTTTTAAGAAGCAGGTTACAGGGATCATACAAATTTATTTTTCTTGCTGTATTGAATATTAAAATGTGTTGATTTATTTGAATATATTACAGTCCAAATTCTGTACAAAGAAAAAAACTTATATAAAAAATTATAACCTAAGGAGTTTTTATAACTTTGAAATTGTAAATGTGTGTAAAACCAGAAAATGCCTTTGTGTCTCTCTGTGTGCAGAGAAGCCGTGGAACAGTTTAAGTATGGAGAAGAAGCAATGTTCAAGTACAAAAAACAAATTAAAAAGGAATTTTATGATATCCAAAGCAAGACAAAATAATTGAACTTTAATGATTGGTAATTATTCAGGAATTATTAAGCAAGTATTAAGTGTTATTCAGTATGATGGATGAGTAATTTAACTTATTTCTTGGAGGTGGTGATATTGGCTTGTCCTGAGCAGATACAATCATTGCATAATTTGACTTCATATGTAAACAAATAACTATATTTATCTACATATTTGATGTTTGTTTACACAGCACAATGCCACAGATGTTTCAACTTTTGAGGGAGCAACTGGCAGGCCGAATACAGGAATGTCTACAAGAGCTCTTGCCCATGAAATGAATGTTCATTTCTCTACCATGAGCCGTCTCCAAAGTTCTGTTTCTCCTCTCTTCTCCAGTTTTTCTTTGATATCCTCTTAGATCCCTTATTAGATATCTTATCTTTAGTTACTTACTAGTTTGTATTTCTTTTTATTTAGGATGCTTTCAGTCCCTTGTCCTGTTTAATTCTTTTCTGTATTTCTCCTCTCTATACTGCTCCCTTACCAGGTTACAGATTGTTTCCACCTGCTGTCTCCCTCTTGCTGCAGTTGTCTTCACCTATTAGTCTCTGGTTTTCTCCCTGCCAATTTTCACTTCTCCTCAGTATATTTAAGCTGCCTCTTTATTGATGCACTTTGCTGATCGGTCTCCGCTGTCTTTCTGGTCACCTTCATCAGCTCAACATTAGTTTTCATGTCTGGCTTTGTAAATTCATCCTTATTTCTTCATTAAATACTGCTCATCTAAAACAATGTTCCACACTTGGGTCCTTTATTAAACAAACTAGACAAGCAAGTAAAAGAAAAACAGTTTAAGAGGAACGATGTTGCTAGCCATTTAGAGAAAGTATTAAGTGGTTTTATTAAAGTCAAATTTCTTTTTTTTTTTATCAACGTAGACCTTCTTTTTTTAGCAAATGTTGCGTTCATTTACTCACCCAGACAAGTTTGGAGCTACTTGGAGCCATTTGGTAGAAGTTTTTATCCAGTCACGATCAGCGTATATCCATATAATGAGAGTAAATGGGGGCAGGAGTTCGCCACCTGTAATAAGACATTATCTGCTCCAAAACTCAATTTAGTCATGTTTTGTTATGAATAGTTAGCGATAGTCCCCTGTGAGTTCAGAATGTCTCAGAAGTGCTAAGGTATAAGCTTCCAGGTGTTTTACAGGCTTTTAATAAAACCGTTTTCAACTTCCACTAACCAGGGTTTTCAGTGATGTTGCAGCTGTCCGCCATTGCAGCTGTAGTCTGCGTAGGTTGCAGAAAGAGAGCCTGTATAAGCGGAACTTTGTCCAATTGGTCTTTCGATTAGTGAAATTTGGAAACACTTCTGTCTAACTGACCACTGTAGAGCAGAGTGCAAGTTCTGCTCAGACTACAACCAAGATGGCGCACGGCAGTGATGTAGTTGTAATCACGCAATAGTGTAGTTTTATTATTGCCTCTAAATCACCCCGGAACCGAACAAACAACCACCAGTTTTGGAGCAGATAATGTCTTTTTACATGTGGCAAACTCCTGCCCCCATTTACTTCCTTTATTTTGATTTATATTGAACGCGACTAGATAAAAAGTTTTGCCGAATGGCTCTAAGCGGCTACAAAATGTGAGTAAATGAAATAATATTTGCTAAAAATAAGGTCCAGGTTGAAAAAGAAAAGAACTTTCCCTTTGTGTAATTATTTCCTTTTTAAAACAAAGCTAAAGATTGGGATTTCTAACACCTGTAATTACATTTCCAGTCTTCTGTCTCACTGCTTCTGTAAATGACACCACATTTTTCCTAAAATGGTATCACCATAGACACCAAGGTTCCCAGCTAATGAGACAAGGCAGCAAAAATTGATTTAGTCTTCACCTCACTTTCTGCATCTGGTGTAGCTCAAGATAAAACTAAAACAATTCTCCAGGGTAGTGGCTTGGTAACCCCTCCTGAGACATCTTCCTCCTCTCTCTGATTAAATCGTATACCAATTAAAAAATGTATTGGCTTTAAAAGGGAAGTATTTGAAAAAAACAAAAAGTTTTATTTATTTGTCACCTCTTTTAATTTTTGTATCTGTTCGTGTGGTGCATTTTGCTGTCCACAGGGTGGCACAATAGATCTATTTGTACCTATAAAGTGCTGGGAGATAATTTATTGACATCAGCCTTGGAGAACACAGGTTTTAATGAAAAGGGATTTGTTTTATACCAGAGGTAGAAACTTTAGTCATCGCCAGGACAGGGTCTAACACAATGATGGCTTTATGGACCCAAGCTCCCAAAGTTAAATAGAATGTGCACAATGAGAATGAAAAGTGCTTTTTAACAGAACTCACAAGGGAGAGACAAAGACAAAAATGAAAAGATGCTTTGAGTGTACTGTCTTGTTGCTATGAATAATCAATGGAAATAAAATACAAGCTCAGAAGGAAGCATTTTTAAAGGAAGTGCAGCAGTTTTAGCTGCCTGCCAAAAAAATTACTTCAGTCTTTTTACAAAGGTTGTGTGCAGTGATCTGTCTAATGATGTCATACATCGAGCAGAGCATTTTCACTGTCTGACGTTATAATGTATGGAATGACATCCAGACTCATAATCCTCAGAATCAGGAAAACAGCAAGCCATAAACACATTAAATGTTAAAATGTTCTGTCATTCGTAGAACTTTGCGGCTATTATAGAATCAAAGCAAATACTTCTGCTGCAGCTGTTAACCCATGATTAGGGTCAGAATATGATTTGTGTATTCAGTGCACTCACCCAACATATCATATACAGTGGCTTCCCAAACTGTTCACACTCCTTTTATCACATTACAACCTCAAAGTCTACATGTCTTTTAATGAGTTTATGTGATAAAGTAACACAAAGTTGCAAATAACTGAGAAGTGCATACATGCTTTTCAATTTCCTTTACAAATAAACATCTGATTAATGTGGCATGTATTTTTATTTAGCTACCGTTTGCTCTGACAGCATCCATTTTCTTCCGTGTATCAAATCCATCCATCCATCTATCAATCCATCCATCCATCCCTCCCAGTGAATTCTGTGTTTGGCCTCTTAGTTAATTTCCAGGAAAATGTACACTGAAAACTGAAGGATAATGGCCTGGAGCTATCATAATCAGCTTGTACTACTTTTAAAGCATACTTTTTAATGTGGAGGAGCAAAAGCTCTCCAAAACAGATGCTGCAACATAAAATCAATCACAAACAAAATTACAAACTTCACCAATGAAGCAACTTCTTGTAACTTTGCTTTGAGTTCACAAGATATTTCTTGGCACCCTGTTTTCTATTACCTCTTAGTTTTTATCTTTTTTTAATGAATTATAATAAGAAAATGCTGGTGCATGAAAAAAATCGCCTGAAATATTCAGTTTTTGTCATCCTGTAACCAAAGGTCTATTAATACATATCTTTCTACTGTAATGCAAAACAGTTTTAACAGTTGATTTTTTAGACTGCAATTGCCAATACTTTGCCTGTGTATGTATATTTATCACTTTTGTTCATTTTTCCAGTAATCAGGGTTTTTCCATTTTCTTTCACATGAAATATGTCCAACAGTAGTTTGAAGTGGCAGATGAAAGCAGTTAAGGTCGCTACAAGTTCTCATTTGTGCTTCTTTTTTTTGTCAAAGATATTTACATAAATACATTTGATATATTTCTATTAATTTATTGTTTACTGTTGCTGTACATGCTTCATCTAAAGCTCATTTACACTTAGAAATGAGGCAGTTTTTTTTATTTAATTGGTCTCCACACGTATAACTGCTTGGGTCCTCCTTCTTGACTTTACTAACTCCAACTTTATCTACGAAAGCAGGCGCTTCTTTAATTACTTTTGTTGTGTTACTGTTACCCTCTTAACAGCAGGCCCATAACTTTTATATTTAGCACTGCACACATTTACTGCACAATCAAACCACTTTCATTAATTCTTGTCAAACGTATCTTTTTTTTTCTTCTTTTACCAACAAAAGGAAAAAAAAAACATGTCTAAATTGAGTGTCAACCATATCTCCTCTCCCTGAGTCATGACTTTCATCCCTCTACGCTCTTCCTTAATTATACTCCCCCTTACTTTGGACAGACAAATTGTCATACCAGAGTGCTTATGCCTTCTAGCTACAACATTGTTGAATGATGGTGATTAAGAATATGCAGTAGGTTTGGAAATTGGATATTAGCCACTAATAATTTAGCACAAAGATCATCCATGAACAACTGGCAAATTGGCCATCATGTATTCAAAAGAAGTTTGTAAATGGCACCAAAATAATCTTCAGTCACTGTTTTCAGACCATAATTTATGGAGCGCAGCAGGGGTCAAGTGCAGAAATAATTTTTGAGGTGTAAGAATAAGTACCCTTAGTTTACTAAACCGTGCGCACAGATTACTTATCCGATCCCCCGGCTCATGAAGCGGTTCACATGGACTCGTAATCGGTTTATTAAACTGACGATTTGGGGGGGGGGGGGGGGGGGGGGGGTCCTTTCTGCTTGATAATCCTGGTTGTTTTTGAAAAGCAAATTGCTGCTTTGGCAGACTGGTTTGCAGTGGTTCGAATCCCGCTCATGTTGTCAGTTTGCCCTTTGCCACACATCCATTTTTTGGGGTTCCTGCAGGAAAGTAGGCTATGAACATAAGCGTTTTTTATACCCGGGACATTTCCTGGGAATTATTTATAAATCATAGTTTGTCCCCACCACAAAAAAAACCTGATGTGGAATTTTTCAACAGTGCAGGTCTATCATTTATCTACCCAGTGCTATTTTTATATGATCAGTAATCCAAACTGATATTTTACTATCTTAAACAGTTGTAGCATTGTTGTAGCATTATTTGCCGAGATTCATGTTACGTCCAATAAAGACTTGCATTACAAGTGGGCACTGTATCAACAAGTAACTGGTTAACTTCTATCTCTTTGATGCCAGCTGTTTATGCTGCGCCACCTGCTCCGTGCGTCTAGGAAAATACTGTAGGACTGTGTCTGTATTCCAGGGGGCAAGGTGGGCATACGCTTAATGATTTATGGACCATTGCTAGGCTATTTTTCAGCCATGGAACACATTTTGCAACTGGTTTGTCTTCAAATATTGCATTTATTGTGCACGGACCCTGCCAGGCTGCATAGGTTGCAACAAAACTGTTATTTATAAGTATGACACCTATGTTTATAGCCTACTTTCCTGCAGGAACCAAAAACTATATACATTCATTTCTCTCTGTGATCAATAAAATATTTTTGAATATGAATAAGGTATGTTATGGGGATGGGATTCAATCCAGCGACACCGGGTGCCAGACGTGGGTGTTAACCAGTCTGCCAAAGCAGCATCTCAAATAACAGCTGGTCAGGTCACTGTATCAATTAGACAGGATCCCCCACACTGTCAAATATGGTTTATGAATCTGTGCACATGGTTTAATAAACCAAGGGTACGGAATCTTACCCATCAAAAAATATTTCTGCACCTGACCCCTGCTGGGCTCTGGAATAATCCCTTTACTCAACAGTTTTAGTTTGTGATAAAGACTATAGATGACTGACACAAAAAAAAAATTTTGAATAGGCTGGGCTAGTAAATCGAAGCAAATTTTGTTAAAAAACTAAACTTTGCTCCACCCTAAACATCAATCATGCTGACATGTGCCTCAGTTCTTCTTATTTTGTTTCCAGCAGCTTCTCAGTTTGGATCAATTCAATTAGTTTTTCTTTACTACGTAAATAAATGTAAATACAGTATATATAGTATATAGTACTAAGCAGGAGGTACCTGGATTGGATACCTTTCCATCTTTCCAGAATCGATTGTGGACATCAAGCTGCTTCATTTTTGTTGACTGGTTGAGCAACTCATCAATCATTAACACAAACTGGACAGCCTTGTTGATGGTGTTGATGAGCCCCTGCTTGAAGTGTGATACTAACCCGAATGGTATGATGTATCCAGTTTTGTCCTTGCCACAAGTAAACGGCTTTGCTACATCCAAATCTGGAAACATAGCCTTGAAAACGTCAGCCATGTTTTCATTTGAGTTCAGTGAGTGGTGTTTCTCCGCTGTGTGGAGACACAACAACAACTCAGTCCCCTTGACTGGCTGTAGCCACCCTTTGAAGTCTAGCATTTTCAGCCAGGATGCTGCAAATTTGCACTTCCCCATTCTTTTCATGCGTTCACCAACCTTCTCTTCCGTATTAAAACATTTCGGGGCATTCGTAATACGCATTGGGAATACCAGAGCGTACATTGTGCTTTTAAACTTCCGCCCGTCTGCCTGCTCTGGTGCTCTCAGAGGCAATTTACAAACACACCCACAATAGCCTAGTTTTTGTATGTACATTTTCGTTTTTTGTTTTGGTTTGTTTTTTTATAGAAATGACTAAATTCATATGAGTTTACGATGTTTTTTGGATTCAGCTGTTGGACAGCTTGTTAAGAAAAAATACTTTCAAAATTTAAGACTTTATGAAGCCGCAATAAGACTTATTAAGGGTTTTAGTTTTCTCAAAATTGATTTATCACCTTTTAATACTTTTCAAGAACCAACGGATACCCTATATACATATAATAACCAAAAAGCACTAGTGGAACACAGGGTAAACAGTCACCACAAATTATTTAAGGTTTGCAATCAGTAAAATAGTGCAGCATCATCAAGATATACTTGCCCTGGATGAGAGATTGGTGCAAATATGATTCTAAGGGATCACTTGGACTTCCTTGCATCAGTGTTATTCAACCCTGGTCATCGAAGCACACTACCTCGCATGTTTGACATGTTTCCCTGTTTCAGCATATCTAACTTTAATTGATGTTTGATAAACAGAAAATATCTAAAACAGGGCAGTATGCCTTGAGGGAAAGTGTCTGGAAACATAACTTTTTAAACGCCTGGCATTCCAGGATCTTCTGAAACTGTCTATACAGTATTATAAGTTTAAGGTGGGCTTACTTGGGCTCTCAACCGATCAGCTCTGAATCTGATTTTGTGACTAGATTGTAAAAAAACTGACCAGACAAACTTTTAACTTGAATTTGACTTAATTTTATTCTAAATAATAGGCATGAACTGGACCTGTAGTTCTTGTAGAGTGCAATAAAGAATATAGAAAGTAATTTTAAAAAACATATTCAAAAAGAGACAAGACTTTTTTCAAATTTCTTTGACAAATTAATACTAGATTAGGAATTGATCAAAACAATACAGATTGTGTGCTTAAGTCTCTCATAGGATGTGGGGTCATGATGGTGTTTATTTCATGGTCACATGATCAAGTTGGCATAGTGATATAACAAGGTTTTCCCTCAGGGGCCAATAATAGGGCTCTAGTGTTGTTCTGGAAAAATGGTGTGTCAGAAATTGTTAAAGGTTAGTACTCTGTTAAGTATTCTTTATGCAGGAGAGAAAACGTTGGAAGCTACCTGACATTTACACCTCACAAACTTGTCTTTACAATACAATCTTGCATAAAAAATGTGGATTTGCTTGAACTTCTTCTTGAAGAAAAACAAGGTCAGAAGCCAGTAGACTTATTAAGTTTCAAAGTGATGAAAATGTATACTTGTTCAATTTAATTTAATGTCAGATTTCTCATGTTTCATTTCTTAGGATATGCCTTTTGTTGTTTTAGTCAGCAAAAAGCATGTTTTAGTAGATTTCATTTATTCAATATTCAAAGTATATATTTTATGTAATCATAGCAACAATGAACAAGGATATATTTGGAGCATTAAAAATCAAAACAGGCTTAGAGTTAGTCATATTCCGAATTTTATATGGCTCAACAAGCTAGTCTGTTTCAGTGTTTTATCCGTATTGACAAAATTGTTTATATGATAAAGGTAACATTATTAACTTTGGTCTAAATCCATTTTTAATTAAGCTGAAAAAAGGAAAGCTGCAAATGAATGTTGCACGTTACCAGATTATATCTCCTCCCCTGGCTTAATCTACTTTGACTTCACTTTCATGTTGTGAACTCATTAATCTCAAGCAAGACCCTACATTCTTTATATAAGAAATGCTTTAAACAGAAACATGCTGAAACACCACGCAAGGCAAGGCAAGGCAATTTTATTTATATAGCACACTTTCAATACAAGGCAATTCAAGGTGCTTTACATGATTCAGTGATAATGATACCAAATGCATGATTACAGAAGCATGATTAGATAAAAACAGAAACATATAGGTTTTACAGATAGACACAATCAATCAATAAGAAAAGATGATGTAAGGAACAAATTTATGCAATATAGATTAAAACAGATTAAACACAAATGTATGCAATATGGAATTAAAAAACAGATAAAACACAAAATATTAAAAATGAATTAAAAAAGAAAATAACAATAAAAATTAAACCACAAGAATCAAATAGTGATCAAAGGTTTGTTCTTAACCCACTGGACAGATATATTTTATTTTTTTCACAAGTTTACTGAAAGCTTACAATTCTGTGCTTAGTGATAGAGCAAACTGCTGTCAAAACCTGAAAAATGTAGTTTAAAATAAGACACTGCTGTATGTTCAACAATTCAATTCAATTCACTTTTATTTATATAGCACCAATTCACAAAATATCAGTCCAATCAGTTAAAAGTTTTCCATGTAAGGAACCCCACTAGATTGCAATGATTCATCGAAGTTAGGCTGTGCCCGGATCATGCAGACTCCAACCACAGTAATTCCTCAGCAATCCCTCATACCGAGCAAATATGTAGTGACAGTGGAGAGGAAAAACTCCCCTTTAACAGGAAGAAACCTCCAGCAGAGCCTGGCTCAGTACAAGCGGGCATCTGCCACGACCGTCTGGGGGTCTGAGAAGACAGAGAAGAGACAGCATGGAGGATGCTCTGTGACTTTGAGGATCCTCTGGACTGATGTTCCCCATCCAGCACGGGGCATTATAATTGAGCAGGGTACCAGACCGTTTGGAGCTTCTATGGGGAGAAAAACACTGAAAGGAAACTGGGTTAACAATCGCAATAACAGCAGAAAAAATATATCTGGAGAGTAGTAGAAGAGAAAAGTAGAAGAGAGAAGAAAAGTGGTCAGTCTGTCCTCCAACAGTCTAAACCTATAGCAGCATAACTACAAAAATAGCTATTCTAACTATAAGCTTTATCAAATAGGAAGGTTTTAAACCCATCCATCCATCCATTTTCTGAACCACTTAATCATAGGTTTTAAACCTAGTCTTGAAAAGTATCTGCCTCACGGACTAAAACTGGGAGCTGGTTCCGCAGGAGAGGAGCCTGATAACTAAAAGATCTGCCTCCCAATCTACTTTTAGAAATCCTATGAACTACCAGTAAACCTGCATTCTGAGAAGAAAGTGCTCTGTTAGGAGCATATGGAACAATCAGATCTCTGACGTACGATGGAACTTGATTATTAAAGGCTTTATAAGTAAGGAGGAGGATCTTAAACTATTCTGGATTTAACAGGGAGCCACTGAAGAGAAGCGAAAACAGGACTTCCTGATAATAAGGAATTACAGTGATCCAGCCTTGACGTAACACATTGATGGACTAGTTTCTCTGCATCCCTCCTGGACAGGAGGTTCCTAATTTTAGCAAAATTCCGGAGGTGAAAGAAATAAATGAAATAATAATAATGAAATAATAAAATATAATAAAATAAATAATGGTGATCATCTTTTGGGTTGTTGAGGCAGTCATCATCTTGAGCCACAAGATCAGCTAGGTCTTTAAATAGATGCCGTATTCACATGACCAGTTTTCAAGCATATTCTCCAAGAACCAGTTGACTCTAAAATGTTTCTTACCGCCAACCATGAAGTTGTCATGGACTGATTTTGTCTCAGTTTGTTAATGATTCCTTTGAACCTTTTTTGTGGAAAATGGGGTATGCCTCATTTTTAAGAATGGCACACCATGTAGGAGGTCCATGCAGAAGCCATATCTGGCCAGACTAAATTAGAAATATGTTGCTCTACCAGTCTCTAAGTCACTTTTTTGTGTGAAGAACCTTGTAAATAGAGTCTGTTTTCACTGGAAACATGCACATGTCCTAAAGAAAACACCCATTAAGAATTCCAAGAAAAAGAATATTGAATGTGTTTGATAAACTCCTGACAGACCAGTTTGTTCTTTAACTATTTTGTTTTTACTTTCTATTTAACTACCTGCCATTAGCTGCTCTAAGCATCAATGGATCAGGTCACTTGCAGACTATTTATATCTCTTTGACAACAGTGTCCCCCTTACAGTTCACCCCTTAAGTGTAGAGGCTTTCAGCATGGAGGGAGGAAGATAAGGTGGCGGTAGCAGTGGTATCAGGAGGAGGGGGCAGATTTAGGGAAGATTCTCATAATAGCGCCTTGCTGTCCTCTTTCTTTTGTTGTGCATTACGATGGGAGGCTGAAAATAGAACATCTTTAGAGAGCGTGCAGTTACGCTTAGGGTAGCTTTATACTGTACTCTTAAAGATGCACAAACACACACACACACACAGTGACATGTCTTATGTAATCATGAGAAAATTGAATTTGCTCTTAAAAATCAACACCGTCCATCAAGTCTGTCATGATACTGGTTGTTACATCACAGCAGTGGTTTCCTCCGTTCCATCGAGGTTCATTCACACAAGTCTGAACGTCTGAAAATCTTTTAACAGCAAAAGCAGCAACAATGTGTTTCTCTCAGCTGTGAGGGCTTTCAATTTTCATCTCCAGATCACGTTAATTACAAAAAAAAACAACATATAAAAATATTTTTGTTTAATGTTGATATGTGATTGCAATTGTAGGTGGAAGCAATTTCCATGTAACACAAACATTGGTGTAGGAGTTGAATGTCTGTGTGTGTGTGTTGTTTATCTCTGATATTTGCATATGTTTGTCGGCACAGGACAGGGTTTGTGTGTTGTTGCGAACCTCAGCGGGTAAAGTGTGCTTTGCCAGAGTGAGCAAGAAAGCGGAATGTGTGAGTGGAGCTGGATCAGAAAGGGGAGAGGGGAGGAAAGAAAAGCTGCGAAGGAGACAGAAGAAACACACGGACAGAGGGCTTTGTGTTGTGGCGGATAGAACAGGAGCAAGTCGGAGAGGGAGGTGCATTTTTCTTGCTTTGTGGATCTGAGCTGCTTCCGAATGGCTTCAAGACTGGGAGAGGATTCCCTTGCTTGTCGAGCGCGGCTCTCTGCTCTGATCTAAGACAGGACTTTGTTTTGAAACTGAGGGAGTGAAGAGGAGGGAGGGAGAGGGACACTTGTCTCCACAGCCTGTGTAGCCAACCAGCTTGACAGATGGCACCAACAGAGTGATCTTTGACTCTGCCAAGTGCGGTACCTCACTTTGCTCACTGAGGTAAGGTATGTCAGCTTCGTTTTTGTTTGCAGAAAAACTGCATGCTTACACATGCATATTGCTGCATTATTTGCACTGGATGTGCTTGAATGAATGTGAATAAGATGACAGCTCAATGTCCATGCGGGTATGACTGAAATTGTGTGTGAGCTCGGTCACCACCACATTAGCATTAGTTGGAGTCAAATTTCCAAGCACAGTTTAGTTTTCCAGTTGTCTTCCTTACTAGAGAAGTGCATTTTTTTCACCAGACTGGCTTACAGTGCATAAGGTCCAGGGTTGGTGATGAAAGCAAGGCAGCAACTTGCAGCCAGCAATTTTTTTTTCTACCTTAAATCTGCAATCACCTGCACTTCAGTTGTTTTTTTCCCCAACTCAGCCTCCCTTCATAGATAAAACTGATGCTTCTCCTCTCTTTTCCTCGACCAGCTGCGGCAGACTTAACAAATCATGGAGGTACAAACAGCAACAGAAGCAGGTGTTCTGTTGGAAATAGCACACTGTGATAAATGTGTGTAGTCTTTCAAGAATTAGAATTTTTGCTGTGACACTTGAATAGGCTGAGGATTTACGATCTGTAAAAAGTATATCTGCTGCTTTATTAGATTGTTGCTAATGATATATTATAAAGATCTATATAAAAATAAATAAAATCCAACCATAATCCTAGTGTAAAAAAACTATAAAAAACTAATGTCAAAGTGTAAGAGCTAAGTTATTTTGTTTTTTGTTGACATACACTCTTTAGTTGAAGTCTCTGTACCTTAGTATGTATCTTATTGTTCTGGTTATTGGTCATTTCTTGTTTCGACCAGCCTTTTATTTCCCCCAAAAAAACTAACTCTAAACAATGTTCTGCCTCCTCTTAAGAATTCAGCACTGTTGGGAATGTATTGTTTAAATTTCCTTTGAAAAATAGATGAGAGAGTCTGTAATATTTAGTCAAAACCTAAGATGTTTGAATATAGGGAAGTTTGTTTGAGAAACAATGGCCAAGTAACCAAGTGTGGTCTCTGTAATAAATCGCTCAACTGTTCTCTTTGACACGTATACATAAACATACAGTCTCTCAGCCAGTCCTCTAAGCACCTAAAATCGGAGTGAGTTTGATGTTGATAGGATGTGAAGAGGTTCAGATCAGGTTATTCATTAAAAAAGCAATTTACAGCTTGTTCTTTTTGCAGTGGATAAGTCAGTCCTTTATCTACATTCAGAATAGTTTTTTTATTGGGAAATCATCCAAACAGAAACTTAGATTAGACCTCAATTCAGAAGAAACTTTCTACAATCTGTAACAGCCCGAACTTTAAACAGGTTGAATAAATGCTGTCTTAAATATTTTTACACTACATAAACTTTGTAAACTTCATTTCTTTATGCTTAGACACACTAACCACTAGTTTTTTAATACTCCAGCTTGGCAATATGGGAAACTATGAGGGCAGCTTAACATACCACAGACTACTTATGATTACATGAGAGCACCTGAAGTTGTTCAGCGGTTCGACCTCTGTGCACATTGTATCAGAAAATAATTACTCCATTTAATATCTGTAAATCTTGATCAAATTTAATCAGCAGGATTGACAATTTGCAGTAATAACTCCTTGTGCAGCTGTTTACTTAACAAACAAAATCAATATAGAGCATTGTCATGGCAACAGTGTTCGAAAAAGTGAAACCCCTTGAATTGCTTTGAAAGAGAAGATTTTAAGTTTCTCTTTGTTTCTCTCTCTTTTCTGATTGGTGATTAGCTGGGTTCAAAAATTTACTAATGAATTAAATAAGATTTTAATAACAAGCTTATTTAGTCGTCAAGCGTCGTAACAAAATATTGTTCAGATTACAGGTGAAATGTAAAGTAGACTAATTATTAGCAGTTGGCATCTTACTTCCAGAAGATAACCTTCAGAATGATCTCAGATATTAATCAAAATTGTGAATGTTTTGAATTTTTTGTGTATTGTCTTATGCGCTTGAGGAGAGATTTAGTTAATCGCTGAACCTAGTTACCTTGGCATTAGCACAGAGTCAACATTTTTTCTGTTTGACACAGACTGTACAATTCATCCTTGTAATACATCCATCCATCCATCCATCTTCTTAACCGCTTATCCAATTCAGGGTCACGGGGCAGCTGGAGCCTATCCCAGCATTTATCAGGCGTTAGGCAGGGTACACTCTGAACAGGACGCCAGTCTGTTGCAGCCTTGTAATACATATTAACTACAATTATAATTATTGTAAATTATAATTATTATATATTTTCCTGTATTCAAATTGACATCATATAGATTTCAGGGAGCCCAGAAATGTTTATAACTTTTTGAAACTTAGCCTATTCACAATCTCTATAGAGTTAAAATATTTGAGTGAATAAACAAAAAAACTTTTGAGATTTTATAGGAGGTTAATTCTTTCAGGTTAATTATCAACGTATTGTAAGGAGAAGCACTTTCCTGACAGAAAGCTGAAATAAGAAACTAGGCAGTCACATTTGATTGAGTTGAATAAATAAGAGAGGAATTAAAAGTGGTAAATTATTAAATTAACTTGATGAGGGCTTAAAAATGGCATAAAAATGGTAATTCCAGGTCCATTTTCACAGATAGACAGCATTGTGTGCACCAACAGTAAACACATACTTATAAAAAATGAACATGTCAAAATATTAAAATTACTAACAATGTATTGAATGCAAAATACATTTAAACGATTAGCTCATAATTATGATAAGTAATAAGATAAATCACCGGCTGGATTTCCTGGGCACATAGTTATGTAACTATGTAAATAGGGGGAAGTTGAATCATACTGCATCCTTCAACATGTCTCAGTTCAGTTTTAGTCATATCTACTAAAATACAGTAAGGTCTGGTAAGAAAGTATGAGTCATAACTAGTGCATTAATATGTTTGACAAAAACAGTGTTTTAGCTGTATCTAATATTTAGTAAACACTGGAAACGGGATGACAAATCTTATTCAATCATATTACTTGAAAGAGTGCCCAGAGCATGCTGAATAGCTACATATTTTCAGGAGGACAGACCTTGGAGTCAGAGCTCATGACAGGATACGGATTCATTAAATAAATTATTTTGTGATTTTTTTTTTTTTTCTACAGTATTTTACAGAGCATTGTACATTACGCCAAATCCAGTGAGCATAGTCATATAAATATGTGGTTTCCTTTTTGTAAAGCGGTTACACCAGGTAGATGGTTCAAAGTATGGTCCTTTGCCAATTTGTCAATTTGATGTGCTGCTTTTTGTGTTCATTCACCCTACTCAGAAAAATGATGGATGTCGGATTCCCTCTCACTGCATTCCCTGGGTCACTCTCCTCCTATGTGGTCCCTATGCTCAAACTAAAATCATTAGCTACGAGTTAAAGGACTCTGTCTTCTAGAAACAAATCAGCTGATCTGTAGTCATTGCATCTTTCTAATTAAATTAATTTCCACCTAAATGAGTGATATGGAATGAAATTAATAGATGGTAAGTCACAGGAGAGTTTGAGGTCATAGCAAAGCACTTATTTTAATATTAATACCAGTGTTGGGCATCTTACATAAAAAAAAATTGTTATAGTAACAAATTACTTTTCCAAAAAGTAATTGCGTCAGTAATTCAGTTACCACACTGTAAAAGTAATTAGTTAATCTGCAAGTAGCCATAGTTCCTCTCTTGTGCTCAGAGCAAGCAGGCAGTGAGAGCATTCGTAGTATCCGCCCATCCAGCCAATCATCATCGTATTTGCAATAGCATCATCAATGAGAGCTGCTTTCTCCCTGCAGCTGAAGCACGCTTCATCCAACCATTTTACATCCCCAGTAACAGTAACGTCATTCCAACGATGGGAAAAGTAATTCACTGGATTACTCCGTTAACTGAAAACTAATGTAGTTAGTTAATAGTAATAACTCCCAACACTGATTAATGTATTCCTATTCTTTTGCTTGGGTTAAAGGATATTTACCTACAGAGCATATGTGAGATTGTCATTTGAAAGCTGACCTTTTTGTTTTGCATATTTACTTTTTTCTGTTGGTGGGAGGGGGGCGTTGGGGGTTATATTTGCTTGGTTTGTTTTTCTGCCACCTGGCTGGCTGACAAAAACAGCTTGTTAACTGGTTGGTTAATGATTGGTCTGTTGATTAACTGGTTATTGGTTTACTAGTTCATAGGCTGATGGTTTTGGTTGACTTGTTGATGAGGTTGTTGGTTTATTGACTGATAAGTTGGTCCTTTAGTTTTTAGGAATGTAGATTAAAGGAGATATATAATGCTTTTAAATCATTCCTTTTCACATGTAAATCATTCACTTGTAGTCTATGTAAAGTAGAACCACAGTGGTTTGGTCTGAATTCCATGTTATTGTAGCCCAACAGACCCTCCTTATACCTTTCTGAGGAGCATCTTTAGAGCAACTCATTTTCGTGCGGTCCCTTTAAATGTAAGGAAACATTTAATTCCCCGCCCACTCAAGGTTACAGAGCCTTCCGCTCCAGCCCGTTCGGACATTTTTGTAGTCTGATAGCAGCGATTCGATTACTACCAGCAGATAAACTTTTTATTGCGAAGCGATCGTCGCTAAATTCCTGTACATCATGTGTACCCCACGTCAAAAACCGGCAAAAAAAGCCCAATCATTTTATTCAAAGCATGCAGTACAGTTATATCCTCAGCTAAAAGCTAGCACACATCGCTAACAGAAGCAGAATATACAATGCTACAACTATCGAAACAATCGACATATCAACACACAACATTCATGTCTAAAATAAAGTTTACTGTCATTTTAGTGTTATTTGAAGCTTACCGCTTTACTTTGTCCGTCGTTTCCGTGGAGAGAAGGAACTGACCCCTCAATCAGACGAAGTCTTTTTGGCAAATCCCTCCTGATACAGACCGAGGTTGCCGAAGCATTCGTCATCGAAGTGCTTCGCGCAAACGAGGAGAACTTTCCCCACGGATGTTGGTATATTTCCACTAAAGATAACATTTAACCAGGCACTTCTCAGAGGCTTTGATATTGGGGTCGATGTAGGGATTTGTGTGGGTTAATACACCCAATAACTGAACATTTTGACTTGCTTTCTTGTAACTTCGACATGACTGACCTTGGACTACAAAATCGCTGTGGGGGAGAAAAAATGGTGGCTTCACGAAATTTGTCACCCGAAAGTCCATTATCTTATTTGGCAGTTCAACAACAAATGCTGTGACGTAACAGACAAGAAAAGGTAATAGCGAATAGAGAAAACTAAACAGACTGAAAAATATGACCAAAAAAGAATGTAAAGATATAAACACAGCACCAGAAGAGAATAAATGTAAGTTGTCTGCACTCCTAAACACCCAAAATACACATTTACAGGCATTTAAGGGCTAAAAAAGTGGATTTTCCATGATATGTCTCCTTTAAAGTTCAAATGTAGCTATTTCATTTGTTCACTATCATGATTTAAAATCCTTTTCAGAGCTAAGTACCTGTTCCCTTTTCAATGAAACCCATAAACTCAGGGGATTTGCATTTTGACCATGTTTCACTTGTTAGTAGCTATTACCATGGTCCAGATTTTCTTTTTTTTTAAGATGTAGACTTATACTGAATCCATTATTCGCGTAGTTAATTACACATTCCTTTCATATTTACTATGTTTCATGGTTTATCTGCAGTCTTATATTTCATAGAATTTTCAAAGACCTGTCTTTACAGGTAATTGAGTATTATGTAAGAAGTTTGGAACTGTTTTGCTTTCTACAAATTAGTTAGTGTTTCTGTTTTTGCCAGTGTAATAAAGTGGAATAATCTTTGATAAAAGCAATAAAATAATGTTGTAGCTTCCAGTCTGATGTAGAAGACATGCAAATTGATGAAGAGAAAATGTTTTTAAATATTCTGTCAGTTATGACTGCATATGTATGACGAAGCCTTAAATTATTGGTTGGATGCTGATATTAGACCACATGATTGGCTGGATGTTGGAACATGGGAAGCCTAAGTCTCTTCCCCTTCCAGTCGGCCCATGGGTCCCCTGGCCGAAAAAAATAAATAATGAATGGAAGTCAATGTAGTGATTTAGGTTATTTTCTGGTCCGATTTGTCTTATGTCCTGAATCACACATATGTTGTACCTCAGTTTAAATTATATCTAATGATATGCATTTCGCCTCTGTTTTTCAAATTATTTGAGATTTATTTGATTGTAAAAATTTGCAATTGAAATGCATAAAAATCAGAAGTCAGAAGTTGCATATATGATGTCACACAGCTAACTCGAGCTCGCACTGGCTAAAGCATGTAAAACACCCAGCAAGACCTTGTAGAGCTTCTCCTCCATGCTGGCTCCCACTCCACCGACCTCTTTACCTCTGTGTTAATGGTTCTATTAAAATGTATATATTGCAATAAATATTGTTATCTGAAGAGGCTGCAATATATATCGCAATATGAATATTAGGCCATATCTCCGATCCCTGCTGTTTTGCATAGACATTTGTTTTATTTGAGTGCATGCATTTCCTGTGTCTTTTGACAAATCAGGTGACTTTATTTGATTTGTTAATCAGCAATACAGATGTATAGCTTGTTCATTTATCTCTATGCAATGTTATCTTTGATATACTTGAGAGGAAGTTATGACACATAATGGCTATTCGGGTAATGCTAGGAAATCACTTTACTACTTGACCTGAGGGAAATTTAAAAAAAAACAGCAAACAAAAGTCACTTCCTGTATGTCACTTCAGGGGGGTTGCACAGCACATGTAATAATTAGAAACTGTCAACATGATGCCTGTATGGCAGAGGAAATATAAGGGCTTTTCTTTCCTCCAAGCTACCAATTTTTCTAACAGAAAGGGAAGAAAAGGTTTGATGGTCAAATGGATTAGTTGCCAAATTGCTTATTACAGCTGTAAAATGATTGAGTGTTAGATAGTCTTTTATAACTCAGCTTTATTTATGCCTGAAACGTGCAACACACTGGGACTACAATGGGATCAGTATGGGGAGCCTAAGTCACACCTTGCTACTGCCGGTCCATGGGTCCCCTACTGTCAAAAACTATGAATGAGCGTCAATGGACCAATACAAATTATTTTCTGATTGCATTTGAAATGTGCCTTACGTTAAAGATACAATGTTTGTGAATTTTAAAGACCCATTTTGACGCGGGGAAAGTACTAGTTTTCGAATGGCAGTAAAATTTACTTTTGGCTTTGCGTAAAAATAACACGTAGTGGACTACGACTGAAGAAGAAGAACAAAATTTGCTGAGTTTTTCCTTCATGCAGATGAATGAAGGAACATACAATGTGGAGAAAACGACTATTAATCTGGCCTTGTGGAAAGTGGCAGCTATGCTGGGGGAGAAATAGTCGGTTGAGTGAAAGCCAGCAAACACTACAAGATCCAGGTGAGTGTTTAAAGTACTAGCTAGTCCTAGCTCCACAACATCATTAATAAGACTTCTGATTTGTAATCACTTTTAGTATAATTTTTTACAAATAAATTATTCACAAATCCCTTGAGAAACACACTCGAAACGCACATTGTTTAAATTAAGGGAGAGCATGTGTTATTCAGGGCATAATGCAAGGGGGACCGGAAAATAATATTCAGCACCCCATTGACTTAATTCATTTTCTTTTTCGGTTAGGAGACCCATGGGGTCAACTGCTGTTGATTGTTGTTAACAGCGTAAAGGGTTCAAAGTATGATAAGAACCACACTGGAGGTTTGATTTTAATATCAAAGATTCGGTTTATTAATGTCCTTATTTTTACAGTATACATATTTTGATTTAATCACACAGCACTGTGGTAGGGATACATTTAGTAATTTTTATGTGTCAGAGTGAATGTTCATGTTGGTATTATTTTTGTATCAAAACTTTCTAATTTATTAACTTCTTAAAACACAATAATTAATCAAAAAGTTAAAGATTTGATTTGAGCTAACGTTTTTTAAACTAGGTAAAGCCATGTGTTGGCTGGCTAAACTTTTTATGTCAAGAGGTTACATAGGGCTGGTTGTCTCATTGTTGTCACATGACCACCAACCCAATATCAAATATTTGGATCAGTTCTTATTTTCTAATGCTAAAGTAGTAATTGTTTACGTTTCTTTAGCTGGCAGAATCATTAATAATTTCAAGCAACATGTCTGTGAAGGTTCAGCTTCCCTTGCCAGCCAGCTTAGCAACCAGCAGACATATAGCTGGCTGGATACAACTTCAAAAGAATGCACTCAGTTTTAACAATTAAGCTTATTTTTTGACAGAAATACAAATTGAATTGGTCTTGTGAGCTACAGCAAAAAACGAATGATATCATTATAAAACCACAAAATAAATTAATTTCCTGATAAAGAAAACAAACAAAAAAACTAAGAGAAATTGCGATGGAATTGCAAAAAAAAAAACTAAAAAAATTATTTAAGCTCTTAATGCCATTTTTGTTCAAAAAAAAGAAAGAAGCTAAATTGTACTTGAATGCTGACTATACAAGTTTTAATAAAGACTTGCAGTCTGCTGGAAGAACCTTCAGGGCATGATACCAGCCTTGTACATTTAAAATGAAGTATAGTATCAACAGGTGGTAGGTTAGCTGGTATCTCTTCAATCAGAGGTGTTCTAAACAACAGGGAGTCAGATAGGATTTCTAAACTGGGGGGACAAACCCAGAAACACAGACAACACACACACAACTACAGGAGCCTTTACTAGAGCTCAATATCTTTGTAATTTCAGCCAATGGGAAGGGACCGCTTCCATTCCATGCCCTTGTTAACCTAGGCAAGGCAAGGCAATTTTATTTGTATAGCACACTTTCAACACAGGGCAATTCAAAGTGATTTACATATGATTAGAATACAAATGAGCAGTTACAATAAGAAAATAATCAAGAAAATACAACAATGTAGGGACAAATGTTTAAAAAACAGAGGTTTAGTTCATTAACTGATCTTGCTGAAGAAAGCTCACAGTTTTTAACACAAGAAAGCATTTACGGTAATTAAGACAATAATTTGTGTGACAATTAAAAACAAACAAATAAAAACAGTTACTCATAAGCAAGTCTAAATGGGTAAATTTTTATTTTAGACTTAAAAGAGTTCAGTGTCTCTGCAGCTTTGTTTTCTCCAGGTAGTTTGTTCCAGATATGAGGAGCATAGAAACTAAAAGCTGCTTCTCCATGTTTGGTTATGGTTCTAGGGACGATCAGTAAACTAGAGTTTGAGGACCTGAGGGATCTGGATGGTTTGTACCGTGATAACAGATCTGTAATGTACTCTGGTGCTAACCCATTCAGTGATTTATAAACTAATGAAAGCACTTTGAAGACTATTCTCTGAGCTACAGGGAGCCGGTGTAGGGACTTTAGAACTAGGGTCATGTGTTCTACTTTCCTGGTTCTAGTGAGAACACGAGCAGCAGCATTCTGGATCAGCTGTAGCTATCTGATAGATTTTTTTAGGTAGACCTGTGAAGATACTGTTACAGTAGTAAAGGCGACTAGAGATAAACACATGGATGAGTTTTTCTAGGTCTCCTTGTGTCATCAGTCCTTTAGTCCTAGAAATTTTCCTCAGGTGATAGAAAGCTGACGTTGTTATTGCCTTTATTTGACCCTGGAGGTTCAGGTCTCAGTCCATTATTACACCTAGATTTCTGGCCTGGTTGGTAGTTTCTAGTTGGACCAACGGAAGCTGATATTTAATCGATTTTTTGGGGGTCCGAAGAGAAGCCCTGTTTTTGTTCAGTTGGAGGAAATTATGGGACATCCAGCTGTTAATTTGCTCAATGCATTTATTGAGGATTTGGACGTCAACATCACCTGGTGACATTGGGATATAAAGCTGAGTGTCATCAGCATAGTTGTGGTAGTTAACATTGTTGGTGGTTATAATCTGACTTAGTGGGAGCATGTAGATGCTAAATAGGAGGGGCCCTAGGATGGTGTAGTTCACACCAGACGCGGCACACTGCTGTCTTCCTCAGCTCAAGTCGTGAAGTGTTTGTTTCGCCTTCTGGTATTTTTAAAAAAAAAATTTTATGAGCTGTGAGCAATCCAAATCAATTCTAGCAAACAGTCACACCTTGAAACATGAGACAATCCGGCCAATTGTGACTATAATGGCAATTTTTCAAAATAAAATACCACGGTTGACTAATGCGATCATATTTGTGGATATAACAGACTATATAGATGATACAGGTGCCACTAGGTTCAATATTGGGACCATTATTGTTTATGTATATTTCATATACATACCTTTTTTTTGTATTTTTTTTTATTGTTGAATAGAACAAACAAACACACAAACAAATATAGAGAGCTCTCCTCCTTTCTACTTACACTCGGAAACAGGAAAAGAAAACAGGCCCGGCGACAGGGGGTCAATTAGAAGGGGCAATGCCCCTTCACCCATACCTCCTAACCCTTTTCATCTCTCTCACACCTGTTATACGTGTCGGGGATTTGACCTACATTTGGAATCATCAGGTTTGGCTAAATCATTCATCCAGTGCCCGTGTTTAGTACTAACCTGGAGACTGTAGCTCATGTCATCATGTTTATAAGTCAAACTCATTCATTGATTATGGTTCATTTTAATAACAGCTTTCTAACTGCCTCACAAGACAGACTATAGAGGCATGATACTGGTGGGCTGGCTTCAACTGCCACATTACATGGTGGGATACCTGAGGTATTTGTGAGGCATTATTATACCTTACCGCATTACACCGCATTATACCTTACACCTGAGTTCTGATACAAATGTAAGATTTTTTGTGTTAATATTATTATTATTATTATTATTATTATTATTATTATTATTATTATTATTATTATTATTGTTTGTTTTTTTTACATTTCAATTTTTAACTTAAAAGTTGGAGGGGGAAAAAGTTGATGTTGCTATGGGTATCTAAATATGAAGGATTCTGACAGCAGGCTTGAGATTGGACCAAGTTTGAGGTGAATTTATGTAGGTACTGCTGTTCTTATGTACAGTAACACCATTATACACTAACAGCATCTAGCTAGCTTTTATACCCTGAGTGATTTATAGGAAGGAACAATAAAAGGGGTAATCAGAAAATAAAAAACAAGAAATATTTACAAAACCTCAACACTTAAGACAATAAATGGTACCTATAAATATGTAGTACATCAATTAGTTTTTTATTTGTGTTTAGAGCCAGTAAAATATTAACAATAATAAAGCTTAAATGGCAGACTGTGCTATTCATTTTAAGGTGCAGCTTGATTACATTTATGTTCAAAATGGGCAGTTTTTCAACATCTGACCCTTCTAGGTCTCCAGATCCAAAGGTTGTACAACCTAATATACTCCAGTATATCTTTGTTGTTTTTCAGGTTTTGTATAATTTATTCAAGTTACACTCACACTTTTTATGCTGTATGGATTCCCCAGGATATTTTGGGTCATGAAGCAGATTCTCAAGTCTGCTGATGTCAAACATTTGAGAGGGGAAAACCAGTAAGAATACAGGCACACTCAGAAGTTCACTGGAAATGCTGTCAGACTGAATTTCAATCAAACTCGGTAGGCCTAAGAAGCACATGGACTACTACAGTGTTTTGTTTGTCCTTTTTCATTTCATTACCCAACTAACCTACTGCCATGTGGTTTCATGCCATGTCTGTCAGCATATCTAAACAAGTATTTATATGAATCTAAATGTGAAAAAGCAACAGACATTTTATTTAAATATCAAGTCTTGTCAACTTTCTGCAGTATGTGTATTCCTTATGAGGATCTCCTTCAAACTTTCAATGTATTAAAGAAAGTGAACATCATCCATGCTGAGAGAGCATATGCACTGTGTAGCATACTGTAGATTGAAGTATCATTATCAAGTCATTTTAGTACCCTTTATGCAGTTCCTAGAGGTGACATCTTTTTTTAGTATACGACGTCTCCAAGTACCTTATGCCAAATATTTTTTTCAGTCCAAAGGCAAGGCAATGCAATTTTATTTGTATAGCACACTTTCAACACAAGGCAATTCAAGATGCTTTCATTGATTAAAATTGGAACACAGCATAAATCAATTTGATGATTAAAATACAAGAAAGCAATTATAATAAGGGTAGTTAAGACACAACAATGTAAGGACAAGCAGGTAAAAACACAGTTTTTATTCAGTAACTGATCTAGGTGAAGTTCTTGATAAAAAAACAAAAAAAGAAAGCATTTACAGTAATCAAGACTATACTTTGTTAAAGCATCAGTGGCATATTACATATGTTACAGTTTGAGAAGCAAAATAAATGCTATGCTGGAATGTTATTTATTGTAACTGCACAGAATACAGCCATTGAAACACATGGCTAATACACAACATTTTGAGAGGCAATACACTGTAAATTTGCCATCTATAGCTAGCAATGAATGCAATTTTAAAAATACCAAAGTAGAAATTTTAAGTAATTAATACATTCGTATGCACCAAAACAAATAAATAAAAATATAAAGCTGAGGTCATAAAAAATGTGTTTGACAACTAAGAATCTTTTTTTTTCTTTTTTACGAAAAAAAATCCTTGACACTAAAGACAAAATGTTGCTTATTTGCTTTTTGTTGGTTATTTTTTTTTGTCTGTCTTTTGGAAAAATAATGAAACAATTATTAAGTCTTAAGTCAAAGTCTTAAAATAGTCTCAAGCTTTCTCTGCTGCAAGTTCTAAACTGCTGGCTCTAAATCTAGTATCCTGTTCCCTTTCATTATTAAGTATCAAAGTTAGATTTTTGTGTGTGTACAATACTAATAAGAGTCATTTAAGAATACATATTGACCAATACAGAGTCTCAGTGTGATATGTCCTAAAAGAAATTCAATTAAGTTCAAATCAAAACTCAGTAGCTTTACACTGAATGAAAATGCACATTATATTTAATTGGTAGTACAATGCACACAGTTATATTATTCAGAAAAATAATCAAGATTGGTGTCTAAAAGCCAAATATGTGATGTTTAAAAGCCAATACCTGTGATCTGATGGAAAAATTCCTAACATTTTCAGTCTGGGCTGTTTAGAAAAAAATGGCTCCTGCTAGATCATGATAAATATTTTTCATCCGATTTATCTACACAAACAGCTGCATACCTGGCCAGCGTTTAACTTGATAGTTTACAAGCCTATGCCTTTTGGACAATGGCTACACTCAACTCACTAACAACCCCAATAAACATCACATAGTTATTAGTGTCTTAGTATTAGGCTGTCGGCTACTACCCCTCCCCTACTCCACCATTTAGGCTTACCCAATCAAGAGCTCCGTCAGTTGACAGTTTGGCCCCTTTCATGCAGTCTTGAACTCCAACCAGCAGGGCAACTTGTGTCCAAAAGATACACACACCTGTGCTATGTGTGCATAATAACCCAGATTTAAATATCCAATGACTGGCTACAACCAAACTGATTTTAAAAGCTTTATCAATAAGGAATATTTTAAGCATGGCCTTAAAAGTACTCAGGGTGTCTGACTCACAGATGTATGAAAGACCGTGGTCATTAAGAGCTTTATATGTAAGAAGGAGCATCCTAAATTTTATCCTGGATTTAATAGGGAGCCATTGAAGGGAACGTAAAACTGAAAAAATGTGATATCTCTTTGTAATATTCATCAGAACTATTGCTGCAGCATTTTCAATCAACTTAAGGCTTTACATTTTGTGGACTTCATTGTTGTGAAGAATCACAGTAATCCAGCCTTGAAATGCATGGACTAGTTTCTCAAAATCTCTCCTGCACAGGATGTTTCTAATTTTAGCAATATTCCGAAGGTGAAAGAAGGAAATGATAGAAACCTGTTATATCCTCCTCTTTGTGATGTCAAGATAAACTTGGGGCTTTGTCCCAACTGTTTGTCATAGTTACAGTTGTTTTGAAATCAGGACTATTGTGATGACTGTGATCAAGTTTGGCACATACGTAGCAATAGTATTTAGCTATGTTTTGAAATTTTTGATGAATGCACATCTGGTTTATTCTTGTCTTTTGGATTTTGAAGAAAAGGCCAGACATAGCAGTTGTAAGGTCAAAATAGTGATTTCGAATAAACTTCATTTTTAAATAAAACTAAAGGAAAAGTAAACAAAATTTTTTAAATAAATTAACAAAAAATAAATAAGCAAAACAAATAGAGGAAAAATGCACAGAAGTAGGTCAAGGTACAGCTGGAACTTATTACTCGTAAGTGGGTGCGCTCTGAATGTTTGTGCCACGCCAGGTGAGAGAGGAAAAAAAAATGTCACAGCACTTGGAGGAAGCGCTAATACGGCGATCCACAGAAACATTACAGATAGCATTTAAATACTGGAGAGGCAGCCGGTAAGACGATGAACTAAAATGGATGAGTATGTGATGGTGATTAGCTGATTTTGTTGATGTAATGCTGCTCAAAGCGGGTGACGTAGATCCCTGTGCGTGTCATGAAATGTTTAGGTAATCAGTTTGATAATCTACTAGGTATTTACACTTGAAATCTTTTTATAATATTAAGTAAGTTATTTATTTAAAATCTGCCAATTATTCACTGTTTAAATTCTCCATTTAGATGCGCATTTTCAAGTCGGGTTTGTGTACCACGCAAACAACAAGACAGTATTGGGCAATAAAAAAAGGTATAAGGTAGAAATGATATAAATTTAACCAAAAGTAGAGATTTTGAATATATGGCCACACTGCAGTAATTAGGGGTGTCAAAATCTTGATTTTGTATCGAAATCGAGCGAAATTACGTTACGGCCTTGCACATCGAAATCCAAAAGAGGATCGTGATCCCTTTCTGCCACGTTTACATACATTACGTCCCACTCGAGATTCCATAGCAACAGTTAGCAGACAACCATCTAATCAAAAGGAACCACACATTGCATTTTCCCTAAGAAGTAGCTCTCACCTGGTAACATTTTAACTACGTGTATCACATCCCCCATGATCAGAGCACACGTCTACTAGGGCTGAAGCTATTGATTCTTTTTGTAATTGATTAATCTAGCACTTTATTGATTCAATTAATCGATTAATCTGAATTTTTTTTACGTTTTTATACAACCAAAACAAATTTTGGCTTTAAAATGATCAAGTATTTGCCTTTTATCTCTCAAAAAAAAACAGAACTACAACTCCAAAATTTGGCTCCAAAACTAACAATATGTATTTATTTATTAGCCAAAATAACAGTTAACAGCAATGATGTAAGTTAACAAACTAAACAGTCCATCCACTTTTCTTTTGTGAAAAAGCTTTTGTGAAAAGTTGCAATGTTTTTTAGATTTTTTTTTCAGCAATCACTCCACTTTCTCATTCAGTCATGTTTATTTCTGCTCATTATTTCAGCATCCTCTGCAGTAGATGTCATGTTTTAAAAGACTGGAGGTCAGCTAACGGGCGTAGTTGTGCAATGTCACTGGTAGCCGTTTCAAGATGGAAAACATGCAATTAGCCTAGACAATTCCTTCGCTTTTTCGTGTATGTTTTTAATGGCACAATGTAAATGCTTTCTTTTAGGGCTGCAGCGATTCGACGAGTAACTCGATTTACTTGATTCCAAAAATTGCCCGAGGCAAAAACTCTGCATCGAAGCCTCGTTAAATTCCTATGACGCGCACTATACGCGCAGAGATCTGATTGTTCCCATAGACTGTAAAAAAGAATAGAAAGCGCCTCCTCACTCCTCCCCGTTTACCAGAATGACAAACTTTCATGGGGGAATTCATGGCGGATTCACAGACTCCTCCTCCCCAGCTCTGACGAAGCATGTTCCTAAAAAGGGCATAGGGGGGGGGATCTTCACTGTAGACTCTGCCCTCGCGGGGCGTGTATGGGCGTTTAGTTCGGTCGTAATCACGCCCATTCTGCTCCCGCGTAGTTAGCTCTGACGCTAAACTTGGCTCGCCCCCCTCATTAATTATGCAAGATTTCAAAAAATTATCTTACGAAAGCCAGCCTGGTGCCCAGGTTTTTTATGAGCCCAGCATTATCTCAGGAAGAATATGTAGCCATAGAAAGTTTAAAACAATGGGGCACCAGGCATTAAAGTTGTTTTTAACGTTTCTAAAGTCCAATGCTTTTCAATGGGGTCCTAGCGGCCATATGGAGGTACTACAGCAAGGGAGGAGCAATGGCTTGCAGTCAAAAAGCAGAGCAGCCAGCGGCCATTGATTGTTCCACACGGACCGTTGTTTTTGTTCACACCTGTGCAAAGCCCAACATCAGTGCGTGATACAGTTTGAATTTAGTTGGCGTGATGGCGGAGAGAAAAGATGCCCATAATCGGCAGAAAATGTGTAAAGTTTGGGATCGCTACAAAGAAGAGAACAAAGTACAGTGTATTTACAGCAGTACGAGCTCAATGATCCAGCATCAGAAAAGGTAACGTAGCCTAAACCTGTATACGTTAATGTTCACTAATTTTAATATTGTACATGATGCTGTTTGACTAGATAGGATGTTTAGCTTTCATATTTTTAAGTAGTAAACTTACTCATGCTCCATCGCAAGAGAGCCTTGTCCAGGCGTACGCAAAACCGAGATATTTTTCTACGGTTTGGCCCATCGTCCACACATAAACGCAGATTTTTGGCACAAAAACGAATCTAAAAAAAAAAAAACTAGGCCAAAGTGGAGAACTGCGTTTTCTCTGTTTTCAGTATCTGCTTGTGGACGGATGAAAACAGAGTTTTCAGTGCCGTAATGTCTCTATCTGCGACAAAAAATGCTCCAACATCAAAGTTACAGCATCAAAAATCACCAAACGTCATGCTGCGCTGCAACCAAAGTAAGAAAACATATATATTTTCTCACGCTCTTCTGACACAGAGACTCCTGTGAGTGTTTAGAATTATTAATAATAGATTATTCCTAAACGTTCAGTGCTGCTGAGCAGGGGCGTATCCAGGAGGTGAATAAAGTGGGGCTAAAGGGGCCCAGGGTGGGTCTGGGACTGGAACATCAAAGTAAAAGCAGAGATGCTCTTATAGTGGGGACCCAATCTGAGCTGGTCACATTTTAGATTTTTCAACTGTTCAAAAGGACATTCAGTCATTTAGTTTTGCTAAGGTTTATGTGACAATGCCGTCTCAAACTGCTTGCTTTTCAAACAATATAAGTGACTGGCGAAGAAGAAAATCACAAAAACATTGCAACTTTTCACAAAAGCTTTTTCACAAAAAAGTCGATGGACCATTTAGCTTATTAACTTACATTATTACTGTTGACTGTTATTTTGTCAAATAAATAAATACTGTAAATGGGTTTAGTTTTGGAGCCAAATATTGGAGTTGGAGTTCTCTATTTTTTTGAGAGATAAAAGGAACATGCTTGATGATTTTACAGCCACAAAATTTTTCGTTATGCATGATTTGTTTTGGTTATTTAAAAACGTTAAAAAAATTATTAGATTAATCGAGTAATCATATCGATAAAGTGCTTAATAATCAATTACACAAAGAATCGATAGCTGTAGCCCTACTTTCTTTACAGCGCACAACGCACATTGTGTTCTGCGTCCTAAATGATTGGATGCATTTGTGAATCTCCTCCTGTCATGTCTCCTGCGCTTGCCAAATTATATGTCTAGTTGTAATAATATTCTCATCCAGACAAAAAAAGCAGCATATACGAGTGTCCATAATTATGTTCCTCACAGGACACGACACCTGTTCCGAGACCTTCAGTGAAGAAAGACACACCTGATGTCGCAGGGGTGGAGAGACCGTACTGCATATTAATACTTTTATGTTTTAAATCTACTAAGGTTTGAGTATTAAAACTAGTGAGAAATGTGAGTAAATGTTAATATGTGTCTGAGAAAAGTGTATTAAAAGTGTGTGGCAAGAGGTTTTACAGCCTCAAAATATGATAACTGTAAAAAAGTTGAAAAAAAAATCAAAAAGGAAAATAATTTGATCAATTTGTGAAAGTAAATTATAGTGCAATGAATTATTAGTCTTCCGTTATTTGGATACTGCTGCTTAAATTAATAAATTTGTGCAGAAATCATGTTGCAGAAAGCAAACACTGTCCACAGTCCCTGGATTTACCTTTATTTCTAATTTCTGAATCGCTGAAAGCACTGGATGGATAGAGACAGCGTTGTGTGATCAGCGCAACTTCGAGAAAAATTCCCTCCTGCTCCCTCCACCAAAACAACATATGAACATTTTCCTCTTTGGCACTCTTAAACAAAACATTACAACAACAATATTGTCTCACTCCCAGTCCACTCGCATTAAATAAACTTACCCCCAGAGCTGTAAAATTTATTTTGTTTTCTTTTCAACCTGATGCAACTTTATACGGGTCACCCACAGGTAGCTGCCCTATTGCAGGACTTTCAGCTGTAAGTTAAATTTGAAGTTTCTCCACACAGAATGGTGTTGGGGTTGCAAAAGGAGCACATTTTATTGTTGCAAATTCTGCTGGTGCGAGTACATATTGCGTCCAACATTGTTCTTTGTGCTACGGTGTTGATTTGAATAATTCTTCCCAACAAACAGTCTTGTAGGTGTGTTTAAAAAACCTATGGCTTTTAAGTTGTATTGATTTAATAAAGATGTGATGATTTTCACCACATTTATACACTGCAGTGCATATTGTAATGAAACATGAAACGAATGAATACTTAGAGGCTAAATAAATATTTAATAACCCCAGAAATCCTCAAACCGCATTCAAGTTTAAAATTATGTCCCCAGCAATTTTAAAAACAAACTGACTCCCTATTTAGGAATAGTTACATGTTAATACTTCTAAAAATTCACAGGAGTCTCTGTGTCAAGAGAGAGAGTGAGAAAGTTTTTTTTTTCTTACTTTGGTCGCAGTGCAGCATTAAGTCTGTTGGTTTTAAGTATTGGAGCATTTTTTGTCATAGATAGTGACGTTACTGCTCTCATCCATCCACACGCAAATACTGAAAACAGAGAAAACGCACTTCTCTCTACTTGGGCCAGAGTTTTTTTAAAGATTTTGTTTTTTTGTTTTTCTGCGTTTACGTGTGGATGACAGGCCAACCCGTAGAAAAGTATCTCCGTTCAGTGAGATACCCGGCCGGCTACATGTGGACAGGGCTCTCTTGCAATTGAATGTGTAAGTTTAGTACTTAAAAACATCAAAGCTAAACATCATATTTAGTCAAACAGCATCATGACATCGCTAAAGTGAGCGAACATCAATGTATACAGGCTTTAGATTACATTACCTTTTTTCTGCAACGCTTGGTGAAACAGCATGTTGATGTTTTCTGATGCTGGATCATTGAGCTCGTACTGCTGTGGTACACCAGGCCTACTTTGCAGTACATACATTACACTTTGTTCTCTTCTTTTTTTAGAATGTAATGATCCCAAACTTTACACATTTTCTGCCGTTTATGGGCATCTTTACTCTCCGCCATCGCGCCAACTAAATTCAAACTGTATCACACGCTGTTGTTGTGCTTCACACAGTGTCGTCCAAAACAACGGTCCATGTGGAACAATCAGATCCCTGCACTTATAGTGCGTGTCATATCGATTTAACGAGGCTTCGAGGCAGCGTTTTTGCCTCAAGCAATTTTTGGAAGCTGACGCTAGCAAGTAGCTATTGGCTAAGCTGCAGCTCGACCACAGCTAGGATAAATAAAGCAGTGGGACTGGAGCTAAAGCCGCTTCTTTTACTCTCAAATCAAAGGTGAGGAAATTTTTAGTTCCCGGTGAGTTAAGTCCAAATTGGCATTGTAAACAAGAGGACCACTGTTAGCTGCATTTTGCTCGGTCCAAAGAGCTGTCTGGAGCATTGAGTCTCCAGTCGTTCTGCAGTACCTATAAAGAGTCACTAGATGGCAGCGACTCTCTGTTACTAATCATTTCTGTTTTTTAAACAAGAATGTTACACTTTTATTGTAGGCTAAATAAATTATTTCAATTTGACCATTAACGTTTAATGTGATACATTACACCAGAATAATAAAAACTGCATGAATGTTGTCTTTTAAAATAAGATTTTGTGTACAAAATGTAATGAATAAAACCAATGATCGTAGACTAGTCTAAAAATGACAAGGGGTTCTATACTGTGAAAGAAAGAAAAAAATCAGGAATCGAATGGAATTGTGACCCTAAAATGTAGAATCAAATCGAATCGAGGATTTGGAGAATTGTGATATCCCTACTGGTAATGCATTTTGACGATGTCATCAAGCTGTGCCTACATACTTTGCACCAGGTAAAAAAGGAAGATAAATACTGTTGTTCAGTGTTCATATTTAGACTAGATATTGAAAGTTTAAATGTTTAGTTTTTCATTTAATGGAGAAGAAAACCAAATTTTTATTCAAATATATAGAGGTTTCTTTTTGTGTATATTAAAGGTGTAAATAAGTAACCAGAAAAGCAAGCAATTTTCAACTTTATTTTCATAATATTTTGCTTATATTTTATTTAAAATATCTTTATATGTATTTATGTTGTCAGACAGATTGGCATATGTGTCATTGTTAAATTTCCTAGAAATTCAAACTAACTTAAAGGGATTATATATAAGTTTAAACACAAATAAAAAAATAAACATTTAAATGTCTTCCTCATACTTGCTCCAGCAATGCCCTTGTCAGTAGAATGAGCCCTCGCCTTTTCACCACGGTTGCCTATATATCCCCATAAATTCATTTAAATAGCAAGTATTCAGGTTAAAAAAAGCAGATTTCCTGCAAGGCAGCCTGCATAAAGGTGCCATGCACGTTCACACTCAGGTGTAGCGTGCACTATCTCAATCATAAACAACCGCAAAGCAAGAGTTACCTGAAGGATGGCTTTAGCAGAGCAGAGAGCAGCTTTAGCGCCAGCAAAGCCCACTCCAATTAAACTTACATAACAGTAACATTTCTTACCTCGGATGAAGTCATTGCTGCACATCAGTAAATTGTCCAGTGACTCAACTGTTGTTTCTGATTGATCAGGAGCAGTGATGCCGGTAACACGTTACTTATCTTAATATGACCACTTTTTCAGTAATCTAACGCATTACTATTTCCATACAGGTAAGTTACTTGTTCAAGCCAGTGTGCGTTACTATTTTTGTAATTTTCTTGTACAAAAAGATATATTTGGGACATGGCGGCAAATGCTTTGGAAAACAAGCATCAATACTGGTATATATGGCCCTACCTTCAGCCACTCTGCTGCCGAAACAGCTGATAATCTCCTTTGCGGTCGCCATTTTTGTTTTGGCCTGAGTCTGAGTTCTATACTCTGTAGGCCTACTCTGCGGTGAGGGAGCAAGTATGTCCCCAAGACACAACTTATTCCTTCATAGTTGCTGGTGTCAACGTGAGGTTAAAAAGCAAGCATATTTCCGGCCTTGCTGTTAAAATGCACTTCCAATATAGTGAGCAATGGCAAAACTGCTTATTATGTTGATGTTGTGGGAAGTGTTATTGGGAGCTGCTGAAAGTAACTAATAAAGTAACTTATATTCTAACTTAGTTACCTTTAGAATTAAGTAATAATTAAATAATTGAGATCCTTTTGGAAGGAGTAATCAGTAGTCAGTAATCATATTACTTTTTCAAAGTAACTGTGGCAACACTGATCAGGAGTGAGCTCACGCAGCATATATATATATATATATATATATATATATATATATATATATATATATATATATATATATATATATATATAGCCATCATGTTTGTTAAAGTGCCTGTGGCTAAGCCCTCTGCTCTTCCTTTAAAAGTCTAACACCTTCATATATTATTCTCTTTGACCATAGGACATTACAGGAAGCAGCATGGCTTGTAGTACAAAAACAGAATGTTTTAATGTTTTATTAGTATGCTGGGGAAGATTTAAAGCTAATACAATCCAAAGCCGTCCTTCTCCACATTTTAACTAAGGTCTTTGCATTATCCACATTAAATTGTTTGCGATTTGAATGTCATAGCCATTACTGTAGTTTAGAACTATAAAGAAATTTTAAAAAATCAGCTCATAATATATAATGTTTGATGATTTTAAACCAAATGTGTGTTGCTTAAACCAGAGTGATTTTATTTGTATTTACTTTTTAAATATCTCTACCATTTTCTTTCTGATTAACACTAAAATGAGCTTGATTACAGTTACAGGTACTGTACTAGGTACTACAGTTTGAGGAAATATGGTCTTAAGTTACTGAACTTGTTTTTGTCTTCAAAACTTGCTTGTATGTAAAATCTTATGTTGCTCCATCTATACAGTGAGCTATAGAATATGTTTTTTTTTTCAGAACATATGTTACAGCCACTATTTTTTATTTAAACCACATAAGTGATGTAGTTTTTATGTGTTTCATTTTAAGCATGATTAATCATGATGGTTCATTAGTGTCAAAAACGAAAAACCTTTAACTAACTATAAATACGACTTGTATACTGTG
The DNA here is from genome assembly GCA_028564705.1 of Apricaphanius iberus. Lineage (NCBI taxonomy): Eukaryota > Metazoa > Chordata > Actinopteri > Cyprinodontiformes > Aphaniidae > Apricaphanius > Apricaphanius iberus. Next base: position 1,122,262 of record JAPXFQ010002197.1, read on the forward strand.
AGCTTCAAAGAAGATTAATTCTGCAATATGTCTATCTGCATCTGGAAAGGTTTCTGTTATTTTGCACTAATTAGCTTGATATTTCCAGATGGCTGTTTACAACTAATGGCTGCCTAATAATATGTCATAGCTCTATTTTTCTTCACACTAAACAATCTAGGTGTTTATAAAAATAAATATAATGTGATCAATTTAACATCTGCATTTACCAATTTTCTAAAAGAAAATCTACAGCTAAAACTTTTGGTCAAGAAGCAAAATACCATCATGCACAAGCATCTTTTTAAGAGATTGTGTTCAATTGAATTCAAAAATACTTTAATTATCTGGGAGGGAAATTAATGGCTGGGACACACAACAGGATACTTTAATCCTTCACAGATTTAGGGACCACCACACACTTGAAGATAACATAAACAGATTACACAAGATCTCTCTCTGCTAATCTTATAGTGTGTGGTACAGACTACAGAACACACCACACACTAACCGATTCTTCAGAAGCATATCAGCTTCTTCACGCTCGATATTCGAAATCTCATATAGTCAGACATGAATTAATTGGAAACAAACATGGGAGACAAACAGGAAGAAGCCTTGACGGTTTTCTTTAGCCTCCTACTTTCTAAAAATTCTCCCCAAAAAAACCAAAAACAACAATGGAAATGAGATGGAAAGAATTTGGGATTCATACAGTGCGAGTCAATGGTGAGTAGAAAGTGTCCGTCATAGCTAGCTTGGAGAGCAGGGCTGTGCGCTAGATCCTAGATAGTAAAACATATTAGTAACGTGACCACAATCACTGCAAATTTCCATTGATGGAAATGACAAATAAAACCAGTTGGTCATCCATTTTGAAAGTCCAAGAGATTTTTGTTTTTACACGCACCATAGTTTTTGTTTAGTGTTACTTTCTCCTCTAAATGTCTTATCCATATCGTTTTTGGATTTGATTCCAGTACACATGCTTGGCTCTTCTCGGAGCATTCAACACACTTAAACAATTTTTTCATCATATATATATATATTAGGGCTGGGCGGTATACCGAAAATTTATCGACAACGAAATTTATGAGCGCTACCGAAGTCATTTTGCCCGTGCCGGTAAATTCGGTATATGAAAAAACATGAATATATGTGTTTTAGTTTAGCAGTGCTCCTGCCCCTTTAAGAAGGGAGCGTTGCTTTTAGTCACCTGACTAGTCATTTGGTCTGTGTGATCACTTCTGAGTTTAAACTGGACTCTTAAGAAATACAGAAAGGAGTTGGAATCAAACACTGAATTAAAAAGCTGTTTGAAGCCGTTCAATAGCAAGACGTGTATTATACTTTAAAGAACATTAAGCGAATTTGGCCACTACTGGACATTTAATACAGAAAATTACATGATTTAAGAAGAAAGAACGAAAAGGGGGTGGTCGTCATTGTTATCGTCCACTCACAGGTCTTCCACGGAACATCTACACAGGAGCATCTTCTAATGAGAAGGGTTGAAGAAAATCGGCATGCAAGTTCACTGCAGTTATCTAAAGCAGTAGAAAGCCAAACTGGAGTAAACGTTTCCCATGACACCGTACGACGTATACTGCAGAGGAATGGCATGCATGGGTATCGTCCAAAAAGGAAGCCTCTCCTAGAGCCCATGCACAAAAAAGCATGCCTAGAATTTGCGAGGAACCATGTCGAAAAAGATGCAGCCTACTGGGACTCTATACTCTGGACTGATGAGACCAAGATCACAGTTTTTTGGAACTAATGGTTTAAAACTGTATGGTGTCATAAAGGTGAGGATTTCAAAGAAAAATGTATGGCGCCTAGAGTGAGACATGGTTGTGGCAGTGTCATTATGTGGGGCTGCATGAGTGCTGCTGGTGTTGTGCTTTTCATTGTTGGTATGATGAACTCATCAATGATTTGCTCTATACAGAAGGACAACATGCTGCCATCACTCCATGTACTTGGTTGTTGTGCACTTTTCCAACACGACAATGATCCAAAACACATCTAAAGCTACTGTTGCATTTCTGAAGAAGAACAGGGTGAAGGTGATTAAATGGCCAAGTATTTCTGCTGATCTGAACCCAATCAAACACTAATGGGGAATTCTGAAGTGACAAGTTTAGAAACACTCTCCATCCAGCATTCAGGCTCTAAAAGATGTTATTCTTGAAGAATGGGAAAAGATAGATGATGCAATTTGTCAACGACTTGTTCATTCCATACCTAGACGACTTGGTGCTGTCCTTAAAAACCCCTGTGCCCGTACAAAATACTAGATGTAGTAGTTAGTGTTGCAGGTTGCTTTCATTTTTGCTTCAGCCAATTTGAGTAAAACTGAAAATTATGTCATCTAAGTTAAATTATTAACCTTAATTTAATGTTATGGAGTTAAATAAGTGGTCAATAAAACTTAGCCTTGTGAAAAGTTTGGAAATTGGTTTTCAAGGGTAGAAAAAAGTTTTGGAATCTACAAACAAGCAAGATTTCTGACCCCAACGGAACTATTACTTATTCTTTAAGAAGTTCTTCTATCCTGTACTCATTTTGTGTATTAATGACACCTGTTTAAACTCTTTATCTGTATAAAATACACGTGTCCAAACCTTTAAACAGTTAGACTCCAACTTCTACCATGGCCAAGACCAGAGCGCTGTCCAAGGACACCAGGGAAAAGACTGTACACCTTGACAAGACTTAGATGAACCGATCTACAATAGACACGCAGCTTGGTGAGAAGAGATCAACTGTTGGAGCCAAAATAGAACTCTTTGGTATAAACGCCACACACTATGTTTGGAGAGGGAAGAAATTTGAGTTGCATCCCAAGAACATCATAGCCACTGTTAATCATAGAGGTGGAAAAACTATCTTCTTGATCTTCCAGCATGGCAGTGATCCCAAACACATTGTCTTGTCATTGAAGGAGTGGCTACATTAAAACGCATTTCAAGGTTCTGGAGTGACCTAGCCAGTCTCCAGACATCAATCGAATAGAGAATCTGTGGAGGGAGTTGAAAGTCCATGTTACCCAGGGACAGCTCCAAACATAACAGCTCTAGACAACATCTGTATTGAAAAATGGCAAAATACCAGCAACGGTGTGTGCAAATCTAGTGAAGGCCTCCAAGAGAGTTTTACCTCTGTCATTGCACAACCAAGGTTACATTACACATTACAAAGTAATGATATTACACTGTTACATTACGCAGCATTGAGATTAACTTTTGTTATTGACCCAAAAGTTATTTTGTACAAAATTATATGAATAAATTATTTACAACTCGTACAGTTTGATATCCTGGACAGAGGCGAGGCGCCAGTGTCCGGCAGCCTCACCTCTGTCAGTATGCCCTCGGGTAAATGTGGCTACTACATAGCTTGCCATCAACAGTGTGTGGATGTGTGCTTAATTGGGTGAATGACTAAATGTACTGAAAAGTGTTTTGGGGTCCTTAGGGACTAAATAAAACTCTATACAAGTACAGGCCATTTATATATGTAATTAGTCTTGTTTACTGTGATCATACTAAGTAAAATCAAGTCCAGTCAATTGTCCACAGAAATCCCCCCATGAGGAAACATGTGGAATATGGTGCACTGGTCATAAAATACCAAAATTAAAGTTTTAGGGTTTCAGGTAAAATAGTTGAGGTGAAGAAGTGTAAATTTGGCAATGCAAATCTACCATTTACCAAAAAATTGTAGTAGACATGCATCATGCTGTCAGGATTCATTACTTTAATGCATATTCATCTGTAAGAACCACCCAGTAAAAAGCAAGACAATAAGTGCAATTTTGTGGCAAGACTTAAAAATGTATGTTCACAGACACTATGCATCAAAGTAAGACTTACAGACATACAAGGTCAGTCTCAATGACTGACCAATTAAAAATTCTGCTTAGCTCATTCAGACTGGAGATATGAATGTAAAAGTGTGCACTTCCACTGCCAGTGCTGCACACTGCATGAATTTATAAGTGTGAGCTCCTCAATCCAGAGATGTGTAGTCCCAGAGAGAGGTAAAAAATTCTATGTGAAAATGATTTTCAGTAAAGAATGTTATTAAAATTCATTAAGATGCCTTTTATTAAATAACTGTATAACATTTCTACTCACACGTTGTGTTCTCTGTTGCTGTAAGTCACGCATACCCATATTGTAGACTGGGTTTAAAGTCCCATTGCTAAATTCCTGCTGTTCTAAAGACATGTCACTGGGTTTTGATGCTATGAAGTCAAGTTTAATCTAAAACTCTGACTCTTTGGGAAACCACTGTGAGAACATATTGGCTTTGTAACTGAACAGACACAGTGCTAGATTTTATCTTGCCAGTGTGTGACACAGCTTGTTCATTTATAACCATTGCAGGGCATGATATCAGAATGCAATTTTTCTGTAATCTTATAGATATATGATCCACACTGTGCTGTACAAAGGGAACAAAAATATGGAAAGACGTATGAATCACGGAATTCGGGCTGTACTCTCTTATATCTTTAGGTGTGATGTTGTTGCCCACTACAGCAGGTCGCTTGGTCTTTCACAGCAATCACAACTCAGATAGACTAAGTTCTTTTTCTAGTTATTCATTATTGCCCAACTCATCCGTGAAAAGAGGAAAACAACAGGTAAATTGTAGTTGATTCACTTTTTTTTTTCAAATATATAGTTTAGTCTTTTTGTAGACTAATTATATTTAATCGGATTTTAAAGAAAACAAGGGCTATGACAAGTTCCCAATAGCCATGTAACGTTTTATTGCCATGGTCAGTGAGAGTTTAGAGAGTTGCAGTACCAGCCTCTTTCAGTTCCCCCCTCCACTTACCATCCATCCATCCCACTCATCCTGTTCTATCCAGTATCCAAAGCAATGAAGATAGGTTAACTGACCACACTAATAAGTCTCCCTCAGTTATAAGTGTGTGTTTTGCTCTGTGGCAGCCTGGCTAGGGTGTATTCCTTCTTTCATTGTAGATATCCACAATACATACCTAGAAAGAATATATAGAAAACAGATGTATAGAAAAACAAATGGGACACAGTAAATTTTGAAACCATCTACATTAAAGTTTGCTCAAGGTGAGAAGCAAGAAAATAGTTACTTTACTTACAACAATTCCACTCTGTGGACAAATGAGTTGTCTTTTCATACTTTGAAAACGTATAGCACAAATTAATTACATGTGTCCTTTCAGCCCACTCATCTCCTCTTCTTGCCACTTCGGGAAAGCTTTTCAGGTTTAGCAGATAAAAACGTTTGAAACATCTGCTAATGAATTTCACCCCATGCTATATTAGCCAAAATTAGATTGCAGAAGCCTATTTTCATTCATTTGTGTGTAAAAAAGTTTGTGCACTCCAGGGCTGTTCGGAGACCTTGACAGGGGCAGATGCTCAAAGTTCAAAATGGGGCACATTAAGCAAAATTTTAAAAACGCTTAAAGCAACATACTTTAACTTACTCGTTTACAGGCAGCAAGAGAAAGTTGAATTATTACCTCAGTCCGACTGAAATCAGACTTTTGAAATACATGTATATCCCTTAGTCCAGCTTGAATCAAACCGAACTGAATTTTAAGGAGCCCAACTAAGCTAGTCAGATGATGCAATTGAGAATTGGACTACTATACAACCAGCCCCCTACCCCGTACTCGTACCCTGGGGAAGTTACGAGACGCAGAAGTGCAACAACAACAGCAGTATTATAAGAACAATATGGCGGCTAAGACAAACTAAGCGGTCGATCAGTGCATGTTTATACTGACGAAGAGACGGTTCATTGTGAATGTTAATATCCTGCTTTGACTCCATCTGCATCTCTCCCAGCCTCTGTTTACTGCTTGATTGCAGCTCGAAGCTAACCGCTATAAGGCTAACATGTAGGGGTGCATGTCGCCATCTATCATTGGGAAGTTGAACGTATTTAATATAATAGCCCTTAGTCCGATTACTCCAAAAAGCTCAATTTAGACGTGCATGTTAACATACTGAGTGTATCATCCCGAGTAGCAACAACCAATATCCATCAATAGAATAATAGAGTATCAAAACATAATTTATCACTGTCATTAGTAAGGGACCATGCAAAGCCAAAGTACCCTGTTTTTTCTATCTGTCGTATGAATATGAGATCAAAACAGCTCAGAGGGGAAAACTATACTTTTCTATAGTAATGTTAGCTACTCTGAGGGATTAGATAAAGATAGGTAAAATATTAATAAAACTACAAAAAATGTAGGTTTAAAAAGTAATGCACATTTATTCAGATACGTTTTATTAGTATTTTCACATGTATAGATACAAATTTTGGGACGTTTTGACTCATCTAATTGTGGCGCATCTGGATTTATATTATGGAAAAACAAAGTGCACAAATTTAGATAAAGAAATAAAACCTTGTGAAATGAACAAACAAGTTGTATACTGTGTCAGTGAAATAGTGAAAAAGTGAAATAGTGAAAAAAACTAATCTCATGTCCTACGTTCTGACTCTGATTGGCAGATGTACTCTATTAACTGATAAACATCCTTTTAATAATTAATTTCATTGGGGGAAAAACATGCAATAAAACCTAACTTTCTTAAAAAAATGTTTTGAAATAAAAACTAGTAGAAATAAATTCCAATGGCTAACAATTATACAATCAGTTGAATAGTCAGAAATGAAAAATATTTCATACTAATAAGCTAAGACTCACACTCACACTTGATTGGGCCATTTCAACAAATAAATGCATTTTAATCTAAACTCTTTCTTTGTAGCATTGATCGTGGCCCAGGAGCTGGAAGTTTGCTCTGTAGTTGGAGGGTTGCTGGTTTGAGCCCTGGCTCTGACAGTCTCAGTTGTTGTGTCCTCGGGCAAGTTAACGTTATTTTTTATATATATCCTAGCACATCATTACTTCAGCTTAACACTGTGGTACATTTTGGTTTTATCACAGACGCTTCACCTGTTGCCTACTGGAGGTGGTCAGAGGGCCCGATGGCACCAGTGTCCGGCAGCCTCGCCTCTGTCAGTGCGCCCCAGGGCAGTTGTGGCTAGAATGTAGCTTGTCATCACCAGTGTGTCAATGTGTGCATGAATGGGTGGATAAATGTAGTGTGAAGCGCTTTGGGTAAAGTAAAGTGCTATACAAATACAGGCCGTTTATAGGTTAGAGTCGTTTTCCTGGGTAAAGATGAAGTTTTGTCCCAGTCTTCAATCTTTTCAGACATTTCAACAGTTTTTCCTCCAGGATCACTGTGTTCACTGTTAGGCTTTCTGCTGCACATAGTATTTTGCATATTTTGTCATTCAAGACAATCAAATTTTCGCAGGGTGCTCGGTCTTTTTTTACGACTTATGTTGACATTTAAATTTGTTTTTTTGTGGCTTTCTTTTTGCTACTTTTCAATAAAGTAACATTTGTGGATCTGTCTTTCCCTCCTAAGCTATGGATGTTTCCATCTCTTAACTGTATGTGTTATCCTATATATTTTGCAAATCTGAAAATGTCAGAGGAACTTGGATCTATAAACAAAAAATAATGAACAGCTGTATATTCCGTCCTTTTGCCTAGAGCTTCCATATGTGCTGCTGAAGATGGATGTGAAGTCAAAGCATGGTGTAATTATCTCACCACGTCTTGTACAAACCCTGTGGATTCTCCCCTCTTCTGTGCCTCTTTTTTTCTCCCAGCATTTCAATAATTTAATCTTCTTTCTTTTGGTTTGCCAATTTTCTGTTCCATCACTTATATTTATAATGCATTAAATCATACACTGATGCAATCTACATCATACAGAAGTAAAGTTGTATGGAGCAGTTAAATGCAGTAAATGTACTCTAGATGACCTAGTATATTAAACTGCTCCATTCTACAACACTGCATTTCAAAGAGAGCGTAAGCCTGCCAGCTGCAGTGTGCCTTGTGTTGATGGGATCATAATGGAGTAGTATTGACAGCACCAATGCTACCTCAGATAAATTAAGTGATAAGCCTGAGGCCAGCTCATGTTTCCAGCTTTTCTGTAAACAGATATATTGGAATTGCATGCTCATATAGTATTGCCTGAGAGGAGAGAACTCTGTGCTCTTCCACATCTCTAACACATTAAGGAAGCATTTGTAATAGAGATACATACTCACTATAAAAGGACAAGACCACACATTTTCTAACCGCTTGATTAAATGGTTCTGCCCTCAGGAAAAAGTAATAGGACATGTGTGTAAGCTCAAGTTAAAAGTCAATTGTATCGCCGAGAATAGTCAAGGAACTGGCCTCTCTTCCTCTCTTCCTTTGCTTATCTGATGTTTTTTTATCCTAGCACATCATTGCTTCAGATTAACGTTGTGGTGAATTGTGGTTTTAACAAAGAGCCAATTAGAACTGTACAAAAATTGCCAGAAGAATAAAAGGGGTAAACAGATGATATTAAAAATGGATGGCAACTGGCTCCTATCACCAGCAGGTCATTGGGCGAGAGATGGGGTACATACTGTACACAACACTAGACCATCACAGGACAGCAGAGACATACAGAGACAATCAGCAACAATCATATTTATAAACACACACAATTCAGGACAATATAAAGAGACTAATTAACCCAACAGTAATGTTTTTGGACTGTGGAAAGAAGCCAAAGTACACAAAAGAACATGAAAACTCCATTCAGGCAAATCCAAGGCCAGGATTCATCCAAAGACAACAGTGCACAATGAACCCTGCCAGAGAAACTTGTTCGCTCATATTTAGCATTACCAAATAAAATAAAAGTCCCAGTTTTCCAAGTGAGAGCTTAACCAAAGCGAACACAGTACCATAGAACCACACTTCTCTGTACTCAACCATCAATATCTTATGCTCAACGATGTCAAACACGGCACGTAGATCCAGCCATACCAATACAATGGCTCTTGATGCATGCACATTAAGAACATAACGTTTTTTCAGGGAAAAGGAGACCAGATAAATATTTCTCAACATTTATACATTTTAATCATAATAACTTTTAATAACAATAACTATTTCAAAAACTCTGTTCCATGCCCGGAAAGAACAAAGACCGCTAAAAAAAGAAGACAAAACCATGCCTCCAATTTTAGATCTGGAAACTTTGAAAGCTTTAGGCCTGTTTAGTGTGAAGGAACAGTTCAAGTGGGATAATAGGGAACAATGAGCTCTTTCAGAGAAGATGGGCTAGACTATCAAGGCCTTGTAATGAGATGGACATTATAGGGTACTCTGAGATACGCAATGCACACAAGCCAACAGAGGACTATAGTGTTTTACATGAATAGAAAATAATTTAACAAATTAATTAAACACTAAGGGCTATGCTCATTGCATGAAACAAAAAAAATCACTGGATTTTTTACAGTAATAACTGTTTAAAGGTCAACTGTTCTTTTTTGTTGTTTTCTGAAGGAAAGCTCTGCCTGCAGTTGTTTTGTCATAGCAAATCTATTCAGAAACCATAATTTTGCTCTCGTTTATATCTTAAAATCTAATAAAACCAACAAGTAGGATTAAATTGGAATGGAATAATATTAGTACTGTAGACTGTGGTAATTATCTTGCATCAACAAATATTTTCCTTTTTGGTTATTGATGAGCAACAACACTGACAGAAAGGCGGAGAACCGATGGATAACTGAGACAATCCTTCAGCATTATAGACCAACAATTTGACACATTTTGTGGTATGTATGAATGCTAGAACTGTCTCTGAGTGTGGTTGATGGATTACATTCAATGACTGCACATTGCAATGGCAGATCCTCCAGAGATTTCCTGTCCCTCTACAGATACTAGAACAGTACACTCTCACAGTGTAATTGGATTCTTATCAAACAATAGCTATTTCTGTGGCACAAGAAAATGGGCCCTTGCATGCAGGTTTGCTTTACTCTGCTGCACATTTACTTAAATACTAATAGTGAAAGTATCATATTTCATATGTAGCTTTGTTTATTGTTTTTCTGTAAAAGTCATTAACTCAGTTTGGAAACTCACCTTCACTGTGACTTTGAGATACCAAGAATGTTTTTGGATGATTATTCTAAAGTTTCGCACATGCAATGATCAAAATGTTATTTATTTATTTTTTTTTTGGTACGGATTTAATACTTACGGTGCCTTTGGTGTGCAGGATTGACTGAGCTGAATCGAAATATCTGATTTGACTTCACCTTCATCCTGTTCTCATTGCCTTTATAAGTCATACCTAATACCTATGAAAATCTAGTAACCATTGCAGCTTTATGGCTTTTAATAAAAAAGTAAAACTCCCTTTGAATGTGATTATAAATTTGTTACTCAATGTTTTACATGAGCTGATGGAAATTAGGAGACTTAAAGTACAAAAAAAAAACATTTTGCTGATATGTTCACAGAATTGACGTAACAGAATCCCAAGTGATTTAATGTTCGGTCCAAAAAGATGATGGAGTTTAAGCTTCAGTCAGCTTCCAGCTTTACAAGAAGATGTTTTCTCCATGTAAAAAGTCTTTTTTGATGGAAAACAACGGGAAATTGTACTGTATTTGTCATCTGTTAAACTGCTTTTTTTTTCTTTGTCAGCTTCCAATCAATAGAGACATTGTTCCATTTCACAGCAGACAGCAAGAAAAAAAGTGGTTTCTGCAAGACAGCTGTCTTTAGCACGCTTACCAAACGAGCTCTCCTGTAAAAATTGCTCTTTTTGACAGACGTGTGGTCATATATGTACACCGAAATACACACTTTTTGCCCACCAGTATTCTAAGTACACTTTAATCTTCTGTTTCAAAGTTTGGTGTCAAAAAGGCTGCAGAGCACCATTATAATTGCTCTTTACTTCATTTACCAGGTCAGCTTAGAGGGATGAAAGGGTAACATACATCTCATGCAGAATAACAAAATGCGTCTGAAAACATTAGAAAATAGCTAAAGTCAAAGCTGTGATGGTTTCTGATTATAGAAAAAAAGCAGAACACTGCCTTTTATGTACTAAGATTACACTGGTATTACTCAGCTGATGGATGCAGCTGATTAACCTATCTATTTATATAAAAAAATCATAATTTACTAATTCATAGTAAATTCTCATGAATTGATTGATAGAGCATATATCTAACTTGAACTAAAACTTAAAATCAAAGTATCTTTCAATATGAAAGCTGAACTGGGCTCTGAATGAGAGACACTACTTTTCTAACATTAGACAAATTGCAACAACAGAAACTTACTCTTGAAAATGAGACCACATGTGATAATGAAATGTATATTTAAAAGTGAGATTAATCAACTTTCACATTTTTTAAAGCTAAGTTAGCATAAATATGCATATGAAGGTGGAGGCTATTTTTTTAGCATTTATTTTAGCTGTTGATGACACAAAGGTAAATTACTCAGCATAAGGGTTACGTCCATTCTTTGTTCACACCTATAAAAAAATGAGTAGCATGAAATATTCTTACATTAATAAGCTGTTCTTATAAAACTTATCTGACAAGGCGGTATTATACAGAAAGTGGGTCACCTGATACATGATTAGACTTTCTTATGTGTTAATCCTTCTTAAAGCTTTTTTAGCTGCTTTTCATCTGCTGGTGTTCATTTCCTGTTTGTGCCCTATGTTTTTGAGATTTCCTAAATGTTGTAGACCCTTTGAACACCCGCCTAGGATGGCTCATGTATTTGCTCAGTAGACAACATAGGCTATATTTCTTAGCGATAAATTCTTCCATAATGTTAGAGTTGTTTCATACAGATTATCAAAGATACCTCTTGCTTTAATTGACCATAATAGATAGGAAAGAGATCATTAAATTGATTAAGAATAGATTAATAAATATTTACCATGCAAGAATGATTTTTTTTGTAGACTCATTACATGCAAAACCAGATATTTCAAGTTTCTATTTGTTATCATTTTGATGGTAATGGCTTAGAGCTTATGAAAAGTCAGCATCTTCATAAAGCTTGTCTGCTGAAGGAAGCATGAAGTGTTCCAAAATGTCCTGGTAGATGGCTGTGTAGACTCTGGACTTAATTTAGCCCAGTGGCCCAAACCAGCATTACATGGCTCCCCAAACCAACACAGACCTGGAAACCTCCAGACTCTGGGAACTTGGTTTCCAAATGGGATGGAAAATTTGCTCTCCACAGAAAAGAGGACTTTGGACCACTGAGCAAGAGAACACTAAAAGTTTTTTGGGGTTTTTTGTCTTCAGACAAGGTAAAACAGTTCAGATGTTGTTTGTTGTTCAGACACAGCTTTACAAGAGGAATATGACATTTGAAGACCATGTCGTGGATCCGTCCAACACTTTTGAGAGGCCTTTTCCTCATAATCATTTCCAGGCTGCAGTCATCCCTGCTGCTTATGCACCTTTTTCTTCCACATTTTTCCCTTCTACATATTTTTTTAATGTGCTTTAATTCAGCACTTTGGGAACATCCAACTTCTTTCAATTACCCTTTGAGGCTTTACCTCTTATTGAAGGTGTCAGTGATGGTTTTCTGTCAAATCAGCAGTCTGCTCCATTTTTATCTAATTGATTCAGGATCCCCATTCGTTATTAATATAGGAACAACTACTCTTCCTGGGGTCCACATAAAACCATACTATCATAATATCACAAAAGACATAAAATTCAAAATAACAAAACAGTTACAGTTTAGTACAAAAAACCATAAAACATAATTAGTACATAAAAAAGATTTTTGAACGAATGCTGGGTCAACTAGTAAATAATATAGAGATTCAATTTTGACTACAGATTTTCTCTTGAATAAAATCCAAGACTGTGATTCCTACTGAAGCAGACTGAAAGACCATAAGGCCCAGGACGCCTTTATAGGTGTTTTAGATTAATTAGCTGATTAGAGTGAGAAACTTTCAGCCTAAAATATTGAACCTTTTCACAATATTGTAATTTTTTGAGATTTTGAATTTGCCGTTTTCATAAGCTGTAAGCCACAATCAGCAAAATTATAACTAATAAGGATTTGAATGTAATGAGTTTATTTTATATAATAATTTCCCTTTTATGTTGAATTTCTGAAATAAATTATCTTTTGCACAATATTTTAATTTTTGAGTTTCAGCTGTTAAGTGATCTCCTGGTGATTCTGTTGACAAGTTGAGGGAGTCCGAGTTGCTTTAGTAGTGACCTTCAGCTAATCTCTATGGGTGGGTGTGGTGTTTATCATCTTGCTATAACAAACACCAACACATTCTCCATTAGAGTTTTGGCCTGGTTGCTGCCACTCAGGCACAGTGGCTGTGTTTACATGCAGCCAATAACCCATTCAAAACCGGGATATTACATATAACCCAGTCACGCACGGCCATTTAAACACCAGCAAAAACCCAAATATGCTCATATTCTGGTTTTTAAAACCCGAATATTACCTCCGGGGTACCCCTTTTCTAACCCGAATATGTGGTCATGTAAACGCGCATCGGCATATCCCCATACAAAGGAGCATTGATTTTTGTTCTGCACAAGTTCTATTTGCAAGGAATCTTAGTGTTTTGAATAGAGGAACTTCTAGTATGAGCCATCTGGCATGCAAATCCCATGTCTACGGGAGTAACTCTCTCTGCTTTCCCTCTCCCTACCTCTCTCTGCTCACGCATGTTAACCGGTTATTCTGAATGTTTGAGAAACCAGAACAGTCACCTTAACTCAACCATAACCTGAATATTGGCGGCATGTAAACGTAGTCAGTGATATGATACTCATTGAAGCCAGTGTTGGTACTTTTAGCTGTTTAGGCATTTGCAGATTCCTTCCGAAAATTAAATCAGCATTTTCAGTTAGCTTATTAGCACAGGGAAACATGGAAAGCTTTAACAATTTGTGGTAGGGCGCTGCTCTGACTTTGGACTAGATAAAACAGAGTTAAGAAACTCCTCAAGATGATATGACTACTCAAATCATCACTGATTGTGGAAATGTCAAGATGGACTTCAGTGACTTGCTTTCTGTATCTTTCCACTCCTTTTTAGAGTCTGAGACCTTGATTACCAAAAGAAATGCGGACTTTGCTTTCGCCTGAAAAGAGGACTTTGGACCACTGAGCAACAGCCCTGTCCTTTTTTCTCCTTACCCCAGGAAATATGCTTCCAACAATGTATTAGGTTCAGGAGTGGCTTAACATTAGGAATGCAACATACAAACAAAAACAGTGTAGCTAGAATAAATATCACCTCGAAGATGCTGCAGTAAAATGTTTTAAAAAAAAACAACAATCAATCCTATGCCCAATTAACCTGGGTGGAATAAAGTAATAACAATTCAATTCAGTTTATTTATATAGCGCCGTTTCACAACAGATGTCATCTCAAGGCACTTTACAAGAAGAGTTATTACAATACAAGGTTTAATTTAGGAATTATAGAACCACAGAAGATTGCGTCGTGACTTCTCAGCAATCCCTCACACTGAGCAAGCATGAAGCAACAGTGGAGAGGAAAAACTCCCTTTTAACAGGAAAAAACCTCCAGCAGAACCTGGCTCAGCATAAGCGGTCATCTGCCGAGACCGTCAGGGGTTTGGAGAATACTGAACAGAGACACAGAACAGAGACACAGAAAGAGCAACAGAACTGATGCAGAAGCTGGTAGCAGGACGTGGAGAACGTTCCTCCACTGGAAAGCCATCTTAGTCAGGGTCGTCAAGCAGGGCGGGTCAGGAGCACCTACTGTAGGAAGAGTCTAAGAGAAAACAGGTTAGCGCTTGAATTGACAGCACGTCATGCAGTTTGGGAGAAGTAGGAGAGAAAGTAGGAACTGACTCTAACAATGTCCTCCAACAGCCTAGCCTAAAGCAGCATAGCTACTAACATTAACCTGTCTCCTAGCTACTAGGAGGCCTAGCTACTAAAACTCTCTACCTGGCTTACATTAATCTATCTCTACCTAGCTACTCTACCTCTTCCTATCTCTTCCTAGCGTTTGACACTCTACCTGACTGCTAACATTAACCTGTCTCTTCCTAGCTACCTGTCTAATCTGTCTCTAAATACCTATTAACCTGTCTCTAACTGTAAGCTTTGTCAAAGAGGAAGGTTTTAAGCCTAGTTTTAAAGATAGACAAGTTGTCTGCTTTACGAACCAACCCTGGAAGCTGGTTCCATAGGAGGGGAGCCTGATACCTGAAAGATCTGAAACAATCAGGAAACACAAGTAAAGAAAAGGGGATCAACCACATTCAGGCAGGTTTCTGTTAAAATTTGTAAATTTGGGTATTTTAAGGTGAAGAGGTCATTTAGGATAAGTCCTGTTTGTTAGAGATCGATAGATTCACTAGATTCACTCTGGTCAACTCTTTACTTCACTCAAGGTGGGATGCACAACCTAACAGTAGTAGATTCCTTCTGTCCGTGCTATCTCTTTAAAGACAAGACAACCAATTCAAATGTAGCTGTTTGGGCAGATATGATAACAGCAGTTAGAGCTGAAGATCTTTGTCCCGACGAGTCCTGACGGGTTGGGCTGGGTTCAGGCTTAATTTCAGTCATCGTTCACAGGCTGGGATCGGGCTCGGGCTTTAGTGGTCAGCTAATCATATCATTTGAGGGAAAATGTATAATAAAGAACTGCACTGGGCCACTAACATTATTCCGATACCTGTCAAGGTGTTGCATGCACACCACATGCGTCATGATGTGAAAAACCCACTCCTTTTCTCAGATCAAAACAGAAAACATGCTCTGACTGCTGCACTGTGCTCTCACAGAAAATCCTGAAGTGTAAATGTACAATTACCAGACCTCCCAAGTCTCAAGTTGCAGAAGTCTCATGCATTTATATAGCAACTCCCTGATGCATACAGGTCAGATAAAATCTCCTGAAAATCTTCTGAAATTTAGAGCAAGCGGTCAAGAGCTCTCACAGGAATGCATGCAGGCGAGTATGCAACAGAAGCGGTTAAAGCTTCACATAGCTGCAGACTTAAAAAAATAAAAAGATTATAAATCAGCATGCCTTGAAATTATTCTTATTGATTCATCATTTTAAGCTTCAGACAATGGGCCATCATTTAATATGGACAATTTAACCGGAATTTCAAACATTTGCCCAGTAAATTGAAAACCTGCCGGTCGAGTTGTCCAGTGACATTGTTTTAGTGGAAACCCTGGTGTGTTACTTTTGAATAATGTTGGGCTGTAATCGAGTTCGGGCTTCAGTATGCTGTCAAGCAAAATATACTCTTCGGATTCAGGCTGAATTATCTCGGGCTCGGATCGGTTCGGGTTCAACTTTGAAGGCCCGATTGCAGCTCTACCAGCATTTGAATCAATAGATAAGTTCCAAATGAAACCATTTGGTGTTGTGGTCAAGCTGGTGGACTATTCAACGAAAGACACATTCTGTCTCTGCAACCAGAAGGTTTCTGAACTTTATCAAAACACTGCACCATTTTCTGTGACCCCTGAGCTGCTTCTTGGTAAAAAAAAAAAAAAAAAAAACTGCCTGTAAGGCAGACGGCAGAGGTATACATGTATAGTCGCTAACACTGAAATCACTGACATCAAACTACTAGTCTGATCTGTTCTCTGGCAGTAGACTGAATATTAACGAGAAGTTGACGATCATACACCAAAACAATAAGAACTGACAGCAAGCGGTACAAACCAGTGTCATCTTCCAAGTTCAAACATGAACTCTGAAAAATTGAAATTAAAATCTCCATCTTTCCGTGAATATGATTGGATATTGTAGCCTACTCTATGCACAGCCAGCTTTTTCAGCAATGTTGCTTTGTGGTTGGTCCTCCTTCTGTAGGGTGTGAATGACTGAACAGTCATAACCTGTTTATAAACACATTTACACATTTTTAGGCAAACTAAACCATCTCTAATTCATTCATTTTTAAGCTATAGTCGTCCAAAATATATATTTTGTGCGTAATAAACATACAAAGGTCCCTTTCTAAATTGAATTACTGATCTTAATGAAGTTGTTGCTGCTATTTATTGAGATAGATCTGTATTCGATATCAAAACATCTCTGAAGACAAAGTAGGACAAACAGGCAAGTAAAGAAGTGAATAAATAAAGTTTGGTCATGAGACAGAACTGAGGGCACTAAGAGGTTAAAAGCAGGGAGTCCACTGGTGGTGTTTGTCCAGACACTGATAGGTCACCGCTCAGTGGTCTGCTCTGTGCGCCTCTCATCCGTGAAGTAACGGCTCTCCGCCTCCTCTAAGATGCACTAATTTCACTTTGGTGTTTTTCGCTCCGTCAAACAAAGCTACAGACCTCACCTCATCGGCTCTATTTTCATCTGCCATCATGGATGAGCGCAGTTCGTGAACTTAACTTCCCTGGGTTAACCCATTCTTGATCGTTGTGGACGACTAAGTTTGTGGAAGTTTGTGGCGAAGACAGAGAAAACCCTCCTCAAATAAACATCGAAGGTAAAAATTGTTCTGTTTTTAAGCAGATAAAATTATATCAGTGGTTTTCTGATGTTTGTCGCTCAGTTGAATCTAAAAAAATAAATACAAAAAATAGCGCTTTATGTAAAATAAATCTCAGATTTGCGCGGACCGACGTGAGTGTCAGTTGCCAAAACCAAACAGGTTAAACTTTGTCTCCCGACGGTAATTTTAGATGCAGATTATATTTTAAAGCCCCGATGAAACATTATACATATTCCAACCAGCAGATTCGCAGTGAACTGCAGGCTGTTATTTCCTGCATCGCTGAGAGCGGCTGAAAAGCACTTGCTGTCCAGTTCCTCCTGCCTTCTGCTTCAGACCAATGAAGGCCACTGTGTGTCAGCCTTTGTCTTATTATGATGCAAACATGTCTGTTAATGATTGTGCAGCACCATGCTAGATTAGCAGCTTTTAGGTAACCATTATCACCATCATTTATGAGCAATACTTCCAATCTATGCTCACATTTTGATCATTTAACAACATCTATGTGGGGGGACTTTAAAAAAAACACATTAGGGACTTTCTTTCAACTTTTCTTGGGTCTCTTCGTTTTTCCGTGATATATATTGTTTAACTAATTTAGGAGAAGCACATTGTGTCTCTGCCTTCTGTCTTTGAAGTTTTATTGCATGCACGTTAAACTTTTCTGTAACTCACTTTCTGGACATTCAGTAGGCTATCTGTTCTAATAGTAAAGTCAAATTTAGGTTGTGACTGAGATTCAGCTTTCTGAAGGGAAATTTCTGGATGCTTGGAAGCGGGAACTGTTATATTCAGTGGCTGTCAATCGGATTGCAGTAGGTTAGACATAAACGCTGTCAGCAGTGGGTACCTGAGTCAATCATGGTTAACTGTCCGTTCCTCTGATTCTTTTTTAAGTGTTAGATGTAAATGATGTACATTTGCTTGAGCCTCTTTATAACAAGTACCACATTGGTTATTATCAAGTTGTCCAAGTGTCACCACTTACAGTATGCATATGTTTTTACAACAGTGTCTTAGGACTTTTTCAGTTTTTTGTTTTATGTATTAATGGAGGTCAATCTTAGTTCCAAATGGTTCATTTTGTATCCTTAATAGTTCATTTGGAGAAGTTTCCTCTCACAGACAAAAGTTTCTTTAAGGTGGAAAAAAAATGAAATGTTTTGACTGCAAACCTTCAGTTTTCTTTAGAAGCTACTGAGGAAGTAGTAGGCCTATGCTACCATTAAAGTGAGTAAAAAATGTTTGAAAATGACGTAACTAAGACCATTTTTGGTCTTTGACTGTGCATGGGCTTGCAGGAGATTTACGCAGTATTGTAACTGTTTAACTGTACTCTGGTATTAATGAAGACATTTTTCAGCTATTTGTTTTATTTCTTAGTGAGGAGTGGGTGATGTGGTCAGCACTATTGCCTTGCACAATGGATGGATGGATGGATGGAAAAACAGTATGAGACACAGAGTACTTCTAAATGTCACAATCTCAATGTAGTTATTAAATGTCATTATTGCTTGACATAAGTCAGCAAAATAATTTGCGATCGCCAACCTGCTGCAAGTACAACTCAACCCAAAATCAACTTTTTTGCTGCAAAAAAACCCCAAAAAAATACTGCCTAAACCCATCTGCATTGCTCCCCCTTCAGGTTAAAACTCTTTGCTTCACTTGAATTTGCTATAAAAGAAGCTGAGCCTCCACCCACGTCTTCTCCACAGAACCTCCCGTCCTTTTCCCTCGGGCGACAGACGTATAGAGAAATCTTCCACCTCAAAATATCTGTCTGAGGCAAAGGAGCTTTCATTGTGCTCCATAGTTCTTGCTAGCTGTCTCTGTGTCAGTACAGCGGCATGGCTGTCAAGATGTCAACCAAAGTCCAGACCACGCCCAGTCGTCTCCCCTGCGTGTTTGCTGGTCCACCAGGTCACACCTCCTTTTGGCGCGTTTTTCAAACAGGAAATGTGGATGGAGAAAGACTGTGGTAGGGGCTGAGTTGCTCTTTAAAAATGGACCTTGGCTAAATGCTCCATTTTTGGTTTTATGTAGGAAAATCTTGATAAGAAAAGTTATTTTGATTTTACTGTAAAAAAAAAAGGTGGATGTGGATGTTTTAGCGTACACCTAGCAGTATGAGTTTTAAGTCTCTGGTTTGTCTGTGGTTCCCATGCTCTCTTGTCGTGTTGCTTCATATGCAAATTTTTTAAAGTTAGGTGGCTGGATGTAAAGTTAAATACTTTTGTTCTGCACATACAGTAAACTTTCTGCCTCCATAAAGGCTTAAGAAAACTGTATTAATTTGGTACATGCGCCTACTGGTAAACATGACCGTAGTGAAACCTGGCAGTAGGGATGTCCCAGTCGGATCAGGCCGATATCTTCACATTTTTCAGTAATCGGAGATCGGCTATCTTAGCTGATAAGTTGTGCCAATTTTTACAAAATTACCTCCTAGGTACTTTGACGGTGATTGTGCAATAATTCAAACCTCTGAAGCAGTGCAAACCCGGACTCTTAATTACAACAAATCAACACAACAGATTAAACACAGTTCTAACATCGGAAAACTTAAACAATTACCCTAAATGTACTTTAAAGTACATAATAAAGGCAGAGAAACCTACCTTCTGGCATTTACACACAACAATAAACTAACCTCTTAGCTCCTGTAGCGGGAGAGAATAAAAAGGAGACATCAAACTGCACCTTTGCTGCTTTCAGTAGCGTGTCTAATCTTTGCTGAGTTTAAGAGGGTAGGATATTTCAGTATATAATGAAAACACCAATAATAGTACTGCAACTTAAAAACTTAGAAGAAAGTGGGCTTTCTAACTCTGGTGTTTACTTAAAAATATAGAGTGAATGTGATCCCACAAAATTGGAAGGTAGCAATGTGCAACCCTGCAAATAACCTGCAAGAACTACCTTTTTTTGTAAATTAATACTGTACCAAGTAAACTGTTTTGCTTTTTACTTTTGTCTGAAATATTGAACTGAAACTGACTTTTAATTATCTGAAAGATTTTGGTTTCAAGGGATTTACAACAATAGTGGCAATGCTTACTAAAGAAATTAGTCCTATAAAAAGTTACATTGAGTTAGTTGCTAGAAAATATATATTTCAGTTTTATAAATTTCAAAAGTAAAGACAAAATATCGGATCGGCATTTTGAAAAGATGTACCATTATACTCATAGGTTGTTATTGCATTTCATCTGCAGATGAAGACTGCTTAGTTCATGTAGTCATTCAGTTGGAACTGTCAAGAAAGAGTAGTTGTTCAAAGGGTTATACACCATTAACTTCTTAATGTCAAATTTAGTAGAGCAAATGGAAAGTAACAGCAGATTATTTTTGTAATCTAACATATTGTGGAGGATAGCACCTGTAGTGTATTTACTGCATACAATGCTGAAACGGTGTTATAGTGATAATGTGGACAGCTTGTTGTGGAAAGTGAAAATGTTGTGTAACCAACACAGACAGGACAAACCTTGGATGGTTGGACATAGTGCTGCATCTTCTTGAAATTACACATCTGCTTTGTGGTATACATGCAGGACATCATGTGAGAAAGGAAATCTTCAGGGTGCCTGCAGCTGAATATGCAGTTTATTCCTATGTGGCACAGCAAGATCAGTTTAGTGTGTGTAAGTTTGAGTGTGTATATTTGAATTTCTATTTATTTGTATTAGTAGTGCCGTGTGATTTACTTTTAAGACCATAGTTTTTGGTGAATATTTTCATCCATTTTCTTTCCATAAAAATACTTGACATGTTCAAAGTACTTGTCTCTTTAACCTGCAATAAAGGTTTTTGTCAACTACAATCAAATAGTCAGGGGAACTATTATAATTTCTTATTACAACAATTTAAACACCTTCCAACAACTCACTTGTTTAAAATATAGCACATTATTTGATACGAAATAAGAGTTAATAATTCATTAGCGTTTTTTTGTTTTATCCTGTTTACTGTACTTACATTGATCCATAAATTATGTAATAAAGTTTTAGAAATGGCATTCAGCAGAATGAGAACAACATGTTCTAAACAGGAGCTGTGGATATGCGGAGTTGTTGGCAGCCGGCGATTTCTGAATGAAGTCGCTTTGAATGCAACTCACAGTTGCATGTCTCCCACTTTTCCGACAGTCTCTCTTCTCTTAAAGCAGTTTGTGGTTGTTAGGCCTGGGAAAATGCTTCCTAACCCCACAGGAAATTAAGGTGGGTGAGGAGATGGAGAATTAGCTTGTATTTATCTTTGTTTTGCTGGTAAACAGGAATTGTTTAAATCTTAGTAAATATAGGTTTGTATTTAATTGATTATTTGCAACAACATATAACTAATTCTTAGTATCTAGTGTGCTAGTGATCTCTTCAATTTGTTTTAGAGAGAATAAATGTTCATGATGTTGTAATACACCACTTATTCATTTGGTTTCTTGCCTTTTGATAATGTGAGCTAGCTCTTCTTCTGTTGAACCTTTACTGTAATATTGCTACTGACATAAAAAGTCTTATTGTGTAAAAAAGAAGAAAACACCAAAAAAGTCAGATACACACAGAACTTTATCATGTTTTAAGATAATATTTACTGTGAATATGGAACACACAAAGTTTCATGTCTTGCTGTGATGTTCACATTTAAAGCTGAAATATAAGTTATTTGAGCTTTCTTTGCAAGCTGTCTAGAAGATTTTTGGGAAACAAATGTGCTAAAAACATAATTCAATCCTCTACTCTTTATACCTTATTATGTATATTATTTCCCTTACCCTTTAAGGCAATTTTAACCATTCAAGGATAAAAATGCAAGAAATTAATTAGTTTAATCGATTCAAAAACAAAACCAGTTTCAGTTGGTTTTGATATTTTTTAGACAGGAACTTATGTAAAACCACAATTAACTTATTTTGTATCAGTTGATAGTATGAGAAAAAAATATCTCAAACTAAAACAAAAGTCTTGCCTATTTTACTACTTTAACTCCTTAAAAACATGTCTGTTTTATGTTAGGACACATATTTGGCTCACAAAGAAGTAAAAGGACCAAAAAATCATACTACAAACTATAAATAACAGATTAACAGTATTTAATAAAGATAAATTTATTAGTGCTAGTGTGTTTCTTTAGTAAATGTTTTTGCATATGCAATTAAATAAAGACTCAATAAAAGTATGGATATTGAAGTGTCTATGTAAAAGATGATGGCATAGCAATGATGTTAAGTTAAATAATGATACTTAAAAAGAAAGGATTATGCCTTTCACTCTCAGTACTCCCGCCATGCCCACTTATTCTTTTCTTGTGAAAACAAATGGTTGGAACTAGCAGATCTGTCAAATGTTAATCACTAAATTTGTGCCTTCTTCTTCCTCTCTGGATCAGAACTTTCATCGGCTTGTGTCAAGATGCTAACTTATTTTGTTTTGGCCAACTGCTTTTGTATGACATTAATATCTAGGTCAAAAAGTATATCTTGACCTGTTCTGACTATTGAGACATCACAAACTGTCACTGCTATGGTAGATTTAGCAAGGATTTAGATTAAGATGTGGAACATAAACGTACTATTTGTATTTGCAACACTAAATATAAGGTAGTATAATCTGAGAGCTGCAGACAGACTATCCCGTTAGGTGGCTGAATGTAGAAATTACTTCAATGCAAAATCCACTGCTTTGAGTTTGATTCATGTTGACCTCATTGAATATAACTTTAATCAAACAATTATGCTACAGAATCAATACCTTTGTTACATATTTTGTAACATTATACCCAGAAACATTAATTAACTTTATTGACATTTAATGTTTTAAGATTTTAATTAAAATGTATTTAAAAAGGGGACTTAAAAATATGCATATTGTATATTATAATCTACCATGAAAAATGTAACTTAATACATATGGCTGAACAATTAATCCTGAACTCCAATGTCCCCATTTACTCTGATATCCAAAATTTAAAAAAAAAAGTGTTGCCTTCAGAAGCCACTTAATAAGTAAATACAATCATCTGTTTGTCAATTAATCTCAAAATAAATACATTTGTTTTTTGGAGAACATGATGCTATTACTAAACACAAAGTGTTGTGTCGACCAAGAAAGACACCAAGTAGGTTAGGGATACAGTTGTAGAGTAGATTAAAATAGGATCGGGTACCATAACAACATGCCAGGCATACAACAGAGCACTGTTCAAACCATAGATATATGTATATTTATCTAAACTAAAGTAGCTTCAATTTGTAATCTGCTTTTACAACATGAACACTCGCTATTTAAGTGGATAAAGCATATGGACCGCAGTAAAAAGGCCAAGGCTCATTCTACTGA
This sequence comes from Apricaphanius iberus, assembly GCA_028564705.1. Classification (NCBI taxonomy): domain Eukaryota; kingdom Metazoa; phylum Chordata; class Actinopteri; order Cyprinodontiformes; family Aphaniidae; genus Apricaphanius; species Apricaphanius iberus. Next base: position 1,146,009 of record JAPXFQ010002197.1, read on the forward strand.
CCAGGGCATTGCTGGAGCATGTATGAGGAAGAAGTTTTACATTATATTTTTTAAAGTTATGTATAGTCCCTTTACGGTAAAAAAAAAAAAAACCTCAGGTAGAAAAAAAAAAGATGTATAAAAATCGGAAAATCGGATTTGGTATGAAAAAAATCTTAGATTCAATTTTAAACCATATCGCCCAGTACTATCTTAAGCCATTTTCTAAAACTAATAGAGACATACTCCCAAAGACTTCCAACTTTAATTTCAGTGATTGGTGGTTCTTCACAATATTGTGTTGCATTACAATCATTAGGTTACCATAGATCTGCCAGTTTTAATTTCTCTTTTTCACTGCAGCTCAACCTTTGTTAAAGTTTCTGGAGATGTTTTGGTATTCCCGCACAAAAAGTTTTGGGCCTTGAAGTGCGGAGGAGCTGCCACAGTCTTTGTTTTATAAACACAGACAACCTTTTTTACTATTTACTATTTAGATGGTAAAATTCTTCCTTATCTACTTAGGGATAACTGAATATTAAAACAGTTACAATGAAAATTCTTGTGTAAGTTGTTTTTTTTAGCTGTTTTGTTTCTTGACAACACAATATATGGATGCTCTTTTGACACTCAGGCAGGACGTTTCTGGAAGTTTAAGGAGTTTAAAAATTTGATAATCCAAAGACCAGTCAGTTAAAATGTAACAAAGAACAAAAGACAAGAACTGTGAAGTGTGGCAAATTGTTCTTAAAAGAGAAAATCATCAGTGTGGCAGTCTGATCAACTGAGCAATACTTAACTGTAAAAATACCTTAGCTATGTTTGTTGTCAAAATCGGCTGCTGTACCTGCCTGCATCATTTCTCAGATTTTTTCTCCGCTTCTCTCTGAGAACCCTTCTTTTTTTCCACAAGCCTTCCAGACATTATTTCATGTGACTCCTAAAGAGACTGTCCTCCCTTATCATCTGGGGAACCTCTTGTGGAGACTTGGGAAAATACATTTTAATTTGTCAGCTATGATACTGATACTGGGCCCAGGCTGGGATCCAAATAAGTCATTCCACCCAGACATCCTTGACTGTTAGACAGACAGCTGCAGCCTCTTCGCCTCCCTCAGAGATGACCCATGCCGGCCTTGGAGACAATAACCAAAGCCCCTTAGGAGAAAGAGAAGGAATAAAGCTGGTCTGCTACCCTCGAAGCCTAAATAAAACCTGCAAGATTAGCACCGATGTTTCCATGTCCATGGGGTAGGAATAGTCTCATAGTATGTGGAACTGGATAAGAGCAAATGTGAAGGAAAGAAAAATATTAAACCTTTTTCCTTTTTTATTTTCTCTTAAACAAGATTGCAATCACAGAAGTAGAGATTCTTTCATATAAGTTTTTTTTTTTTTTTTCAAAAAGCCTAATTTGATCTTCCGCAATAATTCTAATAAAATGTTTGAAAAACATGCATGATAGGTGAATTGATCACTCTAAATTGTCCCTAGGAATGAATGTGAGTGTGAATGGTTGTCTGTCTCTCTGTGTTGGCCCTGCAACAGACTGGCGTCCTGTTCAGGGTGTACCCTGCCTAACGCCTGATAATTGCTGGGATAGGCTCCAGCTGCCCCGTGACCCTGAATTGGATAAGCGGTTAAGAAGATGGATGGATGGATGGATGTTTGAAAATTGACTCTTTATTTTGGACTCTGGACGCTTAGCAGTAAACTGTAGTTTTGTATATTCTGTGTTGGCTGATTAGGTTGAGTAATACTGTTTCTAATCAATAAATGTGTGTAGATGTGTGTTAGTTGATTGATTAAATTATTTAAATCAAACAACTCAAATCAATCGATTAAAGTTTAGACTTTGATTTAATGGGTAACTCATTTTGATTCTTCACCTAGTCTTCGGATAAAGTTGAAATAAAACAATGGTAAGAAGCAGATTGGACTGTTGGTATAAGTCATTCAGTGGGATAGGAAATAATTCATGTTATGTTTGTCAATGAATGCATCATTAATGCATTTAATGTGATATATGAGACTGATTTACTTCTTAATTACACAACCGTATTATTCATAGTACACTAATGTATCTCTCAATAATTCAACAGGGCTGAATATAAAAGCGCTTTTGGGATTGGCTTTATGGACCTAAACTTGTATAATACTTTGAAGTATTTGTTGTGATAACAATAAAAGTGGCAGATTACAGTCAGAACCCTGCAAATGCTATAACTGCTCTTAAACATGAAACCGAACCAAATAGGCCACTTCGTGACGGTTGTTACATTAATTAGTGCTGTAGTAAAATATACAGGATTTAATCGCATTTGAAAATTCATAGATTTTTATTGACATAATAGAATCAATTCTGAGGGGGGGGGGGACACTCAAACCAACAATCAAACAATACAGCTAGTTTTTACTGTTTGGAACCGTTTCATTTAATTACTTTTATGCTAAATTATTGTTAAATTGTTATCATGATAAAAAACTTTTCCTGAGAGTGATAATTAATATGATAAATTATCCCCAGTGCACACTACTGTTCTCTGTACACTTTTATTTGTAAAAAAAAAAGAAAAAAGATAACCATAGGCTGCATCTTGTTGGGCCTGGGCAACAGCTAAAGAAATTAAACTTATCTCTCCAAAAGATGTGGATACTCACATAAGGAGAGGATTGTTAGAAAAATATATTAAATCATTCACAAACTGCATTTCCTATTTACTCTGAATATCTGAGTCTTGATATCAAATTTGTGTTAAATTAAGCAGAAGAAATCTGTGAGAGGGTATACGGTTTTAAATTGCTGTCCCTCTGAGATGGGTTAGTAAAATATGGATAGTGTTGGGTCGTGTTAGCATGATCTGCTTTTTGGAAATCCCTGAGCACTGTTGCTTTGACTGATAATATTTAATATCATTCTGCAGTGTTGTGCTTGATTTTGGCTGGCTCTGATTCCATCACTAATTAGCTAATATACGATTCTTTTAAAACAAATCACACTCTTTATGCTGTTAACATGAATTTGTATAAACTTGTCTCTCGAGTCTGAATCCTTTTGTGATTGCTTTTTCTTAAAATCAAATTGTCCTTCTATTGACACTATATAGTACCCCACAGAGCTCTGCCTGTTTCCATGGTTTAACAAAGCTATTTTTAGGATTCAGCATTACTGAATAAGAGATGAAAGCCGGGGTTTTGATCACTTCTGCTAGTCTCTACAGAGAATAGGGATTAAACCCATTTTTTATGACGATGGCTCAGGGACATAGGATTGTTTGCCAGCTTTAGTTTAGAAGTATGCACTTTGTCAGTTTGTTGATGAAAGGCAAACAAATGCTTCAACATGTCTGAGGATACTACAGGGAATTCTTTCAGGACTTTTTTTTCATCATAGCAACTATTCAACTTTTGGGTAAAAATTAAATAGTTTAAGACCGAAAATAATTCTGCCTATGAGTTTAAATTCACATAGGTCATTTTACATTATAAAGCTTAATTTTTGGGTTAAAAGTTTAGTCGAAGAGTTGAACTCTGGAAAAAAAAATTATATCTCCATGCAGTCATGCGCAGTGGTGTACTGGATCGCTAGTTAAATTGAAGCTGTCTAGCGCATTTAAAAATTCATGAAGAGGTGAAACATTTTTCACTTTTGGCACGGTGTGATATCACCTCGCTTTTCTTTAAGTGTGTTATGTTAACATTTTTTTCTTTCAGTCAGACTCTGGGTTATCAAGGACGGCAACATTGTTCAGATCTGTGCGTCAATGGGTTATTGATTGGTGTTGCAGTTTATAATTGAAACATAAATGTTTAATTAATAAGAAAGATAAACTAGCAAAGATAAAAAAAGATAAACTGGAGTAGAAATTCCACAGGCATCACTGTAATATAATACTCATATTATCTGATATTAGTGAGCTAATTTATCAAACAATTTCCTTAGTTAGCCAGATTAAAAATCTATTATTTTATTGAGTCAGGACTACATTTTAACACCTCTGCAAAATCTAAAATACTTATAAACCTGAACTCAAGGTTTTAAAACCGGGTCTTAGATTATTGATGCCGGGTTTTTTTTGTTGTGAAAATCATAAAATGTTGCTATGTTTTATTTTTCATTTGAAATACCTGGTCTACTAAAACCTGGACTGGATTATTTTAAAGTGATTATGAATTCTTATAGGTTTACTGACTAATGATGCAGAAACCTTACCTTGTCTCACTTCCATTAACGCTATATTTTGTATGGTCTTGTTTTGTAACCTTAGTTACATAATCGAACACTATTATAATACAATATATTTGTGACAAGGAATAAAATGGCAGTGATATGATACATATTAGTTCAATCTTGTAATCCCGTCACCGTATCCCTTACTTGTCATCAGCTTGTTACGTTAACATTTGCCTCTTCAGGTGTTTAAATTGAGGACAAATTTGATTAATCGTAAGGGGAAATAAGAAATAGCAGTCCCAGAAATAAAGAAATGCTTGCATCTTTATAATAAGTGATAAATCAATGTTTGGTTTTGATGTTTCTATTATTGTAAAACAAATATTGGATAATTGAACACAGAATAATCAAGGATATTTTGCCTCATCAATATTTTTGTTTCACTCCTCCTTGTGAGCTGCACGTCGGCTCCATACGGCCTCTGTTGATGTTCAGAATCACATCATAGACAAACGAAAAAGGAGACAATCATCTTATTCTCTTATTCAGGGATGGTAAACCACTAGCTCCATTGTGAAACTACTTAACTTTCCTCCATGTCCTTCATGCTGCATTATCGGCTTCCTTTTTCAGAATTAATTTGACTAATCTGTGCTGCATATTTTTTTTTTTATCCGGAGAGTTTGTTAATCAGCATCAGCATTCCTCCGTAATCTGTCCGCAGCCTTTGACATTCTGCTGACAGGGACATGGAGCTAAGAATAGAGATACAGGGAACAATTGGGGTGAACTTTGATTGTCAGTAATGACGCGTGAAAGGCAAGCAATCACATGGTTGTTCTGTTCTGTGTACAAGTCATTACAGAGCTGGAAACCTGCGTCCTCTGTCTCAGCTGTAACAACAGAGTCCCTCTGTGGTAGGTCCATCTGTTAACTCCACTAATGAAAGCATGAAAAAGTGCACCCTGCATAAAATGTCCAGATGTTTTGGGTCTTCCAAATGCGTACTCTGATTTGTCTTATTTCTTTTTTGTCATTACACTTCGCAGGTGCATCAACATGGTTTCCAGCAACAGCTGCATCTATTTCTGTTAAATAAGTGAGATAAATTCAACAATCTAATGAATAAATAAAAGACAGTAAAGCACTCTAATTAGAGTCAGTGACTGTAAACAACATTCGTTGAACAAGGTCACAGTCGTGCCCTTAGCTTAAAAAAAAACAGACTCCTTTCTCTATTCTTGGTTTAAGACCAGTAGTGGCAGAGCTTGACCTGAGGCTGCTAATGTTGAACCGTGTCAAACTGTAACAGGAAACGTAAACTTTTCATGATTAATCCATGATGTTCCACACTCCAAGTCCTTGTTTTTGTGTGGAACAAGGCCACACTTCACACTATATAGAATGACAGGTGGTATTTAATGACACTGGCTCCTCCTTTAACAATTTGCTGCTTAGCTTTCAGGAGCATATTATCATTGATACCACATATTACATCAAGTATATTGGTATTTATAAGTAAAAAAAAAAAAGAAAATTGTAATTATCTACCTGATGATTTTGAGCTAAAAACATAAAAGTGTAATGCTTTTAACCCAAGACTATCACTTCGTGTGTGAGTACTCGTAAGTGGTCGGATTATTTCCATCGTTTGTCTGGTGAATCCTCACCAGTATAGCCAGAGCATTTGCATTGAATAAGATAATATTATTAGGGCACATTGCTGCAATGTTTGAATTCCTTTACCTAAAATTAAAGACTGTGCTGCATATATGCAGTATACATACATTGATTCTTGAAATTGTGATATTCATGCTAAAAAATATGGAGATCTAAAACCTGACTCTGGTTGTGTTGGTGGCGTTCGGTGTGTAAGCATGCTACAGTATTAGATATTTGTATGAAGTTTGCTGGAATATTACTTACCTAAAGTTCCATATATTTCTACTCTTTACTGTAGAAATGCCAGATATGCAGTAGTAGGATATAAGCCATATTTGCTGTATGAAAGCAGGTGCTTAAAATTATGTGAAATGCTGACTTTGTGCTCTTTTTTGCCCTTTTATTTCACTTTTGTAAAGATAACTGAAAAAATGTTTTTTTATCTAATGTTTTCTGATTAACTTTAAAGCTTTGTTACAGTTGTAAGTAAAAAAAAACAGTAATATGAGAACATACATTTTTATAAAGAAAAACAAATACTGATCTAAATTCTATACTCATTGTTCAGATCATATTAACTATTAGTGTTACCCTTTTTCTATGCATATCTTGCATACAGATGCATCTTCAAAAATATCTTTAAAGTTCATTTCTTTGGTAAGTTGGTTTTTAAAGGCTCAGAATAAATCATCATCTATAATACAGATTCCAGATTGATGTAAAATTTACTATTTTAAACTCTCTGTACCAGAGTGCTCTTAAGGAAGAGAGAGTAAATAATAAGGGAAAAGAAAGCTGCTCCCTATCTGCCTTTTGAAATGCACCTTTGTGAGAGCCATGCAGTTTTTTTCCTTTGCATTCATTCATTTTTGGTGAGATGTTGCAATAAAACCCTTTTTTTGGCACAAAAATTTTTTTTTTGATGTGGTGCTTGCAGTCTTTCTGGTATTGTACCACAATGGTCCACCTGTGCTTTTTTTGTTCTTCTCATCCCCCACTACAGACATCCTCATCTCAGGAAAACTCTCAAGAAGTTGTTTAATCACGACTTCCCTATGCAAGTTGCAGTATATGAGGATGAAAGAAATACTATCACTCACACAATGTCTGGCCATCTTTTATGGGTTTCAGAGGCAACAGACAAACTGGTAGACCAGAGGACATTGTAAAACTCTTTGCAGTTTTTGATAAGAAAATCAACCTTAGTAGAAAATGACTATAGCATTATTTGTTTGAGGTGTCATCTTTAAGACTTGGTATCAGTACTTAGCTTTGTCCATTGTTTTTAATGAGAAATCTGTTTATATGGAAGACTGTTTAAATATATGGACTTAATTGTATTTCCCCAAATGACCCAATTTAAGTTTTACTAAAGGAGACATATGACATTGTTTTACAATTTAAAATAGGTCTATGAGTTACAGAAAACATGTTTCTGAAGTTGTTCGCTGGAAATAGCTTGTAGGAAACGATTGTTAGCAACCTATATTTCCCTCTGTTTCAGCACCTTGCAGATTGTGCTGTTTGCTGCTGCGCATTACATATTACATGAGCTGCTGCTAACTTGGCCACGCCCAACACTTCCAGAATCTTTGCTCACGCCCCCCACTCACATAGTGACTGTTACCAAGTAGTTCAACCATACACAAAAAAAATACGTTCAACCATACACACACATAAAAATTCAACCATACAAAAAAAAGAGTTTAACCATACAAAAATGTGTTCAACCATACACACAAAAAGGGACTTAAACCATAAAAAAAGTAGTTCAACCATACATGTTTGAACCAGAATCTGCTTCTGTAGGAGGGAATCCCCTGAGAAACCGATACCCCTAGCTCTGTGCGGCTGCATGTCCCCAGACTTCCCCTGGTGACTCTTCTGCCGTCTTCCGCACGGAGATCGAGTAGCCTTTTGCGGAGGTGTGGATATTCCAATATTCTGGCATGTGATGTAGGAAGCCAGACAGATTTTGAACAGCTCAATCAGAGACCGAATGTAGGATCAATTAAGAAACCCCTATCTCACTCAAAACAGCATGGATGTGGGTTTTTTCCCAGATTTGTGTGCATGTATATGCACCAGAGACACACAATAACACCCCAAATACCAGGAAAAGTATTTTATTCATAATATGTCTCCTTTAATATAAATGTTGAGGTAGGCCTGCAAAAACTAACTACACACAATCAGTGTCTGTGGCAGATTTACAAGGGTATTGACGGGTATAAATTTAGGCAAACCTGAGTTTGAGTTAGAGATATGGCACATGCAAGGATTACTTGTGTTAGGTAATCTATCCTTTTAATATAGGCATAAATTAGTGCAGTATATCTACATGGATCACATGTCATTTTTTCTCTAATCTGATACACTTTGAGCTCCTATTCACTTCTTTGAGGAGACCGCATTGCTGCATTAATCTAAACCTCATCTTAATGGAATTATAAATCCAGATTTTGGGACTCTAAGCATTATGTCATAATGAAAAAGAAGGTAAGATGGCTAGTAGAGAGCTTGTAGGCTTCAGGGTAAGCAGAAGTGGGATATGTACACAGTCTACAGGTGAAACTCGAAAAATTCTAATATCATGTGAAATGACAGCTGTAAGAACAACTAGACTGAATTCAATTCAGTTTAGAGCTAAAGGTCGCTATTGAACCATCTCAGTCTTCCATAATACCTCAGCAGTTGCACAGGGCTAATAGCATCTATGCTATGCTGCTTTGAGGCAGTAATTGATGCAAAAGCGGCATGAACCAACTATTGCGTACATATGGAGGATTGTACTTTTCAGAGGTGCGACATTTCTCTATTTAAAATCCTTGTTTCATTGATTTCAGGTAATATTCACATTTTCTGAGATTTTGAATTTGAGGTTTTTATAAGATATAAGTCATAATCATCTAAATTATAACAAATAAAGGCTGGAAATATCTCACTTTGCATGTAACAAGCCTATATCTTATATTAGTTTCCCCTTTTAAGTAGATTTACTGAAATAAAAGGAACTATTATGAACATTATATTCTAATTTTTCAAGCTTTTATTCTTTCAAGCTCCGTACTATTGGAGATGTTACATGAGGCTACCACCTATATTGTGAGGCTTAGTTTTATTCCAAAATTTGTGATGTAAAAAAATGATAACTCATAACAAAAAAGGCAAAACCTTAGCAGTTCCACCAGAATCATACTATAGACAACTGTGTTAAAAACAAATTTTTGCAATAACTGTTATTTTAAATACCCCTCTCCTACAGCATCCATTATCATTTCATGCACATTATGCAAATGAGGCAATATATTGTGAAATCGATTTGAGGCCATATTGCCGAACCCTACCCAGCAGGTATCCTTGATTTGTTTGTACTCCCTGACAGAAAGTTTAAAGGTCTTTTTTGTACACTTGATGCTATGTTAGGAATTAGGGTTGTTAGGAAAGGGAGTCAGGCTGTTGCGTGGTGGTGGGTGTGCAGTGAATGTTTCGGTTTGTTTACTCTGGGTTGATTTCTTTGTTTCTGCTTGTGTTTGTGTGTGATCCTGTACATAATGTTCTATCCCATTATCTGTATGTGTGCCAGTTTGTGTATGGAGTGTGTGTGTGTTTTGTGACAGAAAGAGAGAGAGAGAGAGAGAGAGAGAGAGAGAGTGTTTAACTTTATCATCATATCATGAGTCTTGCCTGTATCCTGCAGCCCCATCACCTCCCTCTAACCCGTAGGTGGTAACTTGGAGGGAACGGCGACAAGCTGGAGCTCAGGACGGACCTCAACAACCACAACAAGCACAAGTGAGACCAAATGTGTCTTCCTCTGCCTCAGGGATACCGAAATTAAAAAACTAGTGAGAACCATGCTCATGTTTGAACCACAGCATCAATATTCAAGGGATTACATCTGTTGCCTTTGCTTTTACATAAACAGGAGGAGCTAAGATACCTACTGGACTGTAGCGTAGCCAGTGTTTGTAACTTGGCCTGGCAGTCCCTGGGGAGGACTAGCAAAGGAGTTGTGTTACACTCCCTGACAGGCCTTATGCATGTTTCATCTGCTGCTCTCAGAACAGAAGCCCCTTTTGTTATCTAATCTAGCCCTCTTCTTCCTAGTCTGAGTGAGGGAGTTTATTGCAACAAGACTGTTCTTCACAGACTGTCAGCCGGACGCCGAGCTGATACATATTCAGCAGCTAAGGAGCACGAAGAGGAATTTGTCAGGCCTAATATATCTGGACCTGTAGTATATTCACCAAGTAACCCTCAGAACAAACTGAAAAATACTAAGGCCTATGTGTGGTTTTAAAAAGATCAGGACTGTGTCTACCTTTCAAGGACCAAACTCAAATTTTAGGCCACAGAACTAAAGAAGCCAGATCTCTTGACATTATTCTTTTTGGGTGTTTGGATCGTAAAAGGCTTGGAGCAATGAGTGACACTCTGAGACCGCCTTCACTCCAAGTGAGTGTTCCAAAGGATGCCCCAGCTTATTCTGATGGAGGGAACAATGCAGTGTCAGACGGTTCTCTGAGATCCAGCTCCTCAACCCCGACTCTCCGTCGTAAGCGCTTCAAGATGCGGCGCATGAGGAATGTGCCAAGCGAGAGGGAAAGCACTAGAGGACAGCTGACCAACATTCAGCTTACAGCCAGATCCCGGTCCAGCTCCAAGGAGTACCTCCAGTTGCCTTCTATTGAGATCACACCGTCCAGCGATGAAGACGCCCCATCTTCCTGGTCAAGCTGTTCCACCCCCAGTGCATCACCACGCCGAAGGCGTTTCCTGTTGAGGAGGTGGCTGAAGGTCAGAGAGAAGAAGGAGCAAGGCAGTGAAAGCAGGTTGGTATAGACGCACTCTACTAGCCTCATTCCTTCCCTCTATCTTAACTCCATTATTTTGCTTTTACACTTTGCTATCTCTGCTAAAGTAGAGCATGTTCTGGACCGATGTTCACCATCCAGCAGGGGGCACCATAGTTGAACAAAACACCAGACCGGCCGAAGCCTCTATGGAGAGAGAAGCACTGAGAGAAAAACGAGGTTAACAATCGCAATAACAGCTGAAAAAAAAATTATCTGGAGAGTAGTAGAAGAGAAAAGTAAAAGAATGAAGAAAATTTGTGAGTCTGTCCTCCAACAGTCTAAGCCTATAGCTCCATAACTACAGAGATAACTCAGGATAACCTAAGCCATTTAGACTATAAGCTTTATCAAAAAGGGAGGTTTTAAGCCTAGTCTTAAAAATAGAGAGCATCTGCCTCACGGACCAAAACTGGGAGCTGGTTCCACAGGAGAGGAGCCTGATAACTAAAAGATCTGCCTCCCATTCTACTTTTAGAAATCCTAGGAACTACCAGTAGACCTGTATTCTGAGAACGAAGTGCTCTGTTAAGGAACATATGGAACAATCAGAACTCTGATGTAATATGGAGCTTGATTATTAAGGGCTTTATACATAAGGAGGGGGATTTTTAACTCTATTCTGGATTTAACTAGGAGCCAATACAGAGAAGCTAAAACAGGAGAAATGTGATCTCTCTTTTTAATATACATCTGGATCAACTGGAGGCTTTTAATTACATTACATTAACCTTTATGGTTCCGGGGTTTTCTCATTCACATCTATAGACTTGCTATAATTTAGATATAGAGATTATTTTTAGCTATCTTTTTATGTATTTTTTTCATCAAGAAATACTAATATGCCTGCTTTCTTAAAGGTCACCGTAAATTCAGATCACAGTCATAATGAAGCAGTTGATCAAACATTTGAGCTGCTAATGAAGTTCCTAATTGCTAGTTCCTAGTTTCTTATTTTACAAATCTAGAGTCAGCTGAATGCAGACCTTTTGGCCTTGGTCAACACTATTGACAGATTCCAGCCCTTAAAAAAAATCCGCACTGCAGATAATCTTTGTTGAAATAAGAGGATTGAGGAGATAACACTGGGTCAGTTCCTTGAATCATAAAAGGTTGATCTGATAGCTTCATAGACAGTTTAAGAAAGTAAATAAGCTCTTTCCTTTATAGTTGATGATGATTTACTCCAAGCTAAGATTACTAATGGTATCTCATGAGCAAAAGTCATTTCACACAAATGTACCCAAGTTTGGTAATGGGGAAATGTTAAATAGTAAAACTTGCAATGATTCTCCGTTTATAAACCAAATGGAAATATCCTTAATGACGACCATGCAACATGGTAAAGGTCATAAAAACTTGCTTGTATATCTAGTCTTACACTGCAATGTATGACATTGTTGCAGTTCATTGCATTCCGACAAAATCCATATGATCCTACCAGTCTTTTAACTATTATTTACCATTGCTTCATCTGGATGAAAGCTATTTGTAAGATTACATGTCCTAAGCTTACATAGATGGGTGTCCATATGACTTCATTTGACAGTTATTTTAGAAATTGCTGTTAAATGAAGTAGTCTGTAATCATAAAGCCAGTTACAATTGCAAGGCGTACAACTAAGTAGATTATAATAAATTAGAATTTGATAAATGCCTCTGTTTGTTTCACAAGTTCAAATTAAAGCACATATTTATATATTACGCTCAGAGTGATTAACAGTGTAGTGAAAAACTACTAAACAAAGATGACCAAATTAAAAACGAAATGCAATTTTCAAATGATGACTTCATACAATAGGGGGAAAGCTCTAACCAAGTTTACCTGGCCTCATGTGAACATATAATGAACAAATAATTAAATTTTTTTGGACAGTTAAATTTCAATTTCACACCTTGACCTGATTACTGGTTGATTGTGGTGTTGATAGTGTTCATAAATATGGAAAGATGGATGAAGAGATTTCTAAGGCTTTGAGACCTCAGTAAACCTCAGTGAGACCTATTATTAACAAAAATCACTGACAGTGGCGAACTTTCCAGTAGAGGCTGGTTGAGTAAAGATTAATCTTCTAGTTTGTTCTGTTTTTTTTTGTTTTTTTCATGACTCACTCATGCAGTGAGGCCACCAACAATTCAGAGCAAGATGTGAAGCACTGTAGGCCTCACTACTTCAGTTAGTCAGAATTCATTATTTAAAAACAAGAAAAATGACAAAAGCATCTTTCCATATCATTTCAAATTATTGATGATTGCCTAAACATTTGGAACAATTCTCTGAAATGCTGATGAGATAAAGGTAGAACCTCTTTTGGTAGGCGCAGTTTCTGCTGGAAAACTAACACAGTATGTGAGAGACAAAACATATAATCATACTTGCCAACCCAACTGATTTTCCTGGGAGACTCCCGAATTTCAGTGCCCCTCCCGAAAATCTCCCGGGGCCACCATCCTCCCGAATTTCTCCCAATATTTGACGGTGTTTCATATCATGTACACTACCTGGTTTTAATGTGAGAGGGATCGAGAATAAAATGTGTTACATTTTAAATGCTTGAAGAGTTTCTTCATTCCGGACATGAAAATCCATCACGTTTGGCGAAAGTTGCCGTTTTGAATCAAAAATAGGTCACCTACTTGATTCTTATGACTATAAGAAAAAACAACTAGTGACACACGGCGCAGCAGCGAGCCGCAAGTTTTTGGAAGTTTTTGCATTTGGTCTGGCAAAAACCAACGTTAGTGTCAAAATTAACAGACTCATTGCTTTCTCAGTTTGTGCTGCGACCAAATTAAGAAAAATTACTTTCTCACTCTCTCCTGACACAGAGACTCCTACGAGTTTTGGACTGATTAATAATGACTATTCCTAACCTCCTAAACTCCTCAGCGCTGCTGAGCAGGGGTGTATCCAGGACGTTAATAAAGAGGGGCTTAAAGGGCCCAGGATGGGACTGTAGCATCAAAATAAAAGCAGAGGTGTTCTTGTAGTGTGGACCCAATCTGAGCAGTCGTCATGTTAAAATTACAATTTAAGTTGATTTTATTTTGCTAAGGTTTATGTGACAATTTGATATGAAAGCATATAAAAAAAACATTGCAACCTTCTTACACAAAAGGTTTTTCACCAAAAAGTGGAGGGACTACATTATTGCTGTGGACTGTTATGTTATCAAATAAATAAATACTCTAAGATTCAAGTATTCTTAATAATTATAATTATACAGATATATCTATAATTTTCTATTTTTTTTAACCAAATAATGCAGTTTTTTGTGTGACTCTTATAGACACTGCTGTTATGTTTTAGATACTACCTACTCTACCCAAGAGTCCTGCAGCCCTTTTACTAGATATTCAGTTGAATTAAAATAAACTCTGTAACACAAACCCTCATTTTATTATTTGGTTTGTTTTCAAAACTAGCCAGTAAGTAAGCACATGCACCTTTCTGAACAATTTATATCAATAAGATAACTTATTGCAAAAATTTAATTAACTTATAGTAATGAAGTATTTTGGTTAGTTACAAAGTTATGTTTATTTTGTGGGAACATTCATGTTAATTTTGCTTTTTAGCTTGGCAGGTTTTGAAATATTCATAAAAAGGACAAGGTAGAACATTAGATAATATGAACTGGTTAAGTCTGTTTCAATTAGTATTGATCTGTTATTATCATCTGATTTTTCAACAAAATATTGCTGTTATGCAACTATAAATGTTTATTTTCATGTTCATTTTTCTGACATTTCAGTACTGAAGGAAGCCAATCATCAGTGCTAAAATATGGCAAAAACTGGTTCCTACACTCTTCACATGTTATATTTCTCTGAAACATGTTATCTCCCCAAAGAACCTAAGTGCGTAACCATAACAGTATTCCAGAAATATTTTTGATTTTTCACAATGAGTGCTCCTCAGCTTTATCCATGATAGTTGAGTTAATAAGATGTGGCTCCTCATCTGCAGACAATTACATAAAGATGATTGGAGAAGCTTAAGGCTACTGGGCTCTTCTTAATAATATAGCGAGCAGGTTGTTAAGGGCAAAAAGTATTATTTTGTAAGGTTTAAAGTGTCCAGATGTTTATTGTGTATTTAGGTAGCAATACTGCCCCATTAGCTACAGTAAGGGCCTTGTAACTCCTTTTACTTCTAACTTCTGTTTCTGAATTTTCAATTATTTTCTACTTGATACAACTAAAGCAACTTTTCCAGCATACGAACATTGCAATAATTGTTTGATTACCATAATTATGTATGAACAAGCTGTAGGCATATCAGCATACAGATACATTCACACTGCTAAATTTAGTAAAAGCCTGAAACTTTTGTTGTCTTGTTGTTCCAGACTTCCCTTTGAGACAGTAATTATTTGAATATAAATTATTTCATAACAAATATTACTGTGATTGGCTAATAACCAAATTTTGGGAACATCAACAAGTCATTTGGACTTTTCTTCAGTTATTGTAACAGGCATCTTAATCATTTTGCCTGGTACAATTTTGTTTTGTTGTTGTTTTTAGTTTTTGGGAATAATGATCACTGTACACTAAAACCAATATAATCCATCCATCCATACATCCATCCATCCTTGATCAGAGTGTAACAGAGAAACACTTAGAACAATAAACCATTTTTATACGTAGTCACAGTCCTGATCAGATGTCAGCTATGTACACAAGAGGATCATCTAGCAATGCTCCTGCAACTCCAAAAAGTTATAAAAACCTATCTTCTTCATCACAGCATCATCAAGAAAAGAAAGACAGTCTTACCTTTTTGCCTCATCATAGATACCCGTAAAGTATATTCAATGTCCTGGGTGATATGTATTTGTTGGTATATACAGCGCTTTGAGAATGAAAAAGCAGTATTGCCATTCTGTCCTCTTAACTGTTTTGGCTAAAAACATACCACTTTTGTGTATTACCTTAAATCAGCTAAAACTTACTTTTTTGTGGGTCTTACATGTATGGCTGCGTCCTCATGTGAGCAAGAACAGCATTAACATTATTTTAATCGGTCCTGGTGAATCTAAAACAATCCTTGCGGTATCCTGCATTTAATTTTGCTCATTGCTATCTTTTCTGAAGAAATCCTATTAATGTTTACTGCTGTACTTACAGCTGGACTGTCTTCCCCTTGTTACGCTGTTCCCGTTTGCAACCTTAGGCAAGTGTTGGGCTACTTCGGGTATCAGTGTCACATTTTTTTTGCTCCCCCCCCCCCAAATAGTTTAGCCGTTTAAGAGGTGTTAAAATCTTACGAGTTCAAAACTATATTGTCCCTGCATGGTGCAGATACTTTGTGCCATGTAGGTTTAAAGGATTGCTCGTCTGAGTGCAATGGACGCCTGTGGACGCAGTGGAATCTACTGTTATACAGCTTGATAAGAGCACAGCTATTTTGAGAAAGCGATGTAGTAGTTTTCATTCAGCTTCACTCTCCTTTCCCATACCCAAGCAATCAAATAGTTCAGATTTGCTCACTCCCACAGAGCTCTTTTGAAAAAAGTATTACTTTGAACATGTTACTGTGGTCCAGTGTTATGGATTTCCAACCATTTCAAAGCAGTTGGAGGAAGATGATGATAACAATTTGCAGGGTTTTTTTCCCTCAGCAGGTATACCTGGGATGGAAAATGGTGTTGTGAATTATAGAAGGTAACACTGAGCTGCTAATGGTAATTGGTAACACCTTTCAGCTGTGTATATATTGCCCATTTTTCTCCACAACATTTCTATTGTTCTGCAATGTACAAGCAATGGTCATCATTGGAAGCACTGTCTAAATTATTTGTTAGTATTTAGATCTGCGTTCTTTCAGCCATTTTCAAATAGCATTTTCCATCATGAGTAATGCATAATTGCCGTAGGGCCTGTGTCAGGTCAATCTTGTTTTCTTGTCATTTTGAATGACAGTATTGAAAAGGGCAGACCTTAAGGCTTACACGTTTGCACATCTTAAGTACAAATGACTTTTTTTCATTTATTATTTTATGCAAATACTAAATGTAATGCAAAAGAGAAGTAAGAATAATGTGCAGGTTTTTAGAAATTATCATTGTCCGAAAACGTCGCATTTGCTAGCGGTGAGTAGCTAGTAAATAGCTTCTAATTCCATCAAATTAAAAAAACACTGCACAAATGACATAATTAATGTATTAGGTTAAATAACTTTGTCAAAGCTAAAATTTTCAGCAAACTGCACCAAATTAATTTCGACCAGATTTATGTACTATATTATCCATTAGGCCGCTGTTCAGTGGAGCAGTTGGTAACACTGTTGCTCTACAGCCAGAATGTCTTTGGTTCCCACAGTCCAAAAACATTACCGTTTGGTAAATTGGTCTCTCTAAATTGTGCTTATTAATGTGTTTGTGCGTGTATACTTGTCCTGTTTGTCTCTATGTTGCCCTGTGATTGACTGCTGACATGTTCAACGAATGCCCCGCTTCTTGCCAAATGACAGATGGAGATAGGCAGCAGCCCCCCCAAATAGATTTACTATCTCTACGGGGTTTTTCAGCCCATAAGTTTGTCTTGGCATTATGTAGTACAGCTGTGTGAAAAAACGATGACTTCTCATGAATGGCTTGATTCAGAAATGTTAGAGCTAAATTTTATGCATTCCATTCAATATGCTAAGTTTAAATCATTGTAATCAGTCTTTACTGATCTATTTTTATTGAAATGTCTGTCCTTTCATATTCTGAAGTAGGGTAGACGTATTTTTGCCTTTTCAAACAGCTGTGTCACATAATCTACAATTGTGTTTGTTTGTTGCCGATGTTAGTTTCCAGTTGTAAGTTAATATGATACTCTAAAGAGAATTGTATTAACTATCACAGCATTTTAGCACAGCATAATAACTTCCAAAGCATTAATGTAAAAAAATATATCACAGATGTATATAATTTGTGTGCACCTGTTTTGTGTAGGGCAGAACGTAGCTGTGTGGAATACAGAGAGCAGAGGACGGTTTAAATATGTGTGGTCAAGTTGAAAAAGAAGTAACATAAGATATAGAGAAATAAGATATTTAACATAAGTCCCCTTAGGTTGTTTAATGATGGAAAAAAAGGATTGACCTTTACTACACACAGCTCAACCCTGTATCCCTTCTCTAACCTTTTGCCATCAAGGGGGTAGTGTCCTATTGTTATTATAGGGTACCCAATGGTTTCTTTACATCTACTGTATAATGCACATAACTTTGAATGAGGACATAAAATATGGAATATTAGTTGAGCAATGGTGCTTGCTAATGGTTGCATGATCTACCAAATTAATTACTATTTAAGGACCCAAACAGCCTCTCTAGAGAGGAGGTTTAAAATGAGAAAATTCTTGTTTTTAAAAGAAGTAAGGATGAGTCATTTAGTAAATATTTTATTTTAAATAGTCAATTAGCCAGATATAAAATATCTAAACATGATATATGTCTCATATTTGGATAAAGAGAACACAGAATTTCTGGGTGCCTAACACTCTTTTTTATTTAATAGTGACTGTTTCTTTACAGTTATTTATTAACTTATGTATTGTATAACTAGCTTATCAACAAGAAGTTGTAATCTTTGATGTATCATATAGCCCCATCTAGTGTTGTCTTTGAATCTGTGCATGGACAGTAAAGCAGCACAAGCTGAGTGTTGCTATAAATAGTGTTTCTGCCATTCGTCGTATGCATTCGACAGATAATTAGTGAGAAAACCTGACAGATGACACAGTGTTTGACACAGGACCAACTGAATCATTGCAGTACTGTATGACAAACACTAACTAAATCTAGCTAATTCCAATCAAGTTAAAAACAGTTAAGACTCAACTGAAATCTTTGTGTAATATGTTTGTTTCTCCAAATTCTGGATATTTTTTATTTTTTATTTCTGTGGGCACTTACCTACAGCAGCTGTATTTACATCTTATTATTTTTCTCCAACTTGCAGCAGCCAGCAAAGCAGTCAGCAGAGCAGCCTGCAGAGCAGCCATGAAGATGACAGCACTCGCTTCTTGACACCGCAGATCCGAGGGGAGAGGTGAGTTGTGTGTGTGTTTGGGTGTGTCTTGGGTATGTAAGTTTCTGCAAAAACACTGTTTTCTTCCTGCGAAATAGAGCTCAAACCCTTGCTTTTAGAGAAATCCAAGAAAAAAATTACGTCACATGCAGCATACAGTACCTAAAACTTTATCAAATTATAAGAACTGGCAACTGGAAATAATAAAAAAAGTAAATTTTGTTATTTTTTATTTTTTTTGCACATTTGTTCTCTTAAATGTCTATTAGAGGGTAGTTTGTCTTTTTGCCAGGGGCCAAATTAAGACTCTAGTATAGGGATTCTTAAAGAGAAACTCACCTCCATAACAGATTCTTACTCCACCCACGTTTCCTGTTTCAAAAATGCGGCAAAAGGAGGAATTGTCTGGCTGACTAGCAAATGTGAAGTGGGAGAGGGATTGGCATAGTCTGGGGTGTGATCAGAATCAGAATCGGAAAGGTTTATTGCCAAATGTGCGAACAGATTCACAACATTAGCAAATTGCTGCAGTACTGTGTGCCACCACAGGAAAAGCAAGCACTTCTAAGCATGCAATAAATCAAAATAAAATCGGGTAGACAAATTGATATATATACATGAGTACAGGTGATGATCAGTACAAAATCCGGCAAGTGCAAAAAACACAATACAAGGTCATGTGATTGAAACAAAACAGGTGATGGGAACAGTCTCGGAGTTATGCTTCATGAGTTCAACAGCAGATGGGAAGAAACTGTTCCTATGGCGAGAGGTTCTGGTCCTAATGGACCTGAGCCTCCTGCCTAAGGGCAGCAGGTGAAAATGTCCCTGTACAGGTTAAGAGGGCTCAGCTGCGATCTGACCTGCATGCCCCAGTGTCTTGGAGATTATGAAGTCCTGCAGAGATGGTCTCATTTTGTCCCTAATGGTAGACACATAGCATACCAAACGGGGATGGAGGAGGTGAAGATGGACTTGATGATTGCAGTCTTAAACTGCATCATTGTCCATGTCGGCAGGAGTAATTTCTTCAGCTGCCTCAGGAAGTACATCCTCTGCTGGGCCTTCTTTATGACAGAGGTGATGGTGGGCTCCCACTTGAGGTGATGGTGGTACCCAGGAAGAGAATGAGTCCAAGTTTTTTAAAAGATTTGTTTTTGGTGCTGAGAATCTGCGTTTACATGTGGATGACAGGCCAAACCATAGAAAAATATTTTAGTTTTGTGAGATACCAGGCTATGTGTGGACAAGGCATAAAACTGCTTCCTCACATCTGTGGTGGAACAAAGTGTTTTGAGGTCCTCATAGGTGTCGGTTGAGGAGAGGGATGCTGAGGGTGAAGTTCTTGATGGTGGTTATAGCTCTGTGGTGGGGGGAGGCCAAGGTAGTGTAGGAGGTGATTGACATGTTGACAATGGCACTGCTGCAGTGGCACAGACACAGACAGCTAGAAAAATGGAGATCAACTGAAGTTCCTTTGCCTCAGTCCCAAACCCCTGCATCCACTTGCATTGAGTACATTTTTCAGAAAATAATTACTATCTACTGAAATCTCATGATTGTGGTGCAGAAGAGAATACCGGGGGGAAAAACTAACCAACTGTACCGACTTTACAAAACAGGGATCGTGGATGCTACAGAAGGTATTGATCCTTTTAATTGGTGATGTATGCCTGGTATTTAGGCAAATAATGATTGTAGCCAAAAAAAATTGCATTTAAAATCATCTTCTATTTTTCACAATGCTGAATCCAGCCATTAGGATTACAGAGATGCCCAGCTACATGTCAATTTTGCACATTTGTTCTTTCTTAATGTTGTGAGGAATGACCGGTCACGCCAGGTCTTAGAATTTTTTGGTGAAAACAAAATTTCCTCTAATTTCTAGTAGGGTTGTCAAAATAATCAATACCTAGATATTAAATGATAATAAAACTGGTATCTACATTAGATATTCTGTACCCATGGTATCGATATTTTGGAGTCTTGCATATACACAACCACATTTGTTTTTTTGGGTTTTCTGAATGCAGAAGTTAGACTGACAATGTTATTTAAATATATCCTTCCTGTGTGTATTTTTTGTTTATATATTTATATATTATATTTAAAGTTTTAAATTGTGTTATTTTTCACTAGTTTTTTGTGCTCATTTTTGAAAACACTGCTAATACTTAAAAAGTTTAAGCGAAATCGTCTACACTTAAATATTTACATTTTAGTTTTGCAATATAAATAACAGTAGGTAGCTAGATAAAAGGAATGTTATTCATTGTATCTACTTGTTCAATAAATTGGGGTTTTTAAATCACTACAGTATCAAATTGTAGTATCAAGTTTTTTTTCAGTATTAAATCGAGTTTGACATTTTTTTTATCCTGACAATACTTATTTCTATTCGATCACTATTTATCTGTTGTCTGAACTAAGGACAGTTGGCTTTTCCTCTTATCTGTGCCCTTACACAGAAACAGTGGAAAATTCCGTCCTTCTACTGGGATTGATGGTTATGTTTGATCCTTTATGTGTTGCTGCATGATTAATTACATTTTTAATTAATTTGCAGACAAAACAGAAATAAAAAAGCCCTCCTATGTGTTGCTATTTTTTTAATGAGCAAATATTTTTTGAAGCGGAAGATTACTCCTTAATAATATATAATATATGTCTTCTAATATATTTGGTCTTCTGCAGGTAGATCAAGATGAAATGCTTAGATTTTATACATAAGTACATTACCTGGAAAATGCAGAGGTAAAAGCTGTTGTTTCTGAAACTCTTAATATTAATATTCTGTAATGTTGTAGGATAGTGAACTTGAAATTTTATTTCATATTATTAAAAACTATATATTTGTGCATGAACTCAAAAACGTATCCATTACCATCAGTTCAATTTCTGCAAACCCTTCTGAAATATGAACTTTTTTATATAAAAATGTTCCATGATCCATGACCTGCATTAAATTGAATGATCAAAATCATTTTCTCCAAATGCAACGTGGAAATATCATAATAAAATTAGAGAATGTGCAGATACATCTTCTTCTCTGGGCTTTGAAAAACTGTCGTCTTTATTATCTTTGCCTGAGCAAGCTGTGCTCTATACCTCCACTCTGTCTCTCTTTCCGATCTCCGGCTCTCCCTGCCGCACGGTGTCTTCTGGCTCAGTGTCTCCACTTGCTTGAGTTAGGGGCATTACCTGTCAAACCTATGGGATTTTCTGCTGGTTTTCTCTTTGCTGTGCTGGTGTTAGCTTGCGAGGTGCATCTGCAGCAGCTGCGAGGGGAGCAGCGTTCTGTAGCCAGCTTTAGAGGGCACGGAATGTCATGTCTCCTCTGCAGGTAAAGCCAACTGCATTTCTGCATGGACTCTGCACCGCTGCCTGTCCCATATACCGCACCTGTGCCGACGTCTTTATCTGTGTCGTCCCTGCTTTTTTCCCCCCTCTCCCTGCATCTGCCTATCTGTAGATTGCGCTGCAGGTTACTCAGAGAGCATTTTTGCTGAGCTGACAGCAGGCTCTCAGCTAATATGCTTCTCAAGATGTAATATTTAGCTTCCTGTTCCATACATTAATTATATTTGTGGGGGGCCTGGGTAAAAAAGAAAGGGGATGTGCTGATGATGTACAAAAATGTTTGTCTATTGCCCTACTTTTGCCTCAGATGTTTTTACTAACTGTAACTCCCCCATCATAACTGCATATAGCATTACATAATATCGCTGTGTGACTTAGCTAAATAAGTGTTATGTGAGTCATCGTTCAAGATGATGCAGCACAAGATTTTAAGACGCACATTAAGACAGAAACATTTGCCATCACTTTCTCAGTCTATAAAATGAAGATAATGATATGTCTTAATGTTGTGTTGTAAATGGCAATCAACATATTTTTTCTCAGGTGGTATTACAGTTATACTGCACAATAACTTGGAGTTCTACGATTCCTAACTATAGTGGACAATTTATTTACACTCACTGAACTAGTAGTGGGAAATGTAAAAAAGTGTAAGTTAGAAATTATATAAATTTGGCCAAAATGAGAGATTTTGACTTTTACATTTATGTTAAATTCATCAATTAGTAACCAGGTAAGCCGACAATTTTCAACTTTTTTCTTATAACATTTAGCTTTTATTTTACTTCATCTTTATGTTTTGAGAAATTCTGTGTTGATTTTTTTTGGAAAAAGATTAGAATTCTTTTTAAGCATTTTGCACAATAAATGTTCTTTTACTGGCACTCTAAACAATTTTGACATTGTGGTTCTCCTGCAATGTATTTAGAAATTGTTCATAAGCAGGCATTTTGACATAAGTGGGTTAGGCTTTTAAGAAAAAAGAATATATCGCAATACATATTGTTACTACACATGCTTTGGATTATATCGCAATATAGATTTGAGGCCATACCACCCAAGCCTACATTGAACTTTTTAACATTTTGTCATAATACAATCTTAAATGTCAATGTATTTTATGTGAATTGTATGTGAATAACCAGAACAAAGTATTTTATAGCGCATGATTTTTTATCTGGGGAAAAAAATTATACATTGGTTTTACATTTTCTTTCCAAATAAAATGATATATGTCTCCACTAACTTTGTACATCCATGATTTCTTATGATAGCTAATGCTCATTCAGATAGAATGGATGGAATCTGTGAGGAGTAGTTTTCAAGTCTTGTTACTGGATCTAAATGGGATTTTTATCTGGACTTTGACTGAGCCATTCTAATACATGCATTAAACTAAACCATTGACTTATAGCTCCGGTTCAATGTTTAAATTTTATGTCCTGCTGGAAAGTGAACCTTCCTAGTCCCTGGTGAGAAGCAACCTGCCCCTGATATTACCACGATCAGCAAACACTCTGTCAATGGATTGTTTTGAGTGAGCTGCAGTGTTAGTTTTACAACACATGCATTTATACACATGTCTTCCTCATAAAAACCCAGGAAAATACATTAACATGCGGGAGCAGTGTGGAAAATTGTGGAACAGAACAAAGGCTGTCAAAACTTTTGGATAATGCTGTATATATATTGTAAATGTCTTGAAAGTATGTTTGTCCTAGATTCTGTTGAATTAGTCTTTATTCTTTAAATTCATGTTTTACTATAAACACCCTCAAAATATACTTTCTTTAAGTGAACAAAGAAGGTCCAGCAGCTAAATATTAAGATATCCATCTTCAATTATAATAGATTTCTTTTACAAATAAAATGTGTTTTGGTTCAGTAGAATGCTCATTTATTCACAAGAAACACTATATTCCTATTAGAAATTAGAATACTTTACAAGTATGGTTCATATGAGATAAATAAAATACACATTTTACTATATTAAAACAAAAACTGGTTGAGTGGGGCAGTAGCAATATGACTGTTGCTGTTTCAATCTAGGCTATTGCCTTGCATTGTCTTGATGACACAGAGGATGTTAGCATCATTTTTGACTGAATCATTTAACTTAATGTCTTTGTGTATCCTGTTTTACATGGAAAACAAACAGCTGGAACTCAAACAACATATTTCCACCTTTCCTGTTAGATAACATTTAATATTGTTTTGCTTTAGTATTCTTACAAAAATGTGCATTAAAGTTTCAGTGTTACACAGATAACTGTATAGTATAGGAAAATATATTTTGTAGTTAGGGTACTGTGGATGATTAAAGTATTTTTAACTTAAACAGCTGAAGTTTTTTTTACTGTAGGAGTTATTTTAGGCTTTAAATCTTTTAAATTAAAAACTATTTAAACATTTATGATGTACGTATTTGTAGAATTACACACTAAAGATTATTTTTTATTAATACATTTTAAAAAATTATAATTTGACTACTGTACAGGAAGATTCTTCCTCAGAAAAATAAAAATTCATGAAAAACAAAAGGTGAACAAGTTCTACACTAAGCTTGATTTACATTTACAAACTCCAGCCTCCATCATGAAACCAATTCAATTTTTTTATTTTTTTAATGTAGTGACGAAAAAATAGCTTACATTTATAAATCATCTAAATCTGCTTATACTTGCCAGCTTGAGCAGGGCTGCCTATCTCTAGCACTCATTTAATGAGAAGTACAGTACGTCCCCAGGCTTCAAACCCGGGAACTGCTTTTTGCAGATCTTACAATCAGAATATTGCATATTTTGTGGTTAAACTGGGCAAAAAACAACATTTAGATCTAGTTCAAGGCTGAGGAAAGCTTTGAAGGGAAAAAAAATAGTTTCCTTTGAGCTTTTAGTTCAAATATATTGTACTAACATTGAATATAACTGCTAAATGACAGTTTACATTATGTAGGAATTACTTAAATAAGATTTTCTGGATAGTCACATCTACATAAAATCTGTTTAAAACTGTAGGAAAAAAGATACATTTCAATTACATATGCTGAGAAACAACAGGAAAACGTAGCAGACAGACAACTTGTGTGACAATCTGTATTCTGTTTCTTTAAAAAATGTACTCTAGTTTAATTAAATCTTTTTTTTTTCTTGTCTGGTTCACCAGAAGCCTTTCGTCTGGGTTAAAGGAGCACACACACAGACACACAGGTAGTGCTGCAGACTGCGGGGACGTTACTCTGCACACATGCCAGTTTGGGGGGAAAAGTAGGCTGGGTATCGGTTCAAATTTCATGAATCTATGTACTTCTGATTCTTATGAATTAGAATCGATTATCACAATTCGATCTGATTCGATCCGATTCAACCTGATCTATTTCGATATTGATATAGGTCAATGCTATGAATTTTTTATTTATTTATTTTTTAGCTATTATCTTAATTATATGCCTGTAATTCAATATGCCTTATCACTGGGTAAGGAACAGTTTACGGGGGAAACTGTATTTACCCTTTCAGACACAAGAATTAAAATGGCCGTCTGGACTTTACCTTCCTATTTTAGTTGTAAAAAGGGCAAACTATTGCAAAAAATAAAATAGATTTTCGAAATTGTGAATCAATTCGATTCGATTTATCTAAGGATCGATTCAGATTTTATGATTTTTTTCAACACAACCCTATTCTTTCCTTTTATAAGGAAAGAATATTTATTTCAATGGCAGATTACAGTCGACTGTATGAGACGTGTGATTGAAATGTTTTTGTGTATTGTGCGACTGGCAACCTGTCCAGCGTGAGCACGCTGCCTCTCGCCCAATGACCGCTGGAGAGAGGCACAAGCCTCCCCCCTGCGACCCGTTCAGGATAAAGAGAATAGATATTGGATGGATGGATTTTGAGTAGTTATATAGCCATAACCAAACCTATTTCATTTTGACAATGTTTGTTTTTTTGTTCTCATACATTTAACAGATGATGACTGATGTGTGTCTCTCCTCTTTAGGTCTGACAGTGCGGCAGACAAAATCAGGTAAGTCTGCTTTCTTGCCACTCATCTTTTATCTGCAGCATTGTGGTGCATGCCTTTATATTGCTTTTTACATACAGTGCAAATGGGCTCACTGTCAACCCGTTTGCCCTGGCCCGCCCAGCTTGCATGTGGCATAGATTTGTGGCTTTGTCCCCTGAACCAAGGTATTTGAATACGCTTTTACAATCTGAGAAGCCAGCGGTGAATACAGTTGCAAGCCATGGAATGCTTTTGTTTGCTTTTACGAGATAAACAACATCCGACACAAACAAGGCTTTGTGAGTTGGACACCATTGTGGAACTCTTAGTCTTCCAGCTGGTCAGCCGGTGGCAGACTAGTAGTAACCGTGGACCCAAAGTGTGGGCTGAAACCCTTCACTGCTCACTGCAACATATGAGACTGTGTCTGTCCTTAAGCAAAAAGGTTGAAAGCACAAATTGATGAGGGTGAGTGTGATTCTTCCTGTGATTTTTAGACTTTTAGGAGCTGCCTAAGATATTTTACAGCAAGAAAGTTGTAATTATGAATTATATTGGTGGTATAATATTGATGCACTTTTTTTTGTTAAATTTTGGGAAATTAATATACGTTTTAATTTTTATCTCTTTGTCCTTGTGTTGTGTATTGCATCTTGTCTAATTTGATCTACTTATGGATTATGTCACATTTCTTAAATGCTTCTTTATTTTTTTCCTTGTTTCATATTTAGGCATTATGGTTTGGCGTGATACTTACAAGCTCAGATGAATAACTGATACCTGCTTTCAAAATTGAGGATTTGATGGTTTGTCCTGTTTTATAAAAATGCCGTGAAAGCTGTTTTCTCTTTGATGTACTTGTCTGTATGTTTGTACGAATGTTACAATGGTCAGTACAGAGAAGCGCTTATTTGAGCTGTAGCTGTATCTGTGAGGGGGTTTTTGGTTTGTGTATGTCTGCTTTGATAAGCTTTAGATGGTCAGTCATGCGAGCTGAGTGACTCTCCCACTGGTCTAGGAACAAACCACTAGGAGTCAGCCCAGCACAGTCTATTTAAAGCAAGTAGTTGTGCCTGATTACTCTCCCTCAAAGTGTTTACAGACATTTTTTTGTAAATAACAAGAAAATGAAACCACCAAAAAAAAAAAATTCTCAATCAAATCAATCAAACTTAGCTGAAGAATATACACAGTTCCTAATGTAACAAATATCCACTAGAACAATACTTAAATAACAAATAAATCTGTTAGTTGTGGGGGGCGCTCTAACTGCACAAGGAACTACCGGTTTTATTCAGGTATATGAAGTTATATACTGCCTTTAAATATGATAATGCTGTAAAACCAAACGTGAAAAGAAATAAGAATTCCATAATCATTGAGACAGCTCCAAGCAGTTAATTCACTGGAGAGAGAATTTTTATTGAACTCCTTGGATCCTTGTATGACCATGAGGGAGCAGTTATTTTTGCAGATCTTGCATGGATAGCAGAAAGAGAGGAAAACCCATCAGTCAGAGCACACGTCCCAGTCCGCTGTCTCTAAGATAGTGCACGGACAAACACCCCCAAAACTGACAACAACATAACTCAAATGATAATTAAAGAACAAGACTACATTTGGAACACAAACTAAAATGGAGAACTTCTACAATTAACACGAGCACATTACCCATAAGTGTTTGCGGCGTACAACCACCGCCTGAGCTGCCTGCACGCATCGATCATTCGACCATCGGTCGACTGTAGAAAGATTCGACAATTCTGATTCAAATGTGTAAATCCCCTAGTTAAAACCTAGTTAGTTGAAAAAAAATATTTAAAAAGAGGTTGCAATAACTTGGTTGCATAAATGGACACAACTTTAAGATACTAGTTAGCATTAACAATATTCAGTCAAGAATAATCTGATTAACTGTAAGTACAATTTCACTGGTGCTGTAACGTTTCATAGACATTTTCTTTTTTGCATTGTTTTTTTAAAACAACTGCTTGCAGGGAGGTTAAAAAAAAGTTCAAAATGATCTAATTATATAAAGATACTAAAATACAAAAGTTCCTCTTTTCTATCTTTCCAATGTTTTAAATGCAATAAAATTTGAGCTTTTTAAGAATAATTAAACAAAATTTGTTTATTTTATTTTGTATTGGTTCGAAGCTGTATGTATTGGTCATTTTATCCACAACTAAAGTAGTTCACAGTTCCTAGTCACACAGGAAGCGCAAGCTCATAGTGAGTTTAGATAAACTATAAATAATGTATGTTAAAAAAATGATACTTTACCTTTTTATAAGAAGTAAGTACAACTACAGTTAGAAACTTTGTTGATTTATTTGAAGCATAATTTTCATCAGTGTGATTAACTGTGTGTATACTCTGCCTAAGTTCAAAGTCAGCAGCACTACTCTCCCTTCCGTATTGCATGATTATCGATCATAGTCTGAATTTAGAGATACTAGTCCCCAGTGATGTGGATCAGCATAATGTGATACTGATGTTAACTTTGCGTTAACATCTGCAGAAAAAAACAAGGATCTAACGTATAGTCAAATTATATTTTCTAAATAAGTCAAATGGGTTTCAAAAAGAAGGATCAAATTAATGTTTTCAGACATTCTAGGAAAGAATGTTGCAAATACATTCTTATAATTTTTTATGTGTTCTCCATTTGTAATGAGCTCATTTTTAAACTTTGATGATGTTAGCTTTGATTTTAAAAACCCAATTTTATTCTTAGTGTGTCTCTAATATGTCCTCTCTGATGTCTGGTATAAAATCAGCTCCTAGCTGCATCTATGCAATGTATAATGCTTCCCAAAAAAGGATTGTGATCTAGGAGGTTTTTGGTAGCTGCTTTGTGGAAATAGGTCATCGACTTTGCAATCATTTTTTACATCTGCAACATGTTGTGATTTTATTCCAGACCCCCTGTCTCTACTACATAATTATGTGCATATTTGTAAATGTTCACTGTGCTGTGTTGAATTGTTGATGTAGCTCATCTGAAAGATGCTCTGATGCGGTTGCATGAAAACATGCCTGCAGCACATAGATATGAGGAGGAGGGATGGAGAGAGTGATGAGGAGAAAGGAGTTGTAAGGGGCGGGTGAAGGAAAGATGTGAAGGACCACCCTTTGTAGAGTAGAGTCATTCTCAGGGAGCCTACCAAATGTGCCATCCCACGCACACACCACAGCCGACCAGCCAATCAGAACGGTCTCAGCAGTTACCCATCCTCCCTCATACAACTGCCCATCCATGGCTCAGCGCAGCAGATGTAAGGTGAAAGGGTAGGATGCACGCCTGTGCACCACCTGGACTGAAAGCAGAATATTGGGTGTGCTTTATTTGTTTGGAAATGCGGCACTCTGACCACTGATGGAATTATTAGCAAGGAAAATAATTCATCATCCTTTCAGCATAAACAAACTGTGCTTTGTGAGCTGAGACTTAGGGCTAACACGTGTAGTAATGAAAGTGTAAGGTATTATTTCCCTACCGTCTCGACCTGGATGGGCTGCATATTAGATCAGCACTTGGAAAATTTAAAGCCGCAGTGACGATGACAAAGCATGCGGGACGAGTTACAGTTTGACCCTGAAGCAGCGAGACAGTGATTGAAGAGAGACCATGAGAGCCAGGAGAGAGGCCAGGGTGGTGTCTGACTGTTCACCATGCACAAACATAAGGTCAGCCGCTTTTCTTAATTTCAAAAAACATGAATCCACCATGCATGGCAGATAAGGAGCCATGAAATTAAACACACATCAGTTTATGACAATATTATTCAGAATAAGACTTCTAAAGTTTGTTATTTCATTAAAAACTCATTTTAATATAAGGTTACAAAATGAGTTGCAAATTGTGGACTTCTAGACCCGGTTGTCCCAAAATCATTAATTTATCTACTGGTTTAAGTTATATTAAAGCTTTAATATAGCTTACACTAACCATATTTTATTACAAAGATTTGGTCTAGTTGACCTTTTCTAAGAAAATGTTATTCCTTTCTCTATACACTGCAATCTTTTACCAGCTGTGTTTTAAAGTTGTTTTAGCATTTAAGTAACTGGATCCATCTTTTGCAAAGCTGTGTATTGTTGCTGTAATCGCATAATGATTTTTTTTATATTAGTCTTCATTTTGTACTGAAAACACAAGTTAGCATGAGTTTTAAATGGCTTTTTTTCCAACTTGTGCTGCTGCTTCTATGTAATGGGGAAAAATGAGTCAAACTGATTAATAAATGCATCAGTCATCTATAATCGGATGAATGCAGGGATGTCCTGCTCCAGTCTACGCCTTACACATATACACTTTTGCGCAGAGAGGATTTACCAACTAGCCTATTAGTCCCTGATGTGCTCCCTGCTCCCAGGTTCCATTAAAGGCAATTCAGTTAGATTCACTGAGCCTGTCTAGGGGGATGCAGGGCAGGCCTTAAACTAATTTATTTTACCTTCAGGAAACTGTCTCTAAGCTCCTCAGTTATAAATTCTAAATGGTGGTGGTGAAGGAAGAGCCTAAATCTGAAGCAATTTCACATTTTTTATTTTACGGATCAGTCAATAAGTACTTTTTTTTCTTGAAGTCAGAGGTCTTCCATATTATTATTACAAGAATTTCCTAGCAATTTTAAAGTGTTCTTTTTGCAGACTAAACTGATAAAACAACATTCAATGATTTAAAGGTTTTATAAAAAAACAAAAAGATGCAGTTCTTTGAATTAGTTTTCTGTTTTCTCAAAATTACACACGCCAATACTCAAATATATGCGCACACTAATCATATTTGGTTAAATTTTCCTATGAGAGTTAAGGAGCCATTATAGCCACTAGCTAAGCCATATATTATTTTTCGCTATACGAGGTTCTCGCCCTGTTTCGCACACCATATCCCTGAGGCACACAAACTCCCTGATCATACTATGCAAGTAGACATACATGATTTACACAATGTTTGGTTATATGAAACTACTTTAAATCAACTCAGCTAATTCTGTCAAAGTCAAAGCCATGATTATGCCAAGAAGTTGACAACAAAAAGCATGTGGGTGAGGTGGACCTTTTTTTTCTTTTAAAGTATACTGTAACTTAGCTAAAAATTTAAAGTAAATTTACCCTTTTACAGCCAAAATGTCATTTTAAAATTCATTTGCATTTGTGAGGTCCTTTTTTATTCTTTTGTTTTTGTTTTTTAAAGTAGAATAGTCATTTCTGACTACTTAATTGGAAAAACAACTGGTAAATTGGAAAAATTCCAATATAATGAAGAAGTTACTAAAATCAATCTCAAAAATTAATATATAGATATTTGTTACTGTTCTATTTTTTCTATTTTTGTATTTTATGTTCTATTTTTAATTAAAGATAAAGTTTAAATTGTTCTATAAATTAATGTGAAGTGCTACATATGCAGTGCTACACTGGAGTAACAGAAATATGACCATGCTAAGAATTAATGGTGAAAAGATTAAACTCTCAATGATGATTTTCTGAAACAACCATAATTGAGATTTATTATTTTACTAAGCCTAGTCTGTCGTGGTTGATTTTATGAAAGCATCAATGCTTCCTTTGTATTTTAAAAGTTGAATTAATGGTATTATTGTATACTGTTTAGCAGTATAGTTATATGGGTTACCCGATTATTTTTTTCTGTAAATAACACTCTCAATTTTCAAATTATATTTTAATTTCTTCCTTTTTAAATTTTGAGAAACATTGAACAACAAAATACAATGTTACATATTTTCTACATATTTACAGAAATCACCAATAAAACCAGATTTAAGAAATTGGATTGGTAGCTATAAACAAAAGATGATTAGATCATTTATCTACCCACTCTAATTTTCAAGGAATGGACTTAAATAATAAACTTGATATTTTATTTATTTTTTATTTGAAATGACAAAAAGTTTTCCAATTCGAATATGAACCCAACTGGCGAATGTCCTATAATATCACTGACTTTATTCTGAGGCAGCTGTGTGAGCCACGCTGAAGGTGGTTCATTATGTACTCCTCTCTGTAGATCTGTCTGTCATTGGCACACCCACTTACTGCCTTTGTAAAGGACTTGTTTACATGCTGGGTGGACATCTGCCTCACTGCGGCATTACACAAAGAGATATGTGCCAGGCACACATGCCATTAAATGATCTAGACACTAAATATAGACCATTCTTTGTTTTTCTGCAGCTCTGGCTACGGTCAGAGCTAAACTTGATACAACATTTGTTGCTTGAACACAGGATTAATAATAGAATAAAATGTAGGGGTTCTGATGAGTAATTAATCTGTCAGTTATTACACAAAGTAGAAATTAAGGCATCTAAAATGCTTTACTTGGTCATTGCTGCAGGGACGGGTAACCAGACATAAAGGTAATTATACACTGTTTGTCAGAAATATTCATGTCACTTTGAATAAAGCAAACTGTATCTCAGTGGAACTTGCGTCTGTTCTCAGCAGGCCACCAATGACGACTAATTGCGGCGGTTCTGATGACTCACTGTACACCACATATGTTAATCAGCAAAAGGATCCCACTGATTTTGTTGGTCAGTACACCAACATTGCAAGAATATACCAAAAATATTCATAATGGCTGAAACTTTTCACATGATCTCATTACAACAGGCCTCAGTGTATTTGGATACAGTGTAAATTGGATTTTCAATGTCATAGATCAACACAAAACAGCATGTATTTGTGCAGTGTAATGAAAATGAAAAATGTTTCCAAAAATTGTAAAGTGTGCATTTGTATTAAAATTCCAATGCTCTAATACTATTACATTACTATTACATACTATTAGGTGACCTTTAGAAGTAACCTAATTAGTGAGCAAAGTCCTGCAAAGTATTTTACAAGACAAATTATATACCTATAGAATTGGAGTTGCCCCTTTATTCATAGATCCCACTCACACTGCTTCTTCTTCTTCTTGTTTTGGCTGCTGCCCACCACACTGCTGTGAATATTTTTTTTAAGATACATATTTTTAGATCTACATTGTCTGCGGGGTTACGAATATGTAATGATAAAAATGAGTCAGCAGATTATCATAATGCTGACATTAATTACAGAAGCTCCTGAGAATGGCTTAAGTTGTGCTAGGCATAACATTATCTTAAAACAGTTGTTGCACGCAAAAGCCGATATAAAAAAGATAGATAGATAGATAGATAGATAGATAGATAGATAGATAGATAGATAGATAGATAGATAGATAGATAGATAGATAGATAGATAGATAGATAGATAGATAGATAGATAGATACTTTATTACAGTTGTATAAAATTCTAGCAAATTTTTTTCTGAATGTTTTTTTTGAAAAAATTAATTTTTCTGAAAGCCCTTATAATAGAAAGTTCGGCTGAATATCTGGGAGGGAAGATTTCCATGAAGCATCCGAATAATTGTCTGCAAGAATAATAGATATAGGAAAAAAGTTATTTTGTTTTACTTTAAGCTTTGCAAACTCAGATTTTAAGGAATTTAATTATTTTACAATTAGCTCTCTTCTGATTGAAAGTACTCATGAGTTAAATCCTATAGAGAATCTAGAGAGGGAGTTTGAGATTAGGATAATGGCAAGGAGACGTTCTGGGCTCAAATGTTTGTAGCTGTTAACCGAAGATAAATTGTCAAAAACTAAAAAGCAGGAAATCTGTTCAGCAGGTCTAAGAAAGGTTCGACTGTTTTGATGCCTATAAAGCTTTCTCGGCCGGTTATTATGAACGATATTGATAATTATGAAATGCCTTTCATGATAAAATGTAAAGAAAAACAGAAAATGTATTTTTCATCAATTTTATACTACTAAGAGATTTATTTTATTTCCTATCAACAACCAGCTTATGATTATAAAATAATTATAAATGTAAATTTGGCAGGGGGAAGAATAACTTTGACTTTATCTGTGGGAACAATGAAAAGAAACGAGTTGGGAATAATTTATTGGTCTGAACATTTTCAAATCACCCTTTTATGCCATTAATATGCTAGAGATGCTTGCTTAGTATGAGGGATTGCTTTGATTTGAGTCTTCATCAGCAGGGCACAACTGCCAGTCAATTCCTTAAATAAAAAGTTTTAAACTGATTGGAATGTATGTATGTGTAAATTGCAATTACATTTCTCTTTAAAGTGCCTTGAGATGATATCTGTTGTGAATCTGCGCTACATAAATGAACTGAATTTAAATAAATTTAATAGATAACATTGCTAAGCTCTAGCTCAGATATAGCCATTTACCCAGTTATATATTTGAAAAAAAATATGTGATCAATTGATCTGCTCCATTAAAGAAATCGCAGATTTTTCCTAATTTATGCTTAAAAGTTTCCTCAGTTCCTCTGCAAGCTAAACATCTGCTTGAGATGTTTCATAGAAAAGAATATACAGCATTCAAATGTCTTTATTTTATTTCAAGTCTATTAAGTTACAAAATTAGCTAGTTGAACTTTACTTTCAGAAGGTAATTCCTCACTTAATTTCTATCATTTAGAAAATTTGAAATTTGATTAGCTCACAGAGCAGCTTGAGATCTGCTGAAGGTACTTTTCGCCAGCTGCTGTAGAGCTCAGTTAGGGGGTGAAGGAGTGGGAAGAAATTGCTCTTACTGCAGAGGCCAATGCATTAACAGGTGCCACAGCCAAAATAAATTGATTGAATAGGCGGAGGAGAGTTTGAGGACTTCTGGGTTGCAGTGATTCATGGCACATGTGGGCGCTCAGTGAGTCGCTAGAGACAATAGCAAGGGTAGGACTGCCCAGTGGTTTTTACATTTCATGTTGCGTTTACATTAGATTTGATCAGCTATAAGTTTTATGTGTTGGAAAATCTCTCAAGTTTGTTTCGTTTCCTTCGCCTGTAATAAGACTATAGTAAGTTTTCTTTTTTAATGTATTTAATTTGGAGTTTCCAATTAAATTCAAACCTTTGGCCTACTAGAGCAAACCTCTTACTGAATAAAAGCTGCTCTACAAACAAAGGTTTCTAACTAGTAATGCATCATTTAGGTTTTTTTTCTTTGTTTTCTGTTTGGCTGCTTAAAATGTTAGGGTTTTTGTTAAGATCAAATTATGCTAATTCTGACTTTATATAGAGTGACAAAATTCCATGTCATATCTAAAGTTTTTTTGAAAAAATTTGAGAGACAATGCCAGAGTGACTACAGTTATTTTCTTGCTGTAAGAGGGTAGAGTATGGGCTGTCGTGTCCCCATCTGTTGCTGTACAGTTCTTGTCAGCTGACTGGGGAAAAAAATGGCTATGCTCCTCAATAAATCTACTAAATCTAATGTTTATTTAATATTTTGATTTCTACCGTTTTGGTAAGAAATATATATAAATATCAATAAAAAGATTAATAAATTATGTCAATCCATTTCATTCCTTGGTCCGGTTTGTATCTTTATCAATCAGTGAGAGACACTCTGGACAGGTTAATTGCAGAGCAACATAAAGAAAGACAGGACAAACGACCATCCAGGCACAGACTCATACCTAAGGACAATTCAGAGAGATCAATTATCAGTCATGTTTTTCGACTGTGGGAGGAAGCCAGGCATGCACAGAGAGACATGCAAACTCCATGCAGAAATACACCTAGGCCAGAATTCGAACCCAGGACCTTGTTAAGCATACAATAGAATAAAGTTATTTAGTTAACAAGTTTATTTAAAAATCACAATTAATTCTAACCACTAGATGGTAGAGAACTGCTTTCAGCATGATGTAAGATATACGTTGAATATGCAATAACAGGCATTAGAGACTCAGTGAAATATGAAAATATTCTATGAGGGGTGAAATGATGGCATTTAGTGCATACAGGACCTAATTTATCAAGATTCTTAAAATGAACGCAAAATGATGGCCGCCACAAACATTTTGCAACCGTGGGTTGTCCTTCATTTGGGAGGAGTATTCAAATGAGGAGTTTACAGCTGCAAATGTGAGCTGCGGCACGGCAAGAGAGAGGAGCAATCATGTGTATGGATTTTTTGAAAGGTCTTTGGCAAAAAAGGGGAAAAACGGCATACGTATCAATTCTTTAGCTTTTACAGAGTTAATTACTATTAGGCTAGAATGTTGTCAATTATGTTTCTCGTTTTTCAGTAATTAAATTAATGCATGCAGTCTACATGTGTTGCTCTCTGCTCCACGCAGAGTCAGAAGTCAAAAAATGTAATCTGGAAAATATGTAATCTGAAATGTCTTAAGTTTTTTTTTTTTTTTGTATACATGATTATACAATGTACATTTTATCAATTTGAACCAAGGAAGAATAACCTCTACGAGGACACTAATGAGGATCATAACTAATTGTGCACTCAGCATATCTCCGTAGACGTGCTGAGTGCACAGTGAGTTATGATGCGTCTCTGGGGGAAAAACAGGTAAATATTCACATAAGTGTCAGGTTTATGGCCATCAGAGTGTTAATTACTATTAGGTTGTATTGTGTGTGAATGACATTTTTTGTTCGTCAGTAATAAATATATGTTGTATGTGGTGGTGCAAAGTTAAGACATGGCTTTCTGCAGCGCTAAAAATAGGTACCAAAATAGCCGGTACAAACATTTTTATGCTTAGTAAATCACACTGCGCCTGGAACGCGTTCTTATTTATCTTTACTCATACCAATATTTTGCATCTCGTTGCAGAAATGCCCATTTTTGCATATTCAAATTAGGGGAAAGCACTAAATGAATTGTGTGCATCTTGCTCCAGGTTTCACAGGTACAATGCTCTTTGCATTGTATAAGTAAATCAGGTACGGCCTGTTTCTGCGGCGCTGTACTGTTTGCGCCGGTTTTAGCAAGCGTTGATAACCCACAGTGTATTATTTCTGCAAAATAAACAATACCCTAAAATAATATTAAAAGTTTAAATAACATCAATCCAGTTCTGTCCCAAAGCTAGTTCACATCAGTCATCCCATGGGTTGTACTCTGAAGGAAAACTTTAATCAACAAACACACAGGCATGCATAGAAAATGTACGTTTTATTTCCCTACTTGCTTACACCTACTCATCTTCCTTTGACTGGATTTTTAAAAACTTTATAAAAAATATATTAATACAATATCTAACTCTTGCTCAATGAGTTGTTTATAGCTTGAACATCTTCCTTTTTTCCTAAACAAACCTGAAAGAATATTTTATTTTGCTGTTTTGCACCAATCGCTAAGTCTGGAATTTGGTGGTTATTAGTGAGTCGGTGGAGCGTATGCTCCTTGCCCTTTTATCAGACCCTTTTATGAGACAGGATAGATTTAAAAACAATACCATCTTCAGACCGTTAAAATACTATTATTTTCTTCGTATCATCTTTGGCTTTTTTTTAGATACACGCGTGTCTTAGAGCAGTTGTCTTAAAGGCAATCACTCCATCAAGATTCAGAACAGACAAGCTACTTATTTCCTCTTCTCTACCTTTACTGATAGGCCAAGCAAAAGAAGTGGAAGAAAGTGATATGGAACCATCAAAGGTAGGCTATGACTCAACAAGCTTAAGACACTTCAAAAGGCAGAACTATCTGTCTTATATGAGAATGTATTTAATAGCTACTAAAACAGGGAGTTACTTTGGCATGGTAACAAAAAGAACCATCTGCCAACTAATTCTTCCTGGCCTCAGATTTCACTGAGCAAGATCCCCGAACAAACCTGCTGATGCATCATTCACTGATATGCTCTCAGCATTGTCCTTTGCATGAGCACATCTGCGTAATGTGAAACTGAGCTTGTTTTAGCTTCAGTACAACTCTCAAATGGATAGAGATCTTAATTGAAGAATCACTGATTGAAATAGTAAAATATGTTTTTTTATATTTGGAGATAAAACTTCAAGATCCCTCACTCTGTATGATTGAATGTCATGGAACTTTATATATTTTTTTATTCTAAATAAAGTAGCAAAAGGCTGGGTTAAGTTTTTTTTTGTTGTTTGTTTTTTTTTAAACTGCACCATTAGTGTTAGTTATTCTAAAGAATATTGCATAACATCTTTAGTTTATCAATTACTGCCATTACTGTCCAAAAACGCCTTCTGCTATCTAAGAATATATGAAAATGTTAGAGTGGCACAGAGAGAGGTTGAATACTTCTGAATGTAGAATTACTTTACTGAAGCCCTGTTTTGTGAAATACATTTCAATTGAAATTAAATTCAAAAATGTTTTATTGATCATTTAATCATTTATTCCAAAGGGAAATTAAATGTTGTTGAGACCCATATCATCTACATATCTTCAACGAGTTGTTGTGGATGTTGAAGCTTTGGGTAGGAAGGTCTTGAAACGAATCTTATATGTCGTCTGACAGAAGACTATTTTTATATCACAGGTTTTTAATGTTGACTCATGAATTTCCAAGTAGCAAAAATGTATGTTTCATAGTACCATGTGTTGAATAGCACGGCCCTTTGCTGGCTAGCACACCTCATTATCTTTTTCCGTTCCTCTTTAAATTTGTCCAGCCGTATGTATAGAAAGTCGGGCAGAGAGATGTTGGGAGCTGAAAATACAATCTTTGTTCATTATGATCAATGGAAGATATGGTTTGAACTTACTTCTTTTATTTCTGCATTTTGGTCCTGCTGTGCAGGTCAGTCAGCTGCTTCCAGTTGTAAAAAAAATACCTTGTTTCTACAGTTGCCCTTCAAAAAAGCTGTCTGAAAGTAAGAAAGTAAAAACAAAAATCCTCTCCAGCTTCACATCACAAAACCAGAGGGAATATTTAACCAAAACAAGTGATAAACATAAGTCTACTAAAAAACTAATCAAAACTCAGGTAACAAAGCTACTCCAACATGCTATACCTCCAGGAGCAACTCAGTTCTAGAATAAAGAAATATGAAGCTTGTTTTAGTGAAAATTATAAAAAGGTATGATGTTCAAAGCTGCTTGTTTCCTTGAAAATCGTAACTGTGTCTATATGTGTATGGTTGGAAGATGCAAAGCATGAAACCATAGCCACACAAATATCCAGTTTCTAAGTCAAAGTAAAGTTAGAGGCAGCAATGTGTATTTGGAAAGTAAAATAATAGATTGCCTCCAGGAATTCGCGATGTTGCGATCACAGCTATTAACGCAAATTCTGTCGTTCCCCACAAATTCTGCAAATCTTGCAATTTTATCCAATTAACGCAATTTTACCGCACCTTTTACCAATTGTGACTCTACCTTTCATTATCTTATATCTGACGCAATTGAAAATCATGTACACTCCCTGTTTCTTAGGTGTGAGGAATCGAGAATAAAACATGTTACATTAGCATTTTGACAAGGA
Organism: Apricaphanius iberus; assembly: GCA_028564705.1. Lineage (NCBI taxonomy): Eukaryota > Metazoa > Chordata > Actinopteri > Cyprinodontiformes > Aphaniidae > Apricaphanius > Apricaphanius iberus. Next base: position 1,185,389 of record JAPXFQ010002197.1, read on the forward strand.
AGGGGCTATGGGATACAGGTTTGGCATTCCAGTCATGAAAATTAAAAACCTTTTGGTGAAATTCACTGTTTTGAATCTGAAACAGGTCTCCTACGTGATTCGTGTAACATACGTCTGAATGAAAAAATGATCAGCTGTAAATAGTGACGCACTCACAGCACCAGCGAGTCAAGTTTTCACTAGCGCAGTGTTATGTGAATGAAAGGGACTTTGGTTTCAATACATTTTTACATCCGCTAAGGTATTCACGATTAAAAACTATTTTGGCTGACCTCAAGTCTAGTTTCCTTTTATTTCAGCTTGACAATGGTAACTTTGCCAGCGGACTATGAGTCTTTTTCCAGCTATTTGAGCCCGAGAGCACAGCTGGTCGTGCTTTTGATCTAGCAGAAACAAAAGTTACAGCATCAAAATCAACAGACTCAATGCTGTACCGTGACCAAAGTGAGAAAAAAATATGTTCTTACTCTCACTAGACACAGAGACTCCTGTGACATTTAAAAATGATTAATCAGTGACAATTCCTAAAGGTTCAATGCTGCTGAAAAGGGGCATTAGGCCACAGCAATCACAAAGAAGAGCCACAAAACCCTGGAGCAATTGGAAAATAACTTGTTCTTGCAGCCTACATGACAAATGATTTTTTTAGCTGAATCTAACTGCACATATTATGAAATAAATTGCATAACTTGTCCTATTTGTAAGTATTTAAGATTTTTTTTTTGAAAATGTTAATTTTCACTAACTGGTGCATACATTAAATTAACTAAACTGATCTTAAATTTAGATAAATTAGAGGTTCTTAACATAACTGGATATTATAAGCATTAATTTTGAATTAATAAAAAAAAATCTCTTTGGAAAAAGTCTTCCATGATATTAGTTTCCAAATAGTTTCCAATTGTTCTATTTTTATGTCATAATCTTAAAAACCCATCTTCAAAACAAAGAAATCTTTAACTATCTTGTTACTTAAGTCCACACACACCCTTAAACTAATGCATTGTTGATTTAATGTCACTTCTCAGGGGAGGCATCTATTGGAATGTTACATTTATCTTGTGAATATTTGCATTCCAAATGTTCTTCAAATCTCTCACATTGTGCATCCCTCTAAAGGTTACCTGAGCGATTTTCTGTAACATTTACATCTGGAATCTAGTTATGCCATTCCAGATCTTTATCAATTTTCTTCTGATAAAGCCATTCTTTAGTTGTTTTGGATCTACATTGTTACTCACTTTGACAATGGAGGGTACATTTTCTTTATCTTTAACTTTCATCGAGAGGCTTTAAGGATTTGGGTAAAAACTGACCAGTTTTGGAGCAGTTCATGATGTCATTTTTATGGATAAAATCCTCAATATAAAAAAAAAATTGCTGCGTTTCATGTGGGAATGGGTTTTTTTTGGTGATGTCCTTGTGGACAAAGGTTCAAGTTTGACTTTATCAGGTTTTGAAAATAGTTTTTCCTTAAGGCCTGGCCTTTTTTTGAAGAAAGAATCTTCTGTCTTTCAACTCTACAAGTTTTTCTAACATGAATGAGTACTAGAGGTTTTTGTCACATATAGAGCATAGCTAGTACTGACGTAATTTCCCACGTGCTCCTTCAGTGTTACTTTCTGGCTCTAGACAGCCTCCCTGTCTTGTTTTCATCTTGTCTTATTATTATTCATTGATCCTTGTTTCCATAATGCCACTACTGTCCCATTGTTTTAACTCTGATTGTTTATTACTGTCTTCACTGTGTTCGGGTAGTTGTGTTTGTGTAACCTCTCTACAAATAAAGAATAGAAAGTAAATAAAGGACAGAATAAGTAAACACCAAAAATATCTCACATACTTGTTTGTAGTTCCAGTTACAAAACAGAATATAGGTCACATTAAAAGATTAAAAGGTCTTAAATTATGTTCAAAGTTTTCACATCACAACAAGCTGGAGATTTAACAGGGATGTCTGAACTACATTTATTCTGATTATTGTTTATTCCAAACGGCTTGAACAAAATAGAAAAGATTATCAGCCTTGATCAAACCAACGTAACCATGAGCACATATCTGCTAAAAAATAGTATTTATCAGTGTTAAAAAACACATTTCTATAAATTAGGCCTTAAATTGGTCAAAGCAAAAAACAACTTTATACGTCCCTGGGATGGAAAAATGTATTATTATGATTCATCTGTTAGAATTATTAACACTGAGAGCAGAGGGGCCAGAAAACAGGTGTTGAGTTCACATGGGAATCGAGGTTAGAGAAAACCTCACTGCCTGAGAAAATTGATTCTTCTTATATACTTAGTTTTGAGAGTTTCTTTTAATTGTGTTACGATTTAACCCAAGCTATTGCCATTGTTTTGTCAAGATTCACTTATTCCCAGCTAAAGAGCCAGTAGCCTTCATCCTGAGAAATCCCCACTCTGAGAGAATAGTTTTGTCTTCAGAAGTTATAGAGGCAAGGTTGCTGAACTTTATAAATACTTATTTTCATTTGAGCAGGGTAGGAGCAGCATTCACTGTGATCTGTACTGTTCTCCTGTATGATAGATTCAAATTTTATTAAAACCACCAAACGCTTAAAGGAATCTCTCTCATTTTTATTAAGAGTCTTAAATTCGATTACAGTCCCCAAAAATAGTAACATGTTACCAAAATTGAAAGAGTTTGCAAAGAGGAGATGAGACCAGAATCTATAATGTATACAATGTTATGGCTGTATTTGTTTTTCATATGGATTAGACACTTAATTGAAGATATAATATGGTAAATGCACTAATATCTGATGCCCAAAACTGATTTTTTTTTTTGGACCACCAGTGTCGTATCGTGAGACTTTGTTGTTTGATCTTGGGCATTTCATGTTTTATTCATTAAGGCACCTTCGTAATCAAAAATCTAAAGCAATGCAAAGTTTGTTAAATAGTATATTAAGCAGTAAAATCTGTTTCTCTCTTCAGATGTCGTGTTACACCGCAATGTTTTTGCGTCTGACTGAAAACAGCATCAAAGAACCATATGAGTCTGTGAAGTAGCAGTACTGATCCTGACTTTGATGGTAGGAGCACCATCTCTGTGGCAACCACTCTGACTTACTGGATGGAGGGGTCAATCAATATCTCTCCTACTATTCCCCCATGTCATCAGTCTTCTTAAGCCAAAACCTTTAACATAAAAGCTTTCCTCATTTGATCCTGTTGCTGAAAAGTCTTTGCCACCAATCTGCCACTGATACATTTATTAACACAGAATAAACAGCTGAAAAAAAATTTCTTTACAATTTTTATTACTATTAACAAATTTTAAAATGCTTGATTTTATGTTTTAATGATGCTGAAATAAGACATAGGTGGGGCTGTTTTATCTACGGTGGTTTGACTGTTGCTTATAATTAAAACGCCCCTGGCAACTATGCTTTCTACCATAATGTCTCATGCTGTCCGATTTTAACATTGTGGGGCAACAAGGCTCTCTTTGTAGTAAGGAACAGTAAAAAAAAAATAACCGTACAATGGAGACTATAACGGTGTACCTAAAAAATTAGAATACAATTAAAATGTTTAATGAATGTCAGCAATTTGGATTGTAAAGTGAAGCTCATATAGCGTGATATATTTAAAGAATTTATTTTTAATTTTATTGATTCGGGCTTGTAGCGAACAACAGCTAATCAGTTGGTACCATGTAATAAAGAGGTCTTCATAACATGGCCTTTTCATGTAGTTTGTACAGCAATTTAAATAGTACTTAGCACTTTATTAAAAAAACACTTCAGTACGATTTGGACATGAGAAGTTTTAACTATTTATTGAATATTTATTGAGTATTTTATCAATTATTATGTAACATTGTGTTCCAGGTCTTGTACAGCTGCTCCTCATTAAGAATTGTGGTGGTTGCATGCAGGGTTTGAATTACCCAGAAGCTTTTGGGGGAGCCATATTTTTCATTGTGCACGGCGATTTCAAAGGTACCATAAGTCTGATTTGTGAACCAATTTCTAACAAACCTAGCTCTGATTAGATTAGCGATTTGCCCTATTATTTCAGCACAAGCGTGATATCATTTACAAACATTTTAGCATTATTAAGTTATTTTTTGTCATTATGGTTGGAGGCTTTCTTAAAGCCATTTTGAATTGGCAATATATCTGAAAGACTTATTGATTTCTTGCATTAAATGAGCGTTCGTTTTCTCTTCTGTCTGACATTTCAACTATTCTTTTTTTAGCTAAACTGTCTCAATGCTTGAAACTTTTTTGTTTATTCTGTAATTCACTGCTGACAATGGAGAACATTCATCAATTGCACACCAGTTATGTTTTTTGCAAGCAGCACAAGTGCGTCCCTACTTTCCACTAAGAGCCAGGTATTCCAACCTTTATACTCGTTCCAAAAGGAAAGGCTGCGTGAAAGCATTCAACAAGACTGATTAACTTGCACTTGTCCTCTTCACTGCTCATTTTTTTTTGGGTGTATAAAACCGAAATTATCTAGTGTACTTTTAAAGATCATGTCCGAAACCTGAGTAAGACTTTGTCCAATCTAATACCAGGCAGTGTCGTTCCAAATGTGCTTGATTAGCGAAAACCAGCACAAATCAGTGGCAAAACAGCACCAAAACACAGTTATCGTCACAGAAGGAAATACGTGAAAGTTATTTTAAGAAGAAGTCAGTGTTCGGAAAATGTAATGTGAGAAATTTAACACAAAAGATGGACAAATTATGATTTCATTTTAATCTGAAACACATTAGGATTGTTGTGGGGGTAAACATCTAAACTAAATGAAAACTGAACTTTTTAGAGCTCCCTCTTGGTCTGTCAGTTGTGGGCCTTCAGGGGAGCCGAGCTCACCTTAGCTCCCCCCTAATTCGAACCCTGGTTGCATGTGAGGACAAAGGATTGTTAATGTAAGCAAATGTCTAAAATAAAGTTGAACAAATGTAGTAAAACCTAATTGTTAAAGTGAGTGCAAAGAAGTGGCTGAAATGTTTCTCAGCTGTATTTTCTTTGTCCTCTCCAAGGTGTTTGGGTAAATATTTTCCTGGGTGTCCAGACCTTTTTAAAGGTTCCGGAAGACGACATGGGATTAAAGGGTGTGGGGTATTTGTGTAAATGGGGTCTTTTCTAAGGTGTTTTAAGATGGTGTTTATGTCAAGATAAAATATAAAATATATTTTTTTAAATATCTCATTTGTAAAATGTTTTTATTTATGTATTAAAGTATTTGTATGGAAATGGAAAGTAATTTGTTAAACTCCCCTGTGGGTAGAAAATGGTATAGTCCATTTGCTGACACTGTTTAAGGCTGCATTGTCATTAGAGAATGTGTGCTCTCTGGCGCTGTAACACGGACTGAACTGTGTAGAAAAATAAACCGTTGCTGATGCAACCACACTCAGATCTCCCATCTTTTACACTGTTAAATCCAGCCGCAAGAGGCTATTTCTGACACACCATTTTAACAACTTGTGTTAAACACAAGTGACATTTATGTTTTTTCTTCTGTTTGGCATTTTTAGGACATAAAGGGCACAGTATCTCAAACTGTTTTGCCTTACTGGTGTGCCTGCGGGGAGATCTGCGCTCTCTGAGTGCTTTTCTAGCTATTAGTGAAGCAGTAGCTTCAATTTATATATATATATATATTCACCAACTTGCCAGCCATGTTGCCAGCACACTCAGAATGATTTTTGTATCGAATTATATCCATCAGGTCTTCACCCGGAGCAAACATTGCGTCAAGCAGTTGGACTGCTGTGGTTTTATTGGAGCTGAGGATACTGGTTTCAATTAGCTCTATGCTATCAGAACACTTTATCCCCTGACTAAAGCCCTTGTTGTAAAGATTTCTTTCTTATTGACACAATAGTTATACATCATCGTATAATTATTTGGGCTTTTCTGCCTGGTGCATGAATGGAGATAGGCACCACACAACCCTGCAAGAATAAGCAGGTTTAGATAATAGATTGATAAATTAAAAAATTAGTAAATTGTAAAGCCTAAAGTTAATCCAAATCTTACAGTGGGGGCTTTTTGGTGGGTTAAATATACTTGCCTCGCTTCCACTGCCTTCTGCTAGTCTTCTGCAAGGCATTGGAGAGAGTGCATTTGGTATATAATGAAAAAGAAAGTATTTAAGTGCATTCATTAACTTTTATTATTATCTACTTATAATAACTACTTTTAGTAATGGTAGATTACAGCAGTACTAATAATTAAAACCAGTGACCTTTTCATACCAGCCACATAATTTTTTTAAGTTGAAGAAAAATTAGGAAAATAAAACATCTGATCAACAGCACAGAACTGCAATGCATAGAATGGCCTGTTTAGAAGATCTCACATTAGCATTTTTAAATCATTCATGACTCGTGATCATCATGTCACCCACCCATACATTGTGAGAAACTACAGTATATTTTGTGTTTTTATTAGTTTTGAGACCAAATTATAAAAAATAATTTTTAAAATGATCAAATTGTTGTACTATGTGATAGTAATAGATTCAGTTTCTTATCGAATCACAGAAAAAGAGAACATTTTAATGACCAACTTATTTGAGATGAATCTGCATTTTTTAATGCAGATTTTGTTAAATTATGAGATTTTTTCAAACCTCTTCAGAGTTGTAAATAATTTATGCCGGCCGGATTTATAGGAAATACTGTATCAACTGATTCATTTAATATTGAACAGTGAGCAGAGGTAAAAGCTTCCCAAAAGCAACTCTGGCAAATGGGCTGTGTTACAATGAGTCTGGCTGTAGACAAATTCTTTATAGATCAGCAAAACCTGATCTCTGTGTCTCATGGCATAATTTCTCTGTGAAAGGCAGCTGGGTACTGCTTGAAAAGCTCAGGGTCGTGGAGGGGATGAGTCACTGATGTCTAGCTTAATAACAACCACTCCAGCTGGAACTGGAAATTCCATTCTTGTTTGCAGCTCTTGTTTTCATTCATTCATTTGAGCTTCGGATAATATACAGTGGGGATCGAAAGTTTGGGCACCCCATGCAAACATTTGTATCAATGTGCATAAAGAAGTCAAGGAAAGATGGAAACGTCTCCAAAAGGTATCAAATTACAGATGAGACAAAAATAACAGAAAACAAAAATAATGGCGCCTGCAAAAGTTCTCTTCACTTGCTGATTCAACAAACATGTAAAGGGAGTTAATCTAGGAGAAGAATCTGTACTTTAATTGTTTTGATTTTTTAATGACATCAGATACTATTCTTGGTATCAACATTAACATTTTAGACAGTCTTTCATCAGCTTTTTCTTAAGATGGGGCCATTGTTTCCGATTTTTTTTTTGTTGTATACATTTTTCATTTTTCAAAAATCTTAGTATGAGCGGAGGTAAAGACTTGAGTAGACAAAGAGTGTTAGGGAAACAGGTGAAACCTCAGAAACAGTCAAGCAAGCTGGAAAGCAGTCAAGTAGTGTTGGCGGTTTAACAACCCAACTACTAAAAGTGGGTGACCAGTCTAAGGCACACTGGTCCAACATTCATGTAGTCTAATCAGGACCCTTAATATAGTGTGCCACACCTGTTGAGGTGGAATGGATTGTCTTAGCAAAGGTAAAGTGTTCACTAACACATATTTAGACCGATTTGTGAACACTACCTGAGAGTAATAGGCCTTTTGTGTATATAGAAGATATTTAAGATGCTTGAAAATGGGAGCAAAAATTAATATGCTGTACTTATAATTTTGTTCAGTATGTGTATGTATGATATATAGTTATTTGACCCCTTGCTGATTTTGTAATTTTGTTCAATGACAAAGAAATGAAAAGTCCTACAACACTATAATTTTAACAGTAGGTTTATTGTAACAGTGACAGACATGACATCAAAAGAAAAATTTTAGGAGGAATTTTGGTCCACTCCTCTTTGCAGATCATCTCTAAATAATTAAGGTTCTAATGCTGTCTCTGAGCAACTTTGAGCTTCAGCTCCCTCCATACATTTTCTATTGGATTACAGTCTGGAGACTAACTAGGCCACTCCATGACCTTAATGTGCTTCTTGTTGTGCCACTCCTTTGTTGCCTTTGTTGCCTTTTCTGTATGTTTTGAGTCATTGTTGTGCTGGAACACCCATCCACGACCCATTATCCATTTCCTGGCAAAAGGAAGAAGGTTGTTGCTCAGGATTTTGCATGGCTCTGTCCATTTTTCCGTCTATTCTGTGAAGTTGTCCTTTGCCCTTAAACACCCCCAAAGCAAGATGTTTCCACCTTCATGCTTGACGGTGAGGATGGTGTTATGGAGGTCATAGGCAGCATTTTTCTTCTTCCAAACACAGCGAGTTGAGTTAATGCCCAATAGCTCAATTTTGGTTTCGTCTGACCACAGCACTTTCACCCAGTCACTCTCTGAGTCATTCAGGTGTTCATTGACAAACTTCAGACGGGCCTGCACATGTGCCTTCTTGAACAGGGGGACCTTGCGAGCTCTGCAGGATTTTAATCCGTTGCGGTGTAATGTGTTTCCAATGGTTTTCTTGGTGACTGTGGTCCCAGCTACTTTGAGTTCATTAACCAAGTCTTCTAGAATGATTTCTCACCTTTCTCTGAATCATTGACACCCCACGAGTTGAGATCTTACGTGGAGCCCCAGATCGAGGTTGATTGATGCTCAATTTGTGCTCCTACCATTTTCGAACAACAGCAACAGTTGTCACCTTCTCGCCCAGCTTCTTCCTAATGGTTTTTTTGCCCATTCCAGCCTTGTGCAGGTCTACAATTTCATCTCTGACATCCTTGGACAGCTCTTTGGTATTTCCCATGTTGGAGAGTTAGGAGCCTGCTTGATTGATTGATTCTGTGGACAGTGTCTTTTATACGTGTGACTAGTTAAGACAGGTGTCTTTAATGAGGATGACTAATTAATTAGCAGTGTCTAAACACTCTGTGGGAGCCAAAACTCTTAATGATTGGTAGAGGTTCAAATACTTGCTTTACTCAATGCAAATCAGTTTCTTACTTTTTATTTAAAGTTATTTTTTGTATTTTCCTTTTGATGTGCTATATTTCACTGTTAAAATAAACCTACCATTAAAATCATACTGTTCTATGACTTTTCATTTCTTTGTCATTGGACAAACTTAATATGCTGGTCTATAATTTATATTATAATTAGGGAGCCTTCCAGGAAGCATCTTGACCAGATGCCCGAGCCCCCTCAACTGGCTCCTCTTGATGTGCAGGCTCTACTCTGAGCCTCTCACGGATGACTGAGCCTCTCACCTTATCTCTAACATAGAACCCAGACACCATGAGCAGTAGGGATGCATAGATACCACTTTTAAAAAAAAAACAATATGATGCTGGCGCTTGGATCTGAGTACTGAGTACCAATATCAAGACTTCTACCGCACAAAAAAATGCAATGAAGACAGGTTTTATTTTCGTCTCTGCTTGTTACAGCAGATCATGGTACATTTTTTTTTTAAATGACCACAAAACAAACATTTCAAGTAAGAAATAAACATTTTCTTTAAAATTTCTAGAGAGTTTACACATTTTAAGTATCTGTTCATGGTATTGGTTAAATACAAGTATGGATATCAGTGCATCCATATTGCGGAGGAAACTAATGTCAGTCACTTGTATCAGTGATCTGGTTCTTTCTGTCACTACCCAGAGAGATGATGGAATTAATGTACACCAAGCAGTAAATTGACAGACCGGTACAGTGTCCGTATCACTGCTGACACCCTACCAATCTGTCTATCGATCTTACGCTCTATAATTCCCTTATTTGTGAACAAGACCCCCAGATACTTGGACTCCTCCTTTTGGGGCTGAGTGCATTCTACGGGTTGGGGACCCGGAGAAGGCACTCTACCCTTTTCCATTATAAGACCATGGTCTCCGATTTCGAGTTGCTGATTCACTTCTCAGCTGCCACTCACTCCGCTGTGAACTGGTCCAGCGAAGGCTGTAAATCACATTCACATGAAGCCAGCAGGATCACATCATCTGCAAAAAACAGAGACCCAATCCTGAGGCCACCAAAACGGATCACCTTGGCTGTGCCTGGAAATCCTGTCCATAAAAGTTATGGACAAAAATAAAGTGAATAAAGGGAAGCCGTGACGGAGTCCAACTCTCACCAGAAACTAGCCAGATTTATGCGGACCAAGCTCTGACACCGGTCCGACAGAGACCTAATGATTTCAGTGGATTAACAATGATTTTACAACTGCTGTCTTATTAACCGTAGATATTATAAAACGCTGCACGGTAATAGGACACATCTATTCCACATCTTGCCATTGACTAAGAAAGTAATGGCTGACTTTAACTGTGAGCTGCTTCAGTCACCAACAGCAATCTAACTTAATTTGTCTGTCAATTTATCTTCATTACAGCTTCAAAACCTTGACATTTAGTTGCATTTTGCAAACCCATTTTGAGCCAAGAGAAAAGCAGAGTGGAACTCTCCCTAGAGTGGAACTGTCACGATTCAAAAATTCAATCTGATTTATTTTATTTACTTTTTCTCCTTTTTCCATTGCGTTTATTATGTGGAGATTTACCAATAAGGCTTTTCCTCGCAAATACTGATTTTCAGTCGTCTTTCAAAATAGATTTTCTTTTACAATGTGTTCTGATTTTGATAATCCATAAATTGTATTGGATTTTTATTGTACTGATAAACAAGAGAAGAAAAGAGAAAATTTAGAGAAAATATCGATAGTTGATGCATTCATTGATTAAGAATTGTCAGAGTTCTTAGTTTTGATGCATTTTATCCCTGGGGAAAAATAAATCATTTAACCAACAGATCATTGGTCAGAGCTTATTCAGAAAGAATTGGCTAATTTTAGTTTCTGTCCAGTTGATAAGTGAAGCATGTGTATGTCTGTAGATGACAATACATTGATTGAGCATGAGTTCAAAAAATATGTTGCAGCTCAGTGGTAGAGTTGTTTGCCTGTGACATGGAAATTGTGGGTTTGATTCCAGCTTCTGCCCGCTATATGCAGTCGTGTCCTTGGGCAATACACTTTGCCTACTGTTGGTTGCCAGAGAGCCCGTTGGCTCCGGTGTTTGAAGCCTCACTTCTGTTAGTGGGCTGCTGTGGCTACAATGTAGCTTTACTATTACCTGTGTTAGTGAATGACTGAATGTAGGGTGAAGTGTTTTTGGGTGCTTTTGGGTCCTCTAGAAAGATGCTATACAAATAGAGCTCATTTACCACGTTGCAATGTGGGGGGAAATACATTATTTCCTTCTTTTCACTCTGCATCTGGCCCAATATTTATGGGAAAAGCTGGTTTGAAACAAAAAAAAATCTAAATTGAGATGACTCAACAGTTTCCAACAAAAACTGTATTGTTTAACTGCAGCACATCATTTAATAGTAAAAGCCTTATCAGTCTACAATGGAGGCTGAAGTAAACATCAGAATTTTAAATGTCTGTTTGTTTGTTGCGTAGTGCAGTTGTTAATGCGGGTGCCCATTCCATTGTATGGAAGCTTCATTCCTCAACACGGTTGTCCAGAGTTCAAGTCCTGTCCTAATGGAGCTTTGCCAAAAAACTCCCCCCAATTCTCTCCCCTTTCAATGTACTATCCACTGTCAAATAAAGGCCACTGTGGCCACAAAACCTAAAAAAAGAAGCAGCTGTCATTCCCTGCAGAGTTCAAGTAAATGTCTGAATTTGAAAATAGTCTGAAAGACTGCTATTGATTGCATCTGTAAATTAAATCTGTGTTCAAAGAGGATTTATATTAGGAAAATTCTTCAAATAAAACAATGAGGTTTTTTTTCTTGAAATTGTCTGTTCAAAAGTAAGTGATGCAATCAAAATGGTTATTATTAGGCAATTTATTTTGTGTAACACACTTTCATTATCAGGGCAATTTAAAGTACTTTACATGATGCGGTTATGAAGAAACACAAGATATGATAGATAATTAGACAATCTTTCTTTTTCTTTCGGCTTTTCCCTTCAGGGGTCGCCACAGCGAATCATCTGTCTCCATTCAGTCCTATGCTCTGCATCCTCTGCTCTTACACCAACTGACTTCATGTCCTTCTTCACCACATCCATAAATCTAATTTTTGCTCTTCCTCTCTGCCTCCTGCCTAGTGGCTCCATCCTCAGGATCCTTCCACCGATATAATCGTCATCTCTCCTCTGAACATGCCCAAACCAAAGCGTCTAACATGAGCTGGTCCTCTGATGTACTCATTCCTGATTCTGTCCATCCTCCTCACTCCCAAAGAAAATCTCAACATGTTGAGTTCGGCAGCCTCCAGTTCTGCTTCCTGTCTTTTCCTCATTGGTACTGTCTCTAGACCGTACAACATCGCTAATCTCACTACTGTCTTGTACACCTTTCCATTCATTCTTGCTGAAACCCTTTTATCATGCATTACACCTGGCACTTTTCTTCACCCATTCCAACCAGCTTGCACACGCTTCTTCGCCTCTTTTCCACACTCTCCATTGCTTTGGACCGTTGACCTTAAGTACTTAAAGTCCTCTACTTTCTTCACTTCCACTCCCTGTAACTTCACCATTCCACTTGTGTCTTTCTTATTAATACACATGTATTCTGTCTTGCTGCAACTAATCTTCATTCCTCTCTTTTCTAATGCATACCTCCATCTCTCTAGCTTTTCCTCCACCTCCATCCAGCTCTCACTGCAGATCACAATGTCATCTGCAAACATCATAGTCCACGGAGACTCCTGTCTAACCTCATCCATCAGCCTATCCATCACCAAAGCAAACAAGGGGCTCAGAGCCGATCCTTGATGCAGTCCCACCTCCACCTTGAACTGCTCTGTCACTACTACAGCACACCTCACTGCTGTCTCACAACTCTCATACATGCCCTGTACCACTCTCACATACTTCTCTGCTACTCCAGACTGCCTCATGCAAAACCACAGCTCTTTTCTTGGCACCCTTTCATACCCTTCCTCTAAATCTACAAAGACACAATGCAGCTCCCTCTGACCCTCTCTGCAGTTCTCCATCAGCATCCTTAAAGCAAAAATAGCATCTGTAGTACTCTTTCTTGGCATGAAACCGTACTGCTGCTCATAAATGCTCACATCTGACCGAAGCCTAGCTTCCACCACTCTTTTCCACAGCTTCATTGTATGACTCATTAACTTTATTCCTCTGTAGTTGCCACAATTCTGCACATCTCCCTTGTTCTTAAAGATCGCCACTACAACACCTTTCCTCCATTTCTTGGGCATCTTCTCAGTCTTTAAGGTCTTATTGAAGAACCTACTCAAAAACTCTACTGCCCCCCTCCTTAACACTTTGCTACCTCCACAGGTATGTAATCAAGTCCAACTGCATTCCCCATCTTCATCCTCTTCAAAGCTTTCCTGCTTTCCTCACTTCCTCCTTACTAATCTCAGGAACTTCATGTTCCACAATGACTACCTCTTCTACTCTACATTCTCTCTGATTTTCCTCATTTATCACCTCTTCACCTCTTCAGAGTACTCTTTCCATCTTCCCATCACACTCTCGGCATCATAGTCCACCTGAGTGCTCCTACCTCCACTCTTATAAGTCACCCTATGTTCCTGCCTCTGTTGGAAGAAGGTATTTATAACAGCCATTTTCATCCTTTTTGCAAAGTCTACCACCATCTGTCCTTCTTCGTTTCTATCCTGGATACCAAACCTGCCCATCACTTCTTCATCCCCTCTGTTCCCTTTACCAATATGTCCATTAAAGTCTGCAACAATCATCACCCTCTCAACTCTTGGGATACCCTGCATCAAATCATCTAGTTCACTCAAAATTTCTACTTCTCTTCCAACTCACATCCTACCTGTGGGGCATAACCACTAACAACATTAATCATTATTCCTTCCATTTCATACTTCAGACTCATCAACCTATCTGACACCCTTTTCACTTCCACAACATTCTTAGCCAGTTCCTCCTTCAATATAACTCCTACTCCATTTCTCTTTTCATCTACCCAATGGTAGAACAACTTGAATCCTTCTCTTAAGTTTCTAGCCTTGCTACCTTTCTACCTGGTCTCCTGAACACATAGAATATCCACTTTCCTTCTCTGCATCAAGTCCAACAGCTCTCCATTTTTACCTGTCATAGTCCCAACATTCAAAGTCCCTACTCTCAATTCCACTCTTTTGAATTTCCTTTTTTCTCTCCACCTACCAACACGCATTCCTCCTCTACTCCTTTGACCAGTATTTAGATAATTAGACAATGAAAAGCATATAATACAAAAGCATATGAGACATATAATCCCCAGTATACAATTGGGGAAAGTAAAAAAACCTTAAAAAAAACAGAGCCTAAGTGTTCTGGATGAGCTGGAGCTGTGTGATTGACTTTTTAGGCAGACCTGTGAAGACACTGTTCTAGTAAACGAGCCGACTAAAGATAAACATATGAATGAGATTTCAATCTTAGAAATATTTTTACGGTGATGGAAGGCTCGCCCTGTTATAGCTTTTATGTGACCCTGGAGATTCAGTTCTGAGTCCATTTTTATGCCAAGATTTTGGGCCTTATCAGTGGTTTCCAGTTGTATTAACTGAAGCTTTGAGCTGACTCTTGATCATTCCTCTATTGATTTATACTCTTAGTTTGTTTTGGTGATTAAACCCAAATAGTGAGAGGATTATTAGCAAAATCTTTTTTCATTGGATTCAATAGAGCTGTGTGTGGGATTTTTATGTTAAAGAAACAATGACAAGTTTTTGGGGTTTCTTGCAGCAAAAAAAAAAAAAGGATTACATTTTTTTACAAAAAGGCAGCACATGAGTACTGTTCTTCTTTCCATAACACATGTGAAAGACCAGCAGAAGGCGATCTATATATTTTTTATGGGAGGTGTTTGTCAGATTAGCAAAAAATATATCTAGCCCTTACCTTTAGTCTAGAATTTGCATTTCACTGATGCCATCCTTTACTATTTTATCTTCTAGTCACCCTATTACCTCATGGCTTTTATGTTTTTTTCAAATGTTCACTATATGGCTTAGAAATATATTACATTTGCTAATACTGTATCCAGAGCTAGTGTCTGCTGTAAGTCACTGTTTGATGTTTGCGTCTGTTCATTCTTTCTGGTAGATGTCACATAATTACGTGACTTATATGTTGTCTCTTGAAATGTTTTTTGTGTGAATGATTCTCTGTCCTTTATGTCCCTGTCAAGGATTGGCAACCAGTCCAAGCTGTACTCTGCCTTTTGCTCTTTGATCACTGAATCAAGAGACCAGGCCCCCTCTCCCCATTATGAATACTAGATGGGTATTGGAATTTAATGAAATTATTTATGGGGGGTTTTATGCTTTGATCAAGATAACAAAGATATTTGATCAGATCAATGTTTTGGGCGCTTTTACTTGATGAATATCAAGGAGAGATTCATATAAAAATGCTAATATATATTTGCTTGCATATGAATGTACTTTTCTTCTCCCATCCCAGTGACCTTCACAACCTTTATTATCCAACACAGTCAATTCAACAATACTCTAGCCGTCTGCCATCAGCATGATCACTCATTTATTTATCTGACAGCTTGGGAAATAAAAATCTTTTTTTTTAAAGGAAAGTACAGAACAAATACATAGCAAATAATATCTACCAGGCAGAATGGGGGAGCCAAACTGCACAAGCCTGTCCATCCTGCAAAGCAGTGTGGAAGGATTATTCCAGATTATCTGTCAATGCTATTCTTGGACATAAATGAAAAATCTCTGTAGCAGACAAGGAGTCAGCAAATGCTGAAAAAGAGAATTTAAATCACCTTTTTTGTAATAATTATTGTACTTGCACAGTATCTGCTGCATAATTGATTTAATAGTAAAATCAGGAAAATGTTATGTTTATGGTTTACAATGTTCAAATACTCAAAATAATCACATTACAAAATTCACTTGCTCTACTATATGTTTTAATGCCAAATTATTAACAGTTTAAATGCTGATATAGGGTGAGGGGTTAGGGGTAGGGCTCTTTGGTGGCTATAGGGTGGCTTTCAGTGTGGATGGATCTCCCAAATATTTTAGTTTGTTTGTTTTTTCATAGTAGTATCATTCTAGATGTTTGTCTTCATTATATGTTCACTTAAAGAGATAGGAAGATATTGAGTGGTGTTTTGGGAGTGAAAGGGTTGGGGATAGGGTGTGTATGTGCCTTGTGTGTGGTGAGAGTTTAAATGGTTGTGTATTATTGTTTTTGCTTTAAATTTGTTTTGCTTATTTTTCTGTTTTGATCATGTAAAGCATTTGTTGCGGTTTTTCTACAAATCAAATTTGATTGACTCGATGTAATTGTCTCCTTTTTTAAATAGAATTAGCTGAATTAACAAAATTTCACTTAAATACCCTGCAGTTCCATGTAATTTGTTGTGGGATAACTGCAGTTTACCATGGATAAACTGTTCTACTTTTACAAAAAAATAAACAAAAAAATCTATTTAGCTACTTTAACCAGCAGGTGGCATCATTGAGAATAAACAGCTTTCTGACTGTTGAACTTGACTCTGTAAGGAGCTGTCCATTCAGCACTAGTCTGTAGCAAGCTTCAGAATGGAAAGACTGACAGAGACTGGAAAAGTCTGTGAAATTAGCCATTCAAAATATATTTAGGTTATCAGTTATGTTTGAAGGCAATACATTTTCTTAAATTTAGATGGACGAAGATTTACTTAAAAGGCTGTAAAATACATTTCTGTAACCTGCAGTGTTTTTCATAACATGAAATGTCTTCTCCAGTTTATTAAAAAACATAAGTTTTGTAAAACAAACATAGATAGATAGATAGATAGATAGATAGATAGATAGATAGATAGATAGATAGATAGATAGATAGATAGATAGATAGATAGATAGATAGATAGATACGTTAATTGATTGATTGATTTGTCGGGTGTAATAAAGCATTATCTGCCCCAAAACTCCTTAGTTTAAACATGTTTTATTATGAATAGCTGCCATTGTTCTGCTATTAGTTCGGAACATCTTGTAGGTGCTAAGGTATTAGGTTCTGGGTGTTTTATAGGCTTTTAATGCAACAGATTCTAATTTACACTAACCTTGGATTTCAGTGACATCACAGCCGCCCGCCACTACAGCTGCAGTCTCCATAGATTGTGGAAAGGAAACCTCTGAAAGCTGAACTTAGCCCAACTGGTCATTCAGTTAGTGCAATTCGGAAACACACAAATGTGAACCATTTTTCTGTTTGCAGTAGCAAGTTCTGTCCAACCAACCACTGTAGAGCAAAGAGTGAAAGCCTTGCTCAGACTACAACTGGGATGGAGCACGAAAGTAACGTAATTGTAATCACGCAATACTGTAGTTGTATTATTGATTCTGAAACAACCCTGAATCAAACTATTACACACTTATGCAACATTCAGATCTCCAAGGGGAGTCATGCTTATGATTAATAATAAAACATGGTTAAATGCAGGAATTTTGGGCCTTATCACAGGCAGCAAATCTCCTGCTCTGATTAAATCCCATTATATGGATCTACGCTGATCACGGCTGGATATAAACTTCTCCCGAAGGACTTCAAGTGGCTCCAAACTTGTCTGGGGGAGTAAATGAACATAATATTTGCTAAAAAAAAACTAAGGTCCAGTTTGAAAAAAAAAACTTCCCCTTTAAAGGGAAAATAATTATCCAATCTAGCCCTTTTTAAAAAAATAATTGCCCCCTAAACTCATACAGCACCTGTGCCACACCAGTTGACAGTAACTTTTCAATTTTCGGCAATTAGTCTTTAACAACATCTGAAGAATCGTGGACATCTCTCCTGTTCTGCTGTAGCCATGTTAGAGGGTAAAGGGATTCAGAGAAAAGCCGCTGCTCCTCCACATTGAGAGGTGCCAGCTAAGGTGGCTTAGGCATCTACTTAGGATGCCTCCTGGACGCAGGATTCCCCTGGAGTACCTGGTCCTATTGGCTCTGGAGAGGAAAGTCTCTGTCTCTCTTATTAAGCTGATGCCTGCTCAACCCAACTCCGGATCGGCGAAAGATGATGGATGGATGAAGTAATTAAGAGGTAGCCTTAGTGCTGTGCTTTGGGTCATTGTCTTACTACATAACCTAAATGTGACTGGGCTTAAGATCCTATACCGATGGCAGATCATGCTCCTATGGGTTTTTCTGGCAGAGAACAAAATTCATGATTCCATCAATTATGGAAAGTGGTCCTAGTCTTGAAGCAAAGCAGTCGCAAACCTTCACACTACCATCAGTATGTTTGGTTGTCGGTATAATGGTCCCTTTGTGAAATTATGTGTTATGTTTAAAAGACACAAACCTTCCAAATATTCTATTTTTGTCTTGTCAGTTCGTTGAGTATTTCCTTCAAATACTTGGGGATTACTTTCGGTAAATGTGAGACTGGTCTTAATTCTTTTTGTTCAGCAGTTTTTTTGCGCTTGTAACTCTACTATGGGAACAATTTTGCACTTTTTTTCTTTGCTGTGGAATCGTGAACTCTGGCCTTACCTGGGGCAGCTGGGAATGGCATTGTCGAGTTGTTTCATTGTCCTGGTTGAATCGTCAATGTGGTCTTGGAATAATTTCGTCTTCTGTGATGGTTTCACCGATCTTGAATATTTTCTTCACTTGTGAATGATACCTCTAACTTTTTTAAACTGGAATCCCAATGCATTTTTAGACTGACAGATCTTAATTACTTTGGTTCTCTACTGTTTTTTAAATTTTTCAATGAGTTGCTTTTTGAGATTTTTAACTGTCAGACTCAATTTAAATTATTAATCATATCTGTAGATCATGTAATTATCAGCCCGGGGTTTGGGTGTTGAAGTTGATCCCAGCTTTCTTTAAAAATCTGTTAATTCCTGATTTAGCATGGGGCCAGTTACTTTACCCACAGAGCTAAGTTCACATCCCGTACCATCATAATAGTTTTTCTTTTTTTCAGTTTTTTGGTGAATTCATAATGAACAGAATGCCAGAGTGAGCCTTGTCTTCTATTTTCCTTAACTTGTTTTTGGCAATTATTTTGATAGAAATGAGCAGATCATGCCTCTTGTTGCATCACACTCATTAAGCTGTGAGAGCTGGATCAATGCATTCTGCTTTAATTGGGCCATGTATTCATAAATCAATTTAGTAATCTGCTCAGATTTTCCTAGAAACCATGAACACATAACTCATGCAACCAATTGGTGCATCACTGCTTGAAGTTTTTTGTGTGCTCTGTCTGTTGAATGTGGGCTCTTTTAGTGGCATAGAGGGGAAAGATCCACTCAGTCCTTTAACGTGAGGAGGATCATCTATCCATCCATTTTCTGAACCCCTTGGTCCTCCAGGGGTCGCGGGGGGTGGGGGGGCGATGTACACCCTGGACAGGTCGCCAGTCCATCACAGGTGAGGAGGATCAATGAATTGAAATTCACTACTAGTATCAGGGTACATGAAATCTTAAAATGTGTTGCTCATATTTTCAATCATACATTTTCTATGGTTTAAAGTCCATTTAGATGTAAGAAAAAGTACCAATGGGGCCAGTGCTTTAAATAGCCGGATATAGTGCCCCTACTTGTTGCTGTTCACTTCTGGTACACACACAAAAAATGGTCCTAAACTTTTCCCTTACTCAAAAGAGAAAATATTTTTCTTTGAAAAAGTTCTGTTCAGGAAAAAGACAGACATCCATGGTGTCACTCTTAAAAGGAGTGACTGTGGCTCAGGAGTTGGGAGTTCATCTTGTAATCCGAGGGTTGCCTGCTTTGGCTCCGTCTATCCCAGTTGTTCTGTCCTCGGGCAAGACACTTCACCCGTATCTTGCTTCACCCGTAGCTTGCTATCACTAGTGCGTGAATGGGTAAATGACTGAATGTAATGTAAAGTGCTTTGGGGTCCGTAGGGACTAAGTAAAGCGCTATACAAAAACAGGTCAATCACCATTTTTAACATCTAAAACATATCTAAAAATATAGGACTATTTCAGTAACACATGTTTTATTTCTGCTGCTAAGAACAATTGTTACTATTATGATTTTCTATTGTATATAACAGCAAAGATCACATCAAACATTTTTGTTCAAAATCTTTGTTATTGTGAAATGCTGGTGTTATTATTCGCGAACTGTAAGAGTTTCCTTTCAAACTATGCCTAATTTGTAATGTGTCATTACTGTACTACAGCTGTGTTTTTATTATAAGAACTAAAAAGTTTACATTGAATGTTTTGGATAGATTATAAACACTTTATATTGTATAAGATGTTAAAGTAATGCAAAATGATTGCTGTGCACACATCTTCAGTTCTTTCGCAGCTTCTGTTTTTCGTTCACAAAAAAGCACCACTGTATATCCCACACCACCCACTCTACCATAACACCATCTTTTTTTGTATCGGGCCATTTCACTGTTAGCCAGTCATCAACTCACTCTCTTAGATACCTCAGCATCTCATAAAAGCTCTGCAAGTGAATGAAACTCAGTGACTCAGCAGGCAAAGCCTAATAAGCAAAATAACCAGGGCTGTAATAAAAATGATTACAAATTACATGATTTTAAAAAAATGAGTTGCATCTTAAAGCAGGTATTTAACCAAAACAATTTTTGGAGACAGGCTCTGTTGATCAGCCCCATTTGGTTGAATTTGCAGGGGAAATCTTTAGAAAAGTAAACAGGAAGTATTTGCTTCAGTCTGACAGCACAGTGGCTGGTTGCTCCCTGACCTTTACAATCTGATTTGGTAAAAGAAGAAAATGTCACGATGTCTGTCGCCTCACATTATAGATTAATTATAATACGGTGAACAGACTCGCTAGAACTATTTCTTTCCACATGTGAAAGAAAAGGCCTCCTTTTTACATAATTAAGTTGATCAAAGTGTCTAGGAGCTTTTAATTTGCAGTTGATGGCTTTCTGTGTCCCTGGGATATAAACATGACATCACTAAGAGACCCATTTCATATAGCCACTATTTACAATGGGAAAACAATTGGCCAGCCCATTGCGGTAAGGCAGATCTGTTGATTCACACGAGTTAGAAAATGCTGACGTGATTTTGTTTTTCCTTGAGCATAGCCATATTTAAACTAGGATTAAGAATTAAGTCCAATTAAAAACAGCAGGAACTATGACGAACAAGACAGGATGAGGAGCTGAGTTCAACTTGTCACCACACACAGTAAAGAGGCTGAAAGATAGCTTGTTTTCATTTACTGGCCACACCTAGGTGTTGATTAGGTTAAAGGAGTCAAATATGGACCTTTCTAAGCAGAACATTGTACTTTCTGTTCTCAAGGGAGAGGGCTTAGGTGACATGAGCAAATGAACGCATGAATGTGTAGACTGTATATGATTAAACACAGAAAGTTTTGTACAACTGTCACGTGTGGAGAAGTTATTACACCTTCTACTTTTATGGCAAGAAGCAATACTTTGAGGCTTGGCCAAACCCCCAAGTTTTGATGCAGTAAAAATCTGTGAATATCTTTTTATTCCCAATGCATTTAGACTAGCCTGACTCATTTTGAAATGTTTAAGTTAAAAGCTCTTGGAGAAATTACTGTAAATACAATGTGTATTTGGTACAAAAAGGCAGCATTGATCCAAAATGGCTGATTTCCTGTCAGGTTAGGACCATGGCTCCAAAAGACTTTTCTTGTAGGTTTTGAGACACTACATAAGTGTACTGAATTTCCTAAGCTTAGGAAAAAGAATGGCTTTGGGCTTATTGATTAACTCATTCTAGAAAGCGCTACATTGGAATTGGGCCAAGCCCACCAAACAGTTGCATAAAGATCTGTTAGGGTTTGGCCTAATCAAATATTCCATACCACCACATTCACACCCTTTTGAGAAACATACAGTATGTTGTGTTATACTAACTTGTCTTCTGTTAGTGGGCACGGTCTTCCCAGGGGGCGGGGCTTAGGTGATGTCAGCATTTGATCAATGCGTTCTATTAGGGACATGATGGTAACCAATCACAGTCTCTTTGGAGTCTATATGAGTTTCATTGTAGGAGTTACAAATACATTGCATACAATGCATTCCGGGTGAGATGCTGAGACAGTTTTGTTGTGACCTTTGTAAAACCCTAAAAATACATACATTTCACACATGATTCCATTTACATTTAGACTTGAAAAAGCCAATATATTTTCAGGAAGTATAATAAGAAACAGTACAGATCCAATAGGCCTTTGCAGCACTTAGCTGCTTGGGCCTAATAAGTTATGAAAATATTGTAGGTGCTCTCATTTGCTGTCTTTCACAATCATTATGAGGAGTGAAGTGGGGTGGAGGTGTAGGTCATTGTACATTGTTAGAGGCTTCCACCAAGTCTGTCAGGATTATCTCTGAGAGCAATGGAGAAAGGGAGCCATCTAGGGAAAAGGCCATAATGAACAGGAGGGAGGGAGGGAGGGAGGGAGGGAGAGAAGAGATCCTGCGCCTGCTCACTGTGAGCACAGCAAGTGCAGCTCTCATCCGCTGCGGAGGCTGAGGCTGATACAGACGGAGTTTGAGTGAGCAAACAGAAGCTCGGAGGAACAGTGTGGAGCTCGACATGAAGGATAACTAAGTCAAAAAAGGATCAGGAACGAGTCATGTTTGCATCTCTTTGCAAACCCTAAAACCTTCTAGCCTCTGTGGCATGCTGCAGTTTGTGCTGTGAATGTTGCAGTGCGGGTCACCTCATTTTCTTTTAGGAAAACCAAAGAAGCCCGGGGAGGTGTGAGTTACTGGCACAAGTGCTGAGCACTGCGGCACCTTGATTAAAGCAGAGGAATGTAGCAAACTGGCTGGAGGAAGCTCGGGATCATCTCAACAGACTTTAGTCCTTTACAGTCCGTCAGTCTATGATTCTGTTCCTCCTTTCCTCCTCTGTGCATCTCTCTGGCTTTGTATGGGAGGTGAGGCGCTGGCAGAGTGTCAGTCATCATGCGGCGGTATGAAGGGGCAGCCCTGTGCCCACAACGCGCTATGGACATCAGACAATCCTCACTGTACTAATGAAAGGCTTCAAGCTCGCCTGGTAAGAATAAGCAGAGCAGAGACAGATGGAAGCCGTTGCTCTGATTGTGTTTTTAAAGTGCAGGTGTTGTGTGTAGATTTAAAGCTGTCACATGTGCATTGCACAACTGAACCAGGGGCAAGATGTTTGTGTTTTCTGCCCAAAGTGTATCTAATGCTGCATATGCTTTAAACAAAGATCTTAACACACATTTGTATAGTTTTGCTTGTGCTTTCATGATTAATTTCTAGAGTGCATACTGGTGTAATGAGGACTAGATTTGGACCAGTAGGCTGTGACCAGGCTAGTGTTAGCTCCATGTAGCGTGCGTTTTTCCACTGTGACTCTAGCGACCCTGCACTGCTCCCCTCTGGCTGGCTCAGTGTGAGCAGAGCAGCTGAGGAAAAGGACTCACGTGGCCGCCTGGAAAAGAGCTGGCACATGTTCCATCTGTCTCTCCCCAGCATTCCCACTTGCATGTTTTCTTGTCTCCTCATCAAATCACATCACATGGATAAAGAAATCAACAGCCGGGCGGACTTTTGGTTCACTTTTTTTTTTACCTGTTTTGCAAAAGTGCTCCATCATCCCTTCTTTTATCTTCACAGTTCTCGCCCCCTGTGATTCTTCATGCCCCTCCTCTTCCTCTAGCTTGGTATTTTTAGAGACGAATTACAGAGCACACCAAAAAAAAGGCAGAAAAAAAAATGTGGAGCAGCTTCAGCAACGTGTGTCCTGCTTCCTTTCTTCCATTTCAACTTCATGAGGACCTCTTCTTTCCCCACAGGAACTCTGATTTTCCCTACAGTCCCCTTCTCTCTTTCATTATCTCTATATTTGTCCGTGTCCTTCATAATTTCACCCATCTGTTGTCTTATCTTAAATGTCTTAGAAATTAGCTAATCTTCCTGTCATTGATCTCCAGACAGCACGCTGTGGCTTTTGATATTCTTTCTTTAGGATGAATTAGATGCCCTCTGCTAAGTATAGGTTAGTTAAGTAGTGTATCTTTCTGATTGTAAGCAATAGTGTTGTGACCACTGTGGATCGTAATTACTTTGTAGCGTAGTAACATTGTGCAACCTGTCTTCAGATAATCTGTTTTCCGCACCCTGACAACTACAGGTTACTTTATGCTCAACAGCCATCTGTTGGCATCACATGGTCCTTGACCTGGAAGGGGACTTGTCTTGCTGATAATCCTCATATAGATCGAATTATACAACTGCCTGTGCATACATTTCTTCCTAATTCACTAAAAATTAATAAATCCAGGCATAAATTATTATTATTATTATTATTATTATTATTATTATTATTATTATTATTATTATTATTGTTATTGTTATTATTGTTATTATTATTATTATTATTATTATTATTATTATTATTATTATTATTATTATTATTATTATTATTATGTAATGATAGTAGTAGTAGTATCATTATAGGTAAAATGCAACCATAAAGGGTCACAAGCCAGTGAAGAGGAAATTCAGGAGTGTGGAACTGAGAGTAGGCACTTTGAATGTTGGGACTGACAGGTAAAGCTAGAGAGCTGCTAAGACATGATGCACACCAGGAAGGTGAATATTCTAAAGCCCTATTTCCACTAATGCCAGTACGATACAGAACGGGACGCTTTGGCGTGTTTCCATTACCTGCGTCCATTCTGAGCCAACCCCAGCCGACCCCTTTTTTCAGACTACCTCTGCCTTGGTTCCAAGTGTGCTGAAGCGACCCGAAACGCCCACCTACGGACTGATTGGTCCGGTAACATGATATCCCTCTCACTCCTACGCAGCAGTGGTAGCAACTGATTGGTTTGGAGTTGTTTGTTTGTCTCAGAGTAAGCTATAGTTTAAAGTTTCAAATAAGCAGCACACTGCAGTTACCTGCAAGCAGCCTGAAATGAAAAAGAAATTAGCATGAGTTGCAAATTATATAAGTTTTAAACAACGTGGGGGCGTTGTAAGCAAATATTAGTGAATTCCTTTGTTTCCCCATGTTGGCTGAGTGGTTAGTGTTAGTGACTCCCGTTTGGTAGGTTCAGGTTCATGTCCCGCTACCGTGGTGCTTAAAGTCTTTTTCACCGTAGGTTCAGGTTCACAGACATTCTTTCTGGTTTCAGAAAAAATACCTTTTCTAGATAAAAAAAATATATCATTTATATTTTATTTTTAAATTGTTTTAGGTTTTGTATTTCAATAAATGAAACAAAAAACACAATTTGTAATGGCAGGGAGGTACTTTTAATTTTAGATTTTTCAATGCAGTATTTATTTTATTTATTTTTCTGTCAAAATATGATTCCCCTTTCTAATATTATTAAACAAGGGCCAAACCCCTCTTATATCCAGGATTAAAGGTTCAGAATAGATAGTGAATATTTACAGAAACACTTGGAGGTAGGGCTTGGCGATATGGCTTAAAAATGTCATCTCTGATTTTTTTTATACCAAATCTTATTTCAGATTTTAATCATTTTTTTCTACCTGATTGCTTTTCATAAGAAGAAATTGCAAGTGATAAAATATATTTTCAAAAACCTGATTTTATTGCAATCACCTTTTCCTGGAACTGACTTGATTTTAATGTCCAACTAAAAACAAGCTGCAAAGTATCCTTGTAAAACAAGATGGCTAGATTGACATCTCTCCAAGCTATGGAAGTCTAAGTAGTACATTGGTTAAAAAAAATTTGTGTTTTCCAAAAATTAAATATTCAACAACAGAAGAGAGATGCTTCTGTTGTGACTGCATTTTGCCTGAGCTTTTGTTAAGATAAGCCCGCCCACTTCCTCGCACACAACAGTTCTTTTGAGATGGTAATTGAAACACGACCAACCCGTTCCAGACCATACTGACCCATTCCATTCTCTACGGTATTGGCCCTGGAGGAAATAGGGCATATGTGTTGAGGAGACCAGGTGGAAAGGTAGCAAGTCTAGAAGCTTAGAAGTGTTCAAGTTGTTCTACCATGGTGTAGATGGAAAGAAATGGAGTAGAAGTTATCTTGAAGGAGGAGTTTGTTTGGGAAAATTCTGGAAGTGAAAAGAGTGTCAGTCCGATAAGTCTTAAGCTTGAAGTAGAAGGAATAAAGATCAATGTTGTTAGTGGTTATTTCCCACAGGTAGGATGTTAATTAAAAGAGAATCAGGAATTCTGGAGTGAACTAGAGAGTCAGGATGCAGTCAGGATGTTTACATGCAGCAAGAGAAAGTCGAATTATTACCATAGTCCGACTGAAATCAGCCTTTTCAAATGCATGTATACACATTCTTCCAACTTGAATCGAACTGAATTGGAGTTTCAGAAGCCCGGCTAAGCTGCCCAGATAATGCAAATTAGACTTGAACTTCTCTGCAACTAATCCCCCCTCTCCAACACACACACACACACAAACATGCATCACTGCGGGAAGTTAGGAGATGCCAAAGTGCGACTCAGCAACAACAAAGTAGTAGTTTATGAAGAATATGGCGGCTAAGACAAATGTAAAAGGACGATCAGTGCATGTTTGGACTGATTAAGATACAAAGCATTGTGACTGTGAATATTCCGCTTTTACTCTTTCTTCTTCACTCTCACCAGTCTCTGTTTACTCCCTGAGTGCAGCTCAAACCTAACAGCTATAAAGCTAACACGTATCTATCATCAGGCAGTCGAACATTCTGCATTTAATAATTGGATTTTCTGACTGGCATGCAAACTGGGACTTGGTTCTCAACAGGGGGCAGGCTCTTAGTCCGATTACTCCAAAATGCTTGATTTAGATGTACATGTGAACGTACTTACTGTATCCTCAACGTTGCGAGGCCAATGCATGGTGAAGACTTTAAAGGACTTGTTTGTGAAGGGAACAGACATGATAAGGGTTTGATGGGTTGATTTGGTATCGAGGATAGGAAATATTTTCTTTCAGAATAGTCAGGAACATAGGGTGACCTATATAAATGGAGGTAGGAGCACTCAGGTGGACTACATCTTATGTAAACATAATGATCTGAAGGAGATTAGTGACTGTAAGGTATTGGTAGGCGAAAGTGAGCATATGATTGTGGTCTAAAGGATTAACTTAATGGTGAGGAAGGTGAAAATAACAAAGAAAGAGCATAGGACCATGTGGTGGAAACTGAAAAAATAAGTGTTGTGAGGTTTTCAGGGAGGAGTTGAAACAAGCTCTTGGTGGCCAGGAGTTGCTCCCAGATGACTGGAAAACTACAGTTAATGTGATTAGGGAGACGGGTATGAGGGTGCTTGGCGTGTCATCTGGAAGGAGGAAAGTAGATAAGGAGACTTTGTGGTGAATACCAAAGTCCAGGATAATATACAAAGAAAAAGGGGTAGCTGCTCAACAACACTGAGGAGAGTAGACATGAGTAAAGGGAGATGCAGCCTATGGTGAAGGTAGAGGTGGCAAAGGCCAAACAAAGGGCGTAAGATGATCTGTATCTTTTGATTTTGATTGTACAGTAAGGAGTGAGGCAATGATTTTTATGGGTTGGCAAGACACACACAGAAAGAAAGAGAGAGAGAGAGCGAGAGAGAGATGGAAAGGATATGTAACATTTTAGGGTTAATAAAGATAGGCATGGAAATGTCCTGACAGTTACCGAGTGTGTGATGGAAAGAGATTGAAGAGTTGATCAACGATGAAAATGAGGGAGAATGTAGAGTAGAAGAGGTGTTGTGAATCAGGAAGTAGCTCAGATTAGTACGGATAAAGTAAGGAAAAGTTTGAAGAGGATGAAGACAGGAAAGGCAGTCCTGATGACATATCTGTTGAGGTATGGAAGTTCCTAGGAGAGGTTACAGTAGAGTTTTTGACTAGGTTCTTCAACAAGACCTTGAAGAGTGAGAAGATGTGCAGAATTGTGGCAAATATAGAGGGATAAATCTCATGAGTCATTCAAGGAGCTGTGGGAAAGAGTGGTAAAAGCTAGGTTTTGGTCAGAAGTGAGCATTTGTGAGCAGCAGTACGGATTCATGCCAAGAAAGAGTACTATATATGTAATTTTTGTTTTAAGGATTTCGATGAAGAAGTACAGAGGAGGTCAGAGGGAGCTGCACTGTCTTTCTAGATTAAGACAAAGCATATGATAGGGTGCAAAGAAAGGTGCTGTGGTATGGCAGGAGGCATTCTTGAGTGGCAGAGAAGTTGTGAAGGACATGTATGAGAGCCGTGAGAAAGCAGTGAAAGGTGCTGTGGTACTGAAGTTCAATGTGACGGTGGGACTGCATCAAGCATTGGCTTGATCCCATTCTGGCCATTCTTTTTTACTTTTGTGATGGACAGGCTGACAGATGAGGTCAGAAGGAAGGCTACATGATTATGTTTGCAAGTGACATTGTGATCTTTGGATAAAGCAGGCTGCAGGTAGAGGAGAAGCTAGGGAGGTGGGGTTATGCGCTGGAAAAAAGAGAAATGAAGATTAGTCACAGCAAGACAGAATACATATATGTAAATGAGAGAGATAAAGTGTAACGATGAAGTTACAGGGATCAGAATTAAAGAAAGTGAAACACATTAAGTACTTAGGGTCAACTGTCCATAGCAAAAAAGAGTGTGGAAAAGAGGTGAAGAAGCGTGTGCAAGTGGGTTCGAATGAGTTGAGAAAAGTCTCCGGTGTGACGTGTTATAAAAAGGTTTCAGATAGAATGAAAGGAAAGTTGTAGAAGACAGTAGTGAGACAAGCAATGTTGTATGGTTTAGAAACAGTAGCAATGAGTAAAGTAGAAAGTAGACAGGAAGTAGAACTGTTGCAGAACTCAAGATATTGAGGTTCTCTTTGGGAGTGACGAGAATGGATAGTATCAGGACTAAGTAGCCTACATCAGAGGGACAGCTCATGTTAGATGTTTAGGGGATAAAGTCAGAGAAGCCAGACTGAGATGGTTAGGACATAATCAGAGAAGAGATTATTACTTTTATTGTAGCCACAAGGCAGTTGGCTGCTTGGTGGTAGTCGGGTATGGAGTCCCCGCTTGATCTCAGTTTAATTCAATTAAGTTTATTTATATAAAACGTCGTCCTGTGGCTTCATAGAGGGATTCTGACCCCAGCGCTTTGGCCCACCCCACCCCGCATCTTCCACCACCTCAACCTACTCCACATAATCTCCCCACACCTCAGCCCGCTACAAGACATCTTCCTGTGCAACAGCCAGCTTGACGACTTCCTCAAGCTTTGCAGCCAGATCCACCACTTCCTTGAGCTCCAAAGCCAGCTCTCATGCATCCCAACCAGGTCCACATGGCAGGCCTCTGCCTGCAGCAATGCTTTTTAGTTCCTCACCTATAGTGATTCTTCGTGGTGCTTCGCCTCCCTTTGGGGTTGCTTGGCTCCATTGTCCCTTCGGAGTTCTTTGCCCTCTGTGCTCCCATGATCTTCTCTAAGACCAGAAACTACTGCATCATTGTAGATGGGTTATAGAGTTCCTGCGCCTTCATCGCCAGCCTCCTAAATATCATCTGTCCTGGTTCCACCATTCTCAACCTCCAGAACTCTCTCACGGAGTTGGCCGGTCACAGGGCCAGCACCGGGATTCTGTTTTTTTTTCCTCCTAGACTTTTTTCAGCGTCTGGAATCCACCATTAAGGGGGTTACTACCATGATCCCTGGGTTCCCTGTGTCTACTTCCTGTTTAAGTGTATTTTTCCCTTACCTGCCATTTTCCTGGTCCTCCATCTCACCTGTGTTTTGTTCGTCTTCTCCCCAGCTGTCCTTTTTGTTTCGA
The DNA here is from genome assembly GCA_028564705.1 of Apricaphanius iberus. Lineage (NCBI taxonomy): Eukaryota > Metazoa > Chordata > Actinopteri > Cyprinodontiformes > Aphaniidae > Apricaphanius > Apricaphanius iberus. Next base: position 1,215,132 of record JAPXFQ010002197.1, read on the forward strand.
TTCCCTCATGTCATCATACAATACCTTCCTGACAGTAATATTACCACTGAAGCCTTATATTTTCTTATAAATGTACACAGTGGAGGGTTAAAAAAGTCAAAGTAAAATTAATTAATTAATAATAAATGTTTGTTAACTATAGTATGATAGACTATATTTGCATTTAAATATTTTTTCACTTAAGTTACCAGAGTCCAGATTTAAGTTAGGGCACATCAAATTGAAATATGATCCATGTTTATTTATGATAGGTATAACTGAATAAATACAGGCTCACACAGTTCATATGGTATTTGTAAGACTTTAAGGTCATAAACACCAATTTAAAACATAGATACTGTAAATGATGATTACTGTCTAAATTACATGTTGATGGTGTACCTGAAATATAATTTTATCAATCAAAAATACATTTACACAGCTGTGATGCAGCAGTGTTTTTCTTGTTATTTCTGCTATATTGGCTTTTTAAGATGACAATAAAAAAGAAAAAAAGCAGTTGCACATGTTTGTGTGTGTGACAGCAAGGGGAGCAGGGAGATTTGTAAGGATTTGGCCAGGGTCCCAGTGTATGGATATTTACTCTTGGTTTGACATTTGGTGTGACTTAAATCTCAGCAAACATGCACGAACGTATACACACTCATACTCACACACACACAAAACAGCTCAGTCACAGATGTGCACTCCCAGCCAGCAGCTGCAGCTGTAGCAACACCAAGACCCTGACAACAGGCTTGAGGCAGAGATTTCTGGCTGCACGTGGCAACATAGACTAGCCTCTTGTTAGCTGGACAGTACATAAGCATACATGCATTACATGACTGCACACATTTTAACCCCTCAATGAAAAATTACACAGGAAAATTAAAATTGCAGGAATGGACTTTACAGATGGGTCTTCCATCAGTCCTTCTGTGGTAATTTAACAATGCCTTTGTAAGTTTTTGATGTTTTGCTTTCTTGACTCTGCATACATATTTTTGTCGTCACTATGAATCTTTAACGAGATCCCAGTAAAAATTCTGTACATGGTCACATCTTCATGCACACATCTAAATGAAAACCCTACATTGAGCCACTAATGTCTCTCTGGGCTATTTTAAGCTCAATTTAAAATTGTAGCTCCCAGGCCTCTGCAGCATGAATAATAATTTTCCTATCTGAATGAGATTAAACAATCAGATGCTAAAGATTTCTCTTTTATTTGAAATAGTAGCTCTACAGCAGGCTCTCAAAAATATAAGGAATCTCAGATTTGGCGATTGAATCCACAAAAAGGAGAAAGCGAGAAATTAAATGTTTGGTTTGAACCCAAGTGCTCCCTTCGATAAATTTATATGTAGGACTTAAATTCACAGAAGGGTCTCTGCAGTGGGGAGAAACTGCAGCATTGTTTCCCTCATGGCCTTGACTTATTAATGTCTGTCTCTGCTTCTGTTTCATGCTGTTTTCTTTATTTTTTTTTTCTTATTTTTTTACTGCATCCTTACCACAAGTAATTTGTCAAAATTGATTATACTCTTACTACTGCTGTCCCCCACTGCACTCTTCTGGATATATGTAACATAACACACTTTATTTTATTATTTGTTCATCTGCAGTGTGACTGAAAATAACACACCTTACGTACATGTAGTTTGCACAGATCAAGATAATTCAGATCAATTCACTTTATTTAAATATTGCCAATCCACAATAGATGTCATCTCAAGGTACTTTACAACAAAAGTAATTTCAATACAATTATAATAACATTCCAATCAGTTCAAAATTTTCTCTTTAAGGAATTCCAGCAGATGGTGTGGAGTCGTACTGTAGATGTGAGGTCCTGCCTGAAACATGCAGACTCCAAGCACAGTAATTTCTCAGCAATCCATCATACTGAGCAAGTGTGTAGCGACAGTGGAGAGAAAAAAAATTCCCTTTGACAGGAAGAAACCTCTGGCAGAACCTGGCTCAGTACAAACGGTCATCTGCCACGACCCTCTGGGTGTTTGAAAAGTCAGAGCAGATAAATGAAAAGAACAAAAGAATTGATGTAAGTGTTCTTTATATATAAAGAAAGTAAAAAGATGACAACAAGACATGGAGGATGCTTGGTCACTGGGAGCATCATTTGAACCGATGCTCCGCATCCAGCAGGATGTTGTAGTTGAGCACGATACCGGATCGGGTGGACAATCTATGGAGAGAAAAACACAGAGAAAACAAGGTTAACAATCGCAATAACAGCAGAAAGAATACATCTAGAGAGTAGTAGAGGAGTAAAGTAGAAGAATTAAGAAAAGTGGTCAATCTGTCCTACAACAGTCTAAGCTCATAGCAGCATAACTACAAAGATAACTCCGGATAACCTAAGCCATTCTAACTATAAGCTTTATCACAAAGGAAGGTTTTAAGCCTAGTCTTAAAAATAGACAGAGAATCTGCCTCACAGACTAAAATTGGGAGCTGGTTCCACAGGAGAGGAGCCTGATAACTAAAAGATCTGCCTCCCAATCTACTTTTAATAATCCTAGGAATTACCAGTAAACCTGCAGTCTGAGAGTGAAGTGCTCTGTTAGGAACATATGGAACAATTAGATCTCTGGTGTATGATGGGGCTTGATTATTAAGGGCTTTATACGTAAAGAGGAGGATCTTAAACTAGCCAATGGAGAAAAACTAAAAACGGGAGTAATGTGATCTCTTTTTAATATTTATCAGAACTCTAGCTGCAGCATTTTTGATCAACTGGAGGCTTTTAATTGCTTTTTATGGACTTCCTGATAATAAGGAATTAAAGTAGTCCAGCCTTGAAGTAACAAATGCCTGGACTAGTTTCCCAGCATCACAAATGGACAGGATAGAATATAATAGAATAATCCTTTAATTGTCCGACAAGGGGACATTTGTTTGTAACAGCAGCAACAAACAAAAAAACACATACAAACAGGACACAGAACAGAAAAACACAAAGAACACAGAAAAAAATTTTTACATCACGTACAATAGTTACAAAAACAGAGTACTGTACAGTTATTAAGGTTAAGTACAGATAAAGTGGTAAAACCAGGTTGTAGTGTGCAAACAGAGCAGGATACTGAAAGATGTTTAAATAATTAGAATATTTACAATATTTAGGAATGTTAGAAAAGTACAGACTGTGCATTATACTGTGCATTAACAACTACAATCTAATTTCCAATCAGTTATTATATTTAGTCGGGCTGGACGATATAGAAAAAGAGCATATCCATAAAGGAATAGTCATATTGATCGATATCGATAAATATCGATAAATATCACAAAATGTAAAATACATATTTTAGGTGCCTCCCCGGTCATTTTGTTATTCTTCAATTGACTAATGTCGTGATTGATATTTTTTTAGGGCTACTTTATATAACAGTCTCGTATTGAATATGTTTATATAATCTTTAGTTAGTATTCAGAAAGTAAAAGTCTGTTTTTATTAGCTTGCATGATAGTAAAGAAATGTTTGTCAAGTATGGTTTATGGGGGAAAGCTTTTAAGTCGTAAAACTCTAGGCTAAGAGTATTGCACGTTGTAAAAGTGGGATGCGGAGATAAGAAACAGAGTAGAGAGTAGACAGTCATAAACAGACCGGACGTTTACAGCGATAACTCAGGAAACCTTGAGAATAAACGTTTGGTGTAATAAAATCTAGGGGGAGGAGAATAGACATGTGACTACGTTCTTTGTTCTTCTTTAATAAAAATGGTACACCCCTGTATACGACAGTTCAGTTCAGTTCAACTCAGTTCTGACTGTTCTCCATCTGCAGATGTGTATGAGTGTGAAACAGAAATTCTGTGTCTGTGCATTATTTCACTCTCTGTCTCTCAGCTCTGATTTTATTTTGGAAAACTTCCCGCCGGGGTAAATGTTGGCGCCCCTACACTCTCCGGAAGCGAGTGCCGGTCGCATGGGAACTAGGAGCCAACACTAATTTTAACTAAGAATTAAATTAATTATTTTTTAAACACTTATTTTTATCGTAACTAAATTTGTAACACACAGAAACAAATCAAGAGACTTGAGTAACATCAGCAAATACAAAGAAAAGCAATATTACTAACCATCATATTATACATATTTTTTAAGTAATTTCAATTAAAGGCTTATCTTGATGCTTTTTAATCTTTTAAACATTTTTGACACAATAATATTACTGGCTTAAACCTTGGGATTAGTTTGTCAATAAAGCTTATTCAAATTCACTTCAGCTCTTCAACGCTGGTTCAGCTGTTGGCTAAAGCTAACCAGCTAGTCATCAGAGTGTAGACAGAGCCCAGAACACTGAGAGCTGAAGCCGGTTGCGTTTTTTAAAGCGTTTTTTGCTTCTGAGGACCGGGAGCAGAACCAAGGGGACATTTTAAAAGCCATAGGTGTTGTTAGCAGCGCAATCTGGGTAAATTTCCTGTGTCTCTCTGTAACAGATTTGCAGCGCAGCAAGCCGGTGGAGGGGAGTCCTGCTTAAGACAGCTGATCATGGTGTTATATTTCGTTTATTATTGCTACGTTTAGTGTTTTAGTGCGTCGAGGATCGGTTCAAAATGGGACGCAACCTTTACCTGAGCCATTGAAACATTTATACAGAACAACTTCCTCCACTGCTACCTTGCTGTGACATCTGACCGCAGCGAAGTTACAGTGATGGTTCGCTTAAGGACTATCAAAAATTTTGTTTCAGCTCAAATAATTTCATCCTTTTTGTGGTTTGAAAGGAGAGAGGTGTGGCTGACGGAGCTGCGTGGGTAAGTGGTAATGATTCGTTTGGAGTAAGTAGCCTAATGGTTGTTGTATTAAGCTAACTAAAGAAAAAATGAGAGGAAACTTTTTTTTTTCAATTGAACTTTTTTATCAAAACCTTTTTTTTCTATTGCACAACACGTGTATCGATCGATATATATTGCTATTGAATTATTGTCCAGCCCTAATATGTAGTCTGGGGAAAATAATGTACAACTTATAACAGTAGAGATGTTGTTCCGTTGATTAGTGCAATTTACAGCGCTTATGTAAACATCTGTATTTGTTTGGGGCAGTTTTGATTGTACAATCTGACAGCTTCAGGGAGGAAGAACCTGTGGAAATGCTCCTTCATGCATGTAGAATGCAGCAGTCTGTTCTAATGCACCAGGAAGTTTCTAATTTTAGCAATATTCCAGAGGTGGAGGAAAGAAGTCTTGGAAACCTGTTTAATATGGGATTTATATGTTGAAAATTACACAGAAGTTATCCAACTATTATTAGAGTTTACAATCCTTTCTCTGTATATGTGGTGTTATAGTATGAACAACCAAGATTTAATACTCTGGCTAGAGCTAATTCCTGGAGATATTAGGCACACAAAACCACAGTTGGTGTGAACTGCAGTCCATGCAACAGCCATACGAAAACTTGACCGCACACGTACTGCACTCAGCATGAATGAGTCGTCCGATGTCATTAATGCCACACGCATCCTTCTCTGCCACAGAATCTATATCATTGCCCCTTCAGTATATGTATAAAACTGTAAGAAAAAAAAGCATTATAATACACATACATACATTGCAGTTTGACTCAGCTCGGCATTCCAAATGCTTACAGCCCCTCCAACTCATGCACCAGTACCAAATTTATGAAAACTTTGGCAAATAATTATTTGCTCAGTAAGACATGTATAGATTATGTACATGGCATTGAATGTCATCTCTAGATTTTAAGATATGAACGTGAAATTTTTTTACATGGCATACTTTTATTACAGTTTTTCCATGTTGGGATCAATTTAAAAGACAATTATAGATAAGCCAAGATATATGAAAAGGTAAAGTGTAAATAAGCTTTGTCACTGGCATCTGTGGCCTAACATCTGCAGCCTCGTGGACCAAGGTCAGAAGTCGAATTGCATCACTAAAACACATTTCTGCCTCATTCCCAAGTCAGTTTTGCGCAAATGAGGCATTTGACGTGCAACCAAAAATATGTACTTCATTTTATATTGTACATTTTGTGCATTCTCGCATCACGGACCGTTTTGCATCTGCTGCAAGTTGAAAAATCTGTATTTCACCGTCAGTCCGTGCCGCTTCAACCAATCAGGAGTCTGGTGCGGTGGTGTCACGTGATGCTGTGACTTATTTGATGGGGGCTGGTCTGGCAAAAGTTATTCATTCAACATGTAGGAAATACTGACAACGGCGTGGCTAAATACCCCATGCTATATGACACTAACTGTTTTCTATACAGAGACAAGAAAAAAAAGACCTCGCTTAGAGGAACATAAATGAGGAAATAGGGCACCCTGGTAAGTTCAATTCACTTTTCAAAGTGGATACTCAATGAATGCTAAATCGTCAGCTACCATATTGCAAAAAGACCGTCTGGCACTAGCTCTTTCGACGCAAGTCAAAATGGTATATTTTGACGCATGTCCAGGTGCGTTGAAGTGCAAATGTACAAGTGTCCAACTAGGGGCGTTTGGCACATTTTTGATGCTTTGGTGTGAAAGCACAGTTAGATTAGATACATTTGAGATAAACCGTCTGAAATTGAAAATGTGGATTCTTTGGATTTTAATTAGTTATCCTGATGCTTTAAAAAAACAAACACAATAGCCCCTTTTGAAAAGACACATCGTGGCGGTGTGTGTTTTGAATGCACCAAGGTGGTATGGTGATGCTGGAATATTGCTGATTTCACAGCGGTATGTTTGATAGTAATATTACCACAATATTCTCTCAGTGTTGAACTTATGAATGAAAATTACGCCTTGGCGCAACACAAGGTGATGTCATAATGATGTGTGGAACGTGCACTGAGCACCAGCTGGCGGCAGTATTTAAATGCAAGTAAACGTTGGACCATTTATAAATGACCAAAAGGCTCACTGTTGCCAGCATTGCCTTTGAAACAGGCTGATATTTGCTATAAAGGACTGACAAAAAAAATAAAGCTATCCAGGTTTTTATTAAAGTAAGGACGAAGACAAGTTTCTACTGTAGAACTGTGTAAATTCCGAAGGCAAATTCAGGGTTTTCATACTGATAATTGCATTAAGTTTTTAGAGGAACAAATGCTGCATTCTAAACCAGGTCTTTTTCAAGGACATCCATGCATTTTTCAAGAAGACAATGTGAAACCGCAGTCAGAGCATGTTACAAAGGCATGGTTGAGGACAAAAATGTTAAACTCCTCTGTGTGTTTAGTTCTGACCCTTCATCGGTCAAGACATACATATTTTCAAACGATAAAAATTAAGTTTACATGCAGAGTTTCATGAAATTTGAAAATATAAGACATACAAAGTTTAACTTCTGTTTTAGGTGAGAAATTGCAATATTTCAGAGTGATATATTGTTTGCTATTACAGCTAGGTTCTGCAATGTGTTACAGGAAAAAAATCTACATATATATAAAATATTTTGAGTTCATGCTCTCTTCACTGATGTTAAATTTCAGTTCAATTTAAACATTATTGCAGTTTTTGTTTTGTTTTTGATTTCCATTTTCATCATTGTCCTGGCTTGTTTCTACCTAAAGGATGTACAGCTGATACAGTTTGAATAAGACAGCTACAATAAGGATTAGTCTTAAGCTGATTATTTAACAATAATCAATAATATGATGCTGCGAGAGTTAATATTTACTCCTCTTGGTTTTTGTCTGCTTCACTTTTAATGGACTAAAAACCGCAATTGTGGATAGTAATGTGTGCATCTGTCCGAGAGATGAATGATGCTAACAATAGCGTTCCATCAACTTGTATGATCAAAACGAGAGAGCCATTTAGCCATTAAGCTTTTAGAAAAAAAAACACTCAGGTCCCGCTCCCTCGCCCTTTGCAGTACACATCAGAAAGGGAGCTTTTTGTTTACAAATGTGTTCAGTTTATGTCACCCAAACCCTCTGGACTTCTGCTTTTGTAATTATATTTGCATTTACACTTAGAAGCACTGATCATGTCAAGTTAACTGATGTGGAAATTGGTTTTACCTTAGCTCAACTATCTTTTTTTTTTTTTAATCTTTTGTCTTCTCACTCTGTATCCCCTCTGTGTTGTCCCCTATGCCTGTATGTCCCCCGCAGATGGCGTGGGCTGTGCTCTGTTCCATGGGACTAAATGTCCTAAAGTTGCTTAATACTTCTGCCAGTTTCCTGTTTCCTCCAGCTCTTTCTCTCGATCTTATAAATCCCTTCACCACATTGATGTTGATTTGGCATTTTAATCACTCATTATACATTAAATTATATCGTTATAAAAAAATAAAGAAAAATGTTTTGGCAGTCTTAGGGAGTAGGTTTCAACTTCCAGTGTGAGTCCAAAAATTGTCACAGGTTTTCTGGTGTCAGGTCACCTCAGACCGTTGATGAGTACTTTAATTTAGCTTGCACCTGTGAGACCAGATTTAAATAAATTAAATTAAACCCCTCACATCCTTTATCTACAATCTTCAGTTCTCTTTGTGCACCAAACCCTTTCATGTTCTTACAAGCTGTTACTCAGCAAAGTATGCTAAAACTCTGTTGCTTTGTAAATAACTAATCGTGTGTGAGGATGGTTTATGCAGCAGCATCGGGCCCCTCACAAATACACAAACACACTCACCCAGCTCTATCGTTCTCCCTTTCGCAGAAAACAGTTTGAGCGCACGTGAATGGCTTGACATGCAGCCATGGTAACTGCACGGCCCGCGCTTGCGGCCTTACAGACATTTCCGGCTCAGTCAGGCGTCACAACAATGGTGTCGCTATGGTGATGCTGTAAACTACGTAACATTTTCCCTAAAAAGGTATGGGAAAAAAAAGCTAAGTCATAAGATTCTTTATCATTTAGGGCTGCACAAGGCTGACTTGGAAAAGGTCTTTGTTGGTTAACCTACAACTAGCAGGCATACTTGCAAAGAGTATGCGTACACCTTGACTTTTTTCACATCATGTCAAAGTTCAATCACAAACTTGAAGGTATTTTATTGGGATTTTATGGGATAAATTAACACAAAGTAGAGCAGGATTACAAAGTGGAAGGAGAATTTGTTTGTTTTTTACAGTTCCTTGCGATAGTAAAAAGTGTGACATGCTTTATATGTCCCCCCTGCTCTTTCTCTCTGTCTCTCTCTCTCTCTAAATAAATAAATATATATATATATATATATATATATATATATTATATATATATATATATATATATATATATATATATATACATATAAAGACAAAATTGCTCAAGCTCATGCAAATTGGGCAAGGCCATATGTTAACATCAATATCTTGTCACAGATCCCCAAATGAATTTATCTCTGGGCTTTTACTTTTCAACACTTGAAAACCGATTTAACTATATCAACTAAGTACAGATTTTGTATTTGTCTATTATATTTCATAAAACCCCAATAAAATAAATTTAGGATGGTAGTTGTGTCACAAAGTGTGAACAAGCAGAAGAAGTATAAGTACTTTTGCAGGCACTGTACGTACCATGTGTATGAATTTGTTGTCAGTTAGACCATTAGCGTGTCCCCCTTGTGCAAAAACAGTGAGAACAGAGGAGAGGACCCCTAAGTAGGTCAGTTGCTTGTTTGAAGCTGGGCAGGCTTATCTGGGCACAGAGTGGTCCGGCTCAGCGGACCAGCTTTTTTTTGTTCCGCTGAGCGACTCTACTGAGAGCTCCAACAGAAACCGCAGGTATCCTCCTGGTCCTGGGGTTCGAGCTTCAAATCAGCATAGCTAAGAGTCCTATTAGCTTTTTAGGAGATCTGGAGAGGTGATTACTTTTGGCACAAACTCTACGTGTGAATGATTGATATCAGCTGTGAGTTACCTTTTCCAATGTTTATAACCACTGGGTGTTGTTTTATAGTTATTTAAAGAATTATGAAGCTCTTCGTTCAGAACTGATTGTGTTATGAAAACTTTTTAGTACTATATAGGAATGGTTTCTGTCATTTTGACTTGAAACAGCTATATTAATTAATAATATGTTTACCCAACAGATTTGTGGGCAAGTTTGGGAAAAAAAACTTTCATTCAGGGGCACTGGGTTGCGCTGTGTTCTGTGTCTCTTTCTGCACAAAACATGTACCGAACTGTACCGTGGCCCAGATACCGAGGTACGGACCGTATCATTGGCTAACTGTACCGTTGCACCCCTAATATCTGAGTAGCCTAAAAAAGTAGCAGAAATATAAAAAATGCATTATATAAAATCTTAATGTATTAAAATACAATAAGTAAATGATCACAAGATTTTATTATTATATATTTTCAATTAAATTAAATATTCATTTTTAACCAATGACTGTGGGGCACTGTGTTTGCGGACATGTGTTAGAGTTTTACTCAATTTGAGAATGCAGCTAAATGTATTAGTATATATAAATGTTTATATTCAAAAGATAAAATTTTGTTTCCATTAAATTTCCATCCTTTATGGGTTTTTTTTGTTTGACACACAAAGTTTCGAATATCCTGAGTTGTGCCCACGTATGTCTTTGTGAAACCATAAATTGTGTTCACTGCAAAGACTTGGACCTCCTTTCGTTGTGATTTAGAACAAGCTTTGACTGTAAGGTGACCTGTATGCCAGTGATGTCAGCCCCTCCATTCATGAAACACATGAATAATTGAGGTAGCACAGCCTCGGTGTGCCGGCTCTGAGTCGAGGTGGAATTCAAAGTGAAAGCCATCTCTTCCCTCATTTGCTCTGTCTGCGTCTCTCACGCTCGCACCCTCCCCCTCTCTCTCACCTCGTTATGCACGTTCTCCCTCAGTCTCTTTTATTCTTTGAAGCAGCAGCAGAAATCGCGAGATATGGGATCTGTTGGACACTAAGGGAAGCTGCAAGCAGGCAGAGGATCCAGCCCCTGGAGAAGAAAAAGGAAGAAGACATGGGAAGGGAAAATGAGAGCATATTATACCAGAATTAGAGAAGGAAGAGTAAATGACACTGAAAGGGAGAAACAGAGTCTGAAATCCAGCCTCAGCACTTTGAGTCCATCTGTTGGGAAAATCTTCTGTTGATGAGTCCGCTTCCTTTTGCTTTTCCTCTCATCCTCCTGGCATGCTCCGGAACTCGCCCATCATTCCTTTTCGCTCTCCCCTCCCTGCTCTGCCCCCCCAGCTCCTGTTCTTCCTCCTGTGCATCATCCAATGCGCCGGCTGTATGAATGAAGCCGTTTGAAAGGAGCTTGTTGCTGCTGAGCGGCTCTCTACATGGCTACAAGCAGGTTAGTGCTGCGTGTTTACCTCAGCTGAATTCATTCTCAGTTACGCTGAGGCTGCTGACGTATTGATTAGCTTCTCTGCCTGAAAAGATCAACATGTACTATTTAGGAAGCGAGTTCAGGGAGAGGTAGGTGGGGGGGATGGCTGCATCCCAGACCACCAGTGTCTCTTCTTTGGCAGGTGGTGTTAAGAGCGATGTAAGCTGGTTATTAGGAGATCAGAGCTGGCCAGGGAAGATCAGTGGCCCTAAGCCTGCTGGACAAAATCTCCCCGCCTTGCCTTTTCCAGCTCCTCTCTCTCAATTTATCTGTTCCGCTAGCTACCTTTCTTCTTTTTTACACCCTGTGAGAAAATACAGCGTGTGGTCCGCGGGATGATCCGCTGGGTAAACAGCTCATTACAGGGTGTTGCCTTCGAGGAGGACATGGTGGCGTTCGAGTGTGTGACGGTGGCTAACCAGGATTGCTACAGCGAGGTTCTTAGAGACTGTGTTCTTCACCAGGGGTATGATGTTCTCTCTTGTGCTTGAATGAGGCTGCCTGTATTTAGGGAGAATGAATGGGTGGAGTGGGATTGTTCGGCTATATAACTTGCTCTGTTCTTGCATTTATTTAAACGCAGTGACGATTCAGTAATGAAACAGATGGTATTGCTTATTTTATCCTCTTACAAAGACAGAGCGTGGAGCAATGTGTTTCTGCAATATGTGGGCGTATGTCTTATGCATCCATGTTGATGTCTGCCCCCGTGCCGTATGATGCATTCCTGTGCGTGCACGCTTATGGTGCTCCTCTTGGTTCTTTTCAAACCAGCGCAGAGCTGAACGACGGGTGCCAGATGGGTATTTTCCAGGATCAGCAAAACTAAAAACAACTGGGGGCCCTCGGAAAGGCCCGGAACTCTGTTGTATTGTGAAGCTGAACGTTTGGACGAACTGAGCCGGCAGGATTTAGGGCTTTAGAGGCTATTTAATGAAAAGACTGTTATAAAGTGGAACGATGTTTTTCCCTTTTTTCCCTCCAGTTTGTTTGTTAGAGCTTGACCCTTTTTCAATGACTCAGACATGCCAGGATCGTTTCTGACTAAAAGCTTGAAGGTTTCTGTGTGGAAAACGGGGCTTTGTACACAAGGTTTTGGCACCAGTCAGACTGTGTTAAAGGACATGCATGTAGCAGTGTGCCAGTTCACCCTTAACAAGAATTTACCTACCAAGGTTACGACAAATTAATACACATTCATAGTTCACTGCATAAAAATGTAGAACTATGTTTAGAATTAGTTCTCAACCTTTTCTTGTTTTGGTTTGGTGTTGCTCCTATAGATTGTCAGTTCTTGTATTTGTAACCCAGTCCATATGTTCACTCCTATTTTATAATCAGAAACTCCAAATTCAGCTGCTCTCATCAACATATATTATCTCTATTTGTTGTTGGAAAGCAAAATGGGTCAAATTCTGACTACAAGTCAGTTTGTTTAGACAATGCTTGTAACTGTTAATTGGACTGACTTTACATAGCGCATTTCTAGTCATGTTGACCACTTTATGTAGTTTGCACTAGGGGCACATTCACCCATTCATGCTCACAAGGCCACACAACCTTTGGCTTATGTGGCTAGCCCACATAGACATGTGGCAGGAGGAAGCTGCCTACAACATCCCAATTCCAAGAAGATTATTCTACCCACTGAGCCACAAGGGCCCTTTTGGCCACAGCTGTGGCACAACAGCTGACAAAATTGTCACTCTTGTAAATTAAAGACACTTGGGTTTTTACTTTGGCTCTATATCCTTGCATAACAGAGAGAAAAGTAATGAGTAAAATGATTATTTAATTTGCAGCTTCATTGGTTTATTTCTCTTCGCTGCAAACCCTCTTGGAGACTTCTGCTCCATAACCCACCTGAAGGTAAGGTTTAGAAATCTAAAGCATATGTAGTCCCGTTTGAAGTGAGGGGATATGGTTTTTTTTAAATCATTATTAGATTCCCATAAGGACTGCTTGTTTGTGTGTTATAGTGCCTGTTACCACACACATAGATATGAAGCAATCACTGAGCTCTTTCCTTGGGGTAGAAAAATACCTGTGTTTTTGTGAATGAAATACTCGGGGTTTCTCCAAAACACAGCTTACATATTTAGCTCATCCCTGAACGTATGTGCAATAAGTGTTGTCAGGAAGGGCTGTGAATTAGGTATACATTTTAAAAACGAGTTTGTTTTTCCTTGTGGCTACAGATATTTTGTTCACACCAGGATGTTAAAAAGGACATGTCTCAAAACACTGCTCCAACATAGACTGACATTTAAGAAGGCTAAAAGTGTCACCTGAAATGCATGTAGCTTTTTCATTTGAAGAAATATCTCAACACATCAGCCTGTACAGTTCTAATCTGCATAAAAAAACACAGAACTGTGATGCAGTTTGCTGATGTCCTAAGCTAATTAAAGCATTTTTACTGTGTTTTGATAACACCCACTGCTAATTTTTCTTAAAATGTTTCCCAATTTAAGTTAATTATGACTCAACAAGAGGTTCAAAAGAGGGGAATTTTCTTTGAATGTCATGAGAGTTAATGACTAAAGTCCATCCCCCTTTTACTTTGAACATCACTGTAAAAGGGGGATAGACTTAGGTACATAGAGAAAATTCAAATATTTCTGATCAACAAAATATTGCACATTGGCTAAAGCTTCACAATTCATGCACTTAAAAATAGGTCATTTTTAAATTGGCACATCAAGTGTGTGTATGATAAAATCACAGATACCAGTCATTAAAAATATTTTGGAGCAAATACAAGACATCAGACGAAGAAAACTGTAGCCTTTGCATTTTAAACCTTTTGGACATTGAGATGCACAGTGCATTGCCTCAAGGGTAGGGCTCAAACCATGGGAGAAGAAAGTGTAGAGGTTTGACAGTCTTTTTATCAAATTCTCAATGAAAATCCTGTTAAGTGATGAGGAAGAATGATAGAACCTGCCAGCAGTAATTAGAGGGGTGAGGGTTTTTGAGGGTAATTCCTGACTTTGGAGACTTGGTTGGGCAGTGAGTATGCACTCAGGTTCAAGTATATTGGGGTCTTCTTCATAAATAATGGTAGGATTGATAAATGGATTAGGGACCTCATCTGCAGTAAAGTGGGCTTCTTCTGTCTGAAGTAGTAAAGAAAGAGCTAATCCATCAAGCAAAGCTCTCAATTAACATGTCTGTATAAATTCTGACCCTCACCTATGGTCATAAGATTTTGACCATGATGGAAAGAACAAGATCTCTGTTACAATAATGTGCAATGAGCTTCCTCTGTGGGGCGGACAGACTCCACGTGGGGAATATGGTACAGAGGACAAGTATCTGACGGGTGTTTGGAGTAAAGCAGCTGCTGCATGATCAAAATAGTCAGCTGAGGTGGTTCAATCATCTGATCAGGAAACGCCCTTCGTAGCTCTCTTCCGAGGTGTTTCAGGTTCCTTCAATTAGGAGAAAACTGGAGTTAGGTACAAGGTAGATGGACGTCTCTGTTTCCTTACTGGACAGGTTACTTCCACAACCCAGTATCAGATACGATCGGAGTGAATGGGGGAAGGTTAAAGAGTCTTTTAGTCTTTATGTGCGTACTTGCCATATTTCAGAAATCTACAATCGATAGATTCCAGTCTGTTTTATTCTGTCGTTTTTTGCCTGAAGCTGTTGTTGCTGTATCCTTTAGTTTGGAAAGCAGCCCCGGGACCAAAAAAGATTTATCTGTTTATCTGTCTAAAACTCATAGGAGCAGCACTCAATATATTTTCTGATGGTTGCCTCTTTTATTTTTACAGAAAGCACAGAAGTAATGACTTCTGTCATATCTTTATTGTTAGGGTAAGGTGTTCAATAGAGGGATCTTTTTACAGTTTTAGAGTTGAACTACATCTTATTTATTTTTTGCATTTTATTTTCCTGCCCTAGTCCAAAGAAAACGCTATTACAGGCACTCAGTGTTTTTGTTTCCTGCAGCAGTTCAAAACAAAGGCTTTGTGATATATGCTTTTGTCTGCACCGCTGCATCATGTTCCCTCAATCCACACTTACCATGCTGGTTCGAAGAACAAACTGTTGTGTCAATGACTGATCAGGTTGAGTCATTCATATGCTGATGACGGATCCGTGTTTCCATTGTTTGCTGCCATGTATCTGGAAACGAGAGGTGATCTGTAAATTTCTCTCCCGCTCAAAATTAAGTGGGTGTTTCTGTGCCAGATGGCACGTGTCTGTCAGCATGAGAGGAAATAATAATAAGGGTCTTTCCTGTTTTGTTAGTTATAACCCAAACTACACAGTTTAAGCAGTAAAAGAGTACTTCAGTTGTCACATTTATTTTCGATACTAGTTGGTATTTATGTAGGTCCGATATATAACAAGCCCAGAAGTGCTGTTAGTTGAGTATTTAACCAGCATATGACAAAAAAGTGTCTCGACTTAAAGTGAAATGTTTAGGAGGGTTGCTCATTATGTTGTTACCAGAAGTTGCTGGTAGGTTGATCTGGTTACAACAAATTAGACTTGGAAAACAGTATTTAAGTTGCAGTAGGACCTGCATGCTCATTGGCTGGTGCAACAACATCGATCTTCTTGGATAGCTGAGCTCATTCACTGCTAGCAGCCTGATTTCTGTTTTTTTATGATTTTTTCATGATGTCATACAAGGAGGTAATGTGAATTTCTGAATTAACCTATTACAGGGCCGGGCATATTCATTACGGCTTCCCAAATTGCTTATAAGCACAGTACTCTCAGTGTATATAAACTCAACAAATTCACCAACTAGAAATGGTTTTGGCAATCCTTGCCAACCAACAGGGAATTCTTCTTCAGATTAAATGTAAATCAGTGAGGAGAAATGGTTATATGTCTATTTATGCAGTCTATGTAAATATCTGGTTTCAGTTGTTTTACAAAACTCTTGCAGCAAATTGAATGTCATATAGCTGGATATTTTTAGGATATATGCATACACTGTGTGTGACACCCTTTGAGTTCTGTTTGCTAAGCACTTGTTATGTTCCAAAGAAGTGTATCCAAACTAAAACCTGATATTAGCCTTCAAAAAAATTACCTTCTGCAACAGAAACCTAACAAGTTTAGTCACCAACTGTAGTCCTTAAGAGCCTCTCCAATACTAGATGCGGTGCACATAACCTATGCTAAACTGAAACCTAAAAGTTTTATTCAACTTGCAAGTGTAAATTGTAAAAAAAAGATTAAATCCCATTCAGTTTTCTGGCTCAGGTAGTGATAATTTAGCATCATGAATTTAAACTAAACCAGGTCAAAAAATCTTAACAGTCATTATGTTTTTGTTGACAATACATGCCAGTAATGCAGTAGTTACTGTAATGAATCACATCTGGAATAGAGAAATTTGAAACCTTGAAAATTTTGGACATCCATTAATATATTTTCATTGCTATCTCGGATTTGAGACTCTTCACTTAGCCCAGAGAAATGCATTAAAATGCCAACCAGATATAATCTAGACAATAATAGAAACCAAGCTTAATGGCTAATTTATAGATTAGCTTTCTTCTTTACATTGTTTTACCCTTTACACCACATTTTAAGACAGTTGACAATATGATAAACTTTAAACTCTGGGTTTGCTCTTAACTTCTGACCTTCAGCTGCTTTGAATAGTGACGTTTTCTCATATTTACAGGCATGTCAGTGGAAACTGTTCATAATTTGCTGTTCAAAAAACAGTTAATAATGGGTAGATTTAGATAAATTTCTTATTTTAGGGCTCTGCTGTTTCTTTAGTGTACTCAAAGTCCAAGAGCTCTCTGCAGACCCTAATAGTCAGACTCCTGATGATTCAAGGCACTGAGCTGCTGTGAAGTTGTACAGATCAAATCATGACCACTAACAGCAGCCACTGGTCAACAGTGATGTAAGGGCTTGCGTAACGCCATGTCAAGTAACCAGGCCCTAGCAGGCCTGCTGTCACACAGATCACTTACAGAACCTTTTGTTAGCTTTGGTCTGGATGTGAAGGACAGAGTTACAGTTCTTTTTAAGCTTGTGTCTGTTTAAAAGAGAGATTCTTGATGAGAATTGCAGAGGCTAGCCTCTTAATTCTGAGCGATCATATTTCAAATATGTGTTTTATAACAAACATTTTGAATTGAAGAATCAAGAATTGAAGATAATCCCGGTTCAAACTCACGTGCTGATTATCATCTGTATCTAAAAAGTGCAGTAAATTTGTTTTAGTCCTTATTGCAGCTTCCAGAGGGATTTTCAAATGTACGTAGTGATTCTTTGAATGAAAAAAGACACAAAATGATTCATGTGCTTAATATTTCATATTATTCTACTTTAAAGCCAACCAAAACAAAGTCGATTGTTATTTTTTTTCTCAGCTGTTTTCCTGGTACAGCTGTTGTTGTCGCTGACTTTTTCTTTCAGCTTAGATCTCATTAGCAGGGTTAGCACACAGTGCCTCAAGCCTAGTAAGCCTAAAATGTTTGTGTAGTAAGTCAGGTGAAAATACTGACTGTTTAATATCTGATTTTGGTTGAATGGTAGAATTGATTAATGCTCACTAATGAAGTTCTGATTTTAATGTGTGACTGGAGCCGATATTAGTCTTCTTAGGTATGTTTAAGTTAGAACACTGTTGGTGGAAATCACAAGAAATTTGAATCAAGTTGCTGTTCTACATGCCAGAGTGATAACAAGGTGTTATTTTATAACTTTTTACATTTTAATGATGCTGACTAAATACATTTTAGAATATTTTTTTGTATTTAAGCAAGGCCTTGTAAAAGTATTGATAGATGGTTAACCAACATATTGTCACGTTGGCAAAACTGTGTCAAGTAGACATCTGAAAAGTGTGATTTTCATTTGTTTTCAGCTTCCATGCGTCAATGCTTTGTAAAACCTTGTACTGTAATATACTGCACTTCTTTTGGGGTATGCCTCTATGGGCTTCACGCATCTAGAGACTGAGACCTTTGAAGACCTTTTTTTTTTTTGCAAAATGGCTCAAGTTTAGGCAGCTTGAATGGAGAGGGTCTTTGAACTTCAACAAGTCTTGCCACAGCTTCGCAATTGGAATTTAGGTCTGGATTTTGACTGAGTCAGTTTGACACATCAGTATGCTTTGATCTAAACCATACCACAGTAGCTCTTGCTTTATGTTTACGGTCAATATCTAGCTGGTAGGTGACCCCCTGTCCCAGCCTCAACTCTTTTGCTGCCTCTTCTGCCCTTTTTCCACTAGGGTCAACTTGGCCTGGGCGGTGTTGAGTCAGCAGACCAGAACGGTTTGGTTGTGTTTCCATTGCCAAGTCAAGAACAAGGCTGTGGGTGAGGACATGGGCGGGCTCAGCGTAGTAAAAGTTCCAGGAAAAATTAGTCATCACCCACTGTTTTGCAACATTATTGATGCGGTAGCCGGTATCCAGCCCTCTCTCTTTTCCGTTTCACCATAAATGCCGCCCATTTCAGCAAAGCACTTCTGGTGCTTGCAGTCTGCCCCACTCCGTCGCGGTCCCTCACATATTCCCACATTAATTTCTTTACTTTCCCTGAGCAATGTTTTGAACTTGTTGAAAGCCATGCTTTGCCATTCTCTGTGATATCACTTCAAACAAACACCACCAGTCCATTTAGTGGCTAACACTACTAGGTAGGCATGTGTGATAACACTTTACCGAACCAATCAGTCTATAGGTGTACGTATTGAGTCTTCTTGACCCGCTTCAGACCAAGCCAGGCCATGTCCAAAAAAAAGGGTTGGCATGCCCCTGACAAAGATAGTGGAAACACACTAAATAGGGGCTGGCACTACCCATTCTGGACCAAGTTGACCATAGTGGAAAAGGAGCATTCTTTTTTTTTTCTAAATTTTCCTGTGTGTTGTTATGTCCATCTCCTTTCTGAAAAGCATCAGCACAGTGCGATGCGATGGTGTTCTCAGTGTGACTGGCAGTATTAATTTACCTACACAGATGATATTTTGGATGTAGGGCAAATAGCTCAGTTTTGGTTTTATCTGAACAGAGTACCTTCTTCTACATGTTTAGTTTCTGGAAAACTTAAAGTATGACTTGTCATGGCTCTCCTTCAACAACTTTCTTTTTTTTTCTCTTCCATAAAGCCCACGTTTGGGCACAAGTAATTTCTGGTCAGTCAACAGATTATCATTCATGAGCTGTTGATCTCTGCAGCTCCTCCAGATGTACCTCTTGGCTACTTTTCTGATTAATGCTCTCTCATCTCATTTTGCGTGTTTAAGTGGTTGGTCTAGTCTTGTTAGTCATAGAATCACAGTTGTGCCCTCCTCTTTTCACCTTTACTTTTTAGAACAATCTTCATCTGTTATGTATGCTAACGACTCAACTGTTTTATGCTGGTTTAAGTGTTAATGAAATATTGAGGGTTTTTGCAATAGATATGGATTTTCTTACCAAATAGGTTAATGAAAACTATATGATTTTGAATGTCCAGAAAACCAAATGAATGCTACAGATACAGACCTGCATGATACAGATACAGACCTGTTTCTGTATCATTACTTGTTATCACTGTGAATCATCAGATCTCATTGTCATATCATGTAGAAATTATCGTGAGTAAAATGGGCAAGGGCATTACTGTTGTCAGATGTTCCTCTTTTGTTACCCCTACAGTTCTTAAAGAGGTCACACTAGGCCTGTGCGGTATACCAGTTCATACCGAAAACCAGTGTTTATTTCCGTTTTGATATAAATTTTTTATATACCGCTGTATCGGTGATTATCCCAGACAACTTCCAGAACCTTTGATGTGGTAAAGTGTGGCAGATTTCACTTTTCACTACAGCGTGAAAAGTAAAGTTGTGAAGTAAGTATTGCTGCTGGCTGGATATCAGAGTGAAGCACTCAATACTGACCTACTTTGCTGTAATTCCAAAAAGAGGAGCCACATCTGTACTTTATAAGGGGAACTAAACAGAAATATTTTGCAAACGCTGTTGCGAGTAACCGGTAGGGGTAGTGTAGAGCACTCTTTGACTTTGACTTATAGATAATATAAGGTGATTCCTCTGGAACCAGGAACTGAATACTGTCAACGGGACAACAAATCCTGCACTTTATCCGGTCTTGTCCAGAAAAAGGCTGCTCGCCTAGTCCTAAGATGTTCATCTTCTACTAATGTTGTTAAAACGCACCACACTCTATCATGGCCTCCTTTAAATATCTAGTTGCAGTACAATCTACTCATATTTATTTAAAAAATAATGTTAACGGGTTGATCAGAATCATTTTGCAAAGAGTTAATTTACCTGAATCAGATATACGGCCATTGTACTAGATATGCCTGTGTTACTAAATTGATGGTAAAACATGCTAAGACAAACCTCCTGCAAAAATCTGCTGTCTACAGAGCATCTCAGGTATGGAATAAATTCTCCAAACATATTAGAGACATAAAGGGTATGTATTCTTGTTAAAAAAGTAAAAATATATAATTTTAGCTTTTAATCTACCTCAATGTTTTATGTATTTTATTTAAGGTTGGACATTTATAAGTTAATTACATCTGGGGGGGGGGGGGGGTTCCCAGGAAGATTAGTGGCCACTCTAGTGGAAACTAATGGTGATCCAAATAAATAAACAAATAAGCATTTAAATAAAACCATGCATCCTTATTCTTTCACTTCACAGTTACGTGCTGCTTTGAGTTAGTGTATGACATTTTTATTGTCGTGACATGACAAAAGGGGGAAATGTATGAGGGTATGTACTAGAGGTGGAGACGAACCCGAATATGGTATTTGAAAAGGCACAAATAACATGTTTTTGATTAATACTTATTTCGAAAAAATACTTTTTAAAATATTTAAATTCGGACAACAAAACAAGAAAAACTTTAAACCAAAAAACTGTGTTTCCTCGTGAGACTACAGTGGATCCGCCCCGGATGAGAAGGGAGTGACGTTTAGAAGTCTGGGAGGGGGATGGAGGGGGAGGTAAGTGTCTGTCACAGCTGCTCCACACAGCAAAAGAAAGGCTCAGCTAAGCAAAAAAAAAAGAAGAAAAGAGACTTGCCTGGATCACTATGTTTGTTGAATAGATTTTTGTAACTCAACTGGGCTCCAGAGACAGTTTAGAACTTTCGGGAAGCGGAGTTTGTTCATGATATTATTCCATTACGCAGCATTACTATTAACGTCTACAGTCAGATGTTCTCATGTCTGCTCCATCCTCTGTTTACATAGTTCTGTTAGGTCTGTAATTTAGACAATAAGCTGTTGATAGATTTAACGTTCGGTTAAAAAGCTTAAAAAAGGGGCTTCCTTAGTTGTGGGAGTTATTTTGGTAGGTTTAAGTCACTCTGTCTTTTGCATACTATATAAGCAGAGATATCAAACATCTGCTAAAATCTGCTATGCATAATCACATGCACCTAAAGCATACTCTCCTGGTACTGTCTGTTACATGTTCATTGATGGATTTAGATAACATCAACCAATATTGCATATCCATAATTATAATATTGGATAATTAAATAAAACGTAAATTAGAAGTGTAATGCGGAAAAACT
The DNA here is from genome assembly GCA_028564705.1 of Apricaphanius iberus. NCBI lineage: Eukaryota > Metazoa > Chordata > Actinopteri > Cyprinodontiformes > Aphaniidae > Apricaphanius > Apricaphanius iberus. Next base: position 1,236,923 of record JAPXFQ010002197.1, read on the forward strand.
AAATTTTTACACATATTTTGAATTTTACTCAAATACAAATACTTTTCCCCCCACAACAAATAAAAAAACACATTACCGGCTGCTTTGCATACCCCTAGTATGTACACTTTTGTTAGGTACTGTAAATGTGTTACACTTTGAAGATAAAAACTATATGTTAACACATTTTTTTGTATTTCTTCTTTGATTTCCAGCACTGCCAGTAACTCAAGCAAGAGCTCGCCCACCTGCTCACCAGTCCTGCGTAAACGTTCGCGCTCTCCCACACCACAGAGCCAGGAGGGTGAGAACATGGTGGAGAAGGGTTCAGACCACTCCTCCGACAAGTCCCCCTCCACACCTGAACAGGTTGTCCAGAGAACATACTCTGTGCAGTCGGCGCGAAGTGGCGGAAAGAACTCAAAGGTGAGTCATGGGGACAGATTCCTGCTAATCTAACACCTTTACTGAACAACATATCAGATGGTCCAATGGTTTAAATTTTCAATCACAATTACTTCTACAATTCTTTGCATTTCAAGCAATTAACCCTCTTTATGCTTGATGATAAAGTATGGATCAACCACTGTAAGTTATGCGTCTCAGATCCTTGTTGCTTCTAAATTTCTCAGTCTGAACCTTTTGGTTCTTTTTATTTGATCTGAGTAAATATTACATAGGCAATATAATACCTTTTAATTACCTGTTATTTTAGTCCAGATTGCAAATCTTTCACTAACCTTAAGAGTTAACTTTGGTTTGGACTAAAGGGTAGCCAAATGCCATACCTGGATATGCATCGATTCTCTGGGACACCTGATTCAAGTGGTTTTAAAATGGGTCAGCAGCATTCTGTCATTCAGTTCTGTGGATTCTTGGAAACGAGCCATTCATTTGATTCAAGTGTGTTGGAGAAGAGATGCAACTTAAAGTTGCTGGATAGTGGCTGTCAAAGACTGAACTTGGGCACCCATGAATTGTTTGGTTGGACTACATTTAAACATTTTTAAATATTCAAATTTATCAATTAAAATATGTCAGTTTGTTGTCTCAACAATAAGAAAGTATCTACTTTAGCCATAGACTATACTGTCTTTCCAGCAGGATCAGATTTAGTGTGAAGAGTTTTTATTATGCATAAGTTTGTGCGTTGTTTTTTCCTGTATATTACCAAAAGTCCTACAAATCACTTAATGCAAGTATTCCAATCACTCGCATGGCCACAGGTATATAAAATCCAACAACTTGGGTTGCAGACTCCGTCTGTAAGGATGTTGAAAGAATATGTGACTCACTGGAGCTCTACAAATTCCAGTGGTACTGTGTTAGGATGCAACCTATGCATCAAATCCAGTAAAGCTCAGTTTATCCATCTGCGTAGGAATAGAGAGAGACACGCAACGCCATTGTCTGTCGACGCACGGTCCAGAGGCCAATTTTCTTACTATGTCAAACACAACGCCTGTGATTGATCAGGCCAACATCAGCCCCAGATCATTTTACCAGAACGGTACTCTATAGTCGATGTAATCAGTAGTCAATTTAGCATTTAGGTACTAGAGGCTTTATATTGCAAGAAGGGTTTATCTTACGTATATGGTCTTTTGGCGATTTGAACACAAGGTGTAGAGAAGAAAAAAACATACGTTTTAGAGAATATATTAACTGCACTTTTAGTACAAAGCTTTCCAGCTAAATCAAAACATACTTTCTGTCGGCCATTGCTTATTGAGGAGGAATACGTATTCAAGATGAAGAAGTAAATAATCTCTAGTTGACCAGACACAACACTGCAATGGTAGGCAGACCTGCAAGAAATAGTCAGCACAGCCTGCTGTCCTGGTGGGGAACACTGACACACAAGCGGAGAAGTACAAAAGCAAAACATCTCCCTTAATATGTCTGTATCTGGATGCAAACTTGCTGAGGGAGAAGTATACACTAGGATTTAGTGATATAACAAACGTGAAGTAACTGGGAACCCTATAAAATAAGCCACAAAGTTAGCCCACATCAAATCACAGAGCAAGGTCAGCAGATGCGGAGACTCGTACTGTACAGTGGTTGCAATCTTTCTCCACAGTCCATAATTACAGACCTTTAAACTTGATGTGACCTTCAGATTAGTTCAGGAATGTAGTTTAGACAGCTTAATTGAAAAGAAAGTTGCTGGAGCAGCAGCAAACCTTACTTCACCAAATCCAATGCACCACATTGGTTGCTGTGGAGTAAAAATAACAACAACTGGACTCTAGACCAATGGAAATGTGTTCTTTGGGGTGATGAATCATACCATTCGGTGTAGCAATCCAATACATGCTGGGTTTGTCAGTTACCAGGAAACAGCACCTGTCTGACTGCATTTTGCCAAAGGTAAATATTTGATGCTAAGTGGATTATGATATGGGCCTGTATTTCAGGAGTTTGAGTTATACCCTCAGGTGTAGTGAAAGGAACTCCAAAACTCAGCATACCAGTTTGGGAATCGCTTCTTTCTATTCCATGGTGATTGTGCACCATTGCTCAATATACAGTAAGGCAAGGCAATTTTATTTTTGATAGCACACTTTCAACAACAAGGTAAGTCATTGTGCTTTACATGATTTGGGGGTTAAGAAATATAATATAACAAAATATATGAAAAAAACAACAAAACAATTAAGAATAAAACATGAAAAGAATAAAAAATACAACATTAAAAGAGGTAAAAAAAACAGCAACACAGCAATTAAGAGTCATAATTGTTCACTCAAAGGCAGCTCTAAGCCGATGAGATTTAAGTTTTGATTTAAAGAAGCTCAGTGTTAGAGCAGCTTTGCAGTCGTCAGGAAGTTTGTTTCTAGATAAGGGGAGCATAGAAACTAAAAAGTGCTTGTACACATTTGGTTCTGATTCTAGGGGTGATTAGTAGACTACAATTGGAGGACCTGAGTGGTCTGGGTGGTTGGTATAGTGGCAACAGGTCTTCAACATATTTTGGAGCTAAGCCACCTAATAATTTATAAACTAGCATGAGTATTTTGAGGTCTATTGTCTAAGCTACAGGGAGCCAGCGTAAAGATTTCAGAACTGGCTTGATGTGTTCTACTTGCCTGGTTTTAGTGACGCCGTGAGTAGCAGCGTTCTGGAACAGCTGTCGGATTGACCTTTTGGGTATACCTGTGAGGACACTATTGCAGTAATCGAGTAATCAAGCTCACTCTTGATTGTTCCTCTTTAGGTCCAAAAATAACTACTTCAATTTTGTTCATGTTCAGCCAGAGCAAATTATGGGACATCCAGCTATTGATTTGCTCAATGCATTCACTTAAGGTTTGGATGGGTTCAAAGTCACCTGGTGATGGTAATGCAAAGCTGAGTGTCAACTACATAGTTATGGTAACTAATCCTTCTGAATGTTATAATTTGGGTTAGGGGAAGCATGTAGATATTGAACAGAAGAGGTCCCAGAATGCAGCCCTGGGGGACCCCAGATGGGATTCTGTTTGTTCTTATGAGAAATTGCCTATTAACAGAAAGAATGTCCTGTTCTTCATGTAGGACTCCATTCAGCCAAGTACTATACCAGAAAGTCCGACCTAGCTGTTTGTCGTTCAAGTAGTATTTTATGATCATCATTGTCAAATTCCACGCTTAGGTCTAACATAACCACCACTGTGGTAAGGTCCACAAAGACATGAATAAGTGAGTTTAGAGTTGACTGATTCACGCTGAGTCCTGATCTTAACTTTCTAAAAGACCTGTAGATTTTCAACATCAGTGTCTTACCTTTCACAAGTGCTGCTGAAAGAATGGTCAAGACTTATCTGTAACATACTCCTAAACCTTTTTGGAAGCTTATCCAGAATAATTAACGCTCCTAAATATACAGATGTGGGCCGGCATCACATTGAACCGCATGGCTTAAGAATGAGTTAACATACGTGTGATAAGTGTATAGTCCACGAAATGTGAAGGATTTAAGGAGTCCTATTATTGTGACTGGTGACAGACAGTTGTTGGACACATCGGTTTCAGATTTAAGTCTAAGTACACAGTCGTTTTAGTTTTTTATATGCCGTTGTTGGAAATTTTTTATTTGAACATCTTAGCTCTTTCAGCCTTATAGAACAATATGAAGCCATGATTTATGGGTTAGTTAAACTCTAGAAAGAAATAATAAAACTGGTCCAGGTGTTGGACTATGTGTCTCTCATTATAAAAAAGAAACAAAAACATGTGCATTAAAAAAATTCTCCTGCAAACATTTTCCTGTCATGAACCAGTCCTACTCAAGATCATGAATATTGAGAAGTAAAACAACCCAAGGTATAACTTCAAAAACATGAATGGTAAAAAAACGTTTAACAAAAAACGCTTAAAAGGTGAACATTATGAAATTTACAAGGACAACATGTTATTACAGTGCCACAAATGTAAATTCTTTTAGTGATTCATTTATTGATACCCACTTAGTTTAAGACAGATTTAGGGGTGGGATTTTTCATTTCAGTCCTCAAGGGCTTAGAGGTAGTGCAATTGTAAAAAAAAAAAAATTAAGATGTCTATAAGTGTCCATCAAATTCTTTCTTATGAGAAATATGATATGCACAATTGTGCTGTCACCTGTGCAGAGCTTGCTCAACATTTGCATCTGGTTACGTTTCTTACAGTGAAATTAAGAATTTTTTTTCTACAACATCCCAGTGACAAGTAGGACAGAATGGAAGACACAACAAGTTCAAGCTGAAATCCCCCATGACTTGTGCAAAGTGGTTGTCTACCACCAATTTGGGAGACTGGAGTGGAGTGAGGTTTAGTCACAGTTCTGCCCCACCATGAATAAGAAGTCAAAACATTTGTGAAGGGAAAAAGATGAGAAAAAAATATAGACAATACATTTGTGGACACATAATCAAGAAACATCAAAGATCTTATCCCAGTTCTCGAAGAGATAATCAGTAGTATCCTCAATAGCTTTGAGACTCATCAAAACGGCCAAGAAAAAATTTGTATCAATGCCGCAACTGTAATCCAAAAGTGTGTGCTTGAATAGTTCTCTAGATAGTTTTCATTTTGTTATTACAACAAATGTTTGATAATATCCATGGTTATGCCGTATGTGTTCTCATTTTAGCTTTGAATTTTAAGCAGAACTCCTCCATCCCACCCTCATACATCACTACTGTTAAAACTCACTCTGTGTTTTCTTTAAATTGTTGTTGCCTCTTCAACACAATGTGCCTCTTCTATCTTTGCTGCTCTCTTGCTCCATGTCACATGATAACATGTTTTCATCTGATAAATACTGCTCACCTCTTCTGTTGTTTCTTTCTGCTTTCTTTTTTTGCTTACATTTCTCTATCTGATTTTGCTTTGTTCTTCTCTTGTTTGCATGCTAGTCTCACAAGCGACTTTCCAAAGTAAGCATTACTCTTTTTTTCTGTCTTTCCAACATTTCCGTTCCCACTCCGAAACTTCTTGCCTTGTATGATGTCCTGTGGAAATGTTTACAGTGTTTCACACCTTTACCTTTCCCCTATGTTGTAAATCCCTATATTTAGAAAAGGAACTTTTCATTTCCCTCTGATTGATGCTGTACTTTTCTTTCCTCTTGTATTAATATTTAAAGTAGCTAATTGTTTTACTATATTATTTAATTTCTATTGAGCACTTGGAAAGTAAAGAGGAATTTTCAGAATTTATTGAATAGTCAGCCTTTTTTTCTTTCAAATTTAAGCCCAAATGAAGTTATTTAACTAGTGAATTTATACATAAGGTCCACATTTTTTATACACATTTACCGAAATGATTACATTCCTCCTTCTTCTGTTTTGCGCATATGAGCTTTACCTCTCTTGACACTTAAATCACTGTTACTCTGTGGGTGACTACACCTGCATAACCTCTAACGTAGACTCTAAAATCAACATCCTAACCAAAAAAGGTCACCCCGGAACTTTATCAGAACTTCAATATTACCGTATTGTTTCTTGTGTAACTCTTCTGTTTCTCATGGAGAATTTGCTTTTTTTTAAGAGCTTTACTGTCCAAAAGTCTGTGTTAGGTCTTGAAAAAGCTCCCAAAGATTGCTGTGATATTTCAGTGTGGCTATGAAATTAGTTCATGCATCAGGATGCAGTGACTCACAAAAGTACTCATACATCTTGAACTTTTTCCACTTTGACGATGCTACAATCGTAAACATTAACAAAATCTTTGCAGGATCTTTTCCAACAGACCAGCACAGAGTAGCACATAGTTATGAAGTGTTAAACATTTTCACTAATGAAAATCGGAAAGGTATGAGATGCAATTATTTTCAGCTCCTTGGTGTCAGTACTCTGTAGAGCAGGGCTTCCCAACTCTTGTCCTCAAGATCTACAATCCTGCAACTTTAAGATTCATCCCATCTCATCACAGCTGAATCAAATGAAGATCTTATTATCAGGCCTTTGCAGAACTAATTTGATTCAGGTGCGTTGGAGCAGTGATACTAGGTGTTTAACGGTACACCAAATGTCTTGGTTTGGTTTGTACCATTGTTCAATTTCAAAAGTTGGGTTAATCTTTGATATAGTTAAGGAACAAAGGGAAAACTATTTTTGTGTGTAATTACATTTAAACAGCAGGTTCCAGGTTAAAGTCCTTATAGTCCTCTTTAGAGAAATATATTAGGATGTTTAAAAGAAATGTGCTCATACATAAATTATTATGCATTTTGGAGTTTTTTGTGAGAAAAGGTAGCCTCCACCAGATGACTTTTCAGCTTGATCAATAGAAAACTATGGATTTTAATGCCAACTCTGATACAGAAGAAACTTTAAAAGTTTTCAACGACACATATGATGAAGCACAGCTGTGAGCCTGCTGCATGCCCCAGAGAGCACAGAGAGACCAAGGGGAGAATGAATGGCCAAAACATTGCTAAGCGAAGCTAACATTCTAAGCCTGGATGCTGTAAGCTACCTTTAGTGCTTCTTTAACAACCCACTTGGAACACTGCTTTTAATCTTTTATATCATTCTTGCAACAAAGTTAGTAATTAGCAGATTTTAGAAAACAAGTCTTAGAATATAAAGATCCCATCAGCGTAGAGTGGAGCCTCTGATCGATCTGTGATCATGTCTACCGCCTGCTAAAGTTCCAGAAGCAACGTCTAACAGTGAATTTGATCACTGCATCAGTATCCAATGTTATGCTCCACTACGTTGTTGGGATGGTAATCCTCAGGTCTGAAGTGAGCACCACTAACACCCATGTTTTCCATAGCAGAAGTCTTGTTAGATGCAAAAAACACAGTTAGGGATGCAAGATGGTGGCTTTTTTGGGTGGGTTGATTTTTAATTATTTTATGGATTTAGGGGCTCGACTTTGGACTTATGGACGCAATGTCCTGACTATCTGGTGATTGTACATTCTTCACAAACACAAAAATCATACTTGCCAAACCCCCCCCGATTATCTTTATGTGACTGACAAAAGCTGTAGTTTCAGTTACTTTTTAAATCTTCCGAGATATTTAAGATCTTTAACATATTAAAAACGGTTTGAAACACCTCAAGTCTAGTTTCTTTTCCTTTCAGCTGCTCGATGGTAACTTCAGTAGTAGATCAAGGCTTTTTCTTCCAGCTCTCTGAGCCCAATCATGCTTTTGTTTCAGCAGAAAACAAAGTTAAAGCAAAATCAACAAACTCAATGCTGCGCTGCTACTTTCTCATTTTCTCCTGAAACAGAATCCTGTGAGTTTTTAGAATGATTAATAAGCATTATTCCTAAACGTTTAGTGCTGCTGAGCAGGGGCGTATCAAAGAAGTTAATAAAGCGGGGCTAAAAGGGACCAGGATGGGTCTGGCACTGTAACACCATGGCCCTTTTCAATGTCTCCCTTATTCTGAGGTCTCAAGGTTGGCAAGTATGAAAAAAATAAATGTAGCAAACACTGACTCTCGATAACACAAGCTAAAATCAAGCACTGATGCTAAAGGATGTGGATAACCAGTTACCGTGGCAACGTGTTGTTCTGTAACACTGGGAAGCTGACGTGTTCACAATAGAAGCAGGTTTTCCAGCTGCTGCTCTCAGTTAAAAGAAGAGCATCTGTTGCTTGCTAAAGTGTAACACAGTTATTCTTCCGTTTGGAAACCTAGTACACACGTAGGTACTGGACCAAGGGGTGTATACCCAAAATTTTGAATACAAAGAGATGTCCCGCCACACCCCCAAGAGATACATGATACATTTGCAGGATGTTAGATCTCAAGGACTAGAGTTGGGCACCCCTGCTGTAGACCACCCTTGTAATGCAATTAAAGGTAGATGTCTGTTATTGTGTTTCTCTAGCTCAGTCACATTAGACCAGAACCATCAGTGACAGGCATTTTCCGGATCTCACTACAGATCCTGAAGTAGATCCAGGGCAATGGATCATTTTTAACATACAACCATTCCAATGTGGTTTCATCGTAGGTCAAGGTCCTGCATAAAGTTGAATCTCTACTCTAGTCTCTTGGGGATTGGAGCGTTCATAAATGATTGGCCTTTATTTAGCTCCATAAATATTTTTGTTTGACTCTGAACCAGCTTCCATGTCTGCATTTAAATAATGCCACGCAGCCCATAGTATGATGCTGCCACAGCCATGTTTCATAGTTGGAAGGATGTGTTTAGGTTTATGTGCAATACTGCTTGGAAGGCCATGCCTTAGTAGGTATGCAGTGCCTAACTCTTTGCTATTTTAGATGGAGTTTGATGGTGTCTTTTAAAAGCTTGGCACTTTGTTTTATAAACTAACACAGTCTTAAACATCTAAGCTTCCTCTTTAAGATCCTTAAGGTCTTTAAGAAATAATTTGTTCTCTGAGGCTTTCTAGGAAAATAAATTATTAATATCTAAGTGACTTCTAAAGGCAATGTTTTCCACTGCAATTTATTTATTCGTGGGGATTAGAATAAAGGAGGTTAAATATTCTAACATTTGTAAAAGATTTTGAAAACCATGTCTCATTTTCTTTTACTTTCAGTTTGTCTTGGTCTATCACGTACAATTCCTTTGAAATACATTGACCTTTGTGGTTGTAACATGACAAGATGTGAAAAAGGTCAAGGGGTATAAATACTTATGCAAAGTTGTTTGGTTTTATGTTATGAATATCCATGTTTTTGTTGCAAAATGCAAAATTGACACAAATTTAGTAGTATTTAAAAGTTCAGTGCTTCAAAGTTTGCTCTTTGCAGCTTGTTTGAGGGGGTGCACTTGAAAAGTTCGTTATCACACAAACACACACACTCAAATTTAGTAATTAATCACGTTTATTTTCTGTGCTACAGTCTAAAGCTAGGCTGTTGCAGTACCCCCCAAGAAAAACTTTGGGCCACAGTGGTCACATGACCCATAAAAGCATGAGGTCATTTTAGCAACGTGAGCCCGATCATCCTAACCCTAATGCAATCCAAATGAGAGTGCATTCATCAGAAACAGACGGCCTGTGCCTCACCATGAGAATGGATTAATGATGACAGCAGTGACAGGGGTGCAGAAAAAATCAATCAGGCTTCTCATGTAAAGGCAGCAGCTACATGAACGTTTGTATTCAGTCGTGCACTGACATTTTCACGCATCTGCCTGCACTTTTTCGTGCTAGTCACTATTCTTAAAGTTGCATAAAAACTTTGGATCTCGCCTTTTACTTTCCCCATCTTCCATGTCTGTCTGTGTCCATCCTTCTCATCGCTTTGCTTAACTTTTGGGTTTCTCTGTAATTTCCTTTCAGTATGACAGACTTAATCTGATTAAAGTAAGGATTTTTTCTTTTTTCACCTGACCTCCTGACAAACCCTGCTGTCCCATTAATAAACCCCTCAGCCCAACTCTTCCTTTGTAGCATAGCTGTGCCAGCAGAGACGCCCCTTTCATAGTGTCACTCCCTTCTGTCTTTTCCAGTGCTTCCTATCTCCTTTGAAATCGTAGGTAACATAAACTGCATTTGTGCATTTTGGTTGCACAGTCATCTAACTACTTAACCCTAAAATAGTCTATAGAACCTCTAAAGGGACAAGGGGAGAAAAAAAACGTTGGTAGATCTTGCAATACTTTTGCAAGATCTCACAATACTTTTGTGAGATATCGCAAAGGTTTTGCATTATCTCATAAAGTTTTCCATCATTGAACTAGAAGTAAAAAAGACACTGGAGGAGCGTTGCCCTAACATGAAACAATATTAAATTCAGTCTTGCCCATAGACATGGCTTAGAAATAAGTTAGAGACATCTGAAAAGAATACTCAGGGCGAGGGGACTTTTTCGTCATGAAGGGTATTGTGATCTTGCAGTCCTTGTTGAATCCTGGGACGGATGATATGTATGCTCCTCCGTTGCTGTCTTTCTGTTTTACTTCTGGTTCCCTGATATAGGAAAAAACTTTGCGAGATCCAGCGAAACTTTTGCAGGATTTTCCAAAGGTGTTTTTTTTTTTTCTCCCCTTGTCATTCAGGGGCTCCGTAGCATACAGAACAATGGTGATTAATATGCTATTTTAATTATTTCAGAATCAGAATCGGTTTTATTGCCATTGTTTGAGAACAAGTTCACAAACTAGGAATTTTTTTCGGTACAGTTGTGCACATAAAACATTTAACATAAATAAAAAATAAATAAAAAAAATAAAAAGAATGAGCTATGAGGCTAAAGTCTTTATAATTTTAGAATTTATTTATTTAAGAGGATAAGCCCCTTGAGATGCAACCATCTCATTTTCAAGAGGGTCCTCAATGGAACAAAAAATACAAAACAGATGCAGCGATGCAGACATTGTGTAAAGAAACAAACAAAAAAAAACAAAAAAATAAAAAAAATAATAAATAAATAAAATAAACAAAACAACACGCCTAGCACTCACAAACACACGAGCAGCCACACAACCACGCACACAGGGCTCTCTACTAATAAGGAGTACGGACATTACAATTATAAAAATATAAAATAAAGTAATAATAATAGTACAGATTAGAGATGCTAAGAGTTACAAAATGACATTAAATAATTAAATACAGAAATGCAAAATACAAAGCATATATAATAAGAATAGTAATTAAAATCAAAAGCAGTTGCATACAGTATGAAGTTGTTGCAGGAGGGCATTTTTGAACATTTGATAGGAGGTTATGGAGCGGATAGAGGATGGAAGACTGTTCCAATCAGCAGGGGCTTTGAATAGAAATGCATATTTGCCAATTTCCTTTTTAGTTCTTGGAACAACAAAAAAAGTTTGGTTAACATGCCGTAAACTATAAGAGGAGCTAAAAGGAACTAAATATTGTTTCAAATAATAAGGATAACTGAGATTAATGCACTTGAAAATAAATAATAACCAATGAAATTGTCGTCTGGAGGATGGAGTGAGCCAGGATAGTTGACAGTACAGATGACAATGATGAGTTCTGAAGGGGCAACGAAGAATAAATCTGCACAGACTGTTATAGACAACGTTGAGTGAGTGAAGGTTAGAGGCTGTGGTGTTTTGATAAATAATATCACAATAATCTAATATTACAAATACAATTTGATTTGATTGACAATGTGTCTGTTTTAGGATTTTAATATACTGTACAGACCTGTAAATTTAACAGGCAACTACTAACAAGCAACAGCAAAGAGCGTTGTTCACTGAACATATTTTTTTTCAGCAGAGATGAAAATAAAATGTTCACGTTTATAGTGTTGTTAATGAAAAAAAGGAAAGAAATATGAATGAACAAAAGGTAAAAAACCATATCTCCTCTTGTTCATGTTTTCACAAAAGCCAGTGTTTTTAAATGCTTACCTAGCATCATGATCACATGCATGTTTCTCTTGTTATTGACAGGAAGTTAGAGAGATAGCACCAAAACAATCCAAGACAGTACTTTAAAATTAAGATAAACAAGTGTTTGTTTGTCATAGAGAAAATAGGGGGAAAATCCAGCTTTAGTGCATTTAATGAATGAACAGAAATCCTTTTCAGTATTAAACTTATTACCAACTAAAGCTGATCGAGGGGGCAAAAAAATTGTCAGTTTTCAATTTCTTGCCGACCAATATGTACATTTCTAGCAAGGAGCCTGAGGACTGTCAATCTATTGATTGATTTGTTTTTTTGTTTTTGTTTTTTTGTATCTTTTTTTGCCTGTGGAGGCCATTTAGGTGACTAAGTATTGTAGTTAATATTTTTATTATCTCCTATATAGCTATTAATTTCTGCAGATGCTGTTTTTGTGTCAGTAATGAGTAATTATCATACTGAAAGTTTGTCTTGCTATAAGTCATAAGCCACAGAGTTCACAAAATTTGTAAAGCTGCATAGTACTAAGATTATTAGATTTTAAAATGACTATCTTCTTTGAGCATCACTTGTAAAATGTATTTAAATGATTGTATTGATGGCAATTGCAGTGTGCTGTGTAGCTATATAATCACACTACTTCATGTAATTGGTGTTATGAAGTAAGCAATTTGATATATAATACGTTTAATTCTTCAACCTCCTTACAATTAGTTTTCGACGGCTCTGGGTCAAAGAATTAACAGATAAATGACTAAAAAGCATATCATGATTTTTATCATCACTTTTTTCATAAAAATAAAAACAACAAATTATATTTGTGCAAAATGTATGTCCACATCCCACATTGCTACTGTCCTACTTTTCTGGATCAATATGTTGTATTAAATGCAAAGTAATACGCGATCATGTCAATAACAGGGATCTTTGTCGCTTGCTCTAATAGTTAGCAAATGCTAATGGGTTTCTTTCTCAAATAGCACAGGTATAAGAAAGGATTTGCAGAGGTTTTATGTTTTATTGCAAAAATGTTTGTGTTTAAAACCAGCTGTCCTGTAATTAATCCAATTTCTTCTGTGGAGATTGTTTTTTCTGTCTATGCTAATTTTTGTTTAAGTGGAGAGATGGATTATTTAACAGTTAGGTTTACTTTATTTATTTAGTGCTGATTCACAACAAATCTCATCTCAAGGCATTTTACAAAATCACACATGCATTCCAATCAGCTTAAAAGATTTCAATCTAATGAATCCAGTCAGATTGAATCGAGATATCCCAACACAGATACCATCCCTCTACTGCTTATCATTTTAATACCTTTAGAATGCCTCATTTATGCTCCATCATAATACAATTATTCAATCGTGGTACAATATCATTTAGCAACAAAAAAAATCAAACATACAGTCTCTAACATACATGTAGGTCTTATCCAGGCAGTGGCCTCCAAGTATGTGCACACTCGTGCCTCTGTCACCTTCAAATCAGATTAGCCCACATTATCTCAGCGATCGTCACAGTTAGGCCTCAAGCCTGAGGCTACAGCTGACTGTTTCTGACTGCACGAACAGAAAATAACCAAAGCTTCATTTCAACTGGTAGTCTTCCACAGCTGGTAGTGCATGTTTGTAAGTCTGAATGAAATACAGTTTAGGTAAATATTTACCATCAGTCCAGTTTAAAACTTTTGCACGCCATATAGTGTCTCTTTGATCGTGCTGTAAAAATTCTAACTATAGTCTTTGCAGGTAGGGAAAACATTCTGCCTGAGTTGACAATTTTAGACAAATAAACAGTTATTACCAGTCGTCTGTTATGCAATTTTTCATGTTTTACTTTCCCTTCCTGTCCTCATGTATGACCCTTGACATGCTTACCTAGCATCATGATCACATGCATTTTTCTCTTGTTATTGACTTTTGTTTATTACAGTAAAATTGCAATGCTTCTGTATGTGTCTGTGACATATAATCACATGTTCATTGTTAGAGATTTATCTGCTGCCCTCTGCTGTTTGAAAACTATAACAAACTAAATGATTAGATGATAATGTCTAAATTACTGGCAGCGGAAGTGTCTGCATCTAAACACTTCCTTGTACCATAATAGCCTAAGTGCATGAATCATAATTTATGTGTTGTGTGGTAGATTGTAATGTGATATTTGTAACTCCAAAAACTGTTACAAGCATAAGAGCATGTTCAAAGTTTTTGAAAATATTTTTTTCTTTTTTAATTATTATTTCCAGAAATGCATATTTGGCAGTTTTAAAAAAAAAAAATTGTGAAGGATTTTCTTTAAACAAAATGCACAATGCAGAATGCAAGAATTTTTGGAAAAAAAAAACTGTTTAATATCTTTTATCCATGAGAGTTAGCAAATCTACACTGCTTAAAAAGTGGTACGTTAGTGAACCTTTAGTTTGCTAGAAATTGGTCTTCTGCTGTAATAATATATACAGTCTATGCCTATAACCTGGGATTAGATGAATGATGCTGGGTATAATTACTAACTAATAGACCTTAAATTCTTTCTCTTTTCTTTCTCTTTCTACAGAAGAGCCAAAGCTGGTACAATGTAAGTAATTTCTCGCTTTTTTGTACGCTTTCTGCAGATGTGTGTTCATCATTTAAGTAAGGGGTGAGTGGGTGTGTTTGTGTGTGCGTGTGCGTGTGTTTGCGTCATGCATGTGGAGTGTCCTTTATAAGGATGAGAGGTTGTGGTGCTTAGTCCTGTTTAAGCACCAAACTACTACTGGCTTATTTGTCCTGAAGACAGAGATTAACATGGGTTTAAAAAAAGCCACAGGTGTCCTTTTAATGCAGGGTTACCAGGACATTGAGAGGCTATGAGAGCACAGTAACTTAAGCAAAACAGTAAATCTTTTGTACCCTGCCTAGGGTTTTTTTCTCTTGAATAACATAATAGATTTTATTATTCAACTGTTTTTAATCCAAGTTTTATTTTGCACCACTAGGTGGTGTGCTAAAGCAATTTTTTTGAAACTGTTCCCTGGTCATCTGCTTAATAGTGACTTTTCACTATGCTCTACTTTCATACTCTGAAAGAATGAGCATTACTTAATGCAACAAAACAGAATATACAGAACAGGAATGAGTTTGCTCAACTCACTTTCGGTCAACGTTACAATGCTTCTCAAAAACAATAAATAAATAAAATAAATCCTGTCTCAAGTATTTGACGTGTTCTCTTAATACAACCCTAAATTTTATCAAATGTAACAACCCAGCATAAGGTGGTGTATGACTTGAAAATGGAAGAAAAAATATATATTTTGACTTACAGTACATGCTAATTGGTGGGCCAAAAATCTAATCACCCTCAGCGTGCCTTCCACCCAATGAAATATAGTGGTGATGACAGCATCATGCTGTGTCGATGCTTTTCTTCAGCAGGGACTGAAAAGGTTTTCAGAACTGATTTGACAATGGAGGGAGCTCAAACCAGGGGAATGCTGGAATAAAACCTGTTCACATTTAGCCAGGACAATGGCTCAGAAAACTACAACTAGGGATAAAACAAAATGTTTTAGATCAAAGGATAGTAATGTGTTGACCCTAGTTCATATCGTGCGTTCTATTTGCCCAACAAGTTGGAACTCAGAGCTTGGTTTGGCGTCACGCCCGAGTAAACAGTATTCCATTAACAAAGCATAAAAAAAGAACGAAAAAGCAGTAGACATAGAGCATACAGTGATTAAGAATGTCTTGAATAAAAAAATGTATGAGAGGTCAGGCTAGTTCTTTCAAGTATTGAAAAGGACTAAAGTTGTTAGAGTGAAGAGTTTTGGTTTAAAAACATAGTAAATGCACTTTGTCAACCAGAGATGTGACTGCAATGGTGGCAGTACCCCACAGAAAAGCGCTACACTTCCTGTATACCTGGCGGGGAATTGCTTTGCAAGACTCCCCAGGCGACGGAGAAGTCTGAAACTAATATGTCTCTGTTGATACGTGTATGTGCCTGTGCAAACTTGCTGACGGAGAAGTATAAACCAGGCCCTAGAATGGCTCAGTGTAATCTAAGCTTGGAAGGTGCTCCTCACTTTTTGTATTTTACTTGTAGCACAAAAATCTAAAACCTATGTGTCAGGTTCCTTATACTTTGCCATTATGCACTACTTTGTGTTGAACTATCCCATAAATTCATAATAATATACACTGTTTCATTCTTACAGTCTTAAAAAGAGTGAAAAAAAATTTTCTAGGCAATATAAGTCATTCTTTGACCAGGAGTGATTTATTCCAATGTTTCCCCTTTTTTATTTTATTTATTTTTTTATTCCCTGTGTGTACATTCTCCCCCTTCTCTCCCAGCATGAAAGACAGCACATCATGAGAGTAAGCATGACTTGTATTCTTGTGCAACCCAGCTGTCTTTCTCTGTCTCTAATTTTTCAGATGAGAGGAATTATCATTACCCTCCTTCCTGTTTCTCATTTCACTAAAAGTTTGCTCAGCGTTGTTATCACCAACTGCAAGCCACAGTTTGAAGGACGTTAATGAGATAAGTTGGAAAAGACAAGTTTAAACCCAGTTACACAACTTTTTTTTTTTTTTCTAATGGCTATTTATGCCAAGTGGATTTGTTTTTAAACGTCTCTTCGACTTACTTGAAGGTCTATCCCCAAGCGAGCTTCTGTTTGTGGCGTGCAACAGGTGACAACAAACAGACCGAGCTCCTTGCTGTACTAAACAACTTGGCAAATTGCTGGAAGGGCTTCTAGACGAGCCATGGGAATGGTGCATGGTGATTTGAGCTTAGGCATGTTTCCATCCAGATTGACTCCATTCAACAAAGTTCTGCTCAGCATTTGGATTTCGAGTTTTAATAATTTAATGAATGAACACAGAAGTGTTCCCACTTCAGAAAAAAAAAAAAAAAAAACTTGACCTGAAAAATCTTGGTCAGAAAAGAGTCCAGAAACCCTCTTTCTTATTAGCTTTTTTATAAATGTAGATGTTGATGGGGCAAGCCTCTACTGTAAGCAACACATCCTCTAACCTTGCACTGTGACTAGTATTAGCTTACAATTTTCACATTATTAACTGCTCTGGCTGACCATCTTACTCACAAAGCAATTTGCACTAATAATACGCTGCCACACACACTCCAATCAAGTTCTGTGAGTCTTACAAATCATTTCTGTTTTTAAATGTCTATGTAAATGTGTACTTATACAGTTTACCTTACTTATCCTGTCTCTACAAATTAAACCGTTTATATGGTTCTAAAATCAAGCATATTTCTTAGACCCTAACTTGCTGAACTTAAGGTTTGAGCACACTGCACACAGAAAGTTATTAAAGGGAGAATGCCCCCACTCCTCGTCTGTGTGTCAATTCCAAAGAAAATCTGTGCGAGGAGCCAAAACGAAGTCTCCAAGCAACGCGTACTGCAAACCTGAGTCTATTACACCAGTTCTGTAAGGAGGAATGGGCTCAGATTCAAGCAAACTATTGTGTGAAGCTTGTGGACAGGTACCCAAAACATTTCTGCTAGATATTACAGTCTAAAGGCAAGCTAACAAATAATGAGGAATTGTATCTGAAGATCTCCATTTCATTGTCATAGTTCTGGGATTTAGCACTTGAAATATTTTTGATAATTCTAACCGACCTAAAAAAGGAAGAACTGTGCCTAATTTAAATTCAGACAGTTCGCAAAGAAAATCCATGTGTCTTTTTATGCAGTACATGAAAATATCTGTTTTTCAACTTCTATCACGTCCCTGGAGGTTTTGTCTTTACATCCATAACTGGTATAGCTTATTTGCATGTTAGCCTGTGTGTGCATGCTTGCAAGTGCACCACTTCACAGAATTATTGGCCTCCATTATCACTTATGACTTAGAATTAAAAAGCTATATGTTCTAAAATTTTAATATCATATTTTCTCTAAAAGTTTTTTTTTAGCTTGCATTTACATACGTTTGTTAAAGTGCTTCCTTGGTTACCGTGATGTTAGCATCAAGGGGGCAAACACCAACAAGCAATAAAAGAAGTGAGACCAGAATTTAAAGTTAATGATTGCAGTTTTCTATCTGCACTGATAAAACCAACAGACCTTCTTCAATGAGTGAAACACACTCATTTGACTGGGATGAACACACGATCCTCCAGTACACGCCCTGGATTTCAGTACCGGTCTCCTGCATCCCCTACTGTTTGTTCAGTAGGTTAATAATAAGCCCGATCAATACACACCATGTATCTGCAGGCATACGTCATTCGTTGGCTGATACAGGCACCTGAATTCTGGACATCACATCATTCACAATGGCCCCTTTCTTTGTCGTGGTTATTGAAGAAGTGGAAAAGAACTAATGAGTAGTCAAGCAGCAGTTGATTTTGAGAAATGAATCCCCACTGCCGAATTTAGCTATCTCTCCACTTTTAATTCACTTTTCATGTCTCATATTGTCCCCTTGAATGGGGAAGCTAAGAAGAAACCGTTGTGCAGATATGAGTTATACATTTGGTTCATCCAGCAGGAGGCAGGAGGAATTCAAACTGTTTGCTTTTTGTTCTTTCTGTAACAGCCTCTGAGACCTCCAGAGCTGTTTCATACCTTCCTGCCGACTGAAAAGTTTCACGTTTGTATAAGTTGGGGGAACGTGTTCTTGGATTGCTTTTGAAGGGGTGCAAAAGATAGAAGCAGTGAGAACCCTCGATCTTCTCAGAGGGGGTATCAAGTATCAGGAGAACGGGAAATGTTCTCAATTCTGAGACAGGAAAAAGCACTTTTGTCCCCCCCCCCCCCCCCCCAAAATGGACTCGGCACATACCATAACAGCAAGAAAACAGGATTATTTTCTCCGACCCAGTTTCCCTCTGCTCAGCTTCTGTATGTCCAGCTGAATCACTTCCTTAACGAGACTTTGCGACTAAGTAAACTTTCATCATTCTTTACTGCTTGTAAACAGAGTGATTACAGAGCACTCAAACCTGGACAGAACCACACACACACAGAAACACACACACACACACACATGCTCTACTCACACACTTACTAGGAAGAGTAGGCAGGAAAAAAAGGGAAACGCTTACGGCATGATAATAAAGGACTTGTTGGCCGGGGTAACTAGAGGGCAACAGCCATAACTCCTCTCCCTGTGTGTGTGAAAGGAAGCGGGAGAGCTCAGCAGAACCACAGAGCAATATACGGATCATGTGGCTGGAGCTCGGAGCGTCCAGCGCTCAGTGCTGAAGGGGATCGGCACCACAAAGAAAGTCAGGGGGGAGGTGCACACACCCTGGCTTTTACAGCTGTGACTGACAGAGGAGATTTTCAAACTTTGTTACATTCAGACACCCAAAGCTACAGAGCTGACGAAGTGAACATGGAAATGGATGAGGATGGTACGATGTCGGAGTGGGAGGCCGTGCTGGAGCTGGATGAGGCGCTGGCAGGGTGGCTCATGCAGGGTCCAGCCAGAGGGGAGTGGGGCTGGGAGTGGGGATGGGCCGCGTCGAACCTCCAGGACCCAGAGTGGGACGATGAGGATATTCCTGCTGTAAGTTGACCGCCACTTGTAAACAAGAAGCAGAAATGTACCTTTCTCGGTCAGAGGGGAGATAAAATCAGCAAACAAGCTTTTTCTTTACTGCTCTGTGTACTAATTCCTGGGGACTAAATAAAACCTCTGATTTGGTTATGAGTCATATCTGCTGGAATCCTGATGGAGCTCAGAGGTCTGTTGTTAATAGACATCATCAGGTTGCTGTGTGGCTGACTTAATATTCCAACTGTGTTACGAGTGTTGGGGCGTTTTTAGAGGGTTTGGAAGAGGTAGTGTACGCAGTTCATTAGACAGTCATCTCTCACAATGTGTTTTATATTACCTCCTTTTTCTTTAACCTGAAACAGCAAAATAAATTACCAAACTTCATGTCTTCACTTCAGACTAAAGGGCTTGTGCAGCCCTCCTAAGAAGGAATTTATTTTTCTTTTGTCTGAGTAACCCTCTCCTTCCTCCATTGTCAGCGATGGTTTCCTGAGCATTTCCTGACGAATAGGAAGCCTCTAGCACGGATTCCAGGAACCCTCTCTATGGAGCACATTTTGAAATTTCACACAGGCTTGGACTGGAGCAAAGTTTTCCTAGAAGAGAGGAGAAACTTTATTGCATTTTAGGCCACAATCTTTCACTTTTTGTGTCAACTGTCCTCCGAATAAAACTCCCGTTCATGGAAGTTAGTTTCTTTTTATAGGAAAACTGATACTTTAACTGGTAAATTGTAAACGTTAGTCTCTTGTGATACGATCATCACCCTGCAGAGTCTGTCCAACCTCAGCGTTATGTCACCTTTTTTCTCAATATCAGGAATCACATAATCTTGCATATAGTTTTGGGCTACATTTCTCCATTGTCACTCACTATCTGTCCATTTCCTGCAACGTGTGAAAATCCCCCACAGACAGAAAGTCAAGGAGTGATAGATGAAAGCAAACATCTTTTCATAAACTGTGGGTGGTTTTAACCAGGTTGTCTCATGCGCTTGTCCTGCAAAAGCCAATTGTGACTGTGCATGAGGATGAGAGTGGACGAGTTTTGGAAGCATTTAGATCTGTGTCTGTGTGGTGTTTCTGGTGCTGCTGCAGGTGCTGAGCCCGACATACAAGCAGCGCAATGAGGACTTCAGAAAACTCTTCAAGCAGCTCCCTGACACAGAGAGGCTCATTGTGGGTGAGTGGACACCCCACACACTGAGGCCATCTGAGGACTGCCAGGGTACACCCAGCCTGTTAGTAATTAAAACACGATTAATCCTCACTGCATAGACACATATTGCACAATAGAAAGTTTTTATTTGACGTGATTATAAGTTGCCTTGTAAAGTAATCAGATCTCTTGAACTTTTCCACGTTTTCAAGTTGCAACTATAAACGTGAGTGTATTCGAATCAGGATTTAGATTACTCAAATGAACTGTTTTTTTAGTACTTTTACACTAACAACATGGAAACTGTTTTACATTTTCCTCTGATAACTAAATAAAAAAAAATCTAATTCAAGCAGTCTGGTTCAAAAGTCACCTCGTTATTAAAAAGACTCCACGTGTATGTAGTTTATTTTTGGCATAAATGAGGCTGTAAGGGCCTTACAACAAAAAAAATCATGGAGACCGAGGAAAACAGCAGATATATCAGGAATAGGTCAGGGTTAGATAATAAAATTATTTCCAATGGTTCACAAATATCATGGAATAAAAATAAAAAGTGTTAAAAGCTGCAAATGACATGAGCATGAGAAAGAGGTTAAACTTTCAGCAAGAAAACAGCCCCGAATAGGCAGCAAGAGATAGAGAGTTTTTTTTATATCAATGTACATACATACATACATACATACAGTAAAATGACCCATTGAAAATGTACACCTTAATCCAATTTAATATCCGGGCCATAATTTAAAAATGTATCTTTACCATATGCTCTTCACCCAAACTGACTGAGCATGACATTATTTAAGAAAGAAGAATGGGCAAAACATTCATTCTCAAGATGTGCCAAGCTGCTAGAGTCAAACCCCAAAAGGCTTGCAGCTGTATTGACTCAGTGCTGTAAATATAAATCCATACCAGACTGTTGAACAATTTTACTCTAACAGTAAT
Organism: Apricaphanius iberus; assembly: GCA_028564705.1. Classification (NCBI taxonomy): domain Eukaryota; kingdom Metazoa; phylum Chordata; class Actinopteri; order Cyprinodontiformes; family Aphaniidae; genus Apricaphanius; species Apricaphanius iberus. Next base: position 1,258,332 of record JAPXFQ010002197.1, read on the forward strand.
CGACAACCATGCATCTTTTTAAATCTGTTTTGCAAATGTGTTCTCTGGAACAAAAGAAAAATCTGTACGATACATTAAAGTTTGCAGATGTGATGTAAAGGAACTGGAAAATGTTACACTAAAAATGCACTTGAATTACCAGAAGTTAGATAATTCCCTGCTGCACATAATGTTGCTAATTGCTTTGTTCTAAAATACATATCTATGTTGTATGCCAGAAAAAGCAAAACTGTAGCCTTTCAAATTGTTGTATGCACCAGAGGTGGTTGCATTTACTAAACGAGTACTGCTATTGTGTAAATGCTGAAACCAATCCCGTCTACTTTTCCTTCACTTTCTAACAGCAGATAACTCAGCATGTTCACCCGTCATAGACCAGCTTCAGTGTACAGCTTTTTTAAATATTCAATACTTTCAGAAGGCATGTTAAAGCCTCAATCAACTCAAAAAGGCCACCTTTGTATTTGATCACTGTGCTTCAAACTGCAACCATTATGGCCGACAACTCAAGGGCTTGATTTATCAACGGTTTTTCGCTTGCTAAAACCGCACAGCCTCACAAAAACAGGCTGCATCTGATTTACTAACATGGCGCAGAGAGCATTGCAGCTGTTAAACCCAGAGCAAGATGCACTCAATCCATTTAGCGCTGTTCCCCATGCTGAATATGCAATGTGGTCGTTTCTGTCAGTAGACCGAGGCAAATAAGTAGGCTGGAACGCCTACTTATTTGCCTCGGTAACTGGTAAATATCTACATAACTGTCAGGTTTATGGCTATTAGTTAATTTCTATTAGCTTATATTGTATTTTGAATTACATTTTTTGTTTGTCAGTAATAAACATGTTGAATGAGGTACCGCAAAGTTAGGACATGCCTTTCAGAAGCGGTAAAAATACACACTAAAAACTAAAAACACCCAAACATTTTGATGTTTAGTAAATCCCACTGCGCCTAGAATGCCCACATATTTGCCTGCTCTCCTCCCAATATTTTGTGTCTTCTGATAGAAATGCCTATATTGCATAATCAGCATGGGGACAAGCGTTAAATGGATTGCGTACAGCTTGCTCCAGGTTTAACAGACGCATCGCTCTCTTTGCCATGTTAGTGAATCAGCTACAGCCTGTTTTTGCGACGCCGTGCTGTTTGCACCGGTTTTAACAAGCGCAAACTGTTGATAAATCAGCCCCTAAATGTATTACTGACAAATGAGAAATATAATTCACACAATTCTGGCCTAATATAAATTAACTCTGTAACAGCCATAAACTTGATATGTATGCTTTTTTCCCATTTTTTTTCCAAAAACACATCATGAATTCATGCATCTTGCTAGCCGTGGCGCAGCTCACATTAGTGTCCACAAAGTTTGCATTTGATTACTGCTCCTTGCGCCTGTTATGATTTATTCATGCAAACTTAGTAGATAACCTGCAAATGAAGGACAACCTATGGTCCCAAATTTTTAGACCCACACTCAATATTGCAGTCATTATTAGGAATCTTGATAAAATAGGGCGAAAGTGTTTCTATTTTACCTCCAATTTGTTGAAACTTGTGTAGCAGTTGTGCGTTTTTACTCTTAAAATTTGGAGTCCTAAACATTGGTGTTCTCAGAAGTTGTCTAAATAATCGCTATTAACGTGCTAGTCATACAAATCCGGAGTAGTGCTTGGGGGTCATTGTTGGGGCTACTTTTGGAACTGTGAACTAACACAAAAATAGGTTTCTGAAATCAGAGCACTAAGCTGCATAACTAAGTGATATCTGTGGGGGAAAAAAGCGTAAATAAAACCTACACTGATAACCACTTTTTTTTTTAGTAAACTCCTGCATTGATGTTTTATTTGACAATAAACAAGGTGTCTAGAAAACTTTGAAAAGGCTTGTGTAATTTTAATTGACTGGATTTATATGGAGAACAGTCTAAAAGCATGTATCTTTTTTTTATTTTCTTTTTTTGCAGATTAAAGTTATAATAGATCACAAAATTTACTTTACCAAATCTTTATTTTGAATTAGACAATCCATTCATGCAAGTCTGCGTTCAATATTTTAAAATAGCATAGATATTTAATTGGATTGAAGAAGCTGCAAAAATCTATCAATTCATTCTTTACTTACTATAAACTATTATTACTTCCAAAATCGAAGACATTCAGGAATGAGGCTTATATAACCAATACTTTCTAAGCATTGTCATGATAAATTTACTCAGATCCTGGGAACTTTGGAAATGTTACCATTTTATTCAGCTAGCAATAAATCAAGAAGTAATGTGATGGTTGGTGGACATCAGGCTTAGTAAAAAAATATTGAAAGTTACTTTTCAAGATATTTTTTTCCTTTATTTCCAAAATCTCACTCTTTGACCATAACATTTATGCAGTTTAATCAACTTCTAAATTAAACATCAACTCAAATTATATCCTATATTTCATTTGATCAGAAACAGCAAATGTTATGCATATAAAAGCAAGGCATTAGGAGGAAAAACAAATGCTTTGTTTAGCATTTAACCATAAGGCACTAAAACTGATTCAAACATAAGCTTCTTGTTGACCTGCCTTTGTTGTATTTATGTGTGACCTACATTTTAAATATCTGCTGATTTTTCTCTGAGAACTATCCTTCATGTTTAAACAGGAATTACTTTTCTTTAAGTGTGTGACCCGTGTGTTTATGTGTGTGTGTGTGTGTGTTGCAGACTACTCCTGTGCTCTTCAGCGGGACATCCTCCTGCAGGGACGGCTCTACCTCTCCGAGAACTGGATCTGTTTTTATAGCAACATCTTCCGCTGGGAAACTCTCGTACGGCTGATCACTGTTCATACATCTTTTTAGTTCTACTAGCAGTATTAGGACACAGGTGCGTGTATGCAGATGTATAATTTGTGCTTGTGTGTATGTTTTTGTTTAGCTGACAGTGCGGCTAAAAGACATCTGCTCAATGACGAAAGAGAAGACTGCTCGACTCATTCCCAATGCCATCCAGGTCTCCACCGACAGTGAGAAAGTGAGGAATTTTTCATTCTTACTTATAGCTGTGGAAGTTAATTGTGCACAGAGAGATACCAAAAAGGCATTGGCAAACAAAGTCTGGAATGGCTACAAAACGATTTAACATTTTTCACCAGTAGGGGGGGCATGTTCCTAACAAAGATAGGAACATGCCCCCTCTAGATTGTAACACATCTAGACTATATTACCACAAATAATGATTAAAATCTAAACTGACACGACGGGATTAAAAATAATTGAACTTTTTCATATGTCTTTTTAATTCATGTCTTCAGAGAGGTAACGTCCTTTTTTCTTTTACTTCCTCCCAGCACTTCTTTACCTCATTTGGAGCCAGAGACAGGACGTACATGATGATGTTCAGACTCTGGCAGAATGCCCTGCTTGAAAAGGTGGGTGAATAAGTTCTACTGTTTCTTCGTACAAGCCCTGGTAAAGACATAACATGGACGTGTTAACCTTAGAGGATCTTGAATCTTTGGTTTTTTTGAGTTTATTATTTGTTCTTTTTCATATGTCAAAAATTGAAATTCGCTGACATGATAAGAAATAACTGAAAAATCCTGGCTTTGTAAAACATACATTAAGAAAAAAAAAACTTGACATAAATAACATATCTCTAGTCAGACCAAGTAGATGAAACCATGAATTAATAAACTTTATTATCAATCATATTTCCAATAGTCTCAACTCGCAGTTAACAGGTGGTCAGGTTTGCAGGATACACTTTTTTCCCATTCTCACAATGTTTTAGTTGGGTTCAGACTGTTTCCTGGCTCTGTCAGTAAAGGATGTTTATGTTCTTAGCTTAGTGGATGGATCCACTATCCTCTTGAAAAATGACTTGACCCCAAAAACCAACCTTGGATCGGAAGAATGAAGAAAGTTTCTAAAACGTCGGTGTCCAATTGTGTATTTCCTGTAGAGGTAATGAATGCCATCTGCACTGCTTCTGTACAGCTCACACAGCTAAGAACTATGAGTGGCTGTGAAAGTTATCTTGTTCTCTACAGCCAATCATCTTTATATGTTTCTTAAGGATGGGATCAAACAAATGCTCCAGCATCATCTCACTGTCCAATGGGGATTTCGTATTCGTTATTCCATAGCTACTTGAATTACGCCTTCTGGAACTGTGTTTTCCTTTGCGTGGGGTGTGTTTATAATGGTTCCAGTTTGGCTTTTATTAATAAAAATCCCATTTACTTAAGGCGCTTTTGTACAGTTCAGTCTCAAGCATCTTTCTGTCCATTTGTGTTCATTTTCTTTTCAATTGACCTTAATTTTTTACAGTATACTTAACTTTCTTGGGTTTCTGTCCTGATGCATGAACGTGTCTAAGTGGATGTTTATTATGAGAAAACATCCTATTTCCTATGCACTTCCTCCGGATTTGCAGACACAGCTCTTTTGCCACAGTTCGTGTCGATTTACACCTCTTTAAGGATTTTTATCATGCTTTCCATTGTTTCTGCGGACGATTCCTTGTTGGGCCATGTTTCCTGTCAATCAGCCCAACACAGGTATTTGTGTTAGACTTGCATATTATGTGGCTGTTGCATAAATTTGTCATCTACGTCATCCGAAAGATATTTTTATTTGTTTGTTTGTTTGAGGGGTGGGGGTATGTTTTCCAAAGCCAGTGTGTTAAGTTATGAAATCACATAATTAATGTTTACTTTCTTTCTTTTTTGGTTTAGTTTTTTAAGTGAGATAAATGACTTAAGATCCTCCAAAGGTAGAGAGTTCATGTTATTTGCCAGGGGTTCCAATATCTGACTCACTTTGTGCTCTTAAGTTACATTGTTTATTCATAACATGAGTCCGAGATACTGCTTGCACTGTTTTTCCTCGCCCATGTTGCCATGAACTGATGTCTCAACATCTTTCATTTCCCTTTTTTTTCTCTTTTGCAGCCCTTGTGCCCTAAAGAACTATGGCACTTTGTCCATCAATGCTATGGAAACGAGCTAGGCCTAACAAGTGACGATGAGGATTATGTCCCTCCTGATGATGACTTCAACACCATGGGGTAAGTCTGCATTAAAACGGATTAATTAATAACTATTACCACCATTCTAAATATTTCCAGCTTGTAACCTCAGATAAGCTCAGAATTTGCTGGAAATCCAAAATAGAAATATTATTTCTCATCAACTGAAGTCTGCCTGCCACACAGTGATCAAGCTGCTGTCAGCATGACTTTATCTGATGGACCAAGTTTATGCTATTAGGACAGAAGTGTTTTAAGATTCACACTCCTTTGTTTCTATGGTTATTATGACAATTATTTTGAACTAAGGAAGGAAGTAGTCCTTGCAGTTACAATTTATACAAGTTATAATTTTTCATGTTGCCATGTGTTGGTTACCTGGGAGGACAGAGTGACAGACAAGGCATTGATGATTTCTGGGCTCTGAGAGAATACTGTAACCATTAGCTACTAACATCGCTATAGAAACAAATGAAACACTGACCTACTGAATCCTAGATGGATAATTCAATGCTGAAAACAGATCTGTTTAAACACAGCTAGAGTGAAACTTTTATATTCTTTCTGAAAACACAAATGAAAGCATTTTAATGTTTGTTTGAAATATGAATCACCTCAGAATGATCTAAGAACAAAACCGCCACTGGACAACTTAAATCTTGATTTAAATGTTCTGATGTTCAGATTACAGATTTTTTTTAAACAGTGAAACCTTTACTCCACCAATAAAATAGAAATAAGTTCAGTTTCTGAGTTTATCCAAATGTATAGTTTTGCATAGTTTAGCTTCATCTGGATGTGTGATTACACCCCAACTAGCTTACAGAAGGGTCATGGACCAGTTACATATTACACTCACTACCCACTTTATGAGGTACACCTTGCTAGTACCGGGTTGGACCCCTTTTTGCCTTCAGAACTGCCTTAATCATCTGTGACATAGATTCAACAAGGTGCTGGAAACATTCCTCAGAGATTTTGGTCCATATTGACATGATAGCATCACGCAGTTGCTGTAGATTTGTCGGTTGCACATCCATGATGCGAATTTCCTGTTCCATCACATCCCAAAGGTGCTCTATTGGATTGAGATCTGGTGACTGTGGAGGCCATTTGAGTACAGTGAACTCATTGTCATGTTCAAGAAACCAGTCTGAGATGATTCAAGTTTTATAACATGGCACATTATCCTGCTGGAAGTAGCCATCAGAAGATGGGTACACTGTGGTCATAAAGGGATGGAAATGGTTAGCATCAATACTCAGGTAGGCTGTGACGTTGCAACAATTATCAATTGGGAATAAGGGGCCCAAAGTGTGCCAAGAAAATGTCCCTCACACCATTACACCACTACCACCAGCCTGAACTGCTGAGGATAGATCCATGCTTTAATGTTGTTCATGCTGTTTCTGACCCTACCATCCGAATGTCGCAGCAGAAATCGAGACTCATCAGACCAGGCAACATTTTTTCAATCTTCTATTGTCCAACTTTGGTGAGCCTGTGCAAATTGTCGCCTCAGTTTCCTGTTGTTATTTGACAGAAGTGGCACCCAGTGTGGTCTTCTGCTGCTGTAGCCTATCTGCCTCAAGGTTCGATGTGTTATGCATTCAGAGATGCTCTTATGCATACCTTGGTTGTAACAAGTGGTTATTTGAGTTACTGTTGCCTTTCTATCAGCTCAAACCAGTCTGGCCATTCTCCTCTGATCTCTGGCATCAACAAGGCATTTTTGCCCTTCGAACTACCACTAACTGGATATTTTCCCATTTTTGGACCATTCTCTGTAAACCCTAGAGATGGTTGTGCGTCAAAATCCCAGTAGATCAGCAATTTCTGAAATACTCAGACCAGCCCGTCTGGCACCAACTAGATGCCATGTTCAAAGTCACTTAAATCATTCATTCTGATGCTCAGTTTGAACTGCAGCAGATTGTCTTGACCATGTCTACATGCCTAAATACATTGAGTTGCTGCCATGTGATTGGCTGATTAGAAATTTGGACAGGTGTGCCTAATAAAGTGGCCAGTGAGTGTATGTTGGCGTGATGATGTTGAGTAAAAACACAACAATTTCAAGGTATTTTAGTATTTACACCGGAATGTAAAAAAGCCATATGTAACATCCTAAACAACAATATATAATAAAACCATTGGTCGCTGAAGTTGTAATAGTTTGCTAAGAGCTTGTCAACCAATTAATCTTTTTAGGAAAGATGTAAGGCACTATTTTTTTTAACACCATGATTGTTTGTAAATATTTCCTAAAAGCATATTATGTCCTGTCAGAGCCGGCCCAAGGCACAAGCAAACTAAGCCACTGCTTAGGGCACCCAAACCTTCAGAGGCTTCCCATAAATGTTGAAATTGAACAAAAACTAAAGGTCTAAAAGTTTTTTTCTATTCAGACTCAGAATATTAATACATTTGATTTAATTTTGTTTTTCAGTTGTTTAAAAATGTAAGATTTGAAGAACTTGGCAAGTTTACTTTGTAGATGATTATTTTCTTATTAATCTAATCATTTTAAATTAAATTAAGTTAATTAATTTAAGGGGTGGTGGTCTTAACCAGAAGAAGCCCCCCCAGTCAAAATCTACTTAAGGCCCCATGAGACTTTGTACCCTGTGTTCTGTAAGTGAGATATCATAGACTTGTTATAATCAGATGACCGGTACTGGGTCTTAATTTCAAAAATTAAAATAATATGAATGGAATGACCGAAAATGTAGCTTCTTGAAGCAGTAACCTGTCGCTATACCTTCGTACTGCTAACTGGCTTCCATCTAAAACAAGTGTAAGAACATTATAATTTTCTTCTGTAAGACCGTAGACTTATTCTTGTTGCTTTAAAGATGGAATATTTTCATTTTTTTCTACGTTGGTTTATCAAATGATTTGGATGCTAGATACTTTTAACCGAAGAAAATTAATCATGAGTTCTTGGAAATTTTTTAATGCATAGGCTGAAACTGAGTTGCTCAGAACTGCTAATAGAGTCAGTTTTCAGAGCTCCGTGTAAGTTGGTTCAGGCTACTTTATTAGAGCCCGTAAAAGAAGAGGTCTGTGAGCAGCTTTGGACATGTTGCAGATTTTAAAAGAAGCTGATGCTTAGAAGATAAGGAAGTGAGTGGAGTAAATCACAGCACTCTGGTGCCCTCAGGTTCAGCGAGGAGATTCCCAATGAAGAGAACGAGATAAACAATGACAACTTGACAAAGAACAGCGCAGACGCCAAGCCTGAGGGGAGTCCTCCTTCAATACATAAGAAAGTTATCCCAAATAACTTCCTCCCAATCCCTGGAAACCATGACACAACCATCACTGTAAGTTACTGACTGGGGTCTTTTCACCAGCACATACATCATTTCAAGTCTGGAAGAGACATTTTTTTAAAGAGGTCAAATATCTTCTCAGCTTAGAAAGCATGTTTTCTCCTTTTAGTTTGAACTCCCTGCAGAGGAATTTGCAGACTGCCTACCAGACGGTGAGCTACTGACGGTGCCCCTGGTGGTAGAGGACAAGAACTTCACCAGCGGGCCTGGTGGTCCCGTTCCCTCACCTTCGCTGGACTTCAACGACAATGAAGACATTCCGACTGAGCTCAGTGACTCCTCAGAAACACATGACGAGGGTGGGTGCTGAAATTAGCCCGATTTTGACTTTATTAAGAAGAAGATAACATAGAAAAAAATATGAAGGTGGTTTTTCTTTCTGTGTTTCTTTGCTATGCAGGTGAGGTGCAGGCCTTCCATGAAGACCTGAACGGCAGACAACATATCAACGAGGTGTACAAGTTCAGTGTGGACAAACTCTATGACATTCTGTTCACAGAGTCTCAGTTTATGAGCGACTTCATGGAGCAGAGGCGCTTCTCAGGTTAGTATCCCTTATTTGAAATCTGATAGACCAATTTTGGTGGAATAGAACCAGAATGAGAGTCTGCTGTCATTCTTGTATGGGTCCAGATATTGTGTACCACCCGTGGAAGAAGGAAGATGCAGGAAATCAGACCAGAGTGATCATGTACACCATCTCACTGTCTAACCCTTTGGCACCAAAAACAGCCACCGTCACAGAGACGCAGGTGAAGCAAGTTCCGCAGAGACAGAGATGTTTCCTCTCCAGACTCGTTCGTTTTCCACATGAAGGAAGTGTAACACATTTCTGATTTTGTTAGACTCTATACAAAGCCAGTCAGGAGAGTGAGTGCTACATCATCGATGCAGAGGTGATCACTCATGACGTGCCCTACCATGATTACTTCTACACGCTCAATCGCTACATGCTCACACGGGTGGCCAAGAATAAGTGTCGGTTACGGTGAGCACTTTTGTTTAATCAGTGAAAACTTTTATTCTAGCCTTGCTTCTACATTTTTAATCTTATGATCACACATTGGATTTCTGTGTCTCAGGGTTTCGACAGAGCTTCGGTACAGGAAGCAGCCATGGGGGCTGGTAAAAGGATTCATTGAGAAAAACTTCTGGAGTGGACTCGAAGAGAACTTCCGCCAACTAGGTAAAGCTTATTTCATAATTTGTTTTGTGGTCATTCATTCTTTAAGCGTATATTGATCCCCTATGGAATGGGAATAGGTGTGAAAGGATAAACCTTTGAAAAGTTATAGAATTAAACCAAACCAACAAATAAAGGTCATACTAATCAAGATATATCTAATGGTGACATAGCTGTAGCTCTGTTGAATTGTGAAGCATCTTTGAACATCAGTTTTCAAGGCTTGCCACAGATCTTCAATTGTATTTAGGTCAGGACTTTGATGGGATCATTTTAATACATCAAAATGCTTTGATTTAAACAAATCCACTGGATGTCTGTCTGTGTGTTTACTGTTTTACTGCTAAAAAACTGATTTGATTTAGTTGCTAAGATTCCTTTCCATTCCTTGCAAAGTTACTGTGTACTTTTGAATCCATTCACTTTCCATTAACTGAAGTACACAAACAAATGTATGTATTGTTATTTCATAAATAAAAGCAGAAACCTGTCAAAAACATGTTTTATAATCATATCGAGGTCATATATTTCCATGAAAGCTAAAGGAAATGTGTGTTGGCAATACAAGTGTAATATAAAGTGACCCTATTTTGATTTCCATAAAAGATCCGGAAACACTTTAATCATAATGTTTACTTGAAGAAGACTTTGATTTTAACAGATTTAAAGTGTTCATGCACTGTGTGGTTAGAAACAATAACTAAATAAGCTTCAGATTTGCTTTTACAAATCAACCATTATTTAATTGACTTTAAAATCTAAACAGAAATAAGGCTAAGTAATAAATAAGTAGCCCATGTAGGCCAGAAACTTTACCTTTGGTTTCATGGGACAAACGCACCTTTTTTACATATTTGCTGCAAACTGAAACTGCTATTGAGGGTACAGCTTAAGGGAGTTGGTTAAAACTATGTTTCTTTGAGGGGGCATCGATTAAATGGAAATAAATACAAAATTGCAACACACTTTTAATTTCTAAAGCATTTACAAAATTATGTAATATTTTCTTTTCAATTCACAGTCATGCTCTACTTTGAATCACATAAAATCCCAGTAAAACGCATTGACGTTTGTGCTTGAAACATGAAAAAGTTCAAGAGGTATGTAGACTTTTGAAAGGAACTCTTTGAAGTGCAATCTTCAATTCGCCTGCTAAATTTCAGATAACAGGCAAAAGACTGTGCTAGGTTTAATGAGCCATTAAGTTTTTTTCAATTTCAAAGGTAATCTTTTTTAACTTTCCTTTACTTCATTCTTAAATTTTTGTAGTCTTATTTATCTATTTATGCATGTATTTATGTATGTAGGTATTACCTTCAATGTTTACTCTTGTATGGGCGATGTGTGTATATCTGGGAGTAGGGTGTGTGGGCTTGCGCCAATATGACACAGTACTCTGTGACTGAAGTTCCTAACAGATAATTAAAGTGATTTGATTGATTTGGTTGATATGACATTCAAGTTTAGTCAAGACAAATAAAGGGCTTGAAAGTGGGTACATGCTTGTTGCATCTTGGGTAAAGATAAGGAAAAAACTCTGAAAATTTAAAGATTAACCGTTTCACTGGACTTTAAAAAAAACGCCGGAAAAAAATCAACACAGTGGCACACTTAAATGTCAGTTTTCTAACCCATATATTAAAGATAATGACAAGCCCCTCTCTACATAACCACCTACAAGGTCACAACAATCCAATTTGATACAATAATAATATACAATAACTGTTTGCAACTGTTTTAGTCGGAGTACATGATTACAGAGAGACAGCAAGACAAATATCTACCAGTGTTGATGGCAGAGGCAAAAGTTGCAGACATTAATTCACTGCTGACAAATTAGCTGCGCCTTTAATTGATGGTTTACCTGATTGGAGCACAGCTAGGCAGAAGTTCCCAGCACCAGTCCGTTACAGTCTCATGGAGTTATTCACTGAGGGTAGACACAGATGCTTCTTTGTTGCTGCTAAATTTGACAGCATCCATGCAATCCATGCAAGCAGCTCATATTTGTCCTGACACGACGGACATTTGCTTCCTCTCCTCAGAGGTGGAGCTGTCCAAGCTGGAGGAGCTACTGATGGAGACGCACCGGCTTTCCCCGAAGGCCAAGGTGGTGAAGAACGCTACAGTGAGGCGGAAGAAGAGGCCTCTCCCCCACATGCGCAGTCAACACCTGGATGAGGCCCTCAGCCCTGTTACCACGCCGACAGATGACGAAGTCATTCAGAGGATCAAGCATGTGGTGGGCTCCACACAGACGAGGCACCAAAGTCCAGAACACCATCACCTGGCGGGTGGCTTTGCTCTGTACAGCGTCTCCAAACTTTTATTCATCATCAGCTTTGTGTATGCACCAAATACACACAAAAAAACACACTCAGTCAAACAAAAGTCGTCAACATGATGTCTGTTATCAGTGCTTCCTTAATTGTAACTTCTTTTCTCTTTTTCTTTCCACTGCCTACTATAGGATTTGTGTCAGGTATATGTTTTGTTGCTGGCAAGGGCTGCATGCAGTTCATACAATGTTGTGCAAAAATGTTTAAACCAACTCTTGCTTCTTTATATTTTTGCTTCTAACAATAGTGACCACAAACATCCAGATGTGACTTTTCACACACATTTACCGTAATATCCGGACTATAAGCTGCTACTTTTTTCCCCATGTTTTGAACCCTACAGCCTATACAAAGGTGTGGCCAATTTCTGGATTATTACAGCTAACGGCCACTAGGGGACTTCCTCGAGCTATGGATTGTGCAGGTTAAGTCCCTCACCTTTAAGGGTTACTGTGCCTTTAAGTGGCGGTCTCCTGCAGAAAATGCTGAAGACTGTAAAGAGTGAGAGAGGCAGTTTGCGCAAACAATGAAAGCAAAAGTGGAGCAGACAGACATGACAAGATCAGGACAGTTTGCAAAAACAAAGTTCTTACCAGCTTCTGCATCAGTTCTGTTGCTCTTTCTGTGTCTCTGCTGCCTTCTCCAAACCCCAGACGATCTCGGCAGATGACCGCTTATGCTGAGCCTGGTTCTGCTGGAGGTTTCTTCCTGTTAAAAGGGAGTTTTTCCTCTCCACTGTCGCTTCATCCTTGCTCAGTGTGAGTGATTGCTGAGAATTCACAACGCAATCTTCTGTGGTTCTCTAATTCCTAAATTAAACATTGTAATGTAATAACTCCTCTTGTAAAGTTCCTTGAGATGACATCTGTTGTGAAACGGCGCTATATAAATAAACTGAATTGAAATTGAATTGATGCACAAACCCTCACTATGGAAAACTAACCAAGAAATGCGTATGATGCAGCTTTTAAGGTAAAGGCAATCGATGTGGCTTTTAAATTAAATAGAGCTTTCCCAAACACGAGTCTCTTTCCAAACAATCCTCTCTGCACGAACCCTTACAAATGGTAATTAAAATTAAAACACCTCTGGCTTATAAGTGGGTGCGGCTTGTATATGTACACATTTGTGTTTTTCCCTAAAATTGGCTGGTGCGGCTTATATTCAGTTGCGCCTCATAGTCCAGAAATTACGGTAACTCTCCTCTAAATCTGTGGCATCATGACGATTGCAGCTTAAAAGGAAACAGAAAAAAAATATCGGCAGTGAAAATAAAAATTGGTAATAAAAAATAAATTTAACTGAAATTTTTAGTTTTGAATCTGAAATAAATGTGAAAATTACTGTGCTGTAAGTAAAATAGCTTTATATAATAGCTATAATTTAATGTAGTTATAAGTGGCTATAATTTCCCTGTTATTCATATGGCTTAGATCAATAATTGAGCTCTGTTTCGACAGACGTCAACTTAAATGTGCTCTTCTCATCCTTATTCAGCCTAGTCCTCCTGGTGTTCCTCAACATGATGCTCTTCTATAAGCTTTGGATGCTTGAGTACTCAGCACAGTCTTTAACAACATGGCAAAGTCTGCGGATTCAGGAGAGGTATGTAGGCATAGAATCTCCCTCTGCCCATGCTTGTTATTTACAAAGAAGTCTTTTGTGAAAGCACTGCAAAATGATTAATGGTCTTCAAAAGAGACACAATACCCAATCAGTGACGAGACTTCTGTTATTATTTGCACCAAAGACGCACATAAACATACACACACTCTCTCTCTCTCAGACATACAGACTAAACTATATCCATATGGCTGTTCATGTGACAGGAAAACGCTGTTTCTAAAATTACCCCTGAATAGCTTTGGGCTTACTGAAACAATTTACCGAACTGTTTATTGGCAGCCGCTCAGAATGGAAATCATGCTTCAGCGGCTTCACCCTCATGTTGCCTGTGTGTGCGTGTGTGTTTCCCAGTAAGCTGCCTCAGACCCAGATGGAGTGGGCCCAGCTCCTGGAGGCGCAGCAGCGTTACCACGACGCAGAGCTGCAGAAGTGGAGGGAAATCATAAAGTCGTCGGTAGTGCTGCTGGACCAGGTAAACACAGCACAAAGAGGGGGTTTCACAGGCTTCAAACCGTGAGAAATGTCCAACGCTTGGCGCTGCTGTAATTTGACTCAACTGGAGCTTAGGGGTTAAACGGCCCCTTCACCAAACATTAAGTCTCTATGGACCTGTGTTTGGGGAAGGAATATGAGACAGGAGGCATGTTATTACTTTTCAACTGCACCTTAAAGTAGATAATGCTTTACTTTCTAAATGCTGCTGCAGGTCAGACTGTCCATGCTGTAAAACACGAAGTTCAACAAGGATTGATGGCTCGTGTCAGAGTCTACTTTGCATCTTATTTAGACACAGACTAGATAAATAACACAGCATATAAAATGCAGAGAAAATAAATCATATATGGTGCATAAAATTAAGAAATGTGAAAAATATGTTTTTAAGCACGGCTAAATGTTAACCTTATTGACTGAAAACCTTCACCTACATGTTTGCATTTAAAAATCCCAGCACATTAAATAACTAAAAGAATTCTCTGCAGCTTGTTAATATTTGCAATTTGTCATTTAAAAACATCTTGAAAAATTCCATTCAAGCCAGATTTAAATTTTAACAGTATTTATCCCAATAAGCTTTTTAAATATTTTTTTTTCTTTTCTTTTCTTTTTGCTACAACCGCAAATTTCTGAGTTAATGATAAAAAGCAGCCAAGAGGCCCATGGTAGCTCCGGGTGAGCTACAGAGTTTCAAAGCTTAGGTAGAAAATGACGGGACCTCAACTAGAAATGCGCTCCACAAATATGACCTTGGCAGAAGTAACCAGTCCTTAGAATCCTTGCCGATTTGAGTAACCAACGTCAAATTTTTTTTAAGAATTTCTTTTTGCTACTGCAAGAAGAAATGAACTAATACTTTCTATTGGTTTATCACATTTCCTATGGAATACTCAAAAAAAAAAAAGATTTACTTAAAAATGTTATGTCATGTGGTTCAATACAACTGCTGTAAGTAACTGTCAAGATGTTCAGTTACTTACAACATACTAAGTAACCAACTATTTTAACAGTTTTTTTTAAGTAGTAGGCGTGGAACCACTTGACATAATATGTTTTAGTAAATCTGAGGTTTGCTTTTTTTGAGTGTATATCAAAGGCTCTGGGCTGTCTTTATAGTTTATTTTCAAGTTGAAGTAGTAATTTAATGCAATGTCAAAGACATGAAAACTAATGAAAGGCATTTTACTCTTTCTGCATTATGGCCTTGATAGAAAGTGGCCTTTCAGTAATATCTACATGTATTGGATCTGATTAGATGCTAGAGGTTTGTTTGACTATCTTGTCTTTTGGGGGGGGGGGTTTATAGTTACTAATGATTTTTCGGTCTTTAATACATTGGTGTTTTCATTTTCAGATGAAAGACTCATTATTAAACCTCCAGAGAGGGATCGGTTTGAGGGACTACGGCTCTGAAACCGAGGAGAAGAAAAGTCGCTATCACTGACACACCACCAAAAGGCCATGAGGGCATGCCGTGCAATATAAGGACCTGTTTTGTGTGTCAAGCAGTATGGAGGCAGCAGCAGGGCAGAGACGGAGGCGGGACCACCAATGAGCGGGTCCAGACACACAAAGGAAGGGACAGTAGTAGTTTCCCGAGCACAGAAGTTAAAGCGCTCCAGAGAGGGGAGCACTGGCGGTTTCCCCAGCATCTCTGAGGCATCATGGGAAGACGCGAGACGATCTCGCTCTTTATACCAGTGGGGAAAAGTTTCCATCCTGCTCTTTTTGTTTTCAAAATGTGCATCCTGTCAACAGGAGAGTCTCCGAGATAAAGAAGGAACTACTGCATGCATGTAGACAACAATAGTCCTCAGTCAGTGTCAATATGGTCCAGTTCCAGTCTATGTATGTCAGAAAAAAGAAGAGCAGAAAATAGGACACCCAGTCAAAAGACATGGGTGTCTTAAGTCTTAAACTCTCTTGACTGTTCAGAAAACTAATCGTCCCCTCAAAGTCTATGCTGTAGCGTACCTTTAACAAACATCCAGGTGATCGAGCACAGGTTCTACAAAACAACCGGTGTTATATAGATCAGCTTTACTGATCCCTCCCTGTCACCTTGTTTGAACCTGGTTTTTATGGTTCCTGTCAGGGCTGGCTCCCTGTCAGACCAACCTGTCAAAATGTTAGAAATCTGTGGGTCACTAAGACCCCAGTTGGTCTTACTGGCATAGATCACCAATCAGATGGTTACTAACTAGTACTCTGAATTACTTCTCCTCCTCCTGATGAAGTGGAATGTATTAAGTCTATTAGGACTAGATTAGATTCTCAACACAACTTATTACCATTTAAATTGGGGACTCTGCAGCCAGGCCAGTAGAGAGACCTGCGTTCTTACGTGTTTTATTACTAAACTGTGATGAAATCTCTTTACAGATATTTCAATTTGGGAAAGATTCTATGAATATATTTGAAATATATAAGAATATTTCATTATTTAACATATATATTTCAATATAAATATATATAAATACATTACCTATATTTATTGTTAATTTATGTACATACAGAAATTCTCAGAGCTCAAGACAAGTTAGAGTTTCTAATGAAAAGTGTTTTCTTCTACGAAATGCATGCCAGATATGTCTGTGACATGTCCAGTGTGCCAGTACGCAATTATATTTGCGCTCCTATGTTTGGAGCAGTGTTTGCATGGATGTGTGTGTGCGAGTGAGAAAGAGAGTGTGTGTGGGTCCTTGTGCGTGCTTATACATGTGTGCTGGAAAGTGTGACATTTTTACCAGTCCACACGCGTATATTTCTTACTTTTTTCCTCCTCTTCTGGTTCCCTGCAGCCAGACTGCCTTTGTTTTATTTTGAATGCTAACGTGTTTTGGATGCCGCCTTGCATTATAGTCCCACTGGGGTCCAGTTTACACTAGAAGAGTTTTGTTCCAAAGTCATGTATCCAAAATCGGAGAACAAAATTAACCACCGCTTTTACATAGCGATTGGTTGGCAAAAGTGAACCTATTCTCCAAAGTATTTATTATAAGAAGGTCCCAATTGATTGACGAAGTTGATGATTTCCCTGGATGGATACGTAATATTTTGGATGAAAACCCTACATTTGTCCTCTGTAAGCTACTTATTTGGTCGTGTCACTGCTCCAGTGGCTTGGCCTCTCTTTGCTGAACAGGAATTCTTTGACATTTTGAGAAAAGCCCTCAATGTTTTGCATCCTTGTCTGGAAATGCAAATAACTAGTTCATAAACTGGAAAGACAATCTGAGACCTCGAATTATTTTCAAGTGTAATTTCTAACTGAGTAAAAACAATTATGTATTAATGATGACAGTTCTCAAAATGTCAAACTATCCCTTTAATCCAGGTTATTGTAATGTCCCTCTTCTCATTTCAAGTGTCTGTTTTGGGTGCAATAAAAGCATGAAAAAAAAAAACTTTACGCAACTAAACTGAACCAAAAGTAAAGAGTAGAATTGTACCAGTTTCTCACATTGTTTTAAATAGCATTCATCATGTCTGTCATGTACTATATATATATATAAATATCTATATGTGAGAAAGGATATGCACTGTATAGCATCTTTTGAGAGTTTCTTAGCAAAGATCCCCATACAGCACTTCCAAAAATGAAGAAAGAAAAAGTTTCCTCATTAAAAAGTGAAGCACTTTAAGGCCTTTTCAGGTACAGAATGAAAGAAAATAATGGTTCGGTTTTGCGATGAATGTAAAGGAAATACCACACTAGTAATTTACGAGTTCCAAACTTGTTAGACGTGTTTCTTGGAAACTGATATCTTTCCTAAACAAATTCTGAATAAAAAGAAATCTGATTTCCTCTCTATTTTTAGAGCAAAGCTGGAGAAAGTGAATTCTGGATTCCTGCTCTGTGTTTTAATGGTGTGCGTTGATAAATACTAGGCTTACAGCTTCAGGACTGGTTACCTGGTTTGTTTAATGTATTTTAAAAAGGGCACAGAAAAATGAGAAATATCTAGAACTCTGAATGTGAAATGATGTTAGTTAGGATTCACTTTTTAAGAAATCCTGATTACCACAGTAAACAGAGAAGCTGTGCTTCATGCAAGGGACAGTGAAGGAGTGTTGTATTTTTCTAAACAAAAAATATGACTGAGGTGCTTTAAAGGTTTGTTTTCAAGGTTATTCAAGATGCTCCTTTTACACATGCTGGTGTTTTTCATTTAAGATTAGAAATATTGTCAGATAGGCATGGACCTGGAGGACGTTGTCATGGTTTCATTATGTTAATATCTCAGTATTACAGCATCATGGTATTTACACAAAAAATATTTCAAACACATTATATTACATGATCTAATTTCTCTTATTTAAAATAGTAAAACAATTATGCCTGCCACTGCTGATATGATATATTATTACAGCTGTAATGATGTTATCCATAATTTTATTATTTCAATTTTGATAAACAGACTTACAGAATACACACCTACTAAATTTAGGAGTATTCTTAAATACACATTTTTGCTGTTGTGCTATCAATACAGCAACGTGAGGATGCAAATTTTGATATTAACTGGCTATTTAGTGGGGCTGTCTGCTCCAGCAAGGCCTGCAGTTGGTTGCTTAACGGAACAGGGACTTGTAGCTTGCTAATTGTAGCTTTTAGAACCTCAGTGTAATAAGAATAATGGGTGGAGCTTTTTGAGTTTTGACAACATGATTGTCTGTAACCTAAAATATTTCCAAGCATTTAAATTTGTTTGCTTTCGAGGAAAAAGTGCTGTTCCCTTCTTTCAGCCACCTAACCAGCAGGGCAAAGCAACAGGTGGTGGAGTGGTGACACTGTTCTCTCCAAGAAGCCGGGGAAAATCTGGTCAGCTCAGCAATTTTTCTTACATTCCTAACTTTGAGCCGTACAAAGGTTTTTTAAATCCTTAATCCAAATAAACGGTCCATGCCTATTTTCTAGAGCTTGGTTTGGATAAAGCAAACTTTCAAGATGTATTTCCAACGTGTCCACTGGTATGCAAAATTTGACTCGCACAAATCTAAGTAACAATCAATCCCTGTTTGATTTTGATCTCTCTTTTCTAGCTTGCACTCGCACAGTTAACCTGTGTTAAATGAATGATTGTATGGTTGCTCTTGCTGCTGTGGAACACAGGTGGCCCAAATGGGTTGTTTTTTTTTTCAAAAAAAAAATTTATTTCATCACTGATGACTAACAGATTGCGTGGTTCGATGACTGCATACAGCTAGCCATTGGCATGGCGATACAGCTGTGCTAAGCGTGCAGCACTGTTAACCCAACAGGAATCACTAGCAACCTCCTGAAAACGACCACTGATCAAAACTACTGCAAACACTCTTCTTCGAGTGTGTCTTGAGAAAATATGTTCTGTTGTATTTCTTTTTTAAACCAATTCTACTGTATTTTTTTTATTCTAGAAGATGTTTTCATCTCTAGACTTTTAGTGAGATTTATACACAAGATGAATATACTGTAAGTATATGTTGTGTATTTCTGAGGTGTGCACACAAACACACTGATCAAATAATCAGGCCTGCGCTGCGCGTGGGTTTTGACTTGCCGATGACTTTGCCTCATAGAAACTGAAAACAGAAGTGGCTTTCTGGTTCATGTGAAGTAGAGACTGGAAGTATGAATAAAGATTTTTTTAAATCCAAACAAATGTTGCTGTTGTTTGTATTATTTTTTTTTTCTATTTAGAGCTCTTTAGATGACAGGAATGATTAGGGTTTCAAAATGATTCTCAAATTTCCCCAATATGCTATTCAGAGAGCGCTCTGTGCATCCACTGAAAAAATTGTATGAAGAAAAAGTAGAAACAAGGGATTGCATGACATAAAAATATGAAATATTCATTTGTCACTGCACTTTAGTAGGAAAGCTAATTGATAATTCATGTCGCGTTCTGAAAGCACGGTTATTTTGGGAGTTTAAGCTTTTTAAAACCTACCCCAGTAAACTTAGCAATTCTGTTGTCATTTCTAATGCTTTATATAAATAAAATATCAATTATCAGTTTTGAGTGTATAATTCAGTTTTCAATTCTGTTCATCTAACACCAATTCACAACAGATGTCATCTCCAGGCACTTTACAAGAAAAGTAATTTAAATACAATCATACAAAGTTCCAGTCAGTTAAAAAGTTTTCCATTTAGGGATTCACAGCAGATTGCATCGAGTTAGTGACTTGAGGTTGTGCCCCGTTCATGCAGATTCCAACCACAGCACACACAGAGCAAGCATGTAGCGACAGTGGAGAGGAAAAACTCCCGTTTAACAGAAAGAAATCTCCAACAGAACCTGTTTCGGTACGAGCGGCCATCTGCCACGACTGTCTGGGGGCTGGAGAAGTACGAGCAGAAACAGAACACACAGAAAAAACAAATGCAAGAGTCTTTTCTATGTCAAAGAATGTAAAAGGTTGATAAAAGAACACAGATGATGTTTAGTAACTGGGAGCTTATCCCAGTTGATGGTCCCCATCTAACAGGGCATTGCAGCTGAGCAGGATGCCAGACCAGGTGTAGCTTCTATGGATAGAAAAACACAGAGAAAACAAGGTGAACTGCTGAAATAACAGCAAATAATGCAATTGGAGAGTAGTAGAAGTGAAAAGTAGCAGAGTTAAGAAAATTGGTCAGTCTTGATTGTTTTTTTATTTAAAGATGCTGAGATAGCACTGAAACAGTTGATATGTCTATAAGATACACTCTGTGACAAAAAAACCTAAGTGTTGAAAAAGAACTATAGCTGTATTTGTCATAAAGTCATGTGACCAGATTCTTGCAGCATTTAATCAAAACCATAAAAAAGTTAGGATGTTCTGATAGGTATCTTTTTTGTCAGAGAAAACTTTCAGTATTCTTTGATATTATCCAGTTGCTTGGTCTCATTTTGATACTTCATTAAAATCAAAGCCATTTACATTTATTTTCAATTAATTTGAATATTATTGAAAAGTACATTTACGCATTTCAGTAACTCAGTTCCCCAAGTAAAACAAATGATACAGGTAATTACTTTTACTGATTTTATATCAACCCTTTTTTGTGTTAGTTATGATTTCTAATCCTAAATGTTGTAAAAAATACAACATTTAGGATTAGAATATTACACCATACCAAGAAAAAAACACTAACACAGACATTTTGGCCTATTGAAAGTAAATTTATTACCAGCTTTTAGGTTATTCACAGCAGATATTTTTCTGACAAACAAGCAGTGGTGGGTATCGACTATTTACATTTACTCAGATTTATTTTCTTTTTTTTCAATTAATCCGTTAATTTTTTTCCCCAAAAAATTATTTTTTAAGCATAGCTTTACTTTTACCAGAGCAATGCTGTCATGAAGTATTGCTATTCTCACTTGAGTACAAGCATTCTAATTTACCAAATATAACTTATACACAGTAAAACAACACAATGTTCCTTCAAATTTACATAATATATATTAATTTTGGGAATGTGGTCCACTTAACACTATATTTGGGGGTTTTCCTGACAACACATTTTTCCCCTACATTTTTCTGCAGGACATCCTACATATGCTGTTCCAACATGGGTTTGGATATGGAGAAAGCTGATATAATGTTCTGATAACAAATCACCTGCAACACTAAAAGTTATAGTTCGTCACTATCATTTGTTTCCAAAGATGTGTCTGACTCGACATATGTAGCTGAAGTCCTGCTTTTGCTGACTTTGGGAGCCCTTTGCTGAAGTGCTTACTAACATTTCTTCTCTCTTTTGATACGACTCCTTGATAATTTGACACAAAAGATATTTCAGTGAGGCTCAAGTTGCCTGTGTGTGTTTGATTAGTCATTAAACGTAATAACTACAGTTCTTACTGCTATTTTGGATAGCTCTCTGCCATATTACCTGGTAGAAGCAGATACCAAGGTCAGGACATTTTGGGTGCATAGCCATCCCTGGATAAAAGCAAGGATTCTGGCGCAGATACTTTTCGTGTTCTCCCCTGCAGCAAGGTGCCTCCAGCACTCAATACTGCCTGATAATGCTATTACTTCCCACTGCCTGATAGGTCAGGTGCTTGTAAATTAAATAATCTACAGACCCATCACCAGAATGCTTCTGGAACACACTATTTCTTCTGGGTTGTTGATCTTTCTAGCACTTAGTGTAGGCCTAAATCTATATTTGATGTGAGTGTATTGTGAAGATATTTACCTGAATATCAATGCATAATTCTATGTTTTCATACAGAAAATGAACTCAATGACATCCAGGGTTCACTTACAGATCTACCCAATTCTTCATCGAAATCTGAATGTGATCCAATTTTCTTAAAAATGACCAGCAACGGAAGAGGGAGTAGGCTAGAAAGGCAACCTATTTACTATGTCAGTCAAACAGTAAACTGAATCATTTAAATAATATGCACACAACACAAATCTGTAAAAACTGTTTTCTCTTGATAGTACAACTTGGCATATATCTCGCGTTGCTTCTGCTGATTGTCTTTTTTTTTTTACCTTCTTTTGAGAACATGAAATATTTCCACATCCCAGTGTTTTAACCCTGGAAATGGAACCATCCCCCTTGGAAGTCCATTAGTCCTGAGATGGGTGAGGTCGATGCGTCACTGTAAAGCATCAAGGGGGATGGGACACTTTTGAGCTCAGCACCTCAGCCCAGCCTCCAGGATCCAATGACTGCTGAAACTGATTTTACAAAAGTGGGTGGAGGGGGAGAAGGGAGGATGACTCCCCTAATTTTCCTCCATGGAGGGCGGGGCTCCACGGATGCGTTTGACAGCTGCAAGCCAAAAAAAAATGTGCAGCCCACAGAAGGTTGGAGGAACCATGCCGCTGTTCCAAGATAACCGCGCTATCACGGGGAATGGGATGGAGTTTGACCCACGGTAGTCTACATTTGCCCTCCTAAATCTGGGCAAACGGGATATCAGAAAACAGCAGACAACAAATCAGACATAGTTGGATTTTCCTGCGCGTTATAGTCGATTTTTCTTTGGGTGGAGATGCAGCGTGCGCTCTCGTTTCCAACGACCGTGGAGCGCAGTCGGACTAAGGAGCGCTTGGAGGCGAGTCTGGCCGGCCTGTGTGAACTGGAGCTCCGCAGGCAGAGGCAAGAGTGTCTAGTGCTGGGAGCGTTGGCTTTGGGAGAGCCTCTAGCCCAGGATTACTCTAGGGGAGAGCTGGAATGCTTCAGCAGCTGGGGCCAGGAAAACTTGACTCTGAGGCGTCAGCTGGTAAGAAGTTTCTGCTGCGCGTCTTTTTTTTCTGTTTGGTTTCCCCTCGTCCCAAACTGCATAATCTCACCCTGACTTATTCACATCATTTGTAGTTCTTGCACACTTTAAATATCTGAAAGCCTGCAGAGAATTTGCATCGTGATCTCCTTGACCGTTGGATGGACTCTTCTTTCGGCCCAGTGCCTTTTGTGCTGAGATGACCTCTAACTGCAAAAAAGTTACCCAACTTGATAAATAGGCTCTCTGTATGAAAGGCTGTAATGAGTTTCAGTGCTTTGGGTTGAGATTTATGCCTGTGGGTAGCGAAATCAGGGGGAGGAGCAGCCGCCGCTTGTGGCATAGACCCTCTATTTAATGGCCCTTTGTTCCCCCGTTGAGGACTTTTGTAGGTCTCACCCCTGAACAAGCTCTCATTTGTGCTTTCTGCACATCATAAAATAACGAAATACGCGTCTAAGTTCGTAGGCTGCTGAAAATGTACTGTACGCTTACTTGTCTTCCAGGGTTTTTACTTTTTTGACGCAAAGCCTTAGTAAAGTTGCGCCCATATGCTGCGATGTCACGCGACAATGACAGGATTACAGGAATAGAAAACTGGGTTAATCAAGGCAAATAAAAGTTTCAGTACGAGCAAAGAACGCTTCCCATTGGATATTTTACGCACCACCAAACAGCCTCTTCTCTGTTATATCTGCACTCTATACAAAGGAATTTTGGAGCATATAAAAGAGACTTTCCATTGGTGTATTTTTTGAATAACAATGGTAATGTTGACACTAAAAACACACCAAGGTAATAAAGTTTGGATTTTCACTTAATTGAAGTTATTTATGAGGGGGGAAACCTGCTGTTTAAATAAGTGCATGACGTCGGAATAGGGAGACGAATCAAGCCAATTAGGTGGTTTTACTAAATTCTATGGTAGACAAGCAACATTTTATAGATTTCGACTAGACGCCAAAGCGTTTGAGTTGAATATGCAATGTACAAGGTTCAACCTCACATGGATGAGACTTAGTCATGATTGTTGTTGCCTTGGATTACAAACTCAAGCTAAAGATGAATGTGAATGTGACTGTGATCATATTCAAAATTTTAACTGGTGTTAATCTGGCTACATTTTTTCCATCTAGTGGAAATGCAAGTATTTGGCTCACTATTAGTCTGTCTAATATTGCAGCTCGGCAGGAAACAGCTTAAAAACTGGAAAGTCATCCTAATGGAATGCACTGACCTTATTGCAACGCTTTTGCAACAGCTTGACTCGAAATGGTCCCTGAAGATCTTTGATAATGCAATTCAACCATCCCAGTCTGCTCTGATCCTCTTTACAAACCACTTGATTGTGTTTTTGTATATACATTTTTCTGTAATGGTATGTTCTCAAATAGTGCTCAATCTTTTTGCCTCAGCTTTGTATGATTGTGTGTTGTTTTTTTTTAGAATGTATTTATATAATTGTGCCAAAAATAGCCTGGACAGTGGTGCAGTTGGTAGCGCTGTTGCCTTGAAGCAAGAAGGCCACAATTTGAATCCCAGTATGGGGTCTTTCTGCATTGAGTTTGCATTTTCTCCCTTCACATGCATTGGTCCCCTCTATTTACTCCAGCTTCCTCCCACAGTCCAAAAACATGATAAGTTAATTGATCTTTCTAAATTGCCCTCAGGTATGAGTGTATGTGCATGATTTCTTATCCTCTGTGCTGCTCTATCCAGGTTGTAACTCCCTTTTGCCAGATGATTGCTAGAAATGGGTAATTCCCAATATCTCATGAGCCATGGCCCCATTAATTCTTTCCTTAATACGGATCTGTCTTCCTGTCCCCTTTGGAGAAAAGCAGCCCTGTAGCATGATGTTTCCACCCCGATATTTCACAGTGGTTATGGCGTTGTTTGGATACAACTCAGCATTCTTCCCACTCATACAGCAAGTGGTGTTTATACCAAAGAGTTCTTGGTTTCATCTGACCACTCCTCTGGAACATCCTAACTTTAGACAAGACTGGACATGTGCTATCTTAAGCAGGGGGATCTTTCGAGTAATGCAGGATTTTAAATCAATAACGATGTAAGGTGTGGCAAATATTAACTTTTGTTACTGTGGTCCCAGCTTTCTCCAGGTCATTGACCAGTTCACCTGTGTAGTTTCGGGCTGTTTCCTCCCTGTTCTCAAGATCATGTATCCATGGACGTGAGATCTTGCATGGAGCCCCAGGTTGAGGGATATTGTCTTTAATCTTTTATTTATTAATTTTTCTTATAGTTACTTCAATAGTGGATCTCTTCTCACATAGCTGCTTTCCTATTGTAGATAGGCTCATCCCTTCTTGTGCAGGTGTACAATCTTGTTCCAGGTGTTCTTGGACAGCTCTCTGGTCTTGGTGGAGGTTGGAGTCTGACTGTTTGAAGTGTGGACAGGTGTCTTATATACAGATAACAAGTTTAAACAGGTGCTATTAATACAGACAATGAGTGGAGGATAGAAGAGCTTCTTAAAGAACAGGTCTGTGAGGGCCAGAATTCTACTTGTTTGTAGGTGCTAAATACTCTGCACCATTACACAAGTAAATTATTTTAAAAATCATTCTGTGTTTATCTTTTTAAGTGGTAAAGCTTGTTACCAAACCCTTTTTTGTTCCAGTCTTTATTTAAGTAAGGTTTTATGCCTCAACCGTAAAGCAATAATTTTGTTCATTTAAAAACTAAGAACAAACCAGATTAATTTATGCATTGTGAAAAGTAATTCTGCAAGGTATTAAATACAAGCCTTATGAGGCTTATTAGTTTGTAAAGGTGATGTTTAATAGTGGTTAAATTCTAATAACATAAGCCACACAGAAATCTACCTAAACAGTGTGATTATAAGTGGAAATATCAAATTGTAACTTTCATTTATCATTTAGTAAAGATTTGTCAGACTTGACTGCTTCTGAATGGTATTTGATTGGTGGAGTCAGTGTTTTGTGTTAAAAAGACGAGGACATTGATGCATATTTGTTTATAATAAACAATTAGAAAATAACATCTGGTGTCATCAAAATATTTTTATATGTTTTTGCTTTACTGAGACTGATGCCACAGATTGCAGCAATTTATTTGCGCTTGAACAATGGGAGGGAAATATCTCCAGGAGCCCCCAAGTTCAATTTATTTATAAAATACAATCGAAAATCAAATCACTTTATAATTGCCGTAAAAATGGGACAAAAAAAAGACATAAAACCAATAAATAAATAAAAACAAAAAAAAACATAACATTCCTTATAAATAAGTCAAAGAAGGGAGCATCTCAACTCACAATGGCCCTAAGGCCATTGGAAAAAGACCAAAAAACAGGAAGCTGCGATTCCTGTCTGATAATTAAAACTACTGTGTTCCAAAGTTTGCAATTCCAGAAGAAAAAGTTGATCTCCTTTAAGTTTCCGCCTACCTTGTCAGACAGCTAAAAGCAGCTGACAAGTTAATTGAAGGAAGATAAGGTTGGCAAAAAGAGGAAGAATATTTGTGCATTTATGAGCCAACGTCAGGATTTTAAAATTAATTCTGTGGTTCCTGGGGGGCAAATGGAGAATGGACAAAATCTGTGAAATTAGCTCAAAATAGGTAAAAAGACAGGCGGCAGCATTTGGGTTGCCTGACTTACTGCAGCATAAAGTGAACGGCGGTAGTTGAGATAGACTATTTGCTATTCTCTCCAGGTAATGCTTGAGAAAGCTGGCTTAAGTTTTTCCATTTAACTTAACTGGAAAAAACGTTTAAAAAACTAGAGCTAATTGCTTATTAAATTAAAATTCCCACTCCATAGTTAATCCCAGGTTGGTTAAATGCTGTGTCATGCACTGCTCCCGACAACCAGACTTAGCAGCAGGGTTGTTTGAGTCAAAACTTGGTCTGCATAAAGTAATCTTTATTTCTCATTGTTTGAAATTTAGAAACACTATCGACATCCAAGTCTTCAGGTCATCAAGACAGCTAAATAAGCATTGATGGATTCAATTCATAGGCCAAGTTAATCTAGAAGTCATATGCTGATATGATTTTTTTCCTTAGAGTAGACCACAAAGTAAGCAGGTACAAGGAGAAAAACAGATCAGGACTTTATAGAAAGATTTCACAGAAATCCAGGTACTACAGTTTATGATGGCTAATCACAAGATGCAGCAGAGAAAAAGTGTTTCGCATTTGGCAAAGGGACTTTTCTTTTCTAGAGAAGACATTTGGCTGAAAAAAAAGAGAGGCAAATAAAAGTGTTGGTGAGAGTTGGCAGCCCTGTGTTTATATGTGTATTGTTATGATTAAATATATAGTTTTGTGAAAGGGTATTTGTCCTCCAATGTATTTTTCAGCTTTAGCTGATGTCACACTTAAATGTGATGATTGAACAAGTTTTAAATTAGAAAAATAATGACTGTTGGGGTCATTGGTCTTTTTAAAATTGTCCTTAGGTGTAAGTTTGTGTGCGTGTATCAGGTGTGTCTCTGTGATGGACTAGGGACCTATCCAGGATGTACCCTGCCTGACTGCAGGGTATATTAAGAACTGTTGAGACTTGTTGAGAAAGTTATTTTGCTGATGAAAGAATTTCAACCTTTAACTAGGTTAGTGATAGCACAAATGCTAAAATCTGAATTTCTTACACGCTGAACTTCTATGGCCTGACATCTGACCTGTGGTTGCCAGATAAAAGGTTTACGTTCCACATTGTATAACCGATTTTAAAAGTTAATTCGTGTTTCAATAAAATGTTGCGCTTTAATAACAAAGCATTTTTTTGGGTGAAGACCAAACAAGATTACTTTATTAAGGACACCATGAATGTACTTGTCCTGTTTCTACTGGCTGTTGGACTGAAGCTGACATACCTTTTATGATCTTATTATATTGTGTATTTCGAATGGCTGATTCTGCAGATATATTGTTAGTACTTGCAATTTGATCTTTACGGACGTTCTGCTAAATATTACCTATTGTGTATATTTTAAGTAAATATAAGAAAGTGCAGAATCTAAATGCGTGGAGTAGATGCATGTGTATTTTAGCTGTTAAACTTACATCATTTCAACTGAAAACACTGATTCACTGGTACCTAAATAAAATACATGCAAATTATCAAGCCAGTCTTATAAATCAGATTCTGTGTGTGTGTGGGGGGGGGGGGGTTCAGTGTGGCCTCTTTATGCCTTTTATTGTTTTCTTTTTGTTAGACTAATGTGCTTCTCAACCAATGCGCTGTCATAAAAATAAGACATTTTTAAAGAGGGTCTCGTCTTCACACCTCCTTCCTCCCTCCCTGTGTCTGCTCCTCTGCCCCGCTGGTGGCCTAACAAAAGACGCATATGGAGCAGAATACTAATCATGCCGATCTCAGTCAGATGACGATGCACGCATAAGCGGGCCTTGTGCCTAGCGCCATGACGCAGTGCCTGATCTCAGACTCTGCTTCCCAAGTCTGAACGTTGTCCGTCGCCCTGTCCAAAACAGCATTAGCACAAATTGAATTTGGAGAAATACGACAGGCATGTGTTTCCAATGCGCATCTTAGTTTCTGTGCCCTACATCAATGCACAAACTGAAAACAAAAATCGAAATAAAAACAATTCAACTCGTCTCCAGATTAATTTTTATGAACTGTTCCGGTCCATCCATGCATGTTAGAAAGTAAGTCTGGAATTATTTGGTGGAAACTCTAAGATTGAGACTTCATACATATCGTGGTCACCATCTACACCTTCCTTCCCCCACCAGTCGCAACTACCATGTATAGGCCCAAGCCAGTAAAGTATGAGACAGAAACATTTGACCCTGGAGACCTGCTTGGGTGTTTCTGACGTGGCTGTGGGCCCCGAGACAGAGTGAGGGGGCTTTATTTTTCCTGGATACAGTGTGTGCGGTGATGAAGGTGCTGACAGCTGTGGGACACCAGACAGCAGCTGAGACAGCATGGGGCTCTGACCTGCCTCTGAGCAACCCTGCTGTGAGAGTTTGGGGAGAGGGTGGAAGGGATTATATTAATTTTGCATTAATGTGTGACACACATGCGTCTATTAGCGGATGAGAGATGGACGTTTGAAGCCCAATGTGATACCCTGTAAATGAACTCATTGGATCCAAGAGTTTGAAGTCAAACCAAACTTCTAAGTAAGCCATCATTACTCAGTTTCTTAGGCTAAATTTACATTTAACCTATAGTCCTAGTATGAAAGGTATGCATAAGTGATTGATGAATAAGTTCTTTAGAGATCTTGTTTTATCATCAGGCTCTATGAAGAATTTGCCTGCTCTGTAGGACCGCGTGATCAGCCATGAGGTTTTGTGCATTCTCGTGTTAAGACAGCAGCATATCAGTCATCAGTGACTGATCATTTGCATGTTTTGCCCTCCGGTTTCTGACTAGCATTCAAACACTTTCTTATGTTATTTAGGGTGCCTGCAGAAACTCAGACAAATATAACTATGCAGAAAACATTTGAGCCATGAAGCTATCCCATGAACAACTTTTAAGTGGACTCTAAGTAGGTTGAAAATCTCTCACTCACATAAGATGAGCCAAACCCATGTCTGCTTAAGGATTCTTTTAAACTCAAGCTGCTTCCTACAAACCACTGTAGGACAGAGTCAAGAGTGTACTCACGGACTCTGCCTATATAAACACTGCATGCGTTCAGAATAGCCCCTCTGTCAAACTGGCATGAAAGAATCTTAAAGAAACATTTACACTGTTGAGATAAGGGATTTAAAATATGAGCATGGGCTTATGAAAATAAGAGATCAGAAGAAGAGTCAAGCAGTGAAACTGGGGTTAGGGTGTGTGTGTGTGTGTGTGTGGGTGTGTATGTGTGTGTGTGGATCCGGCCTCCCACAGACTTCTCTGTGTGGATCCAGTCACAACATAGCTTTAATTACATAGGGTCAGGCATGTCGGCTGCATGTCTTGTATCCCTTCTCCTCTACATTCTGAAACTGTTCTTGTTTGTTCCGACTGTGTTGAAGTCGCTCGACGACACAGAGGAGCATTCATATACATTTAACCAAAAGGCATTTTGTCGGATCGAAGGACAAACAAGATAGAGGAAGATAGAATTTTAAAGACCCTTCACCACCTTAGGAGTCAAGGCACACTATTGATTTTTTTTTTTTTTTTTAGAAACATACTTCAAATTTTTAACCTTTTAAACAAAAATAATAATTAAAAACATTCATAAAAGCAGAATGTATTCAACAAATTAGCTTCCAAATCTCCTTAAATCTTTCTGGATATCCTCTAGTTCTTAAGGTCAGTCTGTTTAACTGTTCTTTTAATGTTTTGCATTCTGCTGAGTTCAGAGTTAAAACCACATCATTTTTGTCAGAAGTTAACTTTAATGCTTTACACACTATAGTAATTATGGGGCATAAGTGGTTCCCTATGCAGAACTTTTGCACTGATTTAACCTTTCTAAGCATGTCTTCTGTCTCTGACATGTTTTAGATGTGTACAAAATATGGCCATTATTACAGATTTCGGATGAAATTTATAAACCTTTAAAGTTGGTAACTGAGCAGACTAATTTTTTTAAACAGATAAACGTTTCGTCATGGCTTTTTTTCTGACGTTCACAAACTCTTGCATCTGGCTGATTTCAGTGCGCCCTCATGTTACTCGAGGTAAAAAATCCAACTCTTCGTCTTTAAGCATTTTAGTCTTTATTTTAGAAAACAGACTTCCTAATGGTGAATGTTCAAATATAGTACGCCATTTTTTGTCTGATAAGTTTCTGTTTTTAACTGGACTCATTTATGGACCTGTTCCATTTAAAATGCGAGCATCCCAGATGTTTTGTTCGCCTGCTTTGTAGCGGCTCTGATTCTAAGAGAGTCTGGCTTCAGTGCGTCCCCTGTCTCCCACATCCCCCACCACTGTGGGACACAGGATGCAGTAAAACAGCAGTGCTACAGTGCACACATTGTCAGCATGCCAGTGTGAGATCTGCCAGGTCTGTCAGTGAGTCTGAAAAAAACAAACCATGCTTCAGTATGAACCGAATAGTCTTCTTCTCCACTAAGATTTTTTTTTGGTGAAGAATTATTATTTTGGAACCAGAATTATCCACGTTGTGTGTGTCTATGTCGGTGTATATCTAAAGAGGTGGTGTAAGATCGATTGCATGAAACACTATCATTGATTATTTGATTTCCAATAGTGTCCCCTCCTCCAAGCCATTTCTCTTCCCACCCACTCGCCCTACCAACAGCCAAAGCAAAGCTTTCCACTCAAAACATATTGCTGCAGCGATGCCGAGGCTTTGTGTACAGTAAGACAATAAGCAGCTATGTCGACACAAAGAGGGGACAGTGTTTGGGGTGATGGGGGTCACGATGGAAGCATCGCTTGGGTTATTTGCCCTACAACAGCAGTTATTTGCATTATGGCCACATATGGAAGAAAGCAGGGCAAATAGACTTTTGAGTGCTTGGCTAAAAAGCATACACGTAAGCCTTTTTTAGCTATATGTATGGGTTTGCAGCTTGTGGGAAATAGAATACTCTTCATGTCTTAAGCTGAGAAATATGTTAAGAAACTAATGGCAAGCCAGTCAAGAAAGAAGCAGATGAAATTTGTCAAGTAGCTATGAAGTTACGTACATCATCTCCCCCATCAGTGTATTATAAACAAAGTATGTCCTGATGAAAGCTATTACGTGCCGTTCTGTGGATGTGGGTTTTTTTTCACTCCCTCATTCTGTCTTGGCTGTGCAGGTGAGTGCAGCTGTGACCAGTTCTGTATTTAAGATAACAGATCTGGCGCAGACACAAGCATGGATGTTTGGGGATAATTATGTGTTTTTTGATCTAGCCACACACCTTTTGCCCAATGATTTGTATGTTTATTCATTTGTGAAGCAAGGTGGAATTTACACTCCTTTGTGTAGGATTGTAACGGTTGGTGTTGCTACTTCTTGGTTTAGGATGGTGTTTTTTGTTCATTTTTTCACCTTTGTTAAAGAAGTCTACCTTTAAAGGTGACTTTTCTGCCTACTTGTTTGAGAGGTTTCTCTACATTTTTGGACTGTCTCTGGTTTAAGCTGAAAAGGTCTTATTTAATTCTTTTTATTTATTTTTCCTACACCCTAATCATTGTACAACAGCCACAACACAGATACCAAAGGCGGTCAGGGCTTTTTATCAAGCAAACGGAACACCACATGGTTTATGTCGGACTGTCACACGGTTTATTAAATCGGGAAATAGATTGCGAGTCCGTGCGCACAGTTTAATACACCGAGGAAACGGGTTAGTAATTCATGCCCACTGTTTAATAAACAGGAAATGGATTAGTAATGACTAATTATTGCCGGTCCGTGCGTTCGGCCCACAATGAGGATGGAACATGTTAGGAGCTATACAATTGGCTGAAAGCGAACAGCTGGCTAAGTGATTAATTTGATTGACAGATTTCTTAGCCAATGGTGACATTAGTTGTCCGTCCACGTTAGGTGAGTCTCAAAACTCACCACACAGAATTCTCTCACAAATGCAGAGGTTCACAAATGAGAAGTGGTGGATTCATGCACATTCAGGAATTTTTATGATCTGTGATTATATATTTGGAGCTTTTTTCAAAATTATATTTGTGAAACAGCTTGTGTCCATTTATGAAACAGATTGTTTGCATTTTTGAAACAGATTTTGTGCATTTTTTAAAGAGATTTTGTGCCTTTTTGAGACAGATTGTGTGCGTTTGTGAACCTCATCGTGTGCGTTTGTGAAACAGATTGTGTGCGTTTGTGAAACAGATCGTGTGCATTTCTGAATTTATATTACAAGTGTTTCTGAAAATTATATTTGTGAACCTCCGCGTGTGCATTTGTGAAACAGACCATGTGAATTTCCGAATGAGCATATACATTCGTGAAAAACACTGCTTGAGTTTATTAATAATGAGACTTTTCTATCTCCATAAAAAAAGGGATCAGTTTTTTTTCAGGATTTAGGACCAAACTTTTTGCTATTAGAGAATTGGTAAATAGTTTTCAGTAAAGATTAGTATCCATATGAATTTTCTCGAAAAAAAAGTTAAAGCCAACAACAAAAAAAGAAACGGACTCAAAATAAAATAGAGAAAAAAAACACCCTTCCGCCAAAGTGATTTATGAGCTTTTCGGGGACATCTCATCAACTGCTTTGATCATTGTGTACATTCTTTGCTGCTGTGTTTAATTTGCCGCTGGGAAACGAAGACGATGACCAAAGAAGTGCAAGAGAGCGCTGGCAGCAGCAGGCGCTTCATTACAGAAGGTCTGCAGTGTAAAATAGTGTCACCTTGTCTGGAAGGCATGCTCAATCTTCTGGAATTGAAGCCTTGCGTGTCAGCGGCATTGCCTCTAACAAAGAGAAGGACCTTTGTGTTTGTATGAGAGCAAAGGTGGGAGATTTAGGTTTTATTTAAGTTGAAAGAACCAGGTTTATTTTTTGTCATATAGAGTGGATGTTATCCCCTTTTGTGAACAAAAGAAAAGAAGTTATAACCCTTAGATTACTTAAGCTCTGTTGTTTTTTAACCAGTTTGGGTAGAATTACAGGTCAATGGATTGTCCTCAGATGTCACAGATAAACAATAGTATTTGTTAACAAATCCAGAAAAACTTTTACTGTAAGTGTCTACAGATGTTTACAGTCACATCACACACAGCCAGCCTGACAAAAACTGACAGGCCAAGCTCTGTCTGTCTGTCTGTCTGTCTGTCTGTCTGTCTGTCTGTCTGTCCGTTTTTCAAAAGAAACTCTGGAAATGAAAAATCTAAACTAAATGACCTCAACAGGAAATAAATAAATGATTTGTGTAAAAAAAAAAAAAAAAAAAAAAAAAAGTGCTGCCTTCAGATAAATACCTACTTTATCACATATACATATTCTCATACTATCCAACAGCCTGGCTATATTTTCATAATATGATGACATTGTCCAGATCTTCTTGACTGTGTGTGTTTAAACTAGGGATGGGGAATTATTGTAATATTTGTTGTTAGCTATCGTTATACATAAAGATCGGTATTTGTGCTCCACTTTGGCAAGAGTTTTAAAAAAGATTTGTTTCTGGTGCCGAAAATCTCGGGTTATGTGTGGATGACAGGCCAAACCGTAGAAAAATATCTCAGTTTTGTGAGATACCCGGCTACGTGTGGACAGGGCCTAAGAGTGAATTGCTCTGCTAGGAACATATGGAACAATCAGCTCTCTGATGATGGTTTTGAATACTTTTTATTACCATTTTTATTATTTTTACCACAGTAAATATGACAAAATATTCTCATAAAAATTTCAGTCCTTATCTTGCCACCCAAATTCTAACAAAAACATATGCCTCTTTTTATATGACTTTTGCATCATAAATTTGTTTTATTGGTCACATTTGCCTATTTAAACAGAATGTGTCTTTATCTGTGTGTGTGCGTGTGAGTGATGTGTGGACATGGTATTACTATCTTCGTGGCAACCAAATATTGGAAGTTTACTATTCTCGTGGGGACCGACAGCCCTTGTTGGGACCAAAGTCCCAGTCCCCACAAGTTTGAAGGCATTTTTGAGGCTCAAAATGTGGTTTTAGTGTCAGGGTTACAATTAGGTTATGGTTAGGGTAAGAGTAAGTGTCATGGTTAGGCATTCATTTTTTTAATGGTTAGGGTTAGGGTAAGGGGCTAGGGAAAGCATTATGTCAATAATGTGTGTGTGTGTGCCTGCATTTGTACACCCCCAACCAAGTTAAAATACCCCCACAAACACACACACACAGACATCTCTGAATTATTCATGTTCCAACTGACTGCTCTTCATTTGAGCTTCCTTGAATGTTGGAGCTCATAGAGTTAGACTGTTGCTTCATGTGGATTCTCTTCAATTATGCACAGCAGTGACTTTCAATGACCATATTTGTACTTTAGTAACAGGATCCAAAAACGATACGTATGGGGTCATAAGATGAAAATAACCTACTCTTCCAAATCAATTCAGTAAGAGCTTGTGTTTATCTGTTAATGCTACTTAAAAAAACTGTGTCAGATCTATTGAATAAATGGACACACAACTCATCTTTGCAGAAACACACAAGGAGATATATTTCAAATAAAATAAGAGTTGTAGACAGCGAAGCAGTGCCTTTTCCAAGAAAATAAGTACTTTAGTTACAAATATAGATTTGATTTCTAAATCAATGATTTCCAAATTTTGCCATGTTGCTTCCTAATGCTTAAAGGAGGATTATATATCATCAGTGCAGAGAGAGAGAGAGAGAGAGAGAGAGAAAGGTGTTCATTGATCTGCATGTGTTTTTGTTGCAGAGCGCTCTCCACAGTGCTCCGTTTGGTCTTATGCAGGCCCTGGAGCATCAGGTGGGAGGTCTGAAGATCGACATCGACGATGGCTGCTGTGAGGGAGCTCAGGGAGACACCGGTGAAAGTCGTCCGAGTTCTGGTAACTCCTTCTGTTTAAAAACTTTTCTGTCCCCACAGATCAATCAGCTGTGTAATTGGGAATTTTCTCAATTAAAAGGCCCTTTCAATACTGCAGTTATGCATGTTTTTTGTATAAATTCCTCTGTTATTTTCTTTAAACTGCTCTAACAATAACATATGCGTCCTTTTAAGTGACTGATAATGAGTTTCATTTCATTCTGCTTTCCTTCTGCTTGTCTTGTTTATTCACACTCTCTGAGCATTTTACACTTATAAAAGAAAATGAAGCTCTAACTTAAATACATGTATTTAATTGGTCACAAGTAATAGAATTAGATTCATCAAACTAAATTGCTTTACTTTTTTAACTGGAAAACTCAATAAAGTTACTTGAATAAAGATAATGAAATTACTTGTGACCAAGTAAAGTTATTTATTTAAGTTGGAGCTGGATTTTGTTTTGTCAGTGTAGTTTTCTGGATTTTATACAAAATGCGGTTGGATATTGTTAGTATCCAGCATGTTTTAGGCCATGTACAAATAGTTTTTTGGGCTTTTTTTTTTGTTTGTTTTTTATCTGTTTTAAAAAACAAAACAAAAAAACCAACTCTGTTAGGCACATTCATAGGCATGCCAGAAGTTGGGAGGAAATAGTTCTCCCTAAATCCTGTCCAAACAGAATACCTTTCTACTTTCTAACTCTTACATAGAGCAGTAATTGAGTTTGTTTAAACAAACAAGCAAAAAGCACTTCGATAATCAATAATGCCAACAAATCTCTGAGGGCATCCATGCTTTTTCTGAGGGGAAAACGCAGGTTGCACATTTGATGACACAGTATTTTTGCAGCGGACTGCGGCGTTCCGAAACCTAAAATCCCTAGTATTTCTGTCCTCGAGCTAAGAAATGGAGAATTCGCAACTCTCCTCTGTGGTTGGAGTTTTTTGCAAGAATAATTTTTGATGCACTAAATCTGCTTTTTTGTGTGAATGATGGGCAAAATTGTGGGGAAAGTGTCTTCGTTTTGTGAGATGCTACATTGAAGAGTTATGGTTAACATGGATGTATGATAAATGAGACATCTGCTTCCTGTTTGTCTGATTCCAGGTTTCTATGATTCAAGTGAGGGTCAGTCACCAAAAGTAAAATCCTCCTCTGCTGAGCCCGAGTCTGTCTCCACCTGGACTTACATCAATGACAGACCTAAATCTCTAGGTAAGAAAACTCACCTGAAGGTAACCTGGGACATCCTCAGAAGCAGCTGTTTTTAAAATTGTTTGCTATGGTCTTTTGATATTAGGTTCTGGTGAGTACCAGCCGTAGATTATACTGTTTCTGGCTTCATTTGGTTGAAATCCATACTGGATAGGTTGTAGATGCTAAAGTTGAAGCTAACAACTAGTCCAAAAGGGTTCAGGTACAAACTAAACTTCTACAGTCTTAAAAAAAAAAAAAAAAGATTTACCAATGCAATATATGTAGGCTATATGTGTTTCTGTTTCTGGTGACTATGTGGTAAAATATTATACCAGCAAAATACAAGACTTATAAGACTTTTTTTGTCTTACTGTCAAAACCATCTTTTATTGTGAATGTTGTGAAAGAGGAAGTATGTTTCTGCCAGCTGTGCAAATTTTCAGAAACAACATACTTTGCATACAAAACCAATCTGTTCAGCATCTTTTTCTGCATGTTTATGTCCCCATATGACTTTAAGAATTATTAAACATATATTGCCTCTATTCTATATAGGTTAGATTTGTAAAGTACACTAATTGTTTTCTAATAAAAGATTCTGCTATTCGAGCTGTAGATCTCTGTTGCAAAGCGGTGTTACTACGAGCGTATTGGGTGCTTATCTGATAAATACTGTATTTTTTTGCCATCTTCATTCATGTCTTGGTAGGTTTGTAGTTGTGCAAAGCTGCCACTCATCTGAAATGTGTATTTTAATTTTCAGATGATTGATAGAGCAGTCCAATATAAAAATGTTTAAAATTATTTTTTTGGAACCTAAACCTGCTTTAAAGTTCTCCACTGCATTATCCCAGTCGTGTCTGCTGTGCTCCTTGGTCTTCATAACTTTTTTTTCCCGCTTTATTTCTCTAACAAGATATACGGATATGATATTACACATAATTAGATATCCTTTTACTAAATATGTGAATTCTGAAGGCAGGTAGTTTCACTGGATTTCATTTCGAGGTACTAGAGTTAAGGGGAGCAAATACAAATGCATGTCACACTTTTTAGATTTATATTTGTAATTTTTTTCTTTAAACGTAAGCAAACTATATGATGATAATTGTTGAAAACAACTATCACATGCTCCTACTGCTGTCTCGTCAAGGACAGTGAGGCAAAGAACCTCTGTTTAACTTCAGTAAAGAAGATAAGCTTGATTAGTCTTCTTATTGTTACCATTGTTGGTGCTTGTCATAGTCATCACTACATTTTTGCTTACTGCGTTGTGTCTCTTTATAATTAGGAGACAGCTTCATGCTGAATGGCGAGTTTGATGTACCACTTATACGCCCCAACCTGCCTCGTTCTTTCTCTGCTCCTCACCCACCACTGGAGGGTATTGCAGAAGAGGGGTCAATTGGAGACTCTTGGCGGTGGGAAACCAGCGATGTCAGCCAAACCTGGCAGCAGCCTGCAGAGGATCAAATCACGGAGGAGGACTACCAACAGGCCTTTAGAGTGGAGGGTTACATCCTGAGTCTCATTCAGCGTCATGCTCTTCTACCCCGGCCGTGTCAGCCTCGCACCACTCTAACCCCTGACCCCCCACACTGTGGTGCCTCTGGACACAGCTCCCAACACAGGAGAACTCCCTCTCTAACCAAAGAGCAATGCCTTCCTGACCCCCCTCCCCAGCCCAACGTTGACCTATCGACAAACCTAAAGAGTCAGGAATGGGGTTGTGGCCTGTCAGAGGGGGAAGCCCAAAGGGCAGAGGCCCCATCTTTTGAAGAGGGTTGTTATTTGCCTCTCTCCTACCCCCAGTCCAGACCAAACCCCCTGACAGGGAGACTACCATCACCTCTGCCCTCCTTGGAACCAAACTGTGGCATTGGGAATCTTGACCTTTGCTTTGAACCTCCATCCCCCCAACATTATCTTCATCCACAAGCCCCTGTTTATCAAGTACACAATTTAGTAAGCGCTCAGTATATCCCAGGACAAGCCTGTCATGCGCCTGTACGGTCCCCCAGACACTACAAAGCTGAACTGTCAAAGGCCAACCGAGCTGCTCCTTCTTCTGATCAGCCTACTTCAAAGTCCAAAGCTTCTAAAAAAAGCCATAATGATAGACAAAAATCCAAGAAGACAAACCCCAAAACCAATCGATCCCAGTCTGAAAACAGCCTCCCAGGACAGCGGGTGGTTCCTGACAGGAGGTACAGCACCACAGAAAGACGCCCTGGACGAATCAATCCTGCCCAGATCCAAAGCCAGGTCACAGCACCCCAGGTGGCCAACAAGGGCAGCAGTGG
The DNA here is from genome assembly GCA_028564705.1 of Apricaphanius iberus. Classification (NCBI taxonomy): domain Eukaryota; kingdom Metazoa; phylum Chordata; class Actinopteri; order Cyprinodontiformes; family Aphaniidae; genus Apricaphanius; species Apricaphanius iberus. The sequence goes on from JAPXFQ010002197.1 coordinate 1,297,476, forward strand.
AAATCGGCGCTGGTGCTCTAACCTGGAGCTCAGCCAGGATGAGGGTGAGATCCAGAATGCAGCGCAGGCGCATAAACGATCCTCTCGAAAAGCTCGTCACCTTCACTCATGCTCCCAGTCGCATTCCCACCAGCAGTACGCACAGCGTTGGCACCAGGACTCTCAGGCCCGTGCCCCCCTCTGTCAGACCGAGGAAGGCTACGCCGGGGCTGCCCCCGCAGAATCCGAATCCAGCATGAGCGAAGTGTACTCCCCACCTTCCAGCTCTCTGTCCAGCGATTCGGATGAGAGTGGGGGGCTTGTGTGGCCCCAGCAGCTACCACCTCGCCTCGCTTCTACTTCTTCATCATCATCTGCATCCCCACAAGCAACTTCCAGTGCAGCAACTCAGCCCAAAGCCTTCGTCAAGATCAAAGCCTCCCACGCTCTCAAAAAGAAGATTCTCAGATTCCGAACAGGTTCTCTTAAAGTTATGACCACCGTTTGAATTGAAACCCATACAACCTATACCATGAAAGTCTGAAATAGTTCTAAATAGTTCTTTTGTCACAAATCCTACACTAAATAACAAACCCTTTCACTAAAATAAAGCTACCTCTACAATATCCTTTATAAGATGCATCTATATTCATGAAAATTGTTACAAATTTAACTCGACCTCCTCTTTCCATCTGGCTGAAACAATCTCCCACTCGACAACCATCAAATACTAAAACGATGGGCTCTGTCCTGTTCTCATTGATTCATGTTACACTCTGCTCAAAGAGACAGCCATAAACTAAGCACCTGAAGTGGCTTTTCTTTGTTTATGTTTATCATCTATAAAATTTATGAATTAATGTTTCCAAGAATTGTCTACTATTTGTAACAAGTACCTAAGGAATCCAAATTCTTCGTGGCTTTAAATAACAATGAAAAAAATCACAGATAAGAGACAAAACTTAACTCATTTAGTTAGTATCACAAAAATGTATGGCTTCATAAAATGTACTTCAAAAACTGAAACATAAATGTAATTAATTACACTTTTTGCAGAACAAATAGATGAAAATTCTTTCAACATTTCATGCTCCATTTTGTGTATTCCCAACTGGATTGCAATATGACCAGTTTGCTTGTTACTGGCCTCACAGCCACATTTCATTATTGACTGTGGAAATCTATATGTTTTCTTCGGTCTATGATCTGTATCTAGTTAGGTTAGGGTAGGGTTAGGGGTGAATAATGTTGAATGGTGACCTTCATTGGAATGACACCAAACAAAGTTCATCCTCACCTTTGGCACAACAAATTTAGTTCACTGAATCCTGCTATAATCTAATTATCTGCACTCCATGACTGCTTCTCTGTAGCCCACTGCAACTCTGTTTTTTTCCGGTTACATGATGATGGTTCCAGTTCTGCTTATTCCTAATAAAAATGTTATGTCTTTCAGCTGAATTTTTACAAGTTGTCCCTAGTTCTTTCCATATCCTGTTTTATAATTTTGCATTCTCTCTTACATTTGCCTTGAGCTTTCCTGTCCTACTGCTCTAATGTCCTCCTTGACGTTTTTCTTTTACATCTTCATTTTGCTTCCACTTGCAACAAAATATTAGACATTACTGAGCATGAGTGAGCTACATCTGTTACTACACTGTTTGATTTACTTTCTTAATGACCATAACTCTTGTTTAATCAGCTGACAGTTATCTTACTTGAGTTTTTACTTCAATCTACCAGATCCAACAGCTCCTAAGGTATGCAAGCACTGATTATTTTGCTTAACTAACTTACTGTCTTCAGCCATTTAAAAAATATATCTTTGTGTCATATCTATGATTGTGTATGTTGTTGTTTTTTTTGCTACAGAGTAAACTAACTGACTAAAACATACCCTATGATTTTAGTTTATGTTGCGGGGCGTTGTTTAACTTTGTAATCATTAAAGCCCCCGTGTGTAAGAATTAACTCCAACTAGTGGTGCAAGTCAATGCAAGCAACTGAGCAGTGTTCTCTGGCTTCTTGCCTTTATAAAACGTCATTACTACTACGGAAGCCGCGGAGTAAATTGTCCGAGTTAATCGGAAGATAAACTATTTGTTGGACTAACCTGTCCTGTGTAAAACATAACGCTAACATAAACTTCATCGTTTCATGTAATTAACTTACCTGTCAATCAGAAAGACTGCAATCTCCGGGTCCGTCTTCAAGTTAGTGTCCCTCATGAATAGTCTCCATCTGGTAAATGCTCCACTGATGTAGATTCTTGTTTTCTCCCGGTTATTTCTTTTTTTTCCCTGTGGTATGGTTTCCTCCCTCTCACGGGGCAAAGAATACGGATGGTCCTCCATTGAAATTGAAAACTATGATGCTCTATGCTCGTTGCTCGTTTCTTCTCTTAAACTCTCCCCCTCCCCTTTTAACCCCTTTCGGCTAACGTATTCAAAGATGGCGATGCAACATGGCAGCCTCAGATGGGGGGCGGTGCACCCTCTGTATCTATAAACAACATATTCTAAGACACGTGAACGCTTTCATGATAATGCGATTGTGATTAGACCTCGGTAAAACACGTATTTATGAAAGCAGTACTTGATTTGTATTGATAAAAGCCAAATTTGTTACTCATTGGACCTTTAAATTTTTTTTAAATGTGTTAATTCATTGTCCATACATGCTTAATCTTGGCAGTATCATGGGATGTGGTGCTTATCTCAAGTGGTGAGTAGACCAAAGCCAGGAAATGCCCCTGGACCGGAGCACCAGTTCATCACAGGAACAACATATGCAGTGCAGAGTCTTCAGTTCACCTAAAACACATTATTTTAACCTGTGGGAGGAAATGGAAATAACAAGACAGAACCTATGCCCACACTCAGAAAGAGAATGTGCAAACTCTATACAGGAAGTCTCTGGGCCAGAACGGTTTGATTCTGAAACCTACATTCTCAACATTACTTACCAATGGCTGTTGGAGCACTATATCTTTAGAATGGTATTAGTCAAAATGAAGACTGATATATCCACAGATTTGTTTTTCTCTACCTATAGATTGTGTTATAAGTTAATTGCTAAATATTTGGGGAGAATTTGAATTTCAACTCTGCAGCAGCAGCAGGAAGTATTTAAAGGTACAAAATTTAAGAATTTTACAGTGAATTAGTAAGACAACAGTCCAAATTCCCAACCATGTTGGAAGAAAGGTTACAATGAAACAGATTTCGATCTCAGCCGGCCAGGTGGTTGTAAATTTTTGCTATTTTAAAAACAATGCTCTGGGGATGTAGTGATTGTTCACAATATCGTTCCTGCTGCCATATTTTCTGGTTCCAGTTTAAATCACATCTGAGCCCACAAGGTTCCCAAGTCTTGAAAACTCAACACCGCGCCACCATTTGTAATCTGACACTGACTACGCTAAAGGCTAACGTTGACCTAACAATGCTAGGAGTAAAATAGCTCTAAAAATATCTCATGCTTCTTTTAAAATTACCATCAACTGGGTATTGCGGTGAAATGTATTCATCTACTTATCAACTTACTGTCTATAACTTTTCTTCGTTCGTTGTCGTGTATCGTCTGGCCAATCAGTTACTGGTAACTCAGAGGGGATGGGCTGAGTGACTGAGAACGAATTACTTTGTTTTTTTTCATGGACTCCAGTAATCCAATTTGACAACAAGATGTAAATTTACATATTGTACCTTTAATTGGGATTTAATACTAGACTCAATTTTCCTATAAATTTACATGGTATCTATGCAGATGTCTTTTTGGGAGAATAATTATTCCAACAAGCATTCAAATTCCAAATTAAGGCATTTGTTGAAATGAGGGAAAAGCTCATGATTATTAAACCATTAAAATCAGATAAAATATTTAATCTTTGTTGCAAAGATGCGTCACTGTTTTACTTGCTCATGGTAACACTGAACAGGAACTGAATGCATGGAGCTTTATTTTTAACTTTCCTGGTCTTCAACCCTGCACCCATGTGGATTAACGCTGACATGCACCGATATGTAAGGTCTCCTACCGCTTCGCTACACTGATAAGCCCCAATGAAGGGGTTACTGAGAGTCACAGGGTCCAGTAGAGAATGTCACCATACCAGTATACATATATGGTATGTATGTGTTGGAAGTATGTACAAGTGCACAAGCTCAATAAAATGAAAAAAACACATGCACAGGAAAAGAGACAGTTGTATAAATGTTTGCTTTTGTATATATCATCACATGGCATGGTTTGCAACGAATTGCAATTTTGTCTCAGTTTGGTACCTTTTTTTTGTACAGATTTTGTTGGTTTTTTTTACATTTTACGATGTAATAAATACATTAAAAAAATTACCTTTTCAAGGCATATGGGTGATGCTCCATTCTTTAGACAAATTAATAACATCTGATAGCATGTGTTAGAGTTTTCTGTAGGGATTTAGAGTCCCGCATAAAAATAGGGAAAACATTACAGTCTTTTGTAGAGGGATAAATATTGCAGGACAATTTTATTTTTACCTATGCCTACTTTTAAATGTTTAAACCCACCAATGAAAATGTAAAATATGTTTGTATCTACATAATTTTTAAAACATTTATTGAAGCCATAATAAGAAGTCCTGTTGAACATTTCAACAAACATTTTCATTTGATAAAGATAAAAAAGTCAAAGCGACCTTATCGATGAATGGAAAGCAGTATAAGCAAAATACATAAAACTGCCTTCGTAGTCACTTTGGAAAACCTGCATTATAATTCTTTTTAAATTATGAAATGACATAAGTGTCCAATAAAAACGTGTATTGTATTAATAATGTAGTGGAGTTGGATGTTTTCTGTTAATTTAAATTTGAAAATAATCAATTTCATCAAGGCAAAATATTTACTGGTTTTGTCTTCAGTTTCAAGAGAATGTCTCCCTCTTGTGGTATGTAATAGGAACATCAACATTCATTATAAAGTGCCCGTTTTATTATCTCTACAGAGAAGTTCATAATATGAAGAAAAAAAATAGATATAAATGTCAAAAACAACAGACTCAGATAGGAGTATATTATATGAAATTTATGTGAAATAAATAGACACCTACAGATGGGTTGTATTTGTATGAAAGACAAGGTAGGCCAACTTCTCAATTTTAGATGCATGAGAAGGCGTTGCTGGAATGCCACAGATTGTGCAAAACATCCTGCTTTGCAATAATAAGTCAACACTAGCCTTTGAGGAACTCCAGCCAACCTACATATTGCTAATAACGTGTTCTAATAACATGTTCTTGGTAAAAAGAAAACAAAAAGTGGGGTAAATCTCAGAGTTCATTCCAAACTTACATTTAAGTTCAGGGCCAAAACAGTTGCAGAGAGTTGACCTTTCTTATACATCTCGTCCACATGAATTAAAGCTTAGACTTTTGTTGAAAAAAACAATCAATTAGATCTTGGTCAGCTCCCTTCCATTGCTGGTGCTCTTGGTTTCATTGTTGACACTCCCCTTTGAGACTGGGTCCTCGGTGGCGAAGTGGAGGATGTGGCGCAGGGAGCGGTTCATGCTGTCTTTGAATCTCCGCCCTATGCAAACATAGATCAGAGGGTTGAGGCAGCTGTTGAAATATGCCAGGCAGAGGGTCAGCGCCTGAGCCAGGTAGATTCTTGGACTGTGGGAAGATCTTCTTGGGGTGGCCAAGTCGATAAGGTCCACAATGTGCAAGGGGAACCAGCACAAGAAGAAACTCAGCACCACGCTGACGATGATCCTGAGGGTTCGTTTGGATTTGGTCCGACCACGTGACATTCCCTTCTGGGTGGTTCTGTACAACAACAGGTGACAGATGATGATAATAAAGAAGGGGAGCATGAATCCCATCACAAAGCGAAAGATTGCAACGGGCCAGACACTTTCTTTAGGGTAAGCAAGTACGCATTCTCTCTTATGTTCCCCAAGCTCAATCTGCAGAGCATAGATGAATTGTGGAATGCTGCCTAACAAAGCCAGGCACCACACAGCAACACACACCCACGCAGCTTGCCTGGGTCGCCTGTTGTTCTGGCACCAGACAGGTCTTTTCACAAGCATGATGCGATCCACGCTGATCACAACCAGCTGCAGAACACTACAGTACATCACCAAATAGAAGAAGCCCTTAACTAGAGTGCAGGCCAGTTGTCCAAAGTGCCAGTGGTCATCATGTGCCAGGGGTACCATGAGCAGAGGGAGAGAGAGGCAGCACAGAAGATCAGCAAGCGCCAGGTTCAGGAACCAAATAGAGGTGACAGAGCGGGTCATGCAGAAGCCAGTTACCCACACTACCACAGCGTTACCGGGCACTCCAAGCAGGACCACAAGGGCATAGAGAACCAGAGCCACTATCTGAATGGGCTGAATATTAGGAAGCAAAATGTCAGGTCCTGTGATATTCTCGAAGATGTCAGGGAATAAATCATCATTTTCAAAGAAGCTCCAATCGTCCGAGCTGTTAAAACCTTCCAAATCCATGGTAGGTTAAACCTGTGGAGTGGAGACATTTAAAATAACTAATTTAAAATAACTAATTAATGCCTAATTTCATTTTAGACAATGTTATAAATCTGAAACATTGTGGAAAGAAAAATGTGTCACCTAAAACTAATAAATACTACATTACCATACGATATGAAGAATGAATTTCGAACAAACAAAAACAGAAATATGTTAGATTTAATAAACACACCTGCTTTCTGTTGGCTGATCTGTTGGTGTTCCACTCTGACTCTTAACAGGAAGTTCTAGAGCTGCTCTTCTGCTTCTTAGCAGAACAATTGCTCAAGACTCACTACACAGTTCTGACCAATGAGACTCTAGCAGAGTGATTACGCATAGAATTGGTAAATCAGAACAGATTGAGCATTTTTGCACAATGTCAAGTTTCTCTGTTTTGAAAGTTTGACACCATGGGTACATCTAGATCGCCCTGATCTATTTTTATGATATTGCAGCAGTTCATGCGTGTTGATGAAGACTTAGGAAATAGTTACATTACACCAAAAGGTGTTTGATTCTGAAAGTGCAGTGTAATTCTTTTTCACCTTTATTACATTTATCTTACCCTTTTTGTTAAGCTTGTATTGTTATCCCCCCATCATGAAGGAATATACCTGCACCTGTTTATAATCTGCATTATGAATCTCTTTTTGCTCACTTGTTCTATTAAACTTCAGTTATTTTCAAACTGTTATTTGTCTTTTGCCGGACATATTTTAAGAACGGAAATTTAGTTTTCTAATTTTAACTTTTCTAATTCTAACTTTCGTTACTTTTCCAATATAATGTATCTTATGGCCACTTTACATGACAATGTTTTCTGCCAGCCGCCCACGGCATATTGGACATGCGCACTCCGCCATGCTTCAATTCTTTTTTTAGCATGATGAGCAGGAAACAATAGAACACTGCTAACACTGGGCACACTGCCATCTAAAGGCCGGGTATATGTACTACATCGTTTTCAACAAGAAACTTTAAAGGGACTATATCATGCTATTTTACAGCTTTCAACTTCTGGGGGTATACATATATATAAAATAATATAAAATATCACTGTTGGTGTTATACAGTATTAATTTGTCCTGGAATTTAACTTGGAGTTAATGTTATACCACCAAGTAAAACGGCTCGTTTCACTATAATCTGCTCTGACTGAGAAAAAAAGCTGAGCCTTATCTCAAACAGGAGTCCGACATTGAATTTGAAGTGCACCAAGTACCACAATGAAACTGAGCTATATTAAGGGCTCGGATGTTCGGTTTATTTATTTTTTTGTAAAAAACCGGAGTCAATAAAGTTTATTTCAGCTGCTAAATCTACCAGGCTCTAGACAGAGCCCATCCAGGCTTTAGACAGAGCCCAGATCAACACAGCTGAGTCCAGTAAGCAAATCTTTCCAGCCCAGTATATAAAAACCTGTGGGTGTTGTTTGCACCCGTTTACTGTACATTCTAAGATGCTACAGATCAATTAATTAACCACACAAAGCTGTTATAAGATCAAATAAACAGCTTGATAAATGGCTAACTCACCTTTGCATTAGAATGTAGCTACTTACATCTCTGTCCATCATGCGTCTTTGTTGTTGGAAATTATCCAGCTGCTGTTATTTAGGAATGTAGAATCCAGTCCTGTTCTCCATGCAGCCAAACAGCCATTTAAAAAAAAAAAAACGTTGTTTCAGCTGGTAAAACCAGTGCAGCTACGAGCTTTGAGAAGGGGGAGGGTGTGTTTGCAACTCTACCAGAGGTAGGCTGCTCTGTCTGCAGGGGCGGTGCATACACCTCTAGCACTTCCTAGTGGTAACACAGTGACGTAAAATACGTCATTATGTTACCACTCAGTCGTTTTCCAGAAGAGCATGGTGCAGCTGCTCAGAAAGCAGGATTCAGGAGGAATGTTCAGACATGTTGTAATTATGCCAAAAACCACTCTGGCTGGGTTTTTTTATGTAAAAATTGCATTATCCGGATGACTGAAACTCCAAAAACTTGATTTTGCATAATAGAGGCCCTTTAACAGTACAAGTTTTTATTAACTGGCGACTGGTGGAAGCATATGATTTATTTATTCATTAACTTTTTGAACAAAACAGATATTTTTAAACAGCAGATACATGCATTGATATAACATTATCAAGCTAAGGCTCCAAAAAATATATTTCTGATGTAACAATCATATTGTGTTGTAACATGAAACCTGGGAATACATTTTTGAACGTGTTTTTAATGTTTTAATTTTATTTTGTAAAACTGTGTTAATGAAAGATGTAGAGCAACATGTGACATAGGTAAAATTTCAATTAGAAAATAATATTGTGTGGTATAGCGACTAGGGTTGCAACGATACTTTTGTCGGGTATCTGGTATCGGGTATCAATGCCATTCTAATGAACTCTTATCAGAATCGGTTACCAATACCATGAACCAATACTGAAAATGTGGAAACTGCAACAATTTCACAGAAAATTTTAGACATTTTAGTTGTATGGTCATTTTCAATACAATTTTTGTTCTAATTCACTGTCAATTGTTTTAACAAGCAGAGAAGAAAATAACACCCATCTTTCAGTTCATTGCATTTTTTTGTGTGGTAGAATTATCGGCATTGGTACTCGGTATAAGTACACCAATCCAAGTATCGGTATCATATCAGTTTGTAAGAAGTGGTATTGTTGCATCCCTATTAGTGACCATGGCAGGACGTCGTCCCTTAACTGCTGGTTTGCAACGATGCCGGTAACATTTTACTTAGTAGAGCATTTCTCCTAATATGACCACTTTTTCAGTAACGACTAATCTAAGGCGTTACTATTTTTATACATTAAAATGACTCGTTTAAGCCACTGTGCATCACTATTTTTTAATTTTCTTAAGCAAAAAGATATATTTAGTATATGGTGGCAAAACATTAGGAAAACAAGCAACATAGCGGTAAATATGGTCTTGCATACCTTCAACAACACTGCTGCTGTCTTTTTCTGTCATAATCCGAATCAGCTGATTATCTCCTTTAAGGTCGCCATGTTTGTTTTGGCCTGTGTCTTGGGTTCTGTAATCTGCACTCTGAGTCTGCCCCCTAGTGGAACTCTCCAGTAGTATGTGCAGTGAGTAAGCAAGTACGTCCCCAAGACACAGCTTGTTGCATCAGAGTTGTTGGTGTCAAAGTGAGGTTAAAAAGCAATATATTTCCAGCTGTAGCTAGGGTGCAGCTCACCACCAGCATGACATTGCTGGAATGACTGAATGTAGTGTAAAGTGCTTTGTGCTCCTCCAAGCTCTTTTAAGACGTTTTATATATGGTTTTATGCAACGTCTTAATGCTTCGCAGAATAAAATTATTTTAACTCTAACCAGCATCAGACACAGCACTTTTAGATACCAGTCCCCAGTTTGGATGTACTGGTATAGGCAGCTTTTTAACATTTTCTTAAGCTTTTAAGTTTGTAATTTTGATTGCACTCTGTACTTTTATGTTCATTGTTTCTCCTGCCATTTGGACTAAAGCTTTTTATTATCAATAGGAAGAATGATGACCAAAAAAATGACAAAACGTTGTAACATGTAAAATATAAGTACAAAAATCTGTTTAGATTTATAATGTCAAAATAAAACCTTGCATTTACATAGGTAACAGATCTGTTTTTCAGTGAAGATTTGCTGCTGTAAGTAAACCTTACCTTTTTTAAAGAAAACACTCCTCCAGGTTCTGTTCAGTTGTGAGTTGTAGGAACAATTGGCCAGCCACCAGCTTTACCGTGATTTACTACATAGTACACACTGGAGGAATAAGCATATGAATATTTTACCAAAACTACCCACATGTGAAAAGAAAAGGAACCAAGTTTGAATGAAAGAAAAAAGTGTTGCAACATGCAAATGTTTTATTTTTTCTTGTGGGTGGAAAGGTTTGAGAATGGTTAAAACCCGAAAGGAACTGAAACACAAACCTTCAACGTCAGCACAATCTTTAAAAAACACATTTGTGCATTTATGTGCTATGATCATCATTTTCCACGATCAGAAAAAATCTAAATCATTTCAGTTTAAGAAACAGACTTGAAATGTCCCACTTGCCATTTTGCTTTGTGTTGCCGTATGTTTGTTTTACACCTACTATCACTTTGAGGGTGTTTTATTATTTTTTTGTTTGTTTTTTTTCGAACAGTTGAACTCAGGATGTTTCCTCACAGGGTCAGAAGTGGTGATGAGCTCAGTGGAAGGCGGGGGCACTAGGAGGAAGCGTTGGGGTGTCATCTCTAAATGCATCAGACTGAAGGTCTGCAGAAAAGCAAAACAAATCCAAGGTTTAGATTGAGATTCAAAGCATTGTAAAATTATATGCTGTAACATTCTGAATGTTACAGCATGAAAAGAGTACCCTTTGTAGATGAAGAGTTAAATTAAAAGAAAGAAAAAATCTGACTCAGTGTTAAATTTGACTTTGTAAATGCTGTTTTAACACTGCAAAATTTACTGTGTTGGTTTTCCCCCTGTGTCCTACCTTCCTAGCTGTCCAGCAATTCCTCCCCCCTTAAGAAGATTGGCCAATATTTTAGTCATAACTTTGTAGAAATCTCTCATACTGAGCAAGCAGTATTCTGAGACATCAAAATTAAAACTAGTTTTTTTTTATTATTATTACTGAAAGCAGAAAGTTAGATTATATGTTTTAATTTTGCTTTATAAAACAGCCATCAACATTATACATTTGTTGCTTTGATGCTGTATTTTTCAATTGTATTTTACCTATTTATGAAACTATACATGTGAATAAATTTGTTTGATATTTAGATTTTGATACATAGGTCAGACTGACTACATTACTTCAGCAGGTCTTGAGGTTGTGGGCGACAAAAGTTCCTCATCCAGACTGGCGGAAGGAGGGAGTGTAAACTTTGGATTTGTTAAATATTAGAATATATCTTTAATTTATTTTAAAAATATTTTTGCCTTGTAGTGTTAGAAAAAAAAAACAGAATAAAAGGTGCTTATATGTTTGATGAAGACACATTTCAATGTTGTTTAGAAATGAGGATGTGTGGAGATATCCTGTTCTATTTCTGCTTCATTTCAAAACATTACTTTTTTTTCTTAAATATGAAAGGAGATCCTCAGCTTTTTTTAAAACAATTACAGAGAGAATACTTTAGCAATGTGATCAGAAAGCTCTCTATTATCAGCGAACCACTTTCATCAAGGCCAGTTAGCATTGTTTGATCCTGTTGTAGACAGCCATTTAATGTGAGCATGTTCCTTAGAACCTTCAAATGTTTGCTTTATTTTAACTTTATCTCATGCTAGTTTTTCATAAAGCTATTAATTTCTGGCCATTATTCCTTGGTGTTGAATGGAATAGTAAAATGTCTGATTGCTCAGAGTTCCAAGAAACTGAAATATTTACACGCGCCCCCAGAAGAAGCAGATAAATAGTTGTTTTTTTAAAAGAAGACAAATATATTAGATACTATCACAGTTTTTACTTTTTGTTTTTAAGATTAACATTTTGAGCCAACCTGAGCGTCTAAATTACCTATTGTATTATTGTGGTTTATGTTGAAAAATAAAATTTAAACTGATGTATAGATATAATGTTTATAATTGTCATATGAAGTACTATTTAGCTAATGCTTTAAGTTATTGACAAAATAAAATACATTTTATCTTTGGTTATTATTTTAGAAATTGGATCCAGTAGACAGGTTATTTTTTTTGTTCAGTCACAATAACTTCCTTCTACGCAAAGTTAATCAAATCAAAAGCCTTTTTCTGTAAAGTTCTATTTTCCTAACCAAAACAAGTGTCATTTTTTTATTTGTGAAGCAGAACCTAATTAAGTTGCGGTTATAATTAAAAATGTCTGCATTGATTATCCCCAAATTATCATTTTTGCAACAGTAAAAATAGATCCAAAACTGAGGTAAAATTCCCCAGCTCACCGAGGAGTGTCAGGCCCGGCTGCTGCTGTAGTATTATTGATGTTTCCTCTTCCTCCTCCTCTTCTCCCCAGTCGGCAATGTTGGCTGGGGGGATGCACTGCTCCAGGAATAGGTCCTCCTCATCGTCTTCTGTCTCTATGTTCTCTGGAGGCCAGCGCAGCTCACCGCTTTCCACCTCACTCACTTCTGTGGGCTCCACAACGATGGAGGGGAGACGCTCCTTGTCCCGATCCGGGCTGTTCAGAGACGCCTCTGGACCCAGGACAATCTCGACGGGGTCAGGGAAAATCTGGAGGAATCATGGGAAAATAATTGAGAAAATAAGCAATCTTGCACCTAAACTTGATGTTTTCAGTTTTTCAACATAAACATTACTGCAGATTTAGAGAGAAAAAAAAAGCTAAATATGACAGTTATTATTATTTGCGTCATGATGTTAAGTGTTTGCACTTGAGTTTTAGTTCTTTTACCTTTTCAGTTTACCTTATTATTTTTAGTTTATTGTTGTTATGATTTAGCATGACCTTCTGTCCATATTTTTCACTTCTTCAGATATTTTCAGTCCTTGTTTCTTTGTTATTGTGTTTAATCTTTTATCTGTTTCCCTATTTCTTCAGTTTTCCTCATTAGTTCTGTTTTCCTTTATTTCTCTTTGAAGGTTTTCTTATTGATTTCCTTTTGTTCTCCCCTCTCCTTTTTCATGAGGGATTTTATGTATTTATGAGTTCCTCTTAGGTTCCTTTATTCTCGTTCTCATATGTGTTGTCTTTCGTTACTTTCTAGTTACTCCTTTTTTTTTAGTTAAGATAGTTTTCTGCCTAGTTTCCGCATCTGTTTATTCCTTCCCTGTCTTCTCCCTGCCATTCTGCTCTCCATCCCAGCTGTTAATTGTCATGTTCGCTTCCTCTCACCTTTATTTTTTTCACTAATTGGTTCTCAGGCTTTGAGTGTCACTCCTTATTCCCCTTCAGTATATTTAAGCAGTTCATGGTCAGTCATACCTCGCTGGATTCTTCATCTTCCATCCCACGGGCTGCCTTCAAGTTTTTTTTTTGCAAGTTTACCCTTGTGCTTGCTCATCAAAAATCCACCTAGATTGTATCTGCATTTCGGGTCCTATTTTCATCACAAACTTTACAATATGTTCATCTTTAATTCAATTTTAATTTTGCTTGAAGGTTTGTCTAAAAACATTCAGACATGAAATCTGAGGAATGAGGATTTCAGTACAAGAATTGCTGACGTTTAGAGTCCAGAAAACTGCTCGATGGTGAATTGTTTACAGTAACAGTGAAACTGAAATCTTCATCTGTGCTCCAAATACAGTTGAACCAAAAGCCATGGTTCCTTTGCAATGCACTCCACATCGTCTATTAGAAACCTTTCACCTAGTTCTTACGTTCGACATACATGTCACATCTCCAGTTCACTTTTGCTTGCAGTTTATCATCTTAGAAGTAACCTTAGTCATGTTGTTTCACACTCTAAACTACGAAATACTATCAGTGATTTCATTTCAACCAGTCTGAACACCTGCAATTAAAACTTAGATCTACACGTTCAGAATCTTGAGACTAAAATCCTCTAAAACTGCTGCTGGTGGCTCAGAATAAATCTTAACTTTGAGATCGTTGCATGGGGAAAAAACGACATTCTTTACAGATCCCAACGGTGTCATGTTCAAGGCCTGAGCATCATACCAAGCTAAAGACTAAAGGAGACTATTGTAACCATTTTCCACCACAAAAACCACTCAATACTCATCTTTTTAAACGTTCTGTTTACATCATCATCTTTTTCTTTTCACTGTAATGGACTGGCGATCTGTCCAGGGTGTGCCCTGCCTCTTGCCGAATGACTGCTGGACTTGGGTACCAGTCCTTCAAGGATAAGCGACATAAATAGAGGATGGATGGATATTTCTCTTTTTACTTATTTTATTGTAAAAGCTTAGGTTTTTTTTACAGTATATGCTTAAAAATGGCCAATCTTTTAGTCTATAATGACATGCTTATTATCTAAAAGTAGTCTCTTTATAAAAAATTTGTATGAGACTGATTATATTCCAGAAACATTTAGGTAACCTTGCAACATTATAATAACTGAATATATTCCTCTCCATCACCCACACTCGCATACCAACAAAGCATCTGAACCACTAAGTCGACCCGTGATGACAAGTTATGCCCACCTGGAATGGCAGTCTTTGGTCCTTCTTCTGCACATCTTCACAGTTTGGGTCTTGACTACTCATCTCCTCCATACCCCTGCATACAGAATGCAATTACAGTAAGGATGAGGAGAGAAATTTGAAGCATGTGAGAAATATTTAAAATTTAATATTAAAGATTTATCTGCAATGTTTGGAAAATGTATTCCCCTGAGCAGTTACCCTGATGGTTTCTAAGCCCTTGCTGCGTTTTAATGTAAAAATAAAATTCACAATAATTGCTCCATTCGTGCCTGTGTTACATTCACATCATATTTTTATGTGACTAGTCTGCACATTTGCAATAGTTTCCAGTTGCTTCAGTTTTATTTATAAAGTTGTGAGTGGATTGTGAACAGAAAAAATGCTGAAGTTTCAGAATTAATTCTGGGGAAGTGCTTTAACATTTTGCTGAACTAAATGAAAGCATTTGATGGTCCGTGTGACCTCACCGCTGTCATCACGTTCCCCAGCCTGAAAGCTGAATTGCAGCTGCATCACGCCGTCCAACGTCACAGTCTTTTGATTGGTTAATAGATTTTCTGTCCTGCATCACTCTGGCCAATGCCAGTGGTGATGATGATGTGTGCAAACATGACTCCCAACCCCCCACGCTCAAAATCCACACAAAGTGAAAGACGTTCATTCTGCAGATTAATGCAGAGTTCAGTCTGGGTTGGAAACTAAAATGGATTTTAGTCTGTAGGTTTTCCTCCATGTTTGATTTTCTGGCTCAGGATCAATCTGAATGAATGCACATTTTCACTTTAGGCAGCATATATTCTCTGATAAATAATGTTTTACAACTTTTTTTTATAAGTAACATGGTTGAGCTTGTGCATATTTTGCCCACAGAATGGCTAACATATATTGGATAGGACGGAGGAGCTGATTCTCTATTTAATCCTCTGTCCTGCTCCTCTGTCAGGGGGGGGGGGGGGGTTCCATCTGCTTCTCATTTGCTTTGTCCCCTATAAGAACCCAAAAGGGTGTAATGCAGGGGCACTGACCCAATCTCCTAAATCTTGCTGATAAATTACAATTCCGCTTAAAAACTGAAGCAATCTGTAATTTTTCTAACTTCTGTTCTGGCCTCTATTAGCAAACTACAGAAGCATTAAAGTCCTCTCAATTAATAAGGCCATACTCTGTGAATTATTTCCTGAAAAGAAGTCTGAAAGAGTTTTGTGTGATTGTTGTTTGACATGGCCAGTAGAGGACTTTGACCCATAAAAACAGGTTTTGAGAGTTTGTTGACCAGGTGTTTTACCACCTCTGAAGGTGAATTTCAGTTAAGTTTTTATTGGCTTTGTTAACAGACATTCAAATGTTTGCTTAGGACCGAAAGTGAATGATATTTTTTCAAATAATTAGCAGGGACTGCTATGATAGAACTAGATTGTAAACCCCTGTTTGCATATTTTCCACAGAAACCACTCCCCCCTACTGTAGCCATATTTAATGAATAGCTAATATGTAGAATCCCTTTCAAAAGTATGCATGTACTACATTCTAACATGTTTTAGCTACAAGCCAATACTTTAAAGCCTTTGCATAATATGTTCATCTTTTATCATAGATTTCGGTTGTTTCTTTTCCACCAAATCGTTTAAAGCATCCTGGTTTACCTTGTTGTAAGTATGCTATACAAATTAAATTGCCGTGTCTTTTTAAAGAGCTGCTCTGGCTGTAACATTAAGATTGTTGAGCTGCTGTAAGGTGCCTAGTTCTCAAGTCTTTGTGGCCTCTAAGAGGTTGTCTTCCAGAATTGCCTACTATCTAGCTTTATCCATCTTTCCATAAACTTTGAGCAGCTTCCCTATCTCCTCTAAGTCAAAGAATTCCCACAGCACGATCCTGCCACCACCTTGTGTTGGAGTGGGGGCAGCATGTTTAGAATTATGTCCAAAACTAGTCATTTTTTCTCCAACCTTTCACATAGGCCTGATCTGTGAAATGCTCACGCATTCCAATTTTTGCTCCTGCAACACAGTCCTAAACAAGTTGTTACAGTGAAGCATTTACCAATTAATTGTCAGTGTTGCCATTCCAAGTGATGAAGCTTTTCATATTTAATTTTGTGCAATTTCTCCTGCAAACAAGTCTAAAGGTGGGCAACATTACGGAGTCTTCAATATCGGATTTAGTGCTTCAAACTGTGCCATATGCTCTCTATTGCAGACATATTGGGACTGCAGGCAGGCCAGCCCGTTACCTGTACCATCTACCTCCGCAGCCAGGACTTTGTAATGTGTGCAGAATCTGGTTTTTCATTGTCTTGTTGAAATATGCATGGGTGTCCCTCAAAAAGATGCGTTCTTAATATGGCAGCATATTGTGCTCCAAAATCTCTATGTACTTTTCAGTATTAATGGTACCTTCACAGAAATGACACAACCCCACACCATGACAAACTCTTGCTTTTGGACTTGTTGCTGCTAACAGTCTGGATGACCCTTTTCTTCTTTGGTCCAGAGCACAAGGCATCCATTTCTCTCAAAAAAAATTACCTGAAATACTGATTCATCTGATAACAGTGCAAGTTTCCACTGTGTGTTGCTCCATCCCAGATGCCTCAGAGCCCAGAGAAGTTGACAGAGCTTCTGCACATTGAGCTTCCTTTTGCCACAGTACAGTTTTAACTGGCATTTGTGGAGGAAACTACATATTGTGGTACTTGATAAAGGTTTGCTAAAGCAGTCCTGAGTCCATAATGTGATATAATCTGTAGATGAATGACGATTCTTGATGGAGCGCCGCCTGAGAGATCAGAGATTACAGTTGTTCAGCCTAGATTTGCACCCTTGTCCTTTACGCACCGAAATTCTTATAGATTCCTTGAATCCTTTAATTAAGTTATGCACTGTTGACAGTGAAATGTTCAAATCTCCTCCTGTCTTTCTTTGAGGAACATTGTTTTTAAACATTTAAAAATAAAATTCATGTATTTGTATGCAAACTGGCCATCCTTTGCCCAGCTTTGCTCCTACAGAACTAGACCTTTATTAGATGCTTATTTTCTACCCAATCATAATAACGATCAACTGCTGACATCATCTTTTTCAAACCACACCATTATTTAAAAATTTAACTGATTGCTAGTCCTATGTTGCACCTGTCCCAACCTTTGTTGGAATGCGCTACAGGTCTGAATGATGGGAAACGATTTTTATTTACAAATGAAATGAAGATGGGCAGACAAAACATTAAATATGTTGTGTTCATTTTGTCTGCAATCAAATACAAGTCAAAGTAAAAAAATGTATTTGCATTTTTCATACTGTCCCAGCTTTTTCTGATTTGGCGTTGTATTTTACAAACATCTGATGCCTGAATAAATCAACCACAGGTAAGGTCTACTTAATAATTAGCTGACTTCCTAAGGCAGCTAATTATGCTTGATTTTATTTTAGAGTATTTTGTGGAATAAAAGTTAATATATCTTTCTCATGAGTATACAGGGCTGTGATGGAAAAAAAAAAGTATTGTGCTTGCCATCACCATTGTGTGAGGGTGAGTGTGAATGAGTGGATGACTTAATGTAGTGTGAAGCCTTTTGGGGTCTTCTGGACAAGATAAAGCAATATACAAGTACAGAACATTTAACATTTACCATCAGTTTGGTTTTTTTCTGCTATGCAGTACTTTTAAATCCTTTCACCCTTTTGGTAATGTGGCTAACACATGAAGAACTGTTGTTTCTAGTAAGAAGTATATCCTCTGTTTTAGAGCACTTACTCAAATCCACCTAACCTGAGAAAAAAAAAAGCTTAACAGGTTTGTGCTATTCTCCTTTTTTGTTTGATTTATTGAGAAATGTCAGGCTTTTTGACTCCATAAAGCTATGTTTTTTGTTCGCTATAAGTAATACACATACACTAAGCCAGTTTGCACAATGAGCAAAACGAGGACACGCTGTTCTCATCCAAACAGGATTGGCTTTTGGGAGGATGCTATCATGTTTGACCCACTTGTGAATGTGTACAGCTTTGCAATTCAATTTCTGATACTGCGCTGTTGACAAGGGTTCCATGCTAAGCTGTTTGTGTGCCACCTGGGATGGAAACTTTCAGCAGCTATTACGATGAAGGAGCTTAACCTCCGTGTAATCCCTCGCATGCATCATTGTTTTATCGTTGATTCAGCTCAGTCAACAGTCGCTCTCGTTTTTTTTTCCTTGATGGATTGCACCTCATTTGACTGAATCCATTCACCAAATACCATTCTATCATTGATGCTAAGCAAGAAAAAAAATGTAAATAGTGTATTTCTGTTGTGAGGATTGAGAACAGTGAGTATACCATGACTGAATGCAAAATGTGCACTATAGTTCAGGTCATTAAGTTCAGTCAGGAGGATGCTAGTGTGAATGATATGGATTATTCCACAAGTTTTTACATTCATAAAAATAAGTACGGTAAACTAATGCATACCTATATGTTCCTGTTTCCACACCGTACATACAGTAAAACGTTCATGTGTGGAAAAAATGCCCCTTGAAGATTTCTTCTGCTTTTTGCCACACTTATGTTTCAGATCGTCAAGTTGTCAAGCTGTTTTAAACAAGATAACCTGAAGAAATACAAGATTTTTTTTTTGATTTATAAACAGAAAAAAAGATTTCCAAATCAGCAGAGTCCTTTCTGAGAATTTACTTGTCCCTTTTTTTGACCGATAAAATACCTGTCACAAACGTGATCATGACCAGAGCTTTAGAACAAACAGAAAATACTTAACAACATGAAGCAGGCTGAAATATTTTAAGTAGCAACAGCATTGTGTCTCAATGTGAAGCAATTAGCAGCTGGGAAATAGTCAATGACATCTGTCAGCCTGGAAAGGATTACAAACCCATTTCTAATTCTATGTAGTTCAAATGAACAATGGTGAGCCATAAATTATGATATTGTGAAACTGGGGTATAACATTCCCTTAGTGGCTAACTTACGAAAATTACTACAAGATCACATCAGCGGTTCATCCAGTATGTCACAGAAGAACCCAGAACTACAATTAAATGGCCTTACTTGTCTAAGGGTTATTAGCGTTCATTGTTGTACAATAAGAAAGAGACTTAACAGTTGCCTAATTGCTAAAATCACCGCTGACCAACAAGAACACAAAGGTCTGTTGCATATTTCCCAGAACACATCGGTCCTGTGGACAGATGAGATAAAAGTAGAATTGTGCATCCAGTTACGTCTGGTGTTAAAGTAACAGAATTTGCGAAATTAAAACATCTTTTGCTTTTCTACTTCAAGACCTGGACAGCTTGCAATAATTGATAAAACCATGAATTCTGAAAATGTAGTGCTAGTCAGTTTAAAGTCAGTTCAGGATCTTAAGCTCTCACATATTTGAGTTATGGACCAGAACAATGGGCTGTTCAGGTATGATATTCCTTCATTGTGGCTATAAAACAGTCAGTGCATGTTACTGCAAATGCATGATGGCACATCAAATTGTTAGTTTTAGGGGATTATTATATTGTTATCAAGGGCTGGTTGGTTTGTATAGCTCTTTCCCTAAATAAATGAAACCATTCTTTTTTTTTAAAAGCTGCTTTTTGTATTTAGTCGAGTTATTTTTGTGCGATTTTGTGTGACCAGCCTCATACCCCTGTTTGTCTTTCCAATGATTAATTCCTCAACTGCTACATCGGGGGAGATGAAGCAGACCACAACCGGATGAGGAACTCACATTTCTTGACAGCACGCTCTTGTTATTCAAAAGTGGAAACCAAGCACTGAGAAACTATGAAGAAACATTGCATCAATCTCTCTGCATCCTTTAGACTGAAAGCTGTTCTCTAAGCTGTTCTTAAGCTTTTATGGAAGATTGTCCATGCTGTGCACTTATATCAACTAAAATTAAGCCTAGGAAGTAGTTTGACAAAGCCAGATATTAACCTGTAATGTAAAAAAAAAGATTATCTTTAAAGCATTTATATTTACATGTTTATGTTCATATTACTTTCTCATTTTATATTATATTATATTTTGACTTGTTTGTCATCAAAACTTGGTTCAAAAATTGTGACTCGGGGAAGAAACTAACTACGTTTCACTAACTAACTAAGAAACTCTTCTTCGTTTTTGACAGATTGTCACCGAGCCTCTTCCACGGGATCGAATAAGAAATAGTGAAATTATGCAGTATAATAATTGGCTGTGGTAATGACTTCAGTGTGACTTTCAATTCAACTAGATAAAGTTGGTTCACTTCAGCTAACATTAGCCTTTGGCCTGCTAAGCAGATAGCACAAGTTACTGCTATTTTTGTTTAACATTGACTCATTGACCAATGAATTGTGCATGAAGTCAATAGGCCTATAGAAAGGAAAACATTAATATTGTATTATATATTGAGTCTGAATTTCGTGATCCAAGTTAATTCTCTTTGTTAACGATCGACTATGATCATTGCCTTTTTTTGTAGAGTTAGATATGGGCACTATAATCCATAGTTTGGATAGAAATCTAACCCCTTGGCAAAACTTAAAGGACAGTAGGGCTCTGAGCCCTTGGCGTCCCTAGAGTTTTGTCTTTCTTTTTTTCAAAGCAACCCAGTTCTGAAGTTCTTGTACTGGCTCCTTTGTAGCTCAGAGAAAACACTTTAAAATACATCTGCTGGTTTGTAAGTCAATGAACAGCTTGGTGCCAAAATACAGTAAAGATATGTTGCTGTTGTTGTTGTATGAGCCCTCCAGACCAATCAGGTCTTCTGATTCAAGTTTACTTTGCATTCACAGAGTCAGAACAGTCTCTATACTCCTCTAGGTAGGAGCAAACTGCCAGAATACTGCAAAATGCTAAAATCCTAAGTTACTTTCAATTAAATGCAAAATATTAATTTGTTTAAGTTTGCCTTTGTTTAATATTAACTAAAACATCATTAGCTTTAGTCTGATTGCAACTTGTCTTAACTAATCTTGTAGCTGAAACGTGCTACACAAATAAACTTGACTTTTCAACTAAATAGATGTTTTTCAAAAATGTGTGTTTACATTACTTAAGAAAGGTTCTGAGCCGTTCTGAGTCATTACCGATGTGGAAGGCCCTTAATGCAGTGCTGTCATGAATGTTTGCATGTCTGTAAGGCGAATGTGGCTAGAGTTTATTGATTGGAGTGGTCACTATGTTCAAAAAACACCATAAATACATTTAGTCCATTTACCATGTATCCCTGTGTTTTCATTTCCTGAAGGTTCATAGACAGCTTAGTTCATAAGAATCATGTTTAGATCAATACATTGATTATTTATTCCAGACTTACAGTTGACTATTAACTCTGACCATTTTTGTAGTGTTTTTCTGTTCTTTTATTTTTTATTTTTTTTGTATTTTCTGTTTGTTTTATGTTTGTCTGTGTTTCTTATTTTTACTTTGCACGTAGTGTGCATGGTGGCTTTTTCTCTAATACACTAAAAAGGGAAATAAGAAAAAAATTACCTTTGAAGCATAACCAAGAACTGCATCACAGATAAGACTGACAGGAACTTTTAGGGAACTTGACTTTTTTAACACCGGATGCTCAGTCTGCCAATCCAGTACAAACTGCTCATTTCACAACACGTTCACCTTTAAACAAAACATTTTATACTAAAAAACTGAAAAAAGTCCCTATTTTTAACTGTTAGAAAATTAACTCTGTGGATGGGTGGTTCTTACATCTTACGGACAATGTCAGGAAAAAAAGTAGTGGTTTTGTACATTTTAGGTAACCTCTTTTACTTTTCTTTAGATACATATTTCTAAAAACATCAGTCCTTTGTTTTGCAGAGCATCAATAAAAAAAACTGTATATTAATGGTAGATATTTTGACACTATTTCATAAGTCAATCATAAATGGAAAATCCCTGCACCATCCCAAAACATGTCGTAAAAATCTAATGAAAAATGTTAACTCTTATATATAGACATTTCAATGTGGTTTTATTAGCTATTCTTTATTCTTTTAATTTGATTTACTTCAAGCAGAAAACAACAAAGGATAATCCAGTCAATGAAGAAGAAAGTCATTCAGGTCCTTACTATCTAGTTGACAAAAACACAATATAAGAATTAGAAATTCAAAATAACATTTACAGTATAATCAGTTTGTCAGAAAAACAAAAAATTGTGCATATTAAATAATAGGAAAGCCAACTTAGATTTTCATTAATCTTGCCTTTTTCATATCATTTCAGCTTGAAAGGGGTTGGGTGGAAGTCACCGTATTTGTTTCGACCCCTATAACATTGTTGATCTATAACCATAAGTTTGCAAATCGCCATTTAGAATATTTGGTATAGAGTATTTTACTGGCCTTGTATATGAGCTGTGCTGTTTGAACATTTACAAGATCATTTAATTTTAAGATTTTGGACTGCAAGAATAAATCATTTTAAGTATGACTTTATGTATGATTCTGACAGTAAGAAGGAATGTATTAAACTCTTAGAATTATTACCCCAAGTTTCTTTACAATATGTAAAATAATGTAAAATTAATGTACGATATAACAAATATCTACTTTTAAATGTGATATATTTAGTTTTATTTATAATTGAAATACTTTTAGATGCTTTAGTTTGTGTGTGTCTGATTTGTGGTTTCTGTCTATAATTATTCCTAAGAATTTAAATTCATTCACCCTCTCAATTGAACTATCATTAATTTTTATTACAGACTATGTATTAATTATGTAATTAGCAAAAAAACATTACTTTTGTTTTACTTATGTTGAGAGATAATTTTTTTATCATCCATCCATTCATTTGAACTTGTTTAACTCTGTATTTATCACATTAATCGGTTCATTATAATCATCACTTTTTATTACTATCACTACATTGGCATCATCAGCAAATAATACCAACTTCAGTGACCTTGAAACAATAAATATGCCATTTACATACAAGTTGAACGAGGTGGGGCCTAGCATTGATCCTTGTGGGACACCACAAGCAATAGTTCTGGTCTCTGATTTTTATCCTTCGCCATTAATGGAAATGCCCATTCTAGCTAAGTCTATAATTTTTTAATGATCAGACCTTCATCACTCTTCCTTTAATTCGAGATTTTTGGATAATAATACGAAAGCTGATTCACTGTTTTGTTTTTCCTCCGCCAAGGAAGTTATATTTTTGCCAAGTTTCGTTCGTTTGTTTGTCTGTCTGTCTGTTAGCAACATACTTCAAAAATTTATGGGTGGATTTCTATGAAATTTTAAAGAAATTTCAGCAATAAGACCAGGAACAAGTGATTGAAATTTTTGCGTGAACCTGATCATTGTCTTGGGTGGGCGGGGGGCTGAGCTGCCTTGGCGGAGGTTTGCACTTGCCGACTGTTTTTCTAGTTACCAATTAGGATTTAGTTGGTGTCTAAAATACAGTAGTCACTTCCTACCCTTCTTCAGCAGTCAGGTGCATGTCTTTTCCCTCTTGGAACAGTTCCAAAGCAGTGAAGCTCGGCTCCTCCACGGTGAGCAGAGGTGACACCAGAGGGGGTGCATGAGGTGGTGAGCAACTCCCACAACATCCCCCCTCCTCTGTCCTTCCATAGGAGCCTGTGTCCTCCAGGGCGAAGCCTAGAAGAAGTCTGGATTCCAAACCTTTAGAAGTACCACAAGCTTGATAGGAAATCGGGGTTTGTATTTAGTCTTCCAGTCAATCAAGGCACCCCTTTGCTTCTCTGGTCCAGGTCAATATGTCCTCCCATCTGACCACATGTGCTCCCCTCTCTTCCGTTTTCAACTTTCCTTGCTTTGGTCTTTCTTTCTGTCTCTGTCACTGGATGTTTCCCTTTTCCTCCCCACCAACTGCAAGGCTTTGCAGCAAAGAAGGATTAGCGTCTCTTTCGATTACAGAGGCTGATGGGTGACGTCAGTCTGGCTTGACCATCCCCTCTGGTGAGTTGCCGCACTAGGTCACTCGTACATATAAGCAAAGTGAGGTTGCACAAAGCAGTGAGGCCACAGATAGACAATCAGAAACAAGAACAAGATGGACACTTGGAGTTTTTAACAATTTATTGTTAGTCAGTGGGTCTTTCTTATCTATCTTCTGACATCATTATCACATCAAAACTCTCTCTCACTGTGTTATCAACTGTGCATCCCTCCATCTGTGGATTTGGACGATTCACAGAATTGGCTCAGGGGATCAAGGGTTCAGGCATGGTGATGGGATATATATATATATATATATATATATATATATATATATAATATATATTATATATATATATATATATAATATAATTATATTTATATATATAATATATATATATTATATATATATAATTATAATATATATATATAATATATATATATATATATATAATATATATATATATAATTATATATATATATAAAATATATTATTATATATATATATATATATACATATATATATATATATATGGGGGCTGCACGGTGGCGCAGTGGTTAGCACTGTTGCCTTGCAGCAAGAAGGTCGTGGGTTCGTATCCCGGCCCAGGGTCTTTCTGCATGGAGTTTGCATGTTCTCCCCGTGTATGCGTGGGTTCCCTCCGGGTACTCCGGCTTCCTCCCACTGTCCAAAAACATGCATGATAGGTGAATTGATCATTCTAAATTGTCCCTAGGAATGAGTGTGAGTGTGAATGGTTGTCCGTCTCTCTTTGTGTTGGCCCTGCGACAGACTGGCGTCCTGTCCAGGGTGTACCCTGCCTTACGCCTGTTAACTGCTGGGATAGGCTCCAGCTGCCCCCGCGACCCTGAATTGGATAAGCGGCTAAGATAATGGATGGATGGATGGATATATATATATATATACATACATACATATTTATGTATAGGCCAATGATTTTTTTTTCCCTTTATTACTGTTCTGAATTTACATGATTACATGATCTACATGATATCTAAATAATTGTGCTTTTGTGGGCAAAAATTGTTGTACTTAAAATGTGATTAATCGGGATTAATTAACGACAAAGCCTATAATCAAGTTAAATCTTTTCATGTCCCCACCAATTTTAAAAACACACTGATGCCATTTACAGTACAAATACTGACCGTGGTAAAACCACAGTACTTGTACTATTAGACCTCAGTGCAGCGTTTGACAGCGTTGACCATGATATATTACTGGAACGTCTAGAGAGCTGGGTCAGACTCTCTGGTACTGCACTCCACTGGTTCAAATTCTACCTCAAGAACAGGAACTTCTTTGTGTCGATTATCCAGTTCTCATCACAAAACACAGAAAGTCAATACAAACTGTGTTTTTACCTGCTTGTCCTTACATTGTTGTATTGTCTTGATTATTGTCTTATTATAATTGCTTTCTTGTATTTTAATCAAATTGATTTATGCTATGTTCCAATTTTAATCAAGTAAAGCCCCTTGAATTGCCAAGTATTGAAACTGTGCTATACAAGTAAAATTGCCTTGCTTATTTACATTGTACATTCTCACAGAAGGCATCAAAACTATGAATGAATACATATGGAATTACATATGGAATTATGTAGTAGTTTTACAAAGAAGTGTGAAATAACCTGGCCTCCAAAGTCACCGGACCTGAACCCAATGGAGATGATTTGGGGTGAGCTGAAGCGCAGAGTGAAGGCAAAAGGACCAACAAGTTCTAAGCATCTCTGGGAACTCCTTCAAGACTGTTGGAAAACCATTTCAGGTGACTACCTCTGGAAGCTCAAGAGAATGCAAAGCAGTACTACTACTACCGGCTACTTGGAGGAATCTAAAATATAATATGTATTCAGTTATTTCACCCTTTTTGTTTAAGTACATACAGTAATTCCATACATCATTTGTTCATTCATAGTTTTGATGTCCTTAATTGAGAATCTACAATGTAGTCACGAAAATAAAGAAAACGCATTGAATGACAAGGTGTGTCCAAACTTTTGGTCGGTAGGGTCATGCATTTCAGTTTGTAATGCTCTGTTTATATATATGTATATATATCACCTATATGTCACCTGAAGGATTATTAGGAACATTATACTAATACGGTGTTTGACCCCCTTTCGCATTCAGAACTGCCCTAATTCTACATGGCATTGATTCAACAAGGTGCTGAAAGCATTCTTTAGAAATGTTGGCCCATATTGATAGGATAGCATCTTGCAGTAGATGGAGATTTGTGGGATGCATATCCAAGGCACGAAGCTCCCGTTACACCACATCCCAAAGATGCTCAGGTTGAGATCTTTGAAATGATTTCAGCTTTATGACATGCTACATTATCCTGCTGGAAGTAGCCATCAGAAATGGGAACATTGTGGTCATGAAGGGATGGACATGGTCAGAAACAATGTTCAGGTAGCCTGTGGCATTTAAACGATGCCAATTGGCACTAAGGGGCATAAAGTGTGCCAAGAAAGCATCACCCACACCATTACACCACCACTACCAGCCTGCACAGTGGTAACAAGGCATGATGGATCCATGTTCTCATTGTGTTTACGCCAAATTCTGACTTTACCATTTGAATGTCTCAACAGAAATTGAGACTCATCAGACCAGGCAACAGTTTCCAGTCTTCAACTGTCAAATTTTGGTGAGCTCATGCAAATTGTAGCCTCTTTTTCCTATTTGTAGAGGAGATGAGTGGTACCTGGTGGTGTCTTCTGCTGTTCAAGCCCATCCGCCTCAAGGTTGGGCGTGTTGTGGCTTCACAAATGCTTTGCTGCATTCCTCGGTTATAACGAGTGGTTATTTCTGTCAAAGGTGCTCTTCTATCAGCTTGAATCAGTCAGTCCATTCTCCTCTGACCTCTAGCATCAACAAGGCATTTTCGCCTGAGCAGATTGTGAAATACTCAGACCCAACTGGCACCAACACCCATGCCACGGTCAAAATTGCTTAAATCACCTTACTTTCCCATTCTGACATTTGGAGTTCAGGAGATTGTCTTGACCAGGACCACACCCCTAAATGCATTGAAGAAACTGCCATGTGATTGGTTGATTAAATAATTGCATTAAGGAGAAATTGAACGGGTGTTCCTAATAATCGTATAGGTGAGCAGTGACTGCTGCTAAACAGAGCACTACAAACTGCAATGCATAACCCTACCTGTAGGCTAAATGAATGGAGACAAAGACGGTGCAACATAAAAAAATGTTCTTCCTCTCAAGTTTAATGACATTTTAATTTATAAAAGCAGGTAAAGGGTTCTCACCTTGTCATATCCACAGTTATCCATAATTGGGGTGTAACAATTCCACTTTTTTCAAACAGATATGATCCCGATACTTAGATCTGAGTACTTGCTGATACTTAGTATAAATGCTGATGCTTCTACTACACGAAAAATGCAATGAATTGAAAGACAGGCTTTCATTTCTTCTCCGCTTGTCACAACAAATGATGGTGAAACTTAAATTTCAAGCAAAAACAACTAAATTTTCTGTGAAATTATTGCAGAGTTTCTATGTTTTTTGCATTGGTTCATGGTATCGGTTAACAAATCGATACTGATACGAGTATATTGGACTGGTATCAGTATCAGTGCATCCCTAATCCATAACCATATAAAATGCCTGGAAAAGATTTTTGGTGAATGAACCCCATAGAAAATCAAAGAGTTCTTGTCTAAATCTGATTTTATTTTATATTTGTTTAATTTACCTTTTTTTTCGCAAATACAGTCATATTTAGTGAACTAGAAAATGGTTTAAATTGTCAAATGTATGAAAATAACGCTTAAGTGGGTATTTAACATATTTTAATTAAACCCACATTTCTCTGTAAGAAAATGTTTTTTTTTTATTGGTCTCATAAAATATTTAAATCTTAGCACTAAACTAACATTTAAGAAAACGCTTTAACATATCAGGGGGTACAGGGGTTTGTGGGGTCATTTTAATCTGTAAAGTACTTTGAGAAACTATTAAGTTGGAATAGCGCTTTATAGATAAAGGTTGATTGATTGATGATTGATTGATTGATTGATTGATTGATTGATTGATTGATTGATTGATTGATTGATTGATTGATTGATTGATTGATTGATTGATATCAGGCCGTGCATAATGCATCTGTATAATGTACTTCACTTAGCAAATTGAGTTATTGAAATAAATCAACTTAATTTCATGGTATTGCCATTTATTGAATATGACTGTAAATAAGCACTACTCTGCGCCACAACTGTTCGTACTGTAGCCTTGCAGCAACAAGATTCTGTGTTAAAATTCCTACAGGGGCTTTTCTGCATGAAGTTTGCAAAATTTTTCCATGCAAGTTATCAGACCCCCCTCTTTTTTTTTTTGCTTGGTTTTAAATCAAAATGTGTCTTGTTTTGTAAAACTATGTTTTGTGTGTGGGTGTTGTTTTGTGTGGTTTTCTGTGAAATATATGAATAACAATTACAGCTAAAATTCATAAAGATGTTGAAGGATGTTTGTTTTTACAGAATTTGAATCCGTTTTGGAGATAATTTTACAAACCGAAAAGAAACACGATTTCATAGACTGTAAAATAATTCTCCTTCTGTTCATCGTCCTCCCTCCAGTCGGGGGCGCTGTTTCTGAGCGTAACACATCCGCCACTCTCTCCTTTACATTCTGTTTTTGAACTGTTGTGGCTCCATCAAGACACTTAGCGCCACTCATCGTGATTTTTGGGTCGTTTCTTTTAGTAAATCCTTTCCAGATGGATATAGAGGGTGGTACATACGAGCCGGGGTTTGTTGGGATACGGTTTTGTCAGGAATGGTGAGTCTCATACATTAGAGGAAGGGGGATTAACATGCTAGCTACCCGAAGTGTTACCCAGTTCTGTTTCCATCATGACGATGTTCGTATTAAATAAACACTACGCTGACGTTTTTCATCCTTTACTCAGTAATAACATGCTGTATCCAAAAGAAGACAAAGAGAACCGCATCCTGCTGTATGCGGTGAGTATTTGGTCGGAAACTAGCCGCTCGTTTGTTAGCGTAAAGTCTTCAGGGCAGTGACCCTTTAGCTAAAACATTCAACATTCAAATCACATGAAGGCAATGAAACCTTTAACTACATATTAATGGGATTTTTAATGATGATAGAACTGTGCTTTGGTTTGAATCGTGTTCCATTTACAGTGAGATCATATGTTTCCATAACATGTTTTTGCTATTTTTTGTTTTGTTTTTACCTCCAGTGTAGAAACTGTGACTATCAGCAGGAGGCCGACAATAGCTGCATCTACGTCAACAAGATCACCCACGAAGTTGAGTATGTAATAACAAAGAAGTTGTCGTCTGTCTTTAAATGTGTGGCTGGATCACTCTTCTACATTTTTTCAGTACTTCTGTTTGTTTTTCCCTTTTGTTTGAGCTTTTATGCAACAAACAAGCAAAAAAAAATATTTAAAAACAGTCCCTGATTTTACTCTATTAAAGCTGCCAAATAAAAAAACAGTACAGTGTCATCGCTGTAAACATTTAAACTAAAATGGCCAGTCAATAAATGACTTTTATTGTTTGGTGTCTTTTCCCAGAGTTTATTTCCTGGTCAGCCTCCGATTTTTGTAGGTTTCGTTGATATTTATCATTAAAATTGGCTTTAGAAAAAAAAAATTTTTGTTGTAAATTAACTATTTCTATGTAAAGTTGATTGCACGGTGCCGGTATGATTTCTAAATTTATTGAGTGAAGTGTAGGGGTAGCCATTTATGAGATCGTTTATTATGAATAAGGTCACAAGATTATCGATATATCATCACAATAAATTAAACTAATTATTGTTGTTTTTTATTTTAAAAAAATCACATTTTTACTATTTTCTGCACTGTGTGTTCCATAAGAGCATCAATAGATATGAAAACATTTATGATTAAATGCAGTCACTGTGAAGTTTAGCATTACAAATCACACTTCTTAATACAGACAGTACTGAAGAAGCTTATGTCTAATGAGTACATGTTTTTAAGAGCAGTGTTTGTAGGGCTATGTTTGCTTTACCATGCAGTCACAGCTAAGCCGTTACCTAAAAATCAGGCAATAAATAGTTTATATATATATGTCAGTATTGCCCATTCCAGTAAAGCAGATCTAAGGCAAAAAAATGCTTTAAAAAATTGACAAAGGATTTTAAAATATAAATTCAAATGCAACAAGTAGCTTATTTTGTAGTAACACAAATTGAATGGTTTTGCACATTTTAAACAGTATTTCTGTAATATTCTGTCTAGGGCCCGATACGCGGGTAATGGATAGTCCAGAAGAAAAAAAACATTATGGTCGTAGTTACAAAAAAAAAAGTTTTGTGCAGTTATTAAGATAAAATTCGAGATAAAGTGTCATACCCAGGTTTGTAATGTGCAGCAAAGCACGATACTTTAAGATGTATAAATAATAATAAAAAATATTTAGAAATATGTGCAGAATAGACCAGGAAGAAATGTGAGCATCAAAATGGGCAGAGAATGCAGAATTTAAGATTGAGGTACTTTTTTTTTTTTTTACTGGAGAAGAATACATCGGTCATTATATCAGCTATCGGCCTTTGCTACTTTTTTTATATCCATATCGGACCCAAAGATAATCCATATCGATCGGGCCCTAATTATGTCACCTCGTGTACTATTTGATGGCCACGAATGTCTCATTTGCGATCTGAAATTATTGACTGTGCTGACCCAAACTGCGTTATTTCCCTTCAGTGAACTGACACAAATCATCGCTGATGTTGCCCAGGATCCAACGCTGCCACGAACAGAGGATCACCCATGTCCAAAGTAAGCGCTCTCCTTTTTCACGTCATCTCTCAGTGGAAATGTTGGGTTTGAGTCCTGAACATTTCCCACAAGAAAACGTGAGCGTTAAATTTATACACTCAAGTAATCAAAGAATGCACACAGCAGCAGACTTGGTTCCGAGTTAATAATCAGAATCATGCTCCTTCAGTGGCTGAATTTAAAAGTACTTTGAGTCAAATAAAGTTGTTTATATAAAGCTGTGGTTGCTTTTAAAATCGTAGCCTGCATGATCTACCACAATGGAAGAGAAACTGCTGCAAATGCAACATTGACACTGTTATGTAAAGTCCAGTGCAGGTTTTCCCTATTTATTTGCTGACTATTTTGCTGTGTTTACGAGGGACTTCCATTTCATCTTTCCTCACATTAGTGATTAAAAGAATATATCCGTCTTCCAGTGGTTTTTGTCTTGCACAGAGAACAGGAATGATACACTGCCCCCTAAAGTCCCACTAAAACATGAAAGTCAAGGTTTTGACAACAGCAGACGAATTTTATTGTGCCGTTATTTTAACATCTTCTCATTGCTTGTTACTTCCCAGATGTGGACACAAGGAGGCAGTGTTCTTCCAGTCTCACAGTATGAAGGCTGAGGTAAGAATTTCCCAAGGAGATCTTTATGACCTCTCTAGAGCTGTTGCTCAGGGAATATTATCATAATTTCATCTTTTATGATCAGCAGCAATGCTTACTATAGTATCAATGTTTTTACACACCTGATTAAACAAAATTCCCCCTTTCTATGACATCTTCACTGATAAAGACCAGAAAATTAGAACACAGCTATTCTTCTTCAAATGCCTACCAGAATCAGGGGGGAGATAATTTGATGAGTGAATTTTTCTATTTATAGACCAGAGACACTTCTATATGTTTGCATGAAATAATCGTTTTTAAAGTAAAAATGTTCAGATTACAATTGGGGAATGGAGAAACATAATGTTAACACAAAACATAGACACGTCAACAACCCTAATGCAGTTATTTTGAAGGATTTTGTTGAATCAATAATTTTAAATGAAAATAAAACATTGTGTTTCCCAGGATGCTATGCGTCTATATTACGTGTGCACGGCCCCTCATTGTGGACACCGGTGGACAGAGTAGCACCTGTGTAACCATGAAGACGCCCATCCATTATATTGCTAATGGCAGGTTTTTGCTTTTTTTAACTCTGTCCCGTCAAAGACTCCTAAGCAGTCCAAGCACGAGCCATGAGATGGATATTTTTTTTTTTTTCAACAGCAAACCTGCTATCCAATATAATTGTATTCTAAACTTTCAGCCACTTTCTGAATACAATGTGTTCAGCAGTGGTCACTTTCAGTTGTGTGTTAGATTTTATGGATCTGTTTTTAGGTTTTTGTCATTAAACCTTTTTTTTTCTAACAAAGATTCAGCTTGTTTATTTCCTCACAGTGCTCTATTAATGGGGTTTTTTGTCTTTACATTTTATTAAAAAAAAAAAATTTTAACACGTAGGGTCCAGTTTTATGTTCTGTATTAAATATACATACATTGGTGTGAAATTTTTTTGCCCCCTTCCTGATTTCTTAATGTTTTGCATGTTTGTCACAAAAAGTGTTTCTGATCATCTAACACGTTTAACCATTAGTGAAAGATAACACAAAATGCCGTTTTTAAATGATGGATTTTATTATTTAGGGGGAGAGAAAAAATTCAAACCTACATGGCCTTGTGTGAAAAAGGAATTGCCCCCCTTGTTAAAACAATAACCTTTGTATCACACCTGAGTTCAATTTCTGTAGCCACCCACAGGCCTGATTACTGTTTCAATCAAGAAATCACTTAAATAGGAGCTACATGACACAGAGAAGTAGACCAAAAGCTAGACATCGTGCCAAGAGCCAAAGAACTTCAGAAACAAATGAGAACAAAAGTCATTGAGATCTATCGGTCTGGTTAAGGTTATAAAGCCATTTCTAAAGCTTTGGGACGCCAGTGAACCACAGTGAGAGCCATTATCCACAAATGGCAAAAACATTGAACAGTGGTGAAGCTTCCCAGGAGTGGCTGGCCGACCAAAATTACCCAAAGAACGCAGAGATAACTCATCAACATCTGAAGAACTGCAGGCCTCACTTGCCTCAATTAAGGTCAGTGTTCACAACTCCACCATAAGAAAGAGACTGGGCAAAACGGCCTGCATGGTAGATTTCCAAGACGCAAACCGCTGTCAAGCAAAAAGAACATTAGGGCTCGTCTCAATTTTGCTAAGAAACGTCTCGATGATTGCCAAGACTTTTGGGAAAATACCTTGTGGGCTGATGAGACGAAACTTGGAACTTTTTGGAAGGCAAATTACCCGTTACATCTAGCGTAAAAGTAACACAATATTTCAGAAAAAGAACATCACAGCAACAGTAAAATATGGCCATCTGTTCGTCAACTCAAGCTGAAGCGATCTTGGGTGCTGTAGCAGGGCAATGACCCAAAACACACCAGCGAATCCACCTCTGAATGGCTGAAGAAAAACAAAGTGAAGACTTTGGAGTGGCCTAGTCAAAGTCCTGACCTGAATCTTATTGAGATGCTATGGCATGACCTTAAAAAGGCATTTCATGCTAGAAAACCTTAAAATAAAGCTGAACTACAACAATTCTGCAAAGATGAGTGGGCCAAAATTCCTCCAGAGCGCTGTAAAAGACTGGTTGCCAGTTATCGCAAACGCTTGATTGCGGTTATTGCTGCTACGGTTGGCCCAACCAGTTATTAGAAAACCAAAGTGATTCGGTGCATGCAAACTGAAATGAAGAGTTCAAAATGTCAGGAAAAATTTGTGGCTTTTTATGGACAAATATCGAAACTGGCTGAAAAAGGTTGTAGACTCAAGACACCCCTAGTGTAAACTATTCAGTATAATTATCAATGTTGGAAATATGGGTTAGGAGATGTTCTGATACACAGCTGCTAAAGCTGGTCACCTTACAAACAGCCCCCTCTGCTGGCAAAAGTAGGAACGCGTTACGTAAAAGCAAACCATTGAGGTTGAGGTTAACGCTTTTCATAGGCGAAATTGAAGTCGAATGTTTACAAGAATGACTAGAGAACAGCATAGGCTAGAAAAAACTCAAAATGGGGTTTGCATGATATGGCTCCTTTTAAAGATGATTGTGTTTAAGTTAAATGTGAGAAATGCTTGTAACCGACTCAAATTCAATAAATGTGGATAACACCTAAAACTGATACATAAATACGATACGTTTGGTTATGGAAAATAAGTTAAAGGTTATGGAAAAAAATGGAAAACATCAATTGGAACATTGTTTAACTCCTCTGACTACCCGTTTTTTTTTTTTTTTTCACCGTCTAGAACTTTCAAACCAATTGCTGAGAATTCCACGACGCAATCTTCTGTGGTTCTGTAATTTCTACACTAAACATTGTATTGTAATAACTCTTTTTGTAAAGTGCCTTGAGATGACATCTGTTGTGAAATGGCGCTATATAAATAAACTGAATTGAATTGAACCACTGATTTGAGTAACTGAGCATTTTGGAGAAGTTATTTTTTTCTTTCTTTTTATTAAATCTGTCCACTTTTTGTAGCAGACCTTCTGTCTGATGCTGCCCCACTACAATGTTTTTCTTACTTTTCCAAGCCTCCATTCCAGTCATACCGGAAGGTGGAGATGGTGTGGAGGAGCTGTTATTCCATCAGTTTCTAGTTTCACTTAAAATATCAAGTGTCTGGGGTGTATATAGAGGTTCCATTAAAATGTGGCGATGCCTTAAAGCTCAAAGAAGAAAAAAAACATAGTCACTCATGCCTGTGACTATATAAAACCGCTGAGGATGACATTTTGGACAGATTACCAGTAACTAATAATCAGATGGAAGGGTATGGATAAAGTACAGGCAATTATTTATAGCATGAAAAAGACAACATATTACTTTGTAGTTTTGGTCAGGGTGAGATATTCTTTTTTATATATTTTTATATCTACAAACTAATCTGCAGATGGGGAAAAATATTAAGAATTCCAACATGAATTTAGACATTGAAAAATATATAAGTACCTAAATTTAGATGCTGACTATACAACCAAGAGAGGGCTAGAGCTCCATGATGCTTTAATGACTGTACAACAAAAGTATTTAGGATTTTTCCGCATTGGGAAGATTAGCAGGTGATTGCTGAGGGTGTGTGGTTAGGATACAGAGGATATGTTTCCCGTTTATAAGTTACAACTGATTTACCACTCACTCACCACAAATCAAAAACAGCTAAGGTCTATCTTCAGGCGCAGTAGATAGAAATGGAGAGAGAGAGAGAGAGAGAGAGAGAGAGAGAGAGAGAGAGAGAGAGAAAGAGAGGAAGTCTAGGAAAATCAAAGCCAGAAGCAGCTGACGGGTGCACAATTCAACTTAAAGTGGAAGTACCTTATTTACATCATGCATTACTTACATTTACTGACCCAGCTCAAGACAGCGCCGCAACTGAAATCACACGTTGGTGTTTTAGTCTCTAAAACACCCCGGATGACAACAACAAAGCACCTCCAAGATGCTCTGAACTCACCGGGGAATAGTGCTAGCGATTTATGACAAAACATTGGTGAAATGAAGGAGTTTGTGGAAGATAATGCCTTATTTGGAGGCTCCACTTTGCCTGTCCCAACAACTTCCATGATATGGATATACGCTGTTCACGAATGGATATAAACATCTCCCGAAGGACTCTAAGTGGCTGCAAATTTTTCTGGGTGAGTAAATGAACGTCATGCATGCTCTAAATAAGATGCACACTGCAAAAAAACAGTGCTTTCCCTTTAAGGCTAATCAGAAGAAACTAATTAGACTTTTTAAGCTGCTGCAAGCAGAAACTGAGACCGCATGCATGCAAGACTATGGTATGCTATGACTCATAGCATGAGTCTTAATATTTACATTTTGTCGCGTCCAACTACAAGCCTGAGCGTGTTTTGTTGGGATCTTCTCTGGTAGTCCAACACAAAAAACAGATGATTATTTTTTGATGTCGTGAAATTAAAAGAAAGCATGAATGAAAGTGAAATTAAAAGGATACAGGGGTTTTCAAAATTATTCTTAAAAGAAAATCTGAACCTGAGGCGACATTTTGTGGAAGCACCTTTTTATTGCTGTTACAACTGCAAGTAATTGTGGCATGTTTCTAAAACATTTGGCATCTAAACGTTGACATTTCTACCCATTCTTTCCAGAATATCTTAAATTCATGTGACAGATTCTCAGTTAGATTTGGGCCTGGTCTTTGTATTCTAAACCCTTCTACAGAAGTTTTAGCTGTATGTTTAGTACGGTTTTCTTGCTCAAAGGGGAACCTTTCCCTCCCCCCCCCATTATCACTCTTCATTCAGATCCACCCGTCCCTCTATGAAGTTTGATCCTGCCGTAGAAAAGCATCCTCGCAGCATAACGTTGCCAACCTCCTTTGTGGGAATAGGGCTGATGTTAGGGGGTGTGTAGTGGCTGTCTCCATCTACACGTAGCATTTTGCTCATTTTAAACTTCTCTGCAGCTTTTTCCCTGACCTGTTGGCTGTTTTCTTTCATCTTCTAGATCCTTTCACTGATGTTCCTCAACAAATCTCGGAGGCCTTTAGAGATCATCTGATTTTAGGTGAACTCTTTTTACCAATCATGTCATTGTTGGTCTGTTGCATATAATTTAAACAAAATGCTTTGAGGTTTTGCAGTCATAACCTTGCAAGATATGAAAAAGTTCAAGAAGCTGTGAATACTTTTTGTCAGATATCATGTGATCACTGGGTAATTCAGCAGAACATTGCCGTTTTGCTCTTTGTGATATTCAGAAATGTAGTGTAATGGCTTAGCAAAGAACAGAAGAATTTCTCCTCTTTTCAGAACCTCCCATCTTTCCCTAAAAAGGGTTTCCCTGAAAGATCTTTGTATTTTTTTTTATTACTTCACAAAGGTATTCCTGCTCTATAATCATAAAAAAGTTTCAGCACTTCCTGTCTGGTTTCCTACGACGGGAAACAAACATTAATTTTACCAAATAGCCACTAATGATTTTCTGTCAAAACTCCATAGGACTTTTGAAATCCCACCTCGTGTGTGGGAACAGAACTGCCAGTTTTTAAGTCTACATGTGCAATAATTCTGCCGTTGTTTGATTACACTTCCTCCTTTGTGTGGTTTGTATACTCCTACCAGCTGGTTGGGCTGCTGTATGACTACGACTCTGCCAGCTACACCTTTTACATATCAATTTGTTTGCATGTGACAAAAAAAGAGCGTTAAAGTTGTACTTTCCATGACCACACCCTCCTAAACAAACTCTTGATAAGGTAGTTACGCAGTGTGCTGTCTGGCCGGTCTCTACAACCTCAAGCCGCTGTGTACAGCCTCATGGAGCAACCAGGTATGAAAACAAATACTAGTAATATTTTAGTTTTTTGTCAAAACCCAGCTTGTGATGTTTTTAATAAATTCTCTATCCTTCAACGGTTTTTCAGTGAACATAGTTTCAAGGAATCAGTGGGGAGCGGCCACCCCAAAACAAAAGGAGAGTCTGGCAGGTCCAGCCAAGAGAGTTGTGATTCACCACACCGCCCTCCAGAGCTGTAAAGGCCTGTCAGAGTGTAAGGACGAGATCCTGAGCATCCAGTGGCTTCACATGAAGGAAAGACACTTCGATGACATCGGGTATAAGTGAGTATCTTTTGCTTTCAGTCTTCTAAAAGTTAAAGGATCATACATCTCGATGAGAGAATATGAGTCTCACTATGATTTTTTTGTTCTTAGTTTTCTAATCGGAGGAGATGGGAGTGTGTTTGAGGGCCGAGGCTGGGGCGTGATGGGGGCGCACGCCAAGGGCCACAATGGTGACTCCCTGGGCATTGCCTTCATGGGCAATTTCAACAGTAAGCACTCCTTTTGACTGCAGCATTTATCAACAGTGGCACAGGAAATAGGTTTTGAACCCCAGACTAATCTCAAAACCACAAGGAAGATAAAGCCTCCCTTCTTCTTGCTATGTTTTTCAGATGATACGCCGAGCAAAGAGGCATTATTGTCAGTCAAACAGCTGCTGATGTCTGGAGTTTTGCGGAGATTCATACAACCAGAGTTTACCCTGTATGGGCACAGGGATTTATGTGCCACAGAATGCCCTGGAGAAAACCTTTACGCTGCACTATCACAACTGAGGAGCTAACCTTAAAGTAAACCTCTGAGGGAAGGACAGGAACAGGAATTCTAGAATATGAACTTCTTTCAGCTCTTATCAGCTCCTCCCTAATCCCACAAACTGAAACTAATATCATGAGGGTAGAGCTCATGATACCCGACCTTTGGCAAGGACTTCGATTGACCCCTCACTCTAAAATCTTACCGTCCAATCCTCTCCTGTAAGTTCTCCCAAGTTGTGAGTTGGAGACTCCATTATATTGGTCATGTTTGTCCAACAATACCCACAGATGCTCTGTTTAATTGAGATCTGAGTAATCTAGAGGCCAAGTCAACACCCCAGGCTTGTTTTTTGTGCTCTTTAAACTGTCTGAATAAAGTTTGTTTTGTGGCAGTGTATTATTATACTGAAAGAGGCCACAGCTAGCAGGATTTTCTTATTCCATGCACTCGGGGACCTTCTTCCATTACTCCATGGTTAAGTTCTGACACGTTAACTTCTTCAGAAATTTGAGCAACAGTTGCTATCATTGTCTTGTCGAACAATGAAAACATAATGAGCAAGGAGCATATCCCCGACTCTATCAGATCTCCGCCTGGATTTCTGACCATACGGACTAACAGAGATTTAAAGAGGAACTACAAAAGCAAATGAGGTAGATTAGCAGATCTTATCGACAACTGATGGCGTTACCCAGGAGACGTTACTGTGGACTACCTTCTCTGCTGCCTAGCTATTGAGCAGATAGCATATCATGACCGTGATGAGACTGTCATTCAGCAACTTTGTTCAGAGTCCTCTTCAGATTGGTTGCAACTGTCCGCTACTGGAGATCCTTCCTTCCCACAGCATCAACAGCCAATCTGAAGATACTTCGGTGATATAGGTTACAACAACCTTTATTTACCTTTTGGGATAGACAAAGTATTTTTGAATTTAAATGAGGCAGCATAACTCCTCACCGATTTCAGTAAACTTGTTACTTGTTAAGCACCACAGTTTTTGGAGAGGCTCTGACACAATCATCTAGACTCCTTCCTGTTTCTGGCACATCAACTTTGAGGACGAAATGTTTATTTGCTGCTTAAGATATCTGTCCTAGTAGCAACCGCTTCGATTAATAGTTAACTTGAGTTATTCACTTGACGTGAAGTGTTTGACGCCTGTAAGGTGCGTTCTTCTTCGCCAGAGGGAGCCATGACAAAGGATGAAACGCAAAACAAACGAAGCACCGCGGCTGCAGCATCGAAATGCACATTGAGGAGTTTTGCACTAAATGTGTTTTGTTATACTATTTTTCTAAGTACTCGAGTCTGTGTGAAATATGAGTTGGCTATGAAGTGCAAGTCACTTAACAGTTTTAAATTAATGGGTGCCTACAAAAATGAATGTATATATTTATTTCTGAGGTGATTATTTTTTTTTTCAAATAAAAATAAAAATTCATGTTGGGTCATTGCAGGATTATTTGCCTCTAGGTTTTCGTGTACCTCACCGTTACACCCAAAAAGATCAGTGTCAGTTTTCACACAAAAGAACTGATCAATTAAAAAAAAAAAGCCTTTGGAAAGAGCCATGATGTTCTGAAGGCGTCAATGTGAGATCGTCCAAAACAAAACAAGATGTGAATTCGTACGATAGACTAAGGGAAAAAACATCAAAGAGGATTACAACTGTTGGGACAACGCTGCGCCCTTTCTGCTGCGCCAAAAGCATTCCCGACAAGTGCTCACTTGTGCAGCGCAGCGATAGTGACGAGAGGCCCCTGTATCAACGGGACTAACAGCAGGAACAAGTTGCATATGCAGTTAAAATGATATCCCCAGATGCATGGTTCAGGTAACTCATACAGTGGTTCTGGTTGATGAAAACAAACAAGCAAACACGCTAGATTATATCAAGTTTCAGTGCTACGGATAAATAGAGGCTTCTTTTTTTATCCTAGGCTTTCCGCTATTTTTAGAACAAAACGAACAATTTTATGTTGCGTCGTTCACTCAATGAAAATATTTGCGTTGTGTTCTTGAGATTTACTACAGCTCTTTTTTATCTTTTTTGCCTTATTTGTCAGAAAATTCACAGACTAGCCAGGCCTACAGGCTTACACACAAAAAAATTTGAGCATATAAAATGACACAACTGCATGCAAAATGTAATTTATACCAGGAACGAGTCTATAGGATTCAACTATGGGGGTTAGAGCAGATGGCTTAGCCCCCAGAGCTGTTGGGAACCATGCAAAGCCTGACCGTTACACCTAAGATATTGTTAGTTGTAGTGAAATAAAAAGTGGGCAGCTTCCAGAAAGCAAAAATAAAACAAAAATACAAAAGACTTTAAAAATGTAGGACCTCATTTAGGTATTTTGAAATTTAAAAAAAATATCCTGGTCCTTCTTAAGACAATCCACTGTACAGCAAATTCATGTTTAATGAACCTATAACCCCAATTTAAGATATTTAAACGTGTTAGAAACAGCTTTTTCAGTCCTTCCGTAATTTTAAAATTCTGCAACTAATATTGCAACCTAAATATGTGAGTTTCAGTAGTGGGTGGAGCAGAGGCTGAATTAGGGGCATACGAAATTGGACACATCAAAGGACCTAAAAAGTCAAGGTTAATAAAGTATATAAAACAATTTTGCAACTCAGCAAAGCTCATCCTTTTCCATCTTATATTTGAACAGTAAAAATATGTTTCATGTAACTCTGTCTGGATTGAGGGCTCTGTAAGGATGTCAAAAATGAATCAAAGGTTATATGAGGATCTCAGAGTTGGTTTTCTTTCTTTTTTCCTTCTGTCTCTGGAAAAAAACTTAAGTTTTATCTCTGAAAGATTTCACATACAAACAGTTTAACTGTGAGGCAGTATTTCAAAGTCTACATTTAGGCATTACTTTTCACGGAACGAAATTTGCCTGAAAATATAGTCTTGGTTAAAAAAAAATCAAAAAAGAAGTTCATGGCTATTTAAAGCTAACCTATGTACAAAATAATTCAACAAATTAGATTGGGTGAGCATAAAGATAACAAATAGTTGAATTTTGATGTAAACAGGTTAATGGAGAAGTAAGGAGAAGGTAGTCCAGCCCCGAGGGAGAGGAGGGTATGAAGGGCTTAGGTTTCACCTTAACAAGGAAGCATTATAATTGCAACCAAGAGTTCACTAATCACTCATGCAGACTGACAGCATGAACCTTTGCTTCTCTCCAAGATTAACCGTCTGATTTAGCACAGTTTGGGTGCAACTTGTGCAAGCCATCTTGTGCCCACTTAAAGAAGAAAAAATCAGTTTAATAAGTCGGTTTAAATTCATAATGTAAATATGTTTTGGTTTTCTAGGATGAATCCAGACACTTCAGGCCACCGAAATGCAGATACATTATTTGTTATATGAGTCTCTTTTTGATCAAGTAACTATAATGCAAAAATTTCAAGGAAAGAACCCACTACCCAGAGCCAGCCCAAGGTTTGATGGGGCCCTAAGCAGTATCAGATTTTTTGCACCATCCAAGTTAGGCCAATCACTTACTGGTAACCAAAAAAAAAAAGGCGTTGATTGTTCTGCATAAAAAAACCTCTTCGATAAATCTCTTTATGAACACAGTATTATTTAATGAATGGTCAGCAATTTATTACAAAGTCCGGAGCCAAACACTGACATTGTTTTATAGAATGAAAATGAGCTCAGTCAAAGCTAAGGGAGACATTTTTTCTTTCAAAAGCAAAACGTTTTTTATCTCAGCATTCTCTGTCTGTTTCGTAGATTTCTGCTCATGCCTCAAATAACACATAGTCAACAGCAATGATACAAATCTACAATTTCTGATAACTGAAAAAGGGTCCTTTGAATTGCTGTAGAGAATTTCTCTTTACAGAATTGTTTTAATTCAGCGTTAGATGTTTTCTCAAACAGGAACGGCAGTGGCATGAACAAACATGAACATTTTAAGGTCATGTATGCCATTTCTGAGTTAAGGTTGGACTTTGACTAGGTCACTTAAAAACCTTCAATTTTTTTGCCATTCAGAAACAGGCTTGGTTTTCTAAATCATTGCCCTGCTCCATAACCAACATGTGTTAGAGCATACCATGATAGGCTTATGGTTGGACATTTTATTGGATTAACCCGATTTATTGATGTTTTTC
This sequence comes from Apricaphanius iberus, assembly GCA_028564705.1. NCBI lineage: Eukaryota > Metazoa > Chordata > Actinopteri > Cyprinodontiformes > Aphaniidae > Apricaphanius > Apricaphanius iberus. The sequence continues at coordinate 1,340,164 of JAPXFQ010002197.1, forward strand.
AGGAGCTGAAATATCACAGCAACCCTAGGGGCAGTACTCTGCTACCACCATGTTTGACTGATGTTCTTTTTCTGGAGTACTGTTTCAGTTTTACACCAGTTGTAACCTTTAAATATGTTTCTAATTTTTGTCTTAGACTTTCAAAAGATTTTCAAGTCTTCACGATCATCAAATTCAACACAGGCCACTATGATCTTTTTGGTCATCAGTCGTTTCTCCACATTTGCCCTCTTGAATCATGAACACTGATCTTAACTGAGACAGGTGACTTATGTAGTGCTTTAAATTTTGGGGTTTTTTTGGGACCTCCAGAGAAGTTAGTGTGCTCTTTCAGTAGATTTGAAAGGGGAGGCATTTGAGGGCAAGTTAAGCACTCTTTCGTGTCTTCATTATTTGTGGGTACTTGACTCGCTGTGGTTCATTTGAGTCCCAAAGCCCTATAAATGGTTTGGTAACCAGTTCCAGACTGATAGATATCAAAAGCTTTGTTGCACAGCTGTGAATTTACTTGGGCACTATTAATGTTTTAGCCTAATCAATGTTGATTTACAGGTTCTGTTTGTGATTTCTTCATTTTGCGGATCTGGCCTTAATCACACAGTGGGTATGGCTAGCTGGCTAGCAAGAATTAAGGAATGAGTGGATAGGAACGGCTATTACTCCTCCAGATAGGGTCAGGTTGTTTTGCATACCTTTTTTTTTCTCATAAAAAAGTAATCATTTAAAGTTGTTGGTTTTCAGTTGTTTTTTTACTCTAGTTATGGCTCATAATAAAACTGGTTTATGATCTAAAATATCTAAATAGGACACAAACAGAAGAAATCTGTAAGGAGGCAAATATATTTTCAGTTAACTGTACGTTTAAACAAATGCAGCTTAACTTTTTCACCCATTGAAATCAACAAAATAAGAGCATGCATATATCCTCCATCCTGAAATGAGCATAACAATGAGTCTGTTTTTCAGTCCTACATGATGAATGGGGACCAGAATGCAGAACATTTTACAATAGGCTGGGTTGGACCATAATATCTATCGACAGACAGAAAAAAAAGGGTCTCTTTTTAATTCTAGCCTATTAGTTAATGCTACGCTCATTACTTACTCCAAAACAATTACAAATGCGTACCCCAAGCAGCTCTGTTGCCAAGCCCTCTCTCCTCTCAAACCACAAAGAAAGAGAAAAAGGCTTGAACTGCAAAAAGATATCACAGTAAGGAGCGGTAGAGGAAATTGTCCCAATAAAAAAAGGTTTCAATAGCTCACCAGCAGGTAAATTTTGCATCCTATTTTGAACCGATTCTTGGCGTACATGGACGTTAAACATAACAAAATCAACAAAATAAAGTACAGGTAATACTACTGTAAGAAAAGCTGCAGTTGCTGCCGTCATGTTTTCACAGAGACAGGTTTAACACACCAGAGCTGTGCTGCTAACAACACCCGCAGCTTTTAAAATGTCAACCCGGTTCTCCACCACGTCTTCAGAAACAAAACGGTTTCAAAACTACAATCGGGGACGGAAAGACCTGCTGGCCTCAGCACTCAGTAACTGGACTTGGCTCCAGTGTTTTGGGGGCTGTTAACACTCAGTTCTCAGTGAGTAGTTGGTTAGCTTTAACAGCTGAACAGATAATCACCTTTATTGACCCAGAATTTAGGCACAAACTAAACTAAAGGTCAGAGCCATTAATATAATACAGTGTTTAAAACATATTTTAATAAGCATCAAGATCAACCTTCAATTTAAATGACTAAGATAATTTTAAAAATTATAATATAATAGTTGAAGGAACATGGGTCAAGATTTCTTAAAAACTAAACATGCATGTCCAGTTTTTCTTATGTCATTGAGTGGTGAAGCGTTATAAACCAAAATGAATGAGCCCACCAACATATTGTGCCATTTTCTTGAACAGACTGTATGCAGAAAAAATGTGCTGAGGTTCAGGCATGAATTTCCCGCGCTGTGCTACGCTAGTGACGTCAGTCGACAATCCGTTCCCGGCAGCTTCAAAACAGGAAGTCCAAGCACCACTCAAAGCCCACTAAAAGTGGCTTTATTTGGAGAAGGTTTTAATTAACGGCATCCCGTGAGTCAAAGCAAAATATGATGAATGTCAAATACGCACCTGGATATATGTTGGATACAAGATCAATCGCCGCTTCGACTAGATCAGCTTGAAATGACCTCAAGGATGATTTCAAAGACCTAACATGCAGTAGCGCTAGCTGTAGGCTAGACATGAAGTAGTGGCTGTGTACCGCATAATGATTAGAGACCGGACATTTTACAAACCAATGACCGGGTTCATTAGAATTACGTCATATTGGACCCGCAGCCCAACCTGTAAGCAGGGATACTACTTTAGCTGGTAACGGTATTGTTTGTGTTTGTGTAGCAACATATGCTACTATGCTGTATCTGAAGAATTTACTTATTTCATCGCACTACATGGTGGCTAGTTTCATAATACCGATAGATGCAGTGGCTTGGCAATATATCACCGTGTTTCTTCTTTTTTTTAGTCTGTTCACCCTCCCATGCCGTTGGCTGCAGTTACTTGCAGCACCAGCCGCGTCAACTCGTGAGTTTCGTCTCTTCATCCTGCCCTATGCTCCTTTATTAACATTACTATTCTTTGTATTTACTCATTTTTCTCAGGTCTCATAACTTGATATGTTTTTGTTTCTTTTAAACTCTGTTATGGTAAAACAAAAATAATAATAATAAAGGGTTGTATTTAATTATATGCTCTTTTTCTATATCGTCCAGCCCTAACCAGAAGCATTCAAAAGACAATTGTCATAGACAATTTCTAAAAAGATTGCTAATAACAGATCAACTAAATCAATTTGAGGATGCCGCCTCTGCTTGTTTGTAGCTCTATATGCTTAGTTTACTTGTACCTTGGGCCAGCTATGCCTGAACTGCTGCGAGCATGCGCATGTGTCTGCAAGTTTTGGTCAGCGCGTCCTTCGCTCGTCACCACTTTGAATCCGCTCATCCGTGCTCTGCGCGTTCAGTGACGCGCCTTCCTGCAGTTTCACGAACAGCTTGACTGTAGGCAGTGACTGCATGCGCTCACAGATGGAGGATTTAAAAACTGCGGAGCGATTATTCCACCAGTCCTCTTTCAGCATCAGCAATCTGCTGTGGAGAAGAGAGGGGATGAAGGGTGACCAGGACCATCATTCTTCTCCTTCTCATTCTCATTCAGAGAAAACCTGTCAAGAGGAGAACTTTGACAGCGACAAAAGCTGCGCAAACTCCAAAGTTAGCGGTAAAAAGGATACAAAACGAGAGGAAAATAAGAGGGACACAAAGACAACGGTAGAAGTAGAAGAAAGTGTAAAACCTGAGAAACCTCCTTTTAGTTACAACGCGCTCATCATGATGGCGATCCGCCAAAGTCCAGAGCGACGACTCACTCTCAATGGCATCTACGAGTTCATCATGAACAACTTCCCCTACTACCGACAGAACAGACAGGGATGGCAAAACTCAATCAGACACAACTTGAGTCTGAACAAGTGTTTTGTTAAGGTGCCGCGACACTACGATGACCCCGGGAAGGGCAACTACTGGATGCTGGACCCCTGCAGTGACGATGTGTTCATCGGCGGAACGTCCGGGAAACTCCGGCGCAGAGCCACCGCCAATTCCCGGAGCAAACTTGGACTGAAGAGAGGAGGAGGAGGTCGGCTGATGCCCCCCAGCATGGCAGCCAGCGTTACGTTAGCCGCGGCCAGCTCCTTTTACTGGCCGGTGCCGTCGTTCTTGCCTCTCCAAGCGCCAGTGCGCACCCACCTCGGCGCGGGTACCTACCTGCGGGGTCAGCCGCGCCTGTCCAGTCACGTTGCCTCGGAGGTTTCTCAGCGGGCCAGGCTGAGCGCAAGCGCCGCAGACACCGACCGATTCGTGCGGAGGCGCCAGGAGATGTCTTACATCGAGGTCAGCTGCGCTCAGGCCCGTCGCCATCAGATCGGCTCTGCCTGCGCCTCCTTCTCCGCCGCGTCCTTGCCCACATGCACCCTGCCGCTGTCGGACCCGTGCTCGTTTAACATGATCTCCGGACAGGCCAGCTACTTTTACTCCCACCAAATACCGTGCGCTGCAGCATTCAGTCCGTGTCCGGAGGAGTACGGCGCTTCCAAGACGGGGCAACTTTTATCCAAGAGCGGACACTCAGAACTGGGAGGATACTGTACTGACTTTCCTAATTACTGCTCTCAAGTTGGTTCAAGTCCTCCTTTTGGGATATAGGCTAAAAATAAGACTGTGTTTGAAGAAAAACAAACATTAATGTAGCGTTTAGGTAAAATAAATAAAAGGCCGGTCAGCATAAACTGCAAATGTATACCTACTGAAAGTTATGCTATAGACGAATTCCCTGTTTTAAATTTATGTGTTATATAGTAAGATGGAACTGCAACTTTGACATTAATGCCATGCAATTTGTTGTAAATAAAGCAGGCTCCTGATGCTTATACTATACTTAATCTTGGCCCAGTAGCTGTTTTACGCACTTTTGTTTCCCCAGTCTTCAACGAATGCGCAAAATATATTTATTAACCCTATATGAGACAGAGAAATTATTATTTCATAATAGAAAATTTATAACAAATGATCCACCACTTTCTAACTTAAACATTCATTGTTATCATCATTTATCATGTGTTCATTTTCATGCATCCGCGTAGGTGTGTACGAAGCAAGTATGGTGTGCCAACTCATAGCAAAACGAACATCAATAATAAAGAAAATTAACTTGTGGTGATTCCTTTCTGGTCACCGAAGCTTTTCAGGCCTAAATGCCGTTTTTCAATCAGTTCAGGCCAAATTGAAATAATAGAAAGAAAGGTAAAAACAAAAAAAAATGTTTCAAAGAAAATAATTGAATTTGTCTGCGAAATCAAAGATTACTGATTGTATAACCAATATAACATCAAAATTGTTCATTTACTGCACTTTTTCGGTTTCATCATTGTTCCTACTACAAAAAAATATATTACATTCCAGTTTTAATTACTTTACATTTAATTAAACGATAAATAATGCATTTTAAATTGTGTTTTCCTACCCTCTCATTAAAGCCATGCTGTTGTTGATTGTTCTTCTTTGGCTGCGTTATTAAGCGTTTCACTCTGGAGATTTGAGCCCGCAAAAGGAAAATAAATTGACTAAATTACATGTTTAGAATAAAATATATACATATATGAACAGCAGTCTGTTAATGTAATGACCGGCTATTATTATTATTATTATTATTATTATTATTATTATTATTATTATTATTATTATTATTTGCTTAAACAGTTATGTGACATGATATTTCCAGTGTTGCAGCTCTTCTTGGTCAGTCTTATATTTGGCTCATGCGCTTTCATCACTGTCTGTGTTAAACTTTACCTCACCTTCCCTCCGCCGCTGCTCCTTTACAAATTAATACAAAAAAAAAATATATATATATCTTTGGGGAAACAGATTAGAGAACCTCTCTCTGGATGGCTGCCTCGTCTTTAAACAAAAGCTCTTTTATGCAGAGAGACATCAGCCCGTCAGTCACAGTCGCTCTGTGGTTAAGGCAGACGGCTCTGGATCAGGTAACTTCACCGTTGGCAAACTCGCCGTCTAGATAGATGCAGGTGAATATTTTCATTAGTGGTATGAGTAATTGTGGTGGCGGGGAAGATATGAAGATGACAGAGTTGAGAATCAATAGGCTTAGGCGGTGCTTTTTAATTTTTTATTATTATTTTTGCGTAAGCGGATGTAAAGAGATCTGGTTGTGTTGGAGTAAATAATCACCTTCCTGTGACAGGTCTCCGGATAAACAGAAATATCGAGCTAATTACTGTTTTGCAATTTAATAAGCAGAGCTAGAGGCTGGCGTCTTCGCTAACAGGCAGCCAAAAAGTGGGGGATGAATACCAAGTTGTTGACGCTTTAGAAATGTGTATCTTGTAACTAAACAGCAAAAGGTTTCCGTTACGCACAAAAAGTTGCGCACTGAACAACACATGGGGAAAATGCTGTATTTTATTTGCAAAACGTTTTTTTTATGATGCCCCATATATGGGGTATATGGGGAAATGAAAAAAAAACACGCTGTACAAATAAAAACGGCGTGCATTGTACTCATATTTGAACTCTGACAAGAAGCTGAAGTACCCGAAAAAAACAAAAGCACAGGGAGGACATAATGTATAACTCCATGCAGAAAGGTCCGGTCCAGGCCAGGATTCAAACCCAAAACCTTGTTGCTGCAAGGCAACAGGACTTATTTGAAAAGCACCATAGTGCAGCCATGGAGAATCTATTAAAAGAAAATTCAGTTAATTGTTCAATTCCAATTCGTGTATATATATATATATATATATATATATATATATATATATATATATATATATATATATATGATAGTTTGACTTTGCAGCAATCCCTCCCCTGAAGCAAGCATATTGTGACAGTGAGGTAGCTGTGTATTTAACCCACCCCATGCTTTTAAAGGAAGAAGTGCATCATGTTTCGTTTTTTTGCAGGAAACACGTTTCAAAATGAATCCTACATGTTTTACAGGCTGGTACATAAAGTGATTGTCCTGCTGCATAAATCTTTGTCTCTGCCAATCTGATTTGATGCTTGTTGCTCTCTAAATTAGGCCGCTGCAAAGTGTTTCCAGTTTAGTTTCTGCTGTCCCGTCAGCTGTAAGATAACGCTGAGCTCTCCACATCTTCAGATTTAAGTCTCTTGACTAAGGTGCGCTTCATAAAGCTATAGAACCGTGCAGCCTGGAAATCAATCCCACACACTCACCTCTCTCAGCAACACACAGCCCGCCTTTATCTGCAGCAAGTGATTTCCTCAGGTAGATGTGTAACCTTTGGAACAAGGTGGGTGGGTTGTGCACCCATAGGCGTCTGTCTGTCTCTTGCCAGAAAGCCAATCTCTAAGTGTCTCATTGCTGCACCGTTGCTTACATCCCCATTTCTCTCACTCTCTCTGACAGAAACACTCACGTTCACATTTCCCTGTTACTGTTTTAAAGAACACAACAAAGGCTTAACTGTTTGGTCTGCAGTATCAACCCAGTTGCTTCCTTATCTTTATGTATTTATTCTGGTTTGTTCAAAAGCAGAAAAGTTTCATTCTGAAAGCAAGTCCTCACTCTAAAATTATATTTCAACAGGCATAGCGAATCTATCAATCTGAGAGAGATTTACATAGTAACTTTAGAACATAAATATATGTCAAAGTTGAATTGCTTTGAAGATTTCCACAGTTATGTTTATCATAACAATCAGCTGCAAATGCAAAGTCATACTATATTAATGTCTTAGTTTCTCTTCAGAATCAGAAGAAGAAAGCTTCTTACCAATGTTTTTTTTCTCACAAAAATTCAAAGGCATTTATCTTTTGTCATCTGTCTGAATGCATGGTGTAAAACAAACGTTCCTTATTTAATTTAGTCTGGATAGTTTTCACTTTTCCCCCCAGTGTTCAGGGTGAGTACCTGTCTGTCTTTAAAGCTCAGCATCAAAGTCTGATTTGTGCTTTTTTACATTTCATCTTGAAAAATACTTTGTCACAATAATCAACACCCCTGTAAAGACATCTTAAAGTATTAAAATAAAATTTATATTTTCTGTACATTCATAATGCCACACCGAAAATAAGATAAATTCAACATTTAATTCCAAACATTCGTTTAATGTTTATAAGAAAATGGGCAACATTTATGGTGCATTGCAAAGCACTGATACCTCTTAAACTTTGATACGTCATTTCAAATTACAAAAAAATAAAATACTTTTAACTTTTTATGACACAAGTAAAACGAAGTGTGTCATTATGAAGTGGAAGAAAGTTTTAGCCTGAATTTGTACCCGGTCCCTTCTGCTTTTTTTTTACCACTGAATAAAGTCCACTTATGCCAGATGTCTTCTGCACATCTGGTGTGACTATGTGGCAGAGAAAACCACCTCAAACGAGTACCTAGATTTTTTTCTATGAGGAATTGAACATGTTTAACACTAATTGAACTTTAATTAAAACTGTGAATTTATAAAAAAAACACTAAGACTGAGGTTTTTAGAATAAATACTCCATGTGGCTTAGATGTGAAATAAAGTATGAATATGTGAAAAAGCTCTTCATGCCCATTGTTAAGTATAGCAGAGAATATGTGATCCAGAGAGCCTGTTCCTCTTCCAAAGGTTTTGGGAATGTTTTTTTTACCTGTCTGAGATTATGAACTCTTAAAATACAAAAAATACAAAAAGAAATCTTATGGACCCTGTCGAACAACTGCATACAGATCAGTGTTGGATTCTTAAGCAGAATTATGATCCAAAACTTATAGCCTGATCAAAACTAATGCTGTTGATAAGACTCAAAAATAGTGCTACACGATACCAAGAAAATACCTAGTTTCCCTCTGGGATAAATACATTTTTCTTGTATATGAATTGATTTTGGATTTGAAATAACTACGATACTATTGCTGCAAATTGCAATAATAATGTTTATTATAATAAATGCAAATTTTTCTGTTTTCTATTAAAATCTCAGCCACTAAAATCCTAAATGAGGTGTGGGTATTAACATTAGTAAGTGTCTATTCAACTGGTTAAATTTGTGTTTTATCCTCCGCTTATCCGGTATTGAGGCCAAGTCTAATATTTTAACTTGTGAGGCAATTTATCCGGGACCTGGTTGACACTATGTATTAGTTCAACGTTGACTGACTGAATTAGGTGCTTACTTAAAATAAACAGCCTTAAGCGTGATTATTTTGTGATGATGTCCTTGTTTTAATCTTGATTGATTGATTCCAGGGTGATACATATTGTACAAACGTAGCTCATTTCAACGTCTTCCAACCTTCCGGAATAATGCCTAACGTCAAAAATGACATCACTACATTTATATTCCGCCCAATTGAAAACAATGATAGATAGATAGATAGATAGATAGATAGATAGATAGATAGATAGATAGATAGATAGATAGATAGATAGATAGATAGATAGATAGATAGATAGATAGATAGATAGATAGATAGATAGATAGATTCAATTTGTCAAGTGCTTGTATATTTACAACTACATTTTCGATTGGCAAAAAAACAGAAAAAAGGGATAAATAATACAATAATTCAATGACACACCCACTTAACAGATTACTCCCAAACAATAAAAAAAGAAGAAGAAAAGCAAGAAATCACCTATTTGGCTCCTATACACTGGCCCCTAATTGTTATATGCATTGACATAACCATTCACACTAAACAAAATGGGAGCAACAACAAAGAGGAAGATTAACTTTATACCCCATTAACGCAACAACGTTTTGTTACTGGCCTATCAAGGACATCAGTTTTTGTTTGTAATCTTACTGATCGTACCAGTCCATCTTTATCCGGAAAAACTTTCAGATCCCTTCTAAGTGGCCAGGAACCGCGTTGAGCTGAAGAATCCATGATCACTACAATATCTTCAGGGACCAAACTTCTTTGTCTTTCATTCCATTTTTGTCTCTCTTGGAGTAAGGGTAAATATTCATGAATTCAATCTTTTCCAGAAAAGATCAGCAAGATATTGTACTTGTTTCCAACGTCTTTTAATGTACTGATCTCGAGGTTCAAACACTCCTGGTGGGAAAGCAGGTTTGCACTTTAGAAGAAGAAAATGATTAGGCTTTAGAGTTTCAAGGTGATTGGCATCTGAGTGTTTAGTGATTGGTCGATCATTCAAAATGGTTTCCACTTCACAAAAGGCTGTGTGAAGTCCATCATCATCCAGTCGTTGTTGATGCAGAACCGAATAGAGAAATTTTCTCACTGAACGGATCACATGTTCCCACATACCACCATGATGCAAGCCTGTTGGTGGGTTAAAACTCCAACGGACATCAAGCTGTGTCAAGGCTCCTTGAATTTTGTCCCGATCCAATGCTGCGAAGGCTCTTTTTGTGCAACCATGAAATTAGTACCATTGTCAGATGTTAAATGTGCCACTTGCCTTATCACATTTATACTGGCATCAGTGTCCAATGAGGCAGCTACTTCCAGATGAACATCTGCTGGTCATACAGGTGAATATAACAACATATCGCTTACATGTTGATCTTCCCCTCTGTACTTCAGAAGGTCCGAAGTAATCCACTCCAGTGTTGGTAAAAGGTGGAAAATCAGGAAGAATCCCAATCCTTGGCAAATCAGCCACTTTTTGTTCTATTGTTCTTTCATTGTAGCATCTGAAAAAACTACTTTTCTCACTGCTGAATTGCCATTGGTAATCCCAAATTTGTTCCTCACTTTAAACAGTGTGTGAATCCGTCCACCATGACCTAGACTCTGATGTACATTACAAATGATGAGAATAGAGATGTGATGAGGCTTGGAGAGGATACATGGATGTCTAACCTCTTCAGGCATTGATCCTCTCTACTCAATCTTCCTCCTACTTTCAGAAGACCATCCTCCAAGATTGGGTCTAGTTTATAAATTGAACTTTGTCAACTCAGTGAATTTTTTTCCTGCGGACAAAGAAAGAGTTTCTTTGCTTAATCTCTGTTGCTGACAATAACGAATTATGGCCAGTTCTGCCTCCATCAAATCTTCTACTATCAGAACACCTCCCTTCAAGATCATTTCACTGTTGGTCTGCTTTGAGTGATCCAGTGGTTGCCTTCTTGAACGACTTTGTCTCAAGAACATGACCTTCAGTCTTAAAAACCAAGCCACTGTCCTTTTGAGTTTTATCCAGTCGGAGAAGTATAAGATAAGCTGTTCAGTAGGACTAATGATGTTACCTATATTGATGGTGTTCACTCCTTCTTAACCTGTTAAACCCGAGGTCCCCCATTTGGGGGACCCTGGGAATTATTTTTTTAACAGGCTTGAGACAACACATCATCTGACAGAAAAAATAGTAATAATGCACATCAAATTAAACAGAAGACCACGCGCTACAAGGCTATATAACCTATTTTTACCAACCACAAACACAACTCAGATGCCACGTAAATAAGTATTTGTAAACAATCTCGTATTATCATAGTTTCGTCAACGCAGCCGCCACATTCCGGCCTCTACCGCAGCAAGCCATTGTGTTAAACGCACAATGAACCACTCAAATGAAAGCAGAAACTCTACCAATTCCAAAGATACATCTTGCAAAATGCTACGCCAAAGCACCGCAGACATATAAGCCAAAGTATAACACAACAAAAAATCGCTTTTCAGAATCACAGTTGAAAATATAGCCTTATCTTTGCTGTTTTGCTGTGTAAAAAATATTTCTTTGGAAAAGAAACTCTATTTTCTGATAATTCCATCACTTGTGCACCATTTAAAACCTTCCAGGTGTTTCCTGTATAATTTTTCTGTTCCTAGGAAGGGTTTGCAGTGAATTCACGGATGAGACTGGCTTTTCCCCTAGGCTCTGTTCTCGGCTCCCTGGTTGGCTGACTGTATTGTCAATCTTGTTTTGCAAGTTTTGGCGTTATTCTATAGGATTCTACGATTCCAACGAGGTGTCACTCATGCAAATTGACCAATCAGTCTTATGCGTAAAATAAGATTGTCAGTCGGCAAGACCGTCTTGTGACACAAGATGGCGCAAGACACACGGACATAACTTTGTTTTGCTGCTTTCACTGTATATGCCAAACTGTGCCAAACAGTGCCGAACTGGACACCTCGCCTGATATGCCTGTACTACAACCTCTCTAGTTTTGTCCTGTTTCACATAATCAGTTTCAACTTTTGGAGCGATAATGTCCACATGTTGTATTTATATTTTAATGAGTAATCACTGTTATTCAAGCAATATCCATAGAGTTTTTCAATATAGAACTATGTTATTTTTTAGGCGGAGCAAAAAAGAAATACATTTCTGCTGTGTTCCATCTTCAATTTCTCCTAACCAGTAACAGATAACATGCATAATGACACATCTATCAATTCTACTCAATGTTAACTTTACAATGACACCAAAAGGGTTCAAATACTCCTTTTGGTCGCTGAAATATACAGATTTTTCATGGGTAAGCATTTTTTAAGAAATAAGCATCAAAATAAGCTTAGGGTTAAAATGGTTAACTTCTTGATCATTACAATCCAATGAGGTATCCAAGACTGGTTTGGGCCAGTCTTCTTTGTATCTCCAAAGAAACGTAGGTCCGTTCAACCATATGCTGCTTTCCATGAAGTCTGAGACACGCATTCCTCTTGATACACCATAAGCTGGGTTATCTTTGGAGCTAACATGCCTCGATTGTGAATGTTCCGACACCTCTCTAATGGTGGAAATTCTGTTAGCCACAAAAGTGTGGAAACGTTTGTTCTCATTGTTAAAGAGCAACTGAGCCCCATGAGAAAGTATCGTCCCGCCCCAAAGTCTCTTCTCTGCCAACCACCATAGGTAAAGAGAGGTTTTATGGAGCTCAGCGGCCAAACGACTTATCAGTTTACCTGTTGGCTCAGGGTGCTAGCATTGATGCTAAGTAGCTTCAGAGAGAACTACCTCAGCTTTTGTTTCCTTATGCACGGCATGTTTAAAATATATAGGTTATAACTTATGGCTTTAAACCACTTCGACGTTGTGGTCCTCCAAAGTGCGATATACAGATTTCAGCTTCCTCTGTTTCTCTCGACATGCTTCTGTGTGCACATTGCATCATTGACTGTAGCACACAAGATGAGCAATTTAAAGACGGGGTGGGGCGAGTATGTCTGAGAGAGGCAGGGGGTCTCTGTGACACTGTACCTGTGACGTAGACAATAGAAAAGATGTACCACTATCAGCCAATCACAAAATTCAAATACTGTACCACACTATTACCCTGGCGGCAGCACTAAGACGTTTTAGACCAAAAAATGTGGAATTTAACAAGTTTACACGAAAATGGAAAAAAATGCCCTGAAAACGAAAGATTGTATTGGCAAACACCCAGTTATACAGTTTATAAGCAAGAAAAAAAGTTGTTTTGTGGTTTAGTTACATTTTAAGATATTTTTCAGTACAGAGTCTGTCCAAAAAACAGAATCTTACAATTAGAAATCCAGCTCAGTCTTCAGCAACATATCCATTCTGGCAGCTAGGACAGCTGCTGTCAATTCCAACAACGGAATGGTACTCTGGCTTTTCCGAGCAGAAAGGTAACTTAGACGTCCCCTTCTTGGTTTAACATCCGAATGTAGGTTACAGTGCCGTATCCTTTCTCACTAGCATCAGCAAAATGGTGAAGCTGTGCATATTTCATTTTCCCAAACCTCACTGGCTTGATCCATCTGTTCACTTTAAATGCAATCAGTTGACCAGATCCTCCAAACATTTTTTGGATTGACATAGGATATCCTTTGATAAATCCTCATCCCATCCACATCTTGCTGCAGTATTTAAGAAAGCAAAACAACAGGAGCTAGATGACCCAATGGATGATACACCGAACAAATAGCTGACAGCATGCCATGTCTGGTAAAGTATTCCTTCATTTCCATCTTGAATTAAAAGGTGTCAGTTTCCACGCAGCACTTCAGGCCAATAGTTCTTTCAGCTGGAAGCTCTGTTCGTTCCAGATCCAGATCCCTTAAGCTTTTGCCCCTCAAATCTTCTGCAATCGATTGCAGTACCATTCAGCTATTGCAATTCAACTTTTCCAACACAAAACTTCCTGCTTATCCTTCATCATTTTGAGTGCCTCTTCTTCGATGGCAGAACTTTTTAGGCAATTGTCCACATAGAAGTTTTTTTTCTTATAGACTGAGTTACTTCCTCAGGAAACTCAGACTGGTTGTCATCTGCTGTTTTTCTTAAAGTATGTCTTGCACAACTTGGAGATGATGTAGCCCCAAACAAATGTACAATCATTCTATATTCCATGAGGTCCTGATTGATATCTCCATTTGGCCACCAGAGAAAGCAAAGAAAATCTCAGTCTTTTTCTGCAACCTTCATTTGATAAAACATGGCTTAAATATCACCCATGTAGGCCACTGGTCCCTTTCAAAACCAAAGTAAAACGCCAAGAAGAGAGCTGGTAAGATTTGGACCAGGCAACAATCTACTGTTCAATGATACATACACCTTGAAATGTAACTCCACAATCGAACACCACACGAAGAGATTTCTTTTTTGGATGGTAAACGCCGTGATGTGGAATGCACCATACCTTTCCTTTATCACAATGCAGCTGTTGATGAGGTATTTGCTCTTAATATTGTTTTTTTAATTACTGAAGCCATGTACTCTGTATATTATTGGTGCAACTTTTTGTTCTTCAAGAGCCTTTTCCTCAAGCCTTGCATCCGTTGCTTGATTATTGCAAGATTGGTAGAAATACCTCCTGGTCTTTAAAGGGCAACTTCAAACGATACTGATTACTTTGCAGTACTGCTGAATGTTCCGTGATCTCTAGAAACTTGAGGTCTTCTCTGGAAATTTCATTTCCAACCATGACTTTCTCATTGAACTCATGATTGCATTGGTTTGCCAACATTTCTTCCAGTTTGCACATAGAAATTCTATTTACTATGGCTATGAGATGTGCTTCTTCTTGGCCACCACTGTTACCATTCAGTGTACCAGATGTCTCCAAGCCGTTCAATATGTGAATCAGCATAACTGTTTTTTGCCCGATGGTGCTCAACAGGAAGCTGGTTTTCCTGCCAGTAACACTCAACCTTTGCATCAGCTGCTCACTGCAAAATGTGGCTGAGCTTCCAGGATCCAAAAATGCATAGGTGTATATCATTTCATTTCCCTTGATGCTTTTAATTTTCACTGCTAATATAGATAACACACAACTTTTCATTACCAGTTTATTTTATGTTTTTCACATAAGTCTGACTACAACGACCTGCTGAAGCATATATGATATAAACAGGATTAACAAACTATGATGGTTTCTTGTTATATCCTCCAAAAGTAATAAGAGCTGAATCAAGATACTTGATACTTGGTTTCATTTGCACTTGTTTTATAAAATTATAATTTGCAATCATGTGATTGAGTACAAGAAATTAAGAATTATTCATAGAGGTAACCGTGTTGTTTCTTCCTTTCTCAATCTCTAAAAATATGATCGCACTGTTAGCATAAAAATTAATTATTTAACAATAATAATATTAATAATTGTCTTTGGTAAACTATCCGGACATTTACAATTTAATTGGGAGAACAGTAAGGCATGCTGAGCACTGATAGAAAATGTTTGACTGTCATGGAGGTTATTTCCAGATTATTTCAGCCTGAGAACTTTTCCAAGGTTTATCTCTGTGATGTTTCCTGGACTCAGTCTTCAGTGCTGCTTCTGGACCTCTCACCAAGATCAACAAAACAAATAATCCTGATTTTCATTCCCATAGCTGGCAACCATAGTCTCCTCTTCCTGGTCTCGTTCCTCCTGAGATCAGACCAGTCTGCTCTCCATGCCTGGCTGAAGGACAGCAGTGAAGTAGTGGACATGGCTGAACAGGACCAGACCTGCAGCACCAGAGATCCACCACAGCAGGCAGCATCCCAGGTTAAGGCTGTGTGAAGAGGCCCCAGAATGAATCCAGCATCTCCCAGCAGGATTTAAGATACAATCAAAGGGAGCTGCTGTCACTGATACCAAGGATGAACTGTCATTAAGACTTTAGCACATTTCAACATTGTACAAATTTTATCATAAAGTAGCTTGTTTTACATTTTATATGATATTGTATAATAACATTAAATGTTTTTTTTAGTTTCTTGTTTTTGCATAATTAGTGTACACTTCTTTATCCCTTAATATGTATTTAACTGAAACAGTTTGATATATAGTTTTTAATCAATTAATTAGTTTACAAGTTTCTAGCTAGAAGTACAATCAACTGGGTTACAGATAGATTTTCTCAGATCAGAGGAAAAACAACAAAGCAAATGCTGAATCATTAGGTTACCCAGATAAAAACGATTGATTCCCAGAGCAAACATCTACACTCATGTTTTCCTCCAAATTATTTAAAAGTTTATAAAATAAGTAGTTTAGATCAGTTCTGCCATTCAGTTAATTTGCATTGGATATCAGGCAGAGAGGAGACAGCGTGACATCTACACGTGTTGTTTGGGACTATAAGTTTATCCTAGTAACAGTAATATAGCATGTTTTAGTGAAGGATGAACATCTGAAGGTAAGCTGGAGCAGAGCTCTTAACCACTGGCATATTTATAGGACCAGATATAGCCTCTCCATGCATGCATCTAAATGCCACCAGAAAGCTCTATATTGTGTACTTACACTAAAGTTTGGTTTTAAGGGCATAACATTATTAAACATTGCAGACAGTTTTATATTGAGTGCATTGGTAGAAGATATGTAGTCGAAACGTATTGTGCGATTTCTTTGCAGTCCCACTAACCAAAAAACAGTAACAAATGTCATTTGTCCGCACAAAGAACCATAATTATGAAATATATGGTGAGGTAATCGGTGCACATGGTATAATTTAGTGAAAATCGCAGGAAAAGTGAGAAAAAAGTCGTTTATGAAGCCCTTTACCGCTAGAAATCAATGACGGTGCTGGGATGTTTGGAACTATTGAGGGCTCCATGAACCACATGACTGCGACAAAAAGAAGATATTGAGCTGTTAATAAACAAAATTAGAAACAAGATTGGAAAAATTAGCGAAAACTTAAAAGAGAATTGTGTCCAAAGAAATTAAAATAGAGGAAGTTGAACAATGTATTAAATCTCTTAAAAATAATAGAAGTCCAGAGAATGATGGATTGACAAGTGATTTTTTTTAAATGTTATGTTGATACATTGGCCCCTTTTCTGGCAAACTTATTTGAGGAGGCTTTGGAAATTGGTATATTACCTCCAACCCTTTGACAAGGTCTCATTAAGCTCATTCCTAAAGCACAAAAAGATAAACTCTGCATAGAAAACTGGAGACCTATTAGTCTGTTAAACAATGACGCCAAAATATTTGAACTTATTTTTGCTAAAAGATTAAAACCAGGATTAGATAACATCATTCAAGGATCAAGGAGTCTTTATTAGTGAAGAACAGTCCGGTTTCATGCCTGGTAGAAATATTTCCAACAACATCAGATTAATACTTGACATGATCGATTATAATGAATATATTCCAGATGATAGCTTTATTCGATTTGTCGACTTCTACAAGGCATTTGACACGATTGATCACTGTTTTATGATTAGATTTATTCAAGGATTTTGTTTTCGAAGCAGATTTTCAAAAGCGGTCGAGGTCCTGTACAATGGATGCAACAGTTCTGTTAAACTTGCTCATGGCACAACTCCTAGATTTGACATTAACAGAGGGATAAGGTAGGGGTGCCCTCTTAGTCCTTTCCTCTTTTTACTTGTTACCCAAATCATGGCTGTTCATATTTTAACTTTTCAATTCCAAGGTATTAAAGCTTTAGCTAGATAATTTAAATTGTCCCAACTGGCGGATGACACAACAATTTATTTTGGCCAAAAAGCAGGAAATACCAAATGCAATCAAAGGGATCGAGGACTTTTCTAAAGTCTCTGGATTAAATATGAACCTAAACAAATCTGTGCTGTCCCCACTTAAAGACTGTGATTCATCAGAAATCAGTGGCATTCCAATAAAGACTTTGCTTACATATGTTGGGATAATTATTGATAGAAACGAAAAAAATCGTAGCGATCTCAATTTTAAACCAATTACTGAACAAATTGTAAAGAGGTATAATATCTGGCTGATGAGGGATCTTTCACTAAATGGTTAAATTTTATTATCTAAAACTGAGGGGAAATATCGAGGTCCGTCTATGAATCTTTGTCTCTAGATATGCCAAAACACATCTCTAAAATACTAGACAAACATTGTTTGATTTGGAGGAAAAAATGTCATTATTTGAGAAAAATGTTTTATGCAACATTAAGAAATATGGGGGAATGGATCTACTAAATTTTGAAACCTTAAACAACTCTTTTAAAATAAAGTGGTTAATTAATTTATTGAAAGGAGAAGATAATATCTGGAACACATTCCCAAACCACATATTTAACTCAATGGGAGGTCTTAGGTTTTTACTCAGATGTGACTACAAGGTTAAAAAATTGCCCATAAAGCTCTCAAACTTTTCCAAACAAGCCCTGCTGGCCTGGAAACTAATTTATAAACACAACTTTTTTTCTCGGTCTGGTTTTATTTGGAATAATAGTAATGTGCAATACAAAAACAAATACCTTTTTTTCTCCAGATGGTACAAAAATGATATTGTTCTGTTAAGGCAACCTTTTAATTCTAATGGACATCTTCTAACATATCAAGAGTTTCTTTCTAAATTTGGCGTTCCAGTTCCGCCCAGGGAATATGCATTAGTTTTGGATGCCATTCCTAGCAACTTACTACAACTGTTTAAAGGGATTCATGACACTAGCCCATTCAGAACGCAAGCAATCTTTTTGGCAGATGATATTTGTTCCAGTTCAGTCTCAAATAAACAAATTAGAAATTTATTACACAACACCACCCTACCAGCAGAAAGGTTTTATTGGGATTCGATATTTATGAACATAAACTGGGCTTCTGTTTGGATAACTGGAAATAAATATTGCTTAAGTAATAAAGTAAAGGAGGTTTCGTTTAAAATATTACACTGTATATACCCTGTTAAAAAGACCTTGAGTAGATTTGTTGTAGACATGGAACAATTGTGTACATTCTGTGAGATTGAAGAGGAAACCATACTCCATCTCTTTGTGAAATGTATGTATATAAATAGTTTCTGGATAAATGTTTGAAATTATATTAGTAGCATAACCAAAAAATCTATAAAATTGTCGCCAAAAGATATTATAATTGGCTGTCTTACTGAAAATGGAGATAAAGATTTTATTTTTTTAACACATTTGTTTTTGATGATAGGAAAATGTGTTATACATAAGGCTAAGTGGTCTAATACCAAACAGAGATTCCAACAATTTTTCATAGAAACTAAACAGTACAGTACTATTATAAAACAACTTAAAAATAAAAAAGCAATTAGAACTAATTTGATATTTGAGAAGTTTAAAATTTGTTGAACCCCGATGTCTGTTGAAGAGGCCTTTTTTTTGTTTTTTGTTTTTTTCTACAATCATTTGATAAAACTATCTGTAATTGATATTTTTGTCTGGATACTTTTTTCTTCTACTTGTATATGTTTTAGTGTCCCCTGAGGCATTCACCTTTCTGTTGTATTGTTGATTGTGCAATAAAGTTGAAAAAAATAAAATAAAAAAGATATCCCTTTGGCTGACTGTTTAGCGCGCATGACTCTCACCCCGGAGTAGTGGGATCCTTGCCACATGTGTTAAAGTGCAGCACCTGTTATTTATCTTTTTTATTACTTAAAAAAATCCTAGGTGAATAAAACGAATATCCACATTATTATTCAACATTTTTGGGGTTATGAGAGAAACAGAAAAACGCTAATAATAATACTAATAAATTAGCAACCATCCGCTGTAACCCGGTAGTTATACCAGCTGTTTCAGCCGCGTACAAGTAACCCGGAAGTGACTTCAAACACGCGAGTCGGGCTGAATCGTTGTCGTTACGAAGGCACGGGTTGATATAAGCTGTACATTGATTAGACACTGACTCTATAGTCTATCAATCATGTAAGTATAATTTATAGTAAGTCGCATTCAGTAAAATGGGTGTGTGTGTGTGTTTCTAAAATCCTTTGTTACGCGTAGAAACGTTTTGCAACTAGGCTAATGCTAACGAGGTTAGCCCTTTCAGCACGGAGGCTAGTTAGCTCCACTTAATGTCGGGTTGCTTTATAAATCTTGTGGCAATTCTATTGTTGGACGAGCCATATTTGCGCTGCTATTTGCTATGAAGAAACTCTGTTAATTTTATAAGTGATCTGCTTAGTCGTTATCTTCTGCAATCAAACGTAGATATAGAGCAAATAAATCTAAATGAAACATTACAGCCATACATACGTTTCCATATGTTTTGAGCTGACTTCATGCTAGAAAGGGACATTGAACCGGTTTGTGAATGCTCTTTACTCTGGGTTTGTTTGCAAAAAGTTGGGTGCCAAAACAAACCGTTTGGCCCAAAAAGGGATTAAAAACCTTTTTTAATTGACATTTAAAAAATCTAAATACGTTGAATTTGAGAGAGAAAGGTTAAAGTATTTAAATCCCTACATTATGGTTTACTTTTTTTTATTACATTGAAATATGTAAAGTAACGTGACCCTAAATCACAGAAAAATGTTTGACTATCAAATGATTCTAAAAATATATATTTTATTCGCCGTTTGCAGTGGTTATAATAAATGTTAGGCAGTTCACTTGTAATTGCCCATTCAGTGATGTTAAAACAGCATTTTGGATTGAGGAATGAAAAGCTTTATGCCTTAAAACAAACAAACCAAAAAATGATTCCGTTTATATAGTTTTTGAAATAAACATTAAATAAACTCGAATTATTTAGTTTTCCCAAGTATGGCTGCAAAACAGCAATTTTCTCTGTAATGCAAGGCAAGGCGATATTGCTGTACACAATCTGCATATTTCAGGGAATTGCCTAAACGGTATTAGCTGTTTGCTAGTCATTTTAGTACTAATAGGTAGTAATGCTTTCTATGGCTGTATGACACTGTAACCATCACTGCTCCAGTGAACGGTTTTGCATCCCTGCTGCTATTCCTGTTTGCAGTTTTACTTTATTTGCATTCATATTGGATTTCCACAGTTTTCCATTTTTGTTCTCATTTCCTGTAAGTAGTCTGTTGTTTCCTAGGTTCTAATGTACACATGCTTTCAGACACTTTACACTAAACCTGCTCAGCTGTACAGTTCATCACAATATAGGTATGATTGCATGAATCTACGTCGCTGCTATCATGCTTACATCTCCCCCCCTAAGGGACAATTTTTCTTTTCTGACATATTTGATGATAGGCGTTGTTTAATGAAGCATAAAACACCTTTTTCGAAAAGACTTTTTGCTCGGATCAAATTATTAATCAAATGTTATTTTTCTAGTAGTAGTAATTTTGCGCATGCATACAACACTGGAGGGAGGTCAAAAAGCTTCAACACCCGTTATGCAAAGCCGTACGGTCGCGGTTGAACAATTAGACTAGCAAAAATAAAATCTAAACCATTTTTGGGCAGGTGATCGAACAAGACACATCACTTCCAGACCCGTTTCAACTAGCTAATAAAGTACAGGATGAAATTCCTCATACGACTGCCGCCACTTCACTATGGAGATATCTACTAGGGCTAGGGATGCACGATACCGTCTAGTAGGGCTGAAAGTCGGATCGGTGCACCCCTAAATAATATTATTCTTAGATGCTATTGTAGCTTGTAGCCAAGTTACAGATTTATGGAAGCATAGATGAGAAAGAGAGGAAAGAATAGTTATGTATCGATACTGATATCATCACCGTGACATTTTCAACCCTAAGCTGCTGACGTGTTTAGTAGCATTGTTTTCCTTGTAAACTGTTACCCAGTATTAAGTCACTGAATTACAGGCACATATTTAAGATAACAGCAACAAAGAAACAAATAAAAAAGTTTTTAATAGCACTGATTAGGGCTGAACGATTTTGGAAAATAATCTACTTGCGATATAATTTGCAATTATTTTTATGGGGCTTTTCTCAAGTTTTTTTTAATTCATGCAAACAAAAATATTATTTATTATAAACAGATTTTTTTATACATAATTTATTCTATTCCATAGGCTAGATTTATTTTAAGACAAAGGCAAATGAAGCAAGGCTGAATATAAACAACTTTATCTACTTAAATCATCACACTCGATGGTGATCGCCGTCGTTATGCAATCAAGGTTTTCTTCCTATTGATCCCAGCTGGTAAGCCCCTCTCAGGCCGAGGCTGCAGTGTTCTGAAGAATAAGCATTTACAAAAAAAACTGATATCAGAAACAAAAACAAACTAAATTTGAGCTAGACTAATTAGATGGGCAATTTAATTTTGATATAAAATCTAACAGATGCACTCACAAAAACAGTATTTCTTCCCCTTTTTAAATTCTGATTGTTAGACATGTTGAGAATTTGGAAAATCATAATTAACACTTGCATATCCGTCCTTTTGGGTCAAATTTCGCTTCAGCAGCAGAAACTGAAACCTGACACTGCTGATATTAGTCAGGAATGCTAAAGGTTACTGGCATCGCCATGGCCGATGAGAATCAGAGGAGTGAAAGAAATGTGGATTTATTTCCTCTGATGATGTTGGTCGCATTATCTACAAAAATCTCCCTATTTCATGATGAACTAATATTGTGCAAATGAGAACAGCAAATACATGGAATAGTGTATGATATCAATGTACTTTTTTTAGGTTTACAACTTAGAAAATGAAGGTATTTCTGTAACCATGGGGACGCAGTGTTTTGAGGGCTAATAACTATGTTATAACCTGGCAAATAAGTTTGAACTAACAACCACTACTGTGTGCTGTTGTTTGCAGGAGTCTGTTAACGAAGCCCAAATCGGAGATGACCCCCGAGGAGCTCCAAAAACGCGAGGAGGAGGAGTTCAACACGGGGCCGCTGTCGGTGCTGACGCAGTCGGTGAAGAACAACACCCAGGTCCTCATCAACTGTCGCAACAACAAGAAGCTGCTGGGAAGAGTCAAAGCCTTTGACAGGTACCCAGTGACTCCCAAAACTGGCCTCAGGGTAAAAAGTGTGTCGGCTTAAAACCGCGTTCAGGATTGTGCAAGAGCGGCAGAACTCCAGGGATAAAGAGGCTAGAGTGTGAAGGAAAATCTTATAAACATGAAGTCAATTTATAAAATGAGATAAAGCCATAAGTAAATGCCTGGTGAAGACTTTCTATGTGATAAGCTTGAGTTCTACATAATAGTATTACTTTGAGCAGAAATGTAATTGCTAGTAGGTTAAATGTGCCAATTGTGCAGGATTTAAAAAGTATATAAAGTTGATATTAGCAAGATTAGTTAGGCTATCTGCTGCTGGATGTTCAATCAGATGATTAAGATGCTGCTTCTACCTTGCAAGGTTTAGTTTAAAACACTGTTACCTTAGTACAAGTGATGGGTGGTGCTCCTTTAAACAATGGGAACATGTAAGAGCCTTCTGCCATCTGCAGCAACACTGTTAAGCTTGGTTTATGCTTGACACATCCGCGAGTTCCACGCGGCCAAATTACGTCATTTCAGCAAACACGCCTCTCCGCTCAGCCCACGGGGAGACCCACATTTCCGCACTACGCACCTAGGAAATTTTCTAACTACGCGGACGGTCCCGTGCGGAAAAGCATGGCAGACTGGCAAGAGCTCCTATTGGCTGAGGTTCGTAAATACAGATATCTTTAAGAATCGGCCCATAGAGACCACTGTGATCAACTGTCAATGGACGTGTGGACCGTCTCCTTTTTCATCTTTTTCCTAACAGGAGTAAAAGTTCTTCTGCTCTGTTTAAGCTCACGGGTGTCGCCATCTTGTAAACAACAGTGATTTCTACTTCTACTATGGTGTAGTGTTGTATGCATGCCGTAGAGCCCTACGCCGCCCCCTACAGTCTTCAAGAACATTGTCTCTCAGCAGGAAAAAAACGCAAAAAGTAAAAATGCTGCTAGAAGGCGTCTCGGCAGGTAACGCACGTCTCATTTCTGCGCGGAATGTACATGCGTCAAGCATAAACCAAGCTTTACATTCTCTAGCATCTAAAAAAAAGCCCTTTTTACTGTTGGAATGTCATGATTTTAGCAGTTTTAAAGATATAACTTTATAAAATCCACACATACACCAATAACCAGCCCACGCTGGAGTTTATGTGGATTTGTGGTGCAGAAAAGTAAAATAAAATGCATAAAGGTGTTAATCTGTTGACCTTTTATTTTTATCCCTGTTTATTTTCAAACAGTATATTTATATGCTCCCCTTCTGTGCTGTCATTTCAGGCACTGCAACATGGTCCTGGAGAACGTGAAAGAGATGTGGACAGAGGTCCCCAAAAGCGGGAAAGGAAAGAAGAAGTCAAAGCCCGTCAATAAGGACCGCTACATCTCGAAAATGTTCCTCAGAGGGGACTCTGTGATCGTCGTCCTGAGAAATCCGCTCATAACAGGAAAATGAACTTCTAAAGGGTTCCAGCTGTATCAGTGAAGGTTTCAAAGGCAGGAGGTTAATGTTCGTTCAGTTTTAGGTTGTTTTTTTGCTTTTACGTTTGATGTTGGATTTTTGCGGACAGCCTTGAAACAAAGGCCACCTCGACGAAATGTTTCCCCTCTTAAGGTGTGTCTCAAGAGGTTAGGCTCAGCAGATACATGGCTGTTTTGATTTGTATTTTGCATTTTAATAATAAAAATGATAAACCCTGCAGTTGTGTAGGTGTTCACCTTTTTGTTTCTTCCACCCCCACCACCGGTACACTGAATCTAAATGTCACCTTGCTCTTTCAGTTCACTGCATCACATGTATATATGATAAAACAATAGAGAAAAGCCGTTTCCCCCTCTCCTCCTCCAGGATTTTTCCTCGGTCTTCCTCTCTCCTGACAGCACCTCGGGTGTTGATTTCAGTCTGCAGCGCTCAACATGCGACAAACTGCCGTTTAAAGGCCCGTTGCATTATTGATGAGAGCAGATGTGCCGACTGTCACTTCACACCGTCTCCTGGTTTCAGGCTGCTACCCCCCCTTCTGACCACTTTGTTAATTGAGCTAATAGCGCAACTGTGAGTGTCGCTTTACGCCTCTGGCAGTTGGCGTCTAACCTCCGCGCTTTGGTGCTCTCGGATTCAACGGCTGGATGTAAATAAGTCGAGCGCCAGTGTATTTTAAACCTTTCAAGCATTGATTGCTGAATCGGCCTTCGTGTTGCCTCTGGTTTTATCCAAGATTTAGGATCTAACTGTCATCAAACCGTGTCCGCAATTGTAACAATGTCATCATTTAAGCAGCCCCAACTTTTTGTCGTCTTCCATTTCTGTCAATCTTCTCTATCGCAGATCTTTGTGAAACACACATTACTCGGATGTCCGTGACGTTAGCACCTGTGGCGTTTTCGTGTGGGCAGCTGATTTACAGCGTCCAGGTGAGGGCCTGCCAGAGGGAGGACTGCATCAGAGGAGGCAGTCTGAACAGCGATAGATTTAAATGCGCTGAACCCGCGTGACT
Source organism: Apricaphanius iberus (assembly GCA_028564705.1). Taxonomy (NCBI): domain Eukaryota; kingdom Metazoa; phylum Chordata; class Actinopteri; order Cyprinodontiformes; family Aphaniidae; genus Apricaphanius; species Apricaphanius iberus. The sequence continues at coordinate 1,365,335 of JAPXFQ010002197.1, forward strand.
TAAGGTATGTTGAAGTTTTGTACTTGCTCACGGCAAGTCTCTGGCATTTTGAGAGATCATGTAGCAGGAGCTAGAGGAAAACAGACAAGTTGTTGCATATGCTGCCCAAGGAAAGTCTGTAAATATGAAACTGTAAAGTGGATTTCTCGCCAGTAGGAAGCCACAAAATAGACATTTTTTTTATTATACGCGAAAATATAACACGGGAGAACAAATGCTGGCTTGTTTTTGGTGCCATTTATCATAAGAAGGAAAAAAATAAGTAACATCTTTTAAAAAATGTGTAACATTTGTGGACAGGACATGATAGGCTGGGGAAAAATCTAGCTGTATTTTAGAAGGTAACCAGCAAAAAAAAAAAAGTTGCCACTTTTGGAGTGAAATTTTATATTCTATATTTAAAATTGAGACAGCTAAACAGAGGTCAACGCTCAGCCTTCGAGATAGTTTGTTGGAATGTAGACTTTAAATAAAGACAGACCATGAGAACCACTAATACGGTGATTTTGGTTTTAGATCAGACTATAAATTAGTTTAAAATGTTTTATTATAGACCATCAATACATCTCACGATTATTCAAGACTGGGTAGTGGGTCCAATGCAAAGCCTGGACATCATTTTCTCCAGAAAGACCTCAGTTCATATGTGGTTCTTGCAGCAGGTTTTTGGTCCACTATGGGCTGTCCTGCGCAAGAGACCTCGTCAGTCAGCCAAACCACCCCAACTGATTCTTTCTGAAGAAGGAGAAACAGTGGCTCATGGATCATGGATCATCATGGATCCCCAACCCTGGTCCTCAATATCTACCATTCTGCAAATTTTATTTGTATCCCTGCTCCATCCATTTTCTAAACCGCTTTCTCCTCAAGGAGTTGTGGGGGTGCTGGTGCCTATCTCCGGGTATCAATGGACGAGAGGCGGCGTACACCCTGGACAGGTCGCCAGTCCATCGCAGATTCCTGCTCCAACGCACCTGAATCTAGGCCTGGTAACGAGGTTGGACGGTAGATCTCGAGGACGAGTGTTTGACACCCCTGCATCATATGAATGTCCAAGCAGTGCTCAAGGAGAAGCTCATATCAGTCACTCATATCTAGTCCGTTGTTCTTTTAAGTAGAGAGGTTCAGGATGTCGACTGGACCATTCGCGTTCCAGCTTCAGTTTAATTAGATGACTGGTTACCGAAACCTTCAGAGCTGATCATATGAAGCCAGCTCATCCTGACCTATTGTCTTCTTACGTTTGCTCTTGGAGTTAGCTGCAACACTCATGATCAAGACACCAAGATATTTGGGCTCCTCCACTTGAGGCAGACATCGACCTTATTTCAAGACCTCTCTATGGAATCGCAGTCTTGATAAGCACGATCCTCCTTGGGGCAATGTGGTCTGGGATCTCTATAAAGTCTTCAATGACAAACGGTCCTGTGAAATCTCGTCTTATGTGGGACCGTAGCTCAGGGGTTAGGAGTTCGTCTTGTAATCAGAGGGTGAGCCCCAGCTCCGATTGCCTTGGTCATTATGTTCTTGGGCGAGACACTTCACCCGTGGCCTTATGGTGATGGTCAGAGGACCTGGTGGTGCCAGTGTCTTGCAGTGGACCCCAGGACAGCTGTGGCTACAATGTAGCACCCATTCGCCCACACACATTGTGAATGACTGATTGTAGTGTGAGACTACATAGAGGGCTATACAAGTACAGCCCGTCTGTGATGGTTTATCATATCTATGATGTTGCCCCAGATTAGGTAGACTTGGGGATCCTCCTGGAGACAGGCTCTTGCGAAACACCTAATGGTCAAGGGACTGAAACTTTGACCAATCCAAAAAATATTTTCTAGTAGCTATCCTACTGTTTCTGCTGATTTACAGGCTTTTGCTGAGCTGTAGTCATCTGAAGCAGGTTTATTAGGTCTGCAGTAACTTGGGCTTTGTACTTTGTACTGAGCAATACATATTTAAGTACTTTCACAAAGAATGTCTCATTATTTTAATCAAAGACCACTGTTTGTCATGTGGAAATCTTTGTCAAGAATATGAGCCACATATTCAAATTTCGGAGATCTTTAATCTGTTTTATCAGTTGTGTAAAAATGAACAAGGGTGCATTAGAAAAATATGATAAAATTCAGAAAATTGATTCGGTATATGTTGTTGCTCAATGTTTGGGTCTGTGTCTTACCTCCAGAGGAGGAAGTGTCTTTTGAAAACAGACTCAACAAAATAACAGATGGAAACAAGTTCTAAGTAAATGGAACATACAGAGTGAAGAAGCATAAACACAGGGTAAAATGATCTACAAGAATGTTAATGAAAATGAAATGGGTAAGGATCAGAAAGAGGGAGAACTTGACATGATACGAAAAAGAAAAATCTACAAACTCTTTAAACACAAGGCTTCACAAAAACACAATGATAGTTGTTCATTGAATCATTTAAATTAATCAGTCCATGCTGTCCAAGAGGCAAGTGAGAGGCACTTTTTTAAGTGACTTTATCAAAAACTGGACATCTAAAGGTTGTTTTGGGTCAAATGACACATCTCAACAATGAAACTCGAGGCTTCAGCATCCTGAGAAAAATGCTGTCAAAAGCTGGTTGGGTCTATTTTGGAGATGGCCGGTGATAAAACAACTTTAGGGACCTAATTTGTTGGGTATCATTGTGCAGTTTCCTCAAGTTACCTCACTCATCTCAAAGACTCTCAAAGCGGCCGCCTTCCCTCCAGATTTCGGGGTGGCGGGTGAGCGATCCACGGGCAGGAAGGCAGATGTTTTATTCAGTAGGTAAGCGATAACAGAGGGGAAGTGTGATTATGATAGCGATCGGCCATGCAGCGATACCCTCCCCTCCGAGCAACGCGACACCCGGCAGTGCATCGATCGGGCTCCTGTAACCAGAGCCGTCGTCACAGTTTGTTTTCAAGCAGAGCCATGGTCCGGGTGTCGGGGCCGGCGGACCGCACGGAGGGGCCGATGGGAGGAGGAGGAGGTGTCAGTTTTGTAAACACAAACACTGTTCATTCGTCACAATGAAGATCTAGAGTAAACAGGGATCAGGGGCACGCACCCCCCAGACCTGGTTTCCAAACAAACACCCCTGCACCTTAGAAAGAGGGTGAAACAAAAAATCAGACCTCATGTTCCTGTGTAATTGCCTACTTTCTTCTTGTTATTTGAATAATTAACGTTTTTTATCACGGATGATATTAATGGCCATAACCAGCTAAGGTCCATGTTTGCCCATTAAATCCCAGTTTTTAAAAGAATATTTACAGTATAAACCTTTACAACAATTCTTATTTTTATTTATTATATTTTTTTATATATATATTTATGTTTTAGTACTGAAAATGGTTGTATATCTGGCTGTTAGCACCGAAGGTTGCCAGTTTAAAGCCTGTGATGAGTTATTCGGCATAGAGTCCACGTGTCCCTCTGAATAGTTCAACTTCCCCTGTCCTGTGACTGTAGAGTTAGCCCATTCCAAGTAAATAAAAAAAATACTAAAGAAGCAAAAAGTTTGCAGGTTAACGTTTATTATTTAAGTATTTCATCCTTTTGCGTATAACATATTGAGGTAAAATAAAAATATATAGTTAAGTAAAATGACTTTATATATTAAGTTATTAAGCAGTACTTCTGTCTCATATATATTTTCTCTATTTTTGACTCAAATTCCAAAACAGTATGACATCAGCACGGTTAAGTAACATGTTTTTCGTCTTTCAGTCAATGCCTGTTAAACCTAAAGAAATTCTGTAAGAAATACAGAATAAATACCTGAAAAATATACTATAATCAGGGTTCAACACTCATTAAATGTTATTTATTGACCAATTATGAATTTATCTTTAGTACTGTGTGTTTTTAACAAAGATTATTTGTTACAAATGCTCTAGCATATTTTATTTCATGACATGAGGGGTTAACTTAACAATTATTATTATTATTGCAATATGTCTTACAAGTGAAGTTTCATATTTTCTATATGTACATATATTTTTTTATTTAGTCTCAAGTTTGTTATGGATTGTGTTCTAATTTTCTAGACACAAGCTCAAATAAATAAAAATATAATATTATAAATGTCAGGTGTAAACTAGAGAATAGAGACCCATAAAAGGACCAGAGGAAATCCTTAGAAGCCACTGGGTAGTCTGAAACATGCTGTTTGTAAGTCCATGGTGCCACCTAGTGGAATAAGAATGTACTGTACACAACTCAACAAATAATGTATCCTTTACACTTCATTAATGTTCATACTGCTCTTTTATTTTCATATATATATATATATATATATATATATATATATATATATATACATATATATATTTGTGTATCTATATATATACAGCCCATTGTCTGCAAAAGTATGCACATCCCTTACATATTTTGACATTTGATCAGTTGAGAGTCCCAGAAAAATCTTTAATCAGTTGCCTTATGTGGTTGTCCAAGAAACAAAGTAGTCCATTATTATAGATTGGGGGGGGGGGGGGGGGGGGGATTGTGGCCTGCACAGCGGCACAGTTAGTAGCACTGCAGCCTTGCAGTAAGGAAGTCCAGGGTTCAAATCCTGGCCTGGGATCTGCATGGAGTTTGCCTGTTCTCCCTGTGCATTTGTGGGTTCTCTCTGGGTACTCAGGCCTCCTCCCACAGAGAAAACACATAATGGTTAGGTTATGGTCTTTCTAAATTATCCATAGGTGTGTTCGTGCACTGTTGTTTGTCCTGTCTGTCTCTATCCTGCCCTGATAGGCACCAGCTCAATCCTTTAAGGATAAGAGGCATAGATAATGAATGGAAGAAAATAGTTTCATGCACAAAGCTGTAACGTATTGCTTTCAGAATTCACCAAGTTGGTAAACCTGTGTGTGATTAAATCTCCTGTAAAGGTTTTGTGAATGCCTCGGAAAGCTTGTTATAGAACATTAGAGAACAAACAGCAGCATGAAGAGCAAGAAACACAGGAGATAGACAATGTTAATGTTGTGGAGAAATGTAAAGAAGGGTTAGGTTGTAAAACCAAGTCCCAAGCTTTGAACGTTTCACAAAACACTGTTCAATCATCTGAAAATAAAAAGACAATGGTGGAACTGCAGACCTGCCGAGATGTGACCGTGTAGCGTAACTGAAAGGCCGGACAAGGACAGCACTGATCGGGGAAGCAGCCGAGAGCCCTGTGGTAACTCTGGAGGAGCTGCAGAAAAGAAAGAAGGCTGCACACTCCACAACTCAGGCCTTTAAGGAAGATATGCAAGAAAGAAAAACAAAGTTAATGCTGAAAGAGGGAGGAAAATTCCTGTTTGCCACAAGTCATCTAGAGGATGAAATATGTGGGCTGGCAGTATTTTCTTCAGCAGGGAGAAGGACAGAGTTAAGTAGAAAATAATCCTGGGGGGAAAAAATTTATGAGGCTATGAAAGATTTGAAACTGGGCTGGAGGTTCAACTTTCAGCTGAACAAAAACCCTACACAGCCAGTCAAAGTCCACACCTAATTCCAACTGTGATACTGGACATTTTTTATTACAACTTTTTCTAGAAACTGTACTAAAACAGGGAAAGCTTACATTTTATGGGCTATTAATGTAAATCCAGACTGAGCTTTGTTTCTTTGATTGAGGTTCAGTTATCTGCATGTATTTGTCGGCCAATAATACACTGCCTCAGGAAAGCGCTGTAGCCTCTAATGTGAGTTAGTGCTGCCTGTAACAGCATTTCTAAAGCATATGATCGATCAAGATACACAAAGCTGCAAAGTAAGTTTCCAGGCCATGATAAATTCTTAATGCACAAGTTTTCACCCCTTTGCTCCACGTCATGTGCTGCCATCCGTCAACATCCCCCGCAAGCTGCAGACGAAACTGACCAACTGAGGTCGAGGCGTGGAAATAAAGCTGTGGCAAAAGGGAGGAGCTCAGGGGGAAAACCTCAGGCTACTGTGTGACTGCTTCTGATTCTACACAGCACAGGCCACTTACTGTACCGGGAACCAAAGCCAACTTCACACAATCACATTCACACATGGGAGCAGAGACTCACACAACCACTGCGGGTTTGTTTGAGATTCTTGGCTCGGCTAATAGAGGGACACATATGGGCTCTTAAGGAAAAATACTAGCTTAAGCGTGCATGTCTGCGAGGGTGCATGGAGTGAAACTGGACATGTTGGCTTTCAGGTTGTTTGCACATGCAACACACACACACACACGCAATGCATTCCTCTCACATCCTCACTTCCACTTCTATTTACAGCTGGTATAATCTCAGCACTGAGGAGTCTTGTTTTAGTTATTGCTGCTGACATCTGTTTCCAACGTAATTCAAAATGTTAAAAACTTTACCAAAATTGTATTCTACGAGTCAAATTGAGATAATCTTTTCATTGGATTATTAAAGCACCCAGAAAGCATTACTGTGGAATATTCAAGAGCCCGGATGAAGTTACACAAATAGCCAGTAGGGTGATGTGCAGGGCTTATAATGGCTCCGGGCTCACACATAAGGATGCCTTCAAGTTCCTTTGGAAATTGTAATTATTTTATTTTATCTTTGTCCATTCTGACAAGAATTGTGCACGAGAAGTATATCTGGGTTGGGAATATAGATACTTTCCTTCTGCTGTTAGTTTAAGGGTATTTGTAAAGAAACTGTAAATGGAAAGCAGCTAGTTGAATCAGTTAGACTAAAGTTCATACATGTGACTGTCTCACTGAAAAATACTATTAAATAGTGCTCTCCAATGACGGTTTATTTGGTGTGTATTTAAGGTTGTAAAAATGAAAAGAATGACAAAGAGTAGGCTACTGGGTGGTTTTAATTTATTGTTTATGCCTGATAGATTATTTCGCTCATTTTTAAACATATTATGGATAGCCAGCACAAGAAATAAGCAAACTAGGCAGGTACTCAAGGGCCCAAAACCAACAGGAGAGCCCAAGATTAAGTCAAATTAACAAATGCAGAGACCTGGTTACTTCAGCAGTGGCCTTTTGCTCTTTTCAGCTGTTCGATATGATGTTTCTCTTGTCAATGCACAATGTCGTCCAAGATTAGGCACAGTGATGCCTGTGAAATTTTTTACCGCTGAATTGTGGAAAATGAAAAAAATATTTCATCCTACTAAGCTAAGGATTTTATTTCAATTCAGTTTTCAGGAGATCTGAAACCATTACTGCAAGCTAATAAAATAAAACAGTTTTATGTAACTTCAAAATCGGGACTATATTTCTCTATTAACAAACTGGTCTATTTTTATAGCCTATTCTTGTCCATAATTTGATAGTTGGAGGGCCCAGGTCTGAGCCGCCCCCTCTCCCTTCCTACCCAGCAGCCTCACTCCCAGAGAAAAGCAGCCATGGAGAGGAGGCAGAGTGAGTTAAACGTCATCATGTGATTTAAAGCGGCAAGGTCATTTTATTCAGCTAAACTGTTATTAATAGTTAAATGTTTAGGGGCAAAAAGAAAAGGGCACTGGGGCATCAGGAAATGGGGGTAGGTGCCCAACCCCTTCTGCAGGTTGTTGGTACTTTTGGTAGGGTGGGAAGGTGCAAAAGTGTGCTAGAAAATGAAATCCGCATCTCTATAAAGTTTGCTAGAGGAGGAAAGCATGAAGTGTTTTAAAAGTTTCTGGTAGGTGACGGATGTGCTGACTTTGGACTTCCTCAAATAAAGTGAATCAAAACCATTCAATGGTATGATATCGATATTAGTACTGAGATCTGCCTGATCACCAGCATGGTTTCAAAGATAAATCGGGCCTACCTAAATCCAGTTTAAATTCGTGAATGCGGAATTTTACGAGGCACCGTTGAATGCGTCCCGGGATAACTTTGAAGCTGGCGGGTTGGGCCAGCCAGACTCCAGCTAGTTCACACGGCAGGACCGTGACCCGACAGCGCCGCGGACGGCACTGCAAACAGCCCGGCGGAGGTATATCACTCCAACCTATTTTAGCGCTGCGATAAAAAAAAAGAAGAAGAAATAAGAACACCTGAAAGTAAAAGAAGAGGAAGTGAAGCTTTCTTTGCAGCCGCTTCTTTCTCGGCTTCACTTTTTTTCCCCTCGTAGAAACCCCACTGTGGAAGAGTTATTGAAGTTGACAAGCCCGCTTCACTACTGTATCTGCGCCCTCCTCCTCCTCCTCTTCCTCCTCCTCTCCACAGAACCAGGAAATCGTCGAGGTGTGCTTCTTTATCCCACTACAGCTACCCCGTCTGCGGGTGTAGATGTGCTTTTTCACCCCCCTCATTCCTCCTCTCCCCTTTTGGACGGTGTAGTTTTTTTTTTTTTTTTTATTATTTCCCCGCTGTGACTCTAAAGGCCGGACTTCACCGCTGAAGTCAGCCGAAGTTGCCTTCGAGAAGAGGAGCTCCACTCCGGCCGAACAATGAGGTGCGTAAAGCGGCTCAAATCCCTTCATGTTCATTGTGTTTCCCAGGCGAGCATTTTCGCCGCCCCTGTTGCTAATTTTCCCCTCAGCGGCAGCTGGCTAAGCGAGCCCGAGCTGCTGGTGTAAAAAAAAAAAAAAATCTCGGCAGCAGCGCTTTCTAAACGCGTCAAATTCCAGCTTCTCATTCAGAAAACACACAACCTGAGCTTCGGGTGTTTAGTTTTGCGTGTTTTTTTTTTTTGTTGCTCCCAGCTGAAACGGTGCAGGAAGTTTTTCTGACCGAGTAACTTTCGGCTTTCCCACGTTTCCAAAGCGCTTTGATTGATAATAATCAGGTTGGTTCACATTATCTTCTCACCCCCCCCCCCCCCCCCCCCCCCCCCCCCCACAACTTCAACTGTTATTTATTACACCGAGATTTACAACATCATCACGGGAAGAGCTTGCTAAAACAAACAGCCTCCTCGCTACTAGGAGGTCAGTTGTAAAAAGGGGGTGCATATTCCTCTGGTGCTGGGCCAAGTGCATGTGTTGTTTATATCATCATGCGTTCTACAGACACACATTAAAGCTATACCCCTC